>JAREIS010000178.1:0-1200000 GCA_030060385.1 Muscicapa striata striata
GAACAGGTCCAGACCTGTTTGATACCTCCAAACACTGCTCCAACCCCAATCCCAGCTGGAGCAGGCACAGGCATGAGCTGAGCCCATGCTAACCAAACAAAAAGGAGTTTTGACTAGCAAAAGGAGTGAGTGGCAAGCACAGGATGGACTCCAGCTCCTTGTAGCAAACCATATCAGCATCAACCCTGTGGAAAGGTTTGTGCTCACAGAATTTGCTGAAAAGCCCTAGGCACAGAAATCTCTGGGCAGATCAATGTGAGCAATGTAGAATCACTGAATGGCTTGAATTGAGTTGGAAGAGACTTTAAAGTTCATCTTGTTCCATGAGCAAGGACACCTTTCACTATCCCAGGCTGCTCCAAGCCCCACCCAACCTGGAACACTTCCAGGGATGGAGCAGTCACAGCTTCCCTGTGCAATCTGTGCCAGAGGAAAGAATTTCTTCCTAATATCCAATCTAGACCTACTCTTCAGCTAAAGGCTTGGGTTTCTGTATTTTTGCCATTAGCCTGATTTTCTCTGTTTCTGCATAAATGCTTAACATTCTTCTGAAATGGCCTTTTAAATTTTTCCATTTTGAATAAAATCTGAAGGGTAAAACAATAAAAAAAAAAAGGCAAAATAAAAAGCAAGGCTCATGTAGCCAAAACAGACTAAATTGCCAGTGTATAGCCTTTGTGCTGAATCATTGCTACATTTGGCTCCTCCTTATGTCAATACCCCCTGTGCTTTTAAGGCTGCATTAAAAATATAAAAAAGGACCCAGACAAGGACAAGGACAGTTCAAGCCAAACTTTGGTACTGTTGAATTGGTCAAATATACAAAGCAGCTGCTTTAAAGTCCAGAATCAATATTTTCACATCAGAGCACTGCACAAAACACAAACCAGAGAAATTGGGGAGGTTTTGACAGGATTTTCTTTGGAAAGTCCTGGCTGGGCTGAGGTGGCCTGGGAGGCTGGGCTGGCAAGGAGTCAAGGTTGCAGGAAGCCTTTATAGGACCTTTGTGCAGGGGAAGATCCAAGGCTTTTATGGCTCTGCAGCTGTATGGGCAGAAGTGGAATTTGCTGGGCTACAACTATTTTCCACTGGATCTACTGGGAGCTGTAGCTGCTATTCTGCAGGATAAATTTGGTTATGTGGTGACGTGAATTTCCTCACATGAAGAAAAACATTTCCCTGCTTGGTTTATGTGTCCTGAAATATACCAAGAAGGGGAAAGCCATGCCAGATGGTGCAGAGCAGATAGGAACCCCATGGTTTGCACCCCATATTATCCCCCTGGCTGACTGCACTGCTGAATAAATGGTGCTGCAGGGATGATAAGTTGGGATGCTGCTGCCTGGAGAGTAAATTACTGCTTTGTGAGTGAAAGCAGCAAAGTCTGCTCATCAGATATAACTTGTTCCTATTAGGATGGAAAAGCTCAAGCCAAGGAGCTTCTCTCCACAAAAGCAAAATTTGTGAAGCAATTCATGCCAGGGAGTCATTACTTCTCTGATCAAAGAGTGTTTAACATTAATAGAGGATCTCTCCATGTACAACATGTATATGCACATGAATACCATGTCTCAACTGCTGTGTAGCTCCAGGAGATGGGAAGGTGGGGCAGCAGTAAGAAAAGCTGGATTCATCCAGGCAACAGACTTCTGAGGGGGAAAGAAAGAAAAAGGAAGAAAAGAAGGAAGGAATGAAAAGAAGGAAGGAATGAAAAGAAGGAAAGAAGGAAAGAAGGAAAGAAAGAAAGAAGGAAAGAAAGAAAGAAGGAAAGAAAGAAAGAAAGAAAGAAAGAAAGAAAGAAAGAAAGAAAGAAAGAAAGAAAGAAAGAAAGAAAGAAAGAAAGAAAGAAAGAAAGAAAGAAAGAAAGAAAGAAAGAAAGAAAGAAAGAAAGAAAGAAAGAAAGAAAGAAAGAAAGAAAGAAAGAAAGAAAGAAAGAAAGAAAGAAAAAGCCTGGAAATGTTCAAGGTCAGGCTGGATGGGGGTCTGAGCACCCTGAGGTGCCCCTGCCCATGACAGGGGGTTGAAATGAAATGGTCTTTAAGGTCCCTTCCAACACAAACCATTCTATGAAAACTCCAAATAAAGCAAATATCAAAAAGAAAGCCCTGAGATAAAAAAGGATGCTCAGTGATGCAGTGCTGGAATGGGTTTTTCTTCTGTTTTTAGTGATTCTCTCTTATTAGCTCAAATTACAAATTGAGAGAAGCCCCTGAAAATAAAACTGGAGTGAATTCTAAGATCAAACTCACCTGACCATGGCTCTCCAGGGTTTGCTTTTGCCTGGACACATAGGGCCAGGATCTCCAGCTGCTTCAACCATCCTTGCCAGGGAGAGCAGACACCACTGAGTCAGGGACAGAACAAAATCAGGACAGAATTAACCCCTCCAGGCCACTACTGACCACCAAAAACCTCTATGGAAATCCCAGTGAAGGTGACCCAGTGGCTCAGGCAGTGCCAGGAAGGCAGGAATGAGCCACAAGCACAGCCCCAGATATTCCCCAAGAAGGCAGAGGAGCTCATCTCCCCAGCTGTGACACCCCAGCACCCCCTATTTATGCATCCCACAACTGCCCCACTCAGAGCTTTAATCAGCCACAGCACAAACACAGGGGTGCAGAGAGCTGACACCACAGGAGCCTCACCCTGCTCAGGCTCCCTGCTGGCTCTGTGGGGTGGCCTTTTCTCTGTGCTGTGGGCAGGGGGAAGAGTTGTGACCCCTTGTCAGATCCAGGCCCCAGGGGAGGTTTTTGGATGCTGCAGGGCTGCAAGAACAGCCCTGGGAACATCTGCTCCCCACCCCATTCCATCTCAGGGCAAGGGCTGCACCCACCCAGCTGCAAGCTCCCTGTGTGGCATCACCTGGTTTAGGGCCACATCCAGATTTTGGGATGGCCTGTAAACCTGAGGAGGGCAGCCATGAATTGTTCTCCTGAAGCCCCATCCCTCCTGACCTGCAGAGGGAGGACAATGGGGCACTAGCCATGCCCAAATGCACGGTGTTAAGGCTCATCCAGGATGGAATGAGCCTCTGGGATACTCTCACCCCACACCCCAGGGCACACTGGGGAGCATCTAGGATGCTGAGAGAATGTCCAGGAGAGATTTAACTGGTGTGGGCAGGTACCAGAAATGTGCTGGGTGCTGCAGCTCTGTCCCCCTGGCACAGGGAAATAGAGCCCTTAGCCAGCCCTGAGGAGTGCTTGGGAAGGCAGTGGGGATGTGAGCCTGCATCACTCACGGGGCCAGGATGGGAACCCCAGACTGGAAACAGAGCTTGGAAATGCCTGGTGGGTCAGGAAATGAACCCTGGTGTGGCAGGAAATGGAAGGGTGAAGTAGAAAAAGCTGTGATAAGAAGGGCCATGTAAGCAGAACAAACAGGGAGTGAATCAGCAGTGCCTGACCCAGGAAGGATAAAGGGCACTTCTTGCCATGCTGCACTTGTCAGCTGGGATGGTGCAACAGCCCCAGGGGAGAGAGGCAGCTCCTCCTGTCACTGCAGCTCCTGCTTGGCTTCTGAATAACCTGGGCCCCCAAAAACCATCTCTGGGTTTCTCCCAGCTGAAAAGATGCCTCTTTCTGTGGTAGGTTTGGGTGTTCATCCCACCTGGATGGCAGCAGTCCCTGGTATCAGCTGCCAGGCAGGACTGACAGCAGAGCTGTTTGCTGTGTGTGCTGGTGGACAAACACTGCCACAGCCCAATTCCTGCACCAGGGATGCTGCAGGAAACACCCTCCCAGCCAAAGCCTTGCCAAGAGGCAACTGAAGGTCCCACAGCCTGTGTTACTGATGACTTGAGAGCAGGTCTGCCTTTAGCCCTCATTTCACAGTGCCAGGGTCCATCCTCACAATGCTCACAGTGCTCAAGCTCTGGGCTTGGCAGCTGGGTCAGTGCCCAGCATGGCTCCTGCCTTTTTTTGTCCCCTAAATCCCTGCAGCAGGTAGTCAGGAGAGGGCTCACTCCCTCTCTTCCCATGGGATGCTCTGGTGGGGGTCACACAATGTGCTCAGGCTTTTGTGTTTCAGGTCACTGACAGGATTGCCATCACCATCACCAGGAATGGAGTCCAGCCTGAGCACCCACCTTCAGAAATTCAGGCCTCTTCATGAGACCTAGAGCTGCAATGTAAGAAACAAACAGGAAAATACCAACCCAACCCCAGCACCTCCCAAAAACATGACCCAAAGTTTACTTCTGAAAATCCAGGCTCTCACCCCATATCTAAACCACAGGTGTGCTTCCTGCTGCTCCACCCTCTCACCCTGGGCATGGCTGCTCTTCCACAATACCCAGCTGGCAGACAGACCTTCATCTTTCCAGGCAGAGACAGAGGCCAGCTGGGGGTCTCTGGCATGCAGCATCCCCACATTTTCAGCCCTTTTGCTCTTGGGCTATCCCAGATGGGCTCAGAGGAAGGCTGGCAGGACACCTCTGGTACCTGTGGAAAGCTGGCAAAGTTCATAGGAAAAACAGGCAACAAAAATGCTGGTGGATCCCATGGGGAAGAGTAGGAACAGCTCCCTGTGCTCAGTGCCTCTTTCCATGGAAAAGGAAAAAGTGCCTGGCCCCAATACTGTGCTGAGCAAAGGGAAGCACTGCCCTCCCCACCAGGGATGGAGAGGTGGCTGTGCCACCACCAAAACTGACATTCAAACCAATGGCAACACTGCTCACACCACAGCAAAGACATCCCAACTCACCTGGGCAGAGCTGGGGTTATTTACACCACCTCAGGTGCTGACTGAGCATTGGAGTAGCTCTGCAAGCAGGGTGAATGAACATATAACCCCCCAAAACAAAACACAGGCTCAAAAAATGATAAAATCAACTTCTCAGAGGTCACATTGATAATTTTCCTTGGTGCAATGCTGCTCCTCCCCAAATAGGGAGCTGAAACTGCAGTGGAGGATCACAGATGGGCAAAAAGACAAAAGGAGGAGGATGAATAAGACAATGCACAGATCCTGCAGGTACAGAGAGAGGTGTGTCTGTGGGCTGGCTTGGCTGAACACGGATTTGCAAAGACTTGTCCAGTGATTGACCAACCTGCAAGGGCCAAGGTGCAGCTGAACATGACCTGCTAACAAGGGCACAATGGAAAGTCCCTCAAAGACCTGCAGCTACCAGCTAAGAATAAGGGGGGGAAAATGAACAGGAGATTTTACTGCTGCTGCAGAGCACAGTCCATGGGACAAAAATGCTTCCCCATCAGCATAAGGGAAATATCACTGGGGGTTGGATGAAGATTGGAGCAACCTGGTGTAGCAGAAAGGGGTTTGGAACAAGATGATCCTCAAGGTCCCTCCCAACCCAAACCATTTGGTGATTCCATAAAAACATGAAATGTTTGTCACAGGCTTCCTGCCATGGGCACTTGCTGCTAATTTAACTCTACATCAAGGTTCTGTGCTCCTGCAAAACACCAGGGACCTGCCAAGAAGCCAACAGCTCTGGCTGCCCCTCCAGAGCCTGGTGAAGAGCTGCTGCCATGTCACAGACCCTGACTGCCCAGCAGCAGCTCTGGACACCATGGACACTTTCCCTGCCCATTCCCAGCCCCAGCAGTGCAAGAGCTGTGGCTCATTGCATCATCCCCACTCCAGCTCCCTGGGGCAGGTCTCCATCAGCCCCAAACCTGCCAACTTTCCCTGGGGGAATCTTCACCAGCTGGCCCAGCCAGCTGTAAGGAGCTGGGGAAATGCTTGCCCTGTGTCCCAGAAAATACCCAGTATTTCAAATAATTTCCTGGTCACATGGCAGGCCAAAATTAAGACCTTTTCCAGTACTTGGTGAGCAACACCAGCTCCTGGTATTTTGAGACACAACACCAGAACCCCTGCCCCAAGTCCTCTGTGCCAACTCCTGCCAGCTTGCAAAGACTTGCCCCAGAGGAATGGGGTTGAAGGCTTTGGAAGTGCCTGGGAAGGGCTGCTGTGGGCATGTATTCAGCCTTACCCATCACAGGCAAGAGGATCTTACTCAGATTCCCAGGAGAGCAGAAATGAAGGCAGAAATGGAGCAATTAGCCTCTGAGGAAAGGATGGAGAGGGGAAGGTTTAAGGGCAGGATGGTTGTTTCTCAGCCCCCAGCCTGACACTGCTCAAGAAACATTTGGACAAGGCTCTCAGGCACATGCTGGGATTCTTGGGATTGTCCTGTGCAGGGCCAGGAGTTGGACTTGGATGATCCTTGTGAGTCCCTCCCAACTCAGGATATTCTGTGCTTCTATGGAAGTGGAGCCTGACTGTTCCCAGGAATGTCTCAGTAACACTGTCAGAGAAAAGTTGCTCCAAAACAGCTCTCTTTGAGCTGGAGAGCAGCCAGAGTCATTGCACCCCCCTTTCCACAGCTGCCCCTGCCTTTCTGCTGGGCTGGGAGGCACAGAAAGCTCCCTGCTCTCCTGCCCTCTGCAGCAGGGTGGCTCTGCCACCACCCTGACACAGCAAAGTCCTCAAAGCAGATGCAACTGTATATTAATATAAAGTCATCAAGAGCTTTTGGCCTGAGTGATCCATGAAATCTGAAGAGAAGGGGCTGGTGCCAGAGCCAGCTGAGGACCTTGGACACCCACCCGTGTCTCAGGGTGTGGGGAGGGAGGGAGTGAAGCCATTGCTGGGCATCCCTGCACCACACCCACAATTTTTCAGCCCTTTCTTTGTGGGCTTTTCTATTTTTGACCTTCTGCTAATTGCATAAGCTGCTTTCCAGAGCAACTACAGCCTTTGCAGCTTTTATTGACTTCCTCTGAAAACAGACTGGGGATGGCCAGGAGGGAGATGCCACAGCCTCGCTCACTTTGATGTGGTTTATTTACCTGGATAGCTCGTGGGCTTCAAATAATGCCAGGCAGACAGCTGGGCAGGTGAGGGGCTGGCAGTGCCCAGCTGGTATCTTGAGGCTCAGAAGCAAAATACATGATTAAAGCAAGAGCTGCCAACGCTCTCCATGCAGCAAAGACAGAACTAGAAAGCCAAATCACCCTCCACTTCACCATAAACACTGGGTGTTGGGTTTTAAGGAGCATCTCACCGTGACCTCAAAGGCCCATTTCATGTGTGGTGGCATGGAAGGGAACCCAAAGGTGAAAAGGCTTAATTAGTAATACTTCAAGCTGATTACCATGGCCCATATATAGGGTGACCTGCATCTACTATCACTTAGCATGGCAATGACTAAGTACAGTATGTGGTTTAAATATCTCCCTAACACTAAAGCTAAATGCATCTATAACCCTAACCCTCTAATTGACTGATTCTAAATATGATAGATTAGCTTTCCATCTCATTATATGTATCTAATCAGGGGATGAGGGCTCCTATACCCTTGGACACTTGGCTTTTTCATCTCTACTATCCTACAACAGCAATTAAAAGAAAATTACTTCTCTACTTGAGTTTGTTGCAGGTTTATCTTGTACCCTATCTTAGGAAGATTCTGGATTAATTTATGATGGTCATAAAAACAAGCTGCAGAATCATTTCTATCTTGGTGGATACCAAGATTTAGAAGCTTAGATGTTTCCTGTGTGCCCTTTTCCTAATGACCCTAAATCAGAACAGGGCTCCTGCTGCCTGTGGTCATCACTCCATAAACAACTGTCTCAGGGGCAGCAGTGCCCAGGGGGCAAGGAGCAGGGGAGGGTCTAGGCACCAACAGCAGCTTAGGGTTCAATCACCTTTTCTCAACCAGAATGCTCATCTAAATATGGTCTAAATGAAGGTGGTCCTGTGCAGGGCCAGGAGCTGGACTCTGATTCTTGTAGGTCCCAATAACTCAGAATATTCTATGATTCTGTGCTTAAAAGCAGCTTCCTGATTCCAGTCTCAGGTGTCTTCTCCTACATTGCCCAAGCCCAAGGTCCTGCATACCAGGGAGGCTCGACTCCCCCAGGAGCTGCTCACCATGACCCCAGCCTGAGTGCACAGGTGGGTGGAGGACTAAAGCAAAGTCCCTGAGTGACCTCAAGTGCCTCTTCCAGCCCAGCTGAGCACTAATAAGCTTTCTGCATTAAGGCTTTCACTCCAGGCCGGGGTAGCTCCAGGCAGCTCCTCACTCTTGCCTTGTCTCTGCCTAGGATCCAGTCTCCAAGGCAGGATCCCCTGGGCCACAAGCCTGGTGGGGAACTCAAGGTGCTCCAAACCCATTTGTTAGGGCCCTAGATCACTGCAGGAGTCCTTGTGATCCACTCATGCTCCACCAAAACTGTGAGAGACCTATATCAAGTTGCCCTAAAAATTTGGCCACCACCACCACCGGGCTCCCTGGTACCTCCCTCTGTCCCAGGAGACACATCCCCTCTTGCTGAGAGGAGAGGGCATCCATCCCTCCATCCATCCATCCATCCATCCATCCATCCATCCATTCCTCCCTCCAGCCCCTCTGCCCAGTCCTGGCTAAATGGGAGGGAAGAGGAGGTTGATGCCTCTTTGCCCAAGATGCTTTCAGAGGAACTGAGGACCACCCACCTCTAACAACTGTTAGGCCATGGGTGCTTTGTTTCCCCTATGTTTAACCAAATACAGAGGCCATGGAGCCATGGATACCTTTACAGTCACCCTGGCTGCTCCAGACCATGTGTAGGCACAGAGTAATTGACCACGGGGAGATGAACTACGTTATAATTTTGTCATTTTCCATCCAAGCATCCCAGGCACTGATTGCAGCTTGGGGATTTTCCATGTCAGACAAATTATGAGACTCTACCAAAATAGCTGAGAGACAGCCCCATTTTGGGTTACAACATCTTCACCAGATGGGCACCAGCAGAAGTCCCCAGTGTGTGTGCAGGACACTTGGGGCCATGGTAAATTGGTGCACTGGGAGGAAAATTAAAGGAGTCGGGGTAAAAGATGAGAGAAGACATCCCAAGCTGGCAGGGGAAACTCTTGCTCATTGTAAGCAGAAACAAAAGAGCCTTTGGTTGCCAGGGTCTAATTTAGACACAGGCTGTACGTGGCAATTTCCATGGGTCTGCAGAGAGCCCTGGTGAAACTTGGGGATGAAGGTTCCCAAGTTCCCTGAAGTGCAAGGATTTTGCTGAAGTCCAGACCTAGCTGAACATGCTTAAAGGTCCCACTTACCTTTTTTTTTCTCGAGTTAAAATTGGGTTTTAAACTACTGAGATTAGCATTTGAAAGGGAACACTGTCCTGTGACATAGGGCTGATGTGACCCCTTTCCTCAGGCAGCTGGAGGCAGGTTTTCCCCACTGTCCAGGGAAGTGGCAGAAGTACCAATCTGTTCAAAACCACCACCCAGCCTTCCCCTTGGAGAAAGGGCTGGTGATGAGTGAGAATAAAGGGCCTGAGAAGAAGCAGGCAGAAAGGCTGCCCCAAGGAGAGCAGCATGCCCAGATATGTCTGCCAGATAACAATACCTCAGCTCAAGCCCTTCACAGAGCTTAAAAATAATGATGACTCAGTTCCAGGTGAAATACTCACCTGTAATGCTGCCCTCCTGCCTCTGCCAGGTTTGAGCTACTGATGGTGCTGCCCTTGTTCCAAAGTGGGGAGACAGCAACATCCCAGAAGCTGGAGGAGACCCTGGCCAGAGAAATTTGCAAACCCAACAACCCCATTCTTGGGATAAACGTTACACTGTGTCTCAGTTCAGAAGAAAACCGTGGTTAGCACTAATCTCTAACAAAGCTCTTGATACCCTGTTTCTTCCAGACAGCATTTGGGAAAAGAAAGCCAGACTTTTGTGCAGGAGGCATCTCTGGGCAGCAGACAGGCCTGCAGTGACTGGGAGGTCTGGAACAGTTTCCCGTCTGGGTCTAGCAGCAGATAAGATGGAGATACATGAAATTGCCTTTTACTCCCAGCACACCTTGGCCAGTCTCCAAAAAGGGCTCATTAACAACTCCTGCAATGTTCTTCTCCTGGCAGATGTGGTGGTTAGAGAGGTGGTGCTGAAGTTGTTGCAGTGGTTTGAAGATCTGGAGATCCTGTTCCTGGAATCAAGTGAGGTTCCATTTAAGAAGAAATGCAGTTTTAGTTGTCACTTTTGAAGAAAAACTGATGCCCTGACCCCAGTCCACATTAAATAGCTGGAAATGAGAAGCCAGGTGATGAATAAACCCCTCATTTGAAGGAGGGGGAAGGAGGCACTGGAGGAACTGAGTCACCAGTTTTGAGCAATCCTGAACTCACTGCTAAAATCTCTCAACTCCACACTGCCAGCAGCAGCTGTGGGAGCTCAGAGCTGGAGCAGAACTGACACCATGGGCAAGTTAAAACTGTTTCAGGGCTAACTCCACACTGACACGTTACCTGGGGGAGCCCACACAGGGAAGGCTTTGTCTTTGTCTGACCTAAGCTCATTTCAAGCTTCCTTCTTGAGATGAAAAGGTTTGGGGACTTTCCTTTGCAATTCTGCCCAGCAGCCTTTTGCCACAATGCCTTCTATCCCCACATCCCTGAGACCTGTGGTCCCCAAGCCTCTTTGCTCAAACTGCCCTCACAGAGGGTTTTCCCCAGTGTGGATGGGGCAGAAATGATGATTCTCTGTGCCTTCACTGCCTGCAAGTGGCCTGAGGCACCACTAAAATATGGAGAATCTTCCCAGTCACAACCCAGAGCTGGGACCCCATTTCTTGAGGACAGTGCCCTCTCTCTTCTCTTTTTTAGCTTCTATTAAAGGCATGAGAGGGGAGGCAGCCTGGCCCTCTCCCTCAGCTGCCAGTCATGTACATGCACATCCCTGGGACACTGGCTGTACCAAAGTCCCTGTGAGAAGACACCAGGGTTGCAGACACCAACACTGCTCCCTTTCCTCCATGCTTTTTGACCTCCTGCTCCTCCTTCAGGCCTGGCTCCACCAGCAGGACACTCCCAGCCCATGGCAGCCCAGGGATGGTGCTGTGCTGTGCCAGGGGAAGGCAGCAGGGCAGTGTGGGATGGAGAAGGTGACAGGCTTGTGCAAGGGCTGATGCAGATGTTCAGAAATGCTGCTGGACCAGCCCTACACACAGTGACTACACAGCACATAAATGCCTTCCCCAGCCTTCCTCTCTTCTCCTTTCTCACTCCTGTGCCCTGCTCTGCTTGGAGACAAAGAGCCACCACTGTGGTGGTGTCTGTACATAAACAATAGGAAGAGATGGAAAAATACACAAACCCCATGCCTGCTCACAGTTTTATCATCCACCTCTTGGTGTTTGGCATTTTTCTCCAAGTTCCAATGCCTGGCTTCACATCAATTCACAGACCTCAGCTTTCATCTAAAAAAATTATGATTGCACAACATTCCAGCTCTTATTGATGTGGAGAAGTGAAAGTCAGGATCCAAAATACTCATAATACAGATGTTTAAAAAAAAAAAGGGGAGGGGGATGGGAATAAAAAGAGAAAGAAAAGGACTCAGACATTCATTATTTTGGAAAGCTCTTGATTCCTGAGTGAGCTGCAATTTTCAGACGACCTGACTCATCATTTCTGAATGCTTTGGTTTGGCAGCTCTGTATATATTTAGTAATACAAACCCTGACTTGCAGCTTCCAATGAGAATCCTAATGGCATGATAAGACAGATTTCCATCTCATTCACGTCATTACCAAATATCAGGACATTTACTTAGTGGGAAGAGTTGTAAAAGCTGTGAAATGGTCTCTCTGGGGAGGAGCAGAAACCTTCTGGCTCCACGCTTGAGCAGCTGAACAAACCGAGGGGGAGCAGCTCTTTCCTTTCTGGCCAAGAGACAGAGCAGATGATCCCAGCCACGTTTTCCTCTTCACTGGTCCTGGCTCTGGGCTTTGCTAATCAAGTCCATTGCCATCCCACAGCCACTGGAGCTGCTCTCAAATCTGACTGGAGAAAAAGCAGCTTCTGTAGGAGGAGCACACAGCTCCAGGGAAAGAACTACTGCTGCAAACCATTCAGGACTTCACAAGGAGGGAGGAACCTGTGCCAGTCCTTGAGAATGCACTCAAAGCATTCTCATTCAGCAGTCAGAATTGAATTTTTTACCTTAAAATCCCTTAGGCACTGGAAGTCTGTGAGATTTTTTCCATTGCCTATCAAGCAGCAGTATTAAAAACCGTGTCTTTGGCAGCACAACCAGCATGAGTAGTTGCAAGATGATTTTCATCTCTTCATCCCAGACCATCTGCTTTTTACCCTCAACTTTCAAAGGCCTTAAAGGAGACGTAGGCCACTGAATTTTATAGCTAGATTTCATGAACCTCTTTGAAAATGAAAGGATTGCACCGAACACAAATTTACAGACATCAAAGGGATCTTCTTTTTTCATGCAAGCACTAAAAGCAGTGCAAAGGGAACTAATTACAATCTGCTCAATTGCCAGTTTTCACACTGGAGTGAATACAAGCATTTTATGCTTTAAACCTTACAAACTTTTGGCTGCCAGCTTAATATACTTCTAAAGCCAGAAGCAAATTAATAGACTAAAACCATCTCGCATCCACTGAGGCAAGCACTGAAGCCAAAAGAGCTGGCAGGGTAGCTCCTGTAAAACTCTTGCACTTTTTTTTGTACCCTGCTTGATTTTTTCTTTCTTAAATAAATCAATATTTCTTTACATATTCAATGGCAGTGCAAACAATAGCCCAGCTTTTTCAAAAGCAAAGCTATTGCATTGATACTTTTTATTGAGATGATCTTCACCCATACTGCTGACAGAGTCTCAGGGAACACAACTGAAAAGGCAGCACCTCATAAAAAGTATGGGAGAGTTCAGGGATCTTGGCCAAATGTGGCTGACTCAGGATCTGCTGACTCCAGTGGCTGGAAGCATTACACAGACATACAAGCACCAGGCAGGCAATGGAGGGGAAGAGCTGCCCTAAATTATAAATCAGGATTCAGGTGAAAACTGCAAAAATCAAGAAAATTCCTATATAGCAGAAAACCTTAGGTTTCCAAGTCCAGTGACAGATCTGCCCATGAATTTGCACCAAGGGTGATGGAAGGGTGCAGTGACTCTGGTGCCACAAATCAATGAAAAGTGAAGCTGGGGGAGAAGCTCCCTTTGTCATTTGAACCCTTCCCCATTAAGCCAACAAGCCCTGGGCCACAGCAAGTACTGACTGGTCACAGTGAGAGCTTTCCTGCTCCCCAAAACACCACCTCATATCCTCCAGAGATGTACAAGCTTTCTGGTTTGCAGTTCCCAACAATTCTAACAGAACACCTCCAGAGGTGACTTAGTTCCCACTCTCCAAGCTTTCAGGACACAGACTGGTGGGTATTAATATGAAATATGATATAATATTGACACACCAATAAAGCTCTCCAAAGGTGACTACTGCCCATTTTTCATGCTGTCAGAGATGTGAAGTCTCAGATCCTGAGGCCATGGAAATGGTTTCACATTTTGATGCTGAAGGCAACACTGTGGCAGTAGCTTCTTCAGCAGGAACTATTCCATAAGTTTCATCTCTTGAGCCCCAGAGATGAAACTCTGGGATGATACCACTGTACTGGCAAAAAAAAAAAGGTGTATCATTGCCTTCCAGCACTGACCACCAGGGAAGGAGAAGCTGATCAGAATCCTTGAGAGTGGGAGAGTCAAAAAGCCACCAACACAAACTTCAGACAGTTTTGGGGCTCCCACTCTTGGTGGCCAACTTAGCTGCATCTACACCTTGCCAAGTGAGCACTGCTGCAGTCATAGTCCCATGAAACTGAGTAGGAACTGCAGTGAGGAATGCCTTGGGTCACATCTGCACCAGAAGAGTGAACACCATGTGCCATCCACACGTGAACAAGGTGCCACAGTGGCCCCCTCATGCAAAGGCATCCATCCCTGTACTGCTTCTTCCTGTATGGGAAAGCAACTCAAGCCAGCCTGCAGGGCTGGTTCTTGGATCATTTTTCTGGAAATTTCCTCTTTTTCTCCCGCTTACACAACACAACCCAACTCAACCTTCTTCCTCTCTTGCCCTCTCTGGAGGAGCTGGGTATCTACACAGCAGCAAAGGGATGGGCTGCAATGGCCAGAAGGTGCCTGTGGAGGAGAAGGGAGATCAGAGGATGAAGCTGTGCTTACCAAAAGAGGAGACACAGGAAAGGAAAGAGGAGAACTGGTAGAACACACAGAGTCAAAGACAAGAAGAGTCCAAGGGTAACTGAATCTCTGCCCCACCTGTCAGACAATTCAGAGATGCTTTAGAGGCAGAAGTGACTCAGTCGAGTAGAGGGGACTGGAGTGGGAAGGAGTAACTCTTGCAGGTACATCTCAGCTTTGATTTCTTCTTTCTAACTAGTTCTCACAGCAGGTGAGCACGTACAGATCAGGGGGGCTGTGCTGTAATGGGGGTTGTACCTCTGTTATTTCCATGCCCCAGGCTCCTGCTCCCCTACACAACCTCCACAGCTGCAGTGGGGCAAGGTGTGTGCAGAACTGTCCCTCTCTGCTGCACCTCACTCTTCTCTCAAGTTAAGGCATGTGAGGAGCCCTATACAAACACCATCACTTTTGCAAGAGGTTAGAAATCCTTCTGCAGGAATTCATATCTGCCCAGGGAAGAGGCTATAAACCTGTCATACAGTTTCAAGCCCAGCAAGGAGTGCAAAGGTGTGCCAAGGAGCTACAGGAAAATCATCCAACTTCCAGGAGAACAAGAAAAGCACAGAACCATCTCCCAGAGCATGTGGGCTCTAAAATCTGCAATGAAAAATCATCTCAGTCTGCCTGCAGCAGAAGCTTGAGGATGCAACCCATAAGAACTGCCCTGTAAGTAATGAGCTCTTAAATCCCAACCAAACCAAGTCACTCTATCTTTAGATAAGGTTTATCACTCTCATGGGAGAAAAGCTGTCCTTTTGTGTTACCTGTTGGTTGACAACTCTGCTTTCAAGCAGCTTGCCAGCTCTGTGGCTCCCATCGCAATAACACTACAAATAATTTAAGTGCTACCACTTTGGATCAAAATTTTAATGAGGCACTAAACCCACAAAAGGGGCTCTGTGTAACATAATTAAATAGAAAGGGCCTAAATAAACAGTACAACAAGTTACATTATAGTTGAAAACAGCTGGGAGGCAAAGAAAGGAGCATTGAAGATGCATGATGTAAAAAGGCATTTCACAGAATGCAAACACTAAAACTTTTCAACACGCACAAAGAATAAAACACTACAAGCACATGACTTCCCTTTGATTTGGAAGAATCTGTGTGGGGCACAGGTCATTTGTTTTTTTTTCCTTCTGCTAGTCAGCACAATGAAATATTTCACATGGGAACCCAAACAGTGTCAAAAAGAGCCATTTGTGCTTCAGAAAGAAATAAATACTGCAGGAAATAGGTAAAGTCAGTAGGGACATCTGGTTCAGTCAGGCCACGGGATGTTAGATCACATCTCCAAAACGCTGGACAGTGCTGGGACTCCTCAAAAGAGTCTTGCAAACAATCAGCATTGTAACAAGACTGTTTGGCTCAGGGCTGCAAGACACTTGTTTCATGCTCATGCCGACTCCTCGAATCCACTGCAAGCGGTGACATTCAGGCTGAGCCAACCAGCTCAGCATCCAATGCTCTGCATCAGCTATTTACAGTCTCATGTTTGTTCCACCCCTGTCAATATTTGATCCAAGAGCTGCAGAAGTCCTACAAACACAGGAAGGTTTCAATTTCACATTAAGGTAACACTGACAGTGGTGCTGCTGTATAGTTCAAGTCAGTGCACTGCTACTCCTTGAGAATGAAATTACTGGTAAACTTGGTTTTCATTTAATTTCCTCCCAGTCCTCTAAGCAACCTTTCTCCAGAGCCACAGCTATTGCTGCAGTTCTGGGCTGGTGAATGAAAAGTTTCTAAATTCATCTTGGTTTATCATTGGAAGGATGCCTTCTTCAATGGGGGTCAGGATGGGCTCCTCTTTTATAAAATCTGGATCAAAGTTGCTCACGTCATCTTTGGATTTCTGTCAAATGGAAAAGACAAAGGAAAGACATGTCAAAAGTGTGTATCATCTGCTTGATCCTTGCTCTGCATCTGAGTGCATTGAACCATCACTTCCATAACCCAGTCTGAGCTGACTGAGAGCTTTTTCTGGGCTTGGACTGGGAGCAGCTGCCCCCACAGAGCCTCTCACAGAGCAAAGCCTTTTCCAGCCTCTGAAGGTTTCTGACAGGGAACCCCCACTCAAATTTAACTGACAGCAACTCTGGGGGCTTCCCTGGCCAGACAGGGCAGGGCAGGGCACATAAATCAGTCCCTCCCCTCAAGTGGCAGCACACACCCCATGCAGTGACTCCACACAGACCCTCCTTATCTGCAGAGTGCCTCAGCTGGGTTTTGGGGAGGGGGTGGAGGACACTCCCCTTAGTGCCAGCCATTAAACTTGCACAATACTGAATTACTGGGCCGTGGAAAGACAAATGGCTGGCCTCCAGGTGCTGGATGCCTTGCTGTGTGCCACAGAGTGGGGCTGCTTAGAATGCACACACACAAACTGGGTTTGTGGCACATTTTCATGAGGCGCGTGTTTTTCCTGCACCCAGAGCAAGATATTTTATTGACACTGGAGTCAATAAAATCTATTGACATTGAAGTCTAACATTCCCAGATCCTGCCCAGCTTGTGGCAGACTGAGCAGGCTCCCTTAGCCTTTGATTCAGGCTAAGGGGCAATCCAAGATCCTGCTTTTGAGCTGTCACATCTTCTCAAGTACCTGATCCTGAACCCAGTGTTCAGGGAACAGGACTGGGTGGACCACTGCACTGAGAACTTGCAGAGTGACCACAGCATGAGACAAGCCACCCCAGGCAATAATTTGAGAGACAAGGAAGCCACAGGGACAACCCTGGAAAGGCTGTCCATGAAGAGCAGTGCTCTTCTCTCACAGAGCATCCTTGGGGCTGTGTGGCAGCACTGGGGACGTGGGCAGCACTGTGTCCTGTGCAGTCTCTCTGCCATTTGAAGCAGTCAGTGACAGTGACCTGAGCAGGGAGCACTGTGCTGGGTGCTGAACAAAGAGACAGCCCTGATGTGGAGGGGAGGGTGGAGTGAGCAGGATGAGGATTACTTGCCCTGTTTTATCTCAAAGGGTACTTGAGTACCTAACCCGCTGCAGCTGCTTTTACAAATTGCATCAGTGAAAAAAATCAGTGAAAATCCAGCATGGAGGGGAAAAGAGGAGGCTAACCAGGTGGCCAACCAGCAGCCAAACCAAGGCCAGTAACTTCACTTCCCTTCCTTCACCTCTTTCCTGTCTCACGGGAATAAAATCTGCTTACAGAGCCAAAAAGAGGGCAAACCCCCGAGGGCTCCCCTTCCCGCAGCCCCCCTGCCCACGTACAATGCGGGGTCTGAAGGGGGGCTCCATCTGCCGCTGGTTCAGCAGGTCCCAGTCCAGCTCCTTGAAGTAGGGGTGCCGCAGGATCGCGCCCTCGCCGCCCAGCCCGGGGCTGCCCAGCCGCATCGTGGGGTTCTTGGTCATGAACTGCAAGACAGAAAGGGCTGTTTGTTCCCTCCCCTCCGGCACAGCCACGGCAGGGGTGCCCATTAGCAGCCACACAAAAGCTTGTCCTCAGCTTTCCTGTTGAACCCAGTTGTTGGCCAGACTTCTCGAGTTCCTAGTGATGGAACCGCATGCAAGGAACGAAACTCAGAGAGTTTCTTCCTCCCCAGAGGAAGAAGCCGGGTTTACTTCTCTGTATTTTCTTTTGCTTTTGGTGAAATCCTTGATTACCACAGTAAGAAAAGAAAGTTGAATTGCATCATTTGCAATATTAAAAATATTGCCCAGTGTGTTTGGTCATTATTTGCTTCTGTATTAATTTCTCAGGTGTACAAGCTCGCTCCCAAATGCTGCCCAGCAACCAGCCTGGCTTTGGCCTGGAGTCAGTCCTGAGCTGTGCCTTTTTCCTAAACCTCTCCCTACTGAAGCACTGCCAGATGCCTACACTTTCCTTCCTGTCATCTCAGGAAACAGAGGAAAACGGGCAAGGCTCTGGCTTTTAGAGCCCTCTGACCCTGAGCTGATGAGAGCAGACAGGTGACCATCTCCTCTCTCACTGCTGAAACGCCAATAAAGGATTTCATTTTGTAACATTTTTATTCTGCTGCCAGCAAAAAGAAATCTCAAATCTCAGCCAAAGTGCCCTGACTTTCCAGGGAGCAATGAGGAAAGCTATGCATCCCACAGATGGTGTGAGAGGGCCCTGGTGGGTGCCCTTTAGGTCCTGATGAAAATGATGAAGTGTGAGTGCTGTGTATATTCTTAAAGGGGAGGAGGAGAATCCTTTCCCCAGGAAGAAAAAGAGCTGGTCGGCTTGTTAATCTAGGATCATAGTTCTTGAAAATTCAGTAATAAACAATCTTTCCCCTCCCCTTGAGTATTTCCAATTCACTGGAGAAATCAGGTTATGTTTAAACTGGGAAAATAGCTGCTTTTATTTGCCTATTGAAACAGCAGCATAAAGCAAGCTGCACTCTGGTGGAGGTGTCCAGACGATTTCCTGGAAGATGAAAGAGCATTATGTTTAGCAAACAGCTGAACCAGCCAAACCAGACAATCGGTCACTGTTTAGGGAATGGCCAAGTCTGCTGCATCTCAGCAATGGGGAAAAGAGAACAACTTCATTCTGACTGCAGGAGCCTTTCACAAGGTACAAACTCTCCTAGGACAAGTGGATAAAAGGTCTAGTCATTCCCCATCTAGAGAGAAGGAGGGGAGGAGAAAGATGACTGCCCAGTTTACAGAATTCTCTCCAACACCCCATTCTGAGGGGCCTACAGGGACAAAGCAGATGGGGCATCTTTAGCTGACACCCTGCAGGACCCCAGACAAACTCCCCAGCTCCACCCTGAGCCCCTGAGCCCTTTGAGGTCATGTGCTCCCACAGCAGCACTGTTTTCCAGCATTCCACCCAAAACATTGGTAGAAAGAGCTGCCTGGTGCCAGATTTGTACAAGGAGTCACCAGCTGAAGTGGAGCTGCAGCTGGGCTCTTCCCATGCTCCTGTGGACTCCTCAGCCCCTGGTGATGCAGCATTCCCAGGGTCAGGCCCAAGGATAAGCAGAACTTCTGTGTCTCCCCAACCCTTCCAGCCTGTTCTTCTCCCTGTCTACCAGCAGAACTTCAACACCATTTCTTTCCCAAGAAACTGCCTCAACATTACTGTGGGATAGTGATATACCCAGAAACACCTTGGTTTCCAAAAAAGAAATGGGTCAAGCCAAAATCTCTGAGAGACCTGGTTCAGACAAGCCTTTGCAAGTCTTGAACTAGGCTTCTTTGTTTTGCAAAACAAAGCAGAAATCTGCTGGCAGCCCCGTCTTTCTCTAGAAATTCATTCTTTGTCCCCACAGATGGGTATCTGCACCTCACTAGCTCTTATTTGCATTGCTGGAACACCTAGAAAGCTCAAACAAGACCAAAGCTTGCTGGTGCTGGGAGTGGTATAGACCAAAACATTCCAAAAAGACAAGAAAGTCTCCAAAAAAAATGGAGAAAATATCTGGGAATACATCACATGTCTCCTGGCTCCTGCCCTACCCCACCTCCATTACACCAGGAACCTTCTGTTAAATGTGGAAAGGGAAAAAATAATCATGAAAGTAAATAAACTCTGAAAAGGACTGGCAACACACTTTGCTTGGGTTCCCATTCATGCTCAACCATATAAGACCAAAGCCTGAACCCAACTGCCCATTTCCAGACCAGTTCACAGCCCTGGGATATAAAAGTCTGTTTACATTCCTATTTGCTTGATGTACTCCATGTGATGTCAAAACTGCACCAAGCAAAGGCATCCAATGCAACAAGTGAAGAGCCAACA
This sequence comes from Muscicapa striata striata, assembly GCA_030060385.1. Lineage (NCBI taxonomy): Eukaryota > Metazoa > Chordata > Aves > Passeriformes > Muscicapidae > Muscicapa > Muscicapa striata. The sequence goes on from JAREIS010000178.1 coordinate 19,749, forward strand.
TAAATTCATTCCTGGCTGCTTAAAAACACCCTTTTTGTTAGGACAATGAGGATTAGGCAAAGGCCATCTCTTAAACTGGGCTGGTTTGAGGTCTGAGAAAGTAAAACAACATTCGAACCAAAACTCTTCAAATTCAAGTGGCCAGCTCCAATTTGTCCATTGGACCCAGAGACTGGGAAACCTCAGCTGGGAAACTCTAGGCACCATCCACCCCACAATAGGTACCTAAAGGAGGCAAGAGATGAATGAGAGATTCAAGTTCACACACTGCTGGAGCACATTCCCCTGGCTGGCTCCTGAAACCGATGCCAGGCTTCCACAAAACCCCTCTGAATTATTCCTTGCTTCCAACAGGAATGAGCTGACCTTTGCTCAGTGCTGCTGCTTCTCTGGCTCTGTGAAACCAGGGCTGTGAAGCACAAGGGGATGCAGTGACCCCACAGCATCACAAAGCACTCTGGAGAGGACTCTTGTTTCCCAGGTACTGGCAGCACCCAATGCAGGCTAGCAGGATCTTGAAAATGAGTTATAGGCCATGGACTGTACCAAGAGTATGAACACAGAGTGAAGATGCTCCCCTTTCATGGCAAACTGCCACTGGTCTGCTTCAGCAGAACTGTGGCACAGGCTGCCCAGAGAATGCCTCATCCCTGGAAGAGCTCAAGGTCAGGTTGGATGGGGCTGTGAGCAAAGTGGCAGCTGAACACAGCCCTGTACTCTGGGCAGGGCAGCACCACACCAGGTTACCCAGCTGTGGGTGCACACACACCTCTGCACCCAGGGGCCAAGATGGAACACCACTGACTGGCCATGGCTGCTCCTTCCTTACAGAAAACCTCCTGGTGAATTTGGGAGGCAGCAGGTCTGTCACAGTCTGGTGAAGGGGGTGTGTTTCTCTGGGGAGAGGCTCCAGTCTTTATCTGGGCTGAAAAGCAGGAATGCAAATGATGACTCCAACAGAGACAGCACTGATGTTCTGCACTGGAACAGCTGCTTGCTTTGCTGTAACAGGTATATAAAACAACAGAATGAAATTTTTGAAGCCTGCTTCCACTAAAATGAATAACAAAGACTCTCAAACACTATTTGAATTCACCAGGAATTACTGCACTGACACAGAAATTGATGAATTTTCAGTTTGTCTTGCCCACTAGGCAGAAAAACCCAAAAGACTCCAATGACCTCTCAAAGGCTCCAAAACCCATGAATCCTGTTTCCTCCCTGCCTGAGGCAGCACTGACATTTCTCTGCTGCAGCAGGCAGCATCTGGCAGACCATCTCGTGCTGCCTCTACTGTCTGATGGCACTTCCAGCAAAGCAAAGAGCTCAAGATTTCTTAAAAACCTCATTGCAAGCTCAGCCTCCATCCCTGAAATGAGTAGCTGCAGCCCATGCCCCTGTCCTGACCATCTGAGAGGCTCTTGTGCAGCAGGAGGGGTGAAGTGCTGAGACTGCACAGACACTGTCCTCTGCACACACAGGGGAAAGGTTTTCAGAAGTGTAGCTCCTCTTCTCTGTGATCCCCTTGGCTGCACTCAGAAACAGCTGGAAAATGTCTTACAAAGTGTTGGCTGCTCCTGGCATTCCTGGGAAGGCCAGAGTTTGACACTTGCTTCACAGTTTTGATAGCCCTCAACGTCCTTCCAAGGACAACCTTGTTCAGCAGAAAGTTTTTTTGTGGAAAGATGTCATCTCCTAGTGCTTAATTATCTCTATTTTTCCACAATAACCACGAATGCATCACAAACTTTAGCCTCTGGCACACAGATGAAGAAATTAAGAAATGCAAAGAAAAAAGATTAACAGTAACAACAAGGCAAACCAGAGATGTTTCTGAGCAAAAAGAAACCCAAATCCAAGATGCCTTCCAGCAAAACCAATAGCAACACTATCAAGCTCAAACCTGAACCAGACTGTCAAGCCCTTGCTCTGTGACCACATGCAGCCATGGGAAATGATCCCATTCCCAGGGTAAGGAGCCCCTTGGGAGCATCCTCAGACTGGGATCCTTTGGGCTACACCAGTTTGCTGAGCAGCAAACTGGGGCAAGGCTCTCCCTGACCTCAGCTAACCCTCCCAGCAGCATCCTTGCCAAAACCAGCAGCTGGCATGAGCCAAAACCATGACTTCACGAGATCATTTGAAAACCTTTACTGAGAGAAAATGCAGCAAGCCATGACAAGAAATTAGAAGCTGGGGATTAGTCCACAGAGGGCCTGTGAAGTTATAAGGAAAAAATGCTGCCATAGCAGTGCCAGCCATTGGGGAAAATCTGTGTCAGCCCTGGGAGCTCAGCCTGCAGCAGGTGAGGGGGATCTGTGCTGGTCCTGCCCTTCACCCACAGCTCAGACCATGCTGGAAAGGGCTCCAGGACTCCCAGGACACTGGGCAAGGCTGTACTGGACTCTCCCAGTGCTGCTCACATGCAGCATTGCAACTTCTCAAGAAGGCTGAGTCTGCAAATCAGTCTAACGGCCTGGGAGTCACTGTTTGCACAAACCAGCCATTTCCTTGCATAAATTTCCTTGAATTACAAGTTTCCTTTCTCAATACTGGAATCCCTGATTGGTTTTACGTAACTGATGTATGTGATATTTGCATCAGGACAATTAATTTCATGAGTAATAACCCAGATTACGTGAAATTGCATCACCTTCTAGGAAAACATTAACAAGGCTCAATCCTGTCACAGGAGTGCTGCACTTCAGGAAGAGAAATACAACTTTTTGCTCAGCCAGTCCCCTCACACTGTCAGTCACCTAGATAAGAAAGAAATCATTCTTTCTTGTACTAAAGAACCTTTCAGACACACCAGCTCCCACCAGGACACTGGTATATTTACCCTGTAAGAAACAGCCTGTGTCCCAGCAGCTCATCTTTCAAACACAAGCACACAGCAGAGAGGGAAGATATTCCCAATCATACAGGCAGGGAACAGAGACCAAGGAAAATTCATCATTTTATTTTGCCAGGAGCCCAAAGGCAGCCTGTCACGGGTGGGATGGCACTACCTCAGTGTCACCTCCTCTGCATCACAGGGCCCCTACTCAAATTGTGGCAGTGTAATAGTCAAGTCAAACTGTTAAAGAAATGGAAGATTTCCCTGTTCATGGTTTTAAAGTTTGCCTGTTGGTGTTTCTTCCATGTTGGTACCAAAGTAAAGAGCAGCAGCAGTAGCAGCACAGGAGATTAATGCCCCACAATCTCCCCTTCAGTAACGAGGGACAGCAGGAGATCAGGAGATACCCAAGGTGCTTCTCTTCATTAGGATTCATGAGCTAAACTAACAGGGCAGAAATTAACTGGAAAGGAAATAAGATTTCTCAAAGATCCATTTGATCTGAGACAAAAGGGAATCATTATATAAATAGAGCAATTACTCTAATTAAGGCTTCCCTCCATGAATCTCTTGACTGAAAGCTGCAGTTGCTGAAAACAGTTTGGCTGCCTATTATGTAAGGCAAACAAACCCATGGACTGGGGTGTCATTAGCTCTCAACAAAGAAGAAGAAAGATGGTTCTATGGCTCTGTCTGTTAATGCCTGTGTTATTTTTAATGATTGGAAGCCAGGATTTTTTTTTTTTTTTCCTTAATAAAAAGCTGCTCATTTTGAGCCAGAATTGTCTTTCGCTCTCCTGGGCAGAGCTCCCATCAGCCTCCACCCCAGCCCTGCCAGGTGATGCTCACAAATGTGCCTCATTTCCCCATGCAGAGCAATCCAGGGCTTGGACACACGAGTGGTTACAGGAGGTGAGGGAGGCAGAACAGCCCAGTTTCACTCCAAGGTGTGGTCAGAGAGCTGTCCTATGGAAGTCCTTGTACTTAGGGCAGCACAGCCAGTGCCTGAAAGCAGGCCTGGAGTCACTGTGGCTGTCTCAAATTCCAGCTCTGTTTCATCTGAGGGGTTTGCTCTGACTGAAAACATCAGAGGCCATGTAGTGCTCCTGCTCCTCTCCTGCACACAGAGGGATCAACTGCTGGGAGCCCTGACTCCCACCATCATGGTGCTGAGCCAGGATGTGACCCCTCAGGGTGTGGGTACCCCCACACTGCAGTCCTGGCTACACAAAACTGGAACCAGCTGAAATCCTTCCGTGCAGAGAGGGTCCAGCAAGCACAGTGCAGAGTTCAGAAGTACAAGACTGCCCTGAAAGCATTTTAAGGAGAAGGGGGAGGAAGAGACAGAGTGTGAAATATCTGTTATCTCCTTTTCCAGATAAAGAGGGGAAGGGAGGTAAAAATAAGTCCTCAGCCCAGCTCCCTAAAAGCCAGAAGTCTAACAATAAGCATGACAGCAGTCACATGTCCAATGTGCAAGCCCCAGGCAAGAAGGACAGAATGTCAGTGCAGTGGGTATTAAGCAGATAAATTTGATCTCGCTTTCCCCTGGTGCAGAAATGGCTGCTCAATGCTGCCCAGACAGAGCTCAAGGGAACAAGGAGGATTAACTGGATTGCAAACAGTGCTGAGCAAGAGAATAGCAAAATAAACCCAGGTGGACAGAGCAACTCCCATGTGGGACAGACTCATCTGGCTCCAGATCTCCAGTGGTGTAAACTGATGAGACTTTGCTGACTACCACAATGAAATGCTGTCTGAATAGCTACAAATTTCCTCACTGTGCCAAAATCTACCTGTTTCCTTGCCTCTCCCCACCCATCAACAACTGACTCGTCAACACTAACACAGAATAAAAAGGCCACAAGTACTGAGTGCACTGGTCCCTGAGTATAACTAGTGATTTCTGACACTTCTGCTTTTGGTACTTCTGTAATAAGTAATAATAAGTAGACACTAACTTCAGTCATTGGCTGTATGGAATATTTGACTAAGGTTTTAGTCAGGATGATTTCAGAACTGAGGAGTCACCCCCACAGGGGTCACCAGCTGCAGGGGCTGTTCAGACAATATCAAAATCCTGCTGCTGGTTTTCAATTACCACAGTCAGGCTACAGGTATAGCATGGGGATATGCAGGTCCCTATTGATTACTAAATCAATCCATCAATCAGAGCAGCACAAACATGAAGGCAAAATGAGCATCCCACTTATTAACAGATTGGGAGCATGACCCTGCTCTTGTTTTAAGCAGGAGTAAAATCTCCCTTGGGTTGAAGGGGAAAACAATTAATCCTTTTCTGATAGTCCTGTCAAGAGGAACTGGGAATCTGTTACACAGCCCTGGGTGGTCTATTTACATAGGGTCAAGTACAAAGGGGACTAAAGTGTCCTGAACAAACCTGTAAAGTCCAACTAAGAAAAAAAAAAATACTTCAAAGGAGCTTTTTTGTAGTCCTGGTTATATTTCAGTTCTTTTAATTTTAAAGTTCCTGAGAAGACACAGCATGTCATAAAGTTGAAAGCTGGAGGGACAAGTAGGACTAAAGCCCTGGGTAACTCAGTAAGTCAGAGCATTGTTACTTCTATCACAGTGTGCAGACCTCCCAGTTAGATGGACTGGCCCTTCTGCCAGGGGCTGCACAGCCAGAGCTGGCCCCATCATACAGCAATCATTCCCAAATCCAGCTTGGACCCAGGTTCTCAAAGGAATCCTTAGGATTTGCCCCAAGACTGGATTTTAATGGACTTCACCGAACCCCTTTTGTGGGTCCTTAATACCAGTTTAGATATGGCAGAGCAGAGGAAGGAGCCTGGGCCACAAGTCTCAGGCTCAGACATGGAATTGCTCCTTCCTGAGCACCAGGGAGTAAGGAGGAAGAAAAGATGGGGAAGACAATGCTGGCACTATGAGCACACCTTCATTTTCCCCCATCCCTGGCAGGAAAGAGGAAGATGAGTCACACTTGATGTTACATTACAATAGGCTGGTTTAGGAGCTTTTTCTGAAGTAAATCTGAGCTTGCATGCTGGAAAGGGAATGGTAAAAGATCTAATGACTATATCAAGATGAATTTGGCCTTGGTGAGCTCTATACAGATATCTGTAGTTTTCTTTCAGAGTGAATTATTCAGAAGCATGTCACTGTGGGGAAGAGGAGCACTTGAGAAAGAGGTGTGATCAATCAACAGAAGAGATTAAAATCACTGGGGAAAGCTGTTTGCTGTTTGAGAATTAGGAGGGAAAAGAGTAAGAGGCAGCAGGTTACAGATATGGATGTGCAAGCTCTGGCAAAAGAGGTAAGAAGGCAACCTGTGGTGGGGCACAACCCTGTCACCTCACCACAGTGTGTTTATAGCAGGAATGGTCTAGGCAAGAGATAATTTTAAACTGCAGAACTCATCCCCAGCTGGGAAACAACAGGCTCCAGAGCCTTGCTTTTGCAGCAGTGGCTGTGGAGCAAATCAGGAAATGCAAGATGAAAGCATTTCTGAAGAACAAAATAAAGGAAAAATGTGTACACAGATCCAGCATGGAGCTTCACAGAGAGATTTAAATATCAGCCTCATGCTGAAAGCCAAAGCTTAATCAAATTGTGCAAGAGAATTTATGGAGACTGCCAACTCTGAAGAGATGCCAAGGAGAATAATTCATTGGCATTTGAAGGCACTTTTAATATCTATCTGCCTTTGTTATCAGGCTCCTCAGCTCTGAGGATAAAGCAATGAGCTCATCCAGCTCCCTCTGTGATTTCAGTGGGCCCATCATGCTGTCCCTTTTCCTTTTGAACTTTGCCTAAAAAATACATCTGGTTCATTCAGAAACAAGTTCATTCTGTCTATTCCAGCACTGAATGTGAAACAGATTATCTGCCTTTTTCTGTCACTTGGAAAGGAAGAACCTGGCCCAGATCTGCAGGATACAGAAGCAAATGGGAGACACAACTTCTGCAGAGTCACACAAGGGCACCATCAGCATCTGGCTGCCCCTTTTCACTCCTTGGAGGTCATCAGGAGAGGGCTGGGAAGCACAAACACTGGGGTTTGGTGGAGTTTACACAGGGGCCAAACTGACTGCCCAGGACTTAGGGAAAAGGTGAGGCATGAAGGCAGCAGAAAGCCCAGATGTTACAATGAGTGATGTGCTGGGGGAGGAGGCAGACACCCCTGTGGTATCTGAGCTGGTGAGAGCTGCTTCTGACCTCCCCCTATCCAGAGGTGCACGATCCCAAACAACTGCACAGTATGAGCAGAATAAACTCCTGCAAAGTCCAGAGGAGCTGTCTGGGGTGAGCAGTTGCAGCAAGTAGGCAGCTGGGATCATCCCCACCTCTCCTGAATTCAGACATCCTTGTCAGCAGTTTGGAAACAGCCCTTTCCCCTCCACTCCTCTGTCACAGCAGTTTGCTTTGATTACATTTCAAAATCTGCCTCCAAGTCTTTCTGCTGGAAGAGCTCCACCCCTTGACCTCCTCTCCTCATCAAGGCATTTTTAGTTTGCCCACAGTGGTGGGGCCAGTCTGGTTCAGCACACAGCATTCACCATCCACCAAGGCTTTCTGAAAATAAGGGTGCTCACTGAGGGTTTGGGCACTCAGGGTGGCACTCTCAGAGTGGGCAGCTCCCACAGCACAGCTCAGTGCCCACTTTGCTTTCTCTCCCATAGAAAATCCTGGATGAAGTGTCCCAGAGAATTTGCTTTTTTATCTGTATGTAGACACTTCCAGTACTTAAAGGGAGCTTATAAAAAAGAGGGAGAGGGGCTTTTTACACAGGCAGATAGGGACAAGGGGAACAGTTTTAAACTGAGAGGAGAGATATAGAATAGATATAAGGAAGACATTCTTGTCCATGGGGTAGGTGAGGCACTGGCACAGGATGCCCAGAGAAGCTGTGAACTATCCCTGGAAGTGTTCAAGGCCAGGTTGGGCAGGACTTGGAGCAACCTGGTCTGGTGGAAGGTTTCCCTGCCCATGGCAGGGGGTTGGAACTAGATGGTGTTTAAAGTCCTTTCCAAGCCAAACCATTTTGTGATCTCTCCAATCTTTTCTTCTCAGCCCATTATGGTAAGTGCCTGCACAGCCTGACTCCCCAGGGCTCTGCTGGAGCTGTTATCCTGCATTCAGCCAAACTGGACTAGCCACAGGGGACATGAATAGCTCCTCAGTATTGCTTTGGAATGACAATTTCTACTCCCCAGGGAGCCCTGGATTCAACTCATACACAAAAACATAGTAATAAAATTTATCTCACTTTATCATCACTTAGGATTCCTGAAAAATGATGGTAAACACTGCTCCTTTTCATGACAAGGAGGGACAGAGGAAGGTACCCTTCAAATACAGTTTTTCCTCACCTAGTATCAGCTGCAAATTTAGGGAAGAAGAAAATCATACACATACACACACTTCCCTAACTTCCACCAAACTTATTTCTATGTAGGCACATGGGTACACACAGGAAATCCCAACTCTTTCACCTTACGGTCTGACAGCCACAAACAAGTCCATAAACCACAGGCCATCAGAGCAGGACCCTGCCCCTGCTGACCCACAGAGCACCATGACTGCTGCAGCTGGGTCTGAAGCACCACTGCCAGACAGGACAGCCTCTTGGAGTTCATCTGACAGAGCAAAGGGGATTTTACACAATTCTGCAGGAACAGCCTCAGTGGTATCTGGATGGGGGAAAGGAACTCAATGACACAAAGCAGGAAAGAGACTCAACCAGACCATTTGTCTTTTGAGTCACTTCTAGGTTGCTGTTCTCTAGAAACACAAATCAAGTTTTTGTTTTGCATCCTTGGCACTGAAATGCTGATGCAATTTTTCTCATGCTTGCCCTCAGCCAAGCTCCCTCACTTTCCCACTCCTCTCACTCTTCACACTAATCCAGGGGCATTTTGGCTCTCTGATGCCATTCCACCTGTGCTGAGAGAGAGCACAAGCTGCTAAAACCACAGCCAATTTCTTCTGCACCTTCCCCTTTTCTTGTCTGGTGTTTATTTTTCACACAAAACCCACTTGGAGGTGGATATAACCACTTCTGCCCACTCTCTTAACTCCAGTAGTGTTATTCTCAAAATGCATGTCCTTAACCAGCAGAAGAAGAACAGGCTTTAGTCTCTGTGTCCTCAAAATATAAAACTACAAACAAGGCTGCCTAAGCCTCACTTTTGGAGGGAGCATTTCAGCTGGGCCAGAAGTGTTTCAGAGCTCTCATTAAGTCTGGGGGTTAGCATAAAAATGCCAAGAGATATCCTTGGCTTCAGCAAATTCAGCTGAGACAGGAGTTTGGAAATCCAGGGTGCAGAAGGCAGAGCAGTACTAACACTTCCCTAGGGGGATGCTCTTTCCAGCCCCTGCTGTTACCAGGCTCTGAGGGTGAAAACATCTAAGCTGCAACTGCTCATCCAAATTTCCAAGCCTTTGGGCCAAGCATTGCTACTTGAAATCACCAATCCATGGAGTGACTCCATAGGCTTAGCCCTTCTCTCCTCATCCAAAACCATGCACAGAAAGGAAAATCCCTGCAGCTTTCCCTGGGAATTTGCTTCCCATTACACCATGGATTTCTGAGACCTGATTCTCAGTGTGTCCCTCCATTCTCCCCTCAAACTAAGCTGCCTGTGAGCCAGGCAGGGTGGCTGAATTGCATTTGAGAAAGTCATGCACCAAGTGAGTGAAACATGCTGCCAAAACCCCACCCCGCTTATGGGAAGCAAGAGGATTGTATTTCATTTTACAGTTTGCTCAGCTGAATCCCAAAGCTCCAGGCTGCCTGGAAAGCTCCCCTCTCTGCTCCAGCACTTTTTGATTGTGACAAAATTAACCAATTCAGAATATTCATATGCTGTAACAAAGTAATCTCTAGGTGCACTCTCCCTGTAAGAGATTTGGTGCAGCAGTCTCTGCTCTCTGCATGCTCACACAGTTTATCCCTCACACTTTCTCCATGATCAGACCCTGGTGACTGCTCTGCCAGCTGATGGCAAAGAGTATTTTAAAGAATTTTATTTGACACACAAACCCAATAGCTCCCTGTAAATGCCATGAACTTGTAACTGCATTCAGGTATGGCAATGGAGAAACCTTTTTCCTTCAGGAATTAAAATCAAAGCAAAACTTATGTCTAGAATAAGCTGAAGTGGATTGAATCCATTCAGCAGCAATTCTCCTTTCTGCATTTTATTACTCCTACAAGCAAATCCATGCCCCAGGAGTTTGACTTGCTCACACAAGCAGAGGAGAGCTCAGTCTGAGTCCTCTCCTGACTTGAAGCATCAGTATCTGAATTCTCCAATGACACATTCAGACAGGATAGCATACATAAGTGAGATATCCAGCCTTCCTCCTCTGGGAATATTGACTCCATCAAACCCTGCTGATTTACCTCTGTCCTACTCCCTCCCTAGCCCTTCAGGGGAAATTTCAAGGACAAAAAAAAAAAAAAATTAGAAAAGGAAACTGATAAAAAGTTTCTTTTCTGGAGCACAAATATTTCTGCTTTCAATTCTATACAAAGTTCCAGGGCACTGAGGTTAGTTTTGTTTTCCTTGGTACCAGAGTACACAAACCCTCCAGGAACACCCAGTGACGTGAATGAGGTCCTAAGAACGTAGTTTTGTTATTATCAAGAAACTGCAAAGATGAACAGGGTGCAATCTTCAGAAATCGTGTGGTTTCTTATGGGGGGAAGTTGGTGAAATACAATTACGCAAAATGAAAGCAAAACGAGGCAACAGCATCTGTGAAATGAGTATTCAAATTTACTATCCTCGATCAAAATGAAGCTCTTCATAAAGGCACATGGATCAAGTGCTTTCTAAACATAGATATATCTATTTGTAGAGCCTCTCTAAGCACCTACACCTAAGTGCATCTTCCTAGAAGAATTTCATTTTCATTTCAGAGCTTTGTGTCATTTGAACTGTGAATTCTCACCAGTCCTGTTCAAGGTTAGAGACCAGAACTTTTAGTGAGGGGATAATCCAGTTATTAAGGCTAAAGCCTTAGCCTGCAATACAAGAGAATCCAGGTTTAATTCCCTGATCTTCCACAGGCTTCCCATGCCATGTAATTACTTACAATCTTTCATGTCACTGAAGTAGCTGGATGCTGATTTTCCAGAGCTCTTAGCATCATAGTTAGAAAGCACTGTTATAGCTCTCAATCAGAGAGCTCAAGTGTATGTTTTGTTGAAAAAAAACAAAATGGCAATTAGAAGATGCTCATTTAGTCATAATGCTGCATCTAAGAGAAATATTAGCATCAGAGGTGTGTGTAAAAGAAAATCTATATATTTAGCAGCTAGAAAATCTACTGTCTATCTCAAAAAAACCCCACGTTCACCACTCTGTGTTATACTAACAACTAAAAATACTGAGCTAAGGTTATCAGTGCACTGAAAATGTAATACCTCAGCAGTGATAACAGTTGTTATCATTCAAAAGAAATCAAAGTGTCTGTGTGTGTGGCTTCCATTTTAATCTAGAGCCCCAGACAATCTCTTGACAGGATGTTTCCTTCCCACTAAAACCAACATGCTCTGATGCTTCTTTAGAATTCAGGGTAAGAAGGAAAGGAGGAAAGAAGGAGATATTTCAGTGAACAGCTCTTGGGTCCAAAGGCAGCTACTTTTTCTTGAAGCTGCAGAAATTCAGCCTGTAGCCAGCTATCACCAGTCCTGTGAAATAAGATGCAACAATCACCTCCAGGCAGCAGCCACCCAGGAAGCAGAAACACTGAGGTCCAGTAAACATCTCAGTTGTCAATTCCCACTAGTTAATCCCAAGGCTCCTGGTGAATGCCCCAAATTTCAGCCTTTTTCCCCAGAGCAGACACAGTGTAGTGCTTCTCTTGAGCAGTGTATATGCATTTCAGAGAGGCAGTTTTGATTTAATTTGTTTGTCACCAGCAATAGCAGACAAGCAGAAAGGCTGGAGACTTTTTCAGGCAAGGAACCAGCAGTTACTGAGCTGACTGGGTTTTGGAGATGCTCAGTGCTTTCTATTTAAATTCTCAGCTCCCTCCTCAAAGCTGGCCCTCTTTCTCCAGTGCCCCTCATCGTGTTCCTTGTCTATAAATCACAGAAGGGACCTTAGACTGTTAAAATTTGGGCTCTGAACACAAACTAGAGCAGCCTGGGGTGACTGCAGCTTACACTGGCTGTTTCTGGGAGGCCCTATCAGAATGAGGAAAACACTCATTTCATCAAGAGGCTAAAACACAAATGATATTTTATTACACCCCGAGATTCCTGTTGTGACAAGTATCTACACAACCACATTTTACCTCCATCTCATAATTACACAATATACCTGCAGCAAATCCACTCCTCTAGTACTTGTCACAGCAGAAGAGGAATTGGTACTTAAGAGGTACTTAGGAGTCCCAGCTCAACCACACAAACGCTGCTCCAGAAGCTGCAATGAGTCTGAAGTTCATGTTTATAATTTAGAATATGTAGTGAGTTATTTCCAAAACCTAAGAGGGCCTCCAGCATCACAAACAATCAATTCTTAGCACAGCTTATAATTTCAAAGCTCCTCTAACTCCTCCAGGAGTGGATTTTATTGTCAGTTGATTTCTGTGAAATTTATCAGATGTATTTTCAGCAATAGGAAGTAGTTGCTAAACTTGCATACAACAGAAACCCTTCAGCAGAAAATTTCCAGATTTTCATTACTAAAAACTCCCCTCTTTCCCTCAAATGGTCCCATTAATGACTACCCCATTTCTTTGGGACAATGCTCCATGAGTTTCTATAAATTCCTACCTTACCCAATTATTTCTTAGATCCTCTATTACCGTAATATTTACTGGTATCCACTCTTAAATGCATCTTTGTCCACAGTGCTTTCTCAAGAAAAGGGAATACTCTGATCCTTCTCTTTCCAAAAGGTTCTTAGAGATATTTGATGATGTGATGAAGGCCAGGAAGAAGTCAGCAGCAGAAGAGCCAAGTTAGGTCTCCCAGTTTGAAGTTTAACACTCTTATCATAGATTCACCTTTTGATTCCTTACAGAAAAGCCAGGAAGTTCCAGTGCATTCAGCTCACACACAGCCCAAAATCTTAAAAGCTTAATTCCCATGTCACAGGCAAGATGTGAAGCATGTGGATAAAAGAACTCATGGAAAAAGTTAGGAATACATGGCAGGACAAGGACAGAGTGTCGCCAGCAATAGCTCTCTTCAAACCTTTTGCTGTACAGATCTGTTTTGTTTTTTTTCTTCCCAGACACACAAAAAATCAAACCCCTGTCTTTGCATGCAGATAGGCAGCAACTCTGGGGGATGTTGGCATTACCAGAGAGGATTATCAGGAAGCCTTCACTTCTTGGCCATATGGTTGCAACTGATTAAACCCAGTGTTTACCTGGTGCTTCTGTTCTGGGAGACAACCACACACTGTCAATCATTAAGCAAGCAGGGGAATGCCCAGACACACAGGCAGGCTCACATTCTGCTTGCCAAGCTGGCTACTAAACCATATAAAGGCCATAACATACCTCTGCAAACATACCTAAGTGTGGCAGGATGTTTCTTCTGTTTAGCCTTCAATCTGAGATAACACAAGGGTCAGGGTCAGGGAATCACGCGATTTCTGCATGCCAATACCCTGGCCCTGCTCTCTTTTGCTGGAGTTAGGCTGGAGAAAGCTAGGACAGGGAGCAAACAGCCAAAGGAACTCACTGCTTTGAGGATTGCCACTGCATCCTGCTGGAGCCACGTTGGGTAGACGACTTCATCATTCAGAATGGCCTCGAAGAGATCGTCCTCGTTCTCGGCCTCGAAGGGCGCGTGGCCGCACAGCATCTCGTACAGCAGCACCCCCATGGCCCACCAGTCCACATCAGGGCCATACAGCATCTCCTGCAGGATCTGCAGCACAGGCAGGAAACAAACACCAAGCCTGAAGCTTCACATCGGAGCAGGAGAGGAAAGAAGGATTTGGAAACAATAGCACAGAAGCTCTCGCTAGCAGCGCTTTCTGTTAGGCTGGTGGATGTCCAGGAACATAAAGTGATCTCACTCTGGGAACCCCCAGGTCAGCACACAGGTACATCAGATGATTTCAGCAAGGGCTGAATTAGCTTGGCTGGGTCACCTGGGAACCAAGCCCTTAGAAGGATGCTGGGGCTGAGCTGGAGGAGAAGGGGCACTCCAGCAAAACTGGCTGAGGCTCAGAAGCAGCTGAGCAGCCACGTGTGTGAGCTGACATCACCTCCTCCCTGACCTTGGGAAGAAGACACCTACCTGGCTCCAACAGCAAGGCTTTCAGCTGGACAGGGGAAGCAATGTGAGTGTGGGAGAAAGGTGCAAACATCAACCACAGACAGAAATTCAATTGTGTTGAAGGATGTGAAACCTTGTCGGAACATCTGGCAGCATCTGGAGGGCAGCTGTTCCTTAAAGAGGTGTTTATTAATTTTGTAGTGAAATTGGGGAATGACAGGGAGTGTGAGGAGGTAGAAAAAGGGACTGTGTAACAAAGGAGAATTCAATCTGCTTTCAAATCAAGCTGGGACAGCATCTGTATGTGCCTCTCAAGGTTTTTGCAGCTGTATTTCCATTTTTCACCTCACCTATAGAGAAAAATATAGGCTTATTTTGGTGCATACAGCAGCCTGAAGATTTACTCATGCTTTACTTCACAAGGGGCTGATAATACAACTAAGGAGCAAACCTTGAGCTCTGCAATCAAATAAGGCAAAGCCAAAGACACTGGCAGTTCCAAAGCTAACCCACACTTTTCACATGGTGGCCATTTTCCTGACCAAAGAAAGGTTTCCTGTACCTCTGGAGCGATGTAGTCTGGCGTGCCACAGAAGGTGGCTGTGGTGATGCCATCGTGGATGCCCTCTTTGCACATTCCAAAGTCTGCCAGCTTGCAGTGCCCCTCGTAGTCCAGCAGCACGTTGTCCAGCTTCAAGTCCCTAAAATGAGAATCATTCAGAGTCACTGTGTGCTTGGAGCAGCCCCACACAGATGCAGGCGCCATCCCAGGCCTCAGAAGCTCAACCTGCAACCTGGACAAATGTCATCATCATAAAAAAATAAACAGAAGTCGTGCAGGAGAGGTTTTCTTTTGCTTCATCTCTTACAAAAGGGAGGAAGAAGCATCATTCTGCCAATTGAATGCAGGCAGGAGTTTGCCCACATGGGTTTGCAAACACACCACAAGCCTGGCTGGCAGGGCTCCTGCTGCTTTAGCTCTGGACTCACTGGAGCAGAGGTTGCCAGAGCTGTCAGATTGTGTAAGGATGCTGTGATGCAGCAAAACACTGCGCACAGCCACGCTCTGATTCAGCAAAGCTGCACTGGAGCACACACTGCAGCTGGGGAGCAGAGCAAAGCCTCTGCACAGGGAAAGCATGTTCCCTATTCTCCTGAGGTCTTGGGGCTTCAGTCCCAGATCTCCTTGTTATCAGCCTGACTGATAAACCCCATCTGGAGCATTTTCCAAGCTGAGAAGGAACTCCCTACTGACATCACACATGGGCAGGGGGAATCTTCAGGCAGCACAGGATGCCTCCATCACAAGGCAAAGTCTTAAAGTCCTCCCAGCCTTTTCAATTCCAGCAGTGCACTAATATAAGCAGGGAACATCCCCCACAGCACTCACTGGAGTGGGGACCTCCTTGTCACTGTCACAAGAGACCTGCAGCCCAGCAAGCTGCAGGGGGACACTTTTTCCAATACGTCACCTCTAACAGCTCCTCATTGAAGGCAGAGCTGCCAAAATGAGAGCCCTAACAAAGCTTATCAGCTTGCCTGACCTTGAGGCTGCCCACGGGAACAGCCTGCAGTCAGAAGCACTGTCAGAAAGCAGAGGGTCATCTGCAGACTTAGGCAATGCCTGCCTAAAAATACACCAGCTTGTAGCACCTCTGCTTTGCAGCTGCCAGACAAGCCCCAGGCACCACTGCAGATGCAGGAGAGGAGCTCTGTGCAGCACAAACAGGTCACAGTTCATTTTTGAACTGTCTCAGGTGTTGGCCCAAGAGCTGCCCAGAGCTGTCATAGCAGCACTGGGACAGGGGGGGCTTGATAGACACCTTCAAAGTCATTCTGATGCCCACATCAGGATCAGAAAACTACATTTTAGGGTCTCAGAGCCCCTTCATGCTGGATCTTGATCCATTTTGCCCTTTGGTTGGATTTCTATTTCTCTGGGAAGGGGGAGCAGTAGGGAGGGTGACAATATAGGTGGTGACATCTCCATACCAATATAAAAAACCTGTGGCTGAGCTGTAACCTGAATCCAGCTTGATCCTGTTCACCCTCCATCTGTGACCCTAAAGTGAAAATCAGGGAGTTGATAGCTCTGTTGTGCACTGGCATTTCCACAGCCCATGGGACTCCAGACAGCTCTCCCTCAGCTACACTGCTGCACTGGAAAGATCAAGGACACATTGTGTAAGACAATCAGAGCCACATCCTCTCCTAAAGAGATAAGGAAAAGTATTCTTAGCCTCTTTTGAATGGATGGGAAAGCAAAGGATAGAAATTAAGAAATTTGCCCATGTTCCCCAGAGACAAGGCTGAACACCAGCTTCCTGAATCCCAGCTTGGATCTTAATCACAAGATCACACATCCTCTCTCTTCAACTTTGAGATGGCTTGGCAAGGCAAGCCAGCAAAAAGCCTTCTGCAATGCTGCTGCCCTTCCTGGCAGGGCCACGAGATGTGAAATGTGAAATGAAATGGGTGCCAAGGACAGTGCCCATGCCTGTCTCATGCTGCAGTGCTTGCTCTGGGCAGGATGCTCAGCAGGAGACACTTATTTTTTCCCTTCTGAGAATCACAAATGGTGGCTGAGGCATGTGGGCAAAGGCCTGTCCTGGAAAGGCTTTAGGCGATTACAGGGAGAGGTTTGTGCGTGGTTGCCCATGACAGCTCATCTTCAGCAGTAGTTTACAGCCAAAGCTCCTGTTGCTCTTCCCTGTGGTTCCTGGCAGGGCAAAGAAGCCCTCCAAGCATAAAGGCAGGCCTTGTTTTCAGGAATCTGCCATGCTGTGGCTGAAATGCACAGTCTATTCTTGGCTCAGGTTAAAATGCAGCAAACACCTTCTCAGCTCTGGGCAGTGCTGACTGTTGTGGTGTGCCCCTAAAAATACAGCTGGAAGGGGAATTTTGGTGAACTCACTTGGACATCCCCCTAGCAAACCTCCTCCTGTTCCCTGAAGCATCCACCATGTCCTGGAACACTTTGGGAAAACTCAAAATACACCATCCTTACATCTGAGCCAGCAGAAACAGCCATGAACATGGAAGAGCAGAGGCGAGAGACAGGGCTGGGCCAGCTCTGCTGCCCACATCACCAGGGCACACTGCCACTTCCCAGCCTCTGCCCCCCAGGACACACTGCAGGAACAGGAGCTCCCAAACCCCTGCTGGCTGCACAGTGCACCATGCTCATCCCAGCCCTGAGATGGCAGGAGCCCTGCAGGTGTGAGAGCACTGTGCTGGCTCTGTCCTCCCACAGAGCCTCCATCTCTGTAATTGCCATTAAATTTAAACTGTCTGCTGCTCACTGGGTAAGCATAGTTTTAACCACACGAGGCAAAGCTCCAGCCCTTGGCTTCTCCACACTGCACGTTAAACCCATTAACAGTGTCTGTTGTCTCCTCCTGACTGCTGTCCAGCAGCGTGAAACCCAACACTTGTATTTTCTATTTTCACATAACCTGTAATGTGACGTTACTCTGGCTCTCACTTGCTCAGGCCCTTGGCTACGTGCAGATCATTTCAGAAGAGGACCTCCCATGACCACAGAAGGCTGCTCAATGCTCTTTGCTCGGCAAAGTGACAGGAGATCATCCTGCACTCCCCTCTCAGAGCAGGTCTTGTGGGCCAGCACAGTGGCAGCCTCAGCCACGGGCTGCTCTGGAGCTTGCTCTCTCTGGCTGCCACAAGAGATAACTCCCTGGGAAAGCTGTGGTTGGAGCATTTATCCCAAGCCATCCCAGCAGCTGTGAGCTCTGAACTCACTGCTTGATGCTGACAGGTCTCCCCACGCACCGAGCCCCGTAAGCCAGCACAGCCACATGAGAGGAAAAACACTGACAGTTCTCTGAGATTTACAAGGAGCTCTTCATTTTCGCAGCAAGGATTCCGGGAAGCTGATGAAACTGGAAGCCATCCAGCTCAGAAAGGCCAAATCTACCTCATTTCCTTAATACTTGCATTTTCCATTGAATATTTTTAGCAGTTCCATGAAGCAGTAACGGCAGAGAGGTTTTCTGAGGCTGCATTTCTAAGGTCCGGCTGAGATTCTGCCTTTCACTGGCAAACCTTCCCTGGAAAACAGACTTCATCCTAACTAAGAAAAGGCTGTCTTTGTCCTCACCCTCAGCTATGGCACACTGGCTTAATGGCCTTGTTTAGTCTAGACCCAGAAGGAATGACAAAATAGCTGTTTCAGTGTCACTCACTGGGAGAGGTGTTCTTTGCACATCTGCTGCTCCAGTTTGACATTCGTTAAAAAACCCAAAATTACACTTGCAGATGATCTGGTCCTTTTCCAAAGCATCTGTCAAATGCAATTTCCCTGCACTGGGGATCTTTGCCAGGGAATGTGTGTTGTACACGTACCTGCCACTCACTCTGCTCTGACCATCTCACTGTAGAAACTGTATTTGAAGGATGAAGTTTGGTAGCTTTTTCCCTTATTTTGTTTTCATCACCCTGTTGTGGTAAGGGCTGTACATGTAGTAAGGATCCAGAGGAGTAAGGGTGGTAGACACTGGCTTCCTTCCACTGCCTCCACAAAGTTATCCCAGGTTTGCTAATCTCAAAGGTCCAGCTTAAAGCTCATTAAAGCCTGGTGTTCCCATCTCAATGCAAATCACTCAAAGCTGTGGATGCCAGCCACAAAGGTAAGTGTGCTAACATAAAACTCCAGCCAAAAGGTTTCCAAAAAATACACAATGAAAAACAAAATCATCAAACCTGAAATTAACTAAATGTATAACTTCAGCCTTTCTGAAGAGGAAAACTTTCCCTTTAGACATTCCTTGGAAACACTTTTGAGTGAGCAAATGTGCATTCAAATCCCTTTGCACGGAGGGATGAGATTTGAATTTTTCTCCGCCTCTTCTGCTGAAGTCATTTTACTTCACAAAAAACTGCAATCTCCATCATTACACAGAAAACTGCATTTCTATTGGTTGCTCTGGTAGCCAAAGTAATACATATTTCCAACTCCCGCTTCAAAAAACATTTAATTTTTTTTTTTAATGAGGCAACTTCAACAGAGGAGAATGAAAGATGTACAACCTGCAGAATAGCACAGTTGGTAAGATAGTTAAGGAAAAGGCTGTAGTTTTCAAGTTGAAGGCTTTGCTCCAAATACAGTGGACAACAGATTTAAACCCATACTTTGATTAAATAAGGAGGAGAACAGATGGAGGTCTCAGTTTTATGTAAAGCCCTAAATACTCATGTGAAGCTGATAATGTTTCCCATTTTCCTTTGCATTCATAAGGAACATTCAAACTAAAATACTTCATTTTACCCGAAACAAATGCTCTCTTGACTTGCAAAAGTATATATAGAATTGCTTTTAAAAGACCTTAACATTTATTTTGAGCCCACAAAATTATTTTCTATCTTTCTTTCCATACTAAATTTTGGAGACTCAGTTCGGAAACTCAAAGAAAAAATAATTTCATTAATCTATTCCCACTAGATTTGGACTAAGGATCTCCACATTTTGTCCCCAAGATTTTATGCCACTTTGGGAATTAAGGCCATTTCTACTCTAAGTCTTGGGTTGTAGAGAACTTGCTTATAAATTCCTTCACAGAAAATTGCTCACATCTCCCACATTTTTTTAATAAACACCAAACCTTATTTATTTCTATGATCAAGTAAGCTTTTATAACTAGAAACTCATCCTCTCATGGCCCCAAGGAAGAGTTAAGCATGTCCTAGGCAGTGGTAAAGCTGAGAGGCAGCAATAAATACAGGCTGAAGCTGACACCTGCAACATATTCTAGCAGAGCTAAGACATAAAAAACCCAGGCTGAGCTGCTGGTATTTGCTTAGGCACATCTTTAGGGCAGGAGTAAACACTGAAATCACAAATGAAACACCAGGCTACTGGTCTTTGATAAAGGGAGACACAAAGCAGAGATCAGAAAAGAATCAAGCTGCACCAAGCTGGAGAGAAATAGCTGAAATCCTGAGTTTTGCTGCCAAATAAAAAGAGGTGGGACATTGTAACCCAGCATATAAGCAGTTTGTAGGTATTTACACACACCACTGTGTGGGCATTGCAGGCTGAGATGGAAAGTGTTGCTTTGCACACCTGCAGCTTCCCAGCTCCATCCCTAAAATCCCATGGGATTTAGTCTGTGAGCCCCATCCTGAAGCAATGTCGAAACACACAGGGACTGCAAAACACCAACTCTTTGTTTCCTTGAAAAACATTCCTTTGGGTAAAGAAAACATTTCTTTGGGTTTCCAAACAGCCTCTGAGGTGAAACCCACCCAGAGCACTGTCAGCCACACAGACAGCCTGGCTACAGCAAACTGTAACCTGCAGTGCAGTGTGACAGAAATGAAGGGAAGATCTCTTCAGGTATTTGTAATTCGTAATTACCAGAAAGTAGGAATGAAACATAGCAAGTGCCTTTCTACACTGGCCTAGCAGCCAGAAGTTGTTTTCAAAAGCTGACCAGACTTAAGTGTTTAGGGACTGTAAAACAGCCACCACGGCTCCAGGCTGACCTTCTCATTTCTCACAAACAAAGCAATAGCAGAAATGTGATATAATGACTCAAGGATCCAACTCAGACTTGGGCTAAGTGGTACAAGTGAAACTCCACTGAAAATCCACACTGATTGCTGGGCCCTTTAACAGTAGACAGCTGCCTGTTCTTGCTGGCCATGGGGCCAGAGGAGGCTCGTGGGGAAGGTCCATCCTACAGGCACCTCAGCATGTGAGCAGCGTCCAGCCAGGAGCCCAGCAACATTCCTGGGGCTTTTTACAGCCTCACCCCACCACAGCACATCCTGCAGACTCCACAGACAGCTGGGGAGGGAAATGTGGCAGAATACAAGAGTTGTATTGTGTGCTCCTGCCTTGTCTCTGCTTCACCCAACCCGCCCTGCTGGCACCTTTGGAAAGGTGCACCCACGTGTTGGGATAAAGGTGTGAGGGATTAGGGATACCCAGACTCCAAAGCAGGCTCCACCTCTCTTGCAACACAAGATGTTACAGACTGATGCAATATGTCAAGTCAAGTCCGGGGTCAGACACAGCACCAGAACATTCTGAAAACTCTCACCACAGCACATGGCCAAGGACTGCCCAGGGCAAGGTCAGGAGTGTGGGAATTAGCCCAGGACAGATCCTCACACCTGCATCTGTGCTCTTCAGGATGTCCAGTAGCACTGGGTATCAATCTTGCACACTCATGGGGTAAATCTGATTCTTGCTCTGCTGCTTGGGCTTCAGGCTAAACAGACTGGCAAGCACTGTACCCAGAAGTGCTCTGATATTATTATTTTGAAGTCAAGCAGCCCTTCAAGCACAAGGACAAGCTTCTGCAAGCAATCTTCCTGCACTAAGGCAGCACCATGGGGTTTTTGGCAGAGATGGGCTGGCACCCAGTGCTGCTGGCTGTCCATCTGCCTGACCCCTTCCTGCTGGCAAAAACTCCCTGGGAGCAGCTCCCAGGCCCACATCAGAGCACTGGCCCTCTCCTGCTGAACCCCAGGCTGCTGCTCTGGAGACAAAGCAGTGCCCAAGGCACTGACTTCTCTTGCAGCACAGGACATGGCATTACCTGGCACCCAAGACCTCTCCAGTGGTTTGAAGTACCAGCACTCCCACCTCCCCTCCCTCTGGGCACTTCAGAAGGGCTCCTGTGGAAGCTTAACACAATTACTCACAGGATTTCATTGCTGCTGAGATGAGCAGGCGTGATTCATCCTCCACTTAAAACAAGAGTGGTAGGCTCAAGTATAAAGACAGAGACTAGAAACCCTGGGCATACCACAGGAGATAATCACAGAGCCTCCCCCATGCTGTGCAGATCCAGTGGGACCTCACAGGTGCCCTGAGTCCCTCTGGGGTCAGGCACACCTGCAAGCCTCCCCTTTATGACACCCACAGCTGTAAGAGGGCTGATGACAGTGTCCAAAGGCAGCTTTACAAGGGCAAAAAGACATGGGGGGGCATGTGAAATGGGGCAGCCACGAGCCAGAGCCATTACTGGTGAAACACAGGTGTGCTGGAGGTTGCCACACTGGAGTAATCCCAAAGATGGCACAATCCCTATAATCTAGTTACACATCCAAATTGGTGTGCGTGCACTTTTCATAAATACTTATATATAATCTAGGTATTACTTGCTGCACTTTTATGTGGGACTCTAATCAGGAAAGAGGAGCTACACCTGAAGTGTTTCCCTGAATTCCAGAGCAATTGTGCTCCCATTTACTGCAGAAGGGGAGAGGTGGACTGAAAAAGGCTTCGTGTGCAGCTTTTGGTAGGGATGCACACGTTCCCTGTCCAGAGGAGCTGCCAGCCTAGTCCTGTGATAGACTCCTGAGTCCCACTGGGCAGCAACACTGGAATTTGCTGGCCCTGAAACATTACTTGCTGAGTTGCTCCCAACAGAGCTCCTATTTTACTGTTGCCAGAAAAAGAGGGAAAAAGAAAAAAAAAAAAAAAAAGGAAAAAAAAACCCAACTACAATGCTTCTTTTTGTGCATCCCATTGCCTGAAGTCTTCAGAGGAGACACACAACAGACTCAAGACCCAAATGCAGGAACAAGAATCAGGGGACTGATGGAGCTAGGAGAGGTTGAAAAGCACAATCCTGTTGTGTCACTTTGACAAAAATAGATCAATGTTGATTCAAAGCCTGATATGGAAATTAAAATGAAATCAGGTTTGTTCCTGCAGCACAGCATGGTCTCAACACTGCAAGATGGAGTGAGAGTTATCCAGGATTAGTCATCACCAGCTGCCCACAGCCCACCACAGGGCTGCTGAAGGCCCTGTCCCAGCTCCAAGCTGTCCTGGTAGCACCAGGGTTGGCCTGTGCTGCTGAAAAGGCTCCTCCTTCCCCCAGCACACAGGGACAGGTCCCCATTTCACTGCTGTGTGCCACTAAGCCTGCCCTGGGGGAATGAGCCAGCAGCCCACACCAAAGAGACCCTCCTGCTCATCCCACAGCTGCCATGGAATCCCCACTCCCCAGTCTTAGGAGGAATATTTAGCTCCCAGAAATATCAAAGAAAATAAAAATAAAGGTGTCCCTCTCCATGAGGATGATGTGTGCAGACTGCCTCTGGCACTGTAAGATGTGCTGGTGCTGGCAGTGCCAGCAGGGCTCTGTGGGAAGGACAGTCCTGCCTGGAACCTGCAAATCTGGTCAGGCAGACTTCTCCACATTCATCTGATACAGGCAAGGTTCACTCTACTCTGAGCCTGACTTTAAATCCAGGGACATCAGTGAAAAAAAAAACCAAAATACAAACTCCTGTCAAGTTCACTCAATTTCAAAATAGGCCCTGAGAAAACAAACGAACAAAAAAAACTAAAAAAAACCAACAAAAACTTAACCTTATTAAGGCTCTGAATTACAGATCCAGATTTATAAAGCTAAGGCTATAGGTGCTAATCTCCTTTTCATAATGGAATAAACAAAGCTGAAGGCAGAAGTACTGTATTTTTAGACAGGATTTTAAAAAGCACCTTGCCTTGGCCTGTGGATTTCCACTGCCAAACTTACTATTAACTTTTGAGGGAGACTCTGTGCTGACCCAGCATGGCTGCTTTTGAAAAATCTCACCATTTGCACTGAATGTTTATGCACAGAGAAAAGAACAGTCTCCTTGCTAGTGACACATTGTGGGCACAAAGCACACAGCCATCCCACTGCTGCACAGGAGGGGGCTCTGCCTGGTTCCCCTTGGAATAAATTAATTAATTTCCTAGGAAATGCTGTCTTGAGAGCTGTTTCTTAAAAAAAAAAAAAAAAAAAAAAAACAAAACTGACACCATCACTGATATAATTGGCTCTTTTTTTGTTTTCCTAACATTCCAGGGAACCTTTGGACAAACAGTGTTTTTCTGACTGCTCTGATCTCTCTGCTTTTGACCACAACAACCACTTAAATATAAAATGGAAGAGGCTTTTGAAGAAGCCTAGAAGATGGGTCATTATCCCAAGATTTTTGAAGAAGCCTAGAAGATGGGTCATTATCCCAAGATTTAGTTTCTCATCTCATGTGAATTACTGTTATTCACTCATTACAGGTGATTCACCCAGAGCTGTGTGAAGCCCAGGATCCTGGATAAGCTGGGCCAGGTGGAATTCCTGGCTGAGCTCCCTGCAGTCCCACTCTGACTCCTCCCAGGCTGCCTGCATGCAGGAACCAGTGGCACTGACCTTTGTGCCAGGCCACACCAGATCCCAAATGTGTCACCCCAAATGCCACACAGCATCCAGCAGACCCCAAACTGCCCCTCAGCAATGCTGGCTGGTGTTACCCCCATGCCACATCAAGTACTTAACCCTTGAGTCCCATTGGTCTGGGCTCCCTCTTCAGCTGGCACAGGGGAACAGGTGCTTTCCCAAGCCACTTCAGGCCCTCCAAATTTGACTCACCAGCTGACAAGTTCCCAAATGAGGTGCCTGGTTGCTAGTAAAGCAGCAGTAACTCAGAGCAGGAGTCAAGTGATGCTCACCTGACATTGCTACCAGGCACAAGGAGCTGCCAACTGCCTTATTCCTGTTATGAACGAAACAAATTAATCACAAAGTGAAATAAGTACTGTCTCCACTGACCCCATCAAGAAAAAAAAATAGAAATGGGACATAAATGAAGAAAGTCTGTCTTTAGACTGCTCAGCCCCTGAATTTTTAGCACATTCACACATCAAGTCCCTGCAAGTCCCTTTGGCCTCTGCAATGTGTGACCATGGAGAAGGATACCCAGGGTACTCTGTGTCTAAGGGGGCAAATGTGCCCCTTGGAATATTCAGATTTTACTATTTTAGCTGTGGAAGATCTGAAGCTCTCAGGTCCCTCTTGCTTACACAGTCTCCAACTGTATGTCCTGCTTATAAATCCCTTTGGTCAGGAGGGATTCCCAAATTCCCACCAAAACTTATTTCTAATCTAGGGAGACAAGAAACATCAGGCAAAAACTTTGGTGCCTCTTGCTGAGGCACCACATCAGATCAAAACTCAGAATTACAGATTTTCTACCTAGACCTCCCATGTTTACAACACAGGCCAGAATTGCACAACAATATGTATTTTCTATCACAATATAAATTAGCCAACTTGAAGGCAAGGTGATTTTCAAAAAACTCCTTGTCTGTGCTCCCTAAAGTTACACCCAGATGAGATCCAAAGTGCAGGTTTTTAGCTCATGTCCTCATCAAAGTTTAGCACTCTCCACCTACAAGGTTACATTTTTATTTTGTGGCAGGAAAGCAGTTCTTAATGTTATTGACAATTCCAGTGGGTTCAGCCATCAAGCACTTCAAACTCATCTCCACAGTGAAGTACTGCTGCTCTATGACTGGGCTGCTGCTCTCAGATACTCTCCCAAGAATAAATAATTGATTGAGCCCTAATGGAAAACCATGGAGGCTCAGGGAGAGGAGAATGACTGTACTGTCCTAAGAAAAAGAAACTAAAAGGGCATTATTTTAATATTCTGAAATGCATCACCCACAATAGACACATTAAAGCTAATGAACCCCTGCAACTTTTCTAGATGGATTTGCAGACATGGAGCAATAGGTGGTCCATGTCCTCTCTGCACTTTGGGGACATCATTTGTCCTCCATCTCTGTTCTTAAACAGACTCCACAGTGCTTTACTTCACAAATAGTTTACAAACTTCTCCCTGGTTTTGCATGGGGAATGATTCCACAGTACCTGAAACGATCCCATGGCTGTGAGAGCACAGGACACTGTTTGGGAGTGGTGGTGTGGGTGCTGCAGTGTGCTCTGTCCTGGGCTGTTAACAGGACAGCAACCACACCATGACACAGCAGCTGCTTTCCCATCAAGGTTATGTCCAAGAGCACTTGGAATCAGCTTTTAAACACTGGGTGACTTCCCATCCCACCTCCCATTGTCCCTGTGGTGATTTGGGAAGCACCAAAGTGGTACAAACACAAACCCATCCTGTTTCCTCTCCAGCCAATCCCTTAATTTTGTGCTGCAGGTACTGAGTCCCTGAGTTCCCCTTGCACACACCTCCATCTCCTCAGCCATCCCACGCACCTGGAACTCAACCCTTGGGCATTTGGTTTTCTGCCCCCACCCCAAGTGCTTGCTGGCACTCCTGGCACCACCAGCAACCATTGCCATGGCTGGAATGACTCAAAACAGAGAACACCCAACAAGATGACAATGTTTATCAACAGCCTCTCATCCCTCCACAGCAACCAGGGCAGCTGTGCCCAGGCACGGAGCGGGAGCAGCCGACACCCAGGCGATGCTGGGATGCAGCATCTGCCCCAAAGTGATCCGAGCTGTAGGGATCAGGCAGAAACACTCTACACATGCCCAGATGAGCCTGCCTGGCTGACTTCTTTGCCAAGTGTTTCCCCACCCCAGCTTTCCACCTCTTGCAGGAGCAGTGCAGAGCCACATGGCACCTTCATTCCAGCGGAGTCAGAGCCCGGCGCTGTGACACACGACTCAAACACGCGGTGAGCCGCCCTTAATCCCAGCAGCCGGGCCAGAGAGCTCCCCTCTGTCCTCAGCTGCCCTTTCTGGGCAGCTGCAGCTTTTCCTGGCACCTGACTAGAAAGCCTGTGGCTTTTACCTCATGTGCACGAGGTAAAACACGGATTTGGGCTTAGAGCCTTCCTGCATCTTGAAAGGGAAGTGTTTGGGTTTAGCACTGTCCAGCTGCTAAGGTGGCATCGGGGCTGCTTTTCAGAACCCAAAGACAGCAAAATCCCTTTTTCTGGTGATTTCAGTGTCCTCCTCCAGCAGCCACAGTGCTCTCCAGCTGCATCTGCCCTTTCATACCCTGTCCCATCCGTGCTTTTCAGGGCAGTCAGGGTGCTGCACACCTGGCAGGCACTGCCCTGCAGGGAACTGCAGCGATGGAGGGGGAACCCAGTGCTTCCCCACACCCCACAAAAACCTCAAAGGCAGGAGGAAGGCCCTGTGTGTGGCACAGCTGCAGGCTCTGCCCTGGCCTCCAGCACTTCACCTTACTCATATTACAAGCAGTTACAGGAACAGAAACATTTCCCGGGTGGCTCTGGCCAAGCTCCCCCCACAGGACTTCAGGGAATTATAGAAGAGAATCACAGAATGGTTGTGGTTAGAAAGGACCCTAAAGGTTATCTCATTCCAACCCAGTTGCCATGGGCAGTGACATGCCTTCCCCTAAAGCAGGCTGCTCCAAGCCCCCTCCAGCCTGGCCTTGAACACTTCCAGGCATGGGGCATCCACAGCTTCTCTGGGAAGCCTGTTTGGGTGGCAGGCTCAGTGACTTCAGCCAGCCCCACTCTTCCCTATCACACACCCTGAATTTGCCAGACCCTGCTCATATCACTCTGCTGCTCCACAGCTGCTCCCTGGCATGGGCTGAGCCATTCCTAGGATCAAGTTGAGCCATTCCTATGACCAAGTACCAGCCAAATGAGTGAGATGGAAAAGCCTCACCCTGCCTCCACACCAGTCCTACATGGGTCTGTCATGGGTATAAACCACAGGTTATTTCCTGACTTTCTGGCACCCACAATCAGCATCACCAGCCAGCGAGTAGGATGGGCTGTACAGGCATGAGAGCAAAACCACAGAGGGGTTAACCCTGCAGTGGGCTGGCAGAAAACCCACGGTGCTACTGAGAGCTCCCAGAGTCACCAGAGAGCCAGAGGCTGTGACTCACTGGGAGAGCTGCACAAAAATAGGGCTTTCAGCAAGACCCACAGGAATTTCTGCAGGGAGATTCTTCCCCTAGAGACAGGCAAGGGAACTCGCCTCACCTTTCCCACCAGGGAGCAGATCCGGTGACTGCTCTGCCAGAAGAGGAATTCACTATTGTCCGGCTGGTTGTTTCCAGTCTGGCTAAAAATGGGATCACAGGAGACTAATTGCTTCAGTGGAGGGAAAAAAAGAACCAGTCTGGAGTGACGGAATTATTTTGTAGACTGTTGTTGTTTGGGTTTGTTTCCATCCTGGCTTAACGAGCATTAATGACTTCAGATGGGGGGAGGAAAGCCATTAGGGAGAACATGATCCACACAGATACCTCTGGCCCAGCACACACTTCTGTCCCAGCCAACCTCTACTGCCCCAATGGCATCCCTTCCTCCTCCAGCCCTTCAGAATGCAGGAAGGTGGCTGAGACAAAAGGGAAATGTTAATTTTTCCCTTTTAATTGGCCTGACTGGAAGTGCCAGTCTCCCTGCAGCTCAAATACTTGAGCATGTTAGCTATGCTCGGCAGCATCTCCAGAAAAACTGCTGTCCCTCCTCAGTGGCAGAAAAACAAAGGGAAAACATCCCAGAAGAGTGGATGCTCCTGGCAGAGAGCAGCAAAGCCCAGAGCCTGTCAAATGAAGTTTGTTTTGATTGCAGAAGCCACGCTGAATCTTCTGAGACTCATTCTGGTGTCTGGAGAGGCAGAATGAAACCCAAAGCCAAGACAGGTAATTAATGTTGAAATTCCTCATTACATAAGAGTGCTGGGACAGACACTTGCTTGGCCAGCACTGTGCATGGCTGTGCCAGCACAGCCCAAAGAAAGCCTGGGAGCCAGCAGTGCCTGTGCTACACCCAGAGGCTCCAGGCATCCTTACACACTGTGGGCTTCAGGGAAATAGGGATGGTATGAGAATGATGTGCTTATTTCTATAACCTAGCTCTACTGAAGGACAGTTGTGCTTTAACTGCATCCTCCAGGAGAACAACCTGAACTACCCCAAACCACACCAAGGTCCCAGGGAAGACACAAGGCAGAGCAAAGACTTGGAAATATTAGGAGCTTCCCTGGAAAAGAAGTGGAGAATTTCAGCATGAACCTGGTTGTAAGAAAGTGAAGAGAAAGTAGGGAAGGCTCTCAGGCAGCTGAACAGTGACTTCAGCTACCCTGTCCTAGACATGACAGAATGTGAGATCCCCAACACTCCATGCCACACTTAACTCATGAACAGACAACAGCCAGGCCTCCAAACACCATCCTCTCTCTTCCATGTGTCCCCAATCCAACATCAGCTTACTGGCAATATTTGGCATTTGCTGCCTTGCTTCCTGGCCACAGGCTGATGCTGGGAAGCAGCATCCAACAGTTCTGGCAGAACTTCTCCAGACTGTCCTGTGCCTTGGGAAAACTGTCAGTCCTGAAGGACCCCAAGGCAGCTCTGAGTGGAGATGATGAGGGGCAGTAAATAGGGCAGGCTACAAGATAGTTTCCCATTAATTTTATCACACCAAAAAGCTGCCCTTCCCTTGGGGCTATCCCTGTCAGGGCAGTCACCAGTTTGAGTGAGCAGGGCAACTCCACAAGATCAAAAGGGTGTAGGGGGATCTGTGACACAGAGACTTTCCACGCATGAATCCAACTCCAGCCCACTCAAGCAACAGTTAACCTGTGGCTTTAGGGGTTTGAAAGCTGATTTCCCTTTGCTCTGGCTCATTTCCAAAACCTCATGAGTTCCAAGAAGCAGCACAGTTTAGTATTGCCTTTCTGGAAAGCAGACACAGAATTATGTTTCAAGTGGCTCAGTCACTGATAAAAGATACTTATTTAACAGATATGGTGCCACAAAGGCTTATTTGGGCATTTTCTCTTTGTGTAAGGATAGGGAAAAAAACATCAATTCAGGTGGGAGTTACACCAGTCTTATCTCAAACCTACCACCAGGAGATCAGCTGCCATCCATGGGCCACCCCAACTTCAAAATTAACTCTGCAGTGCGAGGCATGAGCTGACTGCCTGAACCCCCCATGGCTTGCTGCATCCCAAGCAGCACAAAGGACACTGAGAGCTGTCACCCTCCTGCAGGGGCTGGCCCTGGCCCCAAAGAGACCCCAGCAGGAGCAGGACTGGCAGCCCAGCTCTGCCTCCACGCTCTGTGCTGCTGCAGGGGTGGAGTGGCTGGGCAGTGCTGCCTTCTGACCTTCCCAGTGGGTGCACTACCTCTTTGGGAGCTTGGCAGCTGGCAGGAGTCACAGTGTCTCCTTGGCTTTCTCATTTATCAAGGCTGGACAGAGCAGCAAGAAACAGAAGTTAGCTGCCAAGGTTTTTGCTCCCTCTGTGCTCAACAGGGTCTGAAATTTTGGCTGTAAAGCTGCTGTTTGGGCACCAAGTTTCAAAATACTGCTCAAAATATATGAGAAATTATATGAGTAATATTGGAATGAGCTCCAGCTAGGAAGAATGGTTATAAACTAAAAGAAAGAAACAAAAAAAAAGAGAAGGTGCAGGAAATGTCAAAGGTTGCATTAAGTTGATAAGATTGTGTCAAAATCCCCAAAGCACAGATAAGCATACAATTCCTCAACTTATGGTTAAGAGATACTCACAACCAGAACTATAAGCACACTAATTCAGCTTTTAGGCACGAGACAGCAAGGGCATGGGACCCTGCTACATTTTCATGCCCAGGTAAATGTCAAAAGGAACGTAACAGGATCCAGAGAGGGGAGGAGAAAACCCAAAGCCTGCTTGCTAAATGTCACACAGCAGCTCAGACTCAGCCCAAGTGCCACAGAGTCTGGACACTGAGACACATGGCAGCCTCACTACCTGAGGCCACGCTGGCTGACAGCAATGTCCTTGGAGAGTCTGAAGGGAGCACTTCCTACTGCCCCACTGCTACAGGTTAGCACATGGCATAATGCCCCCCTGCCACCCTGCACAGCCAGCCCTGCTCTTCCCAATTCACCCCCTCCTCCATCCCCCTTCCTTTTCCAGCACAACAACCAAAGATGGCATGACCCACTCTGGCCAGGCACCATGACAAAAATGCTTCAGATCAGAAATGCTTCAGATGTGAATGCACACATGCTATTGGACAGACTTAGCTGTGGCAGTATGCCTGGATCAGGGATTTAGCTAGCAAATAACCTCTCCTACTTGGAAGTAATTTTCTTGATTCATGAGCACTCCCCTACCACACTGCTGAGAGATTTGTGAAAGCAGCTCTGGCTGTTAATAATAAATTGTGCTTGTGAAACTTTAATTGATTCAGAAGAAATCAGCTCAGAGCGCAGAGGATCTCCGTGTTTCTGAATATACCACATTTGTACATGGTTGAGACTTGAAGGCTTGCTCCCCTTTCCATTGTTGTCAGCTGGAATACTGCCACTGCTTCAGTGGAATAATAACCAGGTAATACAATTCCAAGATTAAATTGTGCCCTCAAGCACAGTCTCATAAAAGGGGAGGTTCTCCATCCTATTAACAGCAAAGGTGCCATGACTCAGAGGCCAAATGATGAGCAATGCTTTGCCCTTGATCCATGAGAATAGTTCCATTAACAGCATCCTGGCCTGCACCAGCAGCTAAGGACAAGCCCCAGCACCAGTTCAGCTGGCACACAAAGGGCAGAAATAAAGCTGTGCCAACCATCCTGCCTAGGGTACCACTGGCAGAAGAGGGAATTCTCTCCCACAGAAATTCTGAATTGTAAAACACTTATTACTGCAGCACTACCCTGTAATACTTGAAATTTTCCAATGTGTTATTATTTTTTGTTTATATCTGTATCACTACAGGCAGCTCTGAAATAGAACCTATAGACAAGGTATGACAGTGATAGACCACTGATATTAAAAGGTGCTAGGTGGCTTTACAAAATTCTTCTGCTTGCATAAAAGCAGAGTAACCCACCTGCTCCCTGGCATAAAGAACAAGATCTAAACATTGAAATTATTGACCAAGGAAACATCAGGCACCAATCTTGCTACAGCTAAAAGAGTAAGTCAAATTCTCCCTGGATAACTACAGCTGTTGCTGCAGGCCAAATATTTCAACACAGTCTCTCATTGTGTCCCTCACAAACACAGCAACTTCACTCAGTGCAACACGTTGTGATGCAAGAAATCTTCCATTTCAGCAAGTCAGAGAAGCAGATGCAACAGCATTTTGTCAGCATAATCCTTCTTTCAAGAAGTTATACAAAACATTTATTAAGGTTGACAGAGAGACCTTTTCCCCAGCTATATATATCAGCCCCCCTAATGCCAGCCCAGGGCTCAGGTTCTCAGAGTGACACTGAAAGCTTCCTCATTTTGAGATGGGTACAAAGATCAATAAAATTACTGGATTAATGCTGGGCAGTTCTGGACATCTCAGAGCAAATGTTTTCAAAATTTGTGAAATCATATACCTGAATGCCCTTGGTATCAGAGAACATGTTAAAAATCAGATGAGCAGTTCTGGCTAAAAATATTACAGTAATATTCACAGGCAGTTTTTAAAAATAAATTTTAAGTAAGATAAAATATATTTCAGTTTTTACGTCCTCTCCTTCTGGTGACCTTTATGCCTTTAAAATATAATGAAGAGAGCAGAAAAGACAGAAAATCAGTATTTTTGTAGAAAGTTTCTTAGCTTCAAAAGTTCTAATCTAAATATCCCCCAGTGCTCTGGGACTTAAAGATTGACCCTAATTCTGTTTTCTAAGTCTCCTTTCTTTGCAAATTTGTCTGCAATTGTTACACATAGCTATTTCTTAATTGCATCTGAATGCTCTTTAATTGTGAAATGCCTCCATGAGGATGTATTAGTCACAAAGGAATGCCAGAACAGAACTCCCATCTAATCACTTATCCCCTCCACAGATGAGCAGTACTGCTCATTTTTATTGCACCAGCACCAGGATTCTCAAACAACACCGAGCTCTCATTGCAAACATTCACTAAATGAGTCTGTGCCTGTAAGAGTTCACATGTTTTAATATGCAAATGTAGCAGCTACGCCAAAAAAGAGTGAAAGTATGAGAGACTGACATTCAGGCAAAGGTTCTCCAGCCTTGGGGCAGGTGGATGAACTACACAAACTCTTGAGGCCCCTTCGAGCTGGGCTTTTTAATGATTTATATAAACTCATTATGTGCAGGGTTTGCAGGTTTCAAATCAGTCCCTTTAAATAACCATAAAGGAAAAGTAGACACTAGCAGAGCCAACAACTTCTGTAGGCTATTCAGTAGTCCTTAGTCATGTGGAAAGTTCCACCAAAGTTCACAGACGATATACAGTGGAGTCAATGGGGCACAGAGATCTGATATGTGGATCTCAAAACAGGACTGCTCTTCGTAAGCATAACTGTAAATCAGGACTAAACTGTCCTGCACTCTGACTGATTAAACATGACATGGAAACGTGAGAGGCTGGGTTTTTTTTTTCCTCTCTGCACTTTCCATTTGATCAAGTGGAGAGAAACAACCCTTTAAGCACTGCTTGCCAGAGGCTGTAAAAGAGCCCATCTCACAAGCATGCAACAGCCACATCTGAGTGGAAAACACTGTGGAAGATGCACTGTCTAGAAGCACAGATCAGTCTGCACGAGCTGTTGACTGTCAGATAAGATAGCCACAAACATCACTACACTCCTGACCCTCAGAGACATCCCTTTATGTTTTATAAAGCTGAATGAAGTGTTTCCAGCATGAAAATTCCTCTTCTACACTAAGCAGTTGTTGTAAGGATGGGATTGCTGATGGGCTATTCTGTGCCAGTTTGCAGCTTTTAGCTGATTTGCTTCACTCATTCACCAGATAATCAGCTTATATTTCATCCCTTCTGCTGCTCTCAGAACACTGCACATCCTTCATTTTGCCCTGCTTACATTTATATCCACTCTGGTCTTTGGGGCACCAATCCCACCCAGCACCGAGCCTCGGAGCTCTCCCAAACAGAGTTCTTGAAGTGACAGCAGATCCCACAGCTGAGGTTATGGAGACTCACACCCATTTTGGCACTGGCTGAGTTGTTTCCCACCCTTTCCTCAGATGCAAACAACTCCACCCACACAGAGAATCCATGGGGAAGAGAGGCATAAAATACATCAAATCAGCAAAGATTACCTACAGAGGCATTGACTGTAGCACATTCAAGCAAAAACTTTCACTGAGCAATAAAACAGTTTGGGTTTGGAAGGCACCTTAAAGATCATCTCATTCCAACCTCCACTGCCATGGGCAGGGACACCTTCCCTTGTCCTACCCACCATCACTTCAGGGATGGGACATCCACAGCTTCTCTAGGCAGGGCCTTCTCAGGGCCTCAGAAGCCTCACAGTAAAGAATTTCTTTTCAATATCTAACCTCCATCTACCCTTCTTCAGCTTAAGGCCATTCCCCTTGTCTTATCACTGCATACCCTTGCAAAAAGTCTCTCTCCAGCCTTCTTGTAGACCTCTCTTTGATATTAAAAGGCTGATATCAGGTGTCCAGGCTATAATGTCTTTTTCTTTCAGAAAAGCTTAAAAACACCTCACTGAACCAAAGGCTTATCTTTATTTGCCAAGAAAACAAAGCTGTGAGCAGCACCTAAGCAAACCACCAGTAATCCCTGGATAGCCCTGGACAGCCCCCCCAGCCAGGCAGTTTGCCTTGCAGAGCACTGCTGCTATCAGCCACAGATCCAGTCCAACTGCTCATTTACCTCCCTGGGGGAAGCCCCTTGACTTCAGGGGAAACAAAATCTGGCTCCAGATGTGAAAAAGGGCATGAGATAAGAATAAACAAAATCACCAGTTGCAAAAATAAAAAAACACCAAACAAAAAACTAAAAAACAGCAAAGGGTGAACATAAGGAATCCCATGTCTACACTGTCTTGACCCATGGAAAAAGCAAACAGCACACTAATAAAAGTTGCTCTGTTAACAGTGACTGTATGCAATTAGGAAAGGCATTCAGCTTCTGTTTTCAGCACATAATTTTTAATTGATTTTGCTGAAAGAGACCTTAGTGTTGTTTCAGTTAACAAGAGTCTTTCCAGCAAAACTGGTTTCCATAAAAGGCTTATGTAAAGCTTCCTTCAAGTGTCACAGGCTCATTGTTTGAACTGGCAGGGAATTAACCTGTTGCAAAAAGCCCATTCCCTATAAAAGCCAACAGTCATAAGACACACAGCTGCAGACCTGATGGGTCTCCTCCACAAAGAAAAGGTGATGGTTGCAGAGACCTTGCCAGTATCCCGAAATCTTTCCAGATCCCAGAGGGAAAGTTTTTCCCTGTCATAAGAAGTCCCACACACACTAAGGGGATGGCTCTCAGGCAGCACACAGAGGAGTAAACACTGTTAATATGCTTATTTTATTTTCCCCAAGAGCTGGAGTTAAGCCCAAAGCCAGACCATGTTCTCATCTGGATAACTGCATAATTATTTTCTGCCTTCCAAAATGATGTTCCTTGATGTTCCTCTGAAACACCATCAAGTCACAGGACCAGCACAGCAGAGCACAGGGATTCTCTGCACACCATCCCACATCCAGAGGTGGGGTAGGGCACCACCAGACCCCCACCACCTCCAGAGGGGTCAGCTGCATTAGAAGTATCAATACAGACACAAAGGCAGTGAAATGAGCTGACCAGCATGAGCATCCTTCAGCCAGCCAATAACCAATCCTTCTCACCAGCCTTTCAGCTCCTCTGGCTCCTGGGCAGTACATCATCTCCATGTTCCACCACCTGTAGCCTTAAGGATGGATCTGCCCCTGTGCTGTGCCAAGCAGTGAGCTGGGCCATGGAGGTGTCCCTGTTGTCCAGCTCTGCACTTCAGGCTGGCAAAAGCAGCACTCCAGTACAGGGTGCACAGCTGACACTGTGTCCTGCATGCTG
Organism: Muscicapa striata striata; assembly: GCA_030060385.1. Lineage (NCBI taxonomy): Eukaryota > Metazoa > Chordata > Aves > Passeriformes > Muscicapidae > Muscicapa > Muscicapa striata. Next base: position 55,386 of record JAREIS010000178.1, read on the forward strand.
TATCACCTCTGCAGGTAGTGGAGGTGTCTTCTGAAAAGAGACTCTCTCAGCCCAGGCATCCTGCTAGGAAGATGTATTTGCAGAGAGAGAGAAAGGTTTGTCATAGAAATTAAGGCTGTGCCACTAGGCTGAGCTGACTGCTTTATGTGCCTTTAGAAAGATCTTACTCTATTTTGCTGTAAAACTTGAAAGTCCTCTCTTCCAAAAAAATCCAACCCCACAACAACCAAATTTAAGGAAATACTTGCATTTGCCCTCAATATGCAAGTAGGTGACCTTGGGATGTGGATCCACCCACTCCCAAAGCTGTACATCAGCCCATGCCAATCTCTGGATTTGAGGGCAGCAGGGCAGACCAGCCATTTTTACAGTAGTGCTACACAGAAGGAAATATCCTGCTTTTAAAATAAAACTTTACAGTCATCCACTATGTCTCTGCTTTTTAGCAGACTTTGAGTGGACCAGCTCCCTCATACTGAGTAAACCACTGTGCAACCTAATTCTGCTCAGATACTCTGCTTTGTTTTGTTTCTGACATGCACAGAGGCCAAAATATGCTTCCCCTACCCTGGGAACTGCTGAACTGGAAAGTGAAAGTGGGCAAGAGCTGCCTCAAGAAAAATAGCACATGCTGCCATTAGAAAAAATGACAAACCAACCTATCTATCTGCAACAGAGCCCAGCACAATAATTTCCTTTAGAAATAATCTTAGAGAAAGCAGCAGTGCACAAATATTGCCCTGTGAGCAAAGATTTTATTTACAATAACCATGATTATTACCTAACATTTTCCTGGCAACATCCAGCATGAGCTGATGCCAAATACCCAAGTCCTTGTTCCACTCCTCTGTAGTTAGGGGTGCACATTACACTGTGATGTGACATGTAAAAAAATTGTTTTCATGTCTGGATACATTCCCCTATACGATGAGATAGGAACCCCCTAGAGTTGCTGATTTTTTTTTTTTTTTTTTTTCAGGAAGCAACTATAAGTAGGTGCTGCTAAGTTGACAGCTAAATCTCAGCTCAGGGCAAGACAGAGACCTTTCGTTGGTAAGGCCTCTCTCCTTTGTAGTGATGCAAATGAAGAGATAAAATAAAGGATTTTGAAACTGAAAGCTCTCTTTTAAAGAGAGCTTTACATACAATGTATGTTTATAGGACTCCTATTCTGGCCACAGCTTAGTAATAAAAAAGGAGTTTCCTGAAAATGACGAGCAAACTCACTGAAAATTTCAGTTGAATTGTGAAAACCACCCCTGAGAGAACTTATCCACCTGTAAGCCCAGTTTTAAAATTAAAAATCACATATAGCCAAAATGCATCATCTGCCTCAGAAAGGACTTACAGTAGCAATTGCAAAAATATTGCTCTACAGCTATTTCAAATTGCTTGTGTGTGGCTGAAAAAGGAATCAATGAACACCTGATTTGAGCAGGCACCAGCACTGCTCTGCCAGGCCACAACAAGTTTCAGTCACTTGTTGATGAACTTTCAGGGCTGTCTCTCAAGCCTCTCTAGCATTTCAAAGAAGAGGAAACAGCTTTTGGCAGCACTTGTGGCAAATGCAACTTGACTTATCAGGAGAACACTCATTGACTGGTAAATGCAGATTGAGCAGATTCTGCTCAGCCTTGAAGGGGGCAAGGAAAAATACAGTATTATGAAGTTAAACCCAGAAGAAAAACAAATGCCACAGAGTATTCTATGACAGCAACTCTCTTCCTCCCCTGACCCTGGAAACCCAGAAAGAAGAGCCTGTGGTGAAATCCCTTCTGGTCAGGCTATTTCTGGTGTCTCTGTCCCCTGCTCCCTAAGCAAGCACTCACATTCTTATCATAAAATCTGATCCAAACTCTCTTACACATGAGCAGTGACTCCATTCTGGGTATCCCCTTCTATCCTGCACACTCCCTCCCAGAGCCTGGTGTTTGGACCTGACAGAACCAACCTCAGCCCAGCACAGCCCCAGCCAGCAGCTCTCTCCTCTTACATCTTCCAGAACCCCAACTAATTATAAGAAACCAAGTCACCCAGCCCCCTGCAGATCTGCCCTGTGCAGCTGAAGCTACCTGACTCCACAGCTTAACCAGTTTCTCAACAAGATCAAAGCCTGTGCAGTTGTTCGAGGAGCTTTCCAATTACTCCTCCAGTTTCTATTGGGAATTACAGCAGCACTTGAAGAGTGCCAAAACCCAGAGGGATCAGTTACTCCTGCCCTGTGACAGGCAGCAGGCTGGGGCAGACAGGACAAGCTGTAAGCACAAGGCATTACATTATGCACAGACCCAGTTTTGCTGCTGAATGATTGACAATAACTACTGGATGTCATTATTTTAAGGATAATGTCATTTGCGTAATTATCTGGCAGGGTCTCTGCTCAGCGGCTGGCATTATTCACAAGGGAAGAATTGGACTGAAATCCAGCTGTAGAGTAAGGAGATTTGCTATTCTGTACAGACAATCACTGTGCTTTAGGAGCTTGATACATAGGCTATATATCACTAGTCATCTTCAGGCTCTCAGGGCATGGAGAATATTAAAATGATACTCCTTCTCTATTTCACTGTGCCATATGTGTCACATGAGTTCATATTTAAAAATATTTCAATATTTTCTGTCCTCACCTGACCATCTGTTTCTCCCTGGACCTCAAGCTAGGAAGAGACAGAGAAGCTACTTTTACTTGACTGGCCCTATCATCTCCCCATCAGATAGGAAAGTGCCTCTTGCACAGCCCCCAGCCCTTTGGCCACTTTAGCCCTCAGCTACTCTGGTTTTCTTGAGTTCAAACCTGAGTTTATCTGTCATGGGAAGATGTCCTACTGACTGGGTTAAACTATGCAAAGTCCCAAATCAGATGAGATTTGGCCCAACTCACAGAAATGGCATTAACAGAGCTGGCATTGGAACTGGTCCCATCCTGCACCCAGCTCTGGATCCCAGCAGTACAACTATAACCAAACAGCAAAAAAAAAGAGACTTGGCATTATTCTTTGCAGTGCTGGCATGCCACAAGTGGGACTGAGCAGGGCTACAGCAGACCATGCTCAAAAATGCTTTGCTGCTGGATTCCAGGTAACAGCATTCCAGAGGAAACAACAGCCTGTTCCTCCTCCCCAGCACTCTGGGCACAAGGATGCCAGAGGTGTTCTGTGAAGCATGGCAGAAAGAAACCTTTCTGTACAACCAGACTGTCCCAGTGCTGACACCTCCCAGCTGTCCTGCTCCATCCCAGAAGAGGACTTGCTCTGCCTCTGGGGCATGAGGGAGGATGCTGGTCCAATGGTGATGCTGGTCCAGGGAGAGCTCTGCACGGCAGCCTGGCTCTGATCCATGTTAGGATTATTGACTGCTCTATGCCTTTATGTTTGATCTGACAGGGGAGCACTTCAGCAGCACAGAAAGGAAAAAATATAACCAAACTGCCCCCCTGAGTACAGAAAAATGACAAATAACAAAGGAGAGCTATGTATGGGAAAAAGATTCCTGAGAACAGCCTTGAGACCTCAAGTGGAGGCAACAATGCTCCAATCCTGCTGCAAACACAAAGATGCCAGACATGGACAGGAAGGAAAAACTCCTGCTGTAGCACCATGGCACGAATGAAAACACTTTTGGTGGCTGAGATGAGTGGCACTGCATAAGTAAGAGAAATAGATGGGGTTTAAACACAGTAGCTACTGCAGGGAAGCAGAGGCTTTGGTGTGACCAGCACGTATTAGCCTTGAAATAACATGGCACACTGTGGCAAAAGCAACAGATCCTTACATTCACCTCACAGAAAATCTGGGAACTACTTCTTTCATTTAATGCCTGCCCAGAAATTTCACTCCCTCCTGGAAAGTGATGCACCTTGGCCAGTGGGGAATGTGGAGGTACTGCGATCCCAGCGGACAACTTGTTCCTGGTGGGCAGCAAGTGACACTTCTTTATTCAAGCAGAAAACTCCAGCTCTCATCCCAGCCGTGGGGTTCAGACAAAGGGAAGCACTGAATGCAGAGCTCACCGGTAAATGATGCCTCTGCCATGGAGAAACATGAGGGCTGAAATAATTTCTGCAGCGTAGAACCGGGCCCGGTCCTCGTCGAAGCGCCGCGACTTCTGGATGTGGAACATCAAGTCCCCGCCGTTGACAAACTCCATCACAAAGAACAGGCGATCCTACACACAGGCAGGCACAACAAACATCAACAGCATTAACCACATCCTCGCCCAGGATGGAAAAGTCTCAGCAGAACTATTATCTCCTAAATAAAAACAGATAAGTAAGTGTGAGAGTGTGTGGGGGGGAAAGGCTGATTTTTTCAGGACAAATTAAATCAATAGCGGGAAGTTACCTGGTAGTATCTCCCTGCCCTGTGCTCCTCCAAAAGTTTTGACCCCAGTTGTGAGATGAATTCCTGTTCCCATGTAGATTGGGCATGTTACTAAGGGTGTGCTCATCAGTAATCAGCTCCCATTGGGTTTCTCTGAATTATCTTTAGCCTCAATCAGTGGGAATTATATCCCTCCATCGGTACTCTCTGAGTTGAGTAGCACAAGAGAAATTGGCAAAAAATCACTCACTCCCCAGTAAACACCTCAGATCTCTGGGGAAAGCTGCTCCATAACACAGTGTACATAACCAGACTGCAGCTTCACCACAACAGCACAACATTGTCTCGAGGATATCCCAACATTATTTCTGGAGAATGTGGGCTGTATTCCAGGATGGGATTTCCTGCCATACACTTGCACGGCAGCTGCTTTTTGGGCCCTCAGGTTCCAGCTTTCCTCTGATTAACCTGCAGACACCTCTGGGCAATAAAGGAACTGATAAGGATGAAGTATAAATAAAAGTTTCTGCTGAGCAGAAAAGCAGCCTGTTTGATAAAGTACAGTTCATTAACCACAGCTGCTGGTCTCTGAGGTTTCTTTTTTGGCTTTGTTCTGGCTTTTGTAAAACCCTACAGATAGGGAGGCATTTGCTTAAGCTGTGTGCTCAAGAGTGAGTAGGGGTTTCACATGTGTTCACTTGATTGTGAGAGGAAGGACACAGAGAGATTTGGCACAAAAATAAACCCTGGAATTGTTGCAGCCCAGTTCAAAAATCTCTCTCAGCAATTGTTTCAGGACTTTCAGTATTTGTTGTTTCAGTTTTTCTCTGAATATCAGGAACAAGCATATTGGAAAACAGGCATAGAATTCAACTGAGATCAGCCAGGCTTTTGATGGTAATATTTGCCCTTCTTTCCCACAAGCCTCTTCCCAGGTCTGATGTTAATTATCTACAAGCTACTTTTAAACCCTCTCTAAGTTTAAGAGGATAAGCATTGTCGTGCTCCACTTTCTGGCAGCCAGCCAGCTTGAAATGACTACTGGTATTAACATCTTGAGATGCACACATCAGAAGAAAAACAACCAGAAATTCCCTCGTTTCTCAGTGGACACGAGCAGGAAAGCAAATGGCTTGTAACACATGAGGACAGCTTGCTTTGCATAGCCAGCCTGGGCTCTGCCCAGCAGCTCCTTCTGGGCTCCTTCCAGAAGGTAAAGATCATTAAATCATAGTTTCATCTGGGTTGGAAAAAGCTTTCAGAGACCAAAAAACAATAACCCAACTCTGCCAAGCCCACCACCAAACCGTGTCCCCAAGTGCTACATGTCTTTTAAATACCTCCAGTGATGGTGACTCCACCCCTGCCCTGGACAGACGGTTCCAGGCAGCTTGATCACCCTTTCAGTGAATAAATTGCTCCTAATACCCAATCTAAACCTCCCCTGGCACAACTTGAGGCCATTTCCTCTTGTCCTATCTATGGTTCCCTGGGAGCAGAGCCTGACCCCCATCTGGCTGCTCCACCCTTCTGTCAGGGAGTTGTAGAGGGTGAGAAAGTCCCCCCTGAGCCTCCTTTTCCTCAGTCTCAGCCCCTCCAGCTCCCTCAGCTGCTCCTCATCAGATCTGTGCTCCAGAGCCCTGCCCAGCTCTGCTGTCCCTGCCTGGACTCACTCCAGCACCTCTCAATGTCCCTCCTGCAGTGAGGGTCCCAAAATGAATGCAGAATTTGAGGTGCAGCCTCACCATTGCTCCCAAAACTACTGCAGCACCAAGGCCATGTGCTGAATGCTATCTGCAGTCCATAAAAACAACAGCACCTCGTTTCACTCTGTCTTTGTGAGAGGGCACTGACAGACACCTGAGCTTGCCTAGGCAGCAGCCTGAGCCAGAGCAGCACAAACCCATCACCAGCCTTGGCTCTTCAGCCCAATCACCCCTCTAATGCCACATCTTCACTGCAGATGGTTAAACTCAGCCTGGCTGTGCTGTGCCTGCCTGTTCCCTCAGCTGCAGCACAGGTATCACCTCTGCCTTGCCAGTCAGGCCAGCTTTTACATCTCCTTGTTATTCTTTCCCACCTCCTTCCTTGCTGATCTCTCCACATGACACATGCTTATCTAGCCCAGCTTGTCCAGACATCTCCTCAAGCCCATACTTAAAAAGAAATCCCTCTTGCCAGAGCCCCAACAGGAAGCAATTTAATTTACCAGCAGCCTGGTGAGGGATGGTGTGTGTATTTATGTAAGTGATACATATGCCTGTATAAACATGCATTAAGTGAACACACAAGGATTTTTCTACTCTTTCTTTAAAGGTGACCTTCAGGGAAACAAAATTAACACTTCCTATCTTAAAACATCTATGTCCAGCTTCTCCAGAGCAGGCAAAACTCCACAGCCCACCTCAGACTTCTGGTTGTATTTGTTTTACTCTGATGCTTACAGAAAGACTACTTTCTCAAATGTTCAGGTAAGCACCAAACAGCTGATTTTAAAATCCACATCACTGCTTCCATGGTATTAGCAGCTTTTTGGTAAAAACTGTTTTTGCTTCAGACTAACTGCAAACCTGAGCAAGTATAACCACACCTGTTACATGGTCACACCCAGCCATGAGCTCATTTCACTGGTCAAGCATAGATACAGAACTTTGGGTTACTCTGTCTTTTTTTTTCTTTAATTTTTTTCCAATTTATTTTAAGGAGGTCCAGCTTATTGTCTGCCCAGTTTCCTAACACTTACAAATCCCATAGGGCTGCTGAAGAAAAGAGCAGGATGGGTATTACAACTGGTTTATAATGCAGCATTTGTGCACTGGTCTGCTACACACCTGGCAACAAGCATTTGGAAAATCAGCACTCAGCACTAATGACCATCCTTTGGGGAAAAGCATGTAAAAGTAGGCAAGGCCTTCCATTTTTACTCTTAAGGAAGATCACCAGCTTGCAAAACTGCAAAGACCAACCACTCTCCCAGGAATCATTAAGAAATAAAATAAACAGTGGTATCCTATTTAAAAAAAAAAAAAAAAAAAAAAAAAAAGGGAGGAGGGAAACAAACAGAAAAAAAAAAAGAGGAAAGAAGAAAAAAAATAAGGTAAGAAGGGGCCAGGAAAAGTAAATCTTAAACCAGCAGATAGTTCAGACACTTGCAAATTTGACCTGACTTAAGAGTCAGTTATGTGTCTCCTCCTTTCTTGGGGACTACCAGTGGGAATTAGGAGGAGTTGAAAGCTGGATTGTTTTTTTGACAGGGCCCAATGCTGAACTCCTCACATGTCTGTTTTTCTATTGTGCTTTGCCCAGAAGTCTGCCTGATGTGGTATCTCTGTTTGACGTGGTAAGAAAGGAGCATTTGAGTCAACAGGAAACAGTGACAAGAAAGGCTTCACAGCAAGTGGCAGGCACAGGAGGAAATCAGATTGTACCACTCCTGGACTGAGATCAAGACTAATAAACTCTCAGAGCAATTGTTACTGTAAATTAAAAATAAAAAAAAAAAAACTTGGAGGAAACATAAAATAAAATTTGGAGGAAATAAAACAAAATAAAAAATTTGGAAGAAACAAAATCTGTGGGATCAGGAGGGTTTATTTCAAGGCTGGCCTACACATAGAGATTAATCCTGTCAATTTTCACACAGGAGAGCTGTCTTTTATTTTTCTTGGCTTTTTTAAAAATATTTATTTTAATTTCAGTTTTCCATCCCTATTTGTTCACCTATTAGTAGGGCAGGGGCTGTTGGAAGAACAGTAGTGGTTGATGGCAGCTACACATGCCCATTATATCATATTTCTTCATTTCTCAGGGGGTTTTGTGAGGCTTGAAGAAAGTCCCTGACTGCAAGAGCCACCAAGAAGGACAATCCATACACTGGTTACTGCCCCTTGCAAACACTAAAATCCATCTCAAGCAGCACTTCAGCCCTTTGCTCTCACCAGCTCTACAAAATGTTTTGGATCTTCACACCTTTCTTCTTTGTCATCACAGGGGAAGAAAAAAGTCCAAATTTTATTTGAAGAGCATCTTTCTTCTCCCTGTGCCCAAAAAGGACAGTGTGATGGCCAGCTTCTACCCTCCCTACTTAGAAGTCACAGCTGATGTCCATGTACAACCCACACAAGACCAAAGAACTCCTGGGACCTTATCACCAATCACAAGGGTCCAATTTTCTCCCACAAAATATCAGCCCGGCTCAGGAATTCCACTTAGTTTGGATTTTTATATTTTTGGAAATAATTCGTGCACACAACTCCTTAGAAAATCTTCTTTGGGCTCAATCTGAGTTCACTGAAGCCAAAGGACTTCCCCAGGAAAACAGTCATTTTCCCCTGTTTTGGTAGATGCTTTGCAGAGCAGAAGAGAGGCTTTCCAAATCCTCCCCAAACAGAGACAGCTGTGTCACTGCTTCCCAGAGAAACTTCATTGTTTCCAAAAAGAGTAGCAGGGCTTAGGGAGCTTGCAAGCAAATGATTACAAGATAATTACAAGAGCTGGCAGGCTCTCTCAGTGTTCCCAATGTTCTCCCTTCTTGGTCCACAACCCCCACACGAAGCAAATCTGCCCTAGGTCTTGCTGAGAGCAAGCAAATAAACTCCAGAAAGCCACATGTCCAACTCCCCAGCAGTGCAAGTGGCCATCTGTATCTGGGTCAAGGCACTGCAAAGCACAGGATCTGGAGCAGGAATAGGAAACAGGTTTGTAACTGAGAATTTATTTTTGTAGGACTAACACAGCCATGGCCCACTCTTAGATGCTGCTCTGTGAGGAAATGCCCATCCTCCGTACCAGAATCTTGGAATTCCTGTTGGAAATGCTTCCCCTCCCTCGTTGTGGTTCTTCAATATCCCCATGAGGGAAGCAGAGGGGCAGGCACTGATCTTTCTGGTGCCCAGTGAAGCCAAGGGAACGGCCTGAAGTTGTGTCAGGAAAGCTTTAGGTTGGATATCAGGAAAGGTTCTTCTCCCAGAGGGTGTTTGGGCACTGGAACAGGGCAGTGGTCACAGCACCAAAGCTGACAGAGCTCAAGGAGGGTTTGGACAATGCTCTCAGACACAGGGTGGGACTCCTGGGGGTGGTGCTGTGCAGGGCCAGCAGTTGGACTCAGTGGTGCTGATGGGTCCCTTCCAACCCAGCATATTCCATGATTCTATGATTCCATACCCAGCCCTTCACAGAATACACAGATTCTATGAATTCCTGTTGGAAATGCCTCCCCTCTATCCCCAGCCCTTGGAGCAAGGCAGTCCTGCACCCCCAGGAGCTACCTCCTGCTCCCAGCTCCAAGGGCTAAGGAGAACAGGCTATCCAGGGGGGTTACACATGGTTTCAAACCCAGGGAGGATCACAGGTGTCCTTTGAACAGCCTCACCATGAAGCAGTCACCACAACAGCCCTTGCACAAACCACGTGTGTGAGCACAAGAGCAGCCCTAAAGAACGAGCTCAGCCCCAAATTTCCAGACAAAGCCACTCTTGCCTGACTGCAACAGAGCAAAGCAGACTGATGTCATGTGAAACCTTGGTCCTTTGATTTCAAATCACAGCAACTACACCAAGGAACACCTCTGCCCCATGCTGGCTCAGATGGAACTCCATGCACGTGGTCCAGGACTCCCAGACAGAGAGGCAGCAGGTTTTACAGCCAGCAGGTTTTACAGCCAGCAGCAGGTTTTACAGCCACCAGCAGGTTTTACAGCCAGCTGCAGTGCTGCTCTGTTGAGCTGCTCTTCCTCCCTGCTTCAGTGGCTGCAGAAGTGCCAGCCAGCCCCAGGAACCACTTCTGCCTCAGGGAACCAAGCCACAGACAGCCCTGGGGTTACCCAGATGAGGGCTCACTGTGTCATGCAGCTGAAAGGCTAAGAAAGGGGAGGTTTCTTTCTTCTGCTGGTTTTGGGTGGTTTTTTAAGTTAGAAGGAGGTGCAGTGAAAATGAAGCCAGCTCAGAATGGGCATATGGTACATGTGGTGTCTCCTCTGGGCTGGGCAGCTGGTCAACACATTTCTGAGAATCTCAGGTCACTTCCCCACACCAGGCTCGTTTTTAGGTCCTTTAATAGTCACCAACCACGGTCACAGCCATGTAAAAGAGGCATTTATCATTGGTTATCACCCCACCAGCTCTGCTCTCTGACAGTGGGCACCACCAGGCTCCTGTGAGGCCACTGCAGCTAGGCACACACATCCCCAGAGAATCATAAATTGGCTTTTGTCACTGCATAAATAAACTCTGCAGGGTCCCTCGGGGTGAAGGCTGCCCTGGCACTGGGGTGCACAGTGCAGCATCAACACCAAGCTCATTCCAGAGGAGCTCAGTGATGACAACCACAAACCAGGATGAGCTGAGGGGAGTTGTGAGTTCCCACTTGCCTCAGGGGAAAAAAAAAACAAAACAAACAAGCCCAAATCTAACTGCATCCTCCAAATTCCTGCCCCTATTTTCTGAACCACTTGGCTGACATTTCAAGCTGATATGCTGGAGAGTTTTTGTAACAGGCAAATTCAGTCATTTGTCTGGAACAATGCATCTTCTGGGGTATTCAAGTGAACCATACACACATCCTTCCTTCTCATCCCCTCCCTGCAAGACAGCCTAATTTACAGCAGCATTACACTATTAGCTCATCTTTTCATTAGAAACTTTTACATAGCATATGTGCAAAAGGATGATTATCCTGTTCACTTGTATCTGTTCCATTTGAAACAAGACCAGAGCCAAATTAGGAAAAAAAAAAACAGAACTCAGATAAGCCAACCAATTATGTACAAAAAATGTCCTGTTTTTTAATCCCAATTTTAAAAAAGGACACTTTGAACATCATTAAAATGAAATATTAAAAGGATACAAAACAAATTGAAAGAAGAAGCAACACAAAATCTTCCCTCCCCAATCTTTTGAAATGGTAAAGAAAACTACATAAATTTCCCACCTGAAAGATTACAAAAATTCAAAGGACTGGCTGAACTTAGAGGGGGATAAATCGAGAAATAAGGAACTAGAGTGTATGACACTATAGACATTACCTGTTAATGAAAGATTTATAGGTTATCTGCACCCCTCAGCTTGCTGCTGGCATCTTGGTGTCTCAGAAGAGAACAGCCCTGTAAATATCAGGCTTTTGTTACAGCCCTTAGTTCAAAAAAGCTACTGAATTTGGTCTTTTCAGTTTAAAGTAACCAACCTGCAACAGCTCTTCCCATTCTACAAAATACTGAGCTCTGCAATATCTGCTGGCTCAGGCAGGGCTAGGGAAGGCTGGAGACCTCTACAAGCTCAGCCAAGGTTCTTTACAAAAAATAAGAGTGCCGAAACACCCAAAAGGCACTTGGAAACAGCCTGCTGTGAGGATTTGTGAATCACTTTCTCAACTTAAACATCACCTGGAAAGCAATATGGATTCAGAGAGACTGAAACCTAAAGCACCACTGGCTCACACCTCAGTTAGTTACCTCTTCTCTGAGCTTAGACTGCCTTTGTTTTTTTCTTCCCCTTCCTCCTCAATACTGACTGGCACCTGCTTGCTCAGGGCTGCTTCTATTTTGATCTCTTTTTATGCCACAATTTCCTTGATTTTAAGGACAAAAAAATATCAATTTCACATACTGTGGCTAACCAAAGGCAACACACTTGTCTACCCTTGCACTGGGCTTGATGATTTGTCCAAGTTACAGTCTCTCCCCTAAGCCATTGCAGACAGAGACAGGAATTTATATCAGCTTCATGAAGATGCAAATATCCAAAGTCCCTCAACCATCTGGGGTCACAGAGTTACCCTGGGGAGCTGTGACACCATGATGGCAGCTGCCCCTTCCACCCCTCCAGCTCATGTTGTCACCCCAGCTCCCATCGCCTCAGCGAGAGGCCCAAGCGTGGACATCCAGCAAAGTTCACAGATTAGAGTCAGAAATGTCAGCCTGATCTTGTTTCACCTCCTGCCTGCAAAAAACCCTGGCCTCAAATGTTCGTGCAGCGGAGTGACCGCAGCGAGGTGTCAGTGCAACGTCAGCTTCACTGCCACTGGAACCAGCAAACACATCAGGGGGTTTTGGGGGATGTGAACACCCCCAAACCACAGGAAGATGTGCTTTCGACCAGCCTGCCTTTATTCTGTGCCAGACAGGAGCCAGAGGAAAGCAGAAACTGGCTGTGCCTGCTGTGGCCACAAAGCCAACATGAGGGCACCACCAGCAGGGTCTGCACTGGAGAGTGAGGGGACAGAGGGGAAATTCCCCTGAACCTCCCTGCCCAAGAAGCCCCCAAAAACCAACCTGCCACCCCAGGTAAAGAACAACTCGAGTGTGGGAGTCCAGGGTGTTCCCCTGGCTTCCCTGAATGCCTCTAGACCCCCCCTGGCAGGGGTCTCAGAGACCCTGGCATGGTTCCCAGGGGTCCTGGGGGCTGGATTTAAGCCCTGGAGAAATCTGCCAACATTGCAGGAAGAATTGCAAGCCACAAAAATAAGTAGAGTATAAATTAGACTGTTAAAAGGTAGAAAAGGTGGATTTCTAGGAATGTTTATATTAGAGGGTTCTTAGCTAACATGGAAGATTTGAGACATGGTATGTCTCTTCCTTCTTCTCCATGTCATCCATGTTGGATGGCATGCTGGCATCCTTAGACTGGATGGGAACAAAGTTGGACAGTGTAATAAAATTGTAGTGTACTGGAAAATAATTGCAAATATTAGGTACGTGGTTTAGAGTATAAAAGATAAGCCCGGCCCAGGGCCGAGGCATTCTGCCCTGGATGTCAAGCTGAACAGACCACTGTCAGCTAGACAAAGAGTTTCTGAGATAAGAAATAATAAACAACCTTGAAAACCTCAAAGAACAGTCTCCTCCAGTCTCTTCGGTGACCATCAGGAAAAACCTGAATTCCAAACCACCTTTATGTCCTCCTGAGGTGATCTCAAGCCTAAGGAGACACCTCTGGGAGTGACACTCAAGCTCCTTCAAGCCTGACTTGCAGAGCTTTCCAGCAGAGTGGCTTGGGGCTAACATGGGTGTCAACTCTCAAGAATGAAAGTCTCAATGCCTGCAGAAAAGGGTCAGTGTGAATTTGGCTGTCACATGAATGCATGCATGGAGTTGTGCCTCCATAACATGCCACAGAGGGAACGCTGGGGGTTCAGAGCCTGGAGTGGATCAAAGCCATCCTCCCTGCTCCCAAAGGGCTCCCTCCCAGTGCCTTTCAAAGAGAACATCCAACAGGCCTCACTGCCTCCTGAACGCCCACCAGCACACTCCAAACCTGGGTCAGGGCACTTGCTCATCTCCCAGAGCCCCAGAAAAGCTGCCACTGCCTCTCCAGCCGCCCTCACCTCCACCACACCGGGCTCTGCCCTGTGCTCCACCCATCTGGTGACACTGGAGGGGCTGGTGGACAACCAGGCTGATGCTGCAGATCCCCTGGGGGACAAGGACCGAGGACTCCCCTGGACATACAAGGGCACTTAGACCTCCCTTGTGGCACCTGGGGGCAAGGGATGGGTGAGCTGCCACCTCTCAGTCCCACCACTCAGGCTTCTGGGCCATCACTTGAAAGTGATGCCCCTGTTGAAGGCTCCAGTCAGCTCTAACACTTCTAGGAGGTGAAATACAAGCTCATCTCTCTAAACAACTGGGTGACCCATGACAAGATGACCACACTGACGCTGGCAGAACTGCTTGAGTGTCCCAAGAGCCAGTGGGAGTGTGGAGAAGCCTTCCCCTTCCATGCTGAGAGCACGACATCAGCCCTCAGCCAGTAATGGGGACAAAGAGCTGTGTGCCAAACAGCAGGCTGCCCTCGTGAAATGGGACCAGTTCCATGATTATACTGTCCTGCAGTCCCAGGCCAGTCCTGCTGGCTTAAATAGCACCCTGCTGGTTATTATCTTGAAGGACGCTTGTTATAGAAAATCACATCCCTCTGCCAAGTTCTCGTGTCTCACTATTTTTGGAACAACAGGGGCAGGCTCTGAGCCTCAGCAACTGTCAGCAGAGACAGAGGGAAAGCAAATCCATATAATGATCAGGCTGGCTGATGGGGACAGTGCTGGGAACAGCATTGCCTGGGGGACAGTCTCCTGGAAGGACCCTTTGGTCATGAGAAAAGGGATAAGGGCAATAAACATAAAACCCAGGAGCTATTTGACACTGTTTGCACGGGAAGCTGATCGCCCCCAGCCCTCTTCATTCTCATGCATATGAGTGGAGACAAAAGGATTTAAAAGCAAACCACCTGTGCAGGAAGGATGCCTCCTAAAACCCAAAGAAGACAGGACCTACTTACTGCAAACTGATTTTAATTAAAACATTCCAGGATTCACATTCCCCGGGATTATATTACTGACTTAGCTATTTATATATATAGCCTCTTTCACCCCTTCTAGGACAGAATTGTTCAGGTGTTGGATGACATCAGTGTCAGGTAAATGGAAACAAACACTTTTTAGTGCTTGTGTCCCCTAATGCTGGATCCACAATTATCCACAGGTCCCAACACCTGTCAGCAGCTCACAGATTACTGGAGCAGAAGCATAATCCTCTCTGACTCTAAAGAATTATTCTAAGGCCCTAGAAAAAGCAGAGGTAAATGGCTTAGGCAAGGTGGAAACTCCCAAGGCAATACCTTCAATTTAAAAAAATTAAAAAAATAAAAAACAGAGAGGTGGTGAGCAAGGCAGACCTCCCACAGATGCAGCTGAAGCAGGATTTAAACTCCTGCAATGGAGCATCTGGACTCCTTCCTTGCCTTTCACAGGAAAGGAATCTAGAGGTGCAAGTCCAAAACTGCCCAGCCCAGTGCTGGGCACACAAATGGCTACATCCAGCCTCTGCCAGCCCGCTGAGCTGCTGATATTTCATCTTTATGATCTGGAAACTGTGACCCACAGCAGGCAGAGACAGCCCTTGCAGCTCCTACCACCTAGTGGCTGCAGGATTGAGCCCTGCTGGGGCGAGGTCAGGCAGCCTCAGCCCACCCTGGGCAAATAAAGCTGCCCTTGCTGGCAGGCAGCACTTAAGCTGCAGCTGAGACCAAAGCAGGCTCACACTGAGCACAGAGGCAGCACAAGAGAACAGAAAACCTTTCTGAAAACCACCAGTGGCTAATGTAAGCTCAGAAAAACCTCAGTCAGTTCTAAAATAGGCAAGCAGAGGTAGCAGGAATATAGATGAACTCGAGTAATGCATTACTGTTTCAGATACTTGTGCCTCTCAGATAATCATAGGATCACAGAATGGATGGCTGGAAGGGTTAAAGATCATCTAGTTACAACCCTCCTCTCCTGTACAGGGACACCTTTAACTAGATCAGGTTGCTCAGAGCTTCATCCTGGACGTGGCCATTTCCAAGGATGGGGCGTCCCTGGAATAACGCTGCATTCCTGGCCCCACACGACATCACACCGTGCTGCACAGACGTGTTCCAGGCTGTTAAAGTCATCCCCAGGCTGCTTCAGCCAGGGGAAGAGCTTGCTGATTTGGGTGGGATATTGTAACAGAAACAGAATGCAAATGGCTCTGGATCCAGCCAGATGCTCAGACTCTATGAGTGCTCTGTCTGCAAACTGCAGCAGCATCTCATGCATTTCCAAGAACTTCCTTTTGAGTTTCCATGATTTCCTCTTGAACAGGGATGGGACAGGCTGTAACTGGACACCCCTGTGTCAGGTGCAGCCTCACCAGCACCAGGCAGAACAGATAATGACTCTGCCAAGTTCCTGAAACAGCCCAGCCCATAATCTAGCTCACATTCCATGGGGCTGCACTGCTGGCTCAGACTGGACCTGGCACCTACCATAAACTCTATCTGCCTTCCAGCTGAGCTACTGCTCTGCCAGTCAGTCCCAGCCTGTCCTGATCTTATGAGACAGGCTTTGACTTGGCCTTGACAAATGGTAAGAGGCCTCAAAATGGCTAGGTCTTGAAAAATTTCCAAAGGCAGGCCCAGTAGGTCACTGTGTATCCAGGATGTCCATGGCAGACTGGAGTTTTGTTTTTTATAACATGAACCATTAATACCAGATTTTAAGAGTCTGGGCTGTAACTGTGATACATGTGAGGTGGTTTCCATGTAATTGCAAACTGGGTATTTGTGCTACATGCCCTCAATCCATGAATTTTTAAATATGGCTGCAGGATGACATTTTGAATAAGTGGTTACTCTTTTTATAAATATAATGGTTTATATACATAGATATCTTTTTCTGCCAAGGTCTTGTTAACAGAGGGGATATCCCCATGCCATACAAAGAATAAACAGAAACCCTATGTGTGTATCAGCCTGGTTAAGCTTTCCTGTAAGGACTGTGACCAGTGAATACCCTGGTGTTACAATCATTTCTCTACGATAGCAAAGTGGTTTAATTGTGCTTTTATAAGCAATTTGAATCTGATTATTCTGGATTGAAGTGGGTGTCACTGAGTGCAGACCCTGGGCAAAAGACGTCATGAACCACCTTAATTTGAAATCTGCTTTTTTCTGGTAAACACTTCCCTTTTTTGTGTTGTTTATCATCAGAGGGGAAGTGGTTTTCTCTTACAGACAATGAAGCAAAGTGGGATTCAAGTAAAAAAGGAACCCAGGAAACACTGGAAATAGCAGGATTCTGCTATACAAGCATCAGTCCCTTGGCACTACTTCAAGGACTGACCAGCTCTGTGTTCAGGGCACCAAGGGCTGAGGGGCTCTTCCCTCTGCTCCTCTGATGACAAGCTGGTCCAGAAACTCCTGTTCCAGGCTGCTCTACTGTTTAGCAACCTCCCTTTAATTTCCAGTCTAAGTGTACCCATGGCCAGTCTAGACTCATTTAATCTTAACCATCATCTTGACAGCTTTGTTTCCCTCCTCAATGTTTGACATCTGCAGACATCAATCAGATCCTCTTTTTGCTTTCAGTTTGCTAGTCTAAACAGACTGAGTTCTCCCTTTTCTTCCTCTTTGCAAAAGACTCTGCCATTACTTCATCAGCCCAGAAGACCTTGCCTGCACCCAGAGCAGACTGGTTCAGTTTTTTTGACCATGACAAATGGTGCTCACACAGTGACCTTGAATCTTCCCTAAGT
Organism: Muscicapa striata striata; assembly: GCA_030060385.1. Taxonomy (NCBI): domain Eukaryota; kingdom Metazoa; phylum Chordata; class Aves; order Passeriformes; family Muscicapidae; genus Muscicapa; species Muscicapa striata. Next base: position 72,753 of record JAREIS010000178.1, read on the forward strand.
TCATAGGAAGCACTCTGCACAGCCCAGGAGCACACTTGCTGTTTTCACATCCACACTGCAAATTTAGGAAGCAAAGCCATAGCAAAGGCCACAGCAATAAGTGGCAAAACCCACATTAGACCTCAAACAGAACACATCAAGACTGGGCATTTCTGATATTTCAGGAAAGCCATTACAAGTTGAAATATCATGAAATAAAAGTTTCTTTCCTTACTAGTGACAATAGTAGGCTTTAAGTTTAATTTCTGCTATACAGCCACTCTGTGAACCATGTGAGTCGTGTATTAAATAAAACCCAACACAAACCATCTCCTTTCTATCAGATGAGTCTACCCAAAGGCTCCACCCTAAACAAGCACAGTTCTTCACCTCCTTAGCTGGCTGTTGCATCACCCCAGTGAAAAGAGAAATGGGTGGGTGGATGAATACATTTGTCTGCTCTTTTTTTTTTTTTTTTAGGGTGTTTTGGGTTTATGTAGGAGGAGCAAAGCTGCAATTACAAGGGCAAGTTTCTCTTACCTCTTTTAAGAGGAAAACAAGCTCTACTGCCCTTTAGCAAAGAACAAAATGCAACTGGAAAGAAGCACAGGCAGTTTTGAAGAGCTACATTGCAGAAAATGCTTTGGTCCTAATAACAGCTTTAGCTGCTTCAGCTAAATTCACCTAATTCTCAAATTCACCTTGCCATACATGGCTGTAGCCACTGCCTCCATTTCAGCCACTCCTCCCTCCACCACCCACACCAGCAAGAGGCTCCCAGCCACCAGCACACACCAAATGAGGCTCCCAGCCAGGCACTCAGCTCATGTTCTGTCCTCCAATTAGGTACACAGGGCACAAGGGACAGCAGTGCTGCCATTTGTCTTCCCTACACAAGAAGAAATACCAACCATACATGACTCAGTGTCTAGCCATGCCAGGCAGACCCTTTCCAGTAACCTCAGAAGGATCTTCCCTTCATTTCTGAGCAGTCCACAAAGGCTGGCAGAGACCAGAGGCTACCTCCAGTTCCAAGTACAAATCTTAAAGTTTGCAGAAAACTGAATGCAAATACAGTCTTGTTAAAAATTCAGGCAGCAACAGAGCAGAGCCTGAGATCCCAGAGAACACTGCAGGTGTGTAGACATCTGCACTTGGGAACATTCAATGGCATGGAGATGTTTCTAGGAAAGTCACAAAGAAAGGTTTTGTGCCTTACCAATTTGTGAGGGAGCTTAGAAAAGGCCAGGATTTTGTTTGCCAAATTCCCAGCAGATGTTAGAGGTGCAGTGTAGCACAGTGCTCTGTTCATCCTCGAGCAGAGAGGTTTCTTCTGGGTCTGAGGTGGACATTTACAACAGGCCAGGGGCCAAACACACAGCAAGGTTCCTCATGGCAGCCAGTGTCAGGAGGAAGGCTGGCTATAGGAAGGCCTGGGCTATACTTACAGGAGTCTGGAAGCAACAGTAGAGCTTGGTGAGGAAGGGGTGGTTCCTGGCTAAGGACAGGATGCGTTTCTCAGTCATGGTGCATTCAACATCATCATCCTGGAGAATGACATCCTTCTTCAGCACCTTCACTGCATACAGCTGCCCACTCTCTTTCATCTTGGCAAGCATCACCTAAACCAAAAGGGAGTGTGAATGGCAAGGGCTGAGCCCTCTGAGCAGCACAGAGCCTCTTGCACCTTCCCAGGCTGGAAAGGTCAGTCATCTCATGACCAGGCTTGTGGACCAAAGTGAGTCAGCCTGTTAGCATGGGCATCAGTGTACAATCAATGACACATGCTACTGACTGCAGCAGGCTGCTCTGGACAGAAATACCCACAGGCTGCTCCTGTCTGGCACAGGGCTGGCCGGTCGAAGGTCACTCACTGGGCCAGCACAAACTGCCTGAGCAGGGCCATTCATCCCACCTCCCTCCTCAGTTATAAAACTCAAACACAGTCTTTGTGGCATAGCAGAGAAACAAAACCACCATCTCACCACCTTTGAAACCACTGCCTTGTTGCCTTTAAAGGAAAAGTCTTTACATGCTCCAAGAAATGCTGCCCTAATGGGTGTTAACACACACACTTGCAGCTCTTGGTATGAGCCCTGGCATGCAGCTGTTCCTTCAGGTGCTAACTTCTTTTTTGTGATATCCAATTCCTCACTTGCTGTCAGCTTTCTTTCTCTTCCCTTTTCCCCCTGCTCTCTGTAACCAACTCTGTTGCACAAAGCAAGAGCCACTTAGCACTTTCTCTGGAGTTCCACTGGACAGCCTGTGTACCACGTTATGAAATTGCTTCACCTACCTTGGGGCTTCTTAAATAAGGAATGCGGTTTCTCACATTATAGCCAGGAACAACTCTCACCTTTCCAAAGCTTCCCTTTCCCAATACACGAAGGAAGGTTAAGTCTTTGATCCCAAGTTTGCTTGCTGAACTTTCACTAATGTTGTTGCCATCCTTCAGGCTGCCTTTCCCCTGATGTTTCAGCGTAGATCTAGAGACCAGTTTCTGTGGAAGAAAGTAAAGAAGTGTCAGTCTGCAGAGGAATTGTACTTCTGCTTCAGAGGTGCTTACAGGTAGCCAATCCACTAACCAGGGCATTTGGGGCCTGTCCAGGGGCACTTTATGGCTACTGAGACAGAGAGTTGTGTTGTGAGAATCACACAGCTGCCACATGTGACCAGCCAAACTCAGCACTGCTCAGGGCTGTGCTGACACCTCAACAGCAGCTCCTGATGTGGGCATTTTGGGTTGTAAACCCCCTCCCCAGCACATCACAGATAATCACAGAATATGTTGAGTTTGGAAGGGACCCACAAGGATCATCAAGTCCAACTCCTGGCTCTGCACAGGACCATCCCCAAGAACCAAGAGGCAAGCTTGACTCTCTCCATCCTTATTTCCCACAAAAGAAAGAAAAAAGAGAGAATGAGTGGAGAAATCCAAGTCTTCTATCTACCAGCAAATTAAGGAGGACTACATAATTTCTGCAATAGGCAAACCACTGGTGGGATTTAGAACCCTAGCAGATCTCATGTGAATTTCTTAAGTTTCTACTTGATTTTAGGACTCTTACTCAAAGCCCAGTTTAGTGGAACCCCAACTTCAAAACATGTCTCTTTTCCACATTTGGACTGCTTGCTCCACTGCTCCAAATTTGATGTTGTTCATTCCTATGTGAGGTGCTGCATATTCAAGAGCTGTACCAGTATTAGCACACATTTCTAGAGCTTGTAATTTCGAAGTACAGAAAGATCAAGCCAACCTCCAGTGCCCTCTGCTCACAGCTCTCCAGGTAGGCATGTGCATGCAAACGAGCACTTCCATCCAGTTTATTGGTCTGAACAAAGTCACAGGGACGTCGTGAGCTCCATCTTGTGACTACCTCGGTGTACAGCAAAGTTTCTCCTGCACAGGAGACTCCTCACCACGGGCAAAGAACCAAGAGCAGTCACAGAAGCACAGAGAGGTTTGTGTTGGAAGGGACCTTCAAGAGCATTTAGTTCCAAATCCCTGCCATAGGCAGGGACACCTTCCTGAGGCTGCTCAAAACATCCAACCTGATCTTGAACACTTCCAGGGATGGGACATCCACACCTTCTCTGGGCAACCTGTGAGCCTCACCAGGCTCACAGTAAAGAATTTCTTCCTAATATATTATTTAAACCCACCCTCATTCCACTTAAAGCCATTCAGGGTTGTCCTAACAGCACAATCTGAAAACTTTCATAGATCCTTTAGGTCATGAATAACAAGAAGAGATCATTAAATACCAAGCACAGATTTTTTTTTTTCCTGTTTTCATCTCCTTTTGATGTGCAGATGATGCAAACAACAAGTGTTAACAAGTACTGATTTTTGCAGAACAGAGAAGGGAGTATGGGCTTTCCCTGCAAATCCCAGGATAACTGTCCCCCAAACTGCTACAGGGAAAACAGCAAAGATAAGAGTTTGCTACTTTGCTACTAAATCAGAAGGGGCATCACAGACTAATGAGCCTGCTAGGCTGATATTGCATGATGTGGTTGATCAATATAGCTGGCTAATTGTATGAGAAAACTTACCACATCTGGAAATTATGCTTTGGGTTTTAATATTTTCTTTCTGTTGTGTTGACAGGGACCACAGATTTTTGGCCATGGATGTAGTGAAGAATGAAATGGTTCCCCCAAAATCACACAGAAAAAGCAACAAAGCTGAGAAGAGAACTAGGCTTCTTCTTGAGCCCTTTTGCTCTATCACAAGCCATGCATGCAGAGAGCATTTGCACTTGAAGTAAAAATAAAAAATGCATGGCATGAATTATATTGATCGCTAATTTGTCAGGGGGTCTTATTCTGCTCTCATTTGTGGCAAGCAGATGAAATAGTGTTGAAGAGTCACAGCACTGTGACAAAGCAACACCTATAGATTAAAACCTGGATGTCAGACATCTTTTTTCCAAGGGAGGTCTCTGCCACAAGCCACAGACCTACCCCTGCAGTCCCCCACCCAACACTACCAGTCCTATGGGAAGCCTTTGTCTCCTCCTACACCCATTGAAAAATAGATTTAAATAGAGAAGGAAAGAAAAAAAAAAAATACTCACTGAATTTGGGGAAATGCTTCCTGGTTGCAGACCCATGCAGGCCAAGGTTTTTGCAAGCTCTGCTGAATTCACCCCACAGTTTGGAGCAACGTTTGCTTGGCATCGAATGTGGACGTTCATTTTACAGACTGATGGGGGCAATGGAAAACAGAAGCAAAGGAACAATTAAAATAACTTGGAGGGGTTTGCTGCTGAGATACAACTTACTAATTCTGCTTCAGAAGATACACCCATCTGGATCTACTCTGTATCTTTAAGGTGGAGGGATTTTTGCCACTAATCTAAGTAGAAGCAAAATTAGGACTCTCTTAAGAGAATAAACTCCTGAAAACCAGGAACAGACCTCAAACTCTCCAAACAGGATACCACTATTGCCTAAAGCTTTTCATAAGCATTTATTTTTGAGGTGCATAACTACCATTGCAGCTATGTCTGTAAGTACAATTAGTATTTATAATGCCACAGAACTCACAACAAATGTCCCCTGCACTTTCCTGTATCTAATTTTAAAGACAGTGTTCAGTAGGAAACAAAAATCATTCTTGCCCTAACTCATGGGTACACACACACCCTCTTGTGGGAGATGAAGGCAAGGATTTCACAGTCTGGAACACTGCAATAAAAACAACACCAGAATATGCTTAGTCATCAATTAACAGGCAGGGCAATCAGCCTAAAGCAATGACCTTTTTTTCCCCTCGGATGCCTTTTCACTGCCTTATCTCATTAGCTGAGGAAAAACCTTCAGGTAAAGGGAAAATACGAATGCAGGAAGCAGAATATTTTTAATAATGCAAGTTAAACAAAGCTGTGCTGAGAGTGCAAACTAGAGTCCTTCTGGCAGCCAGATTAAAGAGGATATCAGCCTTTTTTTTTAACTCTTACAAAGATAAATATTCATCTCTCAGCCTTGTCCTGAAGGTTGCACAAATCAAGCCCACACAAGAGTCTAAAAAATAAATGCATTTTGTGAAAAGGCAACAGTGAGAAGCTGCTCACTTTTACACTGCAGACCCTGTCTCATGATCCCCCAGAGCAAGGAGCCACAGTGGTCACAGAACGTCGGGACTTTGTAGTTGTGGACGCTGAATTTATGAGGAATGTTGATTCCAAACCTCTGTTCAGTCACCTGTGGCACCAAAAGGAAAGCTCAGGTTTAAAATTCAAACATGTGTTTATAAGCTGGTGTTCATTTACGTAAAGGCATTTAAGTGCAAATCTAAGAAAATAATTTCAAGGCAGAAAATGTCCCAATCCATCACCTCACTGAGGTTTATGGCAAGTGAATACTGAATTAACAGCCTCACCTGCTCTGTGCCAGACATGCTTTCCTTGCTGGCCAGGCCAGACTACCTGGCAAAGCAGATTTTAAAAAAAGGGCTCCCTAGCCAATTTTAAAGACAAGTTAGAATTAGATTATCACAAAACAAATCAATCCCACTGCAGTGTGAGCTACAGCATTTTTTAATCATGAGGTTTTGAAATTATTGACTTGCATATCATGTGCAAAAACATGTAACTTTACAATCAAACTGTTGATTTTATTAATTTTAATAAGAATTGCTTTCACAGCTCCTCCTAAAAGTCTCATTCCTCTTCTCATAATTAACAGCCTTTCAGGCACACATTTCACTTTATCACTTGCACTCATCCCCTTTCTAACCCTGTTCTTTTCCAATTGTAAACCATTCAGATCTCAAGGATACTTTAAAAAAATGTTTCCATGGCTGAAGAAATCAACCCCCATTTAGCACATTCATCACTTTTGACTTTGTTTCTCAACATGCAGATCCTGGAAAGCTGAGGTGGAGCCCACAACTCTATTAAAGAAAAGTCAGGGGTGTGACTGGAACAAGAAGTTCAAGGTGAGTGGTGCCTCCTCACTTTTGGCTTCTTTTAAAGTAGTTTAAATGTATTATAAAACCTTCATAATCCCAAGAGAGGGGTGAGGACATTCACTATTTAACTTGCACTTTACCCTTAGGCTTCTTAACTTATTTTCATCTGGCTTGCCAAGGGGTCATTTTAAGGAGTTCAGCTCAGCAGTTTGGAGGCAAGAAATAACAAACAAAGGCAATTGCAGGGCACAGAACACAGAGCTGCCTCGTGAATAAAGAGATTTGATTTGATTTTTCCTCAAACAGTTATTGAACCATTTCCAGTTCCAGAAATGAGACACGCAATGCACAGGACAGTGTTAGGCAGGGATGTTACTCCCATCAAACACAGCCAAAACTAGCAAGAAAGAAAACCTTCAGAAACATAAGTTATGCAAGGGTTCTTTATTACAATGCATTTCACAGAGCAAAGATGTGGAGCAACAACTAAATGAGCCCTTCAGGCAATCAGAAAAGAAAAAAGAGGCAAAACAAAGTGGTTGGTGAGAGAAATCCACATTAAGAACTGGACACCAAATTTTGATTGCACCACAGTTAATCATGCAAGAAAATTACCAAGGAAACCAGTGGATTTACTGCTTATTGAAGTCTTCCAGTGAAGATACCCTGACTTCTTAAACCATGTGCTGATCCAAACAGTTAATGACATCGACAGAACAGCAACTGGATGACATTGCATGGCTTTTAGGCAGGTCCCTATCACTCTTTCCCACTTTTAAACCCATGAAGGAAGATAACATAAAGCAAATTCTCTCATAGGACAATCCCAGCAACCCAGACAAAGTATGATGACCCAAAATAACCAACGTGACTTTACCTTGAGATCGTTCTTGTTAGTATTGTTTTGGCACGTGCAAGCTGTGACAATGAGGTGATGGCAGCGCTTGTGTACAACACAGGTGCACACTAGGAAATAAAAGAGGCACGCTGAAAAGAGCCCTTGGAAGACCCAGAGCACATCAATCCACCAGCTGGGCTCCTTAAGGCTCAGCTTCATCAGCAGCACACAGTAAAGATGTGAAAAATAATTGGTAGCTTGGAATTTACAACAGATCTGGAGATGTATCTTCAGCCTACTGCAACAAAAAGTCTGCACTGGATCATTCATACAGCCTAGAAAACAGTTGGATATATCAAATATGGGTGATGGACACAGAAACAACAGTGTGGCTTCTCAAACTACTCAGAAAATGCTGTTGAAATAATTATCCAGTGAAGACTGTTTCACAAAGCAATATCCATTTTGTTTACATGCAGCTTCCTTTCACAGGACTCCAGTGCCCTATTATACTGCACAGGAACAGGCTGTGTCACTAAATGACCATGAAGCAGGCAGCTCTGGGAAAAAGGGACTGGCAGAACAATAATTAAATGCAAACAAGCACCACATACATCTCCACAGCCAGTCAGCCAAACCATGCATTCAGGCACAAGTGCTGTGCCAGCCCATGAAGTCACAAACTCCCAAATTTACTTTGTTGAAGTTCTTAGGGAAAGAAAGGAGGGTGGCCATTCCAGCAGGGTATTTTGTGTCCCAATACCAGTGAAGCACAGTCCTGAAAGGGACTCTGGGTGTCTCAAGGCCAGATGGGTGTTGCATGGAGCCAGCAACTGAGTGGAGCTGCACAGGATGAAACAGCAACCAGACACTCAGGTGTTTGCAGGAATGTCAGTGGCTGCTCCTGCAGCCAGCAAACCTGACAGGGCTTAAAAGCCCAGGTCTGGCTGCTTGGGAAGGAGAGGAGTGGTGACTCCAGAGCTGCACAGCTGCAGGATGTCCCAGAAGCATGGGAAAGCAGTCCCAAAGCAGCACATCCCACACACACACCCCGCAGGGGCACAGCACCTTACCTTGGCACTGGTATCCCTGCTTCCCAAACACGCCCCTGGCCAAGAGAAAACACAGACTCAGTTTAATGGCACAAAGATGGTCGTCTTGCAGATTGTTTACAGATGGCAGAGCCAAAATGCAGGAGGATCTCAAATGATCAGATGCCAGGAAAGCACTGCACAGCCATGGCTCACAGGGCAGGCTGTAAACATGCCTGTACTCCCCAGATTCTCCCTCACTCTCGTTTCTCAAATACCTCACTTCATTACACACATATTAGACTGATCCCAGCAGCCCACACCCTGTTATTATCTCTCCCACTCCATGTTCTTTTGAGACATATCTATGTTTTTCTCCTTGCTCTGCCTACTTCTCCATATGCATCACCTCACACCTCTCTGATGGCTTTTCTGTTCTCAGGAATTTTCTCTGAACTTCCAAGCAATGTTTTTTTTCCTCAGTGTAATCTCAACACTCCACTCCAGTGAGTGAGGTCTTTCTTCAGGTTGCTTCATTATTTTTTTCCCCTTGATATAACATCTGTGGTTACGAGGGAGGGACACTGCCACATCCCCACACCAACCCAGTTTGCTTCCAGCCTCCAAGATACACATCACCTCTGGCCTCTCTGCAGCAGATTCCAGTTTGCAGCACAAATTCACCCTGCCAAACCTGATGGGGCATCACATCAGTGAAGTCCTGAGCGACATTCAGGACTGGGGGTGCCTTGTCCCCAGAACCCAAAGGACTGGGGAGCTGTGTGCCAGGGTGTTTGAGCAGTTCTCACCAGATGAACTCCCTGCAGTGGGAGCAGTAGGTGGGCTGTCTCAGGTAGGTGGCCATGAACTTGTGCCCGTTCACCTGGTGCACCCGCCTTCGCATCGCCCGCTGCCGCTTCCGAGTGAGGTTCTTGAAGATCCTGTCCCTCGGCAGGGTCCCTGTGCAGGGGGAGGAGGAGAAAAAAGGACAACAAAGCACGAAGGTCATCACACACAGTTACTGCTTCTGGTTCTGCTGCAGCATTCAGCCTAAGGAGGGTGCAGATCTGCTGAAGAAAGCCCAGAGCTGGCCATGGAGATGATGCCAGGGCTGGAGCCCCTCTGCTGCAGAGACAGGCTGGAAGAGCTGGGACTGTTCAGCCTGGAGAAGAGATGGCTCTGGAGAGACCTTAGAGCCCCTTCCAGTGCCCAAAGGGGGCTACAGGAGAGCTGGAGAGGGACTTTTGACAAGCTCATGGAGTGACAGGACAAGGGGGAATGGCTTCACACTGAAAAACAGTAGGTTTAGATTGGGTGTTTTGAAAAATTAATGACTGTGAGGGAGGTGAGGACACTGAGGTTGCCCAGAGAAGCTGGCGCTGCCCCATCCCTGAAAAACTGTTCTGGGTGAGCCTGGATGGGGCTTGGAGCAACCTGGGATAGTGGAAGGTATCCCTGCCCATGGCAGAAGGTTGGAATTAGACAATATTTAAGGTCCCTTTCAACACAAACCATTCTATGATAAAATACTTTCAAAAGCCTCAATTACATCCCTGGCTTAGAAATCAGAGGAACATGGTCTAGAATGAGGATGGCATCTGGGACAGGTACAGAACTTAATTGCAATGTCCCCTTTAGCTCAAAATTGTATTTTTCATTTAGAAATATCTGCCTTTTGTTATCTTCCTCTCACTCCTCTCCCATGTTGAGACATGCCAGTAAGCTACTAATTCACAAGCTGTAAATAGACCAGAAGCTCAAGGCTTGTTATAACTCACAGCTTTTTGGGCAATAACTCCTGAAAACACAACTATACATAACCAACTGAACACCACCACACTTGCTGAGTAAAAGCAGTGCCCTTCTTTGAGAATAGTGTTCATTCACCTTTGGTATTCTCATGCTACATTTCTTTATCACTGTTTGCAGCATTTTTACATACTTCCAATACTTCCTGTGTTGGTTAAAAAAAATGGAGGCTACTTTTCCAATGCTGCCTAGTTGTTTGATATGTGCCACACTCAGCTTTCTTTAAAGGGTTCACATTCCAAAAGTTGGCTAATATTTGATAGTTCTAGAAAACAGGTATCCAGGAACTGGATTCAAATCTGAATTGTCCCAAAACTTAATTTAATTTTAGAACAGAGTAGATTATTTCAGTTGAAAGGGACCTGCAATAATCATGTAGTCCAACTGTCTGACCACGTCAGAATAGACCAAAAGTTAATGTATTTTAAGAACACTGTTCAAATGCTTCTTAAATATGACAAGCTGTGGGCACTGACCACCTGTCTAGGGAGCCTCTTCCCATGTCTGAATCACCTCTTGTTAAAGAAATGCTTCCTAATGCCCAGCCCATACCCCCCTGGCACAATTTAATATCACAATTTAATTATCTATGAATATAATTTAATCTTTTTTCTGAGTTTAGTTCAGCCACATAATTTCCTAGCAAAGCTCCATTTACACAAAACAAGTGTGTCTCAAAAGGCATGAACTGAGCTCTAGATCAAGAGAGCCATTCCCATTTAGGCAGCAGCTGTCCAAACTGCATATCCCAGCCAGCTGGTGTTTGGGATCCTCACACTGACCTGGCCAGACTCAGCTGAGCTTCCCAGATCAAAGCCTCATCTGGGGCACACTTGCCTCAGAAGAAAGAAATGAAATTTGCAGTTTTCAAGTTAGTTAATTTGCAAAGTAAAGGCCCTGGAAACAAGAGCTTTTTTTTTTTTTTTCTTGGGGGACAACACACCAATCTGCCAGAGGTGACTGTGCAACAACATTCTGTGTTCAGAACTCGTGTTTTGAGGGTGGACTGGATGCAAGACCAAAGCCAGCTCCTGCCAAAGCCTCTGCATGGATATTATTCCACAGGAAGGGATGGGTCTGTGAACTCCCAGAGCAGTGGATCAGCAGCAGGACCCAAACACAGCTGCCGACCCTCCCACCTACCTTCCCACAAAAAGGGGCCAGAGCAATTCCCTGCTTTCAACTGGCTTTGCTGCTTAACCACTGGGGGGAGGGGGGTGGTGGACATAGAGGAAAAGCTGTCAGCCTGATCAAGGCCTGAAATGTAGGAATCCCACATCACAGGCATAGTTCCTGGTCCTCTTTGTAGGAGTCACCATAAGGGGCACCATCCTGTCAGTACCGAGCCACTTCAAGGGGCTGTGAGCCACAGGATGTATTCCTGGTGCTCTTGCTGCAGGTTTAGAAGAAAAGGCCACTGTTGCATCTTATTTTCTTTTTCTAGTAGGCATTAAATGCACAAGATGGTATTTCTTGTTTGGACTCAGATGTTTATTAGCTCCTATCTATATTACAGTCTCACAAACCATGAGTTCTACAACTCTTCTAGCCAACAAACAAAAAATGGAGTCCTATTTTTTTTCTACAAGGCCTTTCAAGGATAAACTGCCCAATCTTGAAACATTACCTAAATAATTTTTACTTTTAACCCAATAACCAACCACCTGTGGCCCACAATGCAGACTTTTTTACCCAATTACACAATATCACCCAAACCTATAAAGAAGGTAAAAAGAAGGACTAGCTTTTGCCCTAAAACCTCCATTTTGCTTTGTATGTATTACTATATTCTAAAACGTTGAGTTTTCTACCATGTGATGTTATACACTTTTATTCAAACTACACACCCATAATCTTAGTTCTATCATTCAATTTTGAAAGCCTTCTTCATGGCCTCAGGTGAAATGCAGAGCTCTCCTGGGGATTAGTGCCTATCAGCACAGAAAGTCTAAAATTCTCAGTGACCAGGGTTCCAACAGCCAGCCATAAAGCCCAAGGGTTTTCTGCTGAGTTGTCCCAGCTGTTCATGCCCAGGTCCCTTCCACAGGCACTGATGGAAACTCCTACCCAATGGTATTGCTGTGACATGGAGCATGGTTCAACTTCAGGACAGCTTGCATTTATTTTTAAATGGATGCATGCTGTAAATTAGGATTTTCCCATTTGAACACACCAAGAAAAAGGATGTGGTAAGGCTGATTTAAGCATTTAACAGAAACCTGCTTTCTTCAGTGCAGAGCTCCAAGCAGCTGGGCAAAGACTGGCACAGAAGAGCCTGCCTTGGTAGGGAAGTGCTTAAACATATGTTTAATTCCCACAGAGGCCAACAGGACCACAGGAATTGCCAGACTGAATCAGAACACTGGTCCATCTAGTTCAGCATCCTGCCTCTGTCAGTGGGCAACCAGAAACACACGACAGATGGAGGAACTCTGCAGCTGAGAGATAATTCACCTCTTTCCCATGCACAGGATGCCATTTTGATCTCCAGAAGTGAGATCTGATTTGTGGAGGTTTAATAGTCCTTTCAAACGTTCAACCATCATTGCACAAGTTCAACTGCCTTGTTATCTACCATAGGAAACAAGCCTGAGAAGAACCTCAAGAGGTCAACCAAAAGGTCCTCCAAAAGGAAGATCAAGAGACAGTTTCTTTCCTGAGCCTCCTGCAGCTTCATGTGAAAAAAAAAAAAAAAAATCCTTACAGTATTACAGAATGTGCCCAACAAATTCAAGAGAGCACCACTTTGATCTAGGTTTAGGCAAACACTTAAGTGATTTTCTGGATCAGGGCGAAACACCTCAACTGGCAAAGGGTCCTGTATTGGTGTTGAGCATGTAGAGGAGAACTTCTGAGGCATGGAAAGGGAAGCATGGGGCTTGGGTGGGTGGTGAGCACTTAAGTAAATCATCTAAAGAAGCAATCCAGTTACCAGCTTGCTCCATGCCAGCTGCTCCACTAGAAGCCCAACAGGTGATGCCCTTTAAGCCCCCATTTAGCAGAGTTCAAAAGAGTATGTTCCCAATTTAGCTCCTGCAGCTTCTGGTTTTGTTATGGCTCCTGTCAAGGACCAGCCTGGGGTCATCACCTCCCTGGTGCTCTCCCATGCAGTGCAGACCACACATGGCAAGAGGAAACCAATCCTTGGCACCAGGAATAGGGGACACTTGATAACAGCCTGCAAAGCCACCCATGGGACACTGCTGTGCATCCCTGTGGTTTGCCCAGCTTCAGACACACTGCAGTTTTGAACCAGTTCACAAAACCCAAAGAATTACAGGCATTTAACTTTTTCCTGGGCAACAGAGGGAGTCTCTGCCTGCACTGGCCAGCCTGAAGCCTCCTCCCTAGAGCTGTACTTGGATTCCATCCCCTGCTCTCCAGACACCAAAATCCCACAGCACAACAGTTCCATCCTGCAGACCTGCTTGTCACTAATGCACATGCCTTAAGTTGGCTTTTTTTCTTTACTAAAAGCTAACTCATATTTAAAACACTCTTCAAATTTCACACTTTCTCTCACTACTTGGCTGTCAGACCCTGCTAATGTTCTGCTGATACTGCTTATTTTTCAGGTGATCCTCACTCATGCTTATGTTCAATTTACAATATAACAAATCTGAGTGTTACTAAGCAGGCTTCAGGAAGGCCTGGATTACTTTCCACATGCCATCAACTCTTTTGGGCACTGTTCTTCCCATTTCCTGGTGCTGGCTCAAGTGAAAAGGAGAGGGAGAGCCCAGCACAACTTCAGCCATAACTTGAGCCCAGTTGTAGCTGCAGGAGAGCATCCACCACATGATTTAGTGGATCTACACATAGAACCACATCTCACAGAATAAATCCCTCTGTCTCAGGGCTTGGGTGCTCATGCATCCCACACACCACACCATGGAGCTGGCAAGTTCAGCCCTCCAACAAGCTGCAAGTGATTTTGAAATGGTGAAACATATGGCTACCAAAGCCTCCTTCCTCCCCACCACCAGGATGGCAGTTCCTCAGCTCACACCCATCACATCTGTTCAACAGGTCCCAGTGCCACTGGGAGAGAAGCTGTAGGCAGAAATCATCCATCAACACAGCCCTGAAGCCTGCTAATGGAAAGGCTGAGAGAAGTGGGATTGCTCAGCCTGGAGAAGAGGAGGCTCTGGGGTGACCTTATTGCAGCCTTTCAGCACCTGAAAGGAGCCTACCAGAAATCTCAAAAGCACTGTTTGCAAGGGTATGTAGTGCTAGGACAAGGAGGAACAGATCCAAACTGAAAGAGAGCAGATTTAGATGAGTTATTAGGAAGAAATTCTTCTCTCTGAGGGTGCTGAGGCCCTGGCACAGGTTGCCCAGGAAAGCTGTGGCTGCCCCATCCCTGGCAGTGGTTCCAGGCCACAGTGGACAGGGCTTGGAGCAACCTGGGATAGTGGAAGGTGTTCCTGCCCATGGCAGGGGGTTGGGATGAGGTGATCTTTAAGGTCTCTTCCAACTCCAACCAGTCTGTGACTCTCTGACTCTGTGACAGGGCAGCCAATGCAGCAGCACCTCATGCCTCTCATTTTTGGTGTCAGATGATATAAAGCCATCAGAGACATTTTCCCAGCTCATGTTTTGCATTCTGGCCAGTTTCCTACAGGATACATATTTTCCTTCTGGACACAGAGAATGTTTTACAAAACAAAGCCATTCTAGACCACTAAAGATACCCAGACTTTTAAAAGCCTCTAATTTCTGGTAAAGCAACAGCCACCATGAATGGTTCAAATGTCCAAATACTGTTTTAAGAGCAGACAAGTAATTGCTCAGTGAAGGGAGTTTCCACATTCGTGGTTCAACTCAAACATCTGTAACTATGGGGTATTTACTGTGCCTGCCTATGTGCAAAACTTAACTACAAAGTTCAACACTAAAAAACCTCTTCCCTTTCCTCCTCTGCACTCACACTGAACACATGTTTATAGCAGTGGAAATTATACATGCAGCAGGAGAGAATAAATAACCCATCAGGTCATCTGAGGACACGTGCAAGCACCAGCACATCCTCACCCACCCAGCAGCCTCCACCACCACCCCACCTGCCCCCTGAGCCTACCTGATCCTGCTCTTCCTGGGCACAGATCCCTCCTTTCCCCCCAGTTTATATTCCAGGGGGTTATGTCAGGCAAATCCTTACAGTGGTGGCATAACCACAGCAGGAGAACAAGAGGGAGAGCTGCAGGATGAGGTGGTGTGTTTGGAACTATTTAATTCCAGTAGTTAAAGCTCCTCAGGTCTCATCTATTGGGAATCAATCTCACTGTGGTGCTATTGACCACTGCTGTAACATCAGCACAGCAAAGGTCAGCCAGGTACCTCCTCACACATGACAGCTCCTAGTGCTACACTCCCATATGCACCAGTGGCATTTACATTTGAAAGAAATAAAGATATTCAAAAAAGCCAAGTAAAAAGCCTTAAATCAATAATGTTAGTAGGTAAAAATTTAATAAAGCTTTTTTTAATTAGTACCAGGAGCAGCATACACATCATCCTCCCCTACAAGCACTGTGAGCAAGCTCCACTTGCACAAAGTGACACACAAGCAGGGAGCAAAGACCAACCACTGATTTTACTGAAGTACAAAAACCAAGATTGGGGATTAAGAGACCCCTCACCTCTTGCAAGCACCACAGCACTGAACAACAATCTCAGATCATTATAAATGCTCATCCAGCCCATGCCCTAACAGTGAGTAGTAGTGGGTGTTTTAGGAAAAGAATACATCAATCAGATCAAGTAAATGAATTCACTCCCCCACCCCCTCCAGCCATCAGTATGTAGGTGTTCTCTCAATATTTACCTAACACTGGGCTTCCTCACATCTACTGAATGTAAACTGAGATGCTTATTTAACTGGCTGGAAAACATTTAAGTTATGACAAAAATCCTTAACTAAGGTTTAGCATCTTTTAAGCAGGAGTTTTATCATCATAATCTTGTGGATGGTCAAAACCATGGGAAGCTTTGCTAACTAAACACAACACACCACTGACAAAGCTGACAGCCTGACTCTGCAAAGGGAAAAGGATTTAAACCTAATATTAGTGCTGCAAAGTGAAAGCCTAGTCTTTTTCACTGCAAAGTTTTTCTTCATTTCCCCTCAAAAGTTAAGTTGGATGCACAAATCAGCCAGGTGGAAAACAGCCACCTCCACAAAGGCCATGTTAAACACATGGGGTTTCTCTCCCAGCAGAATTCAATCCTTCTGTTGCTTTTGCTATTCTGTGCAGGATCCAGCCTCTGCACTCTGGTTCCAATCCCAGGAGAGGCTCCTTGCAAAGCAAACATGTGGCACATCAAACACAGGCTGGGACTTATGTTTGACCCAGCTGCCATTTTGCCCTCTGAAACTGGACAAAGTTTTGTGTGAGGATCAGAGAAGAGGGCTGGCACCATGCTGCCTTCCAGGACTTCACAGAAAAGCCAAGTTAATGGGCAGCTCATCCTTTAAGATGCCAGCCTGTCAATATTGTCTGAAAGAGTAAGGAAGGAACAACGATGCTCAGAATCCAAAAAGAGTTTTCCTTACTCAGGAGTGTGAAACAGCAGTATCATCAGTGCTGGAAATGCAAACATGTAATCAATCCTGCATCAAATCACACAGAACTGGAGGCACGGCCTCTGTTTCTCATCCAAATGCTGAAGTAGGGCAGATCTATCTTCCTTGTTTTCCTGCTGGATTTAGGACATAAATTCATCTCAGCTTTCAGTGATTAACAGCATTTGAGGACTGTTGCTGAAGGATGGTGTTTCAGTGTGGCAGCAGAGAACAGGATCAATGAGTTTCACACAACAACACTGGTGAGCATGACAATGCTCTGCTATTGCTACAAAAGCCCACCACAGGTTTATTTCTAGAATTACACAATGATGCCAAAGCTCTGGTGGTACCAGTAAGATAGAAGAGCAACTTTTGGAGGGCTCAGCTTTCTTCAGCCTCTTGGATGTGGCTGTAGCAGTGCCAGGGAGAGCAGGACAGCTCTGCAGAGCTCTGACCAGTGTGTGGCTGCTGGGAGCATCCAAATCCTCAGCAGGGGAGATGGCTGCAAAGCCAAGGGCACAGCCCAGTGCTGGGGCTCAGGGAGGAATGGCTGCCCTTTATCTGTTTGCATAACTTCTGTGAGAACATGAGAGGGCAGGAAGAAGGCAGCTTGAGAACCTCTAAAACAAGTACTTTTTGCTGCCTCTTCAAGTCTCCCGACCAGTTATGAACACCATGCTGGTTATTTTGCATAGAGTTTTAATCCCAATTGCCACACAGGTTTTCAGATGTGCACAGAGCAGCTTTCCCATGATTTTTCTTGGAAAAGATTTTTTTCCCTAAGAAAAGTTGGTTTTAAACATTTGCTTGCAGATGTTGACAGCTCTGAAGCAAGGCACCACACTATGTTGCACAAGGCTGAAAAATGTCAATGGAAAAGCCTTTCCACTCATTTCTATAGTGAGTAACTTTACCATTCCATCTCTGCAAGTTTCTGCATTCATTTGCAAAACCTCAGGATAGATCTGTTTGCCAGAGAGACCAGGCTTGGGCAAGAATGGCAAAGAACTGTCTCAGCTTGCACAGAGAGGAAACTGGGAGAAAAGGATTTTATTTAAAAATCAGAAGAGGGATTTGAGGGAGACAAGAGAAACCTGAGCACTAAATTGAGGCCATCAGAGCCCCAGACTGGCACTGTGACCAGAATGCCACCTCATATCTGTCCCCTACCCAGCAAGACACAGCTCCAAAAAGCAAAATAAATGAGTCTGGTTGCATCCCAGACAGGTGCTCCCCTCTGGCTGTAGCTGAACGTGGTCTTCCAGCAGAATTAGAATCTAAAACTCACCCCAGCCCTGCTGTTCTCTCCTCACAACAGAGCCTTTTCCCTGCCATCTCAAACCCATTCCTGTCACACTGACCTACATAAGAACAGGCAAAAAAAACCCCAACAAAACCCAAAACACTTCTTAGTGCATGGCTCATTAGAGCCTTAAGAAACTGATTCCTCTCCCTCCTCCCCTCACAATTACAATCATTACTATTTCCTTGTGCTTAGGCAAGCGAATTTCCATTGTAAAAACTCCTGCTACTCCTTCCCACTTACTAAACTTGAGAGAAAAATGTTGAGATGTGATTTACCCGGGAAGAAAACCATTTTAATACATTATTCATTAAAAACAGGAAAATAAAACTAACAAAGCAACTTTGATCTTTCCCATGATTAATTCATGTGCCACAAGCCCTCTGATTTAGAAGATGTCAAACCACACTGGCTACAGAGCAGAAACAGCAGTAACAGTGACAGCATCTGTAAGTCAAAGCTCCCATCACTTGTGCAAGAATCCTCCAGAAAAGCAGAGTTGGGAGATTCTGAGCCCTCCCTGCTCCCACAGCCTGGGGGCTCCCCTGTCAGAACCACCAGAAGCTCAGATGTGGGTGCTGATATCACAACATGCTCTTGGGAGGACCTGCCCACACTGGAGAACCACCAGATATGTCAAACCTATTTTTAACCAAGTGTAGTTTAAAGCTATTTTTAAACTGGATGCTCTGGGGACATCCCATTTTTGGGGCACTGGGGCAGATTCAGAAGTTGGCTGCTTTGGAATTGAAACAAGGGTGTCCACACAATGTCTGAAAATCAACTAAATCTGCTTAACACACCTTTATGTCCAGGCAGTGCAATTTGCTAGAGACACAGGCTTAACATCAACCTCAAAAGGAGGAGAATACTCTTTATGGGACACAAAGACAAAACACACAAAGAAAGCAGGATGAACAAAAACCCAGTTGAGATGGGAATATCAAGCAGCTTGTGTGCAGAAGCTCTGAAGCATCTCCACAAATAAGTAACCATGTTCCTCAATACAGCAGCCACACCTAGGATGAAATCTCAAGCCTTCCTCACCAGGAACACTGCACTTCTCCACTGGAAAGCAAACTGCATCCCAAACCACAACTGGAATCCAGTCAGGAACAAAGTAAGTACCTGGGAAAGCTAACTCAACAGGTCAAGTTAAACATCCCCCTTTCTCTGAGATGCCTCAGCTTTTCTCCTGGAGGTGCACTGGCCTTGGGCTCACTGGGCAGGATGACCAACATGTGAATCACCACCCTGCAACACCTGCCTTCTCCTGGTGGACTGGTCACCCCACAGCTGAGGAGCACGAGTGGTCTGGCAGCAAACTCAGCTCTGATCACTCAGCTGACCCAGGAACTTTGGAGGTTTCCATGTGGCAGCTTGCCAAAGAGTCCTCTAATTTCAACAGCCTCAAAAAGCAGGTTGTTTACCATGTGGCTCTCCCACGCAGGTTCCCACACACCATGGGCTGAGTAAGACACTGCCACAGCAAAGCATCTGTCAAGAAAAATAAATTCAGCCTCTTGCATTCCCAGCTTGCTGGGAAGAGCTCTGCCAAGCAGCAGCATCTCTTCTCATCAACACATCCCCACCCTGGCAATGCAGCAAGGAAATACTCAGTGCTCAGGGATCACACAATCCACCCTGAAACTTCTGCAGATGGCAGGGACCAGGAGTGCTCAGCCCCTGCCAGTGCCAGGGGATTATTGTGATTTCCCAGAGGGATTTCCCAAGGGCTGCAGGCCAGCAGTAGCACCTTCAGGAAACACAGTTGTCCCCAACAGATTCCCAGCAGCCAACACAGCCAGACCTGATTCTCTCCCCCTTCCCCATCTCCTCCCAATGTGGTTTTCACCAATACATATTTCTCCACTTCTGAAATATGTCTCTGGGATTTCAAAAGCAGATGTCCTGAATCCAAACCAATACAGCTTTAAAAATGCTGGCTGCCACATGGAGAGGGTGTTGCTTGCCTCAGCTCAGGATCACAGAATCATAAACGTTGGAAAAGACCTCCAAGATTATCGAGTCCGACCTTTGACTGAACATCACATTGTCAACAAAACCACAGCACTGAGTGCCACACTGTCCAGCTGTTTCTTGAACACTTCCAGGGATGGGGACTCACCATGAGACTGCTTAGGCAGTCTGGGGTCAGCAGCTTCCTCATGTGACACCCCCCAATTTCATTCTCCCAGCGAGGTGGCCCTTGCCAGCAGGTGTAAGAACAGCAGCAGTAAATACATATCCTGCCTCCCCCTGGGCCCTCCTATCTCAGCCCTCTCAATTAACAAACAAGCAGAGGTGGGTGAGCAGGAAGAAAGCCACTTTTCCCAGCTTGTGAGAGACATCTAAAACCTGTGCTTCATCTTTTTCTCCCAGTCCTTCAATGGGGAAGGAACACTTAAGGAGGGAATTTGTTTAGGCTCAAATGACAGGAGATGAAAGCCAGCCCGTGGTTTGATGGTCACAACAGCCCTCACACAGGTTTAAGCAGTTCTTCCCACATAGACTCTGCCTTCCTTCCAGCACTGCCCTCCCACACAGCCATTTCCCAGCCAGATCATGGGACAGGGGATTTCTCTGCCATAGCCTTTGTGTACAGCTTGTCATCATCCCTTATGGATGTAACTGGACCCTTCCCTTGAAGGGATTGTTTTTCCCACTTTGCCTCCCATTCACAAGTGAAATACAGAATGAGAGTCAATGCAAGTAAAAACAGGTGTAGGACTAGACTGAGGCCATCACTCAGTAAGGATTCCTCACTCAACACCTAAGAGCTCTGAGCTGGGCAGACTGGATAAGAAACATTTTTCTGCCTTTATTTTTGCTGACTTGCAAGTGTGATCTGCAAGTTTGTACTGTGAACATACAGGAAGGACACATTTTAGACACAATCCAGCATTGCCTGACTTTGGAGAGTTTGATTTTCTAGTGATATCCTTCAAATGAAAAGGTTTCTGGCTTTAAGGCAGTTTCCTACATTTTATTAACAAAGAAGATTATTATTGGAAGCAAGTTCATCTGCTGGAACTGCAGCAGTCTCCTCAGTCCTGGCTCAGCAGCAAGGCTGTGGTTTTGAGCACACAGCCCCAGGGAGAGAGGAGAGCACTAACAGGGGAGCTCCCACTGCCCAGGAAAGGGCTGTGCTTTACTGTGTGCACCAGTGCTGCTGACAGACACACAGGCTCAACAAGTCTGGCAGCTAGACGGCAGAAAAGAGCTGAGATTCTGGGATTAAAAACAGTTCCAGACTCGAGCAAGAAACTGGCTTTGATGGTCACAGCTATGCTGCTGCCTTTCTCTATCCCCTGCAGCTCCTCTACAATCCCTCTGTCCATATTCTCCTCCTCCCATCTCTTTTAACCTTTTGGGCTTCTTTAAGTTGCTGCTTCCTGACTACTCCTGCCCATACCCATCCATCACCACTCCCCAGCCCAGCCTCCTACTTCCTTCTATCTCTCCTTATATTCCTTATCTCTGTCCTTCTTCCAGACCCTTGTGGCTCTATTTATTCTCCAAGCAACTTTTCCCCTTGTCTCAGCAGATGGGGCAAGGAAAGCAGGACACCAGCTCAGCCAGACCTCCTGCCTTCCTCCCTCCTCTGCACCCTGCCAGAGTTACCCTCTTCCTCACCCAGCACCCAGGGCAGGGCTCAGCTCAGCCAGGGAGAATTCTGGCCCAAAATCCAACCACAGCCCTGCTCCAATTTCCCAGTCCAGACAGCTGGTGCAGACCTGGCCTCACTCAAGGCAGCCCCAGGGAAACCCAAGAGCATCCTTTTCAGACAGACAGATCTACCCTCAATTATGGAACTGCCTCATTCCCTCATCTGCAACCACCAGCAGTGCTGGCAGTGCCAGGAGGAGCAGCCACTGAGGTGGCTCAGTGCAGGTGGTGTCCACAGCACCCTGAGCCAGGCTGAGGGCATGCAGTTTATCCCACATCACAAAAGAAATTTTCCCCAAAGCCAGCAGACAGGGACAGCAGGAGCTTTCATCCCTCCCTCTCTTGCCTCTGCCAAGCTTGAGGTCACCCTGGCCAAACAACGTCAGGATCTCTTTGCTCAAAGCTCTATTTTGATTCAGCATTTCATTCTGGAAAACAAACAGAATCATTGCTGCTGAAGCACTCCAGGAAACAAAAACAGCTGGCACTGAAGAGCAGGAAACTCATAATTTTCTGCTGGGCATGGTCTGGAACAGCCCAAAGCAGAGGTGTATAAATTGCAAGTGCATGTATTTGCCTCCTAAAGCATCACTAGCAGATGAGCTCTGCTTCCTGCAGCTCCATGCCAGCTCACTAATGCTGAAGAGTGTTCTGCCCTTGGCTATTTGGGACATGTTCCCCACCCCAGAGAGGAGTAGGACTGAACTGCTCAACACCCTCACCATGCAGCAGACTGATGCTGCTGATCCTCCCCATGTCTGTGGAGCAGAGGGAATCTTCTGTCTCCCCACGAGCACTAACGATGCCTGAACAGCTCCCAGGTAAACTGAGGTAGTTAAACACTGCAGCACAACAGAATCTTGTCACCTTCAGGGGACAAGGACTTCTGGATGCCTGACAGGCTGGGCTGCCAGGCACCCAGACACAAGGAAAATCCCTGACTGTGGTGGTACCACCTAAATCAGGAGCCTCATCCAGCAGCCAGAGCTGTGAGACTCAGATATTAAATGGGATACAGCACAATCTGATAGCTGGTAGAGCCAAAGTTATATATACATACATACATGGATGGATGGAAAAATGAACAGAATGCTTTGTTGGTTTTATTTTTCTGCAGTTTCTGGCACAGATTTACAGAATGATCCCTGGTAAAGCACTGAGGCTTTTGGACAGCCATTTACCTATTTCATAAGTCAGGCACCTCACAAACCTTGCTCTAGAGGAATTCAGGCACAGCCTGAGGTGTGCTACTCTCAGGACATCCCCTTCATCCCAGCCCAGGGTATCATCCAGGTGCCTTCAACCACACTGGGTATAAAGGGGGATGGCCATTAAACAGCATCAGGGTGCAGCAACCAGGGCTGAGCCATCATCCCTGGATCCCAGCACTCACCTCCTATAGCTCCATGTTCCTCTCCTTCCATCCCACACTCCCCAGTGCAGCACAAACACCAGCACAGTCCTGTCCTCCAAAGCCATGGAGATTTCAGCTCCTCTGGGAATTACCATCACCTCTTCCAGGAATCCCATTAAAATAAAGCAAAGAAACCTCTGTTCCTCATTAAAGCCAGGAACACTGAAATCCCACTGATTGCAAGCTTGCATATTTATCTTTAGGTTTCAGAGCCCAGACAAAACACAGTCCACTGAGGAAATGAAGTTAACCCTGACATTGCTGTTTATTGCATTTTTACAGTGCCTGGGTATCTCTGCAGTTGGCAGATCTTGTCAAGTCACAAATTACTGACAAAAACCTCTTGGCATTAGACACATTGCAATAGCTGTGAGGCTCACATGGATCATTTTCTGAGAAATAAAAGTAGTCTTGTGGATATGTGGCAGCTGGGTGCTGTTCTCCTCCTGCCTCTGCATTACAGTCCCTCCATAAACAAATCACTATCAAGCAAATCACTTCATTTCCCAGGGTCTAGCTCCTCCTGCTACCAGGAATAAACAGCTTTGTTTGTTTGCTTCACTGCTGAAATAATTTTTCCCTGTGAAAATCCAGAATTTAACAAACTTGCCTTGTTTTGTTTTCTTTTTTTTTAATGGCAGAGAGACATATGTGAGATATCAGAGTTCCAGGGTGCAAGAATACTTGGGTTCTCTCAGCAATATTTACACATGAAATGCAGCATGCACAACTGGAAAGTTTCACTTTGAAATACAAATAATGAAACTCGTGGAGGCTGCAGGACAAGGACAGAGCTGCTCTTGCTCCCCCTGGCTTGGCTGATAAACCTCTGTTGGGGTGTGCAGAGTGTGACCTCCAGGAAACCAATATCTGCTCAGGACTCCAAGATCAAACTCTGGAAACCTTTTATTTTTTAACCTGGCATTTTATTTTTTAACCTGACTGACAGCTTTCAGCAAGACTGAGAATACACTGAAGTTCACTTGCCTGTCACACAGAGATGCACAGCATTTGTGGATTACATTCCTGGCCCCTGCAAGGGCTCAATCTTCTCAGGGAACACTTAGGGTGTATTTTCTCCCCCACGGGACTCAACACTGTCCTGACCTATCTCCATTTGAAAATGCAGAGCTGAACCAATGTGGATTGGATCTGGAAACCCCTTGCCTATAGCAGGCAGGTGTGACAAGTGTAAAGCACTGAAAAAAGTGTAGACATTGGGGAAAAAATACAAGAGTGAAGAAATGCACGTCTCCTGCTGGTCTGTGCCACACAAGGCTTTGGGCTAGACATTAAAGACTGCCATGTCCTCAGACTGTGAGCCAAAGACAGCAGAACTTTCTGTACCTTACTCTGCACTGATATTGCCTGTTTGGACCAGCAGGTTTTCTAGGTGGTGTCTAATACAAACTTTAAAACTCTGCTAGAGCCAGTGAGCCAAAAGAGAAGAGTGGCCCAAAAAAACCAGGATGAGAACAGGGCATTTTTTAATTCCTAGTTCCTAGTTTTCAGTATTCATTCTTTTAACCATAAAAGATGGGGTGAAAGCAGATATTACTGCAGTTTACAGAGGACTGGTAAAACTCTTTTTCCTCCCTGTTGTGCAAAAACCTGATAACAGATCAGTCAATAGAAATTTTATGGGGCTGAGGAGCTACATTATAGTGCAGAGCAATCATCTCGTTAGCACAATACCTATGTCCCACTTGACACTTTAAGGCTGCAGATTTTTAGTGGTACCTGTCAGAGAAAACACTATTTCTTAAAAAAACTTTGTGTTAGAAAAATATATTCTAAGAAAAATGACAGTGAAAGACCAAGAGTCCCTGTGTTTCAGAATAAACTTTTTTAATGTGCCAGCTGCAAAACAAAGCAGCATTTCCTGGTCCAGAAGCAGGTTTGGGTTTCCTGAACCTGCTTCTTAGGTTATCAGTAGGTAAGCAGGGTCAGCTTCCTTCTGGGGGGATGGAACTAGATGATCCTAAAGGTCCCTTCCAACATAATTCTATGATTCCTTGCTGCTGCAAACCCTACCAACATGAAATATTTAGTAATAGGTGCTATATCTGCTCTACCAACTCACTTGGCTTTTCAATATTTTTGTCATTCTATTTCTTGCCCAGAACTCAAATTTGTCATTGTCTTTACTGACACTGAAAGAAAAGAAACAACCATTAGTTACCTCAGAACTATGAAATTAAAACTGAACTTCAAGCCAGAATTATCACTTTGGGTGACAACATGAAAAAAAAAATTTAAAAAAAAAGGCGAATTGCAAGAGTTCAAAGCACTAAAATAGAAACACTATTTTCTAGAGGGCTTGCTTCATTCATTAATTCAGTCAAACACTTAATTTGTATTAATTTAATTAGCTTTGCTCAGGATTAAATAGAGCAAACAGAAAGAGAGGTGGCAAACTGAGGGCACACAGCACACCTTGCAGGCAAAGCTGAGAGGGGACTGGGCTGGCTCTGGGACTCCAGTGGTGCAAGGGGAGAGGTTCAATCCCCCCAGGCACACACCTGAGAGCTCTCAGTGCCCAGCCTGACCCTGCTGCAGCCACACAGCCTGGCCCAGGCACCATCACCAGCTCTCAGGAACCTCTTCAACATCTCACAGGGGTCCAGAGGCACAAACCACAGCAGTGGTTCACCCACACTCACTGCAAGGCTTTTTATTTCAAATCAATCATATCCTGCCCAAGAAGAGCTAATTCAGGGTTTGTTCTTTCACAGCTGAAACCAGTGTTCAGTGGGAAAAAAAGCAATGAGCACTGGAGAGCAGGTCTGAATTCATGTCACCAGCTGAGCAACACCCCCTGGGCCACCTCAAGAGCACTGTAAGAGAGCAATAAAGCAGATTTTATCCCTTTAAAGAGGGCCTGCAGGAGTTGAGACCTTGTGGATTATCTCAGAGATCCTGGGGGTTACCTCAGAGATCTTGGCACACACATGGGATCACAGGGAGGGAGGGACTCCCTGGGTCCTGTTAAACCTCAGCTCCTGCAGCCCCCAGGGCTGGGCAGAGCTTGGTGGGGACCCACACACTGCACCCTGCTCCTGCTCCAGCTCCTCAGCTGGAATTTGCTTCACATCCACAGCAAAAACACACCTCTGAGAAGGCACAGTCACTGTTTTCAAGAGAACAGAGACAAGGAGACACAAACAGAGACAGAGTTATGAAATGCTAAAGACACCCTTGGGGGGAGAAAATCATATTTATATCCAGAGTAAAAAGAATAAGAAAGTTTTCAAAAGGAATTGTATGACTTGAAAAAAATTTGATGACTCAGGAAAAAAATTCCTAATAAGGTGAAATAAAGAAAACCTAGAAAAGAGTAAATAAATTCATTTGAGAAGGGGCAGGAAATCAATCCCTAAGCAATGTCTGAAGTCTGGCAGGCAGAAGTCAGTCCACATCTCTATAAACAGCCTGGACTGAAACAGCTCTTGGGTAGTGAGGGAGATGGTTGGGGAAGAATGGGTGTCCCTCCACCCCAGCTGGGTGCCAGGGCCACCAGGGATGTGTCACCCTTGGGGAGTTCAGGAATTAAACTACTGATCCTTCCAGCTGTGGAACTCAGCTTCCACTCCAACCCAGAGTATTCTGTGATTTCTGTGAGAGCTAATCTCCTCCCAAGGTAAGCAGATTTTCATTTTCATTTTGCACTGGTTGCTTTACACAGGAAATGTCAGCTGAATGAGAGGAGTTAATATAATCAGACACAGCTCAGCACAGCAAGAATATCTAAGCAGAGAGAATAAAGAGAGGCAGGTATAATTTCTCTAGGCCTCCCTCACTTCCTATTGCTCTGTTCCTTTCTTTTTCTGAAAAACTACAGGTATTTTTAACACATCAAACAGGCAGGTCTCCCTGCCTCAAAACAGCAGGGTGGCTCTGATGGACAGAAAAGCCATAATGGAACCTACAAAGACCTAACCTCTTTCCAGCTGTATGGTTCCTATACTGCCCTGACATCCTGCCAGTACCCAAATTCCCCTGCTGTCCCATCCCTGCTGCAGGGGAGCAGAACCAAATTAAGATTTTGGTCAGAAGAACTTTTGATCAAACCAAAAAACCCCACCACTCCTAAAGGTAAAGTCCAAGCACCACCAGGACTGCCTGTTTTGAGTAAGCAAAACAGGACAAACAAAACAGGACAAATGAAATAGGGCAGTCTCAAGTGGGCCTAAAACCCCAGTCTCAATTGTTTTGTTGGGCTTTTCTGGGTTTTGCAAATTTTTTTTTCCCACCACCCCCCCCCCCCACCCCTTTCCTCCCTCTCTTCACCCACTTTTGCAACTTTTACTTTACTGGAGGTAGACAGTGGAGCCTGAGACCCTGTGAATTTGGCTATTTCCAGAAACAAAACAACTAGCTCAGCATAAGAAGTCATAGGGAGCAGGGAGGATGTGGCAGTGGCTGCACTCCAGATCAGGGGAACAAGTGGGAAGCTGCTTTTTGAGCTTCCAAGTCATCAGACTTTCTTCCAAAAATCCCTTACAATTTCAAATACAATTCAGAGCCTTTGCATTTCCAGCAAAAGAGACAAAAGTAGACTTAGACATGAAGTTATGAACGAGACCTCTCTGTGTATCAGAGGGAAATCCCTTCTTCATGAACACCTCCTTTACACAATGACTGGGAAAAGTCAGTATCTGCAATCAGGCCTGCCTTGGATTAAGTCTTTTCTTGGAAAATGTGACCATACATGGGAACAACCAGACAAGAAAAAAGCCAAAAGCCATCTTTGATCTTCCCGTTCTGTAAGTCTACACATCCTCAAGAACAACAGAGGAAAGAGAAGTAAATGATTTCCAACATTTCCCATTTCCCTTGGAAAGCAATAGCTGTACAAACATCTGAGTTCTTCATTTCTCATCTCTGAGACCTTGTTAGCAACATGCTCAGCCACCAGCACAGATGTGAAACACACTCTGGATTTATGCTCATGCCCACCATCCCTGCTCAACCCTGCTTTAAATGGCCAAGCATGGCACCCTTGGATGTGGATACAAACTGGGATGTAAATCAGTAAAAGCCCTCCACTGCTCTTTCCATCCCTGTCTCTGTCATAGGAAATTAAAGCCAATTTCTAACATCCTTTTCATCCCTGCAAGAAATTCCTGCAGGCTTCCCCAGCATGCCTTGGCACTCTCCCTGTTCTCTGGTTACAAATAAAATATAAAGATTTCCTGGGTTGCTGCAGCACAGCTCACATCCACGCTCATAACACAATATCACAATACTGTGATCACAATAAACAACACAATATCACAATAAACAACAGGGACATCCAAAAGCATCACACTATAAAATATAATTACAAAAAAAAAAAAATTAAAAATAAAAAAAAAGGATGGCTGGATGCTTTTTTGGGGCAGCTGTCACACTAAAAACTTGCAAGCTTCCTGTGCAAAGTGAAGTAGATGTGAAACATTACGGAATAAAAAACATCCAGATGTTTTAAACATGCTCCATTTTAAACATGCCCTGCTTTTTCCTCAGCTTGCCCTTCAAGAGGCAGCCAGGTGAAAACCACAGTGACAAAACCAATCTGTCTGAAGGAAAATAAACCAGAGTGAGCAGGACCCAGCTCCCCTAGTCTGAGACCAGAGCAGAGAGTGCACACAGCTCCAGCTGCCACCAACAGCCCCTTCCTGATTTCCCTTCACTCCAGAAACCTCAGGCACATCTGCACAGGGGCCCTGAAGAATCCAAACATCTGCACTGCTCTGGAACTGATGGCAGGGACACACAGCAGAGCCCAGCTCTGAGTGGGAACAAGCCACAGTAACTCCCTTACCTTCTGTGAAGCTTCCTGTAAGAGTTATGACAACAAACACTTTGCCTTCTGGCTCCAAATCCACCTGAAAAAAAAGGAAAGGAAATGTTAGAAGATTGGGGTTTTTTTGAGGCAGAAATTCTTCTTGGGATTTTTCCTGACTAATCCAGCATTTGGTAATATTTCAAATATTCTCATGCACACCTTAATTGAAAATAAAATAAAATAAAATCAAGCATCTGGTCCCCAAATTGTTCAGCATTCAGGGCTTCATAGAAAATAAGCAACTTGAATCCTCCTTTTCCCTGGAAGTGCTGAACAATCTCAACCTTGCTAGAGAAACCAGAAGTCTTAAAAAAAAATAAAATACAGTTAATAGTGTTCCAATTTGTGAGATAGATGAAGCAGGACTAACACTAAATTCTCAGATCAATGTGCATCTGTTTCAAGAATTATATGGATATTTCCTCTCTATTATATTTTATCTCAGTGAAATTGCTTCAGTCTCTCAAAATACCATCATCACTGAGGCAAATGCTGATTTCTTACATAAACCACCTTTTGGCCTTAAACCATAGGAAATAGAAAACTGTTACTGCTGTTACCTAAGGACTTCTTGTCATTTAATCTAAATTAGATAGAGATAGAAATACAGAACATAATTTTAGGGATCAGAGATTCAATCCCAGTGTCAGTCAGCCTGTCCTTGAAAGAAAGCATTTATTTTTTGTTGAGCAGATTTTTCATTTTGAGATACATTTTTAATAAAGATCTTGCTTGTGTGGTTGGTTTTTTTTTTTTTTATTTGCCAGCTAAAATCACAGCTAAGGATTCCTGATGTTTGAGTCAGGCAGTCACACAGAAATCTCAGTTAAAAAATAAAAACAAAGAAAGAAGTAACAAGGCACCCCCCGAATTTCCCACTAATTTCAAGGTTAAAATTAGCAAAGAGCAGCTTCACACCTCGTGGGTATCAATCACCTGTGCAGAACAGGAATTTTGAAAACAGAGCTGTCTAAGGGAATGAATAAAGATTGCTCATCCAAACCCTCCCTGCTCCTCCTGTACCAGCACAGGATGATGAGCTCAGGCTGCCTCCTTTTCCAGGGGTAACACAGGGTGTACCCTGGGAGCCCTCTGATTCCTCTGCAGTGCAAACACACAGAAATAAACCAACAGCAACCTCCCATCAAGGGCTATCATCACCCCAACCCAGACATTTGCTCATGGTTTCAAAAAAAAAAAAAAAAAAAAAAAAAAAAAAAAAAAGCTGCTGCTACAAACCAAACAGGCAATAAATAATATTAAGACACTGAAAAAGCAGAAAGGTGACCCCTAAAGAGGAGCCAAACAGCCAAGCTACAAATGGAAGGAAAGCACCTGCACAGCTGTAGGTGGGAGGAGGTGTCTGAGCTGGGCAGACACAGCCCAGAAAATACAGCCTTTGGGGTAAGTGAAGGGGAAGCACAGCCTGCCATATGTTTCCCTAGCCCACAATTTGCTGCAGAAGTAGAGAAATTGCTATTTAAAATGCTGGGAATTTGTTGGGGTGAGTAGAGGAAATATTTTCAGGACAAAGAATGAGCAAACATCTCATTCACAATTCCAGCTACGGTTCTGAGGTGCCATACACCCACTTTTATCAGTGGGAAACAAAACAGGGAAGCTACAAGCTTGGGAAAATCCTACCAAAATGCTGATTTTATGGACACTGCATTCTCCATAAAAAAACATAAAAAAGATTAAATCAGTCTCACAGGGAAAATTTAAAGCAAATATTCAGCCTTGACTCAATATTAATTTTTGTGCTTGTTTGCACTGCATCTTGCACTGGTTTTAGGAAGCTATGTTTGAGCAGGTCTCTGTCTCCATTAACATTGAAGACATTTCCCAAACAGATTTCAACTCCAGCAATATCATGCATCATTGTTGCCTAAATTTCAGTTCCCTGGAGTGCAGCTTTGTAAAGAAACTGTTCTTTCCAAAATATATAATAATACATAATCATGCAAATTGATTTATGAGATACCAAGAATTCAGGTTTTATGGAAAAATCCTTACTTACTTAGGTTTCCAAAATCATTCTTCAGTGCTTATCATTAGCCTGCCAGTCTCCATACAGGGTATGTCAGACTCCTGCTGCCACACTGACAAAGAGGGTCCTTCCTCCCTTCTTCTGACACACAATATCTCTGGTGGGATGTGGAATAAATCCTGTACTCCTTGTTCAGTCTTTAAAGCAAAGGATTGTCGGGACTCAAGCAGCTGGGCTGAGGCCAGGGAATCCAACAAAAGCATCACCCACCTAGGACACAGGGCAGAGACAAAACCTGTCCCAAAGTCCTGACACGCCTTGCTCTCCATCTCTGCAAAGAGAATTCCTCTGCCCCTAGCACAGCACAGTCCTCTGCCTGTAGCAGTCTTACAAAACAGAAACAAACTCATTCAGAAAGCAATAGCAGATTTATGAGAGTTATATAAAACAATCTCTCCCCTCCAGACTCCAAGATTAAAGACCAGTCAAATCCCCTACACCCACTGAGCAGCTGTGCTCATGTTGTACCACAGGCCAAGAGCACTCAGCCAAGAGGACTTGAGCTACACTCAGTATCTTCTTACAGAAGATCTAAGGGGGATGTTATTAAAAATTATAGCTGAAAGGCTCCAAAAGGAGGCTAAAGCCACAGCATGCCAGGAGCTGCTAAAACTTTGGCACACCAAGGATGATGGATGCAGAACCAATGGGGAATTCTTGTCCTAGACAAAAGTTTAAACCAGTCTTTAGGGTTTCTCTAGTCTTAAATTGATAGCAACAGAACAACAGAAGATAACATACAGTGAAGTGAAATTAAATAATAACAGACCACAGGGAAAACTCTAGCTTTTGCTGTGATGTCCTTTTAGGATGAATTTGTCCAGCTAAGTAGCAGCCAACTCGGTACCTGAGGTAACTCTCAGACATGCAGAACGTGCTTGAAACAGAAAATAACACCTGACCTAAAAAACAGAAAAGAAAATGTCTGACCACAGACCTGAGCTGGCCTGAGAAACAGAGCAGCAGCTGCCTGCCAGGACGTGCTTCCCACCATCACAGGGACACCCAGAGCCACAGCACAGAGCTGCTGGCAGCAGCTGCTGCCTGTGAGCTGCTCGCTCTGGACCCGCAGTGCTGAGCTGGGTGAGAGCAGCAAACGCCTTGCTCAGGCACTGGGGGTGACCTCAGGCAGCCCTGCAAGCACAGCCCCTCGTGCTCCTGCCCTTTTTCACACCCTCAGCATCACCTTCCCACCCTCAGCATCACTATCAATCTCACAGTACAGCTGTGGCTGTGGCACACGCCTGGGAAACTCTCCCCACCCAGGAACTGTAGCCAGAGCTGGGCATGCAGAAATTGCCCAGAACCATGTGAAACCACAGACCCACAGATCAGGAGTCTGATACCCCACTCTGTCCCCTAAAGGAGGAACTCCTGACATAAGCCCTCCTTCAATCTTTCAGTCACCAAAGCACTTCCACCACCAGCACCTTTCACAGACAGAGAGGGTTTCTCACCGTGTGCTGTTACTTAGAAAGACCTGAGCACTTCCAAAGGAAGCAGCTGCCAAAGGACTGGCCCTGCAGCCATGGAAGGGATAACCCCAGCTGGGCTGGCAGCCCAAGTGACTCCACGCTGGCACAGCCCCAGTGATGCCAGCACCTCCCAGCAGCAGCAAACGCCCTGGGGACCAGCCTCCCAACAGCAGCGTGGGTGGAACAAGCACCACGCAGACGCCAAGGTTTGCTCCTCACTTCTTTTCTGTTTTTTCATTTCCCAGCATTGACATTAATGGCAAAACCCCTACATTTTTACAGAGAAACAGGATGTCACAGTATTAATCTTGGCTGAGTTATTAAAGCCCAAAGTAGACTGTGAAATCAGTTCAGGTCAACAATGCAGCTGATACTCTTTCTTAAATAAAGCAGAAGAGGCTCAGAGAAACTCAACAGCCTGAAGGCAGCACAGATGATGCTCAGGGGGAACTCCTACACCATAATATTAAGAGATAAGTGATACAAGAATGTAACCATCCATATGTATTTGACACAATCATCAAAGAGTAATACGTACAGAGAAAAGTTTTCTAATGCCAAGATCTATCTGGCATGGGATAACTATTTTAGGGAATCGCAGGCTTATGCCTGGAAGGTTTAGTATTAAAGCCAAAGCAAAGTCCTGTTGTATTGAGAGCAAAGGAGAAGCATGAAATTCTATGCATGCTGTGAGGTGCACTGATCTCAGAATAAATCAAATTAAACTGGTGGCATGTAGCATCATATCACCAGCAGGTAGACCTGTAAACAATCATCACCCTGCCCTCTCTCCAGCACTTTCATCCTCAGCCTGGTCCCCCAGGGAAGAACCAGGAGGAAAAATACAGACTTTCTGGCAGGTTTAGAGGTAACTTGGCCAAGTTTTACCTCACTGTGAGAGGAAAGTGAGCTTATCAGTGCGGTAAATCCTTTAGTCACCCTCAAGGAAATGAAGGCAGCACGTTTGTCCACAGCACAAGGGGTGGGAAAGATCAGCTGCTGGAGCTCAGCTGTATCTGTGAGAAGAGCACAGGATTTTGGCCCTGAGCTAAGCACACGCTTTGACTCCTGTTGAACCTTACAGCCGTAGCAGGGAAAACAAGGCTGCAGGATTTTGGCAGGATGCAGGTAAGGATGAGGAGTTCAGCTTCATTCCACTTCCACTGCAACAAGGCTTTGGCAGGGCAGTGTGCTGGGAGATCCACTCCTCACCCAAAGCACTCACATGGTGCCCCATGCCTGAACTTGCTGGGATCCTGCTGTTCCCTGTGACTTCAAAGGGAGCTGCCAGCGACTGGCTCCCCACCAGGAGGGGCCCCAGCCAGGCACCTCACACACCTTCCCCAGAAAAGGCTGTGCTGACATCCTTCCCAACAACAGGGCAGGTGTTATTTACTGCTCTTCTCTGCATTCCAAAAAATAAGCCAGTTCAGGAGCAGAGCAGATGCTGGAGACCAAAACAGGGCTCCTTTAATCACATGCCTTCACACATACAATAAAAACTGGCTGTGCGTGATTCATCAGTGGAAGAGGTTTGGAAACAATTTCAGAAGGAGGGTAATCTCTCAGGCAACATATCAACACCCAGCTGAAGCATCCACTGAACTTGAAGAGCAGGTAGAGTGAGTTGGTCTCTGAGAGAGCCTGGCCTGCCCCTGGGAAAGGATGGGAAGAGGCAGATGCAAAGGGAGCCTGCCTGCAAGTCGCTCACCCTCCAAAATCAAGATGAGGTAGATAAGGTGGATAAGGTGAGCCTCCAGGATGAAAAGACATCTTCAACACTGCACCTGGCAAGAGCATTAAATCTCACAAACCCAAGTTTACAAGATTTCCCACCCCCCCTTCCTGCTCCCATCCCCACAACAGATAATCCAATCTGGGAAGTCTGATCTGAGGCACATCAGAATCAGTGGGAATCTTTTTATTGTGTTTGGATCAGACACAAAAGGTGACTGTGTTTGCCCTGGGGCCTAGAACATCCTTTCTCCCATTGCTGCCCTGTCCTTCCTTCCCCACAGGCACAACCCATAAGCATCCCAGAAGTTACAGCCTTTTTCTGAGGCATGTCAGTGCTGCCAGGGCTTCAAAAACAGAACAGGCCAGACACTTGCAGTGAATAAATCAAATATAAAAGCTACCTAGGGACTTCATTAGCTTAATTAAACAAGTAGCTATATCTTTTGACTTCCTACATAATTTTTAATTTTAATTAACAGAATTGCATATGTAATCAGTCATTTGTAGAGGCAATTCCCAAGGCTCTGTTCAGTAGAAAGAGCTGAAACTCTGGGTTAGTCTAAAGCTGCTTTTTCACATGCCTCTAGTTATTTCTTGTCATCTTTCTTGTTTAAGCTGTTTCCACATCATGCTTGTGGAATGTCAGATCTTTCTGTATTTTAATCAGATAGCACCTCCTTGGACAGGTCAAATGGCAATTTTCTCAGCCAAATACACGGTCTCTGGATTAATCAGTCCCTGTTATACTTTTTGAGGCTGACAGACACCTGTCTATCAAGTCAGACACCTTTGAAAATCCTCAGGGCTGTCTAGTACAAAGGGGATTTTGCATTTCCAGACCTACACATTAAAGTGTTTTTCCTACAAATGCACAGCATGCACTTTTAAAGATTCAAATTAGGCTGTCTTAAAAAAAAAAAAAAAAAGGCAAAATAAACAACAACAAAAAAAAAAAAAAAAACCCCACAAAAACAAACACACACAACAGGGGCATCAAGTATCTTCTTATTCCTGCAGAGGCTGGCAAGTGCACAGGACAGTAATTCCCACATGGACAGCACTGGGAAAAGGTCCAATCCCACCTGCAGTACCCTGAGTGCTGAGCCCTCACAGCTCACCTGAACCAAGTTTAACACTCTGCAGCTCAACTCACACATGGGTGGAAAGTCAGTCTCTCTCAAAACTCCTATAACCAGTTATTCCAGCTATTACTGTAATATTGTCATTCTAATTTTTTGTTTCAGGACAGCTGCTTAAAATATTACTTTTGTTTTCGTTCAAGCTGCCTAATTATAAGCTGTGCACCAGCCATGAACAAGCATGCATAACTAATGACTCTTAGCCAATCCTGAACTCTTTAATCAATTTTAGTCTGGTTTCATCCAAGGGATTACCCACCTCTACAGGAGATTTGCTGAGGTAGGAACAAGATTTATTTATCCTGTGAAAATTCCTTCCAAGAAAATCTGCTTGAAGGGCTACAAATATAATACAGATTTTAAAGGCTTCAAACCTTTAAAAAAACATATTAAAAAAATCAAACTTCTGAAAGCAGGAGCTAGAGCCTGCTCCTACAGTGTTACAGCAATTTACGTTGCTTTTGAGAAATACCTCTAAAGCAATGAATGATTTACAAGTAATGGTTGCAGGAAGATGCTATTTAGTGTATTTGGAAAAAAAAAAAGAATGCTATAAAGTTAAAAAAAGAGAAAAACAGATATAACTGGTTAAGGGACTGTTGTGTTTTGTTCTCCTTATATTTTCAAAGAAAAAACAACAACTCTCCAGAGGGATTTTTTTACCTTTTTTCCCAAGTTATGAGGCACGGGGAGAGGATTCAATTGCCTGTTCATCAATCCCACAGTAATGAAGTTTCTTGAAGACAAGGCACTGATCCCATCAGTACCATCAGAGTAAGAACCTGCTCCTTCAGAAATTTAAGTGAAATTCCAAACAAAATGGGGGGGGACCTGGGAGAGACTAAGAATGTAATGCACACACTGGAGTCTGCAACAGAGGAGAGCTTTCACCCACAATCTCCTACAAGTGTGGGGCTAGAAATGGCAGGGCTGGTAAATGGGCTGAGAAAAAAATGTGAAGGATGACCAGACCCTGCCAGGTTCATTTCCTGATGGCACACAACATGCCAAGGGTGGGGTGACTCTGAACTGCCATGAACAGCAAAGCTGCTGGAACCACCCCAGTGACAGCAATGGGAGATGGCAGGCAGAGAGAAAAGGCTGCTCTGAGCCCCCCTGAGCAGAGAGCAGGGGCAGGAGCCCCCCACTCCCTCCCACAGCCCTGTGAAACCAGGATTGCCTGGGCAGGACAGATGTTGCCTATCCCTGCCACGAGCACACACAGGCAGAGCTTCAGCTCTGCTGAGCACAATTAAACCTTAATTATTCACCACACATCTCTGCAACACCACTACAAATACCACCATGCCCAGCCCATCACTGTATTTTCCTTCCAACACCTCGTCTTCCTCCTACAGCTTTTTTTGGTTTGATTTTTTTTTTTTTTTTTAAGGGATAGGAAGGGAAGGAAAATCACAGATTACTTTAATTTCCCAAAGGCAAATACTAACATCAATGCAGGACCACTAAATTAAAGGATGGAAAATGCAGGGCTTCATTTTCAGCAGTCTGAACATTTGATTACAGCAAATACAGCCATGCTCACCTTCAGTAGCTGCTATCAGGCTCTCAGCTTTGCCTATGCAAGCCATGGAAATCTGCCTGCAGACACCTGTGTGTACAACTGCAGGTAAAAGAGGCTGAAAGTGGGACAGGGTCTCTGCTCTTGAGGGGACTTCAAAGCATTGACCAATAATCAAACAACAAAAATCTTCTATTTCCATGCAATTAACAGTGACAGCAGATCAATAAACCTCAACAACCAGTTACTACCAGCAGAACAAAAATCCTTCAACAGCTGTAGAGCTGGAGGTGCAAAGGGATGATCCTGACAGCTCACATTTTACCTCTGTTGTTGAACACACAATACAGGAATTGCCCTTCTCTATCTCCAAGATCTGGAGATTATCAACAAGCATATTTTCTGTCTCCTACATGATCCCAATATAACTTGGCAGAAAAACCCAGGAAATTGTGCCACTTTTTCTGCTTAAAGAAATAAATTCATTGACTTGGTGCCAAGTAGGCAAGCTGGTGGCACTTTCCTCATGGAAGCATTCCAAGGGCCACCCCAATGAGGTGCTGAGCAGAGCTTCCTCAAAGTAAAGCAATGACACAGCTGAGCTCAGAACTGAGGCAATGTCCCCCAGGAAGGAAAGGGCAGTGAAAAAAGCAAGCCCAGGTAGCCCAGTGCACACCACAGACCTGGGTTTGGCCCAGAGAGGAACAGAACAGGCACCAGGCAGAAATACAAAAGGAGAAACAAAAGGATTGGGCAGAGAAGCAACAACAATTCTCTCAGTCTTGAGAAGTCTTCCAAGGCACAGCATTCACCTTCAGCTTTAATTAACCTCCCTAACAAATCTAGGCAGACTTTATGAATCATTTATGACTTTACATTAAGCAGCACAGTCTGCACATGGTCTGAGGTTCTGTGTCCAGGGCACTCTTGTTGCTTGCCCAGGGACCATCACAGCACATCACCATGCACAGCTACAGCAGGACAGCACATGGGGTAACTCAGGGGCAATCCACTGGGTTGTACAGCATCAGGCAGAGCCCCCAGTACCCTGTTCATGGATCCAACACAAGGAGCAGGGACCCCATAACCAGCTGCATCACTATGCAAAGACCCCTCTGCAGCATCTCCCCAGAACTTTGCTCACTCACCTACTTGTGCTGCTCTCCACCATTCAGTGCTGGGAAATATTTTCTTGTTATTCATAGGCTTTATTGCATAATCCTAAACTTCTGAGAAATTATTCTCATTTGAGTCTCCATTAGGTGTGTCACTATTTTTAAAATATCTTCCTACTACATGTAATTCATTTGGTGTACTGCTGCTTTTCCATTTTTGTCCAATAGTTCTTTCATCCTTCTAAAACCAGGCCACAGCAGATGAGATCATGAACCATTAAAATCCATTAGTCCTAAAGATAAAATCCATCAAATTTCTCAACACCTCAGGTAGAAAGGGGAAAGGTCACAACTTTCCCCTACTCCAACCATCTCTGTCAGATACTGAAGAGCCAAATACCATCCTTTTAACAACAGTTTAAAGTCCTGGTGGTGCAGCAAAAGGCAATTTGATGGAAAAGTTCAGTTATTTATGATAGTTGATCACTAATAATGAGCACTGTAAAACTAAAAAAGAAGGATTTTGGAGTGAGATGTGATCAGCATGTCACATGGAAGATGAGGTTCCACAACACAGAGGCAGAGACACAAACCAAGAGCTCTGCAGAGGGCTCGATTTACAGGCACCTTCCTTCTTCCTTCCCTTCAACATCAGCTGCTGAAAAGACCTTTATCGATCTTTACTGCACTGGGGGCAGCTGGAGCCCTAAAAAGTGGATGTTGGGAGTTTCAGGGGATGGCAGGATGGTTTTGGTGCTGGCTGTCACCCAGGCTGCCATTCTGGTGTCACGTTCCGACAGCGCTGCTGCCGCATCTCTGCCAAAGCCAACGTGACAGAGGGAAGGAGCTGCACATGAGACTGTGCACTCCAAACACATCACCCACATCAAACACATCCCACACACCTCCAACCACACACAGCAAAGCCCCTCTGGGAGCCCAGCACACCTTACACCATCACTTTTACAGGAAAGGAAAGCAGCAAACAGGAGCAGAGGCAGGAACAAAAACCAGACCTAGCCCACTGCACAGCAGCCACACTGCCTGGACAAGTGCAAGGGAAACTCTGCAAAACCCACAAAACTAACATCTACCTGGACTCCAATCCAGACACCAAAAAGAGTCAATTGCCCCAAAGCACCAGAACTCTCAGTCTTTTCAGTGACTTTAAAGCCATGAGCTAAGAGCATTGAGGGGCACACAACACCCTGTCAGCATCACCATGGATTAATCTATGTGCAGGACCAAGTTATCAGCAGTATTTCTGGCAAAACCTAAGATTTCAAATGGCATGTCTCAGGGGCACACCAGTCTTTAGAAGTACAGTTCCCAACACAGCTCACATTCCCATTTAAAGTGTCAATCTCATTACTCATCCTTAGTGAGGATACAAAAAGGAGAAATTAAATCCAGCAGCTTTCAACTTTAGCATGGGCTGTAACACCACTGGGAAGCCTAAGCATCTCACCTGTGATAATTCTTCCTAGATCTGGAATTAATCACAGTGACTTCCTTCTCCCTCCTCTCACTTCCTTACCTGGCAGTTTCTTAGCACTGGAATTATTAAGGACTAACATTTATACCCAGCCAGTATTAATCCACTATATCCCCTCTCTGTGTTGCAAGATGATCTGCCCAATGATTTGAGACAGGAGGATGAAAAGCAAACTATCAAATATATGAGTGGCATCTTACAGGAGAGAACCTGCTTGGGACACAGGGAAAGATGAAAAGAAAGGTTTAAAAGTACTTTAGCCCACATACTCCCTCTCCCATTCCCTGCCATCCACTTATGGGATTGCTCCATGTCCCTGGTACACACATCCCAGAACATCATGTAAAAGCAGCAGCAGTTTCTGGCTGCATAGTCAATTAGATGTTTCCAAAGGTGTAAAAAAAAAAAAAAAAAAAAAAAGGAGTGCCAAGGCATGCACTCCCCCAGCATTCCTGAAGGTATGATGCTTGCTCCTGGTGTCCAGATGTTCACACTCATGCCTCTGCTCCAATCCCACGAGGTCCAGTGCTGGGAGCCACAATCAAGTCTTCAGGCAGCAAAAAGAATGTAGGTTGCAGCTGACAACACCCAGAAAGGACACGCCACTGCCAACATTTGCTTTGCCAAGTTAGATCATATCCTATTTGCAGAGTGGGTTTTGTTTATGGGTTTGGTTTTCTGTTTGAGGGGTTTTTTTGGGGGATGATGGAAGAGTGCAATCAAAATACTTCTGTGAAACAGCAGTTAGAAAAAATGGTGAAGAGGTGAGGTTTTTCATGGGGAAGGACAGTGGGTTGGGCAGCTGTACCAAAAATAATAAGGAAAAAAAATTGTCCTGAAATCCTGAGGCCAAGCATTACAATAAGAGACAGACTGTCCAAGACCAAGCAATTTTTAGTCCCATCAAGTCTATGATTACAGTTTTCCTCATCTACCTCATGAGAGGGATGATCTCACTACCCACTTGTGACCATGAAGTCACAGCTGTGACTCCAGCAATTAGGCTGAGCCAGGAAGGGGCTGAGCAGCTCCTTGGCCTCCAGCCTTCCCAAGCCCTGGCTGGTGATGAGGTGCTGTGTCACTGGGATGTGCTGTCCAGCTGGCCCAGCCACCTGCCTCCCCTGAAGGACAGGAGGCTCTCCAGGGCTTTGTGTGCAGCTGCAAGCTGACAGGCAGCCTGCTGGCACCTACCAGCAGCACACTGTCACATATTTCCTCTTTTCAGTATTTCTTTCTCCCTTTCCAAAGTGTGGTTTCAAGATGAGGAACTAATGTGACCAAGATTTACTTTGGATTAAACAAACCAGAGGGTGGAGACACAGAAAGGGAATGCAGAGGAAAAGGGCAGAACATGGTTGGGCTGGTTTTGCTCACAGGTTGATCCAGAACAGAACTCGGTGCTGACCACATTTCCCACTCAAAACTCAGCATCACCCACAAACCTGCAGATAAACCTTCTGCTCTTCAAACAAAGCTTTTGCTGAGGATTGCCACAAGCCCCAGCACATGGCAATGCTGGGTAAGCCAAGAGCAGGACAGGATCAGTTAGAAAACCAGTCAGTCATATTTAGGACAACTGCTGTCACATTCCCTCCTTGACAAATGTTTTGTGTCTTTGTGAATGGAAGGCCTGGCATCTTATCTGTGCCAGAGTGTTGTGTGTGTTTTATATACAAACACACATGCTTTTAACTCCAGCACACTACTGTGTTCAAAGTATAAATTCCCTCCTGGAGAAAAGCACATCCCCACCTGGGTGGCTCTGCTAATGTGGACCTCATGCTCCTCTTCCTGCTGACAAACAGCCCTTGCTGTATGGGGGACACATTCCCATAATTCCCAAAGCAAGATTTTATTCACTCTGGGAAAAGTCACATCAGTTTTAGTCTTCTACCTTAATTCTCACCAGCTGAGGACAGAAATCCCTTAGACTACATTTATCTCCTGTGAAAATAAAGCCACATCACTTGCCTTCTTTAAGATTTACCAAGCCCTCTAATACAAACCAAGAAGCCACTCAGTTCCTGTCCTCTCAGCAACCACCTTGGAGGGAAGTAAATGAAGAGATCCAGTCCCTCTTAATGACTGCCCCACATTCAGTGAAAGGAAATATTACAAACACAGTCCTCTAGGAAAGATAATAAAATATCTAACACTGTTCAACTCCTAATACACGTCATACTGAAAGAGCCTGAGATAAGATTACAGTAGCAAGGAGTTTGATGGAACTGTAAAACAAGTAATAAAATTGTTTTGTTTGGAAGGGACCTCAAAGATCATCCAGTTCCAATCCCTTGCCATGGGACACATTCCACTAGACCAGGCTGCTCCAAGCCCTGCCAAGCCTGGCCTTGAACAGTTGATTCTGAACTGGGGCTGCTGATCTTGGCCACACCACAAACTGCGACTTTTCACAATTCTAAAAAACTCCTCCTGCAGCCCAGCAGAGTTTGAAAGGCTTCTGGGGCATTACCACAGAGAGCAACATGAAACAGAGGGGGAGGTGGTTTCAGATACAGAGATAGAACAAGTACTGACCCACTGGAAAATTCACAGCAAGAGATGGAAAGATCTGGTACTCTTCAAACACCTACATGTTGTGGCTGCGGCTTTGAAGCAAGCCACAACACTGTGTATTGTAAAGAGCACTGTTCCTGTGGAAACACTTGCTTAATATTGTCAGAGATAGAGCAAGAAAAAATGCTAT
This sequence comes from Muscicapa striata striata, assembly GCA_030060385.1. Classification (NCBI taxonomy): domain Eukaryota; kingdom Metazoa; phylum Chordata; class Aves; order Passeriformes; family Muscicapidae; genus Muscicapa; species Muscicapa striata. Next base: position 114,852 of record JAREIS010000178.1, read on the forward strand.
AGGTGTACAGAATTTTGCATCTGCACATTTTTCTGCAAATGAAACTTCTTGTGACCAGAACTGTTAACATAAAAAGACAGTTTAGTCAACCTAAAAATGAAGCACAAAACTTATACTGAGAAAACACTGATGAGCTTTTTTGAGGTCACTAAGATGTTTTCAGAGCAATCTTTCAGAAGCCAAACACAGGGACACCAAGGGCTACTTAAACCTGCAAGCTCAGTTACTCTTTTCTCACCCAATGTTCATGTTCAAAACAGGAACAGGCGCTTCAAAAACGTTACTAAAATAAGAAGTGCATTGCTTAAAAACAATGAGTACTGCATATGCATTGCTGAGGCAAGTCTCTTTGCACTAAGCTTATTTATATATAGAAATAACACCAGTGACCTCGTATTAATCACAGACACAGCTTTCTTCATGACAAAGGGAAAACTACAAAACTTGCAAGGGCACACCAGAAACCTTCTGAGATCACATCCCCATAAGCCAAAACATGTGACAACTTGAATGATCTTTGCTCCTCTTTGAAGAGATCCACTCAGATCCAGCAATGTTATTCTTGACAAAATCAGAATCATGCAGTTTTAAAATGAATCAAGTGATGATTTTAGATATAGCTTCGATTATCTGTTCTAAGCTCCTTCTCAAAACTTCTGAAGCACTGAATTCTAAGAATGTTAACCAAGATAGTGCTAACCAGAAAGAACATAATCAGCCCAAAGGGTTCCTCCTTGCTAGACAGAGCACCAAGCAAGAACCAAAATGAGTCTGTGCTGTGTCCTGTCTGTGCCACAGCACGCAGGCGTTCACAGGCAGCTCCACACCACAGCATGGACCTCCTGCTCTCCTGCAGATGTGCAGCTCCACACCACAGCATGGACCTCCTGCTCTCCTGCAGATGTGCAGCTCCACACCACAGCACGAGCCTCCTGCTCTCCTGCAGATGTGCAGCTCCACACCACAGCATGAACCTCCTGCAGATGTGCAGCTCCACAGCACAAACAGCTGATCTCCTGCAGATGTGCAGCTCCCACCCAAGAGAGAGAGCAGAGCAGCTCCAGCACCCCTCCAGTAGAGCACAGGTGACCTCAGAGCAGGGCCTGGGACATGTCCAGCAGCAGTCATGAAACTGCTGGGGAAGCACAGGGCTGATGATGCTTTTAGCTGAAAGAGGGTAAATATCAGAGATTAGGAAGAAATTCTTCCCTGTGAGGGTGTGAGGCACAGGCATAGGTTCCCCAGAGAAGCTGTGGCTGCCCCATCCCTGGAAGTGTTCCAGACCAGAGCACTGGAGCAGCCTGGTCTGGTGGGAGGTGCCCCTGCCCATGGCTGGGGTCAGAACTTTGATGATCTTTCAGGTCCCTTCCAACCCAAACCGCTCTGTGATTCTGTGAACTGATAAATCATTAACCAAGTTCTTTGGTAGATACAAAGTACAGGGAAAAAGCCTTCCAAAAGGCATCAAGCTTTGACCAAAAGCAGATTAAGGGCCCCAAGCTGCCCCAAAATTCCACTCCCGCCTCCTCTTCCAGCCCCTGCAAAGGCAGCACAATGGATGGCTGCTTTCACACGACTCAAAAACACAGCAAACAGCCCCCCATGCTGACTTGCCTGGCCTTTGCCTGATGGCTTCTTTAGCAAGCTCAGCTGTGAAATGGGGTAGGGAGAAGCAGAGACACAAGCAGGAAACTCTCAACCTGTCCTGCTGCACAGCGACTGCCCATGGGGAGAGGAGGGCAAAAACCTGTGGGTGCCCTCCTAGACCTGCCCTGGTCAAACTGGCAGAGCCCAGGGGTCACAACCTGCTGAAAAGTGCTCCATCACATTTAAACACAAAACTCGTTCCTACACTGGATGACTCCATATTAGCCCAGATGGAAAGGGTCATACTAGCATATGAACCTGTTTTGTCTATAAGGGGATGAAAAACATTCTGTGAAGATGTGCAGCATAGCCTGGATTTTTGATGCTTTATTCCTGATCATCCAGAATTCAAAGTCACCCCCAGAGGATGACAAGCCCTAAGGATGTGAATGCAGTGAGTCTTGGCCTGCAGAGACAGCTCCTTAACAGCAAATATGGGGGGTTCCACTGTCCTTTTAGACAGAGCTGGAAATCTCAGCCTCAACCTGTGCAAATGTGCCAAAGAAACTTTTATCTATTCCTGTAGCATTTATTTCACCCATCATACCCTTTTGTCCCTCAAAGAATAAAGCCCCACTGTCTGGGCTCATTAGAACAGTTCTAGACCTTGCTCTTTTCTTGGACATGAGCAAAACGAATTTGAAGATCTAAGTTTTGATAAACAATTCAGCAAGAGGAAAGCAGAACATGTTCCTTTCCAGAATCAAGGAAACAGGAAAACATCATCTCTATTGGCAAGACAGGCTAGATGTTACTCAAACCAATTATTAGAAAGTGTGGCCAAAATGAGTTACTTTCATTAGGTATTGATAGGATTAGTGTAACAGGGGCTAATTTTTGAGAGGAAGACAATTTATCTTTTCCACCCAGTTCTGCTCCACTCTAAACTGAGAGCAGCTTAGTTGCTTGTAGATTAGATACTAAATAACCACAGTTACATCCCTTACATTCAAGACTAAATAAGCCATCATTTCTTCTTAGCTGCCACATCAGGAGTCCCTTGCAGAAACAAGGGACAAACTTCTATAAAAGGAAACTGATTGCAGGGTCATTCCCAACAACCTCCAGTAAATCATCCTCCCTCACAAGCCAGTCTTGTGAGCAGCTCTTGGGAAGTATCCAAAGCTGGATTTTTTTCTGCTGATGAGTAAACAGATAATGAAGTGATAAGCATGGGGCTCTGTGTAGAAAACTGATTATCAGCAGCAATACTCCCACCAAGCCCTGTTAGGAGATGGAGGCTCACCCTACACAAAGCTCTGTAGCTTTTCTATTAACAGTGTGTTCCAATGAGTAACTTTGACAAGGAATCCCACCATGGATTTGGACTGCATGGGAATTCTTTCCTCACACAGTTATATTTCCTTCCAGGCTCAGGAGCAAACTGCCTTAGAGAATAAATTTTCATTGAATATATTAATGTGAGATGCCTCAGTCTGTGAACGACCTAGATAATAAACTCATTGACAGAAGCCAATTCCTTCCTCTTTCTCAGAGCACCATGGGCACTCGCTGTGCCCAATAAATAATGTACAACCCAGCCATCATTATCAACTCTTGTTGCATGCAAGAAGGGGGAAGGAAATGTGTCCAGTTCTTCTCCCAATTAGCCAGTGCAAAGCTGGCAGCCTAATTCCATGGAAGCCAGGGGGAATCCACTGACATAAACCTCACAAGCAACAGCAGAAGCAAACACCAGGCTCCTGTTCTGCTGGAATCTCACAGAAGACTCAGGCAAACTTTTTCAAAACAAGTGAGAAAGGAAGAAGGCAACTTCCACATTGCTGTTTTTAAAAATTGATGCCAGAAAGAAGTGAGGTATGGAGAGCTTCATGTGTGTGCCAGTTTACATGTGAGGGAAGGATAACATTTAAAAATGTAAAATTCAAAAGAATTGAAGGATATGAGATAGAAGAAAACATGCAGTAAATCAATCCCAACTTTCACCACTTGGAAATCTATTTTTCTCTGCTTTTCAGCCCTGGGGAAAAGGCCAACAAGCTATACATCCCTGTTTACCAAGGAAGCAAATGCAGGACAAAGTAGGAATTCAAACAGGATAAGCTAGTCTTTCATTAGTCATTCCTGATTTAGACAACCTCTGCTTTCTGAAGGAGCATTGCCCAGAACTGAATACATTTAGCATGGGATGAGCACACTGACCAGTCTAGGTGGAGAGAACCCCTCTAGGACCTAACTCACACATTGACAAGCCAGCTCCAATGCTACCAGTGACAGCACTGATTTGCAGCTGTTTTGTCAGATAAAAGCACTTTGGAGCATCCCATGCTGACTTTTAGTGTCACAGTTAAACTGTCATCCTCTCTCCCATCCTGACAGCCAGCTCCAGAGCTGCCAGAACTCCAAATGATCCCCCTGACAGTGCACTTCTCCCTCTGACTCACACCACAGCACTCAGCACCACTACAACTGGTCCTGCTTGAACCTACCACAGCATTTATAAAGCTGTGGATGATGGCAGACATTTTTCTATCCAAAAATGACAAAAGGATTCCCAAACTAAGATGCCATTGCTATCATAGGACGTTTAAGACACTAAATTTAACAAGGGGAGATGTACACGAAGACTTTAATTTCCAAGGGATGTGTTGCTTACATGACAGAGTAAAATTAAATGTACTCATGAGAAAAAAAAAAATGCAAAAGAATGTGCTACGCTAAAATGCAGACTAACAACAAGGAAATAAAAAAAAAAAAAAAAAAAAAAAAAAAAGCAAGCAACAAGCAAAGTCAAAAGAGAAACCACAGAGCAGCCAGAGAGTGAGAGAGAGCTAGAAACCAGAGGTGCTGTAGAGGTGTGAGCTACTTTTTCACACCAAATGAGACCAGCTGGCAAGTCAAAATCCTGTCTCTGAGAACAGCTAACACAGAATATATGAGAGAAAGGCAGGAAAAACTCCAGTGTCAGATATGGAGGTACTACCTCAAACCTCTCCTCAGCCCCTGGATGCACATCATCAATCTGTCACTGTGATTCTTACTATTAGATATAAAGTCCTGGGACAGCAGAGACACACAGCCTGCTTCTCACATCCTGTCCCTCACTCGCCTCATTCTGAGAGATTGCTGGGCTCTACTGATCTGTTAAGTGATTTCACACTGCAAATGATTGTACTGATCTTTTTTTAAGCATACAGCAGACATGCAACACTCGCACAGCAAATCACACTTTTAGAGATGTGTCTTGCATGAATGCATTTTCCTCCTCTCCCCATTTTGACAGAAATATCTGTAATGCAATAAAAAGTAAAAATAAAAATAAGAGGCTAAGGCCTAAATAGCATTCTTATGTTGGTTTAAAAAATAGATTATTTATTCTATCTCCCATTTCACAAAATGAAGTCAGCTACCAAAGCTGACCAACTTGTGTTTCTGCACCAACACTTCATCTCCTGCCTGTTCCACAAAAAGGAGATCCCTCCTGGAAGGAGTCTGGAAAGCTGCCACTGTTTCACTGATACAAATACAACCAACTCACTCATGAAACTCAATACTTACGAAACTGGGCAGGTGAACACCAAGAAAAAGCCCTTATGTAATGTCATCTAACAGATTTGTACCTCCCTCCCTCCTTCTTCCCCGCCAACATTTTTTTGAACTGGCAAAGCTCCTGGGTAAGCACAGTCACAGCAGCTGGGTTTCAGTGCAGTGTGAGCTGTGCTGACCCAAAGGGCAGGTCCACACCAGAGGATGGAGCACAGAAATTCCCATCCAGAACCACGGAGGTCCAGCAGACAAGTGAAGATCTTATCCCAGACCTGACATCCCAAACACCCTGTGGCTTTGCAGCCCAGGATTGCAATCTTCCCCAGGATGGGCTTAATTGCTTTGCAATGTGGTACTCAGAGGAGACAGCCTGGGGTGTCACATCCATCTGTCAGACAGGACACAGCCATCCCCTGCCTCTGCTGAATTTGAGAGCTGCATCTCTCCATCAGGACACTGAGCACCAGTGGAGGTTTTCTGGAGATGCAGTGGGTCTCACAAGGAAGACCAGCCAAAAATAAAGCCCTGGCAGTTACCAGAACAACTCTTGTGCCTGCAGCCTGCCCCAGAGTGGAGGAGCCCAGGACAGAGCAGTGCAGGGAGCGGGGCCAGCAGCCGGTCAGACTGGATAGATCTGGACATTGATTAGATCCCTCTGCTCTGGCACAACAAGGGCACAAAAGGTCTAGCAGGGGCAGTGAAAAAGCAATTTTTTCCATCACCTTGAGCCTGGACAGACACTGAATATCAAGAGCACAGGAGGGATGCTTGCTCCCACGTGGCGTCACGCTAACATGACAAAAGCTGGCTCACTCTGCTCATGGTGCTGGCTCCTAAATTAAAGCAGGATGGTTTCCTCAGCAATTGACCTCTCTAAGTGATGGGAGCATCTCATGATACCAAAGCATACAAAAATATCATTGGCATTGCAGAAATATAGTTGTTTGTCTGGCTTACCCTAAGTGGCTCAGCAATGTTAATTGGACGCTTCTGGATGCTCTTTGCTTCAGATACACATTTATCTTTGATATCATTATTATAAAGCAGGTCTTTCCCTCACAACCAGCCAGCCTGGGAGAGGAACAGCCACGTGGTGATCTCCACCAGGACATGGCACCAGGTGAGTTATCCAGGGCTCCAGCCTGGGTCCAGCATGGCCCCACAAATAGCACAGGGGTGGAGAAAGCAATCAGATTGCTCACTGTCTCCAGAAGAAATTAAATTTGCAGCATGGTCTGACATGTCTTAACTGCATGCCTAAATAGGATGAAATCTGGGAGGCAAGAAGGTGCAATGGCTGATCCAGAATCCTTGTAAAAGCTGCCAGTAACTCATTTCATGTGGTAACTCTGCTGTTCATCTTTTTCTCCATGGTTACACAAAAGGTCCCCAGTTTCCTGGCTGTATTAGCAAAGCACAATAGCTAAAGCCTAAAACATCAAAGGAGCTTTGATAGTTTGTGAAGAAATGGTGGGAGTCTTATTCACTTCAGTAAGGGATATGTTTTTCATATTGAATTACCCTGTAAATCAGTAGACTTTCTAATGGCATTTCAATAGCTCAAATGGCCCCCTTGATGATCCATTCTGCAGAGTTTATTGCCTATAAGCTCAAAATGGCCAGAAACCAAATCATTACTCAGAAAATACTCCAAACAGAAAGCCTCTGACAGCCTGGGTGAAATGTGCTTTACTAAAAGACCTGTGGTAAAAGCTAAATATAAACCACCAAGAGGGTGAGGCAAGGCCTGCAGGGCTGGGGACAGAACTTCCTGGGGTGCTGGGCTCACTTGTGCTGTGGTCACCCTGCTGCCCCCTCCTCCTCCTCCTCACAGCCTCTCTGCAAAGAGCACCCAGGGCTGCGGGTGCAGCTCTGCAAACACCTTCTCATGAGCTTCCAACACAACCAACACTGCCAAAGGCAACGTGGGCATCAGCCCTTGGCTGCCTCTCCTCCCTCCAACCAGGCTTTCAGCTGGTTCAGCAGCAACACCATCAGCAGGAATGTAAAAGTACCCCTGGCATCAAAGTGAGCTCCCCACTCCAGCCATCCACATCACCAAGGGCTTGAGAGAATCACAGAGCAGTTTGGGTTAGAAGGGACCTTAAAGACCACCTCATTCTCTACCCTACCCCTTCCACCAGCCCAGGCTGCTCCAAGCCCAATCCAGCCTGGTCTTGAACATCTTGAACAGGATGAGGAATCCACAGCTTCCCCTGGGGAGCCTGTGGTACCCTCATTGTAAAAAACTTCTTCCTTATATCCAATCTAAATGTCTCCTCCATCAGTTTAAAGCCATTTTGCTGTCTCTCCACGGCTTTGCCAAAAATCCTTCTCCAGCTTTATTTAAGCCCCTTTAGGCACTGGAAGGTGCTACAAGGCCTCCCTTTTGCCTTCTCCAAGCTCAGAAACCCCAGCTCTCTCAGCCTGTCCTCACAGCAGAGGTGCTCCAGCCCTCTGAGCATCTTCATGGCCTCCTCTGGACTCCCTCCAAAAAGTCCATGTTCTTCTTTTATCAGGGGCCCCAGGGATGGATGTAGGACTCCAGTACATCACTGCAGTCACCTCAAGGTGACTGCCACTGCTCTTTCTGCAGGAGCACCCAAAGTGTGCCCATCACCCATGAGAGCATTTCCCTCCAGGTCACTGCAGCACCTGATTGCCTGGACTCTGTCCTGCCTTGTCCTGAATTCTGGCTCTGCCCCAGGCACAGATAAATGCAGTGACAACATTTTTGAAAGGGACAGGAACACTGTCACTTCACTGCACGTATGGCTGTCCCCCAGAAAACCTTGAGAGCAAAACCCACATCTTGCTGCACTCAGTTCAAAGCCAGGACATCAACTCCAGCCCCACACCCCTGCTGGCCCCCATCACTGCAAGCTGGCTCTTCTCATGCTTGGGACAAATCTTCCCAGCCAAACACACACTCAAGCAAAGTGTCCATGGTCTCCAAAGATTCTCACAGCTGCCAGACAGTTGCCTTTTATTGGGAAGGAGCAAGAAACAGGACCCCAAAAGCTCCAGTTCTGATGCTGACACAGGGCAATACATGTGCAGCTCTTCCTGACAGTCAGCTGTCTCATCTGCCTCCATCAGAACAACTGTTCTTAGCATCACACCCCCACACACCATTAAACACCTGACAAATAGCAACAATTTCCCCCTTAGTTATTGCAGCCTTTGTTTCAGGCTTCAGGGCACTCTCAGGCAGCCCTGGTGGAACGTTCATAGGGCCAAATAACAACTTTATGCTAAAGGAAAGGAAGAAAAGCTGAAATTCCAGTAGCTTCTTTCAGACTCATCTTACCTTCTACAGTGGGTGTTTCTCTCCACAAGTCCTATTCAATATAGTAACTCCATATCAGCAAGAACAATTACAGAAACAACTTAAAGCTTCCAAAAAGTTAGGGAAGGAGCTCATTTTACTCAAGCCCAATTAATGTGCAGTGTGACACCATTTATTCCAGCTCTACAAGCTTAACTCATTTCTACAGGTGGGCAGACACCTGCACCACAAAATCAAGAGTTATAAAGTATTTTGGCTTCCTGAAGCAACTTTAGCCCACCTGAAGAACTCTGCAGCCAAGCAGGAGCCAAAAGAAGCAGCAACCACATCATATTTGACCTGCAGCACCCTGCCTCTCTGCCATGGTCACAATGCTCTGGAGAGAAGTTGACTTACCTTTTAACACTTAACAAATACAATTGTATATAAATATGGGTAAAACACAATTATTTCTGCCTTAAGAAAGAAACAAATCATAGGGAAGGATACAGGCAAAAGAGCTGAAGTGAAGGAAAGCACAAGAACTATCTTAATCTCTTCCTGCACACAAGCAAATGGCAACAAACTCATCAGGAAGTTGCAACTGGCTCATTAATCTTATAGCCCATCTGTTTTGATATTTCCTTCAGTGTACTCTCATGATTTGCTGCTTCAAGATCAAGGTTTAAATTTCTTCTCCTTGTTAAAGTCTTAAAAATTATGACATCTCCACCCAGGGACTAACAATCTTTACAATCGTTATTAAATTATTCCCTTGTAACAATGCCATTCAGTATCTTAAAGAGTGTTTCCCCAAGGTTAAAAATTACTTTAGCTACTACATAAAACTCATAGGAATAATCCTAGGTATTGTAAACATCTCCCATTTCACCTGCACTAAGTACTCACTCCATTTGTTTCACTGATTTATGACAGCTTTCCATACTGCACTCAGAGACAGTCAAAGAGGAGATAATACCTTTTTAAAGGTGCATATATCAAGTAAAAAGATCCTAGCAGAGGCTAGTGCAAAATTAAATACTTTCAAGAGGCAAGTTTCAGCCCTGATGTGAATCCCAACAAACAGCTCAGCTCCCTCCTGCCCTGCACCTGGTCATGCACACCTGTGTAAAATGCAACCATTCAGGTTTGCACAATCTCACACCCACACAGGCAAATGCCTACAGAGACAGAACATGGCACTGGGGAGATCCTGCTCAGCTCTGGCTGAGTTAAAGCACGCTCAAGGCAGGATGGCATTTAATTGACAGTGTTAATAAAAACTACTTTGCTGAAACCTGACAAGTAAATATAAGAAAGGGGAAACAGCAAGAAGGATCTTGAAGTTAATAAGCTCTTGCAAATTTGATCTGTGGAAAATGAGTCAAGTGTGTATAACAACTAATACTCCAATCAGAAGATATCCAGACAATGCTAATGTGTTTACTAGAAAGATTTTGGAAAACAACCCAACTGGTTGAGGGAAAAGGGTCAGTTTTGAAGTCTCTGAAACATGAATTTTAAAGCAAACCATAAACAGAGAACAGTGTCCCAGCACCAGTGGGATGACTCAGGTGTACAGGCATTACTGATGAGACAGCTCATGTCCATACACTTACTCATCTGCATAAGTGTTCAGGGTCATAATTGCAGGGATGTACCTGCAAGTCATCTGGGCAGCACCAACTGCTCCTCCTCGCCTCTCACTGAAACTTCCTACAGTTCTCTCAAGAACTGCTGACCAATGTTACAACTAATCACTTTTTTTCCTCTTTTTCAGCAGGAGAAAATCCATGTTTATAAACAGAGCAGCATGAGCCTGAGAGCTGAGGCCAAGACTGCCACAGGTAATTCCTGACAGCTCCCTGAGGAGGAGAATTCAGGGAGAGAAGCAGCCAACTGCCCTGTTTGCCTGTTATTAACCATTGGATTTTACCAAAATACTGTTTTACCTGTCTCTGAAAAGTGAACATAAAAGTTCTATTTCAAATCAAAATGAAAAATTATGCACAGCCAAGTAAGCACAAACCAGGTTAAACTTGGGAGGATTCACCAATTTTCCTCTCACTTGATTCACTCCTCAGTTGCCTCTCTGTGCTTTTATTTTGGGAATGGAAAAAGGACAGAAATGTAGGATTTTGGAGTGGAGGTGTTTCAAATAATCTACATTTCCTTGTGGTGTTTTGCATTGTGCCAGCAGCTCACAGACCTTGGGTTAATACAAACCAGCATTTCCTATCCTTCTGATTACACAAACTCCCGTGACAGCCTTGCTGGATTTATCAACACATATTAAATTATCAGGGCAAGATGCTGTTCCTGTCATCATGTGATCCAGGCTGCACGCTATGTGAGATGCTAACAAAGCAAATCAGAAGGGAGGGGAGAGAGAAAGGCAACAGAAGACAAACATTTGCTCATTCCCCACTAAATCCACCCCAGCTGTAAGTTTTAGACATTAATTTAAAGGGAGAGTAGCAGCTCTTAGCCTCTGTCTACATGCCCAGATATAAAATCAGTTTACACCAATCTAGTTAAAAGAATTCACTGATTTCCCAGCCCATTGGACCCACCAGCTCACAGGTACAGAAGTTCATAAAACACATCTGTCCTGAAAGGATGAGAAACTTTTCCCTCACCAAAGACCAGGTGAGTATTTCAGGCCACAGTCTGCATCTACCTTAAAAATTAGCACTGCAGGATGGACTAAATGAAAGAAATGTACATGCATCCACAGCAGCAGCAGCATTATGACAGGTGTTTTAGTAATGTAAATAAGGCCACCACCTTTGCAGCAGAGCAGTCCCACCCCACGTGTAGCCAGCTCCAGTGTGACCAGGACTCCAGCCTCCCTAGGGAACAGGGCTTCTCCCTACAGCAAACATCCCAGCAACTCAAACATCAAGAAGACCCTCAGAACCACAGTGTTCCATCCCAAGCTCATTCCTTTGCCTGGCCCATAGGGGTCTGTGCTGTATTTGGAACTGGTTCAGCACAAATCCCAGGAGCAGATACTTCTCGGGGCACAGGTAGCCTGGGAATGCCTCCACCAGGCAAACCCTGTGACCTCAGCTCTGGGCTGTCAGGAGCAGCACCTCAGCTGAGCCATGGGAGGCTGGGACCCTTCTGTCCAACACAAAAACCACATCGGGGACTGTCAGAGACAGAACACCTCCAGTGCATGAGCCCACACCCATCCATAAGGTACCTAAGTAAAATGGCCCCAAATATACATTTATTAATCATTGCCTGTAATCACCCCAAAGGTGTAGCATCACACCTCAGCCACAGACACTGGCTGAGAGCAGAAAGTCCCAGCATTCTCCCCACTGATAGGATCAAGATGACTATTATCTGTTCTCTACACTGTCAGCTCTCCTTCCTCAACATCTGGTTTTATTGTGGTGGTTATCTGACCGCACATCCTGAACTTCTTGGCCTTAAAAAGTTTATACCCATCACAGCCTTGAACATTCTCTGCTCTTCTGTGCCTTCTCTACTCAGAATAAATGCCTTGTCTTATTAACTTAATGTCTGGGATCAATGCAGTCACCTCCTCCTCCTTTACAACATTTAGAGCCTGCACTGTTTCTCTCACTATCAGGACTAATCCATAAATGAGGCTTTCTGGGATACATACAAGTGACATGTACCTGGAAATAACCTGGAATTAGCTTAGAGTGAAACTACATTGACACAGAGCAGCGGATACATAACAGACACAAGACTAGTCCTGCCATTCTTCTGAGAAGTCAAAGAAATCCACATGCACACATCAAACTATTGTGCAAGCATGTGTAGAGCTGGGCAGAAACACATCCAACCCAGGTATCCGAGCCTCCAAGTGCGCCTCTGTGTGCTGAGCAAAGGGAGGAAGGAACGCCTTTGTGTGAATTTGCTGGTGTAGTTTGCAAGAAATGTATCATGGGTCTTATCTCCGTTCATTCACAAAGAGGAGGAGAGACTTCACAGCCCTCCACCCTCAAGGTACGACAGCTGGGGGTCCCTGGGGAACAGCAGCCGGAGCGCAAGTGAAGCGGAGGGACACAAAGAGATGCGAGAAGGAGCACACCTGTGTACCTGCAGACACACCGGCTGCGTCTGCGGCACGGGCATGCAAGGACAAGCCCCGGCTCCGCCAGTGCCCTTCATTCATTCCCAGAGCAGCTCTCCCGGCGTCTCCTCCGGACTGCAGGTACTCACCCAGCCCTCGAAGGTGTCGCTGGGGGCGGCGGAGCGCAGCAGGTCCTGGAAGTGCAAGGTGCAGTTGGCCACGAAGTCATCGTAGCCGATGGGGGTGTCGTGGAAGACGGAGAGCTCGATCTGGTGGCCGTCGGTGACCGTGGCCGAGAACTCCTCGTTGTAGGTGGGTTTGTTGGTCTTCTGCTTGGTGCTGGTCTGCCCCACGCGCACCTGGTCCACGCTGACGGTGACATAGGGGTCCAGCAGCTGGTAGCCCTTGCGGAAGAGCGAGTGCCGGAGGGACCAGCGGGTGGGCTGCAGCCCCACCGCCTCCCCGATGCGCACCTTCAGGTACCCGCTGAACTTCATGGCTCCGGACATGGCCGCGCCCCCGGGGCTGCCGGCAGCCGGGAGGAGAGCCAGAGCCCGCTCCCGCCGGGAGAGGCACCCAGCCCCTCCTGCCGCTCCTCCTCAGGGGCCGGGCGGCGGCACCGAGACCGCCCCGGGGCCGCGCCGGGGCTGGGACCGCGCCCGCCCCGGGGCTCCGGGACCGGGACCGCGCCCGGCCCAGGCTGCTGCTGCTGCTATTGCTATCGCTGCTGCTATTGCTATCGCTGCTGCTATTGCTATCGCTGCTGCTGCCGCGGGGGAGCGGCTCGATCCGGCTCGGGGACACCTGGGCGTGGGGCGGCGGGCGGGGAGGAGCGCGGAGCTGCGAGGGCGGGGAGCGCACGGAGCGCAATGAGAGCATTGGGAGCGCGGCTCTGCCCGTCCCGCTGCCGCCCAGGTGCGGCCCGGAGAGACAGCACAGCCCCGAGACACACACCCCGAGGGGCTCCCCTGGTCAGCACCCCCCGGGAAGGGCTGGGGCTGCCCCCGCCGCTCGGACGCTGCGCGGGGAGAGGAGCGAGCAGAGCAGCGCTGCTTCCGCACCTCTCCCTTCTTCCCGCCCCTCTCCCTCCTTTCTTTCTCCCCGCACCTCTCCTTTCTTTCTCCCCGCACCTCTCCCTCCTTTCTTTCTCCCCGCACCGCTCGGCCGGGGAACGTGCGCGCAGAGCACAAGGATGCTCCAGCTTTGCCAGATTGTAGCAGCTCTGCCGTTCGGGGGTTAATTGAGGGTGATTAACGCGCCTGGCGCTCAGTTGGTTTTGGGGTGGATTTCTTCGGGGGTTTGATCGCACTTAATAAAGGCGGAATTTAATTAGCTGTAATTGCTTCGCAGATTTCGCAGCAAAGCGGCGTGAGCTGGGTAGGGAACAATGAGATCCTGCCTTCCCGGTGGCATTGTTCTGCCGGCGTCATCTGAATTAGGTTGTACTCCCTGAGATGCGGTCCTTTGAGTGACCCCACCGCAGCTGGACGGTGCCAAGACTGCCTGACAGCTTGCAGCCTTTTTTTGGTGTATTTCTTACATTTTTTTTCCTTTCTTTTCCACACCACTGCTCTCTCCTCAGCTCTGCCATCTTTTACATTCCATAGCAGATTGTTTCCTCCCATCCCCTTTTCTCCCTTGTCCCTTTCTCCACGTTCTTTCTTCTTCTAGAACTCCAAGTTTCACAGGAGCACCAAGCCAGGGCTCCTTCCAAGCCTCAGAGCAGGTTGTCTCCGATTGCCTCCTCTGGAGAGAGCAGGTGGAACAGGTTCAGTAAAGTGATCTCTCCTCACATGGAAGCAACTGTTCTGCCAGAAAAACTTGTAGACTCTTAAATCAGATTTCTGACAGGTCTCCTTTCAAGGCTTTTAAGTTCCTTGCTCTGTCACTATTAACTGGAGAAGACAAGTGTTTACGATTTTTTTGGGGTTTGGTTAGGACAGCTCATCCTGGGGAGGAATATAGGTTTAGTTTTAGAAATTGCCACCCCAGGTTCTGGGATTTTGTTTCCAGGAGTGACTGGCTCCAGATCTTTTAACAGCAGGTATGGCCAAGTAAACACAGAGTACTCTCTTCTCATAAAAGACTAGTAGAATTAGGATTTTTGTGTTGATGTTCTTTCTGAAATGCATTTTAGCATAAGCTGTGATCTTTCTAGGTAGTTTTATTTTCCCTGGTTTTAATCTTCATGCCTTCTTGGATTCCAGACTCCCACAGCAGTGAGCTGGTCAGAAATAAATGCTTCTTTTTATCAAATGTATATCTTTTACTGCTTTTGTGTCTGGATTCACCACTTCTTCTTTCATGACACCATAAAATAAAAAAGTCCCTCATTTACCTTTTCAAGTGCACCAGCATCTGTTATTTTGTACTTTCATCACTTCTGTCCTTCCTAGTTATGAGCTGTCCCTTGAAGCCAGAGCAGAATCCATACTGACCATCATGGATGAGCCAGAGTTCTTAGAAAACTTCACCAGGACTCACTCAGGGCTGCAGACAAGGTTTAAAGACAGCCTAAGCTTTAAAGCACCCAGTATGGGTGCCCAAAGGATAAGGCTGAGGTCCTTAGAAAGGCTAGAGCACTCATTCTAAATTCCAAATAATCAAATATAGATTTTACTTTGCTTAGAGCCCTTTCAGAGGGCTCAGTGCAATTGCAGTGAAGAATATTTGGCACTAGGAGACTATAGTTAAGAGATAAACATGAATTACAATCACAGACTGATTACCATCATAGGACTGTCAAAATTTCTCTTTACCTTTTCCTCAGTTTCCTGAGCAGGCAGAGATGAAAGTCATCCCAAGCATTACTTGTTACAAGTAATGGCTGGCTCACATATTTACTGCCAGAAACAGGGAGAAGACAAAAATCTGCTGGTTAAAGGCTCAGACAGTGCCATTTCCTCTGCTTAATCACAGTGAAGTATCTTGTCATGCTAGAGTTTCATCTGTAATAGCAATAGGAATGAGGACTTCAAGGACTTTTCTACACAGTGGTTCACTGGGATCTCATGTGATAACATGATTCCTCTACCCAGACTTCAAATAAACCTAGCAAGTATTGTAAAACTCATGGAAAAAGCAGGTGAGCCACAGTTGTAAGTATTTCTGGTGAACAGCAGGGCAAGCCAGTTTTCTGCTGCAGGAAAAAATCAATTCTGTGGACTCATATGATGTGAATCTAATTAATTTTGTTTATCCACTCAAACCAGTCTGGAACAGATCATCTCAAACAGCATCTGAACACACCCCTGTTCTGAACTCCCAGCCAAAGCCCAAAAGTCCTGTTCTCAAAGAGAACTGAGCAGCGACATGAAGTCAGACCTACCCTGCCTACTCTCCAGACATCCATGCAGTGCAAAAACATCCCCAGTTAGGTATTTTCTTCCAAGAATCAGCACATCCCTGCACACCATGACCTTGCAAGGCTGAATGCAGCTGCACCATCTGGTGATGGCTGCATTGATCCTCCTTGCACAGCTCTGGGGGCCAGGCAGGTCTGCAGGAGGGTGGATTCTCTTCCTCTCCTCAGCAGGAGCTGGGAGACCAGGCTCCAGGCAGGGCAGGGTGATTCATTCTGTGCCCTCCAGTGCTCAGGGAGGCTGAGCTCTTCCCAGTGCTTCCTGCCAGGCTGGATGGCAGGCTGAGCAGTCAGCCCGTGACACAGAGCTGTTCAAGGAACCCACTGGAAGGGTGAACACTGAACACAGCTCCTGAGGTGCCTGAGCAGCAGAGTGGTGGGAGACACACAGTGGCAACAAATAGAAAATAAAGCAGGAAGGCAGTGCAATCTGAATTATGGGTAAATTACACAATAAACAAGCCAGGCAATCTTATTAACCTGCCACTCTAGGAGAAGCTTTTAGCATACTAGTGGAAAACCCCTTGTAAAAAAAAAAAAAAAAAAAAAAAGCCAAAACAACAACTCAGAGCTCACCAACAATCAAAAAGACAAGCAGACTATTGGTAATTGTTTGAAACAACTGACAGCAGTGCCAAAACTGTCACTCAGGCACTGTATAAATGACACACTCGTACCATTTATTGTGTGCAAGCCTGCTGCTCCCTCCATCTCAAACAAATGCAGAATAGTTCTAGGAAAGACACAGAAAAAGATGTCAAAGGTGATGAAAGGCACAAAACAGGGTTGTGAAAGAGAAGAGACTGCCTAGCTTGATATTTCTAAGTCCAGGAAGGAATGAATGAAAAGGAAAATATGAGCAAGATCTGTACAATCATAAACCACATGAGCTGTATGAATGGGAAAGGATTTTTCATTCTTTCCCAGCCAAGACCTAAAGGA
The DNA here is from genome assembly GCA_030060385.1 of Muscicapa striata striata. NCBI lineage: Eukaryota > Metazoa > Chordata > Aves > Passeriformes > Muscicapidae > Muscicapa > Muscicapa striata. The sequence goes on from JAREIS010000178.1 coordinate 131,631, forward strand.
CACTTACAATTGTTTTGAGGTCAGAGGTTTAAAAACATTCAGAAGCAAATGCCTTTTCACAGGATGCATAGTTATAATTTGGAGTTCATTGCAAAAAATGGAGGCCGGAAATACGAACAGCCTTATTCAGGACTAGGTGTTAATGGAGGATAGACTTAATAGTGGCCACTGATCATGAGATAAACCCTGGCCCAGGAAACTCTTAAACCACAAATTGCCAGCTGAAAGGAATAAACAGAAAGGACATGGAGCAGCATGGCTGAGGTATGATGGTTCTAGGAGCTACACAGTGAGCCTGCTTTGTTCCTCTGAACTGTAGTTTCCATATCTGAGTTAAAAACTGAAGAATTACCTCCTGAGGCTGGCTTAGGCACCATTCCCTGCAGGTGGGTCAATGGTCAAAGATGGGAACAACTCTCTAAGTTTACTCCTGCATTCTTCTTTCAGGTCACAGTAACCTTAAGGATAAGTTTACGCAATTTCTCTCTTATGTTTTTGGGAATTTGTCTGTAAAACTTCCAGTTCAGCTCTACAAACAAAGCCAAAGAGCCTGGCCAAGTCCTGTTGTAATATTATGATTTAAGCCTGGCCTCATCTCACACTACAGATACACCAAATTAGAGCCCATTCATGCACCCTGTAAAAATCTCCATTTCTTTTTCCTACCAAACTGTGTGTTATTCCCTTCCCCAGTAACCTTTAATTCTGTAATAATTTAGTATCATCCTCATTTGGCAAGTTAAGGGCAAAGTCTTAAATTGCTCCACATTAAATTTCTACCAGACACTGGTTATATTCAGCAGTGAGTCTGTAAAGCAGCAGAAGAATTTTGTCTTAAACAACTACCATTGCAAAAAGTGCCAGTGACACTTTTGTAACTGAAACTGCAGCTAAATGCACTATAAAAATACAAAAATTAAGAGAACTATAGAGGCAATTGAAGTAGGAACTAACTCTATTTTGTTCCTCTATTAATTTTAGTCTATTTATACCACTTCCCTTTTATAGTTCTTTCTATAAGACTGCTTGTTAAACCTTTAAACAATGACAGCTGCTGAAGACTGAATACTCCATATGTGGAATCATTTGTGGTCTAGGGAGAAGAAAAAAAAAAAGATCAAATTCCTGTCTAATGATAATAATTACAGGATCAATCAAAAACTCACTGAAGTGAAAAGCAAAGCTGCCACTCATTTAAGCTATACAAGAATCAGCCCTGGTTTGTATGTTTGCTGTTGATCCTGATTTATTCCAGTGCAAAACAGAAAAAGAGATTTTAGCCTAATATCAGCATTTCCTAGTTGCCATGAATACTGATTTTCCACTACTAAATTGTAGCTCACCTGATCCTTATTATTTTTTATTTTTTGGAAAACACCGGGTCATTTTATAAAGTGCTGGTATTATAAACTGCAGAATATAGTTTATAAGAGCACTAACTCCTACAAGCCAACCATTAATACAGCTAATGGCCTGTTTGTTGTATTAAACTGCTCTCATTTGTCTGGGTCCATTAACAAATGCAGTGGTCATTAACTGTTAACAGCAACTCAGTTATTAGATTTTATTACTTGTACAGGAAACACTGGAGAACAAACTGATTGTTCTGCTTTACTGGGGTTTATTTCTTTCCCAGCAGTCTTGCTCTATTATTTATAATTTAGTTTCTCACTTGTTCCCGAACATGATGGGCGCGCTCAGAAATGGGTTCAAGGCATCCAAGTGGACACTCTGCTCACATGCCAGCCCCTACCTGAGCCCAACAAACCTCTCCTCTAAACCACAGAGCTCTGAGGCACAAGGCATCTGCAGTGCCCTCTGCTTTCCTGATTTTTCTGTGGTTTTTTTGTTGGGCAGCAGCTTCCACCTGCATATGTAATAATGGGATTTAAGTAGCAGACCCAGTAATGTGTACGTAGGAGGCTGGAAAATCTGCTTCATTCATGGTTCTCTCTTTCTAATCTGCTGAAATCCAACATTCAAGTTTAAAAATGTGTTTTACTTCCTCTTCATGGGAACTGATGCATCAACTAAGGGTGAATGTTTTCTGTCCCTCATTAACATTTAGTCCAGATAATTGTACAGTTCTCTTCTGGCTTTGTGTCTTACAAATAAGCTTAGAGCCACGATCTTGCAAATGCCTGCACGTGAGGAGTATTGCCCAGTACGAGTGAGATATGAAAGGCCTTCCCTTCCATATTTTGAATGCTGAAGGCCCCTGATCCACTTTTCTCTCTGCTTTCTTCCCCATTTTGCAGTTCAAATCAATGGAAAAACAGCACCAGTGTCAAAATGCCATGAAGGACTGGCAGCAGCTTGCCATGGAAGTGGCTTTCATGGAGCAGTCTGAGGAGTGCTCCTCAACCTGCAGTGCCATGGTACACAAACGAGGGAGGAGACACCCAGAAATGTGTTGTTAGTGCTCTTTGGGAACAGGATCTTCCAGCCTCCCTTCTGATCAGTGCTAAACCCAGCCAGTGTTGCAAGACAACTATCAGCACTTCAGAGGTGGAGATCTGTGAAATGACTGTGCTTTACCCTCTGAGTGGTTGGGTATATTTAATGGTATTGGAATAACTCAATTTCTGAGCTGTTGGTCTTTTCCAACCATCTCAGTTATTAATGGTACTTTTAAAGTTGTTCTCTCCTACAAAGGCACACCTGGTTTAGGTGATCCAACCTGTTCACTAAAGGCTTGGATCAATCAGATAGGGCCACAACCAGCACAGGGGTTTGGTGGCACGTGTGATGCTTAACTCTCTGCAGAGGAGAGGTCACACTCCAAATAAAGTGATTCACCATGCCTTGCACTGGAGATGCCTCACCAACCCTGTTCCTGTTTGGCTTGTGAAATGGGATCTTATCATGGTTTCACTGCACACAAAGTGGTCAGAGGACAAGCATGGTCTTCAAATTTGGTCAAATTACATCAGCCCAGCGCCACCTGCAAGCCCATTCAGATGCTATGGCAGCCAATGGACCCAATAGCAAGAGGAAAAAGGTGGGAGATTTTGCTAAGAACAGGCTCAAGACACTGCTGGTTTGTACAGCCAAGGATTAAAAAGTGCTTCTGTCATCCCTGGGGCAGGGGTTAAAGCCTCTTGTCTGTGCCCATGCCTGTGTCTCACGTGGTGTGAGCATGGGGATGTTGTAGTGCTGGGGACTCAGAGATATGAGTCAGCTTATCTGCTCCTGCCTATAAACAAAGCACTTGGGATACAGCTTCCCTCCTATCAGCTCCTGATAACAACTTCCTTCCTACCCTCTTTCCCTAGCCAGCACGTGCTGACATGTTGTGCAACAGAACCAGTTGGACAAGAAATTCAGAAGTACTTAAGAAGCCCAAGGATGTGCACCTTATGCCTTTAAGCAGCAGAGGCTTCCTGGGAACAGCCCCAGCCTGTCAGGCGTGTGCATTCTCTTTACCTTTTGGAAATGGGGTGGAATAAAAGAGCATCTCAGCTTCTTTCAGCTTCTGGTCACCTCAGAACATCAAAAATCCCAGGATTTTCCATGAGGAACAGCAGGACTGTCCAAACACTGAAGAGATCCCAGAGTCTTTGCCCACCTGGAGTGCTGCATCCAGCTCTGGGATCCCCTGCACAGGAAGGACATGGAACTGCTGGAGATGGTCCAAGGAGGCCATGAAGATGCTCAGAGGGCTGGAGCCCCTCTGCTGTGAGGAATGGCTGAGAGAGCTGGGGCTGTTCAGCCTGGAGGAAAGGAGGCTCCAGGGAGACCTTTTAGTACTGAAAGGGGAGCTTGGAAGACAGATGGGGACAAACTTCAAGTAGACCCTGTTGCAATAAGAGTAATGGTTTTAAACTAAAAGAGGGTTGATTTAGGTCAGGTATAAGAAAGATATTTTTTACAACAAGGGTGGTTAAACATTGACAAACACTGGGAAGCTGTGGGTGTCCCATCCCTGGAGACATTCAAGGTCAGGTTGGATGGGGCTCTGAGCAACCTGGTCTAGTTAAATGTGTCCTTGCTCACTACAATGTTTATCTAATATTAATGTTATTCCTTAAGAAGTAGGGTGTTGTTATTTTCTTGAATAATTTAACTTTGCATTTTTAAGCCATTCAAGGACTGAGCTATGAGCTGAGCTAAAACAATAGTACACATTGTTTAACACTAAGCAGACTAAAGAGGAGAAAAAAAAAAGTATTAATGTTATGGGGCTATTATGACTACATGTTGCAGACTCATTATATTAGCTAAGAACACTTAACCGAGTTGACTCCTTTAACACTGGCAAAGGATCAACAAGCTCTCAAAGTCCTTTTTTCAGTCAAGACTGAGCCTGATCTTTCACTTTCCTGCCATCTCTCTCATTAAATTTCTTTTTTCTCATTAGAACAAAGTCCCATCTGCCAAGTACTGAATATTCTTTCTTCATTTCAAGAGCTGAATTCTGTTCTACTGAAATGCAGGCATTGAGTAATAATTTGTATTTATCTGTACATTTTCTAGTAACCACAAGATCTGTCACCTTCAATACTTATAGTAGAGATGGAAGTTGAAAAGGCAGCAGGAAAGAGTCAGAAATAATGGAGTTAAAAGTATTCTAATGAGAATACACTATGGAGAATATAATGATGATGAAGGATGCTCAAAGGAAGAAGGGAAAAATTACCTGGACTGGATGATCAGGAGAAAAAGAAATAGGAGGTATTGGGCATTATTAACCTTTGAATTCCATCTAAGCAATATTGATTTTTATTCTTCAGTCCATTACAAAGAACTCTCCTCTTGGTTCAGAACCCACCCCAACACAACCCCCAGCACAGGACTGCAGTGCTGTGGCAGGGCTGCACTCTGGGATGTGCTGTGCAGGGGATGCATCTCTGGGTTTTTGCTTTAGTCATCACTGAGAGGAAGAACAAAAGCTCTGTGTGTACTTTTACTGACATCTTTAAAATCTCAGTTAAGCACAAGAGCTCTGGGATATGAAGATGCCATCCCAAGGACCCTTTGAGTCAGACTGTTAGATTCCTAATTACTTAAAATAACACTTGTGTTGGTGCACAGCTATGGGTAAAAGTTTCCTGCATGTCCCCATCCCCACTCCATGGTGGTTCCCACAGGGGCACTCTTCCCTTCCTTGGGATCAGTGTGCACTCAGCCAGAAAATACCAGTGCAGGCTTGAGCTCAGTCCTCTCTCGCACACTGCATTGAGAAATTCTCAGATGTCTGTAAAGAATCAGGGAGAAACTATGCTCAGGACCTCCCTGACCATCCCATTTCTGTCCCAGACTCTGCACACAAGCAGCAAACTCCACATAGGGATGCTTTTGCTGAGCTGCAGCTCACTCTGAATAAACTGGGGAAATAAGAATAACTCAGGATTGCTCTGAAACTTCAAGACCTCGCTCAAAAAATCCTAGAACTTACAAAACATTTAGAAACCAGAAGGAAAAGCCATGCTGAAGAGGAGAAAGCAATGCCACATACACAATGCTGCATCAACAGAAACTCCTAAGAGCAGAGCTGTGAAAACCAGGATTTCTTCCCTGGTCACAGACCTCTAGATGGAGCTGCCTCTTTTGTTTTCAAACCAAGCAGGAGCCATTGAAGTACTGCCATAAGGTAAGGCAACAGGAATATAAAGCTCAGGCATTTGCAATGGGAATGCAATGAAATGGGAGCATTATTTTGCATACATGTTGTGCTCTCATTAGATACTGCCAGCTTCTCCATAATTCTTTGAGAAACCAGCTGTGTTGCCAATGCTCTTGCTTACAAAAGTCACTCCTTCCAGTTGTTTGGGGGTGAAGAGAAATTCAGCTGGAGATTGATCCCTCTGAAGAGGGAAAGGCTGCAAAAATTTGGATAACAAAGAATTCCTTTTCCTCCCATAAAGTGGGACTTAATTTCAGGAAGACCTACCCCATGCCATGGACAGTGGACAGCAATTTTCCCAGCAGGGCTGGCCAGACTGACAGAACTGACAGCCTGAATGTCATGCTCAGCCTGCATGATCCCACAAGCCTGGAGAATAAGCCTTGAGGGGACCACCATGGCCACACCTCAAATCCTGGGGTCAGTTTTGGGATCCTCACGACAAGAAAGACATTGAGGGGCTGGTGCAGAAAAGGGAGTGGAGCTGGGGAAGGGTCTGGAGCACAAATCTGATGAGGAGCAGCTGAGGGAGCTGGGGGAGCTCAGCCTGGAGAAAAGGAGGTTCAGGGGGGACCTTGTGGCTCTGCACAACTCCCTGACAGGAGCCAGGTGGGAGCCAGGCTCTGCTCACAGAGAACCAGGGAAAGGACAAAAGGAAATGGCCTCACCAGAGGAAGCTTAGATTGGATATTAGGAACAATTTCTTCACTGAAAGGATGGTCAAACTGCCCTAAACAGGCCGTTTGGGGAAGTGGTGGAATAATAATAACAATCCCTGGAAGTGTTAAAAAAATTTTCAATGTGGCACTTGGGGACATGGGTTAGTGATGGGCTTGGCAGTGCTGGGACAGTGGTTGGATTTGATGACCTAAAAGGTCTTTTCCAACCAAAGGTCTTATTCCAACCAAAAAATTCTCTGCCAGCACTATGCACAGGAGGAGACACCAAGTGTTGTGTCCCTCTTTGCACTGCACCATTCCCACCAGGTCTGGGAACCACAAACCTCAGATTTTGGGAGGATTGAAGAAGCACATATCTCCCTTTAAATGTGACCCCCTAAAACCACCTGCACCCTGTCACCCTTGCACAGAGTGAGCAGAATGGGCAGGATCCAGAGTCAGCATTTCATATTCCCTAATTTCTCATCAGCTTTAAAAGAAGCCTCTGGGAAGACACAGCATCCCTGTGTTTCACTGCTGCCAGTGCCTGTTCCTCTAGAGGGTACCCTCAGCCCACAGGGAGCTCTGCTGAGCACTGCTCCTAATGAAACCTGAAGGCCAGGCCCAGGAAAGTAAAAATAAAACTTTACAGAAAAGCATGCTGTAATTTTATGATGGGCTTTAATTTGATTCTGGTTAGTTAGAGCAGCCCCCTGGGCAGGCTGGGGCTGCACTGAGCAGCACAGGGCTGTGCTTTCAACTACCAGCTCCAGCCTCTTCCAGGGACATAAATGTTAAAGCCTCCTGTGCAATCAAACACGAAAATTACTCTGGGGTGTAAATGAAAAAAACCCAGGAGACCCACAGGAGCTCACATTTAAAATACATATTTAATCTTATTAAATACATATGAGCAAAAATGTTCAGCTCTCTCGTGTTATTTGCTTTTTAGTGGTGCCTTAGGGGAGTGAAATAAGCATAGGGCTGCCCTGTACTAGGAACTGGGTGAACACCTAGGAAGAAACACAGAGCTTGTCCTACAGAGCTTGCCATCAAAACAGACAATGCATAAGGGAAGAAAGAAAACAGACTGAAGAGGGGACAAGTGGTGGCCTGAGACTACTCTGCAGATGGGACAGAGCCAGGACCAGGACACCCAGCTCCCCTGCCAGGGTCCCTGTGCTGGGCTCCCACTGTCTCAGATGCTCTGTGCTCACAGTGTGCCCTGATTTCCCCACAGTTTGGGTTTTTCCTCCCAGGATACAGACATGGATGCACAGCTCTTCTGAAAGCCAACCTCCCCCCCCCCAGTCCTGCTTCAGCTAAACTAAAGCAGCTCACAGGAAATGTTTAGTCACTGAGCATGAGTAAACATTAACCTAAACTGTGACCTTGCAAAAGGAACCAAATATTTGGAAATGCCACCTCTTTTCAATTTTTCAAAGGAAAACACACCCAGAGCTTCAAACTCTGCCTGTTCCAGTACCTTCCATATCCTCAGAGACTAAGACTAAGTCTGCACCTGCCACTTTCTAGGGGAAGCTCAGAGGGATTTAGTGGACAGTTTTCCACCCAGATTAGGCATATCATCCTGGAATTCATGCAACTCCATCCAGGAGTGACAATAAAGCAGCAATACTCACTCCTCCCATTCTACATCATATTGGTGCAAGTCCTGGCTTCTCCTTTTTACCAAACTGTGATCTTTCAACAGGTTCAAACCAATGAAAATGGTGGTTAGGTGAATACCCAGAATCACTCCCAGTGTCACTCCTGTAATGGGATTAAGTTGTGAAGGAAATGTTAGGATTTGTAAGACACTGAGGTCTCTCAGTGCAAACACTATGGAAGAAGCATGAACTAGTAGGGCAGAAAAGAACTGTTGGAAAAAATGGATTAAAAAATTCCAGTTAAAGGTGCTTGTTTCCACCCAACTCCCAGGGGGAAAGCTGGCTCAGCCCAGTGTGGCATTTTGGTCAGCAGAGAAAGGTCAGCAGGCTGGGCACTCTCATTCTCACCAAGGTGAAAATCCAAAGTTTGCAAAAGAACATTTGTTCTAAGCACAGGGCTGTTGGCTATTTTGGTATCAGCTCTCTTACATGGTAGTTTTGTACTAAGACAAGAAAAGAAAAAATCCTGAGTTAATAGCAAAAAATATTTCTCTTCAGTGGGCTTAAAAATTTTTGATTTCCCCATACAAATTTACTTTACATGCCTAAAAGCCTCCCTGGTATATAAAAAGCAAGTTGAAAGGGATCTTTGTGACCTGAGCACTGTTGGACTTGACGTGAGAGCCAGGAAAACCTGTGTGCAGGTACTTACATCTGTCCTTTCTGCAGAAATTATTAAAATCCCTTTGACATTCCTGGGGAACTTGTCTGTCTGAAAAAGGGATAGAAGGGTCTGTCTATGACATTAAATGTGACTGTTATAAGACTTGTCCAGATAAAGTTGGTGGTTAATATTTCATTCAAACCCTTTTTGTCTTTTTTTCTTTTATTACCATTATCATTATTTGTGAGGGAGTGGGGGGAGAGTAAGGGGAAGGGGAAATAAACCATGACAGATTTCTCACATAAAATTATATGATGTGGTTTTGACTGATATGAACATTTCTGATCTATGTGTCTGTACAGCCCTGCCTGTAAAACATTTCAGGAGCCTTGTGCACAAGATGTGCTCTGGCAAAGGTAAATTACACACGTGCAAGCAGAGCAATGAATACACCCTCACGTGCTCCCCAAGCCCCTGTGGGATGGCAGATATCAAAACCAGAACCTGAAATTCCCTTCTGGAGGCATTACATACGTGCCTGGAGCTTTCTCCCAACTGATTTACAAAATGACTAGCAGATGAAGGGCAGGGCTGTCATTTCCCTGCTGGCTGGGACAGTGGCTGCACCCTTGTGGCAATCAATGCTCTTTTAATGGAAAGCACCATGTGTTTCCATTGGATTGCTTGGTTGTATTTTGGCATTCTGTTTATGACAGGGAATTATTTGTTATCGAATCCTTAGTGGTCAATAGCTTCAACTTCATTCTAATTACTAAGGCAGCCAAGTCATATTTTTTCTCCATTTACAGAATTTGTAGGACTATAACCAGAAAGCAAGCCATGAGTGACTTGGCCAGTAAACAGTGCAGTTTGCTGACTAGTGTTTGTTTTATAACCTTTGGCATATCTTGATATGTACATAATAACAGTTCTTAACCCATAAATAATATTTTACAGAGGTCACACTATAGTTATTTAAGTTCAGGGGTTTATTTCCCAGAACACTAAGTAGCTGTGAATGAATTATGTTTAGTCTGATCTGCCACAGAAGGGTCATAAACTTACAAGTTGTAGCAAACCATGGAATATTACTCCTGTATGTCAGGCAAACTTTAAATGTAAAAGAATAATGCTTGATAAGGGGAAAGTCTTTTTTATTTTGTTAAAGTAATATACGTTCCTAGGGAAAGACTGTAAAATTTCATGTTAAGTGACAAGTTGGGCAATCTCTCCACACACAGCTTGTGAATTCTGCTTGCTCTCTGGGACTCTCTCTGCATGTCTGAGAGGCTACAAAACCTACCCTGAGTAGAGAATCTTTTTCTTTCTTGGCTCCCTTAGGCTTAGAGTGTCCCAGAATCCACAGGAGGCGATGAGAGAAACTTTAGTGCCTTTTCACAGCGCTAATAAAGAAAGGGGTGACTAAATGCTGCCAAAAGTCTGTTCCACTGCAGCAGCCATGGGTAAAGAGAAAGCTGCTACCTCACTTCTTAGCATGGTGAACATCTCAGGGACTGGGAGGGAAGAAGACTCCACTGCTGATCATCAGGTGGGGACTTGGATAACTTTGGAGGCTGCTCAAAGCTACCTGACAAGAGAGGGAATAGCAGGAAACAGTGGCAGGGAACTGCAAATGAAGAAACCAAGGGACTGTAGGTTCTGTAGGTGAACTGTAGGTGCTCTGTAGGTGGAAAGACACCATGTGCAGGAAACAGGAGATGCTTTTATCCTGAAGAATGTTGATTTCAGGACCAGCTGAGATAAAGAAAGCATGCAAGAGAGGAGCAGAAAAGGCTTCCAGGTCTGGAGACAAGTCAGTGAGAATGAGAAAGAGCCAGACCTGCAAGAACTCTGCCTCGATCCCAGAGAGCATCCAAAAATGAGGAAAGCAAGGAAGTGCATCTGAGTCTGTGTGCTTCTGGTGCAAAACCTGAATTTCTTTGTGCTCCTCCAAAAGAGTGTCCTGCATGGTTAGAGCCGTTAGGAGGGGTAGTTTTAGGTGAAGAGGAAGAAAAACACCAATCTTGAGGTGCTGTACTGTAAATCCTGTGTCAGGAGGGAGGCAAGAGCCTGTGCTGAGGTTAAGAGCAGGGCAGAGACCCCACTCTGTCATTGAATGAAGGATGTGGGAGAGCCAGCTCAGTGCCCATGGACACCCTCCTGGCCCCAGCAGCAGCTGGCACACCCCAGTCCAGGTCACACTGTCCTTCCAAGCCTTCCTGGGCACAGCACTCTGCCATCCCATCTTTTTGTCACCAGATGAACTGGAGAGATTTGAGGGCTCTTAAAATTCTGAAAAGTCCCAAGGTGATCTTTAAGAGAAGCTGTAGGGAGGCAGTGACACTTCCCAAACCAGAAATAAATATGAACCACGAGGATGAACAATGAAGATCAGATCAATCTGGTTCTCCAAAATTCTGACTCCACCAACTACTTTGCTCCTGCTGTCTGCAGGGGGGCTTTGCTGTGGAATTTTAGCTGGCCTGAAGACTTCTAAGAGGAGGAGATAAATAAAAATGAAGCAAAAAGTCACCAGCTGCATTTCTTAATTTGCACTCCTAGTGCTGGATGCCTGAGCCCAGGGTTAGCTGTTGTGAGAGGGCTGCAGCATGGTGAGACAGGACCTAGCTCACCACCCAGCAGAGCCCTCTGTTATTTACAAGTTGTGTTAATGTCCTGGCACTCCTTCTATACAAAATCAGTCCTGCCTAAATGAATAGTTGCATAGTGGTGGAGGAGATTTTTAAAGAAAAAAATATGGCAGTGAATTGTTGAGTACCCCCTGAAAGCCAGCAGGAGATGCATGCCTAACTTGCCCATTTGCCTTGAAAAACTCCCATGAATGTTATTTTGAAATTCATTAACTAGAAAGAAAATAAATTTTGGGTGATTTTTCTTTTGAGACTTTTGAGAACTTGAACAACAAATTATTTCTTCTGTGTGTAACCTTTGAGAGAACTCATAAAAACAAGCCTTTTAAACAAACTAGAATCACTCTTCAATGTCCTGACCATACTGCAAGTATTCCATTTCATAGATGCTATTTTATGATGCTGAATTCAAATGGAATTTTAATTTTTGGGGTGGGGGAGTCTAAAGCCAAGGGGTTCTATAAACACCATAACTTGTGGCTGTGTCTCATACTTGGATCACCCTGTGTCTAACACAGCATGAACTCCAGCACAGGCTTCTTCTCTTCTTGGGGTGTTCAGTGTGACTGTTCCACAGGTATTTCCCATTTCTGTCAGTACTCACAATCCTCACAGGCAAGAATTTCTTTCAATCTAAACCTCTCCTCTTTTAGTTTAAAACCCTTCCCCCTTTGTCCTATCTCTGCTTGTGTATAAAGTCACTCTCACTCTTTTTTATAAGTTCCCTTGATGTACTGAAAGGAGTTTTCATTTTACACAGACATCTCTTTCCTTACTTTAAATATTCTTTCTTTTTGTCTGATTTGGTTGAAATTCCCTAAGAATTCCACACAACTTTTATTGGGTGAATGGAAGCCAAAAATACAGGTGTGAGAATATGTGATGTATTAGGTAGTTTTGTTTGCTTTCTTGTACAAAACCATAAGGGTAATTTCATCTCTGTTTTATCCCTCACTTTATTTATTGTGAAATTTCAATTCAAAACAATGGGAAAATAAAACAAATTGACTGGCCATGACATTTACGCCCAGACAGGTTTGAGGAACAGAGATCTTGGGCTCCCTGGGGACCCAAACAAGTTATGTCACCAAGTTCTTATCTGTGCTCTATGACCATTCATTTCAGAGACAGCAGCATGAAATCATGTCATATTTTTGATTACCTCTATTTTAATTGAAGCATTTGAGGTTACAGCAAATAACATCACTGTTACAAAGAACACAGTAATTATATAAAGAATGCAAAGTGGATGTCTTCTCCTAAGAAGTCCCATGCCCATGCCAGGTTCTGCCCACAGGCACATTTGTGGCCATCACTTCCTTGCTGCCTACACTTACCTGCTACAAACACAGCAACTCTGTGTTCACTGGAAATTTCACTTTAAGCAGCACTTTTCCATGCCTGTACTTTTTTGTGAACCAAAAACCTAAACCAGTGCTACTGGAATTTCTAAAGGAAATTTAATCAAGTAAATGAAATCAATTAGTTGGTTACCTAAATAGAGCTGAATGTGTCCTTTGGAAAATCCTAAGCCTGCAATCTTAGGTGCACCAAAAATTTTTTAAAAAATTAGAATTAGACTCCTTCTTTTGCTATAACTAAATACAGTATATGATAATTCATTTAAGACTCTGTGTTTATCCTTCCTAGACATGAATCATTTCCTAGCACCACAAAGCATCACTCAAGCACCATTTTTTGCTCTCTATAATTTACAGTGTAGTCAGCCCTGACTAATCATCCTAATTATGTCTGGTACTAAGGACTGCAATTCCCTCCTTCTCTCTACCCAAACACACACATGCAAGATTAACAATACTTTGAACATATGATGTTTTCTTCACAGCTTGCAAAAGTGAAATTTCTAAATTATTATGAAACCATTATTCATTAATTACAATAGTGCCTAAAAGTCCCAAATGCTTTTTTTCAACCAGGACACAGAGGGAGGTGTAAAAGCCCTGTAGATGAAAGGCTCAGAGACACAATCAAGTTACAGAAGTTTAAATCACCACAGGTCAGCAAAACTATTTACTGAGCACATGCATACTCTTAACCTGTTGCAGTGTGGCATAAAATACACTAACTCAGACCTCCATTTTTGAGAAGTGAGTGTATTTTACCTTGCTTTCGTGGCACAGTCTCAGTGAAGAAGTGCTGCTGAGCATCTTGAGCTCTGCCACAGTTCACCCAGTGTTTGGACAACGCTCTCAGGCACATGGTGTGATTTTTGGGGCTGTCCTGTGCAGGGCTCAATGATCCTTGTGAGTCCCTTCCAGCTCTGGCTATTCTGTGATTATCTGTGGTGTTAAGCCAGTATGAGTGGTTGGGATACCTGAGCCCATGGCACCCAGGTGCCACCATCCCTGCAGGCATTGGGTGGGTGGGGAACTGCAAAGCACAAGGCCAAACACATGCCCCTCCTGTTACCCTCTGCAGAAAGGGCAGATTAATAGATAATTACCATGCATTGGCTTGTCTTGTGGTGCTTATAAAATGTGTTTTGCATTATGTTTTGTAACAGTTGGCCAGCAAGCCTTGACCTGTGAGGGTTAGGATGAATACCTGCACAGCTGGAGCCTTCAGTGGCCAATGGCAGCCCTGCTCTCATCATTTCCCCCTTTTATAAATGTAAATATTGGAGGTCTTGTTTAAACCTTCAGAACCTAAACATGTCATCACTATTAATAACATATGTTATAAGACACCACATGCTGGCAAAATAACCTGCGGTTAATGACACCAAAAATATTAAAAAGCTTAGCATAAAATTGAAACTTGTTAATGGTACACTGTGCAGTTTGGCATACAACTAGGGGCAGGAATTCCACACAATGGGACTGTGTGAGTGCTAACAGCAGGCTCCCACAAGATAAAATAAACTTGTTTTATGGACATGAGGAATTGATTTTTAATGAGATTCTGCTCGGCCATAACATCATCCTGGGAGGGTGAGCTGGTTTTCTCCTTGCCTCTGGTGCAAAATTATAGTTTGCAGGATAAAGACTCACTTAAATTGGGCCTATGGATTTGCACCTTCATCATATTAAGTGAAAAGTAGGTGTTATCCCAGGTCTGGTTGTTAAAATGCCCACAGAGAAGATCCCTCATCCCTGCATTCCCTATCTGTACATTCTGGGATCAGGGAGATCAGCCTACAAGCAGGACACACACTCCTCAAATTCCTTCAGAGACAAACTATCTAACAAGCTGATTTCCTGAAGACAGAAGATTCATAATAAAGAGGGATAAATCTGTCTCTCTAGAGAACCTGAGTAGAGGAATTTGAATTTATCTTTTCATGTCCAGGTCTCAGCTGCCTGTTACTAAAACATTAAGATATAAAGAGGTTGTCAGACTTGACATTTGGTATCAAAACACTGTCACATTCAGTCACAGCAGTGAAAGGCTGTGCCTTTGCTGTCGGTTCACATCTGATTATCTTTCTTATCCATTCCATCAATTAAGACCAATACTAAAGCTCCTCTTTGAACCCCAGAAAGAAAACCAGAGTCACACAGCTGGGAAGAACCTTGTAACTGGGCAGCCCTTAGGGAAAAACAGAATACAAAAGCAAGAACAACTATCAAACCTCTTCAGCTTTAAACTCAAAACATTTTCTTTGCAAAGAAATCACATTTTTGCTTCCCAAATCGATGTCACTTGGCCCTGAACAAGCTGAGCTGCACTGTGCTGTTGCTTTTCTTTCCTCTCTGCTGTTGTGGTTTGTACTGTTTGTGTGCAATCATTGGCTTTTAATTGCCTTCTATTGCCTGTTTCATTTGTCAATAAACCGAAAGTGCAGACCTATCACCAAAGGCCTTACATCTGTTTCTCATACATCTTAGCCACCCATGGTGCCTGAAGCTAAAGCTGTCCCCTACTGCTAACCAGGCTACCAGTTTATTAGAGTTTTTTCCCCTGCCCTTTTAAAAAGATGAAAGCCCCTAAAAGCTTTTTTCCGTGCAAGTGATGGTTGAAGTTAATGAAGTAAGCATCTGTTAGGTGAGAGAAGGTCACCCTGGGGTTGGGCACCTCCCCGTGGTGGGACTGGCATTCACCCAGCGATTAGTATGTGATGACAACACCTTAAAGATAATTAGTTGACAATGAGTTGAGAGCCTGTTAACCCCTTTAACACCTTATAGTTTATGATTATAATGAAACACTTTGAGACAAAACAAAATAGATGTAGTTTTCCTTTGGTGATTTACCATTTTTTCAGTATTTTGTGTATAATTTTTGATAATTTTTGATCCTCTGCCAAAGGAAGAAACAGCTGCCAGCAGCCCAGAGCACGATTCCTCATCTTCATCAGCCTGGGCTGAAATGTAGCACCAGTTTTCTGTACAATTTCTTCCACTGGTTGTGGGCTTAGAGACTCTTTGGCCTGGGGTGGGAGCCCCTGCTGGGGCAGAGCCATGAGAACAGAGATGTGGATTAGTTTCATTTCTCAGTGGCTGAAATGTCAAGCTGAATGGGTTTTTTTCAGGTGGTTTCTCACACTAATGTGGACATATCCCTGCAATGCTAATGGAAGCCAATGGATTTGACTCACCTGAGTGCTCCAGATGGGCTTTCCCCAGAAACAAGGATTACTTGGCAGAACAAGAGAGAAGCTTTTGTAAACTAAGCTGTAAGAAAGGCAGGATCAGGACACATGAGTGAAGCAATCAGGAGACAGCATTGATCATGGGGGACAATGAGGAGGAGCAGGAGGAAGCAAATGGGGAACAACTGGCAGTCTGTTGTGATTTATACACACTGGCATTTCCCATCTTCATTCAGTCACTCAACGTGTTTAATCATGACATGGGAACTCAGATGAATTACGGCTGGCAGCAGCTCAAGAAATTTGGCAATAGCAAAGTAAAACAAATTTGTGCACAGCAATCAAGAAAAGCCTGTCTCAAGATTAAAAATAAAAATCCATTTCATGTAAAGAGATACATATCTTGCTTCCCTCTTCCTTTGCACTTTCTAGTTCAATATGATGAAGGCAGTCTTGGTGGGAAAATTTTGTGACAATGTCTCTGCACCATTTTTGGACACAGACCCAGCAGACAAGGTCTGGTCTTGCTTTCACGAGGTTTAGCTCAGGACTTGCATTGATTTCAGCAGGAGCAGGCTTTGTGTTGGGTAAGTACCCAAATGCATGGCTATCTAAGCTGTTCTGTAAACTTTCTGCCATGTGTCCATCATTAACAGTTGCCAGGGTCTTGGGATGCACAATAGAACCTCACAATTCTCATTTCTCCTGTGCCTCCCATTTCAGTCCTTTAAAGTACTTTAAAAACATCAGTAAATTAAGTTCCACTGTGGCAAACACTCCCTGGAGAGACTTTTATTCCCAGGTGACAGGCAAAGGCAAGGCTTGCAGAGGATCTCCTCAGCAGTTACAGCCCAGACCTCCTGGCTCCCAGCCTCTTGCTTTACTGCTAATTAAATACATCTAGATTAATGCAGAAAATGTAGAGGTTTGTTATGCTTTTTAGATTTAAAGGCAATATATGGATTCAGCACTGTATCAAATGTCCATAAACTCAAAAATAAAGTATTTCCAGCAACTTCTAAGTCCCTCATTAACTAACTTGTACTGCTGGGTAGGACCAGGCTCAAGGAAAACTTGCTATCATTTATCTTAATAGAATTCTAGGAGTAAAAGAACTGTCCACCTCCAAAATTGAAGGTTATTATCCAAAATTGATCAATCTGTCTGATGTTATGACCATCAGCTCTTCTAGTAGTCAAATAATAACTCCACCTTAAACACAATTAGTAAAGGTAATTTGCTGTTATAGGGAGATGGGTCATAGAATCAGAATTCCTGCAACACATAATTGATTGCTTGATTATTAAATGTGATTCAGGATTAATTAATCAATCTGCTTCATGATACAGAAGAAAAATATTCTTAAAATTCCTAAAATGCCATGCAGAATCAGATTCTCTTTCCTTGTGTGAATTGCTCTTTTATTGGTCTTTAGATTAACTGGTCCCTCTTCCTGCAACCCAAAATGCCGAGTCACAATGTTAAGGACAGAATTATTTGTCTGACTATGAATTTCAAAAATACAGCTCATAATTAATGATGGACATAAAATGACAGCTTTATGTGCTGAAACACCAGTATAGCAAAGTATGAAAAGGCTCCACTGGTTTCAGCAGAGCTACAGAAATTTAGGCCAGCTGAGAATCTGTCCTCATCTTTACAATGTATTTTTGCCCAGTTATTTCCTTTATCCATTTTTTAACTACTTTAGAATATTGCTCTGGGGAACACATCTAAAATATCTGTAATGGGATTCTGCATCAAGCTCCACCAATCCTGTTGAATTCAGCTCTTAATTGCCTTTCTTGTTCTCTCATCAAAAATGAGGGAAACTCACACTGATTTCAGCACATCTGAGTGCAGAAAACACCCAACTTGGACAGGTACATTGGAAACTGGAGCTGTGCAAAATGTAGATGTGGAAAAAGCAGAATTATGAAATCAAAGAATGGTGCTCTTTTTTTGTACAATTGAGGATTTCTTGCAGAGATGTTTACAGTACTGTTGCCACCAGCCTGCTCTGCTGCCTCCTCAGGGTAGGGGTCAGTCCAGCTCACTTTCCAGCTGGGTTTGCATTATCCCAGCAAAATGGGAACAGCTGGTTTGGTTTTGTTGATCATAAAGTATTTCCTTAAGAATTTTCAAGCCGTATGGTAAGGTCTCTTGGTGTTTTCTGCTTTCAATGAGAACAATTTGTCAGTAGACAAGGATTTGTGTATTAGGTATTTCACCCCAACATGCAGTCCCACAAGTATTGGAAACCAAAGCATCTTTAGGATGGGTTTTGATGGAGCAAAAGTGTTTCTTACAAGGAGGAAGGAACAGTATGAGCCGGACATTTTGGCATTGTCATTGTTTCACAATGTTGAAACAGAGGTGTGGCCACAGCCAAAACACAAAGCCTTGCAGTGGTTAATGTGCTGGGCAGCTCCTGTGACAGCATTCCCACCAACCAGCAAAGCTCTCCAGACTGGAGGGAAGCAGGAGCAGCATGGACGTGCCCATCCTGCTGTCCAGTCATGAAACCCACTCATGTGCCTGCTCAGCAAAAGGGACACTGAGCAAATGCCTTTGACTGAAGACATTGCCAGCATTGAGCCATTTAGGAAAAAACTTAGATCTCTGATGAGTAGCACTGCAGATGGAGAAACTTTCCATTGGTATAGAACTAAATAAATACTCCTCTCTCAGTGTCAGCAAAATGCCTCCGCCAGCACAGCCAAGAAAAAGAAGGAAACCAGCGTGGGAGCCAGCACAGAGCCTTGTTTGGGGCTGCTTGAGACAGGAATGGAGCCTGATACGTTGCCATTTTCCATACACTGGCCATCAAGGAAAAATAAAAGTGACAGAAATAAACTTTGTGGGACTTCAAAAAGATGAACAAAATTTTCCAGACCCCCTCATGATTCTACAGCATTAAAAGATTTGCCAGATCAACCAACAAAGTTGCTTCCAAGCAGTTTTCCTGAAGTTGACAGAGATCCTACCTCTAGGGTATGACCAGACCTAAATCCACTAAAATTAGGGAAATGCTGAGACCATGTGAGTGCCCTTTCAGTAACAGAGACTAGAAAAATGGCAGGAAAAATGTCATAATTTGCTTCGTCACCTTTATGTTTAGAGAAGTTCATAAAAGTTGGGAGCCCACACGTTGAGTTTTGCTTTCAGAAAATGCTACAGATTTAAGCAGGAAGGACAATCAAACACCTCCAAAGGTCTCTTGTCCATATGTTTGTTTGGCAGCAGCCTGTTTGTCTCACCTTGTGCACAGAGTTATCTGTGGGCTGTTTTTAAGGATGACAATGTCACTGCAGCTCCACCACATCTCATTGGGGCTGCTGGTGCAGCTTTGGGAGATTTCCCTGTTCATACAGCAGCTGGCATCTGCTCTGAAGTCTCTCCCAGTACCCACGGGCACACCAGGAGCAAGAAATACCAATCCTGTCATTGTCTCTGATCCAAACTGTCTAATTTATTCTAAATTATAAAGGTGAGTGACTTAACATCCATAATAAAAAGGCATCAAACCTTAATGCTTCTCTTTCCATATGAAGGTTTCTGTGGATAAAGAGTCTATTTCTACCCAGGTCAGACTACTTCCAGTTTGGATTTAAAGGCAGGAAGGGATTTGTGCAGTGTTGTTTCATGGGGGACCTTGGCCATGAAATAATCTTGTCCAAGGGCCACCTGGCATGGAAATACTGGGAAGTACAAAATTAATTTCTTACCAGCCCCTTTGGGAAGGGACAGATACTGACTTGATTTTCTGGAGAAGACAATGGTATTTATCATGGAATTAGACACAGTGAAACATATGTGAAAGGGGTGAGGAAACAAAAAACCAAATATGCAAGAAGTGTTTATATTTTTTTATTCTTTAATTTTAAATTTGTCTCAGAAGCTGATGTAGACTAGAACAATTATTAAGTAATTAAACAAAAAAACTTTATTCATCAATTGTCTGTGTTTCACCTGTTATGTACCTGTGAAAATATGACCTCTAAGCCTTGAGAACACAGAAGCTTGGAGCTCTGCAGAGAATATGTGCACTCTCTGGAGTGTCTTTGAGGCTTCATGGAGGTTCAAGAGGACAGTAAAGTCAATTTTTGCAAAAGGGAATGGAGAAAAGGCACCTTAGGAAGGCTCCAGGTACAAGAGGACTGAGGCTTTTCATGCCCAATCCATTCCAAAGGAGCATTAGGATAAACAGGCCTTGTGTGGTGAGACCCACACACAGGAGCAATTGTGTGTCCAGCTGGGGAAACTCTGCCAGGGCCATGTGACACACGGTGTTCAGGTTTTGTTAACATCTGTGTGGTCCAATTTTCTATTAGTGTCAGCAAGTTATTTCTAGGAGTGCCAGGTTATTTTGTCCATAAACATTGTCCCCATCACACATTTCCAATTTTAACCCTATTTGTCTCCAGTTGATTTACATTTGGCCAGAAGCAAATTACCTATTGGAAGCATTTATTGAAAATTAATTAGGTGGCTAAAATACCTCCAGCAGATTCTGTTAGCAGTGTCTGTTCCTTGTGGCTCTCCAGAATTCAGCATTTTCCAGTTAAAACACCTAGCAATTAAAAAAAAATCATAAAATAAATGATATAATTAGTTCCAGAATTGAACTTGGTCTCTTTGAAATCAGATGCTTTCTTCTAAGGCTGCAGTGCCATACAATAGCAAGGGATTTATAGTGCCAGGGGATTTTTGATAGAGGAGGGAGTAAGCACTTACAATAACTAAGTCACTGCATGAAGCAAAATGAAGGTGTCCTTGGAGCTTAAAATCAGCCAGGCAGGCAGGAGAACTGTGCAAACACCAAACTGGGGACAGGAGAGAAGACAAGATGTATGAAGTGAGATTTGAAGGAAAAATACAGGATTAAATCAGAGGCAATCACAGCACCCAAGAACATGGAAAAACACCCTGCATCTCTCTAAAGAAAAGCCAGGATGTTAACATGATTTACTGCAAATAGTTCCACAACATTAAAATGAGTTTTTATTTTCTGTGTGTGCTGCTTCAAAGAACAACTCTGTGGGCTCATAAAAATGCAGAGAACAAATAGGGGCCTCTAAGACCAATTTATATGCCATGCCCACTGTGCACTGAGACACATATAATCTGTAAAATGTCAGCTTCAAAGTTCCAGAGAGATTGGTGTTAACCCTGACCCCCGACCTTGCCGACTCTAGCTGGGCCCTCATGCTCTCTTAACCAGCTGTTTTAGATAAATGTGCTCCATTTTTAAAGAGATTGTCTCAGAGTTTTACGTGAATAGTAGTAATATTATTAACTCTCGCTGAAAAAACCACCTTAACCGAGAGTCTTTACAGATGGGCCAATCAAAGTCTTACCCCATGCAGAGAGTGGTGGGTTAATAAATATGTCATTGGACTGAAAATATTTAAACAACACTGGGAGAAAAGAGCAAGGCATACGACAAAAGGAAAGCATATTAGTACTGTTTCCTGTCAAAATACACAGAGGAAACACTTAACTTTGACCATTTTCCTCATAAAGAGACACGGTAGGCCAAAACAAACAAAGCTGAGGAATCTGGTTTATCCCACTGTTGGATATCAAGGGTTATCAACTTAAATGAAGTAAGGCTGAGTGACCAAAGCCAGGTTCTCCTTGACAGGACTGTTAATTGAACATATCAGCAAAGGTAGCACACAAGCTGTGGCCCTGTCGATCAATAATTCCATTTTATAAGGCCTTGTTTATGTTTTCCTTATTTTGCTCCATGTATCACCCAAAGGTGGGCGGGGGGCTGGTCCCTCGTGGTCTGTCGGAAGTCCAGAAGTATGGGCTAGCCTGCTGGTTTGGCAAACCCTGGACAAAGCCTAAATCATCCTCTTGGAAGGAAGATGTCAAAGTTCAAGGGCACACAGTATATTTCAGACAACAAAGAAGCAGCTGGTGTCCACTCATAATAAATAAGTTGGGGTCAGAATTACAAGTCAACTGACTCCCCATTCACTGAACATGAGCCAAAGATAACTGGAGTCACAGTGAAAGCTCAGAATGATTTTGTGAGTGTTTGACTCAGACCCACTGGGAATCCAGACCTACTTTTCCTGCCCATGGGGTGAGAATACATCCACAGATTTCCATGGGACTGGTTCTTCAGCATTGCATTCAGAACCACCCGCCCTGCCATGAGAGTGATATGTTCAAAAACTTTCTGAGTAGATAAAGGAATAAAACTTAACTCCTTGGAAGACACAACAAGCACAAAAATACACTATGTGGGTTAAGAAATTAGAAGATTCACAAATGGTCCTGTTCTTTAAAAAAATCAAGTATTTCAATTCAGTTAAATTCAATTAAAATACTGCAGCCAAATTGTTTTCACACTATTTAGTTTCAGGGACCACAGTACAAACCAATTTTGTCACTGTGCTTCTAAACTCTCATTATAGTGTTTCTGGGCTAGCAGTAAACCATAACATGGAAAAATCAAATATACAGCTATCAGAACATGGAAAGTTAGATCTGAAAGCTCAGCTTTGGCTCTTCCCTCCAGCACCTCTTGACTTGTGATAGAAAATCCCCTTATCATTGCCAGCTGTTTGGTTGTCACTGTAATACAAACAGGAATCTTACTCCATTCACAGTACCCTGCCTGCAAAACTGAATCAGTTTTAAGCATCAAAGTGGGACCAACAAAAAAGGGGAGTTTGAAGAATAATCCACAACCTTCCAAGATTTAGCATATTTAAATATTTGCTTTCTCAGCTGGTTTGACCTTAAAGTCTTAAATTTTCCAAATTTTCCAAATTCTTTGACAATGTCAATAAATTAGGTTTGAAAGTTATTCTCCTTATTATTGGATTCATGTTTTCTAAACAGAGCATAACCTCTCACTGAGACATGCACTGCTGGGAGAAGTTGACAGAGACACAATAAACAGAAGGGAGAGAAAAAACCAGAAGCTTCAGTGGATATAATACATACAAACAAAAATACAAATAAATACAAACAAATGCAAGCAATAAATATAACGAATTCAGATTTAAAACTATTTAATGTGTATTATTGAATTTATGCAATACATAATTTAATATTTAATGTAATACCAAAAAAAATCTAAAATGCTTTTCAACAGAAGGAAGATTAGAAAGTATGAGGGCAGGGCATACAGAAACCCTTTCCATAGGACTGATCTGTGGCTGTTTTGCTTTTGTCAGCCTTCTTTAATACATAAGCAGGCTCCCTAGAAAATCCGTTTGGTTTTGAAATGTAATCTGCTTAAATGGCATGGGAGAGAAAATGAGTTTAAATTACAGGCAAAACAAGTTTGTGAGGGTAAACATTTTGTTTTCTAAATACACAAAATAGGTTAATAGTTTTGAGTTCTGTGGACTTTGTGGAAGTTTGCCTTTCCCCACATGACAAATTCCCTTCCTGTTCCCATTCATGTCCACAGAAATTATCTTGACTAAGAGGGAAGAAAGAAAGCACATGGACAACCTAAATAAGAAACATGTTTCTCAATGCTTGTTTATGGTAAAAATCCAATTATGGGTCCTCAGGATATCTGAAGGATATGATAAAGGAAGTAATAGATTGTCTTGATTTCAATTACAGCTCTTTGGAGGAATAAAAAGCTGTTCATTCTTTTAAGCTGATCCACTTCTTTAAACTGAGTGTCATTTCTACTAGAGCCGTGTACCCATCCTCACCTCTCATCAGGATGCCATGAACTGTGTGTGAAAATCCAACAGGGAGCCCATCCTGGGGCAGCAGTGATCCCTTTGTAACCCCTCCTGTGATCTATAAATCTGACCTCACATTTCCTTCTGCACCACGCCTCTACTTTCCAATCCAACACGGGCCTTTGTCCTCCCCCTCTCCTCCCTTGCACAACTTCCTTGGTGCCAGCACTGCCATGTGCTGGCTCTCTTTTAGAATTCTCTGGGGGAAAAAAGCATCTCTTGCTCACCCTTAATCTGGTCATTGGTACTGTTGTGTTAACACAGACATCACAGCCCTGTGTTGAAGGTACTGCTGCTATATCTGGTAAACTTGAGCTCACATCCTTTTTCCCAAGAACCTCCTGTGGCTTTGAGTGAGCCACAAAAGGCTTAATCTTGAACTTATGCCTGGAAAGGCTGACCTGGAACAGGGACTGGACAGAGCAAAAGGGATAAAATAGGAATTTAGTGAAAGGATTCACCTTGGGCAGTGCAGGAGCCTGGCTGGGGCTACACCCAAATCAAATCCAAGGTGGATCCTGGTCACGAGTTTTACACTTTTATAAGTTTTGGTTCATTCACACATTGGGGTCAATTGCCCAAGCACAGCCCCAGGCTATGAAGTCTCAGCCCCTGCCTTGCCCCCTTTCCCTCACTGTTGTTTCTGCTTTTTGGGCACTGGGTGTCCTTGATTCTCCAGATGGGAAAGGATTGTTTTGACACTCCCCTGTGAAGAGGACTCAGTAACACCTAATATGAAATTTGAGTTACACACCAAGCAGCAGAGATTCTGAAAAATGCAAAAGCTAAAACCCAAGGCATCATTTCCCCCAGGCACCTTTTGGTGCTGAGCCCACAAACACAGACTCCCAGCCCATGGGTGCAGTGCCAGGGGAGCTGCACCTCCTGAATTCCACCCTCACAGCCTCTTCCACCAGCACTGAGCACAGGCTCAGCCACAAGGAAACATTCACCAGAGTCCACACAGCACAAAACATTGAGAAGGGAGTTGTGTGCAATGGTGTTGCTTTTATATATCCAGTATGGAGGAGGAAGGAACTTTCCATACACATGTGCTAAGCTTTCAACATTTTTCCTTGCCCAATTCAAGCCTCTCACCTTCCCAGAGATTTTCCTAATTCCTGCACTACAGGATATTCAGAGGTAGGAAATGTTCAGTCTCTCCTGTTTGTACAAAATAACTAAATTATTACTAAAACAATTGCTAACCACCAGGCTAGCTAATAACCCTCTGACCCTTCGTGCATCTAAGTGTTCAGAAAAATTATTCCTTGGAACATGGCAGAGATGCAGTTTTCAACAGTTTTCAATTTACAAACTGCCTATTTTATTTTTTTTTTCTTTTCCAAAAGACGTATGTATTCTTGTATAGGGAGTTAGGGAGTTTAAACCTACTGACAATAGGCTTGCTCCTGTTAGCTGTTTTTCATGGACCTCTTGGAGTATTCCACAGACTCCCAGAGGCACACAGGCTGAAAAATAGTGTTGCAAAGGGGGAAAAAAAGCACAGGTTTAATAACATTGGCTCATTCTCCTGAGGTCTGAAGTCTGCTGTCTTCCTGGTGCTTGTTCTGCAGGCCTGGCCTCTGAGGAGATGGAATATGAGACACCACCTAGGTGTTCACCTGCCAAGGGAGGAAAATCCTTTCCCTGCACAATAAGACACAAATATGGGCACAGGAGGTCACTAAAACCAAGTGCTTGCTATTGTGGTGACGTGGCTTTGAAAAAGACAGATGTGTGTGAAACAATATCCCCTGTTCCATGAGATCCCACTGTACTACAAGGAAGTCATGTGGGAACACTGACACAAGTGGAGACTGTTCAGCTCTGAATTGCAAAAGACGTGGTTTGCTCCCCTTTGCCCTCCCTGCAGACAAAAAGGAAGGGAAAGAGACTTGTCCCTGCCTGGTGTTGATGGAAAGCACATTTCAGCAGATCTGGAGGCATTTCTGAGCTACAGCTTATGGTAATAATGTCACAGCTACAACACCTGATTTTTACAATCGCCCCAAGATGCTCATTGCCAGTAGAGCTCAGCCTGATCTGGTGAAAGAAATGGAATCCTGGAATCAACAAAGTTCAGACTTTCAGGCATCTTACTTTTCTAAGGACTTAGAAAGGATTCTGCACTTAGAGGTCTGTTTTGTGACCACTTAAAGTTCCCTTTAATCACTGCAGAGAATGAAGATGGGCTACAACACTTCCAGATCTAGCTCATCTGAATTTCTTCAGACATCTTGAATGAGATAAATCACAAACTCCATGTGCATTTCCCTCCCTGGACTGTAAAGAAATGCAGAATATTAGCACAGTGGAGATGACTGCACTAGACACTTTTCACTTGTGCTGGTTCAACCTTTTCTGGTGAAATAGAAAAATTCTGTGTCTTCAGCAAAGAAAACTTTGATTTCCATGATCAACTTTGCACACATATTTTCATTTTCCTACACACACGACTCAACTCCTCCTGCAGTAGGACCTGCAGGCTAAATACCTCAGCCAAGGTCCAGCAGGTCAGAATGTGTAGCTGGACTGTTTCCTGTGATGAACTGTGTCAGTTTTGGCAACCAGGAGAGAAAAATCCAGCTACTACTTCTTTGGAGCTGGAAGAAACTCTTTTATTCTAGGCTTGCAAAAGAAGGGGATTAGGAGGAAAATGCTGAAGAGCTCAAAGCCAGATGGCTGGGGAGCAGAGACTGACCTTATTCAAAATGAAAGCCTCCTGGAAGCAAGCAGGGAACTGAAGCAGCTCAAGAGTCCAGTGGCTGGGGTATAATCAAACAAAAATCCTGCTCTAAACTAATTACTTAAGTACTTGGTCAAAAAATATAGGCATTTTTATCGATTCCAGTGTGTTTTTATAAGTAAATTTCATTAAAATGCAAAGCAGGAATATGAGGAATATTGTAAGTAATGGTGGGCATTGCACTGCTGTGCTCTTCCATTGCATTGGTTATGGCAGGGCAGGTGTCAGATGATCTAAAACCACAGCACTGTTGGCTTTCCTGATTTCCAGCTCCAGAATGATGCTTATGGAAGGGGAAATACATGTGGTCAGAGTTTGCCATTTTTGTTTTACCTGAAGTAACGATTCTTCCCAAAATAATATCATCCCACAATTTCTTTCTTAGCTATCTCCCATGACACAGTGCAGATTTAGGAGCACATATGCAGTGTGCTGATGGCCATAACGTGAATATAATGTGAAATGGAAACAAGCAGACCTTTGGGGGAGAGAGCTTGTCATTCTCTTCCAGGTCATGCAGCTTCAGCAATGCCAAGAACAAGAACAGTAACAGACAACAAGAGGGATAGTGAACAAGTAATAATAGCAAGGACTTAAGATCTTCCTGGCCATTCAAGATGCAAATCCTGAAACTCTGCAGAGTTCCAGAAACAGGATATCCCAACCAGAATCAGTCTGTCTTTGTTGCCAAGGGTGGCTCTGAAAAACAATGAATTGGAACAGAAATTAAGATTACCACGCCATCACAAAAGAAGCAGCAACCAAGGCTCTTCCACGTACAAAACACACCTGAAAATCGAGAACTTTCCAGCGTTAGAAAACAAGTCTCAAAAGATCAATTTCAACAAAAACCTGGTTTTTTTTTCAGTATCTAAAACCCAGGCAGTGATACATGAACAGATTTTTTTAGGCCATAAGGAATCCTTGTAATAACCAAATTAGATCTCCTGCATTACTCAAGCACAGGACTTTGACATTCCCATAGCCAGAAGCATGACATGCAATCCACCTAGATCTGAGATGGAATTTCAGTTATGCTATTAGGTCATTTTGAAAAAGGAAGAAGGGCTCAAAAATCTAATAAAAATCAAGTTGAACATATAGTAAAGCTGTTGAGTGTTTCTCCATGGAACAGCATCCAACTGATGGAGGTTTAAGCATCCTTAGGCAGTGCTTTTAGTGTGATTATCTCCTCAGGGCTGTTGTATTCTTGCCATGACTTCCCCACTGCTATTTTTACATGGTAATTTGAAATTTTTGTTAAAATTCTCATGCCTGGATCTATATTTGATAGTCTGATGTAGCTGCAAAACTTCTTTGCTCTGTCTGCTTCCTTTGTTATTCTTGAAAAAAGAAATATCTCTCTGTGTAAGTCAGAGTCACTGGAAAAACAAATTTTCAAGTTTTGACCATTGGTTTTATATTTATTCTTCCTCTGCTAGGTATCAAACCCACCACTTTCTTTTTTTCTTTTTCTTTTTAATAGATAATTTTAGGTTTATTTTCTTAAGAAAGAAGAGTTGGGTTCTCCTGGTGTCTGTGCCTGTGGCAGTGTGCATTTAACCCAGGTGCTGCCAATGTAAAGACAAAATATTTGCACCCTCTCACCCCATCCCTGCCTCTGCAGGAAGGTTTTGTTCTGCAAAGCAGATGAGAGAATGGTGCTGGCTAAAAAAAAAACAAGCCATGAAGTCTTATTAACCCAAACCTAAGACCCAAACCAAATCCATCACACATTTTTAGGTGTGATCAGTTCATCAGCTATGAAATTGCCTGTGCCACCAACACCTAGAGGATCAATGCTCCTGCAGGGAGAACAGAGGTGTGTGCACATGTTCATCATTGCTATTCTCTCCCTGCACAGCTCTTAAATCTGTCTGGCCACCAAATCCACCAAACCCCAGCAGGGCTGGGGACTCAAACATTCCTGCTTCTCACATTAGGCATCAGGAAAGGGGAGAGATTGCAGCCAGAGGCTCCTCAGAGGAGGAGAACCACGGTGTGAGCTCAGCTTTTTATCAGCCATCAGAGAGCCCATGTGTGCAGGCACTTTCAGAGACATTGGTGTTATTGGCCACCAAAGCAACCCACTGCAGGGGCACAGGAAGCCTGGATTCACGAGTTCCACTGCTCACTGAGCAAATCATTAGGCTTAGGAGCTTTTATTCAGCTTTTTTGGGGCCTCCAAAGAATCTGCAGTGATGACTGTGCAAGAACAACATGCTCTGGTGCTGGCAAGTAGTTAGAAGGAAAAGAGCCAGAGCAGCCATTAAAACAGTAAAGGCAACTTTTTCATCCAGGATGCCTAAAAGAAAAAAAAAAATTAAACTCAATTTCGGCATGTATCAGGAGAAACACTCCCCAGCCTGCCACACACATCACACACATCCCGTCCCCCATCTCAGTTTGGTCCTAGGGGTCTTGGAAAAATGTTAATCCCCTTTTTAGGCTGGGTTTCACCACTGTGTAACTTTTAAAATTCATAGCAAAGTGTCCTAGGCCCCGACAACCACTTTGCAAGCAATTTCTCACCCTGAACAGAACTAGTGGCAAGTTTATTACCCCTCACAGCCATCCTGTGCATCAGTGGGAGCAGAGGAAACTCTCTTTGGGGAGGGCTGGAGCTCACACAAAGATTTCACCTGTCCCTTTCTGTAAACTCACACCATGAGTTTGACTCAAGAAAATAGGCAGGAGGAAAGACTTGCTCTAAAAAATGGGAGAACACTTACTTTTTAGTGGTACTGCTGCAAGATGCATTCAGCCTAATTTTCTTCCCTGCCCTACTTTGTCCTGCAGAGGTCGGTCTTGCCTGCAACACAGTGCAGACAGCAGATCTGCTCCTCCTAAAGCACTTCAGGGATTAGGAGTATTAGAACTTGGAAAGACTTCATCCCCTCCAAAAAAAAAAAAAAAAAAAAAAAAAAAAAGTTGAAGTTTCTCTCTAAAACAGAGATATGGGGGTTTTTGAACAAGAATTTATGTTCCAAAAAAATAAAATTGATGACAATCCTCCCAAGTCATATCATATATCCAAAGAAATATGAAAAGCAAAGGATAAATCTTATTTACAAAGAAAATTCTGGTAACTAGAGAATAAGCTAGTTTTGGTAAAAATAGACTGAATCAAGGCTTTTTGTTGCCTTTTTCAGCCCAATATTTGCACTTGCAAAGTGCAGAGGACATAAAAATTGACATAAAAAAGGACATAAAAAATGAAGTATGGCAAGTCACAACTGCAATAGCTTTTCTTCCCTTCTAACACACACACATTTTCCATGTTGGGATGCAGCCTTGCTCCTGCAGCAGCACCAGAGCACAATTTCAGAGGCTCCAGCATGCTTTAAATCCCCCTGTACCTCCACAATTCTCAAATGCAGGACTGCAGACATCTTTTGCTGACTTTGCACTCTGAGATATACTGCATAAAATGGACTGTCATCCTTCAGGAGGAAAAAAAAATCCCAGTTCCAAAGCAAGGAAGCACTGTGATTTTGCTTATCTACCCCAACCAAGATTTGACATATCAAGTGCTAAAAGCCCCTTGTCTCTGCACTGGGAGGGGGGTTCTTATCTCCTCTGTGCCACTCAAACACCAGCTGGGAGGCAGCTCTCTGCTGAGCTGGTTTTGGGGGCTTCCACCAGCATTTTCCAAACCAGCTCAACTTTCCCACTGCCTCAGGACTGGTCCCCAGCTAGAAGTAGTTAGTGTGGCAGCTGCTTCCTGAGACATTTGGCCTCCTGAATGCATTCCTGTGGGACTGGGAGAAGGATTTGGAGGAAGCTGGAGGTAGTTTTCTTTCCATCATTTTGTGGCCAGCCTCCTTTCCTCCCCTGCAGCCCTGTCCATGGGGATCCTCTGATTAGAAGGAAAGAGAAATCCCTGTCAGCTTAAGAAACTGGGAAAGAGCAGGGGCTCAGATCACACACAGACCTTCAGCTTGCATTTATGTGAGGGCAAATGAAGTCAGGAAACTTTTTAAGACCCAGTTGCTGTCAGAGGGAGAACACCACCTTTGACTTTTAGTAGGAAGATTTCACAATTCACTAGTAGGAATGAAGGCAAAAGTTCACCTGGGGAAACAAAAAACTTGTCCGGAAGGTGACAAGGTCCTTTATTTAGAATTTATCCTGCCTTGTACACTCCTGTCTACTACTTCATATTGTCATGTGCTGGTTTGGATGTGCAGCTAATAGCAGCTGGCCTGATTTACTCAATATATTGAGAATCCAAGCAGCAGAAATTTGTGCTACTGCAGCTGTGGATACAGACAACCTGACTGTTACCTATGCCTAGTAACAGGCAGGATTTCCTTACAACCCATCAATACTTTCCAGGTGAAATCACTGAATCCCTGCTGGGGATTACATACAGGATGGATCACAGAGAAGTAGATTTTTGTCCATAGTTGTTATGTCTCCTTATTCTTGTCTGGGAAATGTATACTCTCACCTTTATTTGTCACCTTTCCTGCTCTTACACTCATAAATGCTCCCCACAAGTTAAAAATATTTCTGAGGTGACTGGTCAAATATATAAAACAGATGCACAATTGCATCTTGGGATGAATTAATTCTGTCTGTGTGTGAGCAGTATAAATGTATGGGTAGGTCAGGGAATATATTGGACTAAGCACACCAGCTGATTTTTAAATCTCTGAATCTCAGTCGTTGTTTCTTTGTGTCTGATTTTCTTCCTTCTTAGGTAGAGGTGGAATCAAGCAAGGATGTTTTAAGAGGTAATCCCACGTTAAGCATTTCATTTTAATTTAAGTCAAACTTAAGATAAGGCCAAAATGTATTCAACACTTCCAATTTTTTTTCCTGTTATTTGAAGTATAACTTAAAACCAGCCAAATTGGCAGGAATTTTCTTCTAAACTAGCAAGGCAAGGAGCCAGCTCTATGGGCCTTTTTTTTCAGAGCAGCTCCTGGAGCCTTCCCTATCAGCAGACAGCACAAATACTGATTTACACGGGTGGGTGTAAATGAGGTTACCTCATATGCCACAGCGGACGCTCCATGTGGAACTCCAGGTTCCCTCCCTGTATTTTGGACAACAGTTCTTTGTCTGGGACTTGGACAACCTGGCCCTGCATCTCAGATCTTCCCAATTGCATATTCACCCTGCACTGAGAGACAGATTGCTGTTTTGAGAAGGCAGGACCTGGATAATTAAATCTTTGTCCCTGAAAACCTGCATTAGATGTTCACATCCTCCACAGACAGTGCTTCATGGTAGAAATATTAACACAGTGACCACCAAACTAAAATTAAAGGCAAAGGCTATGGCTAGTGAAGGAAGTTCTGCATAGCCAGGGGACCATCTAAGACTCCAGAGGAGACATTTGGATCACTGGATTTAATTTGAGGCACCATATGCAAACCTGCCATCAATGTTTCCAAAAATTAAAATTCACATGCTTAGGACAAAGCCATGGACCACAGGTTGCTTTCACATCACCTGTTTTATTACCTTCAGAAGGACAAGCATTAAAATAAAGGATGTGACTTGGCTCTCAAGAGAACTCAACTCATTACCTGATACCTTCTTGTACAGCCTTGGGCAAAGAAACCCAGATCCCCCAGATACAGTCAATCCACTTAAGTCAATGGAAATTGTCACTGAGCCACCTTGAGGTGTGTCAGGTTTTCAGTTTTAGGTGACCCAGTTTTCAACTTGCAAAATTCCCTGTTTGTTTATTAGCTGTGGTCTCGTGGGAAGACTGTGAGGAAGGATGCATGTTTTGATGTATTTTAAGTATGTTTTGCTCACATGTTACACTGATGAGGACAGACAAACATCTAGAAAAGTAAAAAATAGCCATGCTGAACAGGCAAGATTTGGTCCTCTCTGTTTATAGTTGTTTTTCTCTATTTTGTGTTAAAAAGGAAGTGCAGTGGGGCCAAATCCAGTTGATTTTCTCATGTGCTTACTGTATAGTTGTGTGTAAATAGCCAGATTCATGCAATCTAGAAATAATGCAGTAATGCCCTTGTAAAAATTCAGCCCTTCTACTTTTCTAAGGAGCTTGCTAAAAGAAACAGCTACAGGGTCAATCTCAGGTATAATAGATTTTTCTTTTAGGCTTGAACAATAAAATAGTTGGTGGTCTCTAATGCTACTGCCTTTAAAACATTCCTGGGTTTTATTAGGATAACCCATAAGTCTGGAAAGTCCCACCCTAAGAGCAGCAGCAGCTTTTGTTCAGAAAATACAAGTTTCTTCTTGTACAATGTTGGACTCAAGGGTGTCTGAACTATGAATGAGTGGCTCAGGGCATAGCAGGCAGCAGGTTTCAGACTTTTACAAGGAAGGGAGGAAAGGCAGCCCTGCATGGTGGTGCTGATGTTTAACACTACCTGGGAGAGGAAAGGACTTCACCCAGCTCCTGGTGAGCATGGGCAGGTCTTGATGGGTATTGAAGCTCCACTGACCCCCAGGGTGCTGTGCTGATTTCCTTTCCCAGATCTGGCCATGCATCTACACACCATAGGCTATCTTTAAGAAATCAGAGAAAGCATTAATTTCTTCAGCAAACTTTTCTATGGAACCACGTGCAAATACCTGTGAAGACCTAAAGGAAAATTCCTGAGATAAGTGGCCATTTATTCCACTGCAAAGGACCAAGCAGTTCCTTTTCTTACCAAAATACCTGGAAAATAATGTCATGGGTCACTGTTTCTATGAAACTGCATTTCTTCTTGGTTTATTATTGCTGACTGATCTCATGAGCTAACTTTCCAGAGGAGCACATGTGAATTTATTTACATATGTGCCAATTATATTAATAGAAGTTGCAATGACTCATCAGTGCACATTGCTAAAAATCCTTCCTCATCTCATCTTCACAGGGAGATTTCTGCTCCATGTGAATTTCCTCAGCTTACCTTGCTAGAAGTTCACACATCCTCACTCTCTGGAGAAGAAAATTCACTTTTTTTCTGATCTGGCAGGCACTCAGCCTGCCCATCCCAGTGACCAGACATGCAGCACCTTGGCTTTGAAGGTTGCAATGAATCCTATTTGGGATTCAAATCCCAGCAATCTTCCTGGCAGAGAGCAGCTGGGTCTTTGTTCAGTGATGCTTGAAAGCCCCACACACGTAAGCAACATCATACAAATTTATATTTTGCATTATAGCAAAAGACTCATTTGCTGCATCATAACATTTGTATAACATCTGGTGTATTCATAACACTGGTGCTGGCTGGACTCTTTTATACTTCATATAGATAATATTGTTAATTAATATTTATTCTCTATTCTTGTTTTGCTCTTTCACATAGCTCCCACTATGTGAGCTTTTTCTTTTCCAAATCTTCCTGCCTTCCTCTTTCTCAATCAATATTTCTCCCTGATTTCTCTCCTCATGGCCTCACTTTTACAGAATACATACCCAGCCACAACCAGACTGAACCTGATAACCTTGCAGTGTTTGCATACAAGCAAGATTAGGCAAAATGCTCAGTATAACCTTAGCAAACACCTGAAGGTAGGAGGGCAGCATAGCTCAGAATTTACCCTGGGCTTTACACAACTGCTCTGCACTGGCCCAGCACAGCTTCCAAAGAGGGCATTTGAAAATCCCACTGCAACATCTGAAACTCCTGATCTAAGTTTCAGAAATTATTCCCAAAGAATGCTGTTTTTCTCAAAATACATGATTGATGCTGGTGATTTCTAGGCCAGAGTCCAGGAAGGAGGTTCCACTTCATGAGGACAGTGAATTCACAATTTAGACACTGAGTTGCTCCAAGTGAGACAGAACTGGAATAGCTGAGGCATTTTGCATAAAACTGTCTTGACAGTTGTATTTTAGATGTGCACCCCTGTGGGCAGCTGATTCAGGACCTCCTTTTTAATTCAGTATCTGCAGGTAACCACAGAGGGCAAGCACAGTATTTCTCAAATTATTTTGGGGAAGAACTCCTTGATTAGAGCTAATAGAAGTTAACTGTATGGCACACCAGGTCATTTGAGACAATTTTACTTTCTGGTAGAAATGAATCAAAAGAACAAGAGTCCTCTCTGCCTTAAAGAACTGTCAATCATGTCAGACAAAAATAATGATCATTTCCACTTCTGTAGTGATGCAAAGAGGCAAGTAAGGTGTGAATTGAAGGAAATAAAGGGTGCAAGTGTTTCAGTCCAGGACCATCATGGAACAGAGTCATGGAGCTTTGGAGACCATAAAGCAGCTTCCCCCAAGATCTCAAGGGTCACATAATAGAGCTGAGCTCCCTGAGCTGCACCCAAGTCCCAAGTGTTTTATCCATCCTTCCACTTACCCACGTAGCTTCAGAGGTCCAAATTCTGCCCTGGAGTACATGTTGACCTCATTAACTTACTCTGAATAAGAGCTGTGGGCAGAACTTAGCCCACAGCAAGCAAGATTTATGGACTGAAAATGCCACATACTTGGCTTTTTATTCAGCAAGAAAAAAAGAGAAAAGCTTGAAACAAGCCGAGCAGAGTAAATGAATCAGGACTGCATATTTTTCATTCTGAGAACAAGAAAATATATATGCATGAACATAAAAAGCACAGGTGCCCAAGTGCTGCAGTGGCCTCCTAAATCTGCTATAAAGCACCAACAGCTAGGTTATACCTGTCTCCAGACAGATACATAAATTAATGCTGGGGGTTTTTAAGCAGGAAAAAACCAATCTTAAATAAACTTTTTTTTTTCATCTTTTTCCCTAAGGCCCTGTGTTCCTTGTACTAGAATTAAGTGTGTATAGGTGCCATGCTCTTTGAACATAAAACTGCACAGCAGCTTATTCTCAACAGGGAAAAGCAAATCTTTGGTTATGCTGCATTCCTAATAATTTTTGCAGTTTATGGAAAACTCCCATAAACAGAGTATAACACAGTAAGCTTTCTCTGCTAATATGCTGTCTAGACTCCTTAAAATATGAGTTCTCCCTGCCTACTGTGTATCATGGCTTAAACTTTTGACCTTGTTTCTGCTCCCTTTGACCACTTCATAGGTTTTGACCCTTTTCAAGTATTTAATACCCAAATGGCAGGTCACCAGAGCTGCTGGGTCTATTAGGACTCTTAAAACCTGTCTTTTATGGTGAAGTTGAGAAAACTGGCTGCAATCTAACACAAAAAGTCAGAAAAATCTCTTCCCCCTTCACACAGCCCTCGACATAAGGCACCTTCCCAGGCTGGGTGACATTGATCTGGGGTAGAAGTGACAGCAGGCTCTTCTCTAACACCATCACATACGTGCTGGAAGGGGCAGAGGGCTCCTCATGGAACCACACAAACACTGGGGCATTGCTAATGCATGCCTTTGATTTCTGTTTATGGCCCCCAAGTTGAGTGATCTGTCTTGTTGGCACCAACCTGACTATTTTTAAATGATGCAGCAGCTGGCTCAACACATACTTCAAAGATTTATGTTCCTGTCTCAAAGCCCTCTCACTGAAAGGGGAACTCTGGAGTAGCTTCCACTCACTCCACACACAGAGACAGTTGACATACTTTATCCCACAGCATGGATTTTAACCAAGAGAAAGCAGGGAGTTATGTGAGGGAAGGCAAATACAGAACAACAAAGGCAATAGTGAAATATTTGACAGTTCACAGACCTCGAAGTTCTTGAGGTTGAGTTGATTACAACTCACAACTCTGGACTTCTCAAGCTGCAGAGTCAGATAAACTCCTGATGGACATTCAGTGCAGGAAATTGGCCCTTCCTATGAAGGGAAATGCAGAAATTGAGTTAATTCCTACACTTGCAGAAGCACATGGATAGACACACACCCACATGGACTTAGATGGGCTCATGTTTAAGTAACAGTAAAAGATCACTGTGCAGATGAGTATAACCAGGTATCAGTTGATGAGGGATATCTAGGAACACCCATGTCAGATGCAGAAATGCAGGATATTTCAGCTAAACTCTCACATGCTGGCACTAACAATTACTAGAGACACTCTTTTGTAGGGAGGCATTTAATATTTGGCCTACAATGCCTCTCCATTATGAATAGTCTGAATGAAATCCTGTGGTTAACAATCATTCCAGAAGTGGCTGACCAGCCTTGCCTTCACAGAGGTCTAGAAATCCAAAGATCCATAGGGGAATATTTTTCACTGCTGGCTAGAAAAATGTATGTAGTTCCTGGCTAACCCAAGGTGGACACTCAAATGAACTACAGACCTGAAAAAGCATCAGCAGTCTCCTTACCCAGAAAGCAACCCTGGAACAATCCGTGTGTTTGAGCCCATTGTGATGGACAATTTGGAGATGTGAATCCCAAGGGAAGAGACCCCTGTGGATGGTGGGAGTAGTGGTGGAGGTGATTCAGTTCTGCTGCTGTTAACAGCCACAAATTGCCCTGAGTTTATTGCAGCTCTGACACTACAAGGGAGGAACCTGCTTGCCCCAAAAACCTGAAGGAAGAGAAATAATGATCCCATCTGCCTTCTGTGTGGGGTTAGCTGTGATTTCACTGTGCCTGGTAAAAGTAATTGTGTTCCCTTATGTTAAACCCTTACCTGGAGAGCAAAATCTGTGAAATCCTGGCAAGCAGACCCCTTCTCCCCATCACCACATAGCTTAACTTTCAATCCTGGCTTCAAGAGAGCTGCCCAGACCATGACACAAATCCCTGAGCAGGACCCAAGTGAGATGTGCAGTCTCCCATCTAATCTCTCCATCCTCACCATAGGACAAGGGAGGTTCTCTCCATCCAGTTTACAGCTCCATCCATGGTGGGGCACAGCATCCTGAATTCAGAAATTCCTTCTGCTGTGGAGGTAGCACTATAAATTCCTCTAATTTAGCTCCTTCAGCTGCTCTCTGAGCTGTTTCCTGTGCTGTCTGGTTCACTGTCCTAAAACAAATCACTTTCAAAAGAGATATTTCATTAAACTTTCCAAAATCAACTGCTGTTCAAATGCTTGGATTATGGACGACTTTTAACAGCATAAAAATTTAAGCACATGGAACATATATTTTGTGGGATTTTTCCTCCCTCTGTCAGTCTTATTGTAAGGTCGTGTTGGACTCATTTTGGACTTCTAAACAGGTGAGGGATCAGAAGTAGATCCAGCCCATCACCCTTCCTCTGGGCTGGCCACTTCTGGGGCTGGAGCAAACTCCTCTCTGGCTTCAGAGCAAGACTAATTCCATAAAACCAATTACAAATATGGGTATACATATTTGCACACACATATACACATATTTATCATCCATATGTCTCTCTCTCAGCTTTTTTCAGGCTTAAGCTAAAATCCTTCTAATCTGCATCAGACACAGTAAATGTTGCCTCTGTGATATCTCAGTGCTTCCCTGCCTATAATGTTTTTTAGGTAGTATTAGGAAATACTACCCAAAAGCTTTTGAGAACAACAGGAATCTTTCTGTTATCCCCTCGGGTTTCAGATCAGGACCTGAATTCTTTGTCTAAGCCAAAATTTCTACATTGTCCCCTCTCTTTTTTCTCTGATTTTCCCATGTCTGCCACAATTGCCTGCCTTTCTTACAACATCTGGTAGAGTTTTTTTAATGCATCTATATCTGACGGCTGAATTAGACACATGACTTTTAAATAGCTTAAAATATTTTGACATCTCCTAACCTACTCCTAAATCCTACAGATGGGTCAAATTATCTGCTAAGATCTGCTCAGTGGGTCTCACCCTAGTGTTTTCTTGTCCTTAAATGTGCAAAACAATTATGTGAAATGGAAAAAAAAGCTTAAATTACAATTAAATTA
This sequence comes from Muscicapa striata striata, assembly GCA_030060385.1. Classification (NCBI taxonomy): domain Eukaryota; kingdom Metazoa; phylum Chordata; class Aves; order Passeriformes; family Muscicapidae; genus Muscicapa; species Muscicapa striata. The sequence continues at coordinate 169,607 of JAREIS010000178.1, forward strand.
CAATTAAAGCTTAAATTTTATGGTGCTGAACCAAGGAGGTAAGTTCGGATAAACATTTTGTCAGCGTGTAACAAACCAAATTTGTGTAAGGAATTGATATTCTCCACACATCTTGATGTGCTGGTGTTCATTTTTCCTTTTAAATCTCAAGAGCCAACACTGTAGTGATACAGATTTCAGGCTTGTATTGAATAAGATCACACCATAATATTGATACATTTATAATAGCCTTCATATGGAAAAATTCTAGCAAGTTCAAATGATTCACCAAGATTTTGCTTAGGTATTCATGTCTGAACCAGAAACTCTCCAGAGGGTCATTTGCTTGTTTGATAAATCAGAAAAGAACACATTTTTATACAAGTATTTTAATACAGGAAATATGAGTCTAGTCAGTATCTTTCCAAATACATGTGTCTGAGTGGTTTTTGATTTGAAATGCTGCTTAATGTCTTTTAAAGTACTATTTAAACAACTTCACATGAGCAACTACCAATCAATATGTCTCCCATTCCCTAACACTAAAAGACCAATGCTAAATAAATGGGTTTTTAGAATCACATATAATGAATAAACCATAAAGGAAGTGGAAGAGGAAGAAACGAAAACAGCAACAGGGCCTTATTTAGGATATGTATTACCCCAAAAATGTAAATGGTCACCTCTAGTTTGGCTTTCCAATGGAAAAGAAATAACATGAAATTGGGCAATTACAGATCTTTTCCTGAGGTATGACTCAGTCTGCTGCATTTTTTGGAGGGCTGGTAGTGATGGACTGGGCAGTGTCCAGGCAGGCCAAAGGCAACAGATTTATGACATTAAAAAGGGTGTAGTCAGAGAGTAACTTGTAACAAATGCATCTAAAAATGAGCTGTAAAGAGATGATGGATGATAGCAGAGAGCAGGCCCCCAGGAAATGCTGGGCTTTGAAAGCTCCCACTGAACTCTGGTTTAATCCTGGTCTGAGTGGAGCCAGCAGAGGGAGAGGAGGCTTCTCACAGAAACCATATTTTTATATTGCAATGAGCAGAGTAATTCAGACAGAGTCCCAAGCATCTCAAAAGGGGAAAGGGAAGACAAAGCTGCTTTGCCAAACTTGCACAAGCTGAACTTGCAGAGCTTTCCTTTTAGAAGAAATAAAATCTAAGCCTTTTGGTAGCATGGTGTATCAGAAGGATTTTTTAATCCATCTGTGGGGTGGGAGGTGTGGTTTCTAGTGCAGAAAGTGAATGGCAGTAGCCACAGGGTTTGGATGCTGAGTTTTTGTGCACCACAGTGCTGATCAAAGGCTGGAGGAAATGATGCACAGACACTCAAACAGCTCAGGCTGTTCTGCTCATCTGTCAGTAATTTCTCTAGGTCCTATCTACTGATCCCCTACCCTATTAATCTCTTCTAAATTCTCACCATTCTCTCCTGAAATCAGGAAACTTCTTGCATCCATAACTTCTCCTGGCAGGGATGCCACAGCTCTGTTACCTTTGTGTGAAGAAAAACTTTCCTGTTGTTTTTAACCTGGATTTTACAAGCCTGTATCATGGCCACTTGCTCTTGTGCTGGAAAAATCACAGAATGGTTTGGCTCGGAAAGGACTTTAAATATCATTAATTTCCACCCCCTGTGATGAGCAGGGACAACTTCCACTAGACCAGGTTGCTCTAAGCCCCATCCAGCCTTGTCTTGAATGTTTCCAGGGAAAAGGCAGTGAACAGTTTATCCCTGCTCAACCCCTCCTTACCATTTGTGGTACTCTAGATCACTGTTTTACCCTCATTCCCAATCTGCCCCTTTTCCAGATTCAGTCATGTCTTATATGGAAGTTATTCCAAGCCTTTGATTACACTTTTTACCCTTTTTTAGAACCTTTTCAAATTTACTACATTTTTTTTTCTCTTTTTCTTTTTATGTTTGTTTGTTTGTTTGTTTTTGTTTTTTTTTTTTTTTTCAGATGAGGAGACAGAACAACATACATTATTTGAGGTGTGTCCCATGGTAATAGAAAGTGATGAAATTATTTTTGGTTTGCTTTCTAATCCTCTCCTAATAATTCCTAGTGTTTGATTTGCTTTTTTTTTTGCTTTTTTTTTTCTGATGGCTTCTGAGCCCTGCACTGATGTTTTCATTCAAGATTCACTTCTTAGTCATAATAGTCAGCTCAGAGCCCATCACTTTATAATGAATCTAGGGCATGTTTTTCCCCACATGCATCACTTTCTGTTTATATACACTGAATTTCATCTGTCATTTTATTGCCCAGTCACTCAGCCTCATAAGGACCTTCTGCAACTCTTCACCCTTCACAATCCCCACTGTTAAAAGCCAACAGGAAGCCTGTGGCTCCTTTTGCTCAGGGAAGGTTAGCAGGGACTGGGCAATGCAGGCAGGCTCATCCTTGGGCAAAGCTGGCTGGATTAGCTGCCCTTAGAGCTCCCTCAGGACAAACTGGGCACTCTCAGGGATGCTCAGGCAAAGGAGGAGTTTTCCCAGCACACCTCCATGGAATTCTGCAGCCTTCACCTAAATGGAGCCTTCCTGAAAGCCTGGCTATGTGAGGATGGGGAGGAGCAAGGCAGGCTTGCCCTGCACAGCTGCACATGGTGCTGGGAGTTAGACTGGCTATGGTACAGCCACACGTCTGCTAATGTCAGCTCATAAAAGACCAAAAAAACAACAACAAAAAAAAAGAAATCGCCTTTGGTTTAAAGTTTGCCCCCTCTGCACTCCCCACCCTTTTTCCCCCCTCTCTGCTTCAAAAGAAAGACAGGTTTGAGTCTGACTCTGAAGCACCCTCTGCTACAGTATGTGCCATTTACTTTAGTAAGGCTGATTAAGTCATGCATTTACAAGTAGACCTTCCATCAGAGCTAATTTAAAGCAGATGTTCTGGGTTCCACAGCCAGGGAGGCATCAATCTGAGAATTGCAAGGGTCTCTGTAAGAGCACTGTTTTTACTGCACTTTATAGAGCACTGGGAGGAGGTTAATTGGTGTAAAAGTTTAATTTCAAATAAGGATCCCCTTTTAAAGTTGCATATATGCATATACTTTTTATGGAGCGTTATATTACAAAGTCAAAGTGGGGGAGAAAAATCATCCAAAAACATTTCAGGATCAAAGACACCCAACCTGTCAACTGCTAAGATATTTTTATGAGGAAATAGGACTCAGATTTTCTCCAGAAGACGCGGAGAGAAGTAAGAAGTGGAAAAATATTTAACTAGATTCCATGGTATATTAGAAGAAGGAGAAAAAAAAACCACCCATGCCAATATGTTGGTTTCAGAACCTTCTGGCTTGGCTTCCACTGCTGAAAATATTGGCAAGAAAATGCTCTGCGCTGGGAATATTTATTAGAAAAGCAATAGATTTGTACAGTTTAACAATAGAGGGAGGATTCAGAGTCATCCATTTGCTCTGTGTTCTAACTTTCAACTACTTTTGTTTTTTATTTGCAAGCCAGAATAACTATACTTATCCCTTGAAATGATCGTCAGCACTGGCTTAGCATAATTGTATTATTTTATTAATTGTATTGCCTGTGCAGGGGTTATGGCCTGTTTCTTACACTGAAAACTGCACAAGCTGCACCCAGATGGGAGGCCAGTCTTTTTAGTAATTTAAATTTACATTTTATGATTATTAGAAACTATCATATTTTTGCCTTCAATAAAGGCAGCAAAAGAAACCAGATTTACCTTGAACTTCAATTTAGTTTTGCACTAATACAGACTGTGGCCGTGTTCAGCTCCAGAAAGGTTCTCTCTTCCTCTACCATTCCTGAGGGAGAATCCCATTAAATGTTGCTGCTCTTCCTGCCTTGTGTTACAGGAGCACCTATGGGCCTTGGCCAAACTTGCTTAACACTTTCCAAACCACGGCCTTGACAAAGCACCTTCGAGTGTGCCAGGGTAAGAGAGATAGAAACGGGCTGTAAATGCTTCCTGCAAAGAAATGAGTGATTTACTCAAGGCTGTATAAAAATTATGCCCAAAGACCTCATACACCTTTCTTTTGTGTGCCAGTCTAGAATCCCAATCACAGCAGGCTCTTTCTGATCCTGATGAAGACTTCTCATCAAACAGCAATGAAATGTGACAGAAAAGCTCTTATTTGTTATTTCTCCTTTTTCAAGTGTTTGGAGCCATCCCAGACTTGCATGACCAAGGGAGATTTGGGGGGAGTTCAGTGTAGAGGGTCATTTCAGACTTTCTGGGCAAGGGCAAGGGTAACCTGCAGGGTGAGCTCAGAAAAGTCATGTACACAGAGTGTAAGGCACACAGCCCTGGTTTGAGGTCCTCTTCTCTTCCTTGTCCAGAAAGAATTCCATGGTGGTGTGCTGGTGTTTGAATCTGCCACATGAGATCCACATCACATTACCCAAATTCCCATTGCCCCAAGTCCTCACCTCTGCCCATCTGTCTGTAAGTGGCTCTGTGCTGATGTGGGGGAGTACTGCCTGAGCCCTGTGCAACTCAGGAACAAGGAATGTCTGGCCCTGGAAAGGGGAATGGAGGAGTTTGCTTTGGAGGATTCCCAGGAGGAGCTGAGCACTGGGCATGCTGGAGGTGCTGACGTGCAGGATGTTTCCCAGACAGCAGAACAGTGCAGGTGCTGTAACTGCACTGGTTAAGGGCCACTGTGCTCAAGGGGTTGGCAGAATTTTACCCCCCAAATTAAGGGTAGCTGTGTAGCACTCAATCCTCAGATCTTTTATGACTGGGAAGAGCACACCAAGCCCATCACTAAATAAGTTATTTCTAAGGGCAGCTTGAAATGGTATTGACAGGATGAGTGAAGTTCCTGTGCAGGGTATGCACCTATTCTTTATAGTCTGGCTTAGTGAAACACAAAGACCTGAGTGGCTCTGTGCCCAAGGAAGAATATAATCCTTCAGGGGATATGGAACTAACAATCTCATAATGTACTGAAGCCAAAACAGGCAGAGCACACTGGGCCAAATGCATCCTGACTGGAAATCCTGCAATTTGAGAAGGCTACAACACAGATGAGTTTAACCCAATGCATTTTGAATTTAGAATAGATGCCAAGTAGTAACCATTCCCACGTGAAAATAGCAAACATATCTCTTTGAGACCGGTGTGTTCCAATGAAGTGCATGAACTTAAGGGTTTTCTCCTTCCCAGGTGAGTAATGCAAAAACGAATTAAAAGCAGGAAATCCTGATAAGTGGTACAAGGATGTCTGTGCTACAATAGAATCAATCCTCATCTTCTCTGGCCCCCTTTTCAACATCTTCTTCCTCATTAATCTCATTTTCAAAGTCCTGAAACAAGTTGCTGCCAAGCCTGATATTTTTGCCAATTTTCTTTTATACTCCAGCCATTTGGATTATGTATTGCGGTTCTGTTAAAATACAGAAGAGAGAGAGAGACTGCTCAAAAAGCAATTACTAGTCAGTTTATACAAAACAGCAGTTTTGTAGGTTCCTTACCTTTGTTTTGTCTTTCACCTCTGAAAACATAGCTTCCAAATTCCATGTAGTAATTTTCAGTCCCTCAGATGCAAACTGTGAGGTCTTCAGTTAGCAGATACTGCATTCTGGAGTCAGCTTTTCCAAAAGGTCTTCTGGAGCACAAAGAGGACCAAAGTCCTCTTTACTTTAATAAGGTCTTTTGTTTCAGATTTTACTGACATCAGTACATCCCTGGTAACTTGGGATCTCTGCACATTTTAAGCCTCAGACTTGCAGTTCTCCAAATATCTTTTCTCTCAGACAAAATATGAGTATTTACAGCACCTTGGAGAGATGTGGGAGTTGTATCTAAATCCAAACTTGAAATCCCCAAATTTCTGTTCATAAACTTCACACCCTGCAACTATGTAGGATCCCTAGTGCCCAGCAGTAAAGTTCCCTAAATTCACACCTCAGATTAGGTGCCTCCTCCTTTCAGATGCTGTTGGACACTACCAATATCACCAACCCAAACCATTCTATGATTCTTCCTATGACAAATGTTGATTCATCTCCCTGGTATCCAGTGACAGGACACATGGGAATTGTTCAAAGCTGCACCAGGAGAGGTTTAGACTGGACATTAGGAAGCATTTCTTTACCAAGAGGATGATCAGACACTGGAACAGACTTCCCAGAGAGATGGTTGATGTCACAAACCTGTCAGTGTTTAGGAGACATTTGGACATTTGTCCTTATTGCACTGGTCAGTGCTGAAGTGATCAGATAGTTGGATCAGAGGAGCATTGTATGTAATTCCAGCTGAAATATCTATTCTATTCTATTCTATTCTATTCTATTCTATTCTATTCTATTCTATTCTATTCTATTCTATTCTATTCTATTCTTCTTAAATCACTCAATCGTTATAGTGAAACGTGCTAGATAACCAGAACTGCAACCATAATGTTGGATGTGTGTTTTCATAATTATTTTTCCTACTTCCATTTCTTAACACAAAGATCAGTCTGATGTTCATAAAATCAGGAGGCAAAATGCAAGACTGTGTCCTTGGATTCATCCCCATGGATCCTGGGTTTAGCTGCTGGTGCCAAATGGGCTTTGTGCACAGCACCCCATTCAGCTCTGCCAAGATATTTCCTGCTCCCCACAAATTTATGATGTCACTTGGAGCAAAACTCATCTCAGTATCTTACTTTTATGATGGTAACTCTGTTGTGAATCTGATACAAAAGCAGCAGTACCCTGGCTTCTGAGCTGGTGTAAAAAGGAGAGCTGCATCAGTTTGTGCCAGCTGAGGATGTGGTTCAAGCTGTTTGGTTTTTCTTTTCCCTGCAAGATGTTTGCTGCAATCTCAAGGACACTGGAAAAAATGTTAACATCAGCCAGTTGGGGGCAGGAGGGAAAAATCCCTGAAAATTTAATATAGTTGCAGAGCACTTTTTGTTTTTTCCATTAGCCGATATTCTCAGGTTACCAGAAAGGAATTCATTGTACTTCTCCACATTTGCTGCTATTGAAACAAGAGATTGAAAGAGTTGAGAATAAATGGCCAGGCTGAAAACTTGCAGTGCTTGTGCTGGGGTTTGGGTAAGGGCCCTTACCAATAGAGGGCTGATTAGGCATCTATTTCCCAGTCCTCAGCAATGAGATTAGGAAGTGCAGGAAATTCATTGTCTTGAGCTTGCCACTGCTGGCTTGCTCCAACAGCCATCCATCAAGGGACTGACAAGCTCAAACTGTCCATGTCAATCTGCAGCTGCCTTTAATCACACACAGATTTATGGGACACCCCCCTCGCCCCCTGTGGAGATCTAGAAACTGTGCTTTGTTTTGCCTTGACATACATTTTTCCATTTAAGATGAAGAAGTATGAGTCCTGTTAAGCTGCACTGCAGCTAAGAAGCAGAAGGGGCAAAGCTCTGTCTGAAATGGAGGAAATGATGATGTAATTTTGAACAGTTTAGGACTGAAGGGATTAAAAGCTTTGGAGCAGGATTTGGAAAGTCTCTGGTGTTACGTACAGTAAGGTAATATCTCCTGCCTCCCCATCTGGACAGAGAGGACCTTTCACTATTTACTGGTATGGGGGTTGCTGTTGTAGCTGTGCTGCTCATGAAGCACATGGCACTTCATACTCCATCAACATTTCCATCACAAACCCTCCTTTCCTGTGAGGGACCACAACACCACAGTAAACATTTGCTGCAGGGTAAAGCTTGCCCTGAAAGTCTGGTCTCAAGCTGAAGAGCAGCAGGGGCACGAGGCAGGATCAGGCTTGGAAGCTTTCCACTTTCTAGTAACATTACACTTACCTCATTTTCTAAAATGAGCATTTCTAGCCATCATCAACAACCCCAGAGCAGGGGCTGATGCTCCTTTTCCATGTGTTCAGACAGCTTGCTGCCCAGGCTGTGCAGGGATTTACATTCCCCCTGGTTTGGTGGTGGGACACACGTCCTGGGTGATGCTGGCCAGGCACATCTCGCTCCAGGGGCTGTGTAACACCCCAGCAGGCTCAGCAGCCCCTTGGCTCACCTCCCCATCCCATCTGCTGCTCTCTGAAGCTCCAGGCAGGGGCTGCACACACAGGGAAGTGCCTGGTTTTCCTCAGCCTGCCCTTGGCCATGCTGCTTATCCCCAAGAGGTCCAAGAGAACACAGGTGAAGTCATTGTGTGCTGCTGGAGCCCTGAGTGGTCCTTGCAGTGTTGTCTCCCAGCAGTTCAATGATTTTGGGGGGGGTCTCACTGGCAGTTTCCATTAAGATAAGAAACTCACTTTAGTTATCTTTTCAAAACCTCTTTATGAACTCAAATCATCTTTATTAAGCAAACGTAATTTCTCTGAGCAGAGCAGGAATCAAATAACATGTGGGGACAACACCTGGTCCTACTGCAACCAGTTGCTCACCCATATTCTCTGGCCCTCTCTGTGTTATTCTCTCTAGGTCAGGCTCTAAGAACATCTCTGGCTGCAGGTTTTGGTTCCTTTTCAGTTTGCTGCCTTGCCCCCTCTTAATGCTCCTCCCATGTCCAGACACACGACCAAGCCAGAGCTGTGTTCTGTCAAAAATGCTCTTGTCAGATTTATCATGAAACTGAATTTGTCAGCTACAGATATGTCTGTATCAAATACAAGACAGGGATATCAAGCTAAGAATAAGCTAGCAAATGGCAAGAAATAAATTACTTCTTAATCTCCAGGAACAGAAGTGGTATTTGACAGGTGTTCTGGCCATGCTTTAAGGGATAATCAAACTCTCTGATTGCTCTAAACACATGGAAAGTCAGTACACATGCAAAAAAGTGGCCATATCCCCTAGTAAAAACCTGTCTGAGAAATACCTGCATTGCAGATGTATTTTCAAAGCCTGTTCTGTAATTACTCTGCTATATGGAAACACAGCATGAAGTTGTGGTCTGCACCCATTAGTTTTAATCACAAAGCAAGCAAATAAAATCAGCTATTCAGGCATGCTGAAATAACATTAAGGGCCAGATAAATTTGCAAGTGCAATCACAGTTGCAAGTCAGAAGATATTTACAATTCAAAGAGCATCAGTCCAATTCAAGAGGCTTCCAAAGGTCTGCTTTCTAATCTGTCTCCATAGCCAGAATAATTAGAGTGTTATATGCTCTGATAACAACTTTCTCAAGTTCCTTATCTGAATAGAAATAGCACAGGGACTGTCTCACTCAGGAGACTGTAAATCAAAAGTGAAATGACAGTTTTAGTGGAGGCTCTGGGATTTATTTCAGCTGAAGACCTAACCATGCCATGATGACATACAAGCCTGCCATAAAGACAGTGCTAAATGAATCTTAAAAAACGTTAAAAGAGATCCAGTTCACTCTCAGAAGAGGTCAGTGATTTACAGGATTCATATTCCTGTATTGTTTTTATTGTTATTATTTTATGACAAGGTTCATCTGGGGTCAGTTGACACTGCAGAGTTCTCTGTGGCTGGGCTGTGCCTGCTGCAGTGGCTGATACAAGAGGGAGGGAAGGCATTTCCATCTATCCCATGCCTGGGAATTTCTGCTGGAGACTGGAGTGCTGTTCCATAGGGAACAGGGCTGGGGATGACTTCTCTAGAGCACAGCAGCCTTCAAGGGTCCCAACAGGAGCATTTTGAGGTTGCCATTAGCCAAAATTCTGAAAATAAGTGTTTTCAGCAGCACAACCACTCTTGGCAGGCACATCCTGCTTGGTTCCTGAGATTCTGTGTCAATGGAAAATGAGCCTTTGTAAGCCACAGGGCAGCTCATGGACATTGTCCCACATTTCTGCTTGGATTCACATGAATCTGGTGATCCTCTTAAGGTTTGTGTGGCACTACTACACACATGGATATGGTATTCTCTTTTGGAAAGGCCAGAAAACTCTAACTACCCAGAAGAAAAATATTGGGCCAAGTCCAAAAGTCTCCTCTTTGCTCAAAAAATATTCCACAAAGAGAAAGAGAGTGGAGTTCTTTTCAGGGATCACTGGCTGTATACCTTAGCAAAGCTGAAATTATTCGACAAAGCCATTTCATAGTCTGCCCCACTGCCTGCAGCCTATAAAAAATACACAAGCAAACCCACTACTGCTTGCCAGTGGCCAAGAACCAGGGAAAACACATTTTTGACTCATTTTCTTGTTTCTTTCTCTCTCTGTGCCCTCTTCAGAGCAATCACAGGTAGACATCCAGCAGAACATTCCAGTGCTAAGGCTAAGTTCTGCAGCATTTTCCCACGTCTACTGTGCTCACTATAGGTACCAGAAAAAAATGGTGGAGAAATATCTCAAGATACTTTTGACACTTTGAGAGGTGTCTCAAGACACCTTGTAATAAGTGATGTTTTCACAATGATAAGCAGCAGTTGACTGGTAGGCTGAAAACAGCAACGTTACCCAAAATTTATGTTTGATCCTGTCACCTGAAAAGGTGCACTGCAACATTAGTTAGTCCTTATGCCTGGAAAGAGTTTGGTCCCTGAGCCCTGACTGACAGGTGGACTTTTGCCATCAACCTGGGAGAAAGCTTCCCTTCAATTCCAGATGCACAATATTCAATCTGTGAGTTCTGGTCAGTGTTGCCATTGCTGGCTTTCACAGGGTGATTTAAAAGGGCTTTCTTCCCATTGTTTTTCCAAGGACCTGCCCAAAAATGTTTCCATCCAAACCACCATCATGCAAGACTCCAGCAGAGGAGCAAAGAACAATAGCACACAAGGTTCCAAGTTCAATAGCAATTTCAAGGATTTTGGCTGTTACAGTTAATGAGTGGCAGTTTCTCTCAGGCCTTCTTTCCTTAACCCCTGACAGACAAGGCTTGGAAAACTGCTGGTTGAGAGGGCAAAGAGGTCAAAAGACACATATAAATTATTAAGAAAGCAAAATAGAAAAAGTTATAAGTGTTTTGAAGCAAAACTCTCAGATAAAATGAGATTTTATTTCTATTTCCACTTTTGCTAAGGGAAGGCATGAGACTGAAGGGTGGGGTTCAGAGTCTGGATTTTGGGCAGGGCTATTTTAGAAGGCTGAAGATAGTCCAAAAGTTGCTCTAGGGCAAGCACTTCCCAACTTAAGGGTATTAAAAAAAAAAAAAAAAGTATTCTGATCTGAAATCTGTGGCTTGGGTGTGTCTCTAAACATTTCTTTTTCTTGGAAAAAAAAAAAATCATGATATGATGCCACTGCAGAAAAACCCTGGCTGGGTCAGACGGGGATGCCCTGAGCTCAGCTTTAGCACACAGTGCCTGTGTCAGGATTAACAAGTGTCCCCTGACACAGCTGATGCCTTGGAGTGCCTACCTGGAACAGAGGCTAGACAAAAGTGAGTATTTATTAATGACCTTCAAACTACCTTGGGTAGTCAGAAGCCTTCCAGAGGCTACACCCAAGCTGGATGATGGTCACAAGTTTTTCAGACAATTTTAGGTTTGGCCCATTTACATATCAGGGGTTAATCCTCCAATTAAAGCTTCAGGTAATGAAGTCATATACCCCCAGTTTGCTCCCCCCCAAATTCAAGTTTTGTTTATACTTTTTGCAGTAGGGTGTCCTTGGATTTCAGGCCTAGAGGGATTGTTTTATCTGATCAAAATGTGAAGACAGGTAACTACATGGGGTTCGGAATTATACACTAATGCAATACAGGATTTGAAAAATATGAAAGCTAAAATCCTAAGGCATCACAGCCAGGGCACCATGAGAGCCCTCCAGGCCAGAGACTGAGAGGGTTCAAACAGAAGAAAATGTGCCACAGGGAAGGACACAGGATTTCAACCTCCAACAAGAGAAAGCCCATTATTTCATGGGAGTTTAGCACCCTGCCAGGCACTGCTGCTGTACACAACCCTCTGAGTTGGTTGTTCCTTCTGCAGCAGAGACAGAGATGGATTTAACCTGTGAGACATAGGAGCATGTTCTGCCACATTTCCCTGCACCAGGACTTGGTGGCCTCCAGTGCCCCATCTTTGCTGACCCCAAAGTACTTTCCTCCCTGTGCCTCAATTTCAATGTCTTCATGCCCCATGAGTGTGAATGGTGTCACTGAGGGAATAAACAAAAACTGGGGCTTGTCCTGCAGGACACAACAGAAATAAATTCAAAATATCAGCACTTTGGTGTTACCTGAGATCCTTCATTTGTAGTTGCTAGTGATGTTCCTAAGACTTTTGTCCATCTTGGAAAAAGGGTAAATCCTCCAGTACAGCTCTGGAGAAAAGAAGAGGCCCTCACATTCATGGTGAATACTTGTCACAGTCCCTCTGTGACAGGTCAGCATTTGATATGAATGAGGGAGGAGACAGCAAGTGGAGGTCTTCAGCTAATAATTACCTTGAATAACTTTCCTGCAGGTGCTGTGCAGGTGGTCTGAGCCCTTAGGCACTGACCTAGGAAAAACCATGGGAATCCTGCGTCTGCCACTGCTCCCATCTGAGCTTTCAGCTGGGACACTGAAAAAAAAAAAATCCACATTTTAATCAACAGTTATCAGTTTAGAGTTGCTTTGAAAGTGGAGGAAAAATTTGATGTCATTGTAAAGCTTAACTCCATTCATTTTAGCAGCTTCCATGTCAGCTCATGGAAGCTCATGTCAGCTTTAAAAGAAGTTGAGAACTTCCTCGCAGATGAGAAGAGCATTTGTCAGCTCAACCTTGTAGACATTTAAAAACCAACCCAAAACACACATTCTTTCCTCAGGCTGGCCAGGCAGCCATTGGGATCCACCCCTTCTGAACAACTGCCCTCTGATGTTTTAAGGTATTCTGGAATTTTAGTTAGCCAGTGACAAACTCTTGTGAAATGTGTGAGAATTCTTCTCCAGGCCACTGACTTGAGGGTTATTGTGTCTGCATTAAAGTTTAAAGCTTTTTAACAGCTCTTTAAGTGCAATTCTCAAGATGTATGAATCTTGTGAGTCACAGTGGCTTCTAAGGAGCAGCAGTCATTTATTTCTTGGATTATCAGTAAAATCTAATTTCTGAGGGAAAAAAAAAAAAAAGAAATTACACCATTCTGTGCTTTGACATTCAGGAATATGCCATGAAATAAGGTTACTGGTTCATGCTGCATGCTTTATTGGTTTCTAAAATCAGATACAAGTCTGTGATCAGTGCATAAATTTCTTAACACTGCCTGTGCAGTGCTTGGGGTTTCTCCCAAGAAATAACTACAACCCTTCCTACACCCGGAAAACATATTGGCTAAGACTCAGTATAGGCTGATCCCAAATTTACCAAGAATCTCAAGGCTTCCTTCACATGCTCAGGGCCAAGCTTCTGGGTGGGGGGTTAGAAAAATACTTTCTGGGGAGTTGTCATTCAGAATGCAGAAGATTCTCTTAGACTCAGCATGGATTGAGGACATGAATTACCCCCTGTGAATTTTAGGCTAAAGAAATTCAGCACATTCTGAGACTACTTCAAAATTCACTTTTTACACAGTTGTCCACTGGTATCAAAAGCTGAAACGCAAGAAAGAGGTACAGAAAAGGATCAAAAGAGATGATTGTTCAAAGAAAGAGAGAGCAGGAATACTGAAACTAAGGATTTCCAGGCTGTTTGGCATATCTGAAATTCATGTTGCTGTTTTACCACCAGGAGCCTGCTGTACCATGAAAGAAACTTTTATTTTAGCACCCTTCTTGTGATGAAAGGGGCACCTCATGCATGCAAAAGGTGATGGATTTTTAGGTTCTTTGGAGAGGAGCTGAAAACAAATGGTTTTTGCTTTTGCTGCTGTACAGGACAACTCTGTGGTGTGTGATTTGTTATAACAAATGTGTGGAGAGCTGTAACTGCTGTATGTGCACACGTGGGTGTCTTGTCAACTCCCTCGATCCGGATGGTTTCGGGCTGTTTCCACGAGGAGGATACATATGCTGAGCTGTGGTCAGATGCCACTTCACTGCCATTCTGTTTATTTTTAGGAAATGCAAACTGATCCCTGTGTGCCAGGATGTGATGTGATCAAACAGCAGGAGGCTGCTGGTTTGCTCGCCCCCACGCTGCCCCAAACCTTTTGTTCTTTGTTCTTCAGGATGTGCCTCGTGTTTGCTTTATCCCTCGCTGTTCTTGCCCACTCTTCTCTATCAAACAGCATCAGCCTCTTTATCGTAGGAAATAGAAATGTCCTGGGAATGTCTCCATATCCTTTTAGCCTCTCAATTCAGTTTTTAATTATTTGCCCTGTGCTCTGCTCTGTTTCTTTTTTCTTTTTGGCTGCCACTAAATAAAACAGCTGCATCACTGTAGAAGGAAGAGAGCAGTGAGACCACCACTAACCTGAGACCAAACACATCTTTTGGGAGGCTGTTTTCTAGGGGATCAGCATTCCATCTTCTCCTGCCTTTTGCTGGCTCCACACCAAGCAGAGAAAAGGACTGTGGACAGGTTACAAATGGCATGACCATAATCAGGAGCCTCTACTTTTTGTCGTGATGTTTTCATACATACCACAAGCTCAGTCTTGAGCTCTCTCCTGCACAAACCTCCTGGGGGAATTTTAATCTTCCTGCTTGTTTTTGTTACATCTGTCTTTTGAGAGAGTCCCTGAGGAATATTTATTCTTTCTTTGGAATCTGCTGTCTCTTTCATAAACTCTTTCTCACTTCTCCTATAAAAACATACCCAGAACAGTTCCAAATTTAATTTTATTCCTGAGCAATTTATACCCAGTTGTTTCCATGCTGTGGCTATGCCTTAACTTGAATAATTCTTTTCCATCCCTGGTGTTCTCCCACACAATATGTGAAAGGTGAATTTTATTTTTTTTTTCAGGGCTCCTCACATTTCTCATCACAAACCACTTTTAAAAATTTATGAGTTCCCCTTCAGAGACTTTGGATGCATCAGGATTTTAGGTAGATGCAACACACTGGACAAATGACACACTAGCAGACCCTCTTTATCAATGGATGGGACATTTTCAAGCTGAAAGCCATATCTTTAAATGAGTATAAGCCTTTTCTTGCTCTAAGGGCAGGGCTTTTATCTTCCTGCCTTTTGTGTCCACCACTATTTTTCCAGATCCAGTAAGAAAAGCCCACTTGAATCCACTAAAGCATTCTTAACATCATCTCTATACAAGCAACACCCAGCATTTGAAATTACTGAATTTAATTTTCCAGCATTCACAGGTGCTGTCATCCTGTTTCATGGTATGAATTGGATGAAGGTCAGGGCTTGACTGACCTTTGTCCAAGGTGTCCCTGCCCATGGCAAGGGGGTAGGAACTAGCTGACCTTTAAGGTCCATTCCAACCCAAATCACTCTCTGACTTCAGGTTTAATTATGTTTAGTTAATCCATTTTCTCAGTAGTACATAAAGCCTCTTCTTCTGTTCCTAGTCAGTGGAGTGATTGCTTAATGAGCCTGTTTCTGCCAGTACCTGGATCAGTTTTAACACCTGTGCCCCTATGAAATCTGAAAAACAGATCCTGGTTCCTTTTCAGAAATTATCCTACACTGTTATTTCCCCTATTTAAAGGTACTACCCTGTGCTGGCACTACTCCAAGGACAATTTAGAGAACTGAACTTGCTTTTTCTGCAGCCCTTTGCTCCTCCACACACACATCTCTGAAAGCCAGGTTTTACATTCATTCCTTGTTCTGTAATATCCTGCTGTTTATCTGCAATGCTCAGGAGATGAGTGGGAATCCATACTTGCTCCACAAAAGCTCAGATTCCCTGAGCCTCTGTGCAGGTCTCAACTATGATGCACTTTTCTCCACAATCTGACTTTTCAGCTTTGTGCCACCTCCTCTAGCATGTGTTGGGAGTGAAGCTCATATTGGAGACTTCTGAAATTCTATTCCAGATTATTTTGTGTGGTTAAAGGCTTTTTCTGTACCCAGGATTAATTTTTCTTTCTTAAATTGCAAAGTGAAAGGTTGTAAGAGAACTCTTCTTCCTCCTTTGTATGCCAGTTCAATTTTTCTTGTTTTATGGGGCTTGAACAGTAGTTCAAGTAAATTTCCTCTGCTTCTCTATCCTTTCAAGTAGGGCATTTCCTTTTTCTTCACTTCAGATTTTGACTCGTCCCAGAACAGCTTAGGTTAGTGGCTGGTGCCCAACTATTTCTCAAGGACTTGTAGAAACTCTAGATAATTCAGCTTTTTTTTTCTCTTCTCCTCAATCTGGCAGTAAATTTTGCAGCAGCATCAAACACTTACGAGCTCATGTGTGTCCATCCTTCCCAGTCAGCCTTTCAGACTGCAATGTTGAGCTAAGCAGAAAGAGCTTTGAGAAGCCTTCCCATCCCAGTGCAATTTTGCATTATTTGAGGAAAAAAAATGAATGAACTCGCTTATTCAAACTTCTCTGAGTTACTGATGGGTAAAGAAAATTGCTACAAATGTCTTGGTTAAGCCAAATTGTCTAGCTCCTGCATCAAGAAGGCTGACTTCACTGTCCTCTGTGACCCTTCTGTCACCTTAGCCAAGCAATTTTTCAGCTCCTCAGAAGCACTTGCAGAATCAGGAATTAATTTGCAGCGTCATCATCTTCATCATCCAGCACTATGTAACTGGAGGAATATAAGAAAAGACATCAGTGTCTTTTTTTAGATTTTATTTTTAGCCTTTTGCAGGTTACATCAATCTATTTTTAGACTAAATAACTAAATAAAAACTTCAGTCACCTTCTGCTGGTCAGTCCTGACAGCAGGAGTGCTGTTGGAAGAGAAGGGTGCAGTCTGGGCTGGGAAGTCAGTGCACAGGGCAGGCTCATCCTCCATCCCAGCTGCCAGAAATCCTTGAGCCAAAGTGGAAGGCAGAGACATCTTCCACCAGACCTGCTCCAAATCCCTTCCAGCCTGGCCTTGAACACTGCCAGTAAAGGGGCTGAAAAGGCTCCACAGCTTCTCTGGGCAGCTTTTCCCAGTGCTTGACTTCCCTCACAGTCAAGAATTCCTTCCCAATATCCAATCCAATCCTGCTCTCTGTCAGTTTGAAGCCATTCCCCCTTCCCTGCCACTCCATGCCCTTGTCCATCTCTAGCTCTCTTATAGGGCCCCTTCAGGTACTGAAAGGCCACAATAAGGCCAAGCAGGTATTGTAAAGGTAAAGAGGCTGGACTTCAGCTTCTCTTCATGCAGAGTTAAGGATTTTCTGTCTTAGAGTAATTTTTTTCCATGGAGAACCTTACTCAAAAATCTTTCATGTCTTCCTTCTTTGGGGCACAATCCAAGCACTGCTTATCTTGTTGACTTTGCTCTTTTCATTTTGGGAATGAATGGCCCTGTAGAAGCATTGCAGGATGTTGGGACTCTCCCTGTACCTGCCACAGGTGACCTATTACAAATCATCAAAAATATATATATCATCAGTGGAGAAGCAGATGGGTACTTTCAAGTTAAGACCCCTTAAAGAGTTTCCCTGGCTCCATTTTACAAAATCTGTGTCAAACTGGGAAGAATCAGTGTTCACAGCTGCAGAGGTGCTATCTGTCACCCTGGGCAGGCAGGGCTGGGAGCTGGGACCTGGCTGTGCCCATGAGCCATTGGTGTGTGAGCAATGGCTCTGCCTCCAGATCAGCAAGATGCCTCTCACAGTCACAAAGTCACCACTAACACAAGACCTAGCAGCTCCTCAAAGAGGAGCAGAAGTTAGGAAATCAAAGCTGTTTTTCATTCCTGAGCATTTCCATCCTACTCAATGGGCGTCTTTGCATTCTGCAAGAATAAAGCGACCAGAAGTGGTGGAAAAGCAGTGGAAAAAAGCCACCCTCCTCAATTTGACAATTTTTACCATTTGCTAGAGAATGGTTACAACCCCCTTAAAATAAGAGTTCTTTTCATTACAGAAATACTTTTTTATTCCTTTAAAAGCCAACGGAATGTGGACAATGAACAATCTCACATTTAGAAGCCAACTTTTCATCAGGGTTTATCCATTTGATTTGGAAACTGGCTCATTTAAGCTGGAAAAATTCTGTGAAATGTTGTAATAAAAGAGGCTCTATTTTTGCATTTAGCAGAAATATGCACACACAGAAACCCAGGCGATACAAAAGCGAGCAAACAAAGGAGTGCCCAGCCCGTAAGCTGCAAACTGCAAATTTCTTATTTCAAGCACAAAGGCCACATAGATCCTTGCCATCTCTAATAATAATAATGCAGTCTGCCACACAACAGCACAACATTCCCACCAGGCAGAGTATTTTTCCCTGTGAAACATAACTTAGTGGATGTGGCTTCAGCTGCCTAAATGTCATCTCAGTCTGTAGCAATCTGCTGTAAACTCTCAGGATACGAGTCATATGTCACAAACTTACAACAGTTTCTGGATTTGCTTTAGGACTAGAATGTTCCTAGGCAAAAACTATTCAATAAGGAAGAAATTTCTGCCTTCTGTTTCTTAATGATTCTCTGAAACTTGCTCCTAACTGATTTTTTTCCCCTCTTTTTTTGCCTACTTCTATACATGTCATTTTACTTCATAAATCAGATCCATCCCAGGTCCATCAATCAAACATGGGAGTATCCTCATAGAACCATAGGATACCCTGAGCTGGAAGGGATCCACATGGATCATCAAAGCCCAACTCCTGAGTCTTGCTTTTCTGTATTACAAAGTAATAATTGTGATTGTGATTGTACATACTGTTTGGTGAGGGGAAGGGGGGGAAATGAGAATCTGAGTCCAGGATAAGCTTCTGGCCAAAGCAGCTCAGATTTTCCACCTCATCTGCAACTGAGACATGAAAAGCACAGGTTAGGACTGGGCAGCAGCCTCCAACAGCAGAAGCCCTATTTCTGGCAATCTTCTCCCCAAAGTGTCTGTGTGTGACTCAATTTATGGGCTTTTAGACCAAATACAGTAAAACCAGGTATGACAAGGATACATTTTGACCGAATCAAAGTTTGAGGGAAGGGTAGGCTTTTTATATTTCACATATACTTGCTGGCAGATATTTATAGAGCATGACTGTGAACTCTGATCCACAGTCAAGGAGTGGGATGAGTTACATGAATTCAATGCCACGAGCTCAACATAATTTCTTTTCAACACCATGGCCAAATTGTCTTGATTTCTACACCTGTAAAATGGGGATAACACTTATCCCTTTTACAGGGGATAATGTTATAAACATTAATTTAATTACTTGGAGAGGCATGGACTTTATACTGTAAAATGACTTTACCTGTACTAGCTGTGCCACAAAGGAGGAGCTGAAATCAAACCCAGGAGAGTAAGGGAGAAAGGAAGCATAATTTCCTGTTGTATGATGTACTCTGACTAAGAATATAAACCCAAGAGACCCTGGGAGGAAAGGTATTTGCAGCCTGCTGCTCCCCCTTTCACCGTTATGCCCATGCAATGCCATGGTCCTCAGCAAACACATTCCTCCTTTACCCAGGGAGCAGGGAGAACACAGTCCTTCCACCTAAAATCAGTTTTTCTTAGATTCCAGAGCAGCTGTGGTGCCATGTGCCAGCCACTCTTTCCCATCCAATGTGCCCATGCTGTGCCCAGTTGTCCCCTCTGGTTGCAGAATAAATTAGAGGAGCCACTGCGGTGCAGCTGAGAAAGCAATGGAAAATCCAGCCAGCCAGGAAGCTTTTTCTTCTTGATTTCTGTGAAGTTCTCCACTCTTGGCAAGCTTTGTAAGCTCAGTAGTGGGAACTGAAAAGGAAAAACCATCACGTACCATTTTTCTGTGGCTTGCAAAAGTGAAATAAATCAAGAGATAAAACATCAAGACATCTGTGATACAAGATTTGTTTTGTGAATGTTTAAAGCATTTAATTTCTGTTCTTCTGGCTCCCAGTCCTGGTTGCTGGGACATTATTATTTTGCCTGTTTTCTAAGGTATAATCACTTACATCTCAAGAATTTTCTGGCTGAGTTCTGTATTCCCCTTTGCACGACTTAGATAAATCTCCATAACTCTACCCATCTGTCCCATTTTCTGCCTTCTGGTTTATCATCTGAAAATCTTCCATGTGACACCAGTGAAGTCCCTATTGCCAACAGTGGGGCCAGCTATGCTACCTCATTATTTCCACCCCTTTGCTGCCTCTGTCTCTGAGCCACAGCCACTGCTCAGGCAGGGACAGGCACGAGCTGAGCTTCCCATCACACCCAAAAACTCCTGTCCATGCACCCACTGGGCCATAGGACATCCCTTTTTCCACCTCTTCACATGGAATGATGACAAGGAGCATGGCTTTGGTCAGTGTGGGAGTCCTGGGGAGCCCCACAGGCCCAGTGTGAAGCTGGGATTCCACCACCAGCCCCTGGCCCTGGTGGGCTGCACAGAGGAGCCAGGCCCAGGCTGAAAGAAGGCTCAGCACACAGCAGGGTTTGCAGATTGATGGAAGACCTGAAAATAGATATTGCAGCATCTCTTTATTATGTGCCACACTGTGTCTCCAAACCCTGGTTATCCCAGGGGTCGTGCAGGGACCTCTGCCCCAGCAGGTCTCTGTTGTGCCTGTTGTTGGAGCTTGGCTACAACTGCTTAATTCTCATCAAACAGTCAAGTTTCTTTTAATCATCTTCCAAAACAAGGAGCTCAAGTCTTACAACAACATCTCCTAGGAACTTTCTGCTCTCCTTTGGGGACATATTTCTTTCTAGTGAAAGGAAAATTTCCCAATAACTTTCTTCTGCTGCCAGGCACCAAGGCAAGGCATCATCATTCCACTCCCTCATCATTTCCTAAGAGGCTTGAACATCACTTTATTCAGGGCTGTAGCCTCTGCTTTTAGTTTCCTATTCTCATTCCAGCCTGTCTGCTTGAATGCATTCAAAGGTGTAAGAAAAAAGCCCTTTTGGGACAGTCTGTCCCACGCTGCACCCACGGCCATAAAACCTCGGTGGCCGCACTACTGGTTCTTATCAGCCATCACAGCTTCAAGCACAGAAGGTGTGTCTAATATTAGCCAGGAAATGTCGTGGAGAAGACCTGGACTTTTTCAGCTAATCAGTATTAATAACTTCCTATGTTTGTAGACAGCCCATAGGAAATGCAGCCTGACTCATCTACCCCGTAATTAGATGAACTCCCGAAAAAGTGCAGGTGGCTGCACCACAAAGGCACATTAGCCAAGGTGCAGAATGTGCTCCTGACCAAAGGGCAGATAACAGCAGCTATAATTTCCTCCACTGATATAATGTAAAAAAAGCAGTATTTCTGACAGGTTTGGCATATGGCATATGGTTGGAAAGTCAAGTAGTCATTTTCTTTCTCTCTCTTATCTCACTCAGGGGAAATCTGTAATGCACAACGAGCCTTGATTTATTTTTTACACTCTGGCATATTACTGGAAAATAATTACAAAGCAAAATTTCATGAAAACCAGAAGATATTCATGCCTATTTGCTGTATAAGTTATACCTAGACTGCGATTCTTACCAAAGATATTTGTTTCCTGTGTTCTTTTCTGCTGCCAAGTTCAGCCATATATCACTTTAATGTATCTGAAGGCCATGGTGTAATGCAATATGAAGCTATGAATGGGATAAAGTTACATATTCTCCATTGATTTTCCATTGTATCCATTATCTTTAATGCTGGAATGCAGGTTAGTGTGAGTGCCGGAAGCCTCCGCACCTCTGCAGTGGCTGCTGCCCTATGAAAACCATCCCTGGGGGGCAGATAAAATCAGCTGCAGGCTGCAGAGAGGAGGCAGGAGTTCCCCAAAGTGTCCAGCTTAATGGGGAAAGCAGTAGGAAGGAGAGAGGGAGAAGGTAAACTCAGGGATGGGGACATGAGAGGCGTTGGGAGGAAACCAGAGAAGGGCTGGAAGGGAAGGCAGGGGAAGGAGAGGAGGCAGAAGAAGGGAGCAGGACCTACTGCAAGGCTTTCTATCAGTGGAAAATTGCTTTTTGCATGCTTAACAAAAGAGGGAGAGAAAGAGATTTGTGGTTTGTGATGCTGCTGCAAGGCCCCACAGGCAGCAGCAGCATCACTGCCCAGGAGAGCAGAAAACAGCAGCCACCAGTGCTCAAGTGCCATTGCTCCCCTGTCCCAGATCTTGTGGAGAGCAAGCTGAGGGTTCAGCTGCTCACCCCATGGGTCAGGATGGGCAGGGAGGGTGTTCCCAGGCAGCACTGGAGCTTGCCACCATGGCAGATCAAGCAAAGGCTGATGAGCAGGACAGGAGGATGCAGCTGGATGGGGAAAGCAGGATGCTCCGGAGGCTTGTCGCCCAGCTGGGCCCAATTGCACTGGGACTGATGTTAACACTAACTCTCTAACAAGCTTCTCAAATCACATTTTTAAGGCCATGTGTTAACAGAAAACAACTGTTCAAATTTAGCAAGTTCCAGCAGCACTTTCACCCTTGTTCCGTCTGGGCCGCAGGAGTACGAAACGCCACTGCCACTTCATTTTTCATCGCTCTCACAAAGGGGTAGAGCTGTTAGTCATGCAAGTGGCTGCCTTGGACCATCCCACACAAGCAATGCCAGCAGGATTTCTCCATGTGTGACTAACTGCTCCTCCTGGGAGGCCAGAGATTCCCACTGGGAAGGTAAAGGACCCCCCCATTTTCTGTAATCTAAACTCTGCAGTCACCACTGCTGCTGCTGTAAAGTGTTTTTAAGATGAAAATCCTTCTGCAGGACAGGTGACCTGCTCGTCTCCATCTGGCCTTTACTCTTCTGGCTACTCTTGTTGACATCTGTGACTAATTCATGATCGATGAAACCAAGCTGTGACCAATACAAAAAATCTTTATTAGAACCCTGTCAGGTTAATCAGCAGGCATTCCTCAGGAGTGCTGCTTAGAAAGAGCCAATTCTGAGTAATTCCATGGGAACAACATTTCTGGAAGGACTACCTCAGCCAGTTTACCTTGAAGCACATCCATCATGGACAAGACACCTTGTATCACTTGTAACTCAGAGGACAGAGCTTAGAGACTTTCATGCAAAGTTTCCTTCACTTATTTGTCCTGGTAGACAAGAGGCTCAAGGTAACATGGAGCAAAACCTTTCTAGCTGGTTCAAGAAAAATCTGGTACCTTGTTTAGTGCGAGCTGAGCTCGTGTGTGTACGTGCATGTGCTGCACAGCAGGACCTCTTTTCTCATTTAAACAGCCAATTAAAGCCTACTTTGGCACTTAGCACATGACATCAACTTGCAGTACTTAACCTGCCTAGCACAGTGTGAATTTAATTTGATAAAGGGGCAAGTAATAAAGATCTTGGAAGGCTGGTTAAAGTTCATTAAGCCGTTCCTTTCAAGGTATACTTCCCTCCAGTGCAAAAACTTGCATCGATTTTTTTTTTTCTTTAAAGCTGTGTTATATCCTGCCACCAGAAAAAGGTGCCTGTGTCACATCCCGACAGGGTATATTTAAAGTCTCACCGTCAAAGTCATGGCAGGCCTTGGTTCTTTGCCCAGGAATGTGCAGAAAGAAAAAGAAAAGCCCTTTTCCCTGAGTGTGGGGCGAGGAGTGCAGTGTGTGCTGGTGCAGGCAGGCTCCTGGGAGGGGAACGGGCTTCTGTCACACTGAGCTGCATTCATCCTCCTTCTCCTGAGCCATCCGTGATTCCAGATGGATTTCATAAACAGATGAGGAGGCTCCTCTGAGTTCACTGCTTTAATGAAGCCCGTATGGCTGACTCATGTAATAAGTATTTAATCATGTTGATGAAAATCGTTTTAAAAACTTCCACCACACACAGCGCGGTTCCCCGTGCAGCCGTGGGGCTGAGAACACCACAGCACAGCCAAGGCATCTTCCACAGCCCCTCCAGGTGCCTGCCTTGCCTTCCACCAAGGACTTTCAATTGTGTGCATTCACTGTGCATTGCCACTCTCTAACAAGGGCCCGTTCATCTTTGAAAATGCTCCTCGAATTGCCCAAAAGTACCACAAAAGGAGGGTTTTTTAAGCCCCACATTCCCCATGCAGCTGTTTCAGAGGTCACTCAAGGGTTAACACTTTGGTGTTTATATCTTCTTATTAGTTTCTGTTTGTGCTCACAAATGCCCATGCATTAAAAATTTGCTGAGCTTAAGTGGTCTCCATTTGTAAACAGAGAAATGCCACAAAACCTTGCAAATATTGAGTCATTTTGGGTAGAAATTGTTCTTCCTGTTGGCAGAAGTCATTACTGATGCCAAGAAGTACACAGGCCTTCATCATTCCCAGACATGGACCTAAATGAACAAATGTAAGACCATCATGTGGCAGCCAGTAGTCCACACAAATTCAGTGTGCCTTAAGCTAGCTCAGAAAAGTCAGGGCTCCTCCTCCTCCATGCAAGGTTGGATTCATGTTCGTGTTTGTCCTTTTACAACACTCATCAGTGTTCAGCAGCAACGTTCTTCTGAGAGCTCTGGGGAAAGGAAGATGAGTCCCATACTGTCTTGCACAGGATCCCAGCCACAGACAGATAGAGGAGCCCCTTGTTTTACCACATGAAATTCAGTTCTTTTCCTTTTGTAAGCAAATTATTTTCCAAACCCCTGAAACATAGCACAGTGGTCATGCCTTCAGAAGCTGGATTTATTGTAATTTCCCTCACTTTATTTTACAGTAGCCATTTTTTTCACTTCTGAACATGCAGATATATTGAAAATATATCAGTGTGGGCTGAACAGAAAGTTGATTGTGATTCTGTCTCATCCACTTGTAAACAGTGTGCCCAGGAATTACCTCATGCTTTCTGAGATGCCCTTCATGCACAGTAGTTGCTGTTATAGATAGCTGTTCTTCAGTGGTTGGTATTAAACCTTCAAAATTGGGAAGTCTTTAAGACTGGAAGGTCTTGAAGACTGGGAAATCTTCTGGTTGTGTTTGACTTGTATTGCTCTGGCGCCAAGATTTACACAGCTCCAAGTAACGGGAGCGTTAACAGTCTTTAGAGGATTGATAACAAAATCCAGAGTTCACTTTATACAATCCTTCATCCTTCCATTCATGAGCTTTTGCATTTTGGTGCAGCAGAACCAGACTCTGATAGTGCAGGAATTCTGTATCTCACTTTAGAGCACCTAATGAAGATGTCATCATGCCTCAGAAGAGCACCTTAAACAGAAAAGAACTGGAATAGTGGAGAAGTCTCAATTTCCTTGCTTATGACTTCAAACTCCAGAGCTAAAGGACACCAAAGAGAGAGTTTAATGCCTATAAATCTTGCAGTGAGAACTGATTCATGACTCACACAAAGCGCCCAAGCCCCCTAAGAGTCAGGAGAACAACCCTTTAAAATACAGTTTGCTACTATTGCTGGAAACTTTAACCCACTGGCTTCACACTCAGGAGGTTTAAGCTGCAAATGGCAGGAGAGGATTTATGTGTTCCTCTGAACAAAATACATCAGGGTAGGAAAACTTGACCCGACAGTTTTGAGACGTGCCTGCCATAAATAACCAATTGATTGGCTGGGCTGCAAAGCCATTAGCAGGCGTGGGGAGCCTGCTGAGACTCAGACACGGCCTAAAATGCTGGAGGTGCCAGCAGAATGGACATGGCCATTGGCTATGTGGTCACCTCCCAGCAGAGCTGCTCAGGAGAGCTTGTGAAAAACAGAGCAGCTTTTATCTCCCTCATTCCACAACACCCTGAAAGGGGGATCCAGTCTGTGCGTGGGATCCAGGCTGTCGTGGGCCAAGGGGAAAGAGAAGAGAGATAAAACGACCACCTTGTGCTTGAGCAGTAAATCATCTGGAGGAGCAGAAGTATTTCAAGTGAAGTTGGAGACTGTGCCTTGACAGGTTGCAGAGTAGTCTTTTCTGCTGTAAATTACCACAGCTGCCAAGTGGCACTGGCAGGCCTGAGCTAGCAGGGCTTTCCACCCCCAGAAAGTGGCAGCAGCTACAGCAGAAGGGAATTTGATGACTCAGATCACAGATGTCAGGACAGAGGGCCAGAGGTTGTTTTACCCTCTGAGAATGGGTCATTTTAACATTTTCCTTCCCAAAGAATTCATGTGATGCTCCCATCTTCACTCCCATTGCCACAGACACACTTCCTTGGACTTGAGGTTGATCTTTTTGGACTGTCCCACCCTGATGGCAAGGGAAAAGGTAAGAGCAGTGGAAGTCCCATGGAGCAGTGCCTGCCAAATCTTTCAGTCTGGAGAAGAGGAGGCAGTAGGAAGCAGAGCAGACATGATGCTGGTCTACTCCAGACATTCATTTACACCTGAGACACGTGCACATTGCAAATGAGTAGGAATCTGGGTGTAAATGGCTACAAAAACAGCAGGCTAATGATGAACCAGAGACAGCTTCTCAGGGAGGCTGCAGTCAGGGCATTATCCTCAAACAAGTAAAGATGGAACCTTGTTCCTGTATCAAACATGAGATGAGAAGTGATGACTGGAAGGGGAAAGGCAGAAAGGAAGAATGTGAAATTCACACAGAATCACTTAGGTTGGAAGAGACCCTCAAGATCTTTGAGTCAACCCAGGATGTATCTACCATTCTATGATAGTTCCTTTTGCTGCCTTTAACTTTGCTTTGTCAAGTAAGTGCTTTAGGCACCATCTAGTCCTGGTTTAATGGGATAGAGTGGATAACAGCTCCATGTTCACTTTTTAAACTACTGAGGGCTCAATCCACATCCCTTCCTTGTTTGCTTCTCTCCAAGTATCTTACTCTCTTTGAAGTGCCCATTTTTTGGAAGCCTAACACGATGATTTTGACAAATGTTTTGCTACAGGAGAGAAAGTACTTGCTTTTGGAAGTGTCATTTTAGTGCAAGAAGCACAAATGTTTATAAATACATACCTGCACACAGACAGGGCACTTGTCAAAACACATTCAAGGGATACCTAGGTTCTTTAATGTGCTACATAATCAGAGTGAAAATAACCAGCTATATTTAACCCAGATCCAGGCCCAGACTAAATTATTTCAAAGGTCAATTAAAGAACAGAAAGTCTCACTAGCTAAGAGATAAAATAGCTCCCATTCATCTGCAGTTCCAAGAGCTTTCACAGAACTAAAGCACAGGATGATAAACTGTAACTAATTACCATTTCATATTAAAATCATTGACAACTCCAAGTTTCTATACCTGCCAAGACCTGAATTCAGATGACTGCATTTGGCCTACAGCAGTTGATGGAAACTCCATCACTCACCACGCTGATGTAGTTGTTTGGAAACCAACAGCTCTTGGCAGAGAAAACACATTTCAGCTTCTGTTGAATGACTGCACATATGAGGAGCAGGAGATGAGACAGACCAATAGCCAGTGCTCAGATTCAGATTATGTTTTGGCTAGGGCTTAAAGTTCAGGTCTGAGGCCAAGTGGAGGCTAGGATTTAGCCTGCAATGTAATCCTGAAATCACATGGGCTCTTCTCCTCAGGTGTTGGCCTGGGTGGTAGAGACCTGGGGGTGTTTTCTCCCTTGTGATGGTGAGTCTGCTGGTTTGGCAGGCACTGCTGTGCTCACTGCATTCCTGTTCTTTGGCCTTGCATGAGTCAGTTCTGGAAAACTCTTATTTGACCACAACTGGAAAAGAAAGAGAGAAATAAAAAAACCGAGCCGAAACCCACAGATCAAATCTGTAGGATGGGTTTGAACCACAAAGCCCAGTTTTTTTACCCTGACAGCCTGCATGATCTCAGCACAGACATAACCACAAACAGCCGAAGGAAGCACTCGGGGAGCTGAGCCCCTGCTCCCATCAGCCAGCCCAAGCCAGCAGGCGATAACAGCCCCACCAAGAGAGCAATGAGCACAGCGAGCCAAATCCCTGAAGAAACTCTGGGATTTGTTCTCTCTGGCTGATTGGAAAAGCTGTTTCCAGAACTCAAGTCAACACCTTCCTTCAACCTCAGAACACCTCCTTGGGCAAACATAATCACCTTCCAGGTTTGGGCTTTACTCAGAACGAGATCACTCTGCATAGAAATCATATTTTGCACAGGTCATGGTTTAAAACACCATCAGAAATATCTGCCAGGGCGTTCAGGTTTCAGCTTTGCCATCATCCCTAAGGTGAGAACACCCCAGTGTGGATTTGTAAGTCGGACCAGATCATTGGTGCAATAATGAATGATGGCCCAGCTCCATTTCTTGTGCAGTCTCCCACTTCCCAATGTGTCTGACACACTGGGAACCCACGCACAACAGTGATGGAAAACTTGGAAAGCGGATGGAAGCGAAGAAAAGCCCTTGGTGTAATTTTACAGTGTGTGAAAGACTTAAAGCAAGAAACACAACCAGATGCCACAAGGAAACTACTTTCAATTAGTTCTGCTTTGTATTATACCTACTGATGAAAAATAAAAACAAATTCATTCTGTCAACAGCTCTATCTATAGCATAATCCTTAAATGAACTCATCCGTCAAACTGGTCTCCTCTGGCAAAACATATTACAATCCCTGTTTCTCAGCTGTGGGAATCAATCATCTGTTTCCCAAACCCATTGGTCAACATCTTAAGAACCCAATATATTTTTATTGCACTGAACAAGCCAGTCAGAGGGCACCATCCTCACCACACCACCTACATAGGCCTCATGTATTAACAAATATAGTGATTCCAGGAGAGCTATTCCCCTGTCAAGGTTACACAGAAAACCTGCCTGACCTGGAATAAAAAGCAAATCTCAGCCTTTTTGCCCCAGTAGGATCTGAGGGATGTGCTGCTGCTCACAGCTGGATGAGGCAAGAGAACCAAGGAACAAACCAGATTTTTTCTGGGCAGAGAATTCAGAGAGTGGTGCTTGAACCAGGAGATACAGAGGTAGGGATGTGCATTTTTAAGCCAAAGCTAATGGTTCCATTGAAGTAGCAGCAGAGCCACCCCACCAAAGCACTGACAGCATTCAGCAGCATTTGCAGTGTTTCTCAGTGGTGGATGTTCCCCACCCTCCATGCAGGAGGATCCTGAAGAAGGGGGCCCCTCTCAGTGCTCCAAAGGCTGCTGCAGCCCAAGAGCACACCCTCCTTCCAGCAAAGGGACCCTATGAGAGGGACAGCAGCTCTCATTCCTGTGGTATCCATGAGAATATACAGGCACAGCCATACTCCATCCTGGATGTACAAAGAGATGTAGGTGTGGGAGTTTCCAAGGGTTTAAGTGCCCAACCTCCCACACCAGGCCAAGGGGTAGAACTGGCCAAGCTGAGATGATACAGGCGAGCAACTTTTTCATAGGCAGGTAGTGATAGGACAAGGGGGAATGGCTTTGAAGCAAAAGAGGTGACACTGAAAATAGATATTGGGAAGAAATTCTTGACTGTGAGAGTGGTGAGACACTGGCACAGGCTGCTCAGAGAAGCTCTGGCTACCCCATTTTTGGGAGTGTTCCAGGCCAGTTTGGATGGGGCTTGAAGCAACCTGGTTTAGTGGAAGGTGTCCCTTTAATGTCTCTTCCAACTCAAACCACCCTGTGATATGAGCTGTGCTTTTGAGCCACATCAGGGTGGAATGGTCAGAGAACAGCTTTAGTCATGCTTAGCAAAGACTGAAATGTGCCTCAAAGTTCTTATTGAAGTCCCATTTCCCAGCAGGACTCGCTCATGCTGTGAGCAGACACTTATGCAATTGGTGCTCTTGGCCTCACAACATTGGCTGATAGAAAAAAAATTGCTTAAAAGTGAAATGCAAACTGAGGTGTTTCTTGCAGAATCATTGACTTAGACAGGCAAACTGCAGCAGTGGTTTTACCAGAGGCAACCTTATGAGAGCTCATTATGTAGTTGTATTTTAACTAATGAAGTAGCAATTTCTATGAAATTCACTGGGAATCCTTTAAAATAATTTATGGCACAGACACCAGTGCAAACAACTAAGGAATTTTTAGCAAAGCACACATATATATCAAGGACACCCTGGTCCACCCTGTTCCAGCAACAGTACCAGCAACTCTTGGCATTGCAGCAATATCTGACTGATAATGCACTGGTTCAAGATAAACTTCCATCATTTCCCACAGATTTCAGTCCCCTGGGACATTTGAGAAATTTTTGCTTCTGAGTTTGAATTGTTTTGATGCAAGCAAGAAACCTTTCAAAAACGTAACATTTTCTGGGTAACATTTCCCTGAACCCTCAGGTGCAAGCAGAATGGCAGAGGACTTTCCCCACCACCAAGCAGGTCTTGCAGAGGTCTGCTATTGCTTAGTTTGGACCAACAGGAAAAGTGCACAGACAAATAACTCTGAAAACAGCCCAGGAAGCTGACCAAGTGACAAGTTTTTAAGAAAAAAAAAAAAAAAAAAAGATAGAGAAAAGTAACATTTTACCCACATTTTTAACCAGAGTTTATGAAAACACTGGGCTACCAGCGGGCTGGAGAAAAGCAAGGTGTGTCCACAGTATGGCAACCTACCTTTTCCTGGATGGAGACTGACCATGGCCAAACTCAAGGGAACTGTGTGCCCACTCCAGCAAGTGCTACACCTCACTGGCAGGGGAACACTGACATGGCCCATTGGTGCACACAGATGTCAATAAATTTCACTGCAGAAAGCAGCAAAGGCAATAGGACTCACAGCTTGGTGTGGGCTTTGACAGCTCAGAAATATCTGCCCAGAGCTCCCAAACCTGGCCAGTCCTGCTGAGCCTGGCAGCCTGAGGAGGAGGAGGGAGGGAGGAATTTGAGCTGAAATCAAAGCCAGACATCCCCAAAGAACAAAGCTGTGGCTCCGGATGCGCGAACACCAGGGGGATCTTTGGGCAGACAGGTGCCTGGCACACAGGGACAGACGGAGAATTCTGTCAGCCAAATGTCTCCTGTACCCCCACCCCTGGGAGGAAAGAAGAGTTGCCAGCAGAGCTGGCCAAAAAACAAAGCAAACAAGGCACAGATCTCTGGAGAGTCAAATAATCCCCATGCAGCAGAGTCAAGTTCAAGGAACAAAACCTCTCTGGCAGGCAGCTGCTGAGGGCACCTGCGCTCAGAACCAGCCCCTGGGGAGTTCATCTGGTGGTCATCTCCCCTAAACCCAAAGCCAAGCCTCCCAAATCTCCTGGCATCACCGTGGGGAAGCAGCCTTAGTACCTTTCCTCTGTCAGAGGACATACACACGCAAAGCCGGGGTGCTGAGCTCTGCCCAGGACTGTGCTCCCTTCTCTATGCAAGGGCCTGCTGTAATTCCCTGCCTGCACAGTGGGCTCAGGGCACCTCCCTCTCATGCCCTCACTGCCTGCCTCATCATTCACATCTCATATGAAAAGGCAGCTGAAACACCTCCCCAAATCCAAGCACCCAACCACCTGAGCCAGTTCTAAGCTCTGTTCTTGAGCCAGTTGAGCACCATGAGGTTTTTCACAACAATATACTGACTGCACCTTGGCTGTGCTCTTGTATGTCCCAGTCCACTCTACAATCACAAGAAGGAAAAGGATTTTTTGTTTTAAAAGATTAAACTCTGGTTGCTGGTGCAACCTTATAGCAGTCGGTCTCTATACGATGATCAGGCATGGCTAATTCTTTTCATTCCTACTGAAGGGGTGAAAATTTATGATGTGGTATAGATCTCCTGCTTAGTCTGGGACTCTGGAGTCAGATTTTGGAACTGACAAGGGATCATAAAAGAAAACTGACACAAAAAACAAAACTGTATCAAGCAGACATATGAATTCTAAAGGAGATAATCTATTCTAGCCAAGGAAAGGTAAAAATTATTCTGAATATTTTCAGAAAGAAAAAAATATATTATTGAGACAAGGCAGATACAAGAACCAACATTAAATCCAGTCACTGTTGGTCACTTACCAAAATCTCAAGGGGAAGGGAGCAGATGCCCAGGGCAGATGAAGCCCTGCTGTAGGGCTGGGGCTGCTCTGGGCTTTTCCCACCATGATGGTGCTGGGGGATAGGGTAATGTTTTCCTACCTCAAAATCTTTGTTTTGGTGAGTTTGCCCAGCATAACCAAAGAAGCACAATTCAAGGGAAAGAGTACAATCCTCAAGAACAGCTTGGATAAAGAAGAGGGAAGGGTCTGAGTGTGTCACCAAAGTGCCAGCCAGGAGCAGAGAGCACTGAGCCCAGTCCAAGCCAAGGGATGGCTTTGGTGTGGCCTGGGGTCACCCACTGGGCATCCCTGGCAATGAGTTGTCCTTCCAGCCCCAGGTGTTTTCTCCTGCTCTGCTTCAAATGATGGAGGGGCTGGGGGCTCTCCCCAGCAAGAGATGGCACTGCAGAGCCCTTGCCCTCAATGTGGGGACATTTGTGCTCCTGATCCCTGCATCCTGCTGTCCTTGGGGAGCTGCCCTGAGCATTTGTGCCCTTCACATCCTTGGGATGGTGATCACCCCAGGCCCAGCACCGAGACAAGCTATAAATATTCCTCCCAACCTTCCCCCATCACTCAATCCCCTGGCACCCCAGCAGTGGCCACAGCCTCTGTGGAGCAGCCCAGAGCCCCAGGCTGGCGTGGGGGCACCAGCTGCTTCCCCCTCCCAGCAGGATGCCCGCGGATGCTCGAAGCCCCAGGGGTGACAGGGCATCCCACAGGCTCTCCCAGAGGCACCAGCAGATTAGCAGCTCTATTTTTCAAGCTGACCCTCTCCCACCCCCTCCAACTTCATTCAACTTTACAAGAATTTAAAAGAGCTTGGCAGGAGAGGCAGGATCTAAATATAAACCCGGTGGCCATTTCGTCAAACAAACCCCGATGAGCAAATGGCCTCAGTACCTGGAATGCGGGTTCATGGAAGTGACAGGTCAGCAAAGCAGCTGCCTCTTTCCTCCCAGCACAATGGGGATAGCAGAGATGCCATCAGCACGAGTTTTTCCTACCCTGCTGTGCACTAAAAAAATTATTCTTGGAACATTATGGAGCAGGGGAGTAAAAATAGATATGCAGGTTCAGCACATGGCTCTCTTCACTCCTTGTGATTCCACCTGGTTTTGCAGGAATAGAAGGAAAAGCAGTTGTGCCACCCTGTTAAACTCTGCTTGCTCAGCAGCTCCTGACAATGACACTTGCTGCTTTCCAGGCTTGTTTTAGAAATCCTTCCAGCAACCTGGGTGTTTCTGTGATGTCAATTAAACCAGAAAAGATGAGCCTTTAACCAGATCAGCCTGAGTGGGAAAGGTCAAAAACTTGCTGCAACATCCTCAGGTGAAGCTCAGTTTCACTTGTCACTGTTGGCAGCAACATTCACTACATGGAAAAGGACGTTGGAAGCAAGTTTTGCTTTGCTCCAAGATCTCCTCTTAGAGAGCCATCCCTGAGCCCCACACTTCCCCACACCAAGGCTGGGTGGGAGGCAGCTCCCACAGCTGCTTGCCAAAGGTTTTTTTGGCTCAGTGAAGCTCAGTAGAGACCAAACCAGCTGGAGCTGCTGGGATGCATCAAAAGCCCTGTGGCTGCTCTGCCCATGCAATGTGCCCATCACAGAGAGTTGTGATGGCCAATTTTGTCTGGTCCCCAGCAAGTGACAGTGGTTAAATAATCCCAGCAGGGTTAATGTAATTTCAGGGATGCAGCCTGGGAGGGGCCATGCTGGTGCTCAGAGCATCTCCCACCCACTGAGCCACCTCCTGTGGCTTTTTCAGATCCTTGGGGACAGGCAAGTGTGTTTATGGCCAGCTCAGAAGGGGCTGAGTGACAGGCTGTGACCTCAGGCTCTCCTCTGGTTTCCTTGAAGGAGGAAGACTAGGCTCCAGGATGAGTCACCACAATAGGACCATTGTGGAGGGTGAGGGCAATCCAGGCAAGGATCACAGGAAGGCACAGGCAGCTGATTCACAGAGGGAGACAGAGCAGAGGGGCTGGTGTCCCTTCCCAGCCCACAGACCCCCTGCACAGCAGCGATGGTGCCACATGCTTTTGAATGGACACTTTATTTTCATGTGGGCAAAACATCACAATTTCAAGAGACAACAATTCCTTCCTCACCTTGCTCCCTCCTCCCCTCCCCCCTCAGCCACCTTCATCCTTCCTGGGGAATGGAAGGGCTGGGGAATTTTTGTGCCTTGGTGATCTTTAGCCTTGGCCTCCCTGCAGCTGCAGCAACCTGCAGCAGTTCTGTGGTTGCTCCAGAACCAGCTTTGTTGTGTCAGAGCCCAGCCTGGTCAAAAGCCCCTCTTTAGGGCCTGGATCCTAAAGATTCCAGCAATCACTGAAAGCCCCTGGCATCTGGGCTCCTAAACACTTTCTGAGCTACAGGATGCCACCAGTAAAGGGGACTGACCCTCACCTGCTCACGCCTTTTATTATCACTCTAAGCCCCTGGGCTGGAACAGGACAACAAAGAGCTTTTAAATTCACCAAATTACCAAACATAACCTCATGTATTTTCCCAGGTAACATCCACTGGACCCTGCTTTTTTCAGCTTTCTCAGTCAAGCATGTTCCCTTTGTGGCACAGAAAGGGATTTCAATCCTCAGTCTCCCAAGAGATTTAGCAGCAAGCTGGAAGGAGTGGAGACATGACAAGGAATTTTAATAGAAGGCAAATTAAGCTCCTTATAAGTCACTTCCAAACTGATTTATATAGCTAAGGCTGCTCCACTATGCTTTCACAGTGGAAAAGTCCCTTAAGAAAACACCTTCAAAAGACTGATCCAACTCTCCTTGAAGCCAGGAGAGACAAATCATGCAAGTCAAAACTGGGGCTAAAATGTGCATAAAATCCACAAAACACTCAAAATCACCATTCAGTAGATTGTTCCACAGTCCCCTGAATTCCAGATGCTGGAGCCTAATGGATAATGCTGAGCTATCAAAACACGAATGTACATGGTGTTTCTTTATTCTCAGCATTACAACTTAATTTCTCAGCATTAACGTTCATTTCAAAGCAAGGAATTTTGCTTGGCCTCCCCTGGGACCTCTAAAACCCTGGTGTTTGTATTCCACCCTGCAGCAGGAGCATGGGGTAGCAGGGAAGTGCTAAAGCCAAATGTTTCCCCTTTGCAGCGCACTGGAGAATGTGCGGCGACACCTCTGCTCAAAGGGAATGGCCTTGTTTGGATAAGCCATAGCAAACACGAGGCACAGGCCCTGGAGGAATGGCTTTAGGGGCTGGAAGAAGGTGGAATATTAACTTTCAGCATTTGTGGATAGAAAAAAAAAAATCTGTTCATGGTTTCCATGCAGTTTCAGCCTGAGGCTTTGCATCCCCTGGAGAAATAGAAATGTCATTTCCTTGGCTTGCAACCCACCAAACTGAACTGTCAGATTCAGGAATGGCAAGGCAGACATCTTTGGCCACCCAGGCCAAGACAATGTCTCTCCACCATCATCAGAGCAATCTCGCCTTGGAAAAGGACCAGATGAATGTTCCCATTGCTCAGACAATTCCAGAATGCAACAACAGAACAGCAACAGAAACTGTGCCACCAAATACCAAAAGGAAAACTGTATCATTTCAACAATGTTTGAGCTGGATCCAGCAGAAACACTGATGAGCATCTTGTGGTGGGATGATGTCCCTTGAGACATGGGCCTTTCTCCCTACTCCCATCTGGTGATCACTTGTGCACAAGGCCTCGTGTCCCTTGATAGTATCACTGGTTGTGTAATAGCTGAGGCTGTTCTTGCTCATCCCCAACTCAAGTCCTTGGGAAGTGCTCTGGTGACACCTGGCAACCCCTAAGTGCCATGGGAATGGCTTTGTTTGCACTCACTGGTATCTGTGCCCACCAAATCCAAATCAGGCCAATCTCACATTGAGGGTTAATGAATAAATATGAAATCACATAAGGAAAGGGCTCTTAGCTCTCCACTCCACCTTTCCACTCCACTAGTGCCTGGCAAGTTGTCTGCAAGCAGGACCTCACTGGGCAGCACTGCTCCCCAGAAGAGCACACATCCAGAAGGGGTAAAAGAACCAACATTCTAAAGATGCAGCAATTTGGGGGCATAAATTCCATATATCACTCTTGAGATAAATGTGCACACTGACCCTGCACTCAAATATGTCAACAACATCAAAAGGGCAGTGAAGGCCACAACTCCTGATGGACCTGGGCAGAGGAAGGGACTGTGGGAGTGTTGAGTCTCAAATCCTTTCTAGGGACATCAGCTCTCCCTGTTTGTGCAAAGCCACCTCCAGACAGATCTTCCATCTGCACCTCTTACCCACCACATGAGGCTTCTCTGCACCTCTCTAAGTGCTGAAGAACTTGGTCAGCAACTGATCAGTGAGCAACAGTAGAAATTCCCCTGCACCCCTACCCAAAGCTCAGGGTGAGGAGTCTCCTATGACCACACAACAAGCAGCAATTGAAATGCACCAAGAGGAGGAGGTTGGTGTTATTCCAGAAGTTTGCCCCAGTGCCATGTACACACAGGTCAGCAGGGATCCCCTAGGCACAGTTTCTGCCCAGGCTGTCTCTGCACCCATCAACATGCAGTTGATTCTGCTTACTGCTTTGGCCCAAAGGATCAAATATAGATTATTATTATTTGGAGAAAGAGAAGTGGATTGTCACAGTGTGAACTGAGGTGGATAAACTCCATGTGAACTGAGAAGAGAATAAACTGCATTTGCCATCTTTCCCTTTAATAAGGATGGAAGTTGCTCATCAAAATGGGGAGCAAAACATTAAAAGTGAGTCCCACAAACCATCCCAGTGCCAGACCTGTAGGAAGCTACAAAACAGAGGATCTTTAACCCCTTCCTACAGGAGATTCACAGCCACAAGCTGCACAAACCCAGCTGAGGAAATGCTACACCAAAGCCCCACTTTCAGCCCCAAGCACAGTGAAACAGCCAAGTGTGACTGGAGATGAGAATAAGGCCTGAGATTTTCAAGGCCCTCAACTCCAGACCAACAGGTACTGTACTGTCAAAACCTCATCTCAAATCTTTTCTCCATCCTTGCATGTAAATCCCACTGTCAAGTGGAACTACCTGGGAGGGCAGAGAGAAGGGGTTCCCAGGAACCCTGTCCCACTTTGGTCTGTGGAGTGGCGAGATGGGTTCCTGAAAGGCAACAGACTGGAACAACAGCCCCGAGCCTCCAGGGCTCATTAACTCTCCTTGGCCACATCTGTGATTTGCTACATGATGCATGGAGCAGGAATTTCCACCCTGTCTCCAAGAAAAGTAGTCCTGCACCCAGGGCTGATCAGCCACTGCACCAACCTCCCTGTTCATCAGAGATACCCGGTGACTTCAATTAAATCATGCCTGAAATCTGAAATGTCAGTCAGGTAGGGAAGGCATTAATGGCAGCAATGTAAAGGCTCAGTGCAAACCTTCCCAAGATGAACTGTCCTGACCATGGCTGGACCAACAATGCAAGTGTGACATCATGTGCAAATGAGCTCTAAATTCAATCCAGGTGCTGGGAGCTGCCTGGCGTCCTGCGGCTACGGTGCAAAGCCCTGACGTGTGAGCAGGGATCCTGGGGGCAGCAGAAAGGCTGAGCAAGGACAGGACACACTCAGCAACAAACAGCCAGTGCAGCACAGGACAGAATTCTGCACTGCATTGAAAATACTGGGATTTGTGCTCTTTGGTGCCAGTTCTACTTGGGGCAAACACCGTTAAGTAAACAGAGTTGCTGATACTCATGTCCCCGTGTGTGAACTTTCCTACAGCTCTGGAATCAAGCCAGCAGCACAATAATGAGGGTTTTTCCCATGTTTGCTTATACCCAGGACTCCCTTGGACCTTGCAAAGTGCTTGGAGCTGCACTCACAGGACACAGCTATTGGAAAGCACTGTGACTTAGAGCCAAAAAGCACATCCATGCTTCAGAGCCCCTCCTGGCCAGCCACTGCTCCTCTGCTGCTACCCCCTAAGGAAATGGCCTCTTCCCCATGACTGACCCTCACCTTGCTGAGCAAAAAGGCCCTTCCCAAAGGGTCTCCCAAAGTAATTTTTCACACCATTATGCACCACCAGGCCAGCTGCTCACCCTTTCCCCACATCCCAGAGGCAGTGCTGGAATGGAGCCGTGGAGCCAAAGCCTCTGAGATAAATTCTGCTGGCTTGTGTTTATGGGAGGGGACTGGATAAGCACAGAAGAAGCAGGTTTGCTGTCCATGAACCAATATGTGGGAGGACAGTAACTGCAGTTCTCTTTTTTTGCATCCTGGTGTTTTGGAGAGCACAGTCCCAAGAGCAAAATCCATCTCTGGGAGCAGACTGGCCCAGGAGGGGCAGCTGGGAACATTTCAGGATGTGCTGCAAAACATCAACTGCAAAACAGAGTGGAGATCACACACAACTGTGTAGAATGTAAACTGTTCTTTATTTTTGCTGGTAATTTTTTGGAACATGCCCTAGCTGTTCCACAGTGACCCTGAGGCAAGGAGAACTCAAAACAGAAAATCTGTTGTCCGACACACAGGTTTGACGTGAGCTGGGCAACTTTTACATCCAGATCATTATTAATTTCTTTTGGGAATTCCATTTCCACATGAAGCGTGGCTGGATGAACACTACTGAAGCACACAAATACCAAGACCACCACCACAATCTGCAGGAATTACCCAGCACTTTTATAATACTGAAAATTCTCTCCCACTGGCAGTAAGAGTAAACATGTCCAAAGGTTTCTTTGTATGGAGAGCAGCTACAAAGAACGGTTTCAACATCAAAATCAACTGGAAAACAACGATTTCAGGTAAAGTGTTAAATTAAATCTAAATAGGAAAGGAGTTCTACAATAATCCCAGTTTTGAGCACTGTTGTTTAGCAGTCTCCTTCCTGCCATGCTGGTTACAAAAACCACTCTTCACACCCAGCTTACCACAGTCCAGCTGAAACTTGAGCAGCCTCCAAATGGACAAGGAATGGAAATAGGAGAAAAAGAGAAAAACAAATCAAAGCCACCAATTAATTTTCATCTCTCACATTGTTCTTCCTGCTCAACTGGGGAAAGGGAACCTTTCCAAGTGAGTTCAGAAATGCTGTGGGTCCCTTCATCCATTCCTGTCAAGGCTTCAGTGAAGAAGGCTGGAAAATGCTGATGACAGGCAATAAAGTAAAATCACTGAAATTCATAA
This sequence comes from Muscicapa striata striata, assembly GCA_030060385.1. Lineage (NCBI taxonomy): Eukaryota > Metazoa > Chordata > Aves > Passeriformes > Muscicapidae > Muscicapa > Muscicapa striata. The sequence goes on from JAREIS010000178.1 coordinate 208,378, forward strand.
ATCTGGAAATTTGGAAGAAAAAATATCTGTATGCAAGAATAATGAAGAAAATATTTGTCAGCATTTAAGTGAACAAAGAGTTCCAGACTGGAGGTCTCTTCTGCTCAAAAACTTCATGGAAGTGCACAATTGTAGAAAAACCCTTGAGAGACACAATGCACAGCACAGCCGTGGGAGATGAGAAGGATAAATTAGTCTGGTTTTTCATTGTGGACAACACTCATACCTTCTAAATTTGGGAACAGAAATTCTTTTTCTGCCCCTTTCTCTCTCCCTTTATATTTTAAGTTATGAACTACAGAAACTCAGAGGTAGCAGCATTTCTAGTTCTTTTTCAGATGAAAGGTAACAGGCATTCTGTAAACCCCTGTGCTCTCCTTTCTGCACCACAGCCAAAATGTAATAACAGAGCTCAGCAGAGCTGTGAATTGCTTCCATTCATCCTCATCAAGTATTAACTTCATACACTGGAATTCATCATTCCAAAGCTTACCTATCAGGACAGTCAGTCAATAGCCAGGCTAGTTAGGATAATACCCAAGGATTAAAAACAATACTGTAGTGATTTCTGCAGCACTACAAGAATCCACTGTAAAATTAACTCTTTATATCTGGTATTTTCTCAGTCACATTTTCAAGATGATGCAGGCAAACCAAACTGCCTGAGGGCAGCAAAGCATTACAGTGCATGGTAAGACTCAGCTTTTTCAGGGAGAGGAAGGAAGACAAAAGCTTAGCAAAGCTTTGCCAACTTTCTGTCCCCTCACAGACATTCTAAGTATTCAGACCTTAAGCATTATTGGTTAGAGTTTAAAATAAAAGAGACTCCAGTAATGACCTACCAGTACTACTCAACAGTATTCTACAAGAGCAGAAAATAAATGAGAAACTATTTCTGTAAAATTTTTAATGAACACACTTCCAAAATTCTAGTGTCTGACAAAAATCCCTGAGTTAATTCTCATCAATGTAAGGTCTCCTGTTTTCCAAAATAGTTTTGGTTCAGTCAGACAGCAAATCAGTTCCTGATGTACAGTTGTCAGTGCTGACTCAGGATACACTTTTACAAGGCATATATTTAGTTTTCTACAGCAGTGCCAGAGATTCCATGAGCATCTGAATCTCTGCAGTGTAACAAAGCCAGTGAGACTCAGCTATCAGAGGGCAGCCACAGGCAGGAAGGCAGCTACATCTGGTTAGCAGGAGTTTCAATTGGAAAAATAAAGGCAAGTTCACTTTTCAGGCAGATAATGTCACATCTTGTGTTTACCTTGGTTTTTTGCTGGGTAGCCATGCTGCCAGGAGCCACTGTCAGTGCCACAGGAGGAGCTGGGAACTCCTGGCCAAGAGTGGATGTGCTGTTTCTGGTACTGCCAAACTAATACACAGCTCACCTGGAGTCAAGAAACCTCTGCTAGAAACTTTGTTACAAAAATAACTGCAGTCTTTTCCAGGAATCATTTTCTCTGGGATCCTACCAAAATTTCTGAGTTAGTTCCCTGTCCTCACCACATGTGTCTATCTCTAAATTAAACTCCTAGGTAGAAGGATACTTCTGAGCAAAAAGGATTTCTAAAGCAGTACTAACCTGCAACCTGGGTGCCTTCAGGCCATCCATCAAAAATGAAAAGCAACTTCTGGACCTTAAGAGAGGCAAGTGATCTGCTGGCAGGAGAAATCCCAGTCTGTCAGCTCAGGAATAGAGAAGGTGATTCCAACTCTATTTACTGCTCCTCCCCATTAGACAGGAGAGGATCAAGCACATTCAATCAACCTTTGCTTCCTTAGGGCATGAAATCTCTGAAGAGATAAGGCCACTTTAGGGCCATCAGATCCCCCCTGATAGAAGTAAATGCTGAAAACCTCACCATGGTCTCAGCCACTGCTTTCAATTTACTAAAATCAGGAACTTTTCTTGTGGGTACCCAACACCATTTCCAACAAAGCCCAGTTGGTGTTGAAAATTGCATTCACATTCAGAGGCCTCAAAAATAAGGAATTATAAAAGACTGTGTGGAAGTTCAAAGACATCTGAGGTAAAATTAGGTTTCCATGAAAGTAAAGTTTCCCTTTGTTTTCAACAGAGGCAGATTTTCATCTTTCAAGCCCAAATTTTCTCTGACACACAAAAGAACATAAAATATAGAAACACTTTAGTTCAAACCTGAAACATTTGTAAAAATGGGAGTAATACTGAGGTACTTTGAGTACTACTCAAAAGTAGGTATTAATTGAAAAATGTCCATTATTAAAACACCAAAATGAAATGCTACTAAAAGCTATTATGCTTGATGGGCAAAGCCTGCTAATTTAAAAATTGTATCAGGATGATTCAAGTGTGCTGACATAGAAAAACTCTATTTTAAAAAAACAGTTAACAAATATTATCATGACATGCCCCTTAAACTGAGGTAAGGCAGTTGGTCTCTGGATCCATCTTGGGATAAATTAGGGTAAACACTTGGAATCAACAAGTTCATAATGTGAATTGGCTGAAATTTTGGAAATTATTCAAGCAATAGAAGTCTTTCAAGGATTAGGACAATGTGCAATACCCTATGTGCATATATCATGTTATGCACAAAAAGACTGATGTAATGTCTATTCACTTTGTTGTCTTGAAAGGACAAGTTATTTCAAGTTTCTGTTTTGTTCACCATGTGCCCTAAACCACTTTTGCATTGCAGAAATTCTTGAGACCCTTTACCTGTCATTATTACATCATCAAAAACTCATATTTTAGAATGGCAAAGACAAATTGTCCAGTAACTCAGGGTGACTAAAGATTAAAGAAGGACCATCAGTAATGGAGCTGAAGAGAGCATTACTTCTTCTGTTGGCAGCTTTGGTCAGCGCTCCTTTAGGATGTCCAGCACTCACTGCAGCAATGTTGGCACCTCTCTGGCTCTTGCTGTCCTGAAGCTCAGTTCAGACAGTGTCAATAGCCTGTTATTGATCAACCCAATTGAAAATTATGAGAACCAAACTGAGAAGGCCAACACAAATGCCAAAAATAACCAAGGCACATGCCTGTGAAGAAAGAAAAGCAAAAATTAATGCTTTGCTGAAAGAAGCGTTTTAGATGTCCAAGGCTTATGAAAATCCACAAGAACAGGTACAAATAGTGTCTTTTAAAATAATCTGTAATGTTTCAAATCACTCAGTCTTCAAACACAAACTATCTGTTTAGTGGGAAACAAAACCAAGCCTGGGATAGTTTCACTGGGAACTCCTGGAGCAGTCTCATTTCCCAGCTCACACTATCCAGCTGCACAAAAAATAATCTGCCCTTTACAACTCTAAACAAATTGAGAAACTGATTCATATTTCATTAAAAATAAAATTAAAATTACAATGGTTTTTTTTTTACTATTTTGAATAGCCAGATGATAATAAAACCACAGTTCAAAAGACTACAGCTTGCTGATTTATAACAAGCCCCCAAAACTACTGGAACTAGTAATGACTTTAGATGATCAGAAGGCACCATTATTATATTTTCTTTCAGATTCCCGGTTTTGTCAATACAAGAGCAGCCCCATGAATCATAAGAATGGCAGAAAGACTATGTATAAACAGTTTGTCAGCATTTTGGCCATTGCCATGAAGTTGCTCTGCTGAGCAGTAGTTAAAATGAAGACAGACAGAGTGCAAAAAGCAGGCTCCTGCACAAATTCCAACCCAGAACTTAACCTACGACAACAAAAGAGAAACCACAAAGAGGAGAAAAAAACAAAACAAAAAGGAAGAGAACAAAAAAAAAAATGTTTTTGGAAAGCCTTTTATAGAAAACAAGCACAAAAACTGTTTCACTTAAATGCAGTTCAGCTTTGTTCCAACTGCCCAGACAACAGTAACAGGTAAAAACTGAGCAGAAACTGCATTAAAAGACAACATCTGAAAACTATAGGAAAACACATACTCAGATCAATGGTCCAGTACATGGATACACTGTTTGCCAAAAACCTCTGGTGAAGAAGGAGTTTCAGAAAAACCAGAGCTACCAGGAAGGATGAAAGAAAATGCTTGGAGATTTTGTGAGCTGCAATGAAAACAAGAGCTTTGCCCCTCAGATTGTGTGCTCCACTGTGTATTAAAATGCATTTAAAATGAGCCTGTTTAAATATTATTAGTGAAGAAAACATACCCCAAGTTTCTGTGGTGATATAAAGTCCTCCCTGTTAAGTTTAAGATAAAATAGTCCAGGATATACAAAAAGCAAACATGTTGATGTGGTTGAGCCTTTAAAAAACAGAAAATAAGATTTTGTTTAGAGAAGACTGAAGTACATTGCAGAATCATATACTGAATTTCTTGAAGTCAAAATGAAAACAAAGAAAACCAACCACCACAAGAACTTACCAACTACTCCAAATACATTTTTAATGTCTGGCACATACATTGCAAACAGAACAACAACTGCATTCAGTGTTAAGGTGACAAGGATATGGCAAATCCACGACCCAGGAAGATGAGAGAAAAATACCATCAACATAGCTTTCCTTGCCTACATGAAACAAAGACATACATTGTGTGGGTAAATACATACATACACACACACACATATATTTTTGATCTTATCTCAATTTCATAACCTTAAGAATACATCATTCCAGATGTGAAAGAACATTTTAAAAATCAAAATGCCAGAAGCTTAGTAATAGTTTAATGCTTTGTCTCTCTGTAGTGTAGAATGTAATTTATTACTGTATTAAAGTAAGATTTATCACATGGTCATTAGTCTTAAGAAATTACTGGCCCTTCCCTTTTTTTGGAGGGATAAAAGAAGGCCTGAGGGATAGTGCTTTGTCTCTTTGAAAATGCCTGGTAGCAAATGTCAGCATGTTGCCAACTGATACACAATCTATACAGTGCTTCCATACACAGAGTTTTGCCTGCACAATTGTTTTTGGTCCTAAATGGATGAATTTTCAATTCTACAACAGTATTGATAATTTAGACTAGGTTGTTTTTTGGGTTTTTTTGGTGAAATAGGTCTATATGTGTTTTTAATTTACAATTAAATTGAGTTTCAAGTATAAGTGTGTTTTTGTGTGGGTGCGTGCATGTAGAAAGGAAAAACCAAGTCAGCAAAACTCAATTTAAGAGGAAAAAAAATCAAACTAAATAAACTTTAGAAGTTCTGAATTCTTTAAATTAAAAACAATGCTGTGGGCTAGTTTTAATCTGAAATCTGTCTCAAGAGCACAAATTAGCTTAGTGGTTAGTTGTTATTTTGGAGCTTTCATGGAACACATGCAAATATGTGGTCTTTGATCAATCACTTGACAAGTGAATAAGATACACAAGACTAGATGTGACTCAAGAATTGCAGTCTGCAAAACATTAGTGACCAGTGCTCAGTGCCAGCTCCAGAGCTCTCAGGAATACTCACTGGGAAATGGATTAGAGGGACTGTCAGGAGCACAGCAAACAGAATGGCTGCTCTCACAGTCATCATGATGGTATCGTGGGGCAGGTACCTGGAGTAACTCTGTAGCAGTTCAGAGTCCACATTGTCTGAAAACAAGACAAATTAATTGCTTTGTTAATCACTGAAGAGCTAAGGTAATTAGCAAGGCATATTAAGGTGACATCCAAATGGATCCATCTGCTTGAGGGATGCAGATACACTCAGGTATTACTGATACACTAAGATGCAAAATCTTCAGGGAAATGATAAAATTAAGGAGGCAAGGCCAGGCAGACCCTCTGCTGAAAGATGCCTGAAGAAAAGAGACAATTGTGAAGGAGACAGCCTTATAGAAAAAGAGAAAATTGAACAGCAAGAGTCAGAGCACTGAGAGTGGTCTGCTATGCTGATTTTTTGGGTTTTTTTAAATCTTAATTCTGATTTTTTTGGACTTCAGAATGGACTGAAATTTTCAAAGTCTGACCACCCTGTGAAGTTTCAAATTCACAGAAAACAGAAGAAACCATCTGAACCACAGAGAGATGAAACATGCCTCGTTTCAAAGAGAGAACTCTTCTTTTGTTTCCAATTTAAAATAAAATGTTTTACATTTTCTCAGACTGGTGTTTTAGGAACAGGGAACAGACTTTCTCTGTTTAAAGAAGTAAGTTAATTAAACAAGACAAGCAAAAAGTGAAAAGGAGAAGAAGCTTGCAAGGGTAAAAAACCAAACCAAACAAACAAAACAACTCTCTTACAGGCATCTACTCTTATTCCAGCATTTCAGGCTCCTGAGTCTTAGAGTTACTAAAAGAAATCAAGCCTGCAGAAAACCAAAAGCAATCCCAGTGGAACAGACTGAGAGACTACAGGCAATACAGGGTCTGGTCCCAAAGAAATCGTGGCAGTAAAGGTAACAGGAACTAGGATGGCTTCCAGGACTACTTTTATTCCCTCTTTTTTTTTTTCCCCCTCCCCCTTTTTAAGATTTCATCTGGACAGATGATTACCCTGCACTGCCTACTGAACCTCTCTGAGTTGCACTTAAATTTATATTCTCCAACAAACCTCATGGAGACAGTCAGGAAACAGCAATAGTGGCCAATAGGCTATTTAGGGCCTTCAAGACTCCCCATATAATTTTTCTAAGGTTTTCTAAGGTATCTAGGGAATACTCTCAGAGACACTTACACTTGGGGATAAAAGACACAAAAGTCCCTAAAAATCTGGAATTATTAGATGCTGAAAGCAAATACTCTTGGTGCTTTGTCAGACACTATCTCATCCCCATGATCAAGAATTATACAACACTTGAAAGGTGTGGAAATCCTAACAAGAACTTTCATCTTACTGCCTTACAGCCTCCTGTGAGAATTTTTAATCATTCCAATCAATGAAGGTTAGCATGTGATCATGTCATAATAAAAGTTTGAGAAGACATCAGAAGGATCCTCATGGATGACTGTGATGCATTTATGTGACAGCATTGGTATGAAACTACAACAGAATCAGCAAGTAGAGGAAAATCAATAAACCAGTTGTGTTATCATTGCTGTATGAAATAGACACTCAACTACTTCTGCCAGGGCTGTGATGGACCTTTAAAAAAAGGTCACTGTGTAGAAAAGGGGTCTGAAATCTTTCTGTGCATTTGGAAAGTACAAGAATGCCAGACAGAAGAAGCCATCTATGTTTAAACTCTACTAAAAATCTGTACCCAGAAGTATTAAATGTCCAAATGTAGAGTAATTAAATTGGTTCTGCAGCACACTGTCACCTAAACACAGCAAATGAAAATGCCTGTAGAATTTGGTAGGGCAAGTGTGATACCCCACTCACTCTTCTGATTGCTAACAAAAAGGTACAGTTACTTCATCAAATGTCAACAACATTTCAAAGAAATGTGCACTTCTTGTTCATGTATCAAACAGACACATTTCTGGCTCAGGAACTGCATGCAATACCAGAAGCATGTGCTGGAAAACCCAGCTCAAAGCCTATCCTTTTGAATTTTTAAAATCTAAGGGTTTAAGTGTACTAATGCCTGAAGCATTCCATGCAGAAGACATTTATCATTTATCATTAACCTTTGTTCTAGGGAATACTTGAAGAATACACTTACCATAAAATGTCAGGTACCCAAAGAGAGCTGACATAAAGTAAATTAGGAAACTCAGACCAATTCCTGTGACAGTTACATTCTGCATTCTCCTTTTGGATGGACTAAAATGAAAAAGAAAAGGAAATCAGTGTTGTTTTATCTGTATTAAGGATGATTAAACACAGCATAATCTATATATTACCTTGCCTTTCATAAGGAAGTATTGGCCTAATTTAAGGCCACTGAGTATTTGCTGTGGTCTGTGCTGTCACTGGTATTTAGGGGGTTTAAAAGTATTTTTAGTCTGGTAATTAAAAGGGCACTTCTCAAGAAGATAATTAACACTGTCCCCATCTTGTATGGAATTTAGACATCACAATGCCTCTTTTAAATGAAAATTGGGATTTACACAGGTTGTTACCTATTCAGAGCCAGGAACAAAATCTATATCAAAAACCCTCACTGGATCAGATATGGCCATAACTGAATGCAAATTCAGTTACAGCCACAAAAACTGACTATTAAAAGTACCTTAGCAAATGAGGGTTTTTTTTCCTGATTGTCCAGGGCAGGACAATATTCTGACACTGATGATGGAATATTTGCTACTTTTCTCTTCTCTGAAGAGAAAAAGCCAGTATAGACAAAATGACTTAAAAATAAAAATTACTTGGGATTAGTTTAGGGAAAGCATTACAAAAAAGTTTATAATTATATTGTAATATTGCATGTGTTCATGCATTACCTTTGGAGCTCACAATAGATTGGCAAGACTGATGTATGGCACAGAAAAGAGAAGGCCATAGTGGGTATTGCATAAGCACTCTGAAATAGAAAGAAAACATCTTGTAAGTTGTTTGCTATTACTGCTGATTGGAAAAATAGCTGTATGAACTCAGAATTCAGTTCAAGTGTTGGAAGTCAGTGGAAATATTTCCACATGAATGCTTTGAGATAAATCTCCACAAGACACAAACAGTGTCTCTAAATCAGTCCACAAAAACATGTAAGTTCAAGTGGACATAGCTCAGTTTCATCATCAGGAGAAGTCATGCTGCCTATAAGCCAAAAACTGGAAGATTCTTTTTTAACTACACTGAAGCCAAGTACTTATGTAGAAAGAGCAGGATGTGTCCCAGAGCCAGTGTATCATTTGTGAAATTCTCTAAGAAGTTTTCCAAATTCTAACATTCATGGCTATATGTCAAATTACTAATTCCTCACTATTTTATTACTCCTTCAGAAAAATTTGGATAAAACACAAAATATAACAGCAAATATTAACAGGAAATATAACATGCTTTGTATCTCAAGTTTTAAGACAGTTATGTAATTAAAGACGCAACTACACAATTAGTGGTGTATTATTCCAAAAATCTGTAATAAAAGAGATGAATCATCTAGTACAGCTTCCTGCAATTGCCAAGTAGAATAAGCTGAACTATAACAAACATTTTTGTGGTGAAATAATCAGTCCCATACTGGTAAAGATATGCCACTTTCTATTGATAAAGCTAATTTTAAAAAAGAAGTAGAGATGAGTCCCAAGATTCTTCAAAGCCCAAAAGGCCAGAATCTCACACTAGATGTTTCTGGTCAAAGCACCATTTCTTCTTTGATCTACAGATAACATTTGTCTGATGTTTGCATTGCCCAAGTCTTTTTTTTTTTTTTTTTTCCCTTTTTCTTGGGAGGGTAGGGTGGACTTTTGTTTTTTCAGGGAAATGCAGCCACATCCCTCCTAAATCTCACTACAGGACTATCCCAGATTTACCTTTTCCTCTTCCTCTTAATCTCACAGACCAGGGTTCTACATGACACTTCCTCTCCTGCAAGCCTTGATGGGTGGTCATAGGATTTAAATGCCACGTTAATGAAATAATACCAGAACTGGCACCCAATGAGATGCATAAAATTGCATCAGGCCTGAAGAATCAGCTTCAGGTAAGGAAAAACTAAGGTTAGGTCCAGGCAGTGTCAGGAAACCTGCTCTACCCTGCCAGGAACTAAAAGTACATAGCCAAGTAGCACCAACTTCCAGCTGAGGGCACGTTAAGTTGGCTTGATCTGATTGCATGATGACCACTGCTTTATCTGTTATACTTTCTTCTTTGGTAATATTTCCAAAATATTTTCATAAAAGCTAACTTGGACAGTCAGCCCTCATCCAAAAAAAAAAAAAAAAAAAAAAAGTGAGGCTGGATAACACTTGGCAGCAGGTACAGAAAATACTTCAGCAGCCCATAACGAGTTTTACACAAGGACAGCTTACCCTGGATAAGGTTTAGACCCCAACTTTTTAAAAACTACCATCCCTCTTTAAGTTTGTGTATTGTTAATAGAGATTACCTCTTTTGAAAGATGAAAGAGCTTTGCTTTACAATCCTCAGTAGAATTTGAAACCTGTAAAACATAAATGCAAAAAAAGGCATAATGAAAGAATAAGCTCAACCCACAGACATGAAACTTTTTAGATTCTGTGATGATTAATAAAAGAAGGAATTTAAATTGCAAGCCATTCTGAAAGTGTTAATGTAAAAAAAGCATTACAGTTTACTAGTAAAATTAGAACTTCAAACCAGCATGCACTTTACCTGTAAAGTCTCTATGGCACTAGTCAGATGTAGAGGACAAGGGATTGACCATTTTTTTATCATAACCTGCAGAGACAGCATATTTCATGTATGAATGATATCCTAAAAACCAGTTTTCAATTTAGATACACATAGCTGAAGTATCAGCCTGCTGGAACACACAGCAGGGAGCTACACCCCCAGTAAATCACCAGGCCTGCCTGGCAGACAGGCCACCAGAAGGAGACTTGACAGAAAAGCCTGTCAGTGCCATTCCATGCAGCTGCTCACCCTGCACAGCTGGCAGCCTTATGGCCCATGGATCTGGAGGTGGGGCACTGCAATGGCTCTGACATGAGCTGAAATACAAGCAGCACTCCCCAGCCACCCTCCCTGGGCTCCACACCAAGGGCCTCCCGGCCGGAATTGCCGCTGCCTTGGCGATCCCAGGCTCGCGCCCGGAGCACACAAGCCCTCAACAGAGATAGAGCAGAGCCTAGGGCTAATCTTAAAAGGCAGAAACATATGGTTTGGACTAGAAAGCAAAGGAAAAACAATAAATGCAATTATTGTCCCAGAATGTCATTGGGCCTTCAGCTACACCCTGCTGGTTTAGGGACTGCCAAGTAACAGGGCTGAAAATCAAAGGGAAATTAAAGTAAAAAATGTTACCTCCTTTTTCAGGAGTCCAGTTTAAAATGATAGCTGCATTGCTCTCTTCACCCTAATTAATTTCCTATTGTAGTTGCCTGGCTTTAGAGGTTATAATTCTTTTGAAGCCTAGAGCAAATAATTAAAAACTTAATTAAAGACTTAGATTCACGAGAAGAATAACATGCAAGGGAGCTCTTCTCCTGGCTCCGAGAACTGTGCTTTGCCTGCTGCCAAGTGGTGTTTCCCAGAGGATTAGATGCTCCCTCTTGTCACCAGTGCCAGGAGAGACAAACAAATGTTACCTCTGGCCAAAATGTGGGGAAAGAAAACTGTGGGTACACAGCAAGCTGAGTGCATTGTGGCAGTAACACATTTTAAACTGCACAAGAACAACTCACTCCAGGTATGGAACTAGGTGGGAGCCTTCTCAAGAGCAGCCTGCAAACACCAAACACTAAAATATAATTTGGGCCTGGGTTGTATTTAAAGGCATCCAGACAGGGGAAGGCTTTGAAGGCTCCAAAGCAGTCAGCCTTGTGGGAACTCCCCCACTCCAGTCTAAAGCTGGAACAGGCACTGCAAAGGGGCATGGAGCTGAAGGGCAAGGTTTGGGGAAAGTAAAATGTGCCTGGCAGTGGTGAGGGGAAGATTTCCTGCAAGCTAAAGAGCAGAGATTATATATAAATATTGCAGAGGGAAGACCAGACAAGCCAAATCAAAAAGGCTGGAGAACATTTTTCTAAAATAAATCTAATACAGATTAAGAACAAATAGAAATAAAAGAAGACAAAATAAAATGTACTAAGTGCATTTAAAAAAATCTGTATTTATATTTGCCCACCTGCTTAATTATTCAAATGACTTCAGGTTTCCAATTGTAGTTGAATGAATTCCCCCAACAGGAAAGGATTTTTAAGCTGGCAGCACAGCCCAGTTAGCTGAGCAGTCATGCAGGCACCACAACCATCCTCTAGAATTTTAAGCCTATTTCCTACAAACATTCTTTTGAGTGTAACATACGTTTGGTTTTAAGTGAAAAAAATAAAAATCAAGAGAGATTCTAGTGGGAAAAGGGTATTTTAAGCCCACATCAAAAACACTGCTAAAGAATAAAATTAGACACTCAAAGTGTTCTAATATTCTTTGTGATTTTTTGTATCCTGCATAGAGAAAACAGAAATCCCTTTATTCCAGCAGTACTGACAGCACTTAGCAAAGGGGCTCTCTGTGCATAACATCATCCATTGCATATGGCAGGTTCCAAATCTGCAACATGTTTTGTTCTGGGAACATAAACAAGAGATTTAGACAAACACCATCAGCAATCATTAATACCTTTGCTGAACAAGCTACCAATAATGCTGCCTCCACACACACACACAAAAATACAAGTCTGTCTTTATGCTTCACCAATATTTAATACAGCAAGAGGGGAGACAATAACAGAAAAGTTTACCAATCTCAATTTCTTTTCCCTGAGGATTCAAGTCAGGGAAATATTCAACAACTGAACTACAAAAGTGCTCAGAACTTTATAGGATCTGGCTTTGAATTAATACTTACACATACTTGTTTTTCTCCTAGATCAGCTCATCTCAGTGTTTGCAATATTTTTGCAAGTAAAGCCTAGAACCAGTTTTTTGGCTTTAAAAGAAGAGATACTGAGGCACAGAGAGGGCGTTTGAGACCCAGAACAAAGAAGTCTCCAACCCTTTGCTCAGTGCACTCCCTGACCAGATTGACCAAGATGTCTCTTTTCTGCAGGCTGCAGTAAAATTGTGGCTTGCTGGCAAAAAGCTGAACAGATGGTGTGCACTTGAAAAGGCACAGAATTACTGTATATGCAAAATATAATTATATCACTTCCATATGACTAACACAGTTCTCTTCTGGAACAAATTAAAACATATCTGCCACACAGAAATTAACAGTGTGCAAACTAAAACACCATTTCAACAGCACATATCACCCACTTCAAAGCAATTAGATATGAAAACTAAACCACATTTAATGCCTTTGACTTTCAGAGCCTGAACAAGTCAGAGGGAATATTCTGTCAAGAGTATTGGTTTTCTGGAAATATCCGTAACGGCTTTTAAAAATTTTGACCTCAGTTAGATTTACTGTGGCTGCTGCTTTGCCATTTAACAAGAAAGAGTAAGTACACAAACTTAACCATTTCATTAAAAATCCAGCAGTCTGTACACCTTCATTAGCACTTTTTACCCACTTTTTTGATAGAGAATCACAAATTAAAATCTAGTTTAACTCATCTCAGCTTGGCATGGCTCCATACAACTTGCTTACACATTTGCTTTTTCACAGACTGAAGTTGTTTTCAAATGTATTCACCCATTACAAAAGCTTTCCTCAGAGATCCATACATATTCCCTTTGAAATCTAGGAGCTGAACTGGTTTTAAAACCCTTGCAACTTCCTTCAGCCAAAGGCCTATGTCAGCATGATGGTTAGTGCTTTTTCTTACCTTTTTTTTCCTTTTTTTTCTTTTTTTCTTTTAAAGATAAATTTTAGGAGAGAGGTCAAAAGTTAAGGTAATTTATAAATATTACAAATGAATTTCCATTAACTCTGGAGAGGCTGTGGCTGCTTCTCAATGTTCAGCTTAAGAAGAATACTTCCCAAGGTCCTGCAAACACTGCAGCTCTCCAGGGATACCCTAGGGAGATGTTTTGACAGCTTTGAAGTTTGGTTTTATCACATGGTTTAGTTCCTAATGGATTGCCTTGGTCTCCTGGATGGCATGTTTGTTCAACTTGCCTTCAACTCTGTTTATCCCTTTGTAAAACAGGTATTAAATGCAAGTCAATGCAAGCCAGAATAACAGGGCAGAGGGGGAATATTTTTGCCAGGCTCCCAAATAAGATTCAAATAGATGACAAAGTGAGATTTGTTCAGTTGTACCACATATTACACATGTGCATTAACACACTTTTTCCCTTAAAAAGAAAAAAAAGTGCAACTTAAAGGCACATTTTCTCTCTTAGATCTGCCTAGCAGGTCTCACTTTTGATATTTGGAAACATCTACCTCACAGGGGCTTTGAGAGGGTGAACATCAGGGTCAAAAACTCCCATATGGCTCAGAGAAAAGAACTTTTCCTTTCAGCTGGAAAGGAGAATAAGGTCATTGACATATTAATGAATCTTGTAAACTGCCTTAATGAAGTTCTAGTTTTCTTTGCCTTTTTCTGAACTCTGTCACTCCATTATACATGTAAATTTAATTTATTTTGGAGTATATTAAATTTTCTGCTGCACTAGTTGCAGTAAGTAATAGTTAGAAGTTAAGAAAACAGAATACTATTCCTCTGTAAGTAGGGAAACAAAAATATGTGTACCAGCTCCCTTTGCTGCACCATCAGAAAAAAAAAAAAAAATTGTTATATTTGCCAGGCCAAAATATAATTATTTTAACTCTTTTCCCATGATTGGAAGTTCATACACATTTCCAAGCCTCAGCAAAACAAATGTAATCTGTCCAAACTAGCATATACTGAACTTGAAGAAAATTCTAAATTTCACATAAAAAATTAAGGGGGAGGGGTAGATAATTAATTTCAAAACAGGCTTATGAAAGCATTCAAACAATAAGGAAAAAAAAAAAAAAAAAGATAAGCTGTGTAGAGATTTTTAACTTACCACAAGAGTAAAGTACACCGTAAAGAAAAATGATAAACTACTTGTGTAGCCAAGAAAGCCTGTAAAATAACAGTAAAAATAAAAGAGAATTTATAAGGAAAGTGATCCTAATGTACAGCTAAAGCTTTACATTTTAGGCATGTTTTCTATTACAGTGCTTGGTATCTGGGGCTTAGGACTCAGAATAACAACATTCCAACTGCCTGTCACAGATCATTTATGTAGTTTTGTAGGGCAGAATTAGAACTGGCTTACCACTAATGGCATGCTGTAAGTAAATGCAGCTCTTTAATGTTCTGCTGTAAAGATTTTATTTTAGTATTGCAGACAAAATACTACTGCAACCCAAGTAATAGGTTAACTAGGCAGGGCTGGAAGGCAGAACACGACAACAACTTAAGTAATCACCACCACCAGCAGCCCCCTGCCAGTTTAAATAAATAAATAACCCATTAAGGTTTTAAAGTCTTCAACTGTAATTGCTACTAAAGTAGAATAATATTCGCTTCTCTCCTTTAATTACTCACCAATTTTAGGAAGAAGGGCAAGAGGAAAAACAATGCAGACTGAAGTCAGCAGCAGCAGCAGTCTTCCATCAAGGTACCAAGACCTGTTGGAAAATTGATTAAGGATTGATACAAAGCTCAGGACTCTTAAAAATATGTTTAAATTAGAACTGTGATCTTAGACAAAGCAACCACTAGGACAAGAAAAAAAATAATTTCCTGTCTCACATGCAGTTTACATGGATTTGTACTCCTAGTTTTCACAGTGACATAAAACAGAGCTCCCAGATAATGACAGAGGAGCATCATTCTGTAAGAAACCAAGACTGCAGGCATTGTCCCAGAGGCAAGTAAGTGTCTGCATGGATCAGGGGTCTGATGTGTGCCAATTAATATTCCTCACCAGCACAATATGCAAATTCCTGCCTTGATTCATTGCAATGGTCAGAGGGAAGGGTATTCCATACTCTACAGATTTCCTTCTGAAGTACCTACACAGCACAGTGTGCATCTAAAACTGGGTTACAATGAGCTGCATATTTATACACTGGAAAAAACAGCAACATCAATTCCCACTCACTGCTGAGCTTCCCTTCCTTGCATCCACACATCCACAAAATATGTAAAGGCCAGAAGGGATAAAAATTATGTTGATGAAATCTGGTAGAATGTTTATACATAAAACCACACATTTTAAAAAAGCATTGTAGAGGCACATGAAGTCCTCACACATTTAAAATCTATCTGAAACACCAAAATCCCATCTCTGAAGTGAGGAAAGCACAGATGGATAAGTTGTTAAGTAACAGAAACATCTTGAGGGTGGCTGCCCCGACTTGGCAATAACCATATCCTGTACTGATAAACATCTTGCACATCAGCCTCCAACTTTACCACCTATAAACACCTTGACTTTTGACCTTTCAGTTTATTTAGTCCAGGATATTGTTAGCACCTAATAAACAGGCAGCACCTCAAGTTATCATGAGGGAAGTACCATAACACCTGTGTTAAAGAAGAATTATCATATATATAGGTTTAATAACTACTGCTATACATCATGGACAGCCACTTGTGTCACTTGTTTGAAAAGAAGATGTGATGTAAGTGAACAGAGAAATTTCAAGGTTGAGGGCATCTTCACTGTATCAAACCCAAAACAATCATTAGATGACAATGTCCATATAAAAAAAAAGTCAAAATCGTCTTCAAAAAGTGTATTATTAGCTATGTCTGCCACTGCTACACTGAAGAAGCAACTTTGCCAAGATCAGCCTCTTGCTGTAGCATTTACTCTTCATGTTGTTATTATTTAGCATTCATATATTTTTTAACTTTTTCTTTCTTTCCAGTCTGGTGGATGTTCAGATTAGGTGGAATAGCATCATGGCAAAGAACATAAGGATCATGCACTATGTGTAGATGTGGGATTTCTGTTTAAATCTCCTGACTCTAAACATGCAGCAAACCCACAGCTGCCACCGAGGTTCACAAGCTCAGCAGAACAGACAGAAAATTATTTTGGTTACTTTATGGTAAATGAAAAAAATGTTTCTGGGTGAGGGAGGGTACAGAGAGGAAAACAGCAGTGAGGAAATGAAGAAGAAAAAGTAATTTTGTACACTGCTTCATTTTGAAATACCAATTCTTATACTTAAAAAGACCTCTAAAAACTTCTTAGTGGACTGGTTATTGGAAAATGTGTCCATTATCTCCCCAAAGTACTGTTGTAAAAATACACTTATTTTCCAAAGGCAGAATAAATGTTTTGATAGTGCCTTTAAAATCAATCTGATCTGTAAATTTAATCCTATATGATAAAAGCATTCAAAATATGAAATACAGCTTATAAATCCTTGACTCTGCTGAAAAAGCTTTGGCATGCAGATGTTTCTCCTCCCTCCCCCATATTTTAACTAAAAGCAGACATTTATAAATCGCTTTAATTTCATTCCTGAATTCAACAGAACAAGATATTCGTATGTTCTAAATTAGGATCTTACTCTCAGTTCATATCAATTATACAACACACAAGCAAGACAACTTAATTGCATCAATCACATCCTCTGACAGGGTCATTAAATGTTAACAGAGGGCTCACAAATTACAACTTTTTAACACAATCCTCATTTGAAACTATGTTCATGTCATCAAAACTATGTGGAATTCTTGTTATGAAGACAGAAACATCTCCACTCAATATTAGTAAGTGTTCATATTGTATGGTTTTGTTTTTTGAAAAGACATGAGGATGTGTTAGACTGGCTCTGAGCCTTTCAAACACACGCACACCTGCTAACCTCAATCTATAAAAATAATTTAATGCACAGAACGTTCTTTAAATGGCTTTCCCAAATGTACAGCTCAGGAGGGTTTATGCATATAAAATACTTTCACAGATAGTTTAACTGACACTTTTGATACATCCTAACTACAGTTAAGATAAATTCTGTACCAAATGTAAGTGTATCAGATGCTATAATGAACTAACAAAAACAGAACAGCTGTGCAATCCCATCTGGAAACAAGTGGTCCAGGTAAAGAAGTTGAATCAAACTATTCAATATTTATGCCCTTTGCATAAATAAGTTGCTTCTTAGGCTTGGTATTTGATTACCTATTTTTGTTGAACAATTTCCTACAATTTAAAATGTCTGCTAGTAAAAATGTACACTTACAAAAGGTTATGATAATGACAAAAGAAATTAAATATAGATGTGGGCACTCAATTGTGCATGTTCCTGGAATACTGCTTGACCACTGCACTCAAACAATTTGCTTGGGCAAACACTAGAGAAGGGAAACTGTGTTAAATAAACATCGATTGATGCAAGAACCCCAATTTACAGAAACTGGATGAGACCAAGCTGCCAATCAGCTAAACACTGGAGCTGTGGTTTGGATTCCTATGGATAATCTCAGCTCTTTCTAAATACAAAACTGATCTTCATTCCCATCTCCAACTGTAATTTCAGCTAAGGAAGAAGCGTGGGTGTTGGCAGAGCTGACAGATCACTGAGGATTACAACAGGTGAGTTGTAATAAACAGTTCAACACTGCTCACATGCAGGAGATCTGAGGTAGACCTGGACAGACAAAGCTGTTGGGAGCATTATCCCACAGGCACCTTGATGAAGGAGCTTCCACAATGCCTTTTTCAGACAGAACAACCCTCTGAGCAGCACAGGGTAGCTCCAGGTTCTACCTACAAGGAGTTTTCTTAAGCTGCTTGTTTCAAAGTGTATCTTTGCTGAAAGAAAAGTCACTTTGCATCAACAGAGCCGACAGAAAATTAAGACCAGTAGTAAGAGATGTTAGATGCTAAATTTGGGGCTGGACAGATTGGAATACATGCAGCAGATACAGCTGCAGCTCAACACCACAGTGTATGGAGAGTGAGGATGAAGTATGAGCTTGAAGGAGAAGGTTACAGCACCCAAATGAAAAGCTGATGACTACCACAGCTGGAAGAGATACATTAGCAGACTAAAAATAACATATATATATATATATACACATAAAATGTAATAGTTTAGAAAAAAAGAGAAAACTGAAAAAAAACTTTTACTAAAACTGTGAGGGCCAGGACGGCAGAAAGACAGAAAGCAAGATTACAGCCACAATTAATTTTTCAAACTCTTCATAAAATCCAGAAGTTGGAAGTGATAAAATAGAAAATCAATTAAAGTACCTTTTAACAAACTGATTTCCCACTTAAAATTCACCCACAACATCTAGGAATAACACAAGCATCACTCAGCCTTGAGACAATTTCACCACGTTTCAATCCAGAGCAAGTCTTGAGCTCAAAACATCTGAAAATAGCAGTTTGGAAAAACAGCAGTAACACACTCCAAGATACACTGTCACGAAGGACAGCAGCACTGGAACAACTCAAGATATTTCAGTGCTGAAGCTCCAGTGCTTGCCTTAAATTTCTTGTGACAGTTCCCTTGGAAAAGCAAGGGACACACTCCTTACAAACAGCTTTACAAACAGCTTTATAGCTCAACTGCGAAAAATAACTTCTTTACTGGGAGCCAAGTTTAGGAATTATAAACCAAGTCTGGAAATCTGGCATTTTTCCCAAGACAAGTCCAATTACTAGAGCAAGACAACAAAGTATTTCAATATAAATGCCTGCCATTTTTTGGGCTGTGATTTTGAATTATGTGAAGTGATAACATAACAGCAGTGGAAATGTTTCCTCTCCTCTCCCTCCTAGTACCCTCCTGCTTCCCCTTTTAAAATATTGCAGAAAGGAGATTCCTGTAGATGGAGTTTTGCCATTGAGTTTAAGGTCGTAGGACGGGAAATGAGGAAAGAATCACGCTCCGTGTGTGTGTGCTGCAAAAGACTTGCACTTGCCAAATATATTTCATATTCCAACAACTGATGTAAATGACTATTTATTTTTACATGTGAGATCAGAGAAGTGTCAGTACCTATCTCTTTCAGCACTGCTGAACCCCTTTTTTCTTCAAGACAAACACAGAATGCACGATTTGTCCTTACCCACTCTCAGCTCCGCTCACAAGCCCTGCAACAGCCCCGGGAAGTTCAGACTTCACAATTAACAGATAAGATGACATGGCTGCAAACAGAAGCAGGACAGATTTAGCAGAGGAACAGCAGCATCTCAGCCAGCATAGCTGGACCGGCGGGGTTACGCCTGGAACATCTCAGCTCTGTGTGAGACACTGCGGCACCAGAACCAGAATTTATTTTCTCATATACTTCCTTTAAAAATAGCTGCAAGTATTGCACTGATGTCAGCTAATGCTTCCAAAGAGACTCTTACAATGTGAGTCTTGGAACAAGGAAAACATAATCCAAAGGACTAAAAGGCAAAATAATATAATATATAGGCCTGCCCTCCTACCTGGGAATACAGACCTACAGGCTAGAGACAGACTATAAGGCTGCAGCATTCCTCCTTCCTCTTTATATGACATTATTCATAATGACAGTAAATAATATTGGTTTCTCTCAGCACAATAGGGTTTTTTAAATAGTCAGTTTCCATAGTTGTTCAATTGCTGTTGTACTAAATAAATATAAGACAGAAATTCAAACAGAAGTATAGGACTTGAAAGGGTTTTTATATACTGCAAGGTTTGGTCCTCAGAGCTAAGAGGATTATCAGTGACAGATCCCTGCTTTGCATGATAAATCCATCACCAACAAGATCCCAACAATAATATCAAGTGCAGGACTGTACAGGAACTGTGAAGCAGAAGAGAAATTCTCAGATACTCCTACAGGAGTATTGACTTGAAATGAAGTGGTTTTAATTCTATTCAGCAGAAAGCAATCCAAAAGATCCTTCACTTTTCTCCTTCACTAAATACTGTGATCAAAGGAATGAATGAGAGGGTTTTTAAATCCTAATTTATACCAATATGAAGGTCTGATACCTTCACATACTGTTCATGTTGCTTTTTTAGAGAATTACTCAAAAAATCAAGCTTTACAAACAGCTTCAACGAGCATCAAAGCTTATGTGAAACTAATTCCATCCTTGCAGCAGCAAGTAATTTTACTAATGTGTCAGTAAAAGCTCAGTTACATTCAATCCCTGACAAAAAACTCATCTGTTGTACTCAAATTTTACTGTTCTGTATTTAGTAATTCTTTAGAATTTTACCACGGTGTATTTATTCATGCTTTTTAAAATTAAAATTAAAATTAAAATTAAAATTAAAATTAAAATTAAAAAAATTAAAATTAAAACACACACTTTGAAAAGGCAAACCAGCAACCTTTCATAAGCTGATATTTGAATAAGTTTGTGAGGATTTTTTTATTTAAGGAATTTTTTGAATCTTAGAAGAAAAGATGTGTGGATTTGAACACTGCTGTACTACAGCAGTTATTGTTAAATTCTGAAGAAAGGGTAAGGTGGTCTCTATAAAGAAAGAGAATTCTATTAATACAAAGTGACATCTACCTACCGCAAGGTTAAATTAAAACCATTTGGTAAGTCACTAAATAATATTATGCACTTCCCCATAATTAAAAGCTCTGTTTTTCTCCAGTATTTATGTATAGTTAGTGATATGTAGCTGTTGACTGTGTGTGCTGAGGTATTTATCTGCTGTCCTGATTTACTCTCCTGTAACAGAATGTAGATTCAACCAGAGAGAATTACAGCATGCATATTTCTAAGTCACTAGAATTTGTAAGTAAATTAACCCAATTTTTCACGCTAAGTTGCAGGCAGCTGCATACTTCATTCTCATTTTTAAAAAAAACTAAGTGGGGGAGGAGGGAAAAGAAAATTCCTCTGAATTGCAATTCAACCTTATTTATCTATTAGCCTTTTCTCCTGTATGATACAATACTTTATACACAAGTAAGTCAGAATTTTCATATATTTATGTCCTCTAGAAAGATTTCAAATCTAGTTCTTTTGCAGTCTCCACTGTAAACCTTCAAATTAATTTCCAGATCAGATTTCCTCCAATATGCAATCTGTCACTCTGCCCTTGCATTCCTATTAGCCTCTGGCTAATCACTTGATCACTTATCCTTTGTTGCTCATTCTTTGTTTTTGAGAGGAGTCTTATTTCACTGAATTCCACTCCTAAGGAGGGATCCAGTCCTGCACCAAGAAACTTGTGCATGCTGAATATTTGTATGCATCTTTCTTCCTTTCTCTGGGCATATGGGAAACAATCTCACATAGCAGGATTTTTTATATCCTCTTGTTTGTTCTACAAGATGAATAATGAGTATTAAATAATTTTATTTATATCCTGATGCTTAAATAAGACCTGAATCTTGTGCATGAATATGAGCAGGATGCCCATACTTTAATGTAGTTTAAAAAGCCAAATTCTGCTTTTAGTTTATTTGCAAACACAGTTTTAATTCTCTTCAGGAGAAACAACTCCTTGTAGCTTTACTTGGCATGAAGACACGAACCACTATGTAACTCTGCAACACACTACAGAGTGAGCAAAGAACATGGTTGGTTTGTTTTTTTAAAGATGAAAGTAAAACGAGGAAAACTAAAACAATGTGAAAGTCTTTTTCTACTTGAGGAGTGGAGTGTAGAATGTGGCAGACAAAGTCAGGTATCCTTTGCTCCAAATAATCTGTACCTCATTTCCCTGACACCGCCACGGCCAGAGCCACGTCAGGTTGTGTTGGACAAATGAAACTTCAGCTCTCCTTGGCAGCCTTAATGTGCAACGGAAGGAAGAGATTACACAGCCACGAGACCCAGCTGTGCCACCAGTGAACACAACAAAAAGCACACCCCCGTGCTCTGATTCAGCCCATTCTGAAATACTGACACAGAACACCTATTCCACACCGGTCTCCTGCAGAACAAACCATGTGCAGTGGCTTAGTCTGAGGCTGCAGCAATAGGGGGATGCCACAAGGGTTGAACTAGAACTAAGTGAGCAACCTTCACATGGTCACTTCCTAATTTTCAGGTTCTGAATTTGTATTATGTTAGGTTTAGGTAATTTTCAGTATGCACCAAGAGCTACTTGATGGAGAACAGTTCTAAACTTCTCAACACACCAGAACTCAGCAGAAATCATAATTATGTTATTAGTTTATTTTTCTATAGACTTACACTGTGTTGAAAGCAGTAAGAAATATTGCTCTTAAAATACCTATCACTTTGCCATGATCTAAAAACTTGGTATTAGCTCTTTGACAGAAAAAACAAAAAGTTTACTAAAATATAAAATAATTGCTTTACACTTCCATTACTACAGCCTGCAGTGCCAGCATGAGCTGTGACTCTTTATAAATACACACAGACTGCATACATTATTCAGAATGTCTGTGCTGTGCTACCAATATTGCTTAACACTGAGCATATGTGCCCCTATCTGAAAAAACAATTGCTAGAGAAAAGGTTGTTTATTAGTCCTCAAAATACCTCTTCTGAGGTAGCCCAAACTTAAAATACATGGGTGGCTGTTTGGTTAGCAGAAAAAAAAGTGTAACTTTTTCTTATTATTGTCCCCAAAAAGAGACCAAGTGCTGAAGTCCACAGCAAGGATGTTGGAGAATGTACAATAAACTTAGAATTTATGGTGATAAATCCCTTCAAATCATTTCATTGAAGAGACTGACTCTTCTGCTTAGCTTTTCCTCATCTGCCACTGCAAATGATCATATCAGAGTCCTATAAAGATGTCCTGCATTTTTAAGCACTGTGCAAAGATGGAAACAAGCTCCCCTCCTAACTTCCCACGGAAGAGAGGGCATGTACTGGTTTTAATATTTCCTAGTAGTGGAAGCTTAGCAGAATAATGTTCAGATAATTTATCTGGTTTGAAATACAGATGTAGAATGGAGTGTGTGACAGAAGGTGTAATCTTTGTTCATATGGAGAAATTCCAAGAACTGAAACAGGTTATCAATTTCTTTGTTTGTCCTTTCTTCTCCCCTGCTTCCTTTTCCTTCTATCTTTAGCTTTTACCTGAATTAGTCTGGAAATTACCCATGGCAAGCTTAAAAAACAAACAAAAAAATCCTTCTTATTGTACACAGCCAGCAGATTTATTTTGCTAAAACTTCATTAATTATAAGTTTATATTTATGCTAAAAGAATAGAAAAGTTTCCAACATAACTCATCACATATTCCATTCTGTAGTATAGCTGCAGGCTGGTATTTCTTTCATTTATTTTTTTTTCTATTATTTAAAGCAAGCTTAATATTCTTTACAATATCAAACATTCCAAAAACCTTCCACTCCCTGCAATAGGGAAACACAGGAGCATGGGTCATCAATTGTTAAATTAGTACAGAAGCTGACAAACCTGCCCTTAATTAAGGCAGCTCTGCACTGGAAATCCTCACTTTGAATCAGTCACGATAATTAGGCTTTCAGGTCAAAAGTAAACTGTGCTGTGAAAACAAACATTTGAGTTTGTTTAAAAACAGAATTAGGTTTCCCTTACTTAAAGGAAGCTCAGTAATTTCTTAAGGTAATAAGGATGCAGGTCTCAGCATGTAAAAAGCTGTATTTTAGATTATTCCTCCAAGATTTGCACCATTCATTCATTTTCAAAGTTTCTGGAGTATTGTTCCTGCTGATTACATAAAGGTTATTCCCATCTGCCCCTTCAGTATGAAAAAAAAGATTGCTTTATTTAAGTTTGAAACAAATTTTGCAAACATGTTTAGAATTAACCTGCAGAATGAATAAACTTGGGGAGAAAAAGAGAAAAACACAAAATAATTTGCAATTAAAAAATGCCCAATTAGCTTGATAACAGCATCTCTAAGCAGGCACTCACAGAAAGCACACGTCTGTATATATATATATATATATATCTATTTTCATGGGGGAAGGTAAGTTAAATATTTCACTGTTCACCTCAGCAAAACAAAGAGGAGGGGATGTGGAACCCAGCAGGAGAAGCTGGAGGCTCCCGGGCTGCCGGCAGCTCTCCCGGGAAGGCGGCCCAGGCTGTGCGGGGCCGGGCCAGGCCAGCAGAGGGTGGTGCTGCTTTTTTAAATATCTGCTTTGCACAGAGCCTACGCTTCTCCATTGATTCCGGGAAGCTTGAAAAATACGAAGCACGCGACTGTAAATACAAATTTAGGGTGTCTTACACTCACAGCAGGGTTTGTGTGTATTGTCTGTCACCTTGACTGTATTAACAGGCCATAAAATCTACAGAGCAGCACCACCCATTGGAATGAATCCTGTCGCTTCCAGTCACTGCCGAGGATAAAAATCACTCCAGGGATACAGAAGCAGCTTTTTTCCTCATGACTGATTCTTACAAAGAAGCAAAGTGTGTGTACCTTTAAGGACACATTGTCTCCAGAATATGGAAACAAAATAATCAAAAAGCACCAGTTATAGAAATCACACGGAATCAAACTACATTTATATGGGAAAACAATTCTTTGTAAACTTAATAGCTGTCTGCAAAGTTCTGCAGTGGCAACCTGGGTACAAGCCAAGGGAGATTACCTGAAGAAATTGGAAAAAATAAATATTGCAAAAATCCTCAGAGAGACCACCTAAGCTACATGGTGGTACTGCAGGTTCTACTGCAGCATTGCCAATAAATTTTAAATGATCAAATTCCTGTTCTCAGCAGTTTGGACTGATGTTTGTGTGCATCACAGCCACCAGGCCCTCTGGGCCCAGCCACATCTCAGGCAGCAGTGACCTTCAGCTGATGGCAGCCCCAGTCCTGGGAAGCATGCTAGAAAACTCCACATGCTTCCTGCTAGACCTCAGTGCTGGGATTTGTTAGTGTTGGCAACAGGCTGAGAGCTGCTCTTGTGCAATACTTTATTGTGTTTGTCTCCATTTTTCCACCAGCCTTGCTAAAAATCAGCCCTTCTCTAACTTTATTACACACGCTTTAGGAATCCTGCTTGGGTACATGGCTGTCCTCCTTTTCAGTCACATCCACAGGAAGGACAATTCTAGAAGGAGAAAGTGCTGTTCCCCCTCCTCCCCTGTTTCAGAAAGCACCCAGGAAGCTCACAAAGCTTCTCTGGCAGGGGAGAGGGAAGGGCTGTGTGATTCCCAGCCATGACTTTGGCCCATTGTGCCTCATCCATCGCTTCCTAGAAGCACAACACTATTAAACAATAGCAGGGAATCCATCCAACTGCAGCTGCTCCTGGGATGGATGACATGAAGAGCCAGCAGAGCTGCAGAACTCAGCATTTCTGACAGCAGCCTCTCTCTCTCCTTGTGTCTCCTGCAATTTCTCAAGGGCTCTCTCCCTTCTTCCAGGACACCTGACACAATCTGGGACCCTTCAAGAATCTCTTCTTCAGAGCAGTGAGAAATGGGCATTGAGAAAATCATTCCAGAGAAAGATGTTTGTGATAGGAAAGGGTTGGGAGGAGCAGATGAACAAACTTGCACAGCCTGGGAAGTGCAATTTGACAGTTCCCTTTTTCCTGTGCTCTTTGCAGCCACACACACCAACCAACCCTTCCAGGAACAGGGCAGCTCACATGAAACTAACCACTGGTCTTTTACATTAAAGGGCTGCTGGATTGAGTCAAAAAAACTTAGAAATTGACTGTAAAAATTAGCAGCACTGGCCATTGCATTCAAGCTTTTGTTTTCCCTCATTAACAAATACCTACATTGCAAGAACAAGAACATTCATTATAAGGAGAGCAAGGCAAATATTCTCCAAGTTTAGTCACTCTAAGCTCTACATATTCTACAAAGTCTTTTCAGTTATGGTATTAAAAGGACTCTAATTTACATTTGGATATTGAAAAGTTAACTCAGTATCCTGGTGAATCCTTAATTAATCTTAGTACTTTAATGGATTTGGGTATTTTTATTATGTGGATTAATTAAATGCCTTCCAAGGGACAATTTAAAATCTGCAGGAAAAATTGAATAATCATGTTAGAGATGCATGTTAAAATTTCAAACAATGTACTTGAAAATTTTAACCTTAATTTGACCAATCAGTGCCTTCCTGCAGCTGTACAAAAATGTTTCTTTTTTTTCCCTTGGGTATCCTCTTAAAAGAAAAAAATCAATTCCCCTATCTACACAAATCCCTAAATGTATACAATTAGCATGTCAAATTCAAATTTGCACATTAAGCTTTCTCTTAAAAAAACACAAATATGACAAATTGAAAAGCATAACTATTAAAATTATTATTAAAATGCTTTCTCCACCACAAATTAATGTAAATCACTTCTGCACTTTGACTATTTTTAGAAGGGATCAGAGCAAACTTTAAAAAAAGCCCAGACTAGATGTAGATAGTGACAATAACCCTGGTAAAGTTGCTTAGTCACAAGCCATCTTTCATTATCTCATGCTCCCTAATCACTTCTGAAATAAGATACCATATGATGCAACATGCCCAGGTCTGATGATGGAAGAGGTAACACAAAACAATTTTATTTTTAGCCTTCCTCTGAAATCGAAGATGTTGACAGAGTCTGGATGTCTGCCCAACAGGCACCTTATTCCTGGTTCCTTCAGCCAGACAGAAAAACAGAAAGAGGGGAACACTCCAAACACAACAGGCAGAGCCCAGGTTTACACTTAATCCCAGCATGGATCCTAGTCAGGACAACAACACTCCACAGTTTTCCCAAATAAAATCTGCAGAAGGACCAGAAAGACAAGTAGAATTCTTTTCTTTCCATGCAGTTCTTTAAGAGGCAAGGCTGTGTGAGAAGTTAACTCTTAATAACTTATATTTTTCCAGGAGCCTGTCAGCCTGTAGTACAATCACCTTCAGAGCTGGCTCCTGACACAGGGAACCTGGACTGCAGTATCCAGTATGCACTGATTTGGGGCTCTAGAGTTAAAGCTGAATTTTATTAAGAATGGTACAGAGGAGGTTACAAATTGTGATGAGGAAGAAATGAGAGTTATATTTCCTTTGACAACAGAGTCTTGTACATGATCCCAGAATCTCTGGAACCTGCTCTTTGTATCCCTCCTTTTCCTGTACTGTTTATTTAGAGGTGCATTCAAATGGGAAATTAAAGATTTTTCATTGCTACAGAACATCCTCTAAAACCTCTATGAATAAATAGTCCTTAATCTTGGAATTGCTATGGTCACTCCTGCCTAAAATTAGTGCTTGAATTTTTATAGCCACTTCATTTGGGCAGCTTTTATTATACTGGAACTTTTAGTATATGAAAATATTCCAAGTTTATCATGAAAGCACAGTTACTTTGTCTAGTTCTAGGTGTTTACACAGTGACAAAAACCTGTTCCTTCAAAGGAAATAACAGCACTGGAATGCTGTTTCCTTCTGTTGATGTATGGGAACATGGGTATCTGCTTGATGTTAGGAAGCAGAGGAAGGAACTTTGAGATAATTCCCTCATTTAAAAGAAGGCATCCAAAACATTTGCAACAAAGGAAAAATTAAAATTGTTCTATTAGATTACAAATTGTTCTGTCTACTTTCACACAAATATTTCCTAAAGACCTAGTGACTGTCAAGTATGTGAGCATACCCGAGTAAGAGTTCAGTACAAAACCAGGGAGTGTTATTTTATTATGCCATGTACCAAGGAAGACAAAATATGAGCAGTGGAAGCGGACAGCCCACGTGATGCAAGTCAGGAAGATAAACAACTCCCCCAAAAAACAAATTACTGAGCTAAAAAAAGAAAGCTGCCATTAATGCAGAACATATGAAACATCATAGCTAAGTAAACATTCACTTGCTGCACGAATCACTAAAACGCATAAGCAGGTTCCGACAGCGAAACCCAAAACACATGAGCTGATAAAATGCAGCTACCAGATACAAATGTACAGAACAGCAGAGAGGAGATGCTGCTTCCTGAGCCCCTTCCCATGAGCAGTGCAGCCCTAATGAATATGCTCCACATCCTGGAATGCAGCAACAGGCAGAGAATCCCACCCCCAGAATTCTCCCATCTATCCCACAACTACAGCCCTTCTGCTTAGCACCATGAAAAAAGCCTTTACCTTAAGTTTTCTGTCCTTTTAATTAGTTTCCGAAAAACACTTTAAGTATTGCCCTTGGTGCTCGTGGAGCTTTGAAGCCTATCACACAGTTAATATTGAGCATATGAAGTCTCTTACCTCCAATATTCTGGATAATTATTGTAGTTGCAACAAGGACCTATAAAAAAATTGATTTCTTTAGAAAGGGTAAAGATAATTAAAATCATATGTCTATAGCAGGCATAAACCACATGTGTATTATCTTAAACACACCAGATGTAGCAGTGATAACTAGTCCTGAAAGGAAGGGAATCTTCTCCTTAGTGAGGAGTTTAACACATGGAAACCAGCACAATTTCAAATGAACATGGAAACAAAAATTATTCCTGAAAATATCACATTTTTATTCTGAGACAAAGCAATTGCAATTACACAGTGAAGCCTGTTGTGCAGAAGAAAAGGTTTTTAAATCACTGAAAACATAAGTGCATTCTAAATGGTATCAGGTAAAGACAAATGAAAATTATCATTATCTCTGAAAAGACAGCAAAGATTTGTACTAACTCAAGTGTACTTCCTTACTCCTTAATATTTTTGACTGTCAGGAATGTCATTGTTTTTTTAAACTTATAAAACAGATAGACTTTTCCTTAGCACTTGTGATTATTCATACTGGACTGATATGGAAGGAAAAATGGTAACAGATCATTAAAATACCTGTCTGAATAAAAAAAAAATTAATTTCTAATTAAAAAAAAAAACAACTAAAAGTGGCTATTAAGTTTTTCCAATGTTTTCTTTTGAATTTAGCTCTAAAATACCATGATCATCAGCTTCAGTTTTCTTTCTACCCACTGCTCTTCTTGATATAGGACATTTCCTAAATGAGTGCTGCCATTAAGTCAACTTGGAAAAAAAATTAAGCTACAGCAATAATAAGAAGTACAAATTTGGTTTTTTGAAAAAAATCATTTCAGATTTTAAATTAATTCCGTCAGTTCAAAACTCACCAAGGAAAGGAAGAAAAAAAATGGTATCTTGGAATTTGCCACAGATGGAAACAACTAGTTCACACCTTTGGAAAGGGAGAATCAGCAATCTTCCAACAGCAGAATATTTCCATTCTTACAAATCTCAGAAAAATACATTTGAAAGGAAATCAGCAGGTTGAATAATTGCTCTACTTCAAGAGTACTTAACCAGTAGTTTACTCAAACTAAGCTGCCAGTTCAAGCAAGGTTCTGCACTGGAAAAAAAAAAAAAGAAAAAAAAAAAAAAAAAAAAAGGGCTTCTGCCTGACAGAAGTGAGAGAATTCAGAATGGTCCTGGTAAAGTAGAAAAGCCTAAAAATCAACAAGATCAGCTAAAAGCAAGGCATTCAGGACTTAAGAGTTACTGCATTGCAAAGAGAAAACAGTCTGAGATAACACAATCAGAAGCAGCAAAGCCTGACTTGCAGGCAAGTTTTGAGAAAAGTGTATAAATATCAAAGATGCTTCAAGTGACAAAGACAACTGTTCCAGAAAACATCAATTCACCAGGAAAGCTTGGTGAACTTTGATTATTTTATCAAAAGAACAGCTTCCCAACACAGAAATATTCCAGTGCTCTCCATGTACACTGAAAATAAAAGGCCAGATAATTTTCAGCATGGATTACTTAAACTTATGAAATTATGAAGCAGCATATTAAGAAGAATTTAAAAAAAACAAACATGTTGACTATGATGTGAAGGTGTGAAATCTCCTTCACTTAAGCTTTTAAATAATAGATTAGACAAGCATCTGCCAAAAATGGTTTATGTATGTTCAGTGCTGCTTCAGGGTAAAGGCAGAGTAAGTCACATTTTAGTTTCTTCTTAAGCTCTACATTTCTATTACTTTTTCACCTAATGGCTCATGGTTAATGTGTATAGAACAGCTCCTGTAAAAAATAACTATGTCATATACCTTGCTAATATCAAGGTTTATTATACCTTCAGGTTGATCACTTCTTAATTTGATCAATAAATATTGATCCTCAGACTACACTCACCTGCTTATTAATGCTAATGGAAGCCTTACAGACACCTGATAGCTCAGGTTTAATTCTCGCTGACATTAAGATATAAGGAAGCAGTTTCTAGCCTGCTAAGCCAAACTAATGTTTCAAAATTTGCATTGTTTTAGTAAAATATTAAAATCACATTTGTGTGTGGTAAAAACCTGTTTTCAGTAAGGTGTAACTGGAACTCAGAGCAAGAATTCATAACATTAAATGTGCAGTATTCACAGGCAGTATTTCCTGTGTACCTACTGTTACTGAATAATGTCACTATTAGGAAAAATATTCAGAACACACTACAGAAAATTAGTAGCTAACATTTTGATTACTTTTACATCCAAAATGGCTTTGATGGTGGTTTTGTTTGGTTGCTTTTGTTTGGTGGTATGGTTCTTTGGGGGCTTTGTGGGGCTTTTTTAATCATGAGATAAAACAAGAAACATTCATGTGAAGAGCTTATTAAACAAAAGGAAACAAATAACATTTATTATATATACTCTTAGTTGTCCCTACTGTGGAAATTCCATGAAAAGCCATCCGTTATCTCAGATCCCTATTAAATGCTGAAACACCAACAGCAAATCCATCACTTACCTGTCTATTAACACTTTTACAACAAAGGCAGGGCTGAATCAAATCTGAACTTTGAGCCAACCTGACAACAATGCCAGTGAGCAGATTTGTCAGACAACTAAAAGTGAACACTTTGACATAAAAGCAGCACAAAATCCTGCATTTAAGGAGTGTAAATTTAACTGAAGTTTGACGTCCACAGAGCAGACACACAAACTGAAACCAAGTGAAAAGCTTCAACATACTACAGTGTCAGTAGTACACTACATATTTCATTTATGTCTCTTTACTATACAAAGAACAGTTGCACATGAAAAGCATGAGACCAAGAAGAAAAGCAGAGGTAAAAACGAATACTCACCCTTCCAGTTGATCCAAATGCAAACAGGCCAAGGTCTTCATAAGAAGTGACAGCTGTTGGTAAGGGGAAAAAAGTAAAGAACTATAATATCTCTAAGCTGAAAAGCTTGAAAGCTCTATTTTTCTTGAAAGCCCTTTTTCCCCTTATTAAATTAATAAAATTCAGAATTAAAATAATATTTCATAGTATTTTTTAAACTTACAAAATAGCTTTTATATACACCTGTACTCCTGCTACAAAATACAGCTCAAATATTCAGAGACTCTTCAGAAACTCAATTCAGTATTTGCACTTGCAATATTTAAAATATAATAGTAGTATATTAATGGCAAATTGCCTTCTCCCAAAGATTTTCTATGTGGGTGAAGAATTATGAAATTAGCATCAGCAATTAGATACAAGATATTTCTGTATTTTATTTACTAAAACAGAAAGTTTTTTAAATTAGATGACAACAGAGGATTTATTTTCATCTTTCTACAAATATAAACACTACCATCTTTCCAGCTTTTAAGAACTAGACCCTATCTATTTTCAAGAGAGCTGAAGACAAACACCTTCTTTAGTTGAAATCTACTATTAAAAAAACCTAAAAGAAAACCCAAAGCAAAACAAAAATCCTGCCCTTACCTGCACCTGACTTACATAATTACATTAAAACAGCCTGTGGTTTCCTGTATAATTTTGCTGGGTTTTACCTGAAGCTCACTTCTATTATTGCTGGTAACCCAAAACAATCCTTTCTCAGAAAGAACTCATATTAAAGCCTTTCATTGTAACTCTGTATTTTGTTATTTGTTATTAGAAACTCAAGCAGTATCAAAAAGATGAAAGTTTTCTGAGAAACACCACTCACTTTCTTGGGATATAATGAAACAGCTGTGAATGCCTCAGAGGGTAAAATTAATCTCAAACCGACATAATTCTGTTGTGAGGACACTTGGTTTCTTCTCCTTGGTACTGTTTGGTGCAACACTGCTCCTGCTTCTGTCACATCTTAATTGAGGGCCCAGCTTTGCAAGCTGAGCTTTTCACACCTGAGTGAAGCCCCATTCCCTGAAGGAAATGACACAAGACAGGGGGACACAGGCACCTCACAGAGATCAGATGACAGAACTGGAACCTCAGGCTTGCCCAAGCTTAGGTGCTTTTATTTCATTGAAGTTCTGCACTCAATCAGATCAGTGCTCCAGAGGGGGAAGGAACAAAACAAAAACCAAAGCCAAACCAAACAAAACTTCCTAAATTTTCTCATATGATTTTCTCAAGGGCAATGTTTCCCATTCTGCTCTACTACAGACACCAGCATACTATGACAATATAAATGAAATAACAAAATTAAATGAGCCAGAGTCAGTGCTCAGCATAAACCTGGACTATCTCTAACAGATATAATTAAACAAAAAATATGTCTGACTAGATTTTACCCTGTGTTTTTCCTCATTTCCATTTATAAAGTAGCTGATCATGAGGGCAAAAAAAAAAAAAGGTAGCCACCTTCACTGCCATTAAAAAAACAGTAAAATAGTAAACATATTTAAGAGCAAGTTGTTTTTACCACATAGTAATAAATATACAGCACATATGTATGAGGAGTTATCAGCAAAGAGAAGAAAATTTTATCACAATTCCAAAAAAGCAAAATGAAGCCTTATTTTCTGTAGTAACTGTTTCTGTGAACACTGGGAAGCCCTATTTACTTGATCACATCACTTCTGTAATTTCAAGAATACATGGAACAAAATATTTAGTGCAACTTATATAAAGATAAACAAGTTCTGCCTGATTAGCTTAATTTTTTATCACTATTAACACTCCATGGAAATGATCCCTTTAAATGTGAGGGGGCAAGTATATACCAGCAATATTTGTGACTAACTCCTAAAATGAAAAGAAAAAAGCAGCCACAAAACTTCAAAGTGCGTCCCACTTAAATTCCCAATTCCTCTGCTTTACAGAGTAAGCTTAGCCTTTATCAGCCCAGAACAACACAGGTCATACTGAATTACCACCAGGACAAACACTGACTAAACTAATCTCAACTCAGCACCTGATACTTGGGAATATTTTTTTTGCTAAGCCTTTTGGTCTACACAAATCACTTGATTTTGTCAAAGTTCAGACCAACATAACTGAAGACAGTTCTTCATTTTTGAACTGCAGCTAAAATGCCTGTGCTTGATAAATCCTGGCCTCTCTTTAAAATGGAATCAGTATTAGTGTTTTCTTTACAGAAGGTGTTTTATAGGTCATTTTTTTCCTAAATAATAGTTTACAAATACTTTCAACAGTTTCTCTTCACCACCTTTTAAATTTTTCTAGCTTGTTCTTCATATAAAAATACTAAAATTTCCTTCCAATTTTTCCCAATAGATGAAGTTTAATACTGTAACACTGTTTACAAATTAATATAGATTTTTTAAAGAAAAAGTTTAATCACCTATTTTGGAATCAAACATGTGCAGAGATTTTACTTTGTCAAGGTACAACAGGTTGTATTTCCCACTTTTCAAAGACAGTGTTCCAAGGAAAAACTTGGAATACTACCTAACATTTAATTACTTCAATAGCTGACAGGAATTATAGGCAATATAATCTCAACTCTTGTTTCAAAAAAATCAAATCCAGCAAACTTATCCAGACATAGTTCTGGTGCAAGTTCCACCTGCCAGCATTAGGTGATAACTAATTGTTAGTTTCAGACAGGAGAAATTCTTCATCCTGACACTTCAGCTGTATGCATTTCAAAAATGCTTTCCTGGGGTGGACTGTTGCCTTTGGACAAGAACTGAGGAGTCAAACCCTTCTTGCATATCAGGCCTCTGACTGCAGAACATCCAAACTCTTCTTACTTCAACAGACTTAAATCCCTCCCTCATCAAAATTCTTTTGCAAGAATCTCTAATATTTTTTTATTAGACAACGGCTTAATATCACTTAATGCCCATACAATACAGAATTTTTCAACCTGAAGTAAGAACTTAAAAAGGCCATTAAAATTACCTCAAGTCTTGTCTCCTTTTTTTTTTTTTTTTTGCTTCTCATGTACCTCTCTAGCTACATGTTTCAGATTCTGATTCCTATCTAATAAGCAGCACTCCAAAAAGAGAAAAAAATTACCAAAGACTTAATCCCAAATCATCAAGCAGCCAAAAATACCAACCATAAAAGTAACCCTACCTCTGAGGGGTGTTTTTTAAGAATGTATGAAGAAGATCACTCAACAGGTGAGGACAGGAGCAGCAGATCTAAGAAGAATCAGGAAGCAATCATCTGAGAGACCAAAGGCAGCTAAAGGAAACAAAGCCAAGGAGGAAAGAAGCAGAAGCTTTCTCCCACCACCTTTGAAAAGAGAGGAAAACAGATGAAAGGGAAACAATAAGCAGGGAGACTTCCTGCTGTAACATGATCTCTGTGCAGGAGATGTCAAGGAAGGACTCAGTTGTTTCAGTAGCAATTAAAAGAAGGAATTAAAACATGAGCAGATTTGACTGCAGGTATTAGAATGCACTGTTTGAAGTATCTCAAAGCAGTGCAGTTTGCAAGAACTGCAACATGACTTCTCATTCAGCATCAAAAATGCTCTATAAGCTGCATCAATAAACACCACAAGAATAATGATAATCCAATATGATTGAAAAACCTGAAAGGTATCCATTTCAAACCATGGACAAAAATACATGTACTGCTCCTAGGAGAATGAATGAAAGGCTGCTATTTTATTGCTCTGAAGCATTCACTGAAAGCACACACTGAAGTAATGAGGTTCAGACAGCACCAAAATAATTTTGCAGCAGAAATACAATATCTCTCTGGAAACATAAGAGAGGCACTTAGGGAAAAAAAAAACAAAACAAAACAAAACCAAAAAACCAAGAAAATTTAGAAACCAGTCAGTTTGGCATTGGCTTCACATAAACTCAAAATCATGTTTTTAAATGGCAGACATTAATTGTTAAAAACATTCAATATTTCAAGGTCAGTCAATCAGACACCACTGTTAAGATACTGTTAACTGCAATCTTTATACTGGGTCATGTTTCTGTGATAAAACTAAGGAAATATTTCAGAGCTCACTGTTATATAAATCCTTTTCACTTACCAGTCTGAGTGCACATACTGAGCAGAAGAAACACAGAGTAAGAAGCAAGACTGGCAACAATCAGCAGCAAGATACTAGAAACCACAAAATATTCACAATTAAGCACTTTTACACAACAATGCACTTCAGAGCTTTAAGAATGCTACTCCTGCAAGAACTAAGCTATGAGATTTCCCCATTTTATGACTTGTATCTGCTGACTATGGTTCACGTGGTCTCTGATCTTCCCAATACTTGCCAAGTTGCCCTGGTGTACAGATTACAGACTGGTCATAACCAGGGGAGTTTGTGTGTGCACATGTTTACAAACACACATCCTCCAGTGAAGTGGAACCAATGCTTAGGAAATGGTCAAAGTGACAATTCCAGTGACTTTGGCCCCATTACCCACAGTCTGCATTTGCAAAAAGCAGAAGTGCAAACAAAAGCAGAAGTTGATTCACAGTTTTCAGCCACATATCCATCCCATTCCATAAGGCCCATTCCTGGAACTAAAGGAGATCACAGTTTTGAGAGGAAAATGTCAATTTATCAGAAGTAATGGCCAAGAAATTGCCACCCTGTGGCAATTTAATGCAATGTCTGGGTAGGATTTATGTTAGGCCAGATCTGAATGACTAAATGAAAAAGGGCAAGATCTTAATCAACAATTCTGAAAGGCACAAACTATTTATTTCTTCCTCAGATTTGCACAGGATTCTCGGTAATCAAGTTCTGTTCAATTTAAACCTGCAAGACGAGTTTAAAAATTAGTATATGTATAAACTGAAAACTTACCTAAACCCCATGATCCCTGTGTTGGCCATGGCATAGGATAAGCCAAGTATCCCACTGCCCATGATTGCGTTCATTAAGTTAAACACTGAGAAAGCAAAGGAAGAACCACGACTTGAAGAACTCTGTGAAAAGGACAGGAAAAAAAAAAAAAAGTACAATTAGTGGAAGAGGTGTTTTGATCTTTCCTAAAATGACATTCCAATGAGGGGGCAACAGTCAACTTTTCCTTCTTTAATTGAAAATCTCACTTCTCATTCCAAACCGACGTAAATCCTTGCGCACACGCGATGCCGCCCCGCAAGCATCACAAGACGCCCACAACCTCTCAGCACAGCAAAGCTGAGCGCAAAACGAGCCCAGCAAGATTCACGGCTCGGAGCGGGCTCTCCCTACGGGCACATGGCAGCACTTCCAAGCGCTCAGCAAGCAGGGAATCGAAGGGATCGGGAGCAGCGATGGGACCCATCTCATCCTGCCCCTCCAGGTGAGCACCCTCTCCCCGGTGCTGTCACCCCCGAGCCGCCCCGCACAGCCCCGTCCCGCCCGTCCTCTGAACCCGCGCTCCCCTCAGCACCCAGCGCAGCCCCCTCAGGGCGCTCCCTCCCCGCCGCCCCTCACACGCACCCTGCCCGGCGGTGGCGGCAGCAGTGGGGCGGTCTCCCCGTCCTCCTCCTCCTCGTCCTCGTTGTTGTCGTCGTCCTCCCGCCGCTCGCGGGTAGAAAGGTACCAGCCGCGGGCGGGCAGGGGCCGGACCCGCCCGGACCCCCAGGGCGGCGCCGCCGCCATCGCCCCCCTCGCCCGCCGAGCGCCTCTGAGGGGAGCGCCGGGGGCGGGGCCGATAGGAGCGTGGTCAAGCTTGGGGCGTGGCCGCCACTGAGGGGCGGGGCCGTTGCGCCGTGCCCGCCCAGCAGAGGGGACGGGGAAGGGCGGGGCTCTGTGGGCGTGGTCACCGCGCCGGCCCCGCCCACCCCGGCGCAGCGGCGATGACGCGCGCGCCCGGCGCGCGGGGCCCGGCATGAGGTGAGGGCGGGGGCGGGGGGCCGTGAGCGGGGGGAGAGAATTCCCTGAGGGGAGAACGGGATAAACGGGATAAACGGAATAAACGGGGATCCTGTGGTGAGGGACAGGATGGCATCTCTCCATAGGCATCTTGGGAAGGTGGCGGCAGTGACCCCCAGCCAGATCCAGCGTTTTGGGCGGGTGCATCTTGTATGTTCAATCCAGAGAAGCGACAGGATGAGAGGACATGGCCCCAAGCTGCGCCAGGGGAGGTGTAGTTTGGACATTAGGAAGAATTTCTTCACAGAAAGGGTGATCAGACATTGGAAC
Source organism: Muscicapa striata striata (assembly GCA_030060385.1). Lineage (NCBI taxonomy): Eukaryota > Metazoa > Chordata > Aves > Passeriformes > Muscicapidae > Muscicapa > Muscicapa striata. The sequence continues at coordinate 245,891 of JAREIS010000178.1, forward strand.
GGTGTCCAGCAAAGTGGCGGAGTCACTGTTCTGGAGGTGTTAAAGGAAAGATGGGGCTGGCACCCCGTGCCGTGCTGCTGCTGCTCGGTCACAGCTCCACTCCATGATCCCTGAAGTCTTTTCCAGCCCATTCGATTCTCTCATTCCGAGAACAGCCCGCTCCCACCCCCAGGACAGTGGCCCAGGGAAAGCTCGGGGATGCTCAGGCCTCTGGAGGAGGGATTTTTCCTGTGCAGACAGGAGGGTGTCTGAAGGAGGTGAGCTCTGCCAGAACCCTGGCTTGGAAAAGGGGGAGATGTGAGGAGTCCCGGCTTGGAGCTGGGATCTGATGGGAGAAGGAGCAGCTTTGGCAGGGTTTGGGCACAGCAGGTTTGTGAAGGGGAGAACACACAGCCTGTTGTTACCCTGGAGAGGGGCAGGGCTGAGAACAATTTCCTTGCAGAGCCTCTCTCTCACAACAAGCTTTTAAAAAGTCAGGAGAAATGCCAGCCTCCAGCCCCACCTAAACCACTGGTTCCTGCCTTGGAGCAACCAGTGCCAAGGCAGAAAACTGGGCCCTTTTGGAGTGTCTCTAGTGGTGGAAACCATGTAGAGAAGTGTAAAGCCACTTTTCAAAGTTCCCATCCCGGGGCTTAGTGGCAGGAACAAACTACTGATGCTGCTCTGAACCTTATGGGGGACATTGCATTTAATTAATGACCTTTCTGGCATGTACCTCATGGATCAAAGATCTTACAGAGCATGGAACCCCTTACACTGGGGCATGGGAGGCTGAAATCATCAGAGTGATCATGACCACTGTTGTTAATAACTGTTTTCTAGCAACCACTGCTTGGTAATGAATTTTACCAGACACAGGAGGGATCCAACAGGAGCAGGATCAAGACAGTAGAAATCTTTCCATTTGGCTTACTGAGATTAATATCACATTTATTAGAACAAAGAGAGGTCATTGTTTTTTGGCAGGAGGGGATTATCTCGCTGCTTGAAGTCAGTTAACATTTGAGTATAAAAGTACATTTGCAAAATAACAGAAATTTGCAGCATATATTTCATAATAAAGAGCTTTACTAAACTATTGTGGATTGTTTGGTACAGATGGAAATTCTGGTTTAAGAGAACAGCAAATCCATGTGATTTGCAGCCTTTTAAATGGAATGATTACATAATGTCTATAAAATGAATAATTCCTCTTCTAGGACTTTGTGGAGATTGGGATACTGTGCCAGACTACTGAAAACTAATCATTTTAGGACAGCTGCATCAAATACATCATTTCCAGCAGTTTGGATGCTATTAGCACAACATTCTGGCAGAATACCTGGACTCTTTGTAGTAGTTAAAAAAAATACTTTCTTCACAATGCCCGAAACCGTGGAGGATAAAACTAATCCAGAACTGTATTTGCCACATCCTGGAGTGCGTGGGATGACACTGCTCAACAGAGAGGCTTTCAAAAGGACAGTGGTTGTTCCAGCTCTTAAAGTCAAGAAAGAAATTGTGCACAATGTGCTGAAGTCCCTAAAACAATCAGTACTGCAGCGTCCCGGCCTCAAGCGGGTGGTGGAGGACCCAGAGGATGAAGACAGCAGATTTGTTATCCTGGATCCTCATAAAGTACCAGAATTCTCATTGGGAGAGTCAGAGCAACAGATACTGAAGCAGCTCAGTGTCCATCCTGAGGTGTCCAAGTACCACCTGGAGCTGACCTATGAGAATTTCAAGTCGGAGGAGATCCTGCGAGCCGTCCTTCCCGAGGGACAGGAGGTCACCTCTGGATTCAGCCGTGTTGGCCACATCGCTCATTTGAATCTCAGGGATCACCAGCTGCCCTACAGACACTTGATTGGTAGGTGAAACAGCTCCTCTCAGGAAGGTGTTTGTGTCATTTGGGTATTGTTTAGAAGTTACTGTACTGAGGGGCACAGTTCTCTGCTCTCACAGTGAGGTGCTGTCACTGCACTGAGCCCTGGGCCAGGGTGAAGTCTGTGCCTTGAAAGGTCACAGCTGCAGCCCTGAGTCATGAGAGGGAGGTTGTTCCAACACACACTCACTTTTGTTAATTTAGCTACTGTAAACAGCAGGTTTGCTGTGGCTGTTGTTGATCATTAAAAGGTCCCTTAACTGTAATTATCTCTCACCTTCTCTTTCAGGCCAGGTTATAATGGACAAGAATCCAGGAATCACCTGTGTAGTGAATAAAACCAATATTATTGACAGCACATACAGGAATTTTGAAATGGAAGTGCTTGCTGGAGAGAACAACCTGGTGACCAAGGTACAGGCCTTTCCCCCCTAGTATTTTAAATTTAATGTGCTAAAACCCAGAGGTATCTCCTGGAGAGATGTGATGCAGGGATGCTGCTGAGGCCATTCCTTTGCACAGTGCCCTTCCTGTCTGAGCCTGAGGGTTGGGTTTCCTTCTGCATTCCTTTGTCCTGCTCTGTCAAGGGCAAACTCAGCCATAGGGATTAGGAAGGCATGTATTCTTCCAAGTTCACAGCCTAGATTTAATGATGTGGATTTGATCTAAGAAAATCCAGTTTCCTGATTTCACCAAGCCTTGTACAGTGGCTGGTACAGAAATTTCAATCTCACCAGCTTTGCAACTTAGGCAATATGTGTCTTTGCCTTTTTCCTCTCCTGTCAGCAGCAAGACAAACCTCTTGTCTCCTCTGCTCTGACATTTATCAGGTGTAATCACTGTGTAACTGCCAAGTGTCCTTCACATAGGGTCTCTTGTCTGTAGCTGGAAACTTGGCCACTGCTTCCACAAAAATATTTTCTCTTATCTGTTAGCAGCTTTATACTTTCAAAGGAGAAAACATAAGATTACAAAAAAACCAAAAGTTGAATAGCTTGGTGGAACATCCAGTTCATGCAGAGAGAAGGCTGTTGGATTGTCAAGGCAGCAGTGACAATTGAATTTTATGCAGAGGGTGTCACCACACACCTGGCACACCATGGAGGTGCATCAAGCAGTGCAGAGACACTTCAGGGTGTTTCTTGCTGGCAAAGCAAGCAATGTGGGATCTGGATCCCAAATTACTGTACTTTGGAATCAGACAATTCCACATGCTGGTTCAAAGAGAGTATTAACTTGCGTCCCGTTCTCATCTGAATAAATACTGTTCCTTTTCAGATCTGTTCTTAAGATAGTGGTCATCCCAAAGCTTGGGTTTGGATCAGTTTCCAGACTCTGTCACCTTGGGAGATGAAATACAGTATTTTTCAAGCTGCAGAACTGGCTCCCAGTGGCTTTGAATTTGGCTGACGGTTCCTGTTCTTGGGCCTATCATTCTCAGACACTTATTTACTGTGTGCACTCCACAAAGGAGGGCTTGAGGCATCCTTCCAAGGTCTGCTTTCAATAAAGGAGTTGTCAGCCAGCCACAAAGCTCTTGAAAACCCTCAGGTTTTTTTAGGGTCATTTTAAGTTGCTGCTTTATTTCCACCTGGTGATTGAGACCTGCATAAGGCCAGCCATCGGGATTGACACTGGGGACATGGCTGTTTCTGATGAGTTGACTGTTGATTTAAGATCTGTTTATTTGATTGCTTAGTTGATCTGTTTAAGATTCATGTGTGCTACCAGTGGGACAATGCTGATGTACACATTACCTTTCGATAAGGCACCTTGGTTTTTAATTTCCTTAATTAGTGATAATGCTTAAGTCCGCTCGGCATTTGAACACAGAGGCTTAAGCACATTTTTGCACTTGCAGGTCAAAGAAAATAACATTTGCTATGAGCTGGACTTTTCCAAAGTGTACTGGAACCCGCGCCTGTCCACGGAGCACGGCCGCATCGTGGCGCTGCTCCGGGCCGGCGACGTCCTCTTCGACGTCTTCGCTGGGGTGGGGCCTTTCACCATCCCAGCAGCCAAGAGAAAGTGCAGAGTGTTTGCCAACGACCTCAACCCCGAGTCCTACAGCTGGCTGCTGCACAACTGCAAGCTCAACAAAGTGGACACCAGGGTCAAGGCGTTCAACATGGACGGCAGGGCCTTCCTGCGGGGGCCGGTGAGGGAGGAGCTCAGCAAAGAGCTCCCGCTCCTGAAGGAGGAACAGAAAACTGCTTTCCACATAGTGATGAATTTGCCAGCTCTGGCTGTGGAGTTTCTGGATGTTTTCAGGCATCTCTTGGTCGGGGAGCCCTGCAGCCCTGCTGCCCTTCCCACTGTGCACTGCTACGGGTTCTCCAAACACAGCAACCCAGCCAGAGACATTCAGGAGCGAGCAGAAGCTGCACTGGGAACCTCCTTGGCTGGACGCTGCTCCACTTTCCAGGTCAGGAACGTGGCACCCAACAAGGAGATGCTGTGCCTCAGTTTCCAGATCCCAGCAGATGTGCTCTACAAGAGGCCCTGCCCTGATGAAGGTAAGGAGCAAACCTCCCATGTGGGATTTGGGGCTGCACTTTGTGCTGCTTCAGGCTGGTCCCACCTGCTCAGCCCCTGGGCCACTGCAGGCGTGTGCCAGGGGTGTGGATGTGGCACTGAGCTGAGGTGGCCGGCAGCACCGAGCGCCTGCACGTGTGCAGCAGCTGCAGGGCTTCCTTGCTTTGGTAACAGCAGCCTGCTCCTCTGATCCCAGCATGAGCCTCCCCAGAAAAATGGTGGACTGGACAGGATCACCCCACAGGCCATAAACCAGACCTTTATGCTTCAGGTTGTGCACTGGGGGAGGATGGGGACTCAGTGATCCTTGTGGGCCCTTCCAGTGCAGGATATTCAGTGGCTCTGTGATCTAATGCCAAGCACACGTCTCTATTAGCCCAGCCCTTCAGAACTGGAGCTGTGTTTAGGCCCAGATCAGTGCACTTCCAAGGGACTGCTCCCAGCTCTGACCTTCTCGTGCTCACACAGACTCAGTGAGGTCTGGAGTCACCACAGCAGCAGAATCAGGTTCTGTACCTGATTCAGTTTCAGACATTGATACCCTTAGAGATCTTCAATGCTGAATTTGGTTGTTTTGTGGAGTTTTTTTGTTGTTTGTTTATAATTGTTCCTTTGTTCTTAAAGTCCTTCTAGAAACTGGTTGGTTTCAGTGATCTTGGGCTTTGCCCTACATATCAAGGGGAACAGAGGGAGGCTCTCAGTCTGCAGTTAGATGAACTGGAGTAAAGGAGGTTTTTATAAAGCATTAATGCCATGAAACTTATTTTTATGCTGTTGTTGGGTAGCACTGAAATGTAGGTCAAAATGTAGCTCCATACAGGTTTTTTGAAAGTCTTTTTTGGCACTCAGTAAAGACCCCCCCCATTATTGCTCTAAGAGTTTTCATTTGTGACTGTTAATTCTGATTTTAACTCTCATCTCTTCCTGTTAAATCTTTTAACAGTTCTCTATTGCAGAGCTTGTGGGTAGGTCAGTCTGTTTACTGTACATTAAATAACTTACTTTATCTAACCTTTTCCAGCAAAACCAGCCTCGAAGCGTCTGTGTACCAGCCAAGATTCTTCAGCTGAAGAGAAGGTACTGAGTTGAAGACCAGAGCTATGGTGACTGCCTTAGTTTGTGTAAAGGGTATTTGGGGTGTCTCTGTTCTACCCCTTGAGTTATAAGGAGCAGACCTGTGTTCCCATCGAGTTTCCTTTGGGAGCCTTGCTTCCTGCAGTCACCTTCTCATTGTGGGATCGACTGAAATAGTTGTTACTACAAAAATTAAAACTTTATTGTTTTATAACCAATGTGTTTTGGTACTTCCCTGCTCTCTGTTGTTTCATGCCATGGGCTAACTCAGTGGCAGGGCCTGGGGTAGTTTTGTGCTGTAGCATTTTAATATGTGCAAGTTGTGGGGAGAACAGATTTTTATGTCTTGTCAGGTCTAGCAAGGGTGCTTATACAACCCCTGCCCTGGATTCTCCCTGACAGATGTTTTGGTTTCAGAATATTGGATTATGGTTAGCAGATGCACAAACAGCTCTTAGGTAAGCAAGGTAACCTTTCAAAAGCTTAACCTGAGTTACCAAAAGGGCCAAAGAGCCCAATATCCTGAGGTTTTGAGTGAAAAATGTTTTTTAACACCAAGATTTAGTTAGGGATTAGTTGACTCCTAACTTTGTGTTTGCCCACGGTTAGAGCCAGAAAGACTTTAATGTCTTTTGCACATCTGCAGATGAAGTTCATGCTTTCATTGCAGTTCCAGGCTGAAACCAGCACCTGAAAAACAGTTCTGTCCTCCTGAAACCGTGTCCTCCCGTGGCTTTTGTGCCTGTGCCCTCTCCCAGCTCTCCCCACCTCTGCCTACTCCCCTGCTGCAGTCCCTGGATGATCTTTCTGGCTGGCTGCTCATATTCTGCAGGGATTTGAGAAGCCTCTGCCTTTGATTTCCTTTTCTTACCCGTCCAAACTATTGTTGGGCAATGTCAACCACAAATAGTTTATTTGGCCAGAGAACTCGGCTCGCCCTCTCAGTTTCAGATATTTTCCCTCAGCCCAAGCTCCGAGCTCACGCCCAGCAACCAGATGTCTGTCACCCTCCTGGCCCTGCTGCTGTGGCTCCAGCCTGAGCCTGCAGCCTGCTGCATTTTTGGTTCTCACCCAAACACCACCAAGGGCCATGGATTTGTTTTGCTCGTGGCTCCGTGTCACGGCCTTTCCTTCCCTTGGCTGCACAGCCGGTGTTGGAGCGAGCCCTCGCAGCCTGCTTCCTGCAGCATTGGGGTTATCAACCCCCAGGGAGGCCACCCTGACTCCCCTGGGTGTCCTGATTCCTCCCTGGCCTGCACTGAGCCCCAGCTCTCCTGCTCAGGCCTCCAACACCAATCCCTGCAGCTCCAGCCTGGGAGTGCTGTGCTGCCAGGCACTGCTGTGCTGGGATCCTGCCCAGCCTCACTGCTGCTCTGCTGCCTGTCCTGTTTGCTGACACCTCTGCCTTTCCACAAACACTTGAAGGCAGCTCCTGCTCTCTGGAGCCTCCCACAAACACTGCTGGAGCAGTAACGCCCTCCACCACCCTGGAATGGTGCAGCCACCCTGGGATCACTGCCTGTCACAGACCCTGTGATTTCACATTGCTTCACAGCTCCATGTAGGGCTTGGCACCACTGCACCAACAGAAACCAGGCTTTGATCACCATTTCTGGGCCAAGCCTGTGAAATGAGAAAAGGGGCAATGGAAATTTTGCCATCTTCCCCCATTTCCTTTAATAAGAAAACACCAAGTCTGGAATAGATCTCATTCTTCTCTTTATTACAACATACAAAAAATACATCCATCTAGTGCACTCCTCAGATCAGGATTCAACAGCTATGAGCAGGGGGCCTACAAAGCATGGCCCAGGGTGGCTGTCCTGAGCAGCTTCCCATCTCCTGCAGTTGGTCAGTGTTCCATTAGAAGGAGCAGGCAAGGAATACAAAAAGGATCACATCAGGTGACAGGGATCATCCCCAAAGCCAAAGGGATGCTCCCAACTAAAGAAGCTCCTGAGTTTATGACAGAAAAGTTGCAAGTGGAGATAAACAGGAAAAAAGCAAACATACAAAAGCAAAACAAACAAAAGGGAACCCCACAATTTTGACTACTTCAGTGACTTCACCTTGTATCAAGGTTTCTTAAGATTGCTTCTGGAGCACCTCAGCTGAAAGAACTTGAGCTACAGATTTGTTTTCCAAGCAAAGGTAAGAACCAAGTGACACATGGAGGAAGGATCCCACACAAGAGTTGTGTCAGCATAATTCTAGAGTTTCTCATCTCATCCAGCTGGCAGGAGGAAAAACCCACTTGTCTAAACTGCGGAAACTAGTTTTATGGGAAGAAAATGTAGGCTTGAATATTGACACTAAATGTTATAATCAAAATGGCATTTAAATACTTGTGCAAATAAAACCCTGCAATAAGAGTAAACCCACAAACTTTATTAAAGTCTGGCTTTATTTTAAAAAAATTTACAAGTGTATTTCTTTAAGCCTCAAACGTACACAGCTGAGTTATTCACATCTTCCATTAGATGTGGCTTATTGCTTCAGCCTCCCTCAGCAAAGTGCCACATGACTAACGAGTTTCCCCCTCCACAAGAATGTATCTACCATTTCACAAAGCTCTCGTGCAGACAGGGTTTGTTTTTTCCCTGTAACACTTGAAGGCAGCTGGTTTTGCACCAGAGGGGTGCACAGAGCAGTGAGCGCAGCCTGGATGGCAGCGATCCTGCCCCACCTTTGCTGGCTTGGCTCGCTCCTGGCCCCGCTGGGTGTCCCTTGGTCACAGGCTGGTGCTCCCTGGCTAGCTGGGGTGCCAGAAGAGCCCGCTGAACGCGTCCTGCAGGGCGCGGTGACAAGCCAGGGCGGACGTGTAGCCCCCGGCCAGGTCCTGCGGAGAGGCGGCTCGCACGTGGGCCAGGTACCTGCAGCAAAGAGCAGCGTTGTTTCAGAGCAGAGAAACACATCAAACACCCCTGCAGTTCACAGGGCAGCAAGCTTGAGGCTACTTTTTAGGAGAATGCAAGGAGATGGAGCTGCCCATTTCCCACTGAACACATCAGGATAAAACTTCCATGAGTTAAAACAATGATGCACCTTCAGCCAGGCTGCCCCAACCCACGCTCTGGTGGCCCAGGGTTCAGGGCACCCAGGGGTTTGTGTGCTCTGGGATCACCCTGGGGATGGTTCACCTCCCCACTCCCACAGGTCCTGCCAAGACAAGGACACCACCAGAAGCTTTCCTGCACTCCCAGGAACAGGAGGGTTTCATCTCTGCCGCTTAATGCCAGGCACTCCCCCAAGCTGTCTGTGCCAGGGCTGAGCTTCCTTTGCTTGTGACCTGTGCCTGGAGCCCCCTGACCCTGGGAATCAGATCTGTGGGAAGCCATCATCATCTTGGCTAAAGAAGGATCTAAACTTCCCTGTTAATTAGGCATCATCACCTATTTGCAGAGCCATCTAATTCTACCCCAAACCTTCCAGAGTGTTGAGTTGACATGGAAATACGAGTTGACATGGAAACACAAACACATTGCCTGTGCTGGCACTGCCACTCTTGGCTCCCCTTGGCTCCTTCCAAGGGCTCCACCCCAGCCACACACGCTGAGAGCTCCTGGTAAAGGATGGCTTCATCCCACACTGGAACCCCACAGCTCTTGCACCCCACGAGACAGGTACGAGACAGATTCTCCACTAGTTTTACACCCAAACCCCATCAAACAGACAGATCCACAGCCCTGCAGGACCAGCACCAGAACCATCTTCAATCCTGGCCACCAGACACAGCCCCATAAACACACAGAGCTTTGCACAGGGGCCACACTTCGGCCGCTGTTTTGATTCCTCACTTGGTACATGTTGCTCCTGGGAAGGTTGAGTCATTCCACCTCTGGCTTGGCAACCCAAGCATAAACTTGCAAAACGCACACAGCCTTTTATAATGTTATCCTGAGAAACCTAAACCAGCTGCACTTTTGGCAGGAAAATACAGGACCACCAGTAAAATATCCAAAACAGTTGCATCTTTTAATTTATGACTGTACACTGTTTCCATAAAGAGTATATAAAACAGGTCAGATTTTATAGGTAAGATGTAATAAACAGTCATACCCATTGATGCCATAAAAGCATAGAAAAAGAGATTACTGAGAAATAATTAATTACAGTTTTAAAAACTGTATTTCTTGCACCTAATAACAATGCACAGACATGAGCAATGTTTCTGAGGTACTCTTGCTGAGATGCTGAAGCTGAGACTGAATTTACCTCCTATGACTGAGTTGAGGTGTTTTGTACCAAGCTGTGACAGAATCTGGCCCTCACTGCCAGATACTGGTTCCCATCAGCACAGACACAGGCAGGAGAGCACAAAATAATAATAAAATAAACCATTTTAATAGTGCTAAGTCCAAAAGAATCTACAAACACAGCAACAAAGCTGGTCCCATCTCCTAATTTGCAAGGGGAGGTGGTCTGCAGAGAGCTCCTGGTTTGTGGCAGAAGACATTTTATGGGTTTTAATTTTTTTTTTTTTTTTACATTCTTGTTACTTATCCCTTAGTATTTTAAGAGGAAGATCTCATCCTTCCCAAAGGACCTTTAAAACTGCTGTGGGAAACAGGAGCTCCTTTCCCCAGCCAGGAATGATGGGCACTGACAACAACAAATAATTTCCTTCAAAATGCTGGTGTGAAACTACCTCTACCCTCCAAAACAGAGAGTCTTATAAAAATCAGTTCCCATCTTGTTTTTCACTTCTATCATATTTATTTCATTGCACAACTTCATTTTCCCCTCATGCATGAAACAGTCCAGTGAAAATGGGATTATTTTACATTTCATTATTTTAAAAGGTTGGTTGTGTCTTTCTCATTACTTTTCTTATCTTCTCTTACTTGCATATCACTGAAAGGAGAAAAACAGTCTATTGTCTCCCTTCTTCTGAGACATCTGAAATTGGAGCACTAGTTTCATAACCTGACTTTCAGCCACTGCAGCACTTGTGGTTAATTGGGAGGTGATCTCTAGCAATACAAAATCACTGCCAAAAAGGCCCCCATTGACTTTTACTGCACAACCTGCCCTAATTCTCCTTACTCCTGTGAAACGAGCACAGCCCGCTGCTGGCTGTCAAGTGAGGTCTTTATTTTCTTGTTAAGTATCTGAACTTACTGCTCTTGACCCATTTAATTACTGTGGTACACCAGGCAATTGCAAAGAATCTGCCACGCTGAAGCCACACAATGAGAAGCGAATGTTTTTTGCTGGCATTTCCACACCGGTCCCCATCTGTGCTGCCTGATTCCAGCCATCCCCTCCACAGGAGAATCTCTCTGAACTGGATTCCTGGGGTTTCTGGCAGAGGTCAGCACATCTTTTCATGTACACCTTTACAACAGCAGCAGGAAGAAATGCTTGCCAAGTTTTATTTCCAAAAAGCCGAGCTCCGTTAGGTCTTGGGACCTGGAGGTAATTGCTCTCACTAGTTAGCAAATTCCAGCACACTGGGTCTGTTTTTCATAGGTTTATTTTAAGTACCTGTAAATCTTATAAGCAGAAACCAGGAAAAAGAGGTTTGCTTTTTCTGGTGCACAGTTTTTTAATGTAACTTGTTTTTACTGAGGGCAGACTAAACTCTGAAGTTAAATAAAGCCTGCACTATTATTTCTGAGCAGGGCTAAAGGGCTGTGTGTTCCCTGGCCCACCATTTCACACTTCCCATTCCCAGCAATGCCTATGCTCTGCTTCAGGCTCTGCCCAAACAAGCCCCCTTTCCTTGGCTGCAGCCTTTGCATGTTGATCTTCCCCGTTAACCTTTCACGTCAGTTAAAACACGTCGTATTTTGTTCTTCATGAGCCTTGGGGGGCTCATTCCTGACCTTCAGCTTCTCATCACCATGGAGGGGGTGGGAGGAAAAAAAAAAACCAAAAAACCCCTCCTGTTTTCAAGGGAATTCACAGCCTCGGTGTGGAGGCTCAGAATCAAGCTGGCTGTTCCTGGGAGGGTTTTCTTCATGTTTTCTCTTTTCCCAAGGCTGTGTCACAACCACTTCACCAGGAAAGGCCAGGACAGGAGAGCTACACAGGCTCACCTGGCAGCAGATGTGATCCTCTGTGCCTCCCCAGCACGGCCCAGGTGCCCCAGTTCCCTTGGCACTGCTGTACTGAGAGTCAGAGGACCCACCAGCAGCTCAGCAATGCCCAAGGCCACTGGCAAACATCTCCTCACTGCTCAGCAGGGTGGTCTTGTTCCAGAGAAATTCGGCAAAGATGTCAGAAACAATCAGGAGAAATTGGAGAAACAGCACAATCAAACCTGGCTAAAATAAACACCAACCAAAAGCCAAACAAAGCTCAAAACCCCCACCTAAATGAACAAAAAGAACCAAACATAAAACCAATAAACCCAAACCACCCCATAGTATGTCCCTTCACTCATCCAGCTGAAAGTACCAGTGCTAGGGATTGTTTCACACAATCTTCCCTGCTGCCCAACATAAATACACTCCCAGGGGTGTTTCTGCACATACACCACTTAGAGATACTTTTGGAATAACTGTGTATTTGGCATACAGATTTATTTTTTATCTATTAGGTATTTTACTGGAGTGAAGAAAAGAAAAAAATCATCCACAAGTTGTTTGACAGAGGAAAAAAAGGAAGTAATTCAATTCTATTCCACAGACTAGATTTACTGCTCATCTGATTATCCACAGTATCCAAGACAGAAAGTAATGGGGCAGACATTAGATCTGGGAAATTTTCCAGATTCATCATTTAAATAATAAATAGTGGTTGCATAAAGCAAGCAAAATACTCCAGTCTGGAAAACTGTGTGAAGCATTAGCAAGGCAGTAGCATAGGCTGCTGCATTCCTGAGCCTTTGTAGAAACAGCATTTTCACTGGATTTACCAATCCCTAGGATGAACAATTGCTGTGCCACTCAGGGTGAGCTGCAGAGACTGGGTCTTGTCAGGAGAGAGGCACGTAAGGAGCTGGGCTGTGTCTGGCCTGGCTTCTGCTGAGGAATGTGTGGCCTGGGTTATTCTCCAGCCCCTGAGCAGGTACAGACTGAGCTCCTCTGCTCAGCTCTGTTTTCCTTTGAACCAGTCAGCTCCACCACAGTGGGTCCGTGCAGCCAAACAGAATTTGTTTATAAAATGAGCCGAGTTCATTGCTGTTCTCCATTAAATAGCCCCAGGAAATGCATTTGGGAACAGGCCTTCACTGGGTGTTATTCAAATATGGTGTGGTTGTCCCTCTCTCAGACTAATATGATGACTAAAGCAGGGCAAAAACACAAGGCACAAAGCTGGTACTCAAATCCAGAATAGCAATTCATCATTCCAGGGAGTAGCTACAAGCCTGATCCTCAAATTAGAAAAAAACAAAACCAAACAGACTTTCATCCATTTTAGCAGACATTATTTGGGCAGTATGATTGTATTTAGATGTTAAACCCACCAGCTATGACTGGTATCAGAAGATCCTGCTGAACCCCAGCCAACAGATCCTGTTCTGACACAGAATTCAAGTTTAATGCAGCCATGAGCTCAGCAAGGGCTCCTCATGAGCCCAGCCAATCCCTCCTTGCCTGAGGTCACACTGCCAGTCCTGCCACCAGCCACTCCTGCCCTCCACCCTCCAGACCACACACACAAAATGGGAGAAAATCTATTTAACACGTGCAATCACTGAAGGAGTTCTGTTATTTGTTTGGGTTTTTTCAATGCTATTCTGTATACAATTCAGCAATCAGTGTGGATGTCAAAACACGATGAGGTCCAAATATGGCAGAGAGATAAAGAATACATTTTCACCCAGATTATGGCACCTTATGGACTGAACACAGCCCATAGTGCAGGGGTACAAGGAAAAGTCACTCTAAATACCACAATAGAGTTCTGGATACTAAAAAATCCTGCCAAAGACAAGTGACCCAGTACAGACACTGCCCCTGCAGCCCCAGCAATCCCACCTGCAGGCAGCACTGCTCTGCACATTCAGCTTAGTAAGCCAGGCTGTTTTGTTATTATTAATAGCCCTGTGCTGCTTTCTAAGGGCTTAGTGAGCAGAAATTGCACTCTGAGGTGTCAGATGAATGCCAGACCCTTCTCCATGCCACAAACTTGCTCAGCCCATTTCACTCCCCATGCCCCAGGAACCTGCCACAGAACCATCGCTTACTCATCACAATTCCCTTTTCCAGCAAGGAAATTTAGTGCCTTCACCTTGCAATAAATGCTGCTAAAGCAGATGCCTTCTGTCTCTAATGGAGCTCTTTTTGTTACAGCTAAGGATTAAGGCAAAAACATAATTGAGAGTTTAAGCTCCTAAAACTTTTATTTCTCCACTTCAGGTTTTCTGAGTGAAGAACTCTGTTCTACCAGAAACAAACTTTCCCAGTAGAAAAGACAGGAAATGCCCCAACCCAGCAAATCAATAGAAGAAATAAAGGACTCCTAGTGATTCTTTTTAACCTCTTCCATCTGCTTTTTCTAAACAGCAATTTGTTTCAAACACTGTCAGAGTTTTCTCAGGGAAGGAATGTGTGTAAACTGTGTGTGGTGAAACAAAGTACTTTAAAATTAAAACAAAACAGGTCTACCACAGCACACCTCAGCTAAGATGGAACAGGAGTTCTGCTACCAGACACTGAAAGAGGCAAAAAAAAAGCCTCAAAATGTGATACTAGCTATGAAACAGCTGTCACTGCTAAAGCCAGTTCTGATTCCAAAGTAGAAATTAATGATGAGTTATTTCCCCCTCTTTTCCCCCATCCTCTTCTCCCTTATAATGTCCTTTATATGAAGGGCAAACATTTTGGGGTCCTGGAAACCCAAAGCCACCAGTGTCCTACTGCAACAGTGACCCAGCAGCACCCTGGGGCTCAGTGCTCCCTCCCAGTCAGCTGCTGCAGTGACCAATAAAGGAATTGCTGAGGGTTTAACATAAAAACTACAGCACTTTTATTTGATGTTTCACATAAACTGTTTCCTCTGTTAATGGTGAAACCCATACATGACCTGTAAGATTTATCTAATAACCCATCTCAGGGAGTTTATTACAGATTACCTGTGAACTGGTGAGTGCAGTCATGAACCTTGGAGCAAAAAAACCTATAAATGCAAGGACCCAAAGTCACAGAAGCCCTCTTCGGTGGGGGAAGAGAACAGAATCAGATTTTCCCATACTACTTTCCCTAAAAACTTCCTCTTTGTGTGATAAAATCCAGAGTCCAGAGACCAAACATTTCCACTGAAAAGCTAATACATTGGGGAGGGGAATGGAGGGAAATTTCCTTATGACCTCCAGTGCTCCTCATAAAAAACCCAGCTCTTCTACTGGCAAAAAAAAATAATTTTAAAGGAAGAAAAGTTTTAGAGAGCACCTGGTTCTCCAGCATTTTCCCAGCACTGCAATACTACTGCTGCCCTGGTTTTTAAATAGATGTAAGACCAGACTCAGGTACTTGCATTTATTTAACACATAAACATTTGCTTTTGGAGTAACTGAGAAGCCAGTGCTGTTGCCTTGAGGTAAGATGAAAAGCTACAGAGAAACTGAGATCAAAGGGAAAGGAGAAATGCTTTCCGCCTCCCAGAAACTGATATAATTTTAAAAGAAGTGGATGTTTTAAAGTGCAAAGACAGGAAACTAACAATGAAAAGGTTTTATAGAATAAAGGAAGCTTTGTACTCCTCTGCCCTGATATGCATTTTGCACATTTCCTCTGCTGCAGGCTGGATGCAGCCCTGGGACAGGACCTGCAGGCACTACCAAAAAAATGAGGTTTGGACAATTGCAGTCCCTCTGCAGGGCCCTACCCAAGAAGACATCACCTTGATAAGAAAAGTCTATGAACTCCAAGTACAATGGACTACAGACTTTGAGATTGTCAACTTTAACCTGTAGATATAAAAACTACTTTGAAATGGGACATAAACCCCTTAAATGGTGCAAGCAGACCTATTCCCATCTTCAAAAGGAACTGTAAACCCAATTTCACCTGGAGATGTTACAAATGTTAACAAGTTAAATAAATCTCCTCTTTTCACTGAGGAGTTATCCAAGCTAGAGATTCACATCCAACAAGAATTCCCATGTGTAAATCCAGTGCATGTTTGAGAAATACATTTTGCCCCTTATATGAGCTCACAATTAGCAGTGGGTGTGTGCATATTCCCTTTGATAATAATCAAATGCTACATTTAATCAGCTTCTCTTAACATTTGATCAGGCAGCATCACTTCAGACAAGGTATAACAGTTCCAGCTTAGAAAATGTGAATACCAGTGCAAGAGAGCAGCCAGTGCTGTCTTTGGAGCACCCAGTGATTCTGAGCTAATGTGAGAAATCTTCAACACAGTTTCAAAAGTTGAAGTGATGACAGAGGTCATCTTGTTTTGTTGGGGTTTTTTAGTTGAAAAGAAAAACAGGCAGCTCTGAAGCTGCTAAAGTACATCACAGCCCCACTAAGGAACCCTTAAAGAAAGGAGGCATTTCCTAAGCAGCTCTAAGGCAAAATGGGTTATAGGTTTCTGTGCTGTTGCAGGGTGGATTCAAGACAAGGATTATTTGGAAGTTCTCCTCATTTTAGCACAGCTGCCTATTTTAAAATAAAAACAGGAAATGGAAAGCAGAACCTGCAAATAACACAAATCCTTTACGAGCAAAGGAAAACTAAAGGCTATGCAAGTTATTTTTGGTCACATGTTTCAACTCAATAAAGGATACTTGACACAAATTCTATGCCAACTTCTCTTTCTTCAGTTGTTGGGGGGCTTCCTCACATCTCACTTTCCTCCCAGAACAAGATTGAGTTGTTTGGATGGCTCCATACACGTCAGAGAAGAGCCATCACTGACTGTGCTGTGCAAACAGTTTGCTCCTTGTTGCTCACCACAGATCTCCACACCACACATTCCTGCAGCTCCAAAATATGCACAGGCACTCCCATTTGCATCAATTTCTTTTTTTCCCTTTAAAACTGCAAGGATTTCTGCTTCAACTCCTTCCCAAAGAGCTGCTTGGATTCCTTACCCCCATGCACTCAGCTGTGACAAGAGGTGGGTGTTTATTTCGGGAAGCCTTGCTCACAGGAAGCCTTCCTTCAGCTCCAGTGACTTCCGTAACTGCAGAGGGGCTGGGGGCGCCCTGGGCTGCGCGGGGGCACCTGGTCCCCCATTTGTCACCTTCCCGAGGTCACCCCCCAGCTGTCTGTCCTCTCAACACCCGCCCCAGCAGCGCGCTCAGGGCGCTCTGCCTCGCTCGGGTTTCCAGGGCTGCACTTCCAGATGCAGTAAATCAATCAGCCCCGGCCAAAGGGCTGCAGCAGCTGCCAGGGCAGCGTCTGGAGAGCCCCGAGCTGGGACAAGGACACTGCAGTGCCCAGCGCTGCTCTGCAGGACTGCCCTGCTCACACTCCAACTGCAGAGCTGCAGCTACATTTAGGCTGTGACTAAATCAGGCTCTGCTCGAACTTGACCCCAGGAAGAATGGCATTGAACACAAGGGCCTTTTCTCAGCTGTGATATTAGATTTTTTATTTTCCTTTTCAATGCTAAAGCAACCATTAAGTCACCATTTCTGCGATTGCAAAGCAGCTCGCTTTCTAACATGCTGTGGAAATGCTTTGGCATTTGGCATCTCCAAATTCTTCATCTTTCCCTCTGTCCTCCAACTCCACTCTTCCTCCCACACACTGTGTTTAGGACAAAGGGTAAAGAAGAACATGAATATGTTTAAATATTTATTGAAACTTTGAGGAAGTTAACCACTGTTCTGTAACTTTCTACCTATGTCAAGACTGTTTTCATAGGCTTATCTTTTTTATGTAAGAATAGGGCAAGTTCAGTTTCAAAGACACCACTGTGTCTTAGGGCTGGGGGAATGCTTCCCTGGAATACAGCATCCCTTCTGCAGGCAAGAAAGGAGAACAAAGCTTTTATTCTGAAAGACTGCTCTTTTGGACACACAAACTCTTCTTTTAGGATAAAAATTCCCTCCTGTTCCTCCCACTCTGCCTTTTTTCCGTGTTCCACACACCCCACTGAGCATCATGAATCCCCCAGTGCACAGCCAGAGATCCATATTGATGAATTGGGCTTTGGGAGAGCTACATGAGAGATTCCTCCAGCACCAGCTTCCATGTAAGTTATGCATCTGCAGGCAAAGGGAACCCTTTCTGAGCAGGACACTCAGTCAGGAACACCTACAGAAGGAGGATGGAGAGGCAGACATTTTTTTTCTCCCTCTCTTTAGCACATTTTGCTTGAGACACCATTCTGAGGCAACAAATGGGGACAGTCATGGTTGTATCACAGAATCACAGAATGATTTGGGATGGAAGAGACATTAAAGATCATCCAGTTCCAACCCCCTGCCGTGGATCCAGGGATGTCACCCACTAAGCTCAGGACACAACTGCAGAGTCCAGGATGGCTCCAAGCAGACAGGAGGTTTTTTAGCCCCAGGAACGCTGGTAAGGACCTTGATTTCAGGCCCAAGGCTAGAAAATTAAGTGGCAGAATTCTTTTAAAGTTTTTCTTGCATTTAAGGACTTGATTTAGCCCCAGCAGGGAAGAACAGAGTCCCTGGTGATTCATGCATCAGGCACAGCAACAGGCTTTGCCCCCAAATCACTGCTGAAGGAAAAATAACATATGAACACAAAAAAAGTGATTATAACCTCAGCTTTGAAATACAGTTTCCCATCAGAAAGTCAGTTCTGTTTTCACTGTGACACAGCATCCTCTGTTCTGACTGAGTAGCAGTGAATTCACATCATATGGCAATCCCAGTTGAATATGACTCAAAATAGCACAAGAATTTCTAAAGGGGTTTTAGCCACTGATACTGATCAGATAAGTAAACTGCCAAACCTAGTAATTATCTCACATGAAAAACTACGAACTCTCGGTTATTCATTTCAGACAATAAGAACTCAAAGTTATTTTCTTTGGGCAGAATGTGAACAGTGTAATCATTGACAGCAAATATTGCAGTTTGAATGACAGTATTTAAAGAAGATGAGATTCAGGTCAAAAGAAGGTGAAAACCAGGTTGCTTTCTCTTGCAGCTGACTTGTGCTCTAATGCCTCAGGTTCTGGTTGCTGCTGGTCAGGTCAGCACTTCAGGCTGATGCTGAGGATCAGGTTTACAGCTCTCAGCCAGGCTGGCTTTTGCTCCTCAGGGAGGCCTGGAAGAGGTGGGAGGGAGCAAAGAGGGCAGGAGCTCAGAGCAAGGCTTCTCCTCAACACCATGGATGGGTGAAGCATCAAAAGCATCTGTCCCAGGCAGATGCAGCTTTGGGCTGAGTTCTCAAACCCCAGCTGCAAAGGAGCTGCCCAGCCCCACTCTGGCACAGGGCAGTCACAGCTCCCACAGCTGGGGAAGGAGGGAAAAGTTGCCCTGTTCTCCTGAAAATATTTTTTTACAGGAGAATGAAGGGGAAAAGAACACTCCTTCATTCCCAGGCAATTTCCTCCTATGTGTCAGCATATGGTAGGAGTTATTATTATTTGGCTTAAATATAAAGCATCATTAAGACTATTTTTCTGTTTTAACAGCTTAACAATTCTATTGTGAAATCTGGGTGAAATTCTCTGGATTTTATTGTCCTTCTCTATTGTGCCCTGGTAGAATTTCTAGAGGGGAAAAATGCAGTGATGATAGAAGATCTTCATTTTACTCTTCTAAAAAGACAATGAGTTAAGTGTCTAAATTGAATCATTCTTTATATGATTTCTGTTGAATTAATTTTAATTTTCTGTTGCTTTCAATCTAATCCAATATCCTGAAACAGCAGAGCACAGATACCAAACAGGAGTGCTGAGTTAGGCAGAATCCCTCAGTTTCACTTGAGAGAGAAAATACCAACAGAGTTGTTACAGAGCAGTGACATCCAGAACTGCTGAAATTCTCCATGGATTATTTGTTAACAACTCAACTCAACTTGCAAACTGCATCCCCAAAGTCTGTCTCCAAAGAAGTTGTGCCTACTGACTGAACTGATCCTGAAGCTGGTGCAGAAAGTGCCCAGAAATTAGTGGGGATTGCTAATAAAAATGACATTTAATAAATTCTCCTGCTGAGGAGAGCTCCCAGTAACACTAGGTGGCAGAAGGCTCTGTCACATTGAAGACACCTGCAGACATACATTCACAGAACTACTTGAGCTTGATTTTAGACAAGCTAAGGGGAAAACAGTTGAAAGCAAAACAGTTCTAAGATCCCATTTTCCATCCACTCTTCCAGTTCTAATGTTCTCTGCAGTTCTGGCTCTGATATCCCTCGTGCACATTATTTCACCATTTAAGCTATCCCAGAATGTGAATACACCTTCTAAACCTAAACCTTCAATCACATCTTACTCAATTCAGATGAAATTCTGTATGTGACAGGTGATTCTATTAAGCTTTTACTGAATTAAAAAGAAATTCACTGTTTAAAGAAATAAATGGCCACTAGCACAAATACACAATAAAAACAAACACAGTGAATTACCTTGAAGCAAACTTGAAACCCAGCCTGCAGTGCTATGCATTTCTGCAAACACACTTCTGCAGCTGAAAGAAAATCTACAAACAAACTCATTCAAAACTGCTCAAGACTCAATGTGGAAAAGATCTGGTAAGAATGGCATCTGCTCCCTTATGGAGGTGCATTTTCAGGAATACTTTTGTAACTACATACAAAATTCAACTGCTTGTTTCTAGTTTGATATATTTTACCCTTTAAAAAACATGTGCTCCATTTTCCTTTATTCTGGCCACTGTCTTTTCAACTCCACTAAGCTTCTCTCTCAAAGAGATGCCCCTGCCCTGGTGATGTTAGGAGGAAGCTGTAAACACGGAGAGGGAAAGCAAAAGCCAAACACTGTCTAAATGCTGAGAAACAAAAGGCAGCAGGGGGAGAATGACACTTGTGTTTCCTTAGACATGTAAGTTTGAAGATTTCTCTGAGATGCACATGGCTGCACTGCTTTTCCACATGCCAAGCAGTAAAACCCCAACATTACAGCACTTGAGGGGTGCTTCCCCAAATGTGGCTGATGCCAGCACATAGCTCAGTGCATTGTAGAGGGTTATTTTGCACCTCCAGCCAAGGAGGCTGTTTGTGTTTAAATATAGTATATTTTATCATTCACAGTTGTCAGCAGTGGAAATTGTCATCTAAGCAGGAAAAGATGCTGTTGAAGAAACAGGAGGGGTTGGTTAGAGAGTAAAAATTATTTTGGCCGTGACAACTCCTCTCACTGCCCATTTTGAGGGTAAGGGATCACACCACCCATTGCAAATTACTGCCTGAGAGTCAGAAAAATCAATAGTAGGTAGGAAAGCCGACTTGCCAAGGCAACAGCCACTGCCAGCACATTATTAATGCATCTGTCTGCATTCTTTAATGTTTCCTAAGAAGCAACTATGTTAACTGAAAAGGTGTGACGTGTCACCAGCCCTTCTCTTCTCTCCTCTTCATTTTCTCTCTATATTAAAACCTTGGCTACCAAAGAAAACAATCATGTTTCACCTCATCTTTTCCCAGCTTTTCTGAAGTTCAGTTCCTGCTCTAGAGCAATATATACAGTCTAAGTACTACCCCTGACAAGCTGTTTGACAGCCCTAAGTTGCACATCTATTTTACTCCCAGAGCCTCGGAGTTGGTAGGGCTTAGATGGGAAATGGAGGCCAATTAAAATAAACACAGACAATATCAATGAATTCTTCAGAAAGGCACAAGACAAGCAAAATGAAACACTACTGGCTTTTGCCCACAGTTAGAATTCAGCTCATCTCAGAGGCTGAATGCTCTGGCTGAGGTCCAGAAAGACACTTAAGCACATGTCTTATTTTAAGCATGTGAGCAGCCTCATTGATTTTTCACTCATGCCAGGAAGAATATTCAATGCGCTTAAAGTTAAGCACATTGTTAAGTGCCTTCCTGGACCAAGGCCAGGCTATTTAGCCCTTGCAAGAGTTAGTCTAGAGAACATTTACCATTATTTTAACTTCTCAAGACTTTCTTTGAGATAAAGTTTTATGGTGTATGAAAATATTTCATTCATACGAGCAGTGACTGGCTCATGACAACCTTCAGGGACCAAGTATTCTTCCCCTTCCCACATCTTCTAAAGCAGTAACTGGAAGGATTAAATACACATAAGCAAATATACTGATAAGGAAATTAGTTTTGAAAGGGAAGCCAGCAGTCTTACTGATCTGAAGAGCAAAATGAGCCCAACAGTGAAAAGCTGACAGACATATTAATTTTCAGTGAAAACTAATAAAGTCATTTGCCAATGTCCCATTCCAATACCAAGTCCTGTGCAGGAACTTTGAGAAGCAAGCTAATTGTTGACTGAAAGTAATTTTCACAATTAGTACACATTCAATTCCATTTTCCCTTCTTCCTTTTACATCGAATTAAATACAAAATTCAAGGAAAGGCCTGTTAGTGCTTCCTCAAGATGAGCTCACCACATCAGAGCACTTTAGAGATCAAAGGCACGACAAACACTTTGCTCTTTGCTACAACAAAGTGATGCCATTTGCTATGTTTGTTACAGACAATTGGATTTTTATCTGGTTGGCATTATCCAAGCTCAGTATCATACCCTGAGTAAGAGCTAGAGAAAGGTGTTTAACAGTATAGCTAAGGAGAGCTGGACTGGGTCAGGCTCATGCTCCCTCCACCTCAGCCATCCCTCCCCAGGAGCAGAAAAGGGAGTCTGACCATTCCAGTGGGACCAGCAGGACACTGACAATTTGCTCCTCTTTTATGAGCAGATGTACCTTTGTACTTCAGATCTGTTTTTCTTTTTTCCTGGAGAGTTTAAACTCAGTGGTGAAAGCACATAATTGACAGGGGGATACATGAACAGAAAGGCAGTTCAACACTTGATCACCTCTGAAATCCCAGGGTGACACAGCTGTACCACTCATCATGTCTCACTCCAATGCAGCTCCACTGATTTCATGCTATCAAGCCCACACCTGATGGCAACTCCAGCCTCAGCATCCAACACTCAACTTTAGAAACTGGTGGAGTAACTTCTAAGACATCTGAAAAAAAGGAACTAAGATGATGAAGGCAGCCTGCAGACAAAAAAGACACTTCCTAGTGGGTTCTGCTCTAGGAGTCCTCAATTTGAAATAAACACCTATTTTAAAATATCCTTTTACATATCTTGTTGCTGAGATTATTTGGTGAAATTCTCTCACCTTGCCATGCAATCAGAGCAGGACAGTGACACAGAGAGGGTTGAGGCTGGAGGGCACATAGGGAGCCCACTTGGTCCAGGGTCAGCTCGGGCAGGTTGCTCAGGGCTGTATCCATACAAGTTTTAGCATCTCCAACGAGGAACATTCCACAAACTACCTGGACAAGCTGTCCCAGTGTTTGACCTCCCTTGCAGTAAATGCATTCCAATGGAATTCCATGTATTTCCATTTGTGTCCTGTCACTGGGAATCACTGAGGAGAGCTTGGCTCTGTCCCCTTCACTCCCTGTCCTCCATCAGGTATTTACACACATCAACAAGGTCCTTCCAAACCTTTTCCTCTCCAGATTGAAAGTTCCTTCATTTTCACCTCACATGACAGATACCCCAATCCCTGCTTGCTCCAACATGTCCCTGTCTGGCCCCAGGGATGACAGGACAGGACCCAGCACTCAGGATGTGTCCCCCACCAGCATCACCACCTCCCTCGACCTCCTGGTGACACTGCCTGGCCCAGCCCAGGAACCTGGTGGCTTTTCTTCCCCACAAGGACAGGCTGCTGGCTCCTGGGCACCATGGGGTGCTCCAGGACCTTCCCCATGGAGCTCCTTTCCCAGCAGGCTGCCCCCACAGCCCCTGCTGCCACATGGGGTTATCCTAACCAGGTGCAGCTCCCTGCATTTCTCTCAGAGTGCTGTGACACCATTTCTCCAGCCTGCTGAGGTCCCTCTGAAGGGCAGCACAACCATCTGGTGCCTGAGCTGCTCCTCTGGGCTTTGCATCACCTGCAAAGCTGCTGAGGGAGCACTCCCTCCACAGCCAGGCAGGAAAGAAGAGGGTGCTGGTCCCAGTATCGACTCCTGGGGTGAACCACTGCATCCTGCTTTGCTTTCAAACCCTCAAACTTACAGGTATGTTAACTACATTACATTGCATTGGTTTAAGCAGATCCCATTTTTAAATTTAGGTGGTTAAATGAATGCAATATTTTAATACATGCAAGAATCGAGTCTGTTTCTGAACAGTATCTGCTGGTTCAACTTGTCCTTAAAAGTGAACTTCCTTCAAGGAAACTTCAAAAACCATTTATGACTTTTAGAGAGAGAGACAGACTTCTCTTTTTGAGCTGCTTTACTATGAAACTAACCCAAATGGTGGATTTCCTTAAAAAATCATTTCTGCAGACAAAATTGCCCCTTCACTTGAAGAATCCAGAGCAACAAGAAAGCTATTTTCCAGAACTGGGATTAGAGCCAATTTACGATGGATAAACATTGAATGCTTATGGCATAATTATAATGTCACAGCATTTGCTGCCAGAATTACAAAAAATATTCTTAAAATTATGCCCTAAATAGAATGGTGTTTAGTTTAGCTAAACTGAAAGCATACTCCAAGAAATGTGGAAAAACAAACACCATGATTCCAAATCTTAATTATGCATACTAAGGGCTTGTTTTAATAAAAGTATATTTAGTGGCTGAATAAAGTTTCTCAAAAAATAATTTTAAAGATAATTAATTCCTGATGTCCAAAAAAGTGTCACATGCAATTTCATCAGTGACTCATGTAAACTAACCTCAAATTTAACCAAATGCAACTGTGATCAATATTGTGTCAATCTGAAAGTATCTGGGGTTTAAGGCAACAAAACCAGATGCAAGGATGAGCAAAAATTTGGAACCCACAAACAGAATGGAGTTCTTGGCTACTGAAAGGTCTGGAACAGTTCTACTGACAGGGAAAAGCCAAAAGTATGAGAAGTTTTGACAGTATTGCCACATTTAGCAGGAAGAGAGTCAAGTGCAGGAGGAATAAAAGGGAGACAGTTTGCTACCATTGCAACTATTTCACTTTTTTCTTTGAAAGATGGCATCCTCCACTTGAGGCAGGGACTGTTCCACACACCTCTGAACTGTTGTACAGTGTCCAGGGATGGACTTGAAATTATATTCCTGGCACTTTTGTAAGGCAAAACCCAGCAATAAACAACCAAAAACCCAACCACATAAAATATAAACACTGTCAGATTTACAAAAATATTCTTGAAAAAGCTGTAACAGTTACTGAACAGTGAGACACAGGGAGGTCAGTTATACAGTTTTGGGCCACAAAAGAAAAAGACATTCAAAGTGATTCTACTTCACTGTGAAACAGAACTGAAGGGCTGTGCATGACCTGCCTACCAGTGCTCTGCTGTCCATCACAACCTCACAACAAGGTGACAGAGAATAAAAAGTTGTCTACGTCTATCCCTTTTATTATTTATTTTATTTATCATCTCTTGGCAGGAACACTTATCACGAGCTGCAGTGGAAAAACTCATGAACGAAAAACAGAAATGGGGCTGAGAGGGGAAAAGGTGTCAGAGTGGAGAAAAGGGGAGTTTTATTTCTCCAAACAATAACCCCTACCATGACAGCCTCGCTGGCTCCTTCTCCACTGACAGGAAATTTCTGTAAAAGAATCATGTGGTGCTGGAACACAAAACTGCAGAGGTTCATATATGAGACAAACTATAGGTGTGACATGGGACCAGCAAACAAAATTGAAAAGCCCAAAGTCCTCTGCCTTCCAAATACTAAAATCCTAGAATGTGACAGAAACCTGTTGACTCTGACAGAGTTTAAATTATGCCAATATGAAGCCAAAGAAGCAGAACAGCTAACACTGGCAGAAAAATAAGAAGCCCAGGACTTCCCTGCTTCACAGAGTCTCCTGAAAGTTTTTATCATCACAAAACCAGGCAGAAAATCCTGGTTATAGGACCACAGAGGGGCAATGGATTTATGAGGTCTGAGAATCTAATGAAGAGGTAGTTGAGCTAGTCCATTTTATTACTTTATTCCTGAAAGCTTAAATAATAAAAAAGTTAAAAATAAAAATAAAGCAGAGCAAGCACCTACTAGAAAAGCAATGTTAGTATTGTCCTTTAGGCATGTTTCTCTCCACACCTCTGGAAAGTTGTCTGGCATTTGACATAATTGAGAGGAAGAATTTTCTCCCCTGGCAAAGTCAATTAACTTCACTGTATTTGTATCATCTGTCAGAGCCGAATCTGCTCCCTTCTTCAAGTCTGACACAAGCTCCTACACCTACTTGACAGTTCAAACAGCTTATATAGAAATTACTGTGCTTTAAAGGGAAGCTCCATGGCTATGTCAAGTCAAAAGCTGCAAGACAAGAGGTGAGTGATTATTCTATTAGTATACACTCCCCTGGAATATTAAAATACAGCCTAACTTTGTACTGAAGTTTAACCTCTTTCATGCAATTTGCTATTTCTTTATGAAACTCCTTCAGTCTTCAATCATCAGAAACATCTGTAGAAAATTAAAGCAGGTCTCTTTCCTGCTCTGTGTTCTTGAACTGCTTAATTTCTCATACTATTAAGATATATAAGCTCCTTGCTGTAAGAAGAAATGTAAGAAACAGTGTGGGCCACTGCTTTAACATACAGCCATAAACAGGTATGTGCATGTTTATGCATTGAGTCTTATAACCAAGCTTTTTATCTTAAGGCTACAATAAAATATTAGTGCTCTGTGAAACACCATTCAATGTGATGTCATTAGATTGCATGTCATGCCACTCCTTGGCATCATAAGCCAGTTGCCAAATCTCATCACATTTTGTAGGCACTATAGCTCAGGCCCAAACCCATCTCCCATTAGCTCCAATTTAATGTTTGCTGTACATCAATGTATAAACCTCATAATTAAAGGCAGCAGAGGGGAGAAGGGTAACACATACAGCATGCTTAATGCAGTTCTCCAGTTAAAACATGAAAACAAAGCAGCATGGTGGGCAATGCAGGAATGAAAACACTTCTCTACTGAAATGCCTTTCCTCGTAATCAACTCTTAAAAGCAGCCAGACCAGAAATGCAGCTCTCCCAGGGGGCAGCCAGGGACTGGGAGCACTCACTGGATGCATAACTGAGAAACAACGTCAAGGTCTCTCTGGACCTGCACTCCACAGATTTTATGTCCCTGAGCAGCAATGAAGAGCACATCACAGAAGAAAATGTCACTTCTATTGGGGCACAGACCTATTGAGAAATAAAGCACCAAAAGCACTCAGACACTGTGTTAAGGTTTAGTCCAAAACAATCTCTTTCCTACCAGAATCAGGGTGATGTCTGTATTGAGGTGGTGGAGCAGTGCATCACCTCTGACAGGCTGTTGATGTGATTGAAGGGCACAGAGCACAGGACTGTATTGATCTCTCAGCAGCAGGGCCAGCACTCCACAGAGCTCTCTTTGAAGTAGCCCTGTACAAGCACTGCATTATCTGCCTCCCAGCGCTGTGCAGGTTTTCAAAGGCTTAAATATTATGGCACATAAATCTACTAAAGGCTAACCTGATGCCCTTTGTGAGTGAGAACTTCATGTACTACAAAGGTTCTACCACTTGGAGCCATGGAAGAAGGGGAAGCAGAGCTGGCTCTTCCCAGACCACCTCTGTGCTACTCCAACACAGGCTGGAGCACACATGAGCCTGGGCTGCCCTAAAAGCCATCTCAAATATAGCCCCACACTCAAACTTAACCACAAGTTTTGTAGGATTTTCCCATAACTCTTTATGGAGGTTAAATCTGTATCAATGCAAACTCCTCATTTTTTGTACAAAAAACATTCAATTTTTTTAAGGAAAATAGTCTGGTCGTATTTCCAGAGGAGTCCTGTGGGTCATCTTTCTGAGTTAGCAATTCTTCTGCATCAGAAATATTATCCCTCAACCCCCTGGAGTACAAAAGTTTCTGCTGTATGCCCTGTCCATTTAATGCACTGCCACTGAAAATATTCTACACTGACCTATGGATTGAACCAATACTGATCTCAAATTTCTTCACCCTAAGAATTAACATGTCCCTCAGTGACACACCCCAATGAAAAGCTCAAGCTCACCTTTAGCCTTACAACAAAAGCAGACAGTAATTTCCCTTTTTAAAGTACCATATTCAAATTAGTTTTTATCCTGGTGATACTCAACAACTTTTACCTACAATTTGAAAGAAAATATAAAAGTCACCCACTGCAGAAGGTACATCTGTCAAAAAAAATGAGGGGGCTGGGGAAATGGATAAATGATTCAGACTAATCTGTGTAGCACTTACTAACATGGACTTTTTCCAGCTAGAGACGGCTTAACAGCAAAGGTCACGCAGCCAGGAGCTAAGAACAGGTCACACAAACACAGCACCACAAATTAATTAATACTGGAAACAACATAGATAATGGTGGCTGACTTAGAAAACCTGAGCTCTGGTTCCTTCTGGAGGTGAGGATGTGGGTACAGACACAAAGTAGTGTTGAGTAGGGGAATTCAGAATTCACCCTGGTTTTGTGCAGTGAGTTCTCTGTTACATTCTCGTCTCTGGGGCAAAACAGCTTCAGCTGCACTTGCTGAAAAAAACCACTGCACTGCTAAACTTACAGGACACCTACTAATACAAGAGCAATAAGAGCAAGGAGTAATTTACCTTGTAAATGTAAAATGATCCATAACAGTATTTGCATACACATACAGGCATGCACAAACATATATATAAATAAAATAATTCCAGCAGAAACAACAACTTTCCTGGGTACACAGATCATCCCTTCAAAGCAGTTACTCCTGGTGCCCTAGATCCTCCCCTCTGCTTGAAAAAATTAATGGTACCACTGCAGTTCCTTCACCAGTTTGTCAGGAAGCAGAGTTTTGGGGAACTCTCATCCTCCCCTCTATCTACCCTCACCATGTGGCAGCTATTCTTCTGGGAGCATCCAAGCCTTTTATCAGTGGAAAAGCAAAACTTTTGGAAACAGCTCATTAAGAGAGAATTTAATCAATGAGTTTATATACAGGCTGGAGAAAAGGTGAAAAGAATCAAGCAACATGCATGCTTATTTAGATGTCACTTTCCTATTCAAGAAATTCTGCTAAATTCAGCATGCTTTTTGTTTTGTTTTTTGTGGGGTTTTTTTACATCAGAAGTATTTTAAAGCCTCTCCTTTATTTGTAATTCTTGCTTTTCATATTGTTTTTGGTTTCTCAAGGAAACTGGCAGCTGAAATGGTGTTCTAAAAACAAGTCACAAACATTTAGCAGTGTTGCCATTTCAAACACCAGGCTCAGCTGAAACTGCCGTGTGGTAAGACGATGCTGTTTCAGCTGCTGGAGCCCTCAAAGGACAAAAAAAAATGCTGAATAAAACCAAAATATAAGTCATGAGTCAACAAAAACTCTGGGATTTGTTGCAAATAACATCCTTCAAAGCAGTCCAAAATAGAGGATCACTGCTCTTTGCAGACACCAGGAGCCTGTAGTATCACCTCCACCCAGCCACTCCAATTTATGTGGTTCTATTTACTGGAAGTGGCAAATACTTACTCAGAACCTAATGCTGATATTTCCAATCAGGTATTTCCATTTTTCAGATAATGAACCAAAGCTCCAATTGGAGAAAGAAAAAAACAAAAAGAAACAATGCACACGTGCATGGGAAGGCATAAAATGGACCCATACATGAATATTGACATCTCATCTATTGGCTAACCCCATTCATGGTCTTTTTCTAAGGAGATAAAAATAGCATTAAAAGAAAATACATTGATGTTCTTTTCTTTTTCTGGTCTTCAATTCCCAGGGCAGACAGCCTGTAAAACCTGCTGCTGTAGTACATATGGGCAGCTGATCTGAGCAGAGAGCTCCAGGCAAGTTTTCAGCATTTGTTTCGAAATACAGGAAAATCAACCAGCAGCCAACAGCTCCCAGAAAAGCCAAATATCTACAAATTCAGGGATGAAGAGCCTGCAGCACCAGCACAGGGCTCCACTGCCCACCCTCTGTCCTACAGGTAGCTGCATTCCTTTGCTCCATTTGCAAACATCCCTGAGCCATGTGAACATGCTCCTCAAATACATGGAAGAGCCTGTGAGCACACAGTTCATGCTCTGTGTTGCAAAAGAAAGTATCCACCCAGGCTGCCTGAGGGCAGGAACGTTAAAGGACTTCTGGAAGGTCTAATCCTGTTCCACTGAAGCCACTAGAAATTCCTCTGCCAGGGCTGGGAGCAGAACTGGACCTGAGTGGAACTTGTAGTAATTTTTAAACCTACCACTCTCAGCAACCAAACAAATTCAATGGAAATTTTACAGCATCGTGTTTTGACACCAGAGCCAAAAACAAATCAGGGAACATAAGAACTTCCTACAGCTCTTTGGAGAAGGCAGGGAAGGAGTCTGGAGGTGTTGACTGTGAGAACTCATGAAAATGGTGAGGAGGGAGCTACCCTTGCTGTCATCTCCAGGGTCTGTTAGGACACTGTTAATTGCTCAGTGTTTGTAAAACTGAACACCACCAATTTTGTATGTTCTGCTAGACCAGGCTTTTCCAAGGCCTGGCCTATATTAAGTAAATACAGCAGACCTAAAAAATCTACAGAGCACTTCTGGGTGAGCAAAAAAGAGAGAGAGGCAATAAATGCAAAATATAAAAATAACAACTTCAGTGACTGCTCTTAGACAAAAGCCAGAAGATCAAGAAGGATCCTATGGCCCAAACTGCTCAAGGGAAAGGACTGCTCAGTCACAGCAAACTCCTAAAAGCAAACTCCCCATTGCACTCACACCTTCATAACAATACTTGCTTTCCTTCTGGGGGGAAAAAGAGCAGGATGCACCTACATCATGGAACAAGGGAAAAAATAAAAAGGCAAGATATGGTTTCCATATTTCAGATTGTTTGCAGATTCTATATCTGTGGGACTTTTCATTCCAAAATTAACTGTGTGCTGAAGAGAGTCTGGAACAGCAGAGCCTTTATGCTTCCAAGTTTTGAGATGGCCTCAGAGTGCAAAATCTCTTCTCTCTCATTTCTGGAATAGTTTTTGACAATTAGTAGAATCAATGACCACAGAGCAAGAAGTCTGCCCAATCCATCAGGGCCTAAATGTGAAAAAAGGGGGAAGAGAGAGAGAACCTACTAATGACAGGAAGGGGAGAAGAGGTGTAGAATTTTTTTGGCTTTATTCAGCAGCATTTCCTCATGAATTCTGGAAAAGAGTCAGAAAATAAAGATAGCAGCCAGCACTCACCTCCTGCATCTTTTTAAGGGAGAACTAGACAAATGCAGCAGTAGCAAATAAAGGAAACCATAAGTAACCTTCTCTATGCAAGGCAGACACTATCCCAGTAGAGAGAGTTGGCACAAACCCAAGGTATAGAGGCTGCCTAGTAAATTCTCAATAAATATTAAAAACACAAGTATGCTGATATCAGCTTTTTTTCCCAAAGTTGATGGAAAAATTAAAGCATGGGTCGATGCTCCTGAGAACAGAGGAGTCAGTAAGATTCCCAGGTTTAGGGGAAAGAACAAAGAGATGGAGAAACTATTGTCTTGAATCTCAATTAATGTCAAGAGATTTTGGAGATGAGGGAAAAGCACCTGCACTGGAGCCAGGACCACAGCACCTCTTCCATCTCTCCAGCAAGGCTCACCCAGCTTTCAGAGGTGCAGAGCAGAGGTGCCTGGAATCCAGGCTAGTGGAATGATGCCAGCAAGACATGGGACCCCTTCTTTCTACAGGTTTCACCCTCTTCTCTCTCCTCATCACAGGTATATCCATTGCTCCCACTGAGTATACAAGGACTGAGAAGGAAAGAAAAGAGACTGCTTTGTTTTCCACAGAAGGCAGTCCTCATGCTCTGTGGTTATATATTTACATAATTTTTCTATGCATATATATTCCTCTGCAGAGGAATAGTGGAGACCACCATCAGATAGTGCACAATAGTGCACAACCACCATCAGATATCATTAGGATGTTAAAGAGCCTGAAGAATTTGCTCACCCCTAAGCATCATCTTAGAAGAAACACCACGAGGACAAGAGCTGACTTGATCCCTAAGCAAAAAAAGCTATACCTGTAAAAAAATCTGGATTGATGGATGGGTCATTAAACGCAGTGACTAAAATAATTTTTATTTATTTATTAATTTTTTAAGAAGAAGAAATATTTAAAACACAGAATAACACAACCACTTCCAGGATGAAAGTAACCAAGTATGATGTAGCAAGTGTATTACATCAACCTCTATCATAAATCTAACCTGCTAATATTTTCAACACTGTATTTGTTCTTGCACACTTTCAAATTACTCCAACACTATTTTAAACAAATCCTTTCACTGAAGAAAATGTCAATATATCAAAACTATTTTTTAAACTAATAAGTTTCCTATTTTACAAAGCAATTACTTTAAGTACTGAAAAGGTTTCCACGGCACTCTCCACTTTCAGCTGACAAATATCAGCAATAGCTGGATTTAAAACAAACAAACTGAAACTCCCAAATCAGCAGCGTTTGACTCAAGGAAAAACATTAAATGTTTTCAAGCAGAAGCATTGAAAAACTTAGTCTTACTGAAAGAAAAAAAGAATGTACGCACACCTGCTTTTCTATCAATCTAAGCAGGAAACCATTTCACTGCTGCATCATAAGTAGAAGAAAAGTGCTTATTAAAACATTAATCACAGTCCATTATATTCTGACTCCATGCCAGAAGTTCCCATTACATCACTGAAAATATCTATTAACCAAAACCTGATTCTGACAAGTTACAGAAGTGTAGTGTTTAGGATTTAGTAATGTAAAAGTCAGTTTTAGAAGAACAGTTACACAATTGATTTTGCAGTGGCAAGCAACTATAATTAATTGTTTTTGTGACATTTATTACTGCAGTGGGGTTGATTTAACTGGTGTTTCTACTGTAAAATTATTAAAAAATTATTTCAAACTTCATCTACTTTTATTAAACACATTTATTGTGAAGGTATTTAATACCCGGGGCTGGCTAAACAATTTTAAAACGTGCTGGATAGACCAGTACATGTAAAACTGCATTGTCTTGTGTAAATATGGGCCTTGTTTAGAACCATGTCTCACAGGAAATTATGCCAAATGAAAACCATCTCCCCTTCTCCTCTCCCACTGAAAAGGATTTATGTTTTTACATTTAATACCAGTTAAAGAAACAAAAATATGGTGGCGTTACCTTCAAGCCTGAGCAATGGTTCAGCTGTGAAGTCCCATTATGTTCAAACTTCTGCTTTGTTATTAGAAACACAGCCTAAATCTAATGCTTTATTTGGAAGAGGGAGAAGTGAACAAGTCAATTCTTTCTGGAAGCCTGGCATTACATGTCTTGTTTACCTAGAACAGTTTTCAAATAACTACTAGCCAGGCTTTAAAACCAAAGCCATGAAATTGGTTCCTAAATGTGTGTACATAATCTCCAGCCAACCATTTTAATTGTGGGTACTTTGCTCAACCCCCTGTGAGCAGCACCACTAACAAAAAAAAAATTCAGAAATAGCTATAATGCATGATAGGAAACTCCTATTATGTATTTTTCCCCCTTGACCCAACATACATGATTCTCTAACTTTAAAAGGCACCTGAGATAATAACCTTTAACCTTGGACATCTTCCAAATTCAAAGATCTAAAGAGCTTCAGTGAAGGTACTTTTAGGGTCTCCCCTCCATATCCAACCACTCCCTTCCATGCAGCAGCTCTGGTCTCAGTTGCCCCTAAAATCTCTGCTGTTCCACCAAGTCTGACAACCACTGGGGATAGATGCACAAACTGCTGGAATGGAAGGAGCCAGAAATTTCAATTCTTATGGGTGTGGAAGACTTGGATGTTTTTGTTGTTTTTTTGGTTTGTTTGTTTGTTTTGGTTTTTTTTTTTTTTTTAAAGGAAGCTGGTAAAAATAAAGACGTGAACACCTGTGATGGGATACCATTAACTCTTAAGAAAAGTTCTCTGGCTCCACTTTTCCCTCCAGTGTGATTTAATTTGAAGGACCACAGGGTCAGTATCAAAATAAAAAAACAGAGACTGCCAGCCCAACCTTTAAAAATCTTGTCATTTATCATCAGAATTGAGAGCAGTTACATACATAGGATGAAATTTATCAATGGGATTACTGACTTTGGCAGCTGATCTGCTCCTCAAGGAAGAGCTCCCTCACTCCTACCACTAAGCACTCTTCAGAGAAGCTTTAAACATTAGGAACTCCTTCAACAAAGCCATCTGAAGGGGGTTAAAGAACCACAAACTACTGCTTCAAAAGCTGCAGAAAGCTTCAAGCAAGACACCCCCCCATGCTTCCCTCTGCCATTTAAGGAAACTCATAATTCACCTTTTCAGCCATTTGATACCTGAACAAAATTTTCATTCAGAATACTGCTTTACAACTGTATTTATCAGTGTCAGAGTCAAAATGATGCATCATTTCTGGCTTTATTTTCCTCTTTATGGGTCTACTTTGCTGGCTGGCTCTGGCTAAATATTTTCATTTTACATAACCCCCCTTCTAAAAACAACTGTGTAGAAGGGCTTAGGAAGTCTCTCTCTCCTTTTTCCAGACTTTCTGAATTTTTATTGCAATGAACTTTTACAAAAGCTTCAGAAGGCAAATTAAATTTGGATGCTCATCACCCTTCTACTTCAACTACATCTGAGACTAAATAGTTTAAGATTACGGCATCCAAATAGACCCTTTAGGAGAAAATGCCAGGATTTTCTTTGAGTTTTCTTCTTTCCCAGAGTAAGTCTTTGTTGTGCCATCTCTCCTGACAGCCAAGCACAGAGCAGGAGCAATGCCCAGATGTTGATGAAGAGGAGCAGCTCAGCAATGGGATTCCATGAGCTCCCACACTCTCCATCAGGCAGACTTGGCTCCCTGTGACCGTGTTCCTGCCTCTGTACTCTAACACTGGGCTTAAAGAAATCATCTGGGGGCTCTGTCCCAGGAAGAACTACAAAAACAGGAGGATACTGAGGCCCTGCTGTTGTTGAAGTGAGACAGAATCAGGACAGATCTCTCCTGCATGTGCAAAACA
The DNA here is from genome assembly GCA_030060385.1 of Muscicapa striata striata. Taxonomy (NCBI): domain Eukaryota; kingdom Metazoa; phylum Chordata; class Aves; order Passeriformes; family Muscicapidae; genus Muscicapa; species Muscicapa striata. Next base: position 280,432 of record JAREIS010000178.1, read on the forward strand.
TATTGTTTTTCTTGTGGCAACCACACAATTCCCAGTGCAATTATCCATCTGGCTGAGGAGCCAGAGAAAGACTCAAAAAGGGCAACATGATGCAGGAGAAGCAAGGAAGGAAAAATGTAAAGGAAAGAAAAATACTGAGCACAGAAAGCACTGATCTCAAATTTACCACATAATTTCAGAGATGCAACAGAAGTCCTGAATGTTAGCTTCTACCAAAATACAGCAGCTAAGGAGAAAAGCCTGTGGACATACAAAGTCACAAGAGAAGCAGACATCAACAGCAATGTCAATACAGGGGATGGAGAGAAGGATGAAAGCAAAGAAGGGCTTTCAATAACAGATAAGAACCATCACAGACAATCAGGTCTTTTTAAGTGGCTGGTAGTAACAAGGCTTTGATTTGCTGAGACACAAAGAGCACAGAAAATAGGGCATTTGGCCCACACAATTGCTGGATGACTCCTGACACATTACAATCCATCAGCAGACAGCTTTGCCTGACACCTTTCAGCTGCCCACTTAGCAGCACTGCTCCACACCTGCAGTGACAACTCAAGGTTTGCCTCCTACAAATCCTCAATAGTAAAGCAAATATAACCATCCCGATTTTTTGAAGTAATTTTAAATATTTACTACTTGCTCCCATAGCAGTTTGCAGACAAATCTCCGTTCCGTTAAGGCTCTGATTTTTTTTTTCCCTTTTCATATTGCAAGTATTTTAATAAATGTATGATTTAGTATTCAGCAAGCCCACACTACAGAAAGACTATTCTGGAATAAATGGTATAATTACATTTCCTACAGCGACCTTGTAATCTCGTGAGTATTTATTCTAGACTAAACAGCCTTACTCAGCTGCCCTGTGTCTGATTGTCGATGAAAGAAGCTTGTTTGACAACTGCTTCGAGCAGAAACATATTTTTTCCATGATTGCATGAAAAAGTAAAAAAACATTACCAGACCGGTATTCCAAGCACAGAGACTCATGCTAGATCGATGAGTTAATTTTGAAGCCAAATGCCAACAAAAACAATCACCATGGACATTCTGCTGTCAGGGCCAGCTTTTGAGGTTAATTCAGTGGTACACACACAGCTATAGCCAGCTTTACATATATGAAATTGTGTGGTATATGCAGGCTTCCTTCTTTGTTTCTTTATATATTTTCCATATTCTCTGCTTTTATAACCCTCTCGAGACCTTTCACAGTTACAGAACCCACACTATACCCACAGGTGGGCGGCAGGAAGCAAAACTCTCCATTTCATAAGCCATCCACTTTTAATATATTCAATTGCTAATGACCTTGACAGAAGAGCCCCATACAAAACACCATATTCTACCGGGTGTCGTTTGAAATGTTCATAGACCATTCTGCCAGAAAGCTGATTCCTTAAACAGTAAGATTTCAGACTTACTGAAGGCTGCACTCCTTGATTTCCATTCAGCTGGAAAAATTGGTGCTAATCTACCTCCCCTATATTAAATTTGCATCCTTCCAAAATCCTAAAATGAAGGCTGTAGGATTTCTGTGGAATGCTAAAGCAGTACCAGACAGTTTCTATATCAAACCAGGTTAAGATGGTTTGCAGGAAGTTCTGTTGCCTTGTTCCCTCCTGCCATGAAGGAGCCAGCACACTTGGTCATATTCATGACTCTAAAAAAGGGCACCCAGTACTTGTTTTGCCATTTATGGTTTTATTCAATTATTCACGATAAAATGAACAAAAAATAAAAGGCTGTATGGAAATGTAGCTGAGTCTTCAAAGCAATAATCACTCCTTACCTGCCAATTCTAATTCATTAGGTACCTGATGCAAAATGCTTTGCAGCAGACAGAAACCTCTACTGAGGATCAGGCCCTGCAACAGGAGACTGGGAAATTCAGACCATATGCCTTGGTAGCCAAGAGAATTCTTGCAAGGAGTGCAGCCCTCTATATGCCCTCCAAGGCAAGACAAGCTTCCCTTGCTCTTACTCAATCTTTTGACTCTGACTACTGAGCTTATTGAGAGACTAGATTCCTTTAAAAGGAGCAGAATGAATTCAGTGTTCAAAACCAATGGGCCAAAGCAGATCAAATCAGCCCTTCATTTGTGGCTTTTCTCCTTTTCCAAGATTCAAGAAATATCTGCATACCCCAGTGACAGAGCAGATGTGAAAAATCACCTGCTATGACTTTTAAAGCCCAGCGGTCCTGTCACCCATTCAAAATCAATTCTCAGTTATTTCACTGCCTCAAACCCTACACAGACACTGACAGGGTCTTAGCAGAAGCTAATCCAGCCAAAGACCAGCTCAGCTATGCTGTAAGAATAGTTTGGAGACCATCCTGACTATTGCCTCACTTTAAAAAAAAAAAAATCACAATGACTGACAGCAAAGAAGTTAGACAAGTCATTTCTAGACTAAGTGCCAGAACTCTACATGTGTTTCAAATTACGCTACAACACTGTACAACAAAGAAATATGCAGAAATTTTCCACTTGAAGCGAAGGTAAAAATTAAACACTAACAAAGCTCTAACAGATATGAAACCCAACCTCATCTTAATGCGAAATTTAAAATGCCTGAGCTGTCCTACATTAGGAAAAAAGGAATGAATCAATCCAGTTGTTCATAATAAAAAGCACTGGGCTAAAACATGTTCACTGTATGTACAGATTTTCACAGCACTCCCACTCTGCTTCAGTACTTGCCCCCTTAACTCTTAAAATTACATTCTGTTTAGATTTAACTTTTAATTTATCAAAGTATATTACCTATCCTCATTAGATTAGTGTTCACTATTGAATTTCATTTTCTGCATCTTATTTAAACAAAACACTAACCAGGGTGCTTCTAATAATGTGGTTATATGTGAAAACAAATTGATAGATCAAAGGGAAGTCACATTTTTCCCTAAAGAAAAGATTTTTGGAGCAAACCTGTTTTTTTAATATATACACACACACATATATATATATTCAGCTTGGAACTCTCCAAAGCTAAGTAGGCAAACACAATTTTATTTTAAGCAGCCAGGCTTGACTTGATTACAAGGTCTGCTGCAAAGAGAACTTTTTAACTTGACTTGTAAATTACCTCAATTTATGAGAATGGTGAGGATATGATTGGCACTGTGTTGAGTATGATCCACTTTGGATTACAAGAGACTGTTTCTAAACCTTGAGTCATGAAGTTCACATTTCTTTACCCAAAATACTAATCACATAAGCAGATTTTCAATTTATAGTCAGTTTTTAAGTAGCTTATGTATGGCTCTTCACAGCTGTAAAACTTGGTGGCTGCTGTGCAGTCACTCCTGTTAGAAAGACTTACAATTACTGCCAGGAATGTCTTCACATTCTTCAGGACCTCCAAAAAAAAATCATTTGGATCCTCAGGGGCTTTTTTGTTTTGTTTTTCCTTTAGAATCAAAACTACATATCAAACATACATTTTTACAGCAACACACTACTTTCCATCCCCATCCTGGGTTATTCTTTTCCTACTTGGCATGTCAGTTTGTTTTATTTTTCATTTCTTTTGTTTTCCAGTAAGAAAAATGCAGACCTCCAACCACACAATTTCAGCATGCTCAGCTAAAACATCAAGAAGGAAAAAAAAATAAAATGAAGAGAGACAGGCCTTTTTTTGCCCATCTAACCTCCAAATAAAGTACTGGCAGCAAGTCCCCAAGCATCCAGGTGCTCCTTGTGTTCTCTTGCAGTCCCACACCTCTGCTCCCCAAAAGGCAATTCAACAGATTTGCACCAATTTGAACCAAAAGGTGACACTTCTCACTTCAGTCCAAACTAATAGCTCATGGTGACAGCAGAAGTCCAGTAGAGCCCTTGATAAGGCAGGGATCTCTCTCCAAACACACCAATAAGGTGCCCTCAGCTCCGTGCAGAAATCACTTCCCCTGAACATTTCAGTAATTTAGGGCAGGGACAAAGCCACACAGACCCAGGGCTCTTAGCCATCGTGGAGGGACAGGCAGCTGCAGAAGCTGCCCCCAGGATGGGCATGTTCCAGTGATCCAAGGCCCCACTTTCCTCCAAGGGCAGCACCACATGTCTGGGAGATGCTCTCACACATCCTCTCCCCTTTTCCAAGTCACGTTTCCATCTGACAGCTGAGACATGCATGAGCTGGTCCTTGAGTCTGAACAACCAAAGTGACCTTCATGGGGGACTGAAGGACACAAACCCCTACACATTATACCAATCATTTGTGTTGGGAAAAAAACTCTAAATCTTCGTTATTCTCAGATTTCCAAAACCCTAACAAAAGAAATGCACAACGATGTTAATGCTTTTCTGCAGTACTTCAGAAAAAAAAATCTTACATCCCCAGGGGTAACTGAAAACAAATTTGTAAGAACAATTTGAACATAAATTTCCTTTTTTGCAAAATATGCAAACTCCACACAGAAGAGCAGTGGAAAAATGCAAAATCAAGTTTATGGTTTGCTCACAAAGTTTTTTTTAAAGCCTAATAAGCAAATAATACAAGTCATCTTAAAAAACATTTTTTTTTAATTATAAAAGATTCCTTACAAATGTTCTACATGACCCCTTAAGTATTCACCCTTTTTCTTGCTCTTTGCTAAAACCTTCCTGCCAGCTGTGTCCTTCATTACAGCAACTCACTAAGAAAAAGAAAAAAATGCTGAAGCATTTGCTTTAGGCAAGTCTTGCAGAAGGTAAGAGCTTAAGGAATATTCAAAAAACTCATTCTACTGAGTGTTTTGAAGATTAAAAAAAAAAGTCTTTATGCAAAAAAGGTCAATAAATTATGCTAGCTGAAGTGAATTCAAAGTCACTAGGTTGATAATTGTCTTTGCAACAGTTCTGGCCCCAGAAACTCAGATAACAGCTTGCACATTTGAATGAACTATTTAGCAGCAATAAATGCCAGGCTACAAAGTTATTAACAGGAAAATGAAAAGAGGAGAAACTAAAATTAAAAACAAATAAATAAAAGCAACTAAATACATTCAGCACCATGGAATGGTTTGGGTTGGAAGGGACCTTAAAGACCATGTAGTTCCAACCCCCCTGCTATGGGTAGGGATGCCACCCACTAGGCCAGGTGGCTCAAAGCCCCATCCAGCCTGGCCTTTTATTAGTGCAAATGAACAGGAAACTAAAAATCTTTAGCTGGAGAGGTTCACATTGTGCCCAGCTCTTCTGCCTCAGCCAGGCAGCTGTATGCAGCTGCCTGAAAAGCCCCAAAGCAGGGACAGAGGCACATTAGTTAAGCATTCATCATCAACAGGAAATGCGCATGAGTTCATATAAACACAGAAACACAAATATATAAACCAACAGCCCTGCACGGCTTAAGGTATTTCAGGCACCCCATGGAATAGGGTTAGAGCTGTACTGGCTGGGAACCCACAGCACTGGTGTATTTGTTTTGGAATGGCAAACAGCCTGGGGACTCAGAGAAACTCTTCTGGTGGGCACCACCCACCCACCCACCCACCCAGCCAGCCGTGAGCCTCCCTTGCTGCCCCTCAGCTCCTCCACCACCTCAGAGCCAAGCCCAACAAGCCTGGCTGCTCCTGCTCACAGCAGGAAAATGGCACAGTTAAAAGTGTCTCCAAGGAAAGACTGTGGCACTGTTAGCAAACCCTACTCTGAATACATGGGTTTAAAGGGTTTTGCTCTGCAGAGTGTTGGGCTGCCTCAGAATCGGTGCCACTAAATGCAAGGGACATAGATGACAGTGTTCCTGATGGATTTGGATTCATGAGGCAAAGGCAAAGGGAACCCTCCCTGCACAAGCCATCTTTTTCTTGTTTGTGATGAGGCTGAGGGGGCCTCCAAGCCCCCCTCACAGCTGTGCTCCATCCAAACAGGTGGTGAAGGCTGAACCAGGCTCTGCCCAAGTTTAAACTCCTAATTAATTCTTGGTTGCAGAAGCTTGATACCAGATAATAAAAATTACAGGCATCAGGAGGACACAGAAACAGTAAAAATGGAGACAGCCTCAATTCCAGACAGCCTTCAATTTTCTGAAGCACCATTAGGTTGCTTATTTACCTTACTAAGTCTATCTACCTCTGTCATTTCCTGGATGAGATACAACTTCTCCCATGCCAGTGAACTAGAATTCCTGCTTGGATTTCAGTGGTCTCCAAAACTGCACACTAAACTGCCTCAGCTTTGTTCAGTACTTTGTGGCTTCAGTTTTCCCAGATTGCACAGCCAAATGTAAACTGTTACTTCTTAAAGCTCTTTCTTGCCTTGCCAGCCTGCACACTGGCTCAGCCATACAGTTTTCCAGGCACTGGAAGTGCTGATGACCTTGAGGGTCAGGCCATGATGAGCTAGGTGACATTCCCCCAGTAGCTGCAGTTTCCAGGTGGCATTTCAGCTACAAACAGGTCTCTAGAGAGGGCTCACATCCCTTCTGGACTTCCTAACCCCCCTCACCCAGGTACAGAAGGCTCCAAACTCCCTTCCAAACACGGCTGCACACCACGATGCTGCCAAGCTGCCGGACCAACCCTGCATTATATTTTTTGACAAAGTTAAGCTCTGTGCTTCATTTCTCACAAACACAGTTTGACTGTAGACAGCAGCCGACAAGTAAATCTACCCTTTTCCATGGCAAACAGCCCAACTTTAATATTTTTACTGGCTTACAGCTGGGTAAATTAAGCCCCAGATTTTTATTTATTTATTTTTTAATACCGTGCAACTGAAAATGAACAGCTACTTCACTACGACTGCCAAGGACAACCTTAAAAACACTAATGCAATCCAGTCCAGCTCTCAATAGATCTATAAAGGCAAGAGGACCAAAAATTTCAGCTTATCCACCCAAACAAAATGTTGGTTGGGCAGGAAGTCTAATATTTCGTTTAGATCCTAAAAAAAAAAAAAAGAAAGGAAAAAAAAGAACCCTGGCAATCTGAAGATGGTAACAATCCCAGCTATAATGCCATGAAACAGGAATTAAAATTCACTGATATACTTACCCCAGCTTTCCCAACATTTCAAGCTCTGGAACTGGTGGTCCATAAGTCTCCACTTGCAGAGGCTGATATTCATACAAAGTTTCCTCTAACTTTTGAACGGGAGCTAATGAAATATGCTGACCCTGTTGGAAAAAAAAATTAAAATATTTCTACATATGGGTCAATGTTTTGTTTTGACATTTTTATATGCAATATAAGAATAAGCATTAACTTGGTCCAGACAAACACCCTCCCACTATGAACATACTGTTCATTATATCACTCGCTTCTTCATGATTCACATTTTTTTAGAGGGACCTACAGATTGGAAGTGATGTTTCACCAGCTATAATTGCTTGGACAAGAAGGAAAGGAGCAAAGCTTTATTTAGGGCAAGTTTACCATTAGAGAGTACAGCTGCTTCCAGTGTCACTAGCAAAATTATTATTAGGCACTAATTTAATTTATCTGAAGTACTATCAAACAAATGTCTCTGAACAACCCTACTTGATTCTGTAATCAATGATTTCCTGAAAGCCCTAATTAGAAAGGGAAGCCACTTTCCTTTCTCTCCACAGGCTTTGTAAGCTCCCATACATAATGGCTCTCAAGATAGACTTTTACAGAGCAAAACAATTAATTCATTCAGCAAATTCCCATTTGTTTCATAACTAAAAATACAGAAACACACAAACATTAAGCTTTCACTCCAGATGGTACTTTTGCAAGCCCTTTAGACTGCTGAGACATTTCCACACCCCTCCCCTCCAAGCCTCTATCACTCGGAGCTCTCACAAAACAGGAGACTTGTGGCTGGGAAGGAGGGGGTCAGGAGGATATGAGATAGAGCCAAAGTTAACAGATGTTGCTGCGTGACATTCTACACCGATTTGTTGATCTTTCACACAGTTTCAATTTTCTACTGTATTCTATGGTGCTCACAAAAATTAGCAGCAGCAGCAAAAAGACAGAGCACCGTGAGCTGCCCCAAAACAGCCTGGCTTTCCCCGTAGAAACTGAGCTTCCCATCTGCAGAATGCAGGAATTTAGCAAAGTAGTAGTATTGTTTTTGTAGACATTTTGTCTGAAACAGGAGATGGGAAGCTTTCCATGGTGTAATGCTGTGTATAACTCTGGCTCCCACTGGTGATCCCTTACTGAGCTGAGCTTCCCTGGGGCCACTCCTTCGAGCATTGACTCCCTCAAGCGGAAAATACAGGCTCCTAATGTGGGACACTGGGTTAAAATTAACTAAAGAGGGGAATAAAAAGGTCTGTAGAGGGGGAAAGCTGTTAATTAAATTTGTGGTTGAAGACAGTGACCTTTCTGAATCTGGAGCAGAGATATTTTTGTTTAGGGAGTTGCAGAAAATAGCTAAGAAAACTGAAGACGTAAGTCCTTGAGAAGTGTTATCGTGGATCTCTGCGGAAATATCAGCGGCTCAAGTTTTCCATTGAAACAGCCCTGTGTGTGTGATGAAAACAGAGTTTTAGGCTTTTTCTGCACTGCCTGGGGGACTGGAGAGGCTGCTGCTGACACTGCTATGGGGACAGTGTCCTGGAGATGTGAAGGAAGTTCTCCAGTCAGCCATGCACCACTCCAACTCTCATGGTCAGCACATTATTTCTGTGCTACAAACTATTGCTGCAACGTTAAAATAAAGCTACTACACATTTTTAAAAGTAGGAAAAGAAAGGTTAAAAATTCAGCTCTAATACTACTTCATGATATTTTAGGATATAAAAGGGGTTTCTATTTTCCTAGAAGCTGTCAATTTACAATCTATCAAGTTTATTAAAATACTTTGTAGCTACACTTATGTGGGCCTCTTACACCCAATTCAAGAGGTTAATGCTTAAATAAGACACTTAGATTTGAAATTTTAGCAACATCTTTAACCAAACCAAATGGAAAGTCATACCGATGTTTTACATGTGTACAACCTCATGTGGTGAGTGAAGAGTCTCACTCTTTCCAGTCCAAATCCAAATTTTGTTACAGACGTAGAAAAGAAATTTCAGTTTTGGGCAAAGATCAAAACCATGGTAAATACTTTGGGAAATTACTCAGAAAAAGGGAAAATCTCAGATTGCAGGCTCCCCATCCCTTGAGGACTCCACCAGAACAGCTGCTCACTGTCAGCAGAGTTGCCACTGGTGCCTTCCTGACACTTTGTTAATGAGAGCGACTTCTGCCAGCATTGGCCAGGAGACACGGGAAGGCTCCTGACACATGGACTGGGCTCATCACTGCCATCCTACCCCACCACCATTTATCCTGCTACACATGTCCACCTCTGGAAGCTCCTGGGAGGAGGAGGACAGGATGAAAATGTTTCATTTGTCTCCCCTCTTTGTGGTGCTCCCAAGGTGCCAGGGGATCATGATGGTCATTATCTCTCAGGTGACTGAGCAGGAACTGTAAGGGAGCTGCCCTTGAATGGTAGGAAGGCTGACTGGTCAGCACACCAGGGGCATAGGGAAGGACCTTTCTGTGTAGAACTGCATCACCAGCTCACTGTGGTGGCCTGCAGAGCAGCAGAAAGTCAGAAGAGGAGCTGCATTATAGAAACTGTCCCCCCCTCGAGCTGGTCTGACATCGTGTCCAGCACAGGCCAGGACATTTTGTGTTCCTGTATGAAGCCCAAGGACTGGCACTTCAGCCAAAATACCTTCTTCTGAAAGGCATCCAATCTAGACTTACAGATTTAAGCTCACAGAGGTACAGGCACATCCCCTAGGTAAATTGTTGCAATAGCTAATTATCTTCACCACTAAATACTGGCAGCTCATTTCTGGTTCATCAGATTGACTCTCTCTATGTCCTTCTCACCTCCCTCATGGGCCAAGGTGCAGTATTAGGAATCAGGATGTATTTTGCATGGCAAAAGGACTGCACTGGTTTGTGTGCAGCCAGCAGATCTGCACCTCAAGGAGATTATGCAGCTGTATGAGGCAGCTCATTTGTTTTTCTTTCCCAAAATCACAAGTTTAGCTGATGGGCTTTGGCAACGTGGATCACATTCCACATAGCAATGGGTAAAAAGCTCCATGATCAGCTCCTTTTTCTGCCTTATGGCTCTCTGGCCTGTAGGCTCCTGAGCTCACAGACTTCCAAATTGTTTAGCCCTGCACAGGTTAGCGAGGTCCCAGAACTGGGTATGGCCCAGAGTGGTGCAAAAGGCTGGGATGCAAGCCAAAACCATTGCCTTTCCTATTTACAGTGCTGTTGGGATAAGCTGACTCACAAAATAACCTTGTTGAACTTAAAAGGCTCAAATTGACCACTATTATCTCAGTTAAATGCCATCTGACCAGAAGCATCCCACTTTTGTCTCTCTGTCCCAAGTGATCCTTAACCACTTCACAACAGATTGGGAATAAAAGGGAAGCTGCTGCCTAACTTTAGACACCACAACAGACAATAACTGTTACTTCGGACTTACACAGCACTTTCACAGATCCAAAACCCATTTCTAATCTATGAGGTAAGACTTTTAAATTTCCTGTATTCCACCTAGACAATCAGCCTTACCTCCTTCCAGCATTAGGAGGCATTTATCAGCATGCTGAAACCAAAATGAAACCCAGTGGGGCCAAGGTCCTGCTTCTGCATTGCTTTCTCCTGACAAACCTAAAATCTGATGTGGTCATGGGTAAGTATTTCTAATTCCCCTTGGATGCTGTAATGTTTGTGTAAAAGAAGCTTACAGCATCCAAATGAAGACAGAAAAGACTTCCAAGAAAACAGGCAACACTTTTTCCTGCCTCCTCTCCCTCCCACCCCAACCTTCACAGCATACGAGTGTTTTCCCTGGGATTATTTTAGGCACTGGAGCTGTCTATTACATATTGGAATGTATGGAACCACAAAACATGCTGCTAATTAGAAGGAAGGCATTTGCTTATCCTTGGGACTTTGTTTATATAAAAGCCTGCACAGCAATGGATTTGTGAGCAACTGACATTCTATTCATGTGCTGTATGGGTTCAGATGAGAGACATACAGGATTAAATTGGGAGGAGAGTTGAATAATGTCTTTGTATTAGAAGTAAAACTGACTGGCTGATAGACTGTTTGAGACAACTCTCAGCTGAAAAAGAAACAAAAGCAGTGGCCAGTTTTTGGTTTCAGATTGTGATACAACATGGCATTAATAAAAGAAAAGCCACGGATTACATACAAAGAACTGCCCTTGCAGTAACAAGCAGCTTACTTTAAACAAAAACAACACTCTTTCAGGAACAATTGTGGCTGTTAGAACAATAAACTTAAGAGTGTATCAGTGCATCTTTCACACAGGTTTGGGGAGGGACTCTTGGCAGATGTCAGGTACATCAGTATTTGCCTGCTAGCAGAGAGGTTATTTTAGCACCGAGCACAGAAATATCAGCCCAAGTTGCAGCGTTCACACTTCTTCCCATCCTGCCCTCTCTCCCTTATCCCTGTCTCCAAAATAACACTGCCTTCCTTTACCTCCTTCCCTCAGCAGCAAAAAGAAACAACTGACAGCCTTCCCAAAAATCTTTAACGTGTTGAGGAGGAGAAAGGAGACTGACACCAAAAATGCACGAGTAGGGGAAAAAGGAGCAACAGCTATGCCACAAAAACATCCCCAGGCAAGAGACAGAAGCCAGAGACCGGGGTCAGTAAAACTTGTCCAGACAAGGCAAGTTTCTGTACTAGCAGCAGCTGGACTAGTTGCTGGAGCCAATCTTCTTGCTTTTTAAATTTCTCTGCTTAGGAACTTACTCAGCTCTGCTATCACCCCACTTCCACAGGACACGTCAGAGAACAGAAATAGCAACATTCATGCTGCATCTCATTAAGTCAGTTTGCAGCAATGTTATTTTTATTTAACCCTTTTCACTGTCAGGTCACTCTACTGAGCCTGGAGAAAGGAGACAAGGAGGAACCAAGGGCTGTGGGATGCCACGACATGATGCTGCTAAAACACATCCCCAGCACTGCTTCCACTGTAGATGGCAGGACAGAGAGGGTAACAAAGGCCCTTTTAAACACACCATCATCTGAGTGTGCAATTATCCAAATGCTTTCAAGTGAACATTAAAACAAAACTATAAATTCCATGAATTTTTCAGTATAAGCAGTCTTAGGAAACAATTTTACTGTTAAGCTTGTAACAGAATTCAGGTTTTGGAAAGATTTCATGTTAACATAATTTCTTACAGATATCAATGCAAATATTGGTGATGTGGTGTGAGCCAGAAGCTGGGCTGTTGTGGGTTTTTCTCCCCCTCCAGTTTCCACCCTCTCAATTCACTATTGACAAATCCATGTCACCAATGCTAATGTGGCTTTCTGATTCTGATTAACTACTTTGACTACAGTAATACTCAGGAAAAGGAGAATGAAACTGATAGATTTGGAGGGCTCAGTTAATATTATTTTAACCTTTACCCTCTCTGTCTTCCACAGCCTTTTTAAATAAACACGAAGTATGTCAAACTAAAATGTATAATTCTATTCATTGTCTAAAATTCCTGTGCCAGTGAAACTCTTTCAGAGACTTAAATATCAACTGTTTTCTCTCTGCTCTTGAAAAAGCAACAATAAATCTACTTCATTTACTTGATTATGAGGATATCTCAGAAGGTAAACTGAAAGAACAAATGATTTGACAGAAAGTAACAGAACCAACATTAAGATTTTCTGTTGATCTCAAAACCAAAATTTGACCACAAATGGCAAGATCAGAGACACAATATTGTCAACCCCCCTTCACTGTGTGGTAGATGATTTCATATGCCTAATAACAATCTCCCTAAATTTAGACCATTTTTTTCCCTCCACAGTAATTTAATTTGATTTTCAAATGCCGAAACAGATTTAAAAGATGTGCTTTCTTTAGGAATGAGAGAAGTAAGCCAAGAGATCAACAGCACTGAAGAAGCTATTAACAAAGACAGTCAGATAAATGCAATTTGTTACACAAACAGGCACCTGGGAAATTATTCATGGAGTACCATGGGTTAAATCACACCATTAGTTCTACTTGCCTCCAAAATTTTCCTTTACAACTTTCTGACATAAGTAATTACCTGACCAGACTTATCTTTAAGCTGCTGCCAAAAAGCCCCATTTCTCTAATCTCCCAGAAGAAAGCCTGCATCCATCTAACAAGCTGAAATACAATTCTGCTGGGTCAGAGCCAGAGCAGGATTTAGTGCCTGCTCTGTTCACAGAAAAGCCTGGTGCCCTTTCCTCATGCCCATGGATCGCAGTGCCTGCTCAGGACTGTCCTCTCCAGCACTGCCTGCTGCAGCCCAGGCAGGATTCAGGGGATAGCCTGGATGTTTGCGGCTACAAGTCACTCTCCTGTTTTCAGTGGAGACCCCAGAGTTCTGGCAGGATCTGCCAAGCTTTCCTCAAAATCCCTACCACTGTTCAAAGGATAGCCCAGTACACAAGACAGTGCTATTTTGGGGAATGAAGAATTAAAACAAAACATCATGATCATGTCACTAATAAGCCCATGGGCCACACTCCTGGTTTTCAGCACTGGTTTCTTAATCTTGCTTCCAACCCTGTCTTAGCTTCCTTCTAAAAAATTAGTCCTATGCACGCCACTGTGCTGGACACAGCTTCTGCTTCTTTTTGCTCTGTCCCCAGGGCCTCTACCCTGCACTTGGTGCCTTTTTGGCCACCTTCAGCTGGACTGAACAGCCATGCCATGAGCTGGCTGCTGGGGGGCATTTGGACACCTTAGGAATACCAGCTGCATTTGCAAACCTATTAGCTCCTTTTTGGTTTTTTGGGTTTTTTTTGTTTCATGGTGGCTTTTACAGGGCTCTGCGTGGCCCTTCCCAGGGTACAGCCACAGGTTCTTCCCATTTTCAGAGAAAAGTTTCATTACAGGTGACTTAAAGCCCAAGTTCTGTTTAGTTTGTTTCACCAGCCCTCAGTGTGATATGTTGGTAATATAGCACTAAACAAATTTTTCTTGCATCTCTACCATCAGACTTCTGGAGCCTTGGTCATTTTGGTTTGGCTATCAACAAAGCACAGTATCAACTATCAACAATAGCCAGTCTAATTACAGGATTTAAGGCTTTAATATAACATTGTTTTAAATACACACATTAAAGACCTAATTTTTCAAGGGACATGAAGTAGAAATAAATGACAAATGCCACTTTGTGTATCATGAACACAGAGAGGGACAGAGACAGCAGCAGAGGTCAGAGCACAAAGCATCACTCATCAACCAGCAACAACTGCCTCAGTCTCTGCACAGGTGAATCTAATGGTGCTCCTACTTTGCTGAGTGTTACACGGATATGATCCCTCTATTATGCAAGAAAATTATCTAGGATTTCCTGGAGAACAGTGGAAACTGTAAAAACCAGCTGCTGTGTTGGAAGAACAGCAGCTCATAAAGAATCATACATCACTGTACTCCACTATCTGCTCTTTCTTGGGATTCTCTAAAGCAGCTCCCCCCATCCAAACAGCCACAGCTCCACAATACTGTTTTTGAAGAATGCAAAGTCTGATGGATTATTTAAAAAGAAACACTGCTTAAAATAACAAAGCCAAACAAAAAGCTGACCTCAGACTGTAGAAGATGAGAAATTCTGTGTGTGTATTGAAGTCAGAGATATATTCCCTGTTTTACTGAGCATCTAGCCTAGACCCAGATAAACGCTGATAAAGATGCAGAACATCACATTCAGTATGGCTTATGTCTGCCTGATAAAGGGAAGAAATAAAAGTGAGATTCCTTGAATAGCTAGATTTTAAGGAGGGACTGCTAAAGGTGGATGGTTGTCTGGCAAGAGAAAGCAAGGAAGTTTTTATACCAACAGAGACAGAAGAAAAAGAAAATATTAAGAAAAGGACAATAAAGGCAGATAAAAGGAAAAGCATGAATAGAATAGAAAAACAGGGAGGGTGAATTATTAGAAACAGGCAAAAAGATAAAAAGAAGGAATTTAGAAAAACTGAAGTCTAAAGTTAAAAAACTAAGAAAGTATCAGACATTAGCAGTATGTGATGCATCTTCACAATATTTGTGGGCTGTACTTAGTACAACATTTTAAATGAAAACTGAAAACTGTTAGCAATATATTTAGAAATTATTACTTAAAGCAGAAGTAGCTTATTTCTAGCTTTTTTCCATTTTCGTGTAGGGCACACAAGTAAACATGAATCAACTATTCCAGGACAGGAAGGGACCCACTGCAAACATAACACACACTTAATGGTACTGCTTTGAAAATGCATATTAATTCTCTCAAACCAAACAAAAAAAAAACTCCCTGAGGAAGAAGAAACGGCATTTTTAATCTGCACAAAATTTACTCTTGTCCTCCCAGAGAGGTTCAGTTTCTTTCCATGCGAGTTTCCATCTGTGTTTTAAGTGGGTATAACAAAAAAATGCTTAAATCTGAACCACAGACACAACAGCTTTCCAAGTTGTGTGTACTTACTTCCCATGGCACCTGAATTTTACCAGTCCTTTGGACAAGATTCACAGAATTCACAGGACTAAGAAGCCTGTTTGTAAATCTTGCCTGATTCTGAGAGAGCTGTAAAAAGTCCTCCTACGAACAAACTACTGTGGCCTGCTGCATTGCCCTGGTTTCAGTGGCTTCAGGTTCCTAACTCCTTGAAACACCACCAGAAATATCTAAGGCATCTTTAGCATAAAGAAAAAGGCATGGTTCCTGCCATGAAAACTCTACAATCTCAGAAAAAAATAAAAGCTGGCAGCAAAAACACGGCAATTTCACTCAGTCCCTGAAAAACCATATTTATCTGTTTACAAAATAAAAAGATGCCTCATCTCTTTTATCTTGTTCACTGGTTCTGTTGTGAACTCTCTTGCTAAAACACTCGTATTCAAATTTTAAAAAAGCAAGCGTTGCCACGGATTCTGAAAGAGGAGACTGCTGTGAAAGCAACTGCAGCTCAAACATTGCATTTCGAGCAAGCTGGAGAGGCTGGCTGAGTATTTCCTGCTGTAGGTTTACAACAGACAGTTTTGCCTTAAAAAACAACACTTCCATTTTAGAAGGGAAGACTCCTGTATGCTCTGGCACAAGTACTGGATGAAGCCACACAGGCAGAGTGCCCTGACATTTAATAATATCCAACAGGGAAAGCCATAGCTCAGAGGCAGCATGCAGGGGATCAGGGACTGCACTGACACCCCATGCCATGGCCACTGGCTGCTGCTTGGGAAACAACACAAACAAGCTGCAATCCCAGAGAAAAAGAACCCCCCAAAAAAGCATTAAGAACATTTCTTAATCAAAGTACTAATCATATAGGAAGGTCTTGATTTCTTTGAATTTCACATATTATTTCCAATCAGTAAAATATGTACCAGGCTCTCCACAGATGATGCAAATGCTTACCCTGGCTCAGGGCAGCTGCTGCTCTCAGAAATAAACTAACATAAGCTGATCATTTGAATCCCCTTAAAACTCTTAGTATTGGACCAAATAAAGCACAGTAGAGCTTACTACAGAGTTTTACCTGCCACACCGAGTATCTTTGTGCACTTAAAAACTATAATTTAATTAACTTTACCTGTAAGTTTGGGGAGGGGAAGGGTGCACAAGGGGAGAAGGAAAGAAAATAAAATACAAACTCCTTTTCTCCTAAACGCTGAGAATAGTTCAGGGTCCAAATCCCTATACAAGAAGTAATAAAAATAGTTTGGTTTCTGGTAGCAATAACAAAAATGAGGGCAAGATTAATTCTTACACTTTTATGGCAAACAATCTAAAGCAGATGTTTGAGAATAAAAGTGAGATGTCAAAGTAGTTAAAAAGTGCTTTTCAAACTCAAACACAACAAGACAACTTACAGCTTTATGTGCTTATATAAAACTCTAAATCATCTCAATCAGCTTCCACCCTTCACCCTTCTCTAGTCTATGAAGCTTCACAATTACCAAAAATCTTGTATTCAAGTCTAAACCACCGCAGACCTCTGTCTCCTGAACAAAAGTACATGCAAGTGAGCTTTGCTGATTAGAGATCAGCTCCTGAATCTGGGGCCTTATGAAGAGAAATAGATTTCCATGGGTTGAATATACAGGATCTCTGGAATAAAGTCCCTGTCTTCAAGAGACAGAGCACACTTTAAAGGTATCTAAAAAAAGTTCAGACTGTATTTACATTTCCTCTACAAAAATGCAGTTTTGAGACAGAGATCAAACTTCACATTCTAAGGTCAAAATCAACATAAGCATTCCTCAGAATCAGACTTCAAATGGATATTTGAAGTTATTCACACTTTCTTGTTTGCAAGTTCAAAGAATTGCTGATCATAAAGCAAATTTCAAGATATTAAATCTTTCAAGCAGAGATTTCCCAAAAGACAATGTGTGTATGCAGGAGCATTGAGTCCCTCCACATGTAACACAGCAGCAGCCCGTGGAAGGTAACCCTAAGCACACCCTTTCCAATGAAACTGCCCTTTATTGTGAACACTGTGTTAACTTAAAACACCGTTCACTTAGATGTGCTTTCCAAAAGGCCTCAAGCAGGACGATACTGATTTAAATACAGAAAATTAGGCAAGTTTTTGCACTCAAGCTTCCCACACAAGGAGGATTTGCCAAGCCTCTCCAGTCTAATCAGTGCTACAATCACCCCGGTATATAAAGAGACTGACTCAGCGCGCACAAACACTTCCAGACTCACCAGCAAGAGCTGATTTTTTGGCTGACCACAGCAAACTGCCTCCTAAGCCAGCCAGCCCAAGTGTCCATCTACCTGGAAGCCATCCATCCAGCCACACTGGGCTACTGGGCATCTGCATCGCTGCTCCACTTCATTACATGAAACACAAACCCGGCGCTTCAGCCATCGCGGTAACTGATACCGCATCACTCAAGTCAATGGGAGCAAATCAGAAACTCTACACTACATATGAATAATAATAGGTTTTTGTGTTTCCTTTCCCAAGTGCTGACAGTTTGGAAGGTTATTTTCCCCACCACCACCATGGCTGGACTATAACCACATTAATTTCAGCGTGCCAAGGCAAGCTGTTCAAGAAGCTTTCACGGTACATTTGGCTTAATAATTCAGGGTGGGGTTTTGGGGGTTTGTTTTCAATTGTCCAAGATTTGACAATAAAAAGAAAATAAAGTCTAAGATGTATAACTCTCTGGAAAATTATATTTTCAGCACAAGATGGCAAGCTTTAAAAAAAGCTTTAACAAACAAATTTAAATCACCCTTTAAATCACCAGCAGCCTAAATAACTAGCTCTGGACAAAAACTTTTATCAATGGTAGTTGACTGAGAAAACCACGTTTTCTCCTTTAGTTTCACATTAATCTCAGGGCACAGTTAAAACATGACACTTCATCAACTTTTTTCTCCCACATCTCCTGTTCACAGCCGTTGCTGTGTTGGCTGAAACATTTATTGCCAGGACAGGGAGCACTGACCAAGAGACCTACAAGGAACAAAAGCCTGCCAGAGCCTAAAGCAGCTCACCTTCTGAAATCACCTAACCCCCAGCTCAGCTACTCCAGCAGCTGCACTGGTCTGTTCCAGGGTATTAGCACAAGTAGGGAGCTGCAGTAACTGTTTGCCATCAAGTAAAAGACATTCAGACTTTGTTTAATCTTTTCTATCTCAGATTTAGGCCAATACTAAGAGGCAACTCTCAAATGCTACAGAAAGCATTCTGTAATTCATACCACAGTTGAGTCACAGCAGCCTGGCCAGGATACTGCTTCACTGAATACACCTACCTTTGCTTCTTAAAAGGCTACAGTTTGCTTTTAATTATTCATAATGTTCTACAATGTACTTGGATGCATATACTGTACCTACACACAGCAGTTTGAACAAAATAAACACACCTCAGTAATTAGCTGATTGCAGTGCCGTTTTTAATGAGATGCTCTTTGTGTTCATGGAGGTTTCTGTTCTCTGTGTGTACACACAGATACACCCAGACACAAATAATCCAGGGCATGAGCTAAACAGTTTTAAACAAAGACTATCACAGAATGTTTGCACAACCCTGTAATGCCCCAATCATGTGCACATTTGCACATGGGAATTATTTAGAGGCATGTCAAGCTAACAAATTTATTTGCCATCAGAAAATTTTATCATACACTTACCCGGGGCTTAGACCCAGATTCAGCAACACTGATTCAGCTTAGAAAACTACTCAGCAGCTCCAAGCACACAAAGAGCCTCACAAAGCCAAAGGAGCAGTCACATTCCAATTACTTTGTCTGGATGTGGCCTGTGAGTCCAGTCCAACAAAGCCAAGCAAGCCTAAACCTGATGGCGTAAGCTGAGCCCATCTGCTGCACTGCAATTACCTATGGCAATAAACACCACACTCTAGGAAGCAAGGCTTGCACAAACAGGCCTCCAGAGGAACAAGCAGCACCCTCACAACCCCAGCCTCCACTCCTCGCCCTTGCATGGACTGCTCCAATAGCTGGGAAGTGGAGCAGGTTGTACTCAGGTATTAAATACCAACGTGTGCCATTGCTGGGTCTGCAGATCCACTGTGAAACATGGATGGAACTGAACTGCAACCAGGACCAAGTCACAGAGCTGAGAGTTAAGCCAAGAAGAATATCTACTTGCTTCATTTCAAAGCACACGCCTAAGGGTTTTCTGGGTCAAAGCCAGGGTGATCCATATCTTATGAGATCAAGCACCTTGGCCAGATTTGTATCAAAAATTTATATGACTATTTCAGTGATACCATTAGGCCACAAGGGCAGACTTTAGCTCAGTATTTGAGGTACATGCAGCCAGATGAATTTTACCAGGCTAATCCACATGCCCGCTGCATTTCTGAAGCAAAAACTTACTGGTATTGGTGTGAGGTTTTCTTACCAATTTAAATGGATGTTTGACCATTGCTTTCTAAAGGAAGGTGGGCATCAGAAGACTAATACAATATTATTAAGATACATTTTAAGACGTGTATCTGGCTTCAAAATAATATCTCAAGATCAGTTATTTATTAAATAAATCACCTTAAACTCATTATCTGAGCCCCAATCCCATGGGCCAAACAAGTTGAAAAAACAGTCCCACTAGGGACTATACATAATGCAGTCCATTACACCAAACAGAATCCTCCTAAGAAAGTTAACCTAGACAGAAAGCTTCCAAATTTCTCTAATCATGCATTTAAAACTTTAAAAGGAAGAGAGCAAGTAATTATCATTCAGACACATATACTTAGAAATCTGTATAATTTTAAAAAGTGGACCAGAATTCTAAGAAACAGCTTACTGCAATAACCATAGAATTGTCCATAATCATGTTGGTGTCTTTTTAGAATAATTCTTATATTAGCATTTAACATTTCTCTTCTTAATTAAAAAAATTATAAAATGCACTGCAGACAAACCACAATCCCTGGAAACTGACTTTCAGGGACATCAGTTTATTCATGGGGTGCACCTCATCTTATCAAAACAATACAAAGAAACTTGCCTTCTTACCAAATGCACACCAGATTTCTCTAATCTGTGCATTTACCGAACTGCATAAACAGAGAACTGGTGGTTTGATGCAATCAGCATAGTGCCATTTAAAGCAAAGCACATCACAGCACCCTTAAATCTTCTTGGAAATACCTCTGCTGCTCAGCAGCACCAGCTTTCCACCAGTTGCTGCTCCACATGCTATTGCCAATCAGCTGCATTTGCTGTAGCGCATTCCAAAGTTTACTAATTAATCTCTGCACTAAACCCCACTGATGGCTGGTTGCCATTTGAAATGATCATCATCTTTTATTTAAAGACATAGCGACCGTATGGCCAAACTCAGACCTTATTTTTAAAAAAGAGGTGTGCCAAACTTCAGGTAATTAAATTCAGTATCATTGTGGGGTTTTTTTAACCTGGACAGAGGCAGTTACTAATGGTTTGAGGATGTTTATATTAGACACACTCAGTTATTTTGATGTTGTCAGGAAATGAGCACACTTGCTTTCTGAGCATGGAGCCACATTCAGCAGAGGGTATGAGATGCAAACTACTGCAAAGAGACTGTTTATTCCTTGCAAAACAGCCTACATGCTTTGAAGCTGTGTGTTTTAAGGATCCCAGCTTATTGCTACATTTCAGATGAGTTTTTAAACAGTGATTCCAGGCAGTCCAACCTCTCACACCATTGTTCCAGGCTGCTCCCATTCAGCAGTGCATACTGGCTCCGTGACCTTCACAATGACCTCTACAAAAGCAGTTGTGCGTTTCACTGTGGTGTAAATCCTCACAGACAAGTCGAACCTGTTCTTTTTGGCATCCAGCCCTTCAGATGAATACTCTGCAGAGATTTATTATGAAAGGGGAATGAAGGGGCATTATTGCACAACATTCATCCCTCACATACAGCTAAGTTCCATCTCTTACAACTTCTGAAGACTTTTAAATAAATAGATTGTCTTAATTACACAAATCCTTCTTGCTTCTCACCAATTTTCTGTAATTAAAATTCACTGTTGTTTACAAAAAGGTAGACATGCCCAGGAAAAAGCATGTGTGTGAAGGTGTTTTATATTATTATTAATAAGTAATATTCATACTTCCTGTTACTATACACAAGGGGTTAGTGTTTCCTAGCACACCATTCACTTACAACACTGAAGTATTATTCCACATTGTAGCAACGCACATTGCCCTAAAAGGGTCCATTAATTATTTTTTTAATGCCATGAAGTTGCTGCAGGATATTAGACTGTCTCCATAAGAAATACACTCGTATCGTAAAATGATGAATTATGAAGTTTGCAGGTTTTTAATTAGATTTCAGAGCAGTAAGAATTTACAAAGTTATTCTCCATGGCCTTAGCTTAATACTTTGTGTGACCTTATGCAAATAATTAAAAAGAGATTCAAGATTCCATTAATCAGAAAATACAAAAGCATACAAGAATAGTGAAAGGGGTAGATTTTATAAACTCAGTGAGTCCACCAAAGTGGTCAGAGTAATAACCCTGTCATTCACATCATCCTCATTCCTTCAGGTTTTCCAACTGATCCTTCAGCAAAACGTGTCCTGCTAGGGAAGGGGGAAACCATAACAAAAAACACCCAACCTAAGTTGCACTGATATTCCAATCCAAAAATCATGTTCCAACTAGCTGCAGTCGCTTGGTATTAACCGCAACTGAAGCATTTTGACTGAAGCTCACATTCCCTGATCCAAATCTCAGAGTTCTCCTCAAAAGCTCCCTCCCCCCACTGTCAGCTGTCATGGACAATTGACAATGCACACACACATCCCTCCCACTGCAAAATGAAAGACCTGCTGTGTGTGTCCCTCCCTGTCACCCACAGGCCATGGCAGGTAGGGGTTCTCTGTCCCCTTCCTAAAAGTGTCAGCTGGCCATTCCTTGGCTTTCCAGCCTTGGCTTTCCTTTTCTGCCAGCAAAACAGAATGGACAACAGCAAAAACTTCCCTTTTGTGCAAAAGATACGAGAAAACACAGTCTCCTCCCACCTTTCCCAGGTCCAGACTGCACTTTCACAGCTCCAGAGCTGCAGGCAGAAGTTTCTCCAAACAGAACATGCAGCAGTGGCTTTTACTGTCTAAATTCACCTCCCTCTGTAGAACCAACTCTGCCACCTCCACCACAGTCCACTCCTTCATTTCTAAGTCTGAGGCTACAAGTGAGAAGAGAGAGACTGAAAACAATAGGAAATAAACCCACATGGTCATAGAGTGCTGCATTGAACAACAAAGATAAAGTATCTGCAGTTCTAAAGGAGCTTTCTTCCTACAGTAGAAATTTCACATTTTAAAAACCTGCAGTTGCTATGTATTTTGCCTCTTCATAAATAAACCAAATAAAAACTTAAGTGCTTTGGTGCTCAAAACAAACAAAATAACCTGGATCCTCCCAATACTTTATTCAGGGAGTTTAAAAAAAAAAAAAAAATCTAAAGATTTTTCAATT
The DNA here is from genome assembly GCA_030060385.1 of Muscicapa striata striata. Lineage (NCBI taxonomy): Eukaryota > Metazoa > Chordata > Aves > Passeriformes > Muscicapidae > Muscicapa > Muscicapa striata. Next base: position 303,320 of record JAREIS010000178.1, read on the forward strand.
AAATGATAGAGAGACAATGCAAAACTTATAACTGTCACCTACAGCTCAAATTGATTACAACTTAAAAGCAACAAACGGCTAAATGGGTACAACACTCTTCAAGAATATTTATATTACTTTAAAAGTGACACATCTGTTCAATTTTGTATTTCAAGTCCACTTAACTAACCAGACACAAAACAGGTTAAAAATTAACACAAAGCAAATGCTGTACACAACACTATCAATGAAACTAAACTGGCACAATATTAAGCTTTAATATAAACTGCACCTTAAGGATTGGGATGGGGGAAGCTTGCCCCATATTCTAAACAGATTTTAGAAGTGTCTGATACATGATAAATTCTTGGTCTAACCCTGCCTAGGCTTCAGATTCTACCTAAGCAGGAATTCAATGTAGCATCATCCCACCAAGTGGCAGATTAAGGTGTATAAGTGAAACTAAATGGGTAAAGTCAAAGAAAGGATGAAACTCCCACTGCAATCCCCTCTACGTTCTCCCATCAGCTCTCAAGCCAAGCCCTCTTTCTCTCCCCCATAACAAAAGAAAATCCTAATCATGTTTTCTTGTAAACAACCACAAAGGGGAATGCCTGGTATGCAGGCAAGGCCAAGATAGTGCCATCCCTTCAGAAAGGCAGAAAATTCTTCAAATATTTACTAATCAATTATTCCAACTTTGCTTGTCTGAACCCAAAGGGCTATCACAGGGAACCATTACAAACTGGGATGTATGTGGCTTTTTTACTTTATGCCAGCCATGTAGCACAGGTACCAAACACAGGCAGCCCCAGCCCCAGAGTGCCTAAGGATGGTGAGGATCAGGTGCTCATGTTCACCCCTTTAGATCTGCCAGCACATCCCCAGAGCCCAGCCCAGCAGCTCCTGGTTACTGGAGCACTCCCTCTGACTGACTTGCAGAGGATCACATTTCTGTGATGTCTCTATGCCTTGGAGAAGGGAGTGATGCTCTATTTATTTATGCCTCTCTTTCAAGAGATGAAACAGGAGAATAGGCCTCAGACCTAAATATATAACTGCTGCTTTCCTCCTGTGCACAGCCTTCATTTTTAACTTGTTCCTCCCTTCACACTACTTACCTTTTCCAAGTCTTTCAATTCCACATGCACCACCTTTAAATGCACCATCTGTGTCCTGCAGGATCTACCTCACTTGCCCAGAATAATACAAGAATCATTATTCTTACACAAAACCACCATTTCATTTTCTACTAATCATGGCAAATGTTGCAAGTTCCAGTCTCCTGGCCCCCTTCCAGCTAATTTAGATAGATGGTTCCACATGTGCTCTCTGTCCTTCCATTTCCTGCCCATACCACGGCACACATTTGTCTAAGTGAGTCAAAGCAGGTTTCTCTGTAGTCACAATATTCTTTAGTACTTTATATTTTAAAAAAGAAGCCTGCATAAAACACAGCCTATTACCATGCTATTACTGACTTTGCAAGAGGCAGAGGATTTTACTGCTTTGCCACACATTCTGCTGAACTGTAATGGGTCACAAGCTACAGCTGAGCCTTGGATTTCCCTCAAATACAGAAGTTACCTGTGAGCAACCGTGCTCAGGCAAAGCAAAACAAACTAAACTAGTCAATTCTCTACTTCAGTATACTCCATTATCCATGTTTTTTACCCTTAAAATAAAAATCTCAACACACACAAACTGTTAAGAGGAATGAGGGTAAGCCAAACTTTCAGAGACTGAGGTACTTCTTCATGAAGGTAATTTGTTTCCTCACTAGTCGATGCTGTTAATATTCCTTTCCAGAGACACCCCGATTGACAACCACCACATATATATGGGGACCTCCACCTTTTGATGTCCAACACCAACTGCCTCAAACAATATTCCTTTCTCTCACCCTCTGCACCTGAACAAACATTTTTAAGGAAAACAACTTTTGAAGTCTCCTTACAAAATGCTGTCTCTTTGATCCAAATATCTCTAATACCTAGTACGGGACAGATACATGGTAACATGGATGGTAACAACTATTGAAAACTAGAGCCCCCAAGAGCTCCTTTGAAATACATCTTCATTTTAAAATGAATTTTTGATTTACAAATGCGCCCTTTGAAAGCTCAAAATTTGACTCCTCTAAGACCCTGTAGCAAACATTAATTTATTTGCTGTGTTTACTTACACAGGAGCTAAGGTGCAGAAAACATGGTGCATGCACAAACATGCAGCACAGCCCCAACCAACACACTGAGGATTTTTTCTTAGTAAGAAATCAATATATTAGTAATTAATTTACCAGTAAGGCTGGTGTACCTTGGACAAAACTGAAGATGCTGCAGGAAACAAGTCCCTGCCTATAGCCAGAACCCTGGTTGGCACACACGTGTGGGTGGGTGTCACACTGGAAGCCACACAACTGCACACACACCACCCTGGCTGACCTTAGAGAACAGGATTCTTACACAGGAACTGCTTGTGATGGATGAGTACCAGAATCCCCAGGCCCCCTAATCCTTACACCCCAGAGCTCCCCTCTAATTCCCAACCTTGTGCAGAAACCACTCAGCCCTCCTGCCTAGAAACTCCCATCCCACTCACACCTACCTTTCTGCCAAATCTGTCCCAAATCTTCCCTCTCAGAGTGATGGTGTCATGTCCTCTCATGTTCTCCCCAAAGCACCTCAACATCCAAGTGCCCACATCCTTCTCCATGTGTCTCCTCTGCTGCCCTGTGCTTCCCCATCCCCAGCAGCCCTGATTCCATGCTCCAGCACAGCACCACTGCTGCTGCCAGCACTTGTCACTGATTTCTCTGCCATATTTCTCCAGCAACTGCCTCCCACTATGGGCAGCCCTCATCCTCCTCTTGGCTCTCCTTATATGACCAAGTCTGGCAAGAATTTCAGAAAAGCCAGCTGTAGGCTGTGCTTACCCAAAATTTGTCTGAAGGTGGCCCTGAGAACAGAGAAGGAAGAAAATACAGGCATATGGGAAATCTTTTAACTGTGCTGTGAGATCAGCACACTCCACATAGACAATCAGATTCTAGTTCACTGAGAAATGTAATAAATAACCAAGGAGTGAAACCAGGCTGTGAGGTAAGTCTGCACACATACGCCAATCTCTCAAAGCAAGACAAACAGACACTGCCCAACTGAGTGCTGACTCAGAAGAATCTGCAAAGCCATTACCCCTGCTCTGCCATTCCAGGTCACCAGTGCTCCTCCAGGTACACAACAGACAAGATGAAGGAATGACATGGAACTGCTTCGATCAGCAGCAACAGAAAAAGGATTAGAAGAAAACATGTGATGTTCTCACAGATGCAGACAACTGCTAAGAAGAAAAGGATCATGGCAGAAAGGTGACACATATTTCTATGCACGTACACAAATGTACTGTAGCTTCCCTAAATGGCTTCAAATACTTCATTGATCTTACTACAGCTCTTTAAATGTTCTTGCTGCTCTCTTTAAAAGAATTTTCCCCTTTAAAAAGTCTTCAGCTGAATGTCATTTCACATGCAGTCTGTGAGAGCGGAGACAGTCTACCAACCATTTGCAGAAATCAATGTTTTTATTGTTAAATGATAATTAAGGTGCCTGAACTATTTTTTAAGACCTAAATTCTAAAATATTTAGGTTTGTGAAGTCCTCTTTATATAGTCATCTTCAAGGGCATAAGAAGCTCCTACAAAGAGGTAGAGAACAGCCTACTTTTGGAATGTACCTAGGTAGAAAATGAGCTTGTATCAAGTCAAGGAAGCACAGTTAGTGAATTTCCCCTAAAATGTAAAAGCAAGGGCAGCAAGTGCTACCAGAGGCTGCCAGGGAGACTGCAGAGCCTCCATTTCCAGTGATTTTTCAGAACAGGTTAGGACAGGTCCCTGTCATGAAGTGCCCCTGGCTCTGTTCATGGTGAGGGGAAGGAAGGATCCCATGACCTCTCAAGAGCCCCCACCAGCACTGTGATTATACAATTTCACAAGTACCTGTTGCAATTTTGGCCTTACAGCTTCTCTTTTTTAAAAATTTTTCTTCCCTGATTTGAAATTGCACACTCACAAAGGATCTTTGTCTACTCCCAGTTTTTATCATCTCTACCAAGACATAATGCTTATACTTACAATTTTGGACAAGCTATTTTTTTCTGTTTCACTCCAGCACTACTCTCTCATGTGTTTACTTTTAAACAGTGCATCAAACAGCACAGTTTTACGACGTTTTGCATTAAAAGTGTGGTTCAATAACTTTGCAACATTCATTTAGCCCAAACTCTAATATTTAATGTTTATGATGTTTGCAACTCTTGGCCAAAGTATAGCATCAAAAGAGCATGTATGCACTGAATAGTATCTTGTTAAAAAGAACAGCAGCACTGAAAAAAGTTATATTGGAACAATCTATAAATGTGTTTACATTATATGAATGATTTGCTGTTCCTTCACAAGGCATGTAGGAAGTCAGCACTTCTCAAATGTGTAAAGTATTTCCATGTGCTTAAAGCGTGATCTTTCCAAAACAAACAATGATTGAGAAATTTTTTATTATTCTTTATATCCCTGCCAGCTGTTTTTTTGGACTCTCCTCTCAGCCACCTTCTTTCTTTCAGTCAGATCTCTCCTTATTGCTCACAGTAACACCTACTCAAGCAAAGGTACATTCAGAGCTGGAAGACTCAGAAACAGGAGGATCTCAGGCTGATTTAACTGGCATTTTCCTTAGATTACTCTACAATGTCTCTTTGTGCTGTCTTAGCTAGTGGCAGGTCTGGCTGCTGCTTGGGATGGAAATTGGGCATCCTACATTAGAGCCTGAAGCCCATTCCTGCTGTTCCATCCCAGTGCCTGCTCCTATACAGCAAGGAAGCAAATGATAACCTGGCTGAACTCTTCCAGCAGCCTTCTCCCTAGGAGGCTTTTCATGGGACCAGAACATGCTGCATGTCACTGAGATGTCCTCTGAAAACTGATGGGGAAGAGTCAGGCATGTAAGTAAGCTCTTGGGCAACTCAAAAATCAAACAGGACACTAAAAATCACAAACAAAACGAAAACCCAAACAAAAGACACAGCAAATAAACAATCCACCAAAAAAAATAAAAATTAAATAAATAAAAAAGGAGTAAGTAAAAAAACAGCTCCATTCCAAAAAGTGACAGCTAAAGCACAGATATGCTCCACTGCTGACCACAGACACTTTAACTAACAAGCACACTGGTCATGCCATTCACTCCTGTACAATTAACACTGTTAGCACTATTTCATTTACTAAATTCCAGTCATTACAGCTGTGCAAACTTATGGGTCTAATTTGTATTTATACTAATATGTGTACATAAACATATGCTGCTTTAGCCATGTAAAGGAGCCATAAAGCAAATGAACAAATATTATTTTAACAGAGCAGTATCAGAGAGCCCAACCATAAAAAAGAATCAAATCAAGCAGTTCTGATTATGTCTGTCCACCAAACAGCTTAATTTCAACTACAGCATATTTTCTAAGTCATTCCAAACTAAAATCCTGCAGAGAGCTATGGGGAGACATAGCACTGCACTTTCAAAATACAGTCTCCTTTTCCAAGGCCATTGCTGTGTACATGAAGGGAGGGGAAATAACAAATACTTTGCTTTTTTCCCCTCCAGAAACACTTCTTACCAACGTAAGGAACAAAATTCATTAAGTCAACATCATGTGCTGAATGTTTATGCACTTTGATATAACAGTAATTACTTAGTACGGCCAGAACCCAATTAATGTTTTAGACTTCAGTCCATGGGCTGGAGTGCACAGGAAGCATTCTGATGATAGATCACTTAAATAAAGTTTATCTGGCATACACTTCAAAACCAGAGTTCAGAAACTCAAAGCACAGTTCAGCATGTATGTGCTTGACTCTTAACAAAACATCTTTATTTAAACAGAAGGCTAGAGATTTAGTATGACAAATGTATTTACTACTGCTAATCATTCTCCATCAAGCTACTCGGAAGTCACAGTCATATTGTATTTATAAACTTATGAGATTTAAGGGAGCAGGAGGTGGGTCACAGGATTGAGGATCACTTTTTAAATCCAGTATGTTAGTCCTAACCTGAGTTATACCATACAGCATATTTGGTGTCTCTCAGCTTATATATTTGAATTCTATATCCAAGTAGTGTCAGAAATGGTAAATATCCAGCAGCCACAATTTGTTTCCTCTCTTCTTTTCAGAAAGAGTGTCCTTCTTAGCAAATCAATGCTCATTGTTAAGAAGAAGACACTGTAACAGATGACAAATTCAATGCTAAAGCAATATGCAGTGTACACTCTGACTAGGAATCAGGAAATGGTGCTTAGCAACTGCAGAATCCCACTTGTCCCAGGGCTGTGGGCATCCCGTGTGAATCTCTGCTCCAGGGAAGCTGCTTGGCAGGAATGCCAGAGACCCTCTGGAAAGTGCTGTGACTCCCCTGACTGGGGCATTTGTGTTTCCTCTAGAAAGGGATTCTGCTTCATGACACTGACACCAAGCCCAGAATGTCTGAGCTGGGACACAGCCACCACACAGAGGCACAGAGACACAGAATGTTCAGTGCCACTGGAAATTTTACTTTTGCATGCATGTTCTCTACACAAATACACCTATTCCAAAAGGATCTATGTGCCTAAACACACTAATTACTCTTGAAAATGAGTGTTGTGATTTTGCTGTGATTCCAAACTACCAGGAGTTGCAAAGAGGGAAACATTCCATGCAGCTGTAAAAGAGAAATGTGTGTGGCGTGAGCCAAACAAAGATTAAAAACAAAATACCAATTAAACTGGCATTCATCTCAAAGAAATCAATTCCATCTGAAGAGTTTCAGCCTGAAGATAGACCAGCTGAGCTAACAGTGAAGAAAGCTTTGATTGCTTTATTTTTAAACTTTAGGCAAAAACTAAAAGCACCCAAAAAAACCCCATCACAACCCCCCCCACACACACTAAAACACACTGCACCAAGACCAACAAACCAACCGACCAACCAAACCAGAGCAGCAAGAATTGGCAAAGTAAAGCCCCCTCAGGAGCTGCAGAATAGCTGTAGCCTAAACCACAGTGTGACATGCACCTCACTTACCTCAGAGTACCTGGCATATGTCTAAGCAACTTTGAAGGAGCACAATTGATTAAAAAGGTATTTTGACAGACTTTTTTGAGTTTGGAACAGGATTTTGGATAATTGCTCCACAAGCTATAAAAGAAACAGACTGAAAAACAGGAGCAGCCGCTGAGCAGTTGTTTGCACAGGAAGCAATATTGCAGGAAAAGGCAATAATAAAGAACAGTTAATTTGACCTGAGCTGATGAGGTCAATGTTTTAAAAGAAATAGCTCCATATAACATAAAATAAGAACGTTATTTCCCATCAGAATAATACTGCAAGTGTAACACTGCACAAAATCTCTTCCCTAACACTTGTTATGTGCAGCTTAGTGGTAACACACATTCCTGAGGTGTCTTAGACATCCTGTGTCTGACACAAATCCATTCCTCTGAAATATGGGTTCTATGAGTGCTCCCTCCAGCAAGCTCTGGCTGCTCCACGCTGCACACTGCTCTCTCCAGCATCCAGCTACTAAAAACCTGAAACTGCAAGAACTGGAATAAATCTGGGCAATATTCAGAGCCACAAAGTTATATTTAACAGCGCTGCTGTGATTTGGACAGGGAGGCAGTAGCTGGAGCAGATATTTCACTCTTAATTCGCTGCCATTCAGGGGTGCTGTTGACAGGAGATGGAGCCCGGCTCAGCGGAAGAGCCACGAGGTTAGGAATTCAGCAGGGCTGGATCCTATTCCTCCTTCCTCCACTGCTCTGCTGTCTAATCCTGGGTGAGATCAGCCCCTCCGGGCATCTGCTTCCCCTCCCTCCCTGACACATCTATTTAAACTGCAAATTCACTGGGTAGGGACCATCTTGGTAATGATAAAGCACATACAGCACTCTGCACTAATAGTTCTATTAATAAATATTCTCACTGATATTAAGTAATAAAACAGCAATGATTGTAAGAATTGGAAGGCAATTCTGAGGCATTTGGGTATAAAATGCAAGAAGGCAAACTCTCCCAAGCAGGACCAAGCCAGGGGACACCTATGTTGTTTTCCAGCATTTTTGGGCAATCCAATTAGAGGTAATTGAGTTTTTAACTGCATGAGATTACTCCAAGAATACCATCACTAGTGGCTAAGTGTCCTGGGAGGCTGGGGGAGGGAGAAAAGAAACAAAACAGGAAGGAACAGAAAAGGGACAGGCACACAGCCTGAAATGTGCTGGAGATGGCATGAGCTGAGCCAGTCTGAGGCACCCAGATTTTCTACAAACATGGAATCTACAGCTGGGCCACAGACTCAAAAGTTCTGTGTTCCCAGTTCAACAAATTAAACAGGAGTTAAATACATCCAGGCTTCTATGCATTTATAACCACAATGGTGAGGGTAAAGCCCAGACCTAGAAAAGCCTTCTACAGTTCTGTAAACACCAGAGACATAAGAAGGAAACTTAAATTCATGGAACACAATTAATACCTGTTGCATTAGCAAGCTGCCATTTGTCTGCAATACATAGGAGCATCTCTCTTACACCTTAAAATGAGCTCCACATTAAAGCTACTTGACAACCAGAAATGGTCATTACATTCACCAAGAAACAGAAGAAAGGTTCTCTTGCCAGACCTTGTTTTGCACCTCCTGACAAGCCCTAGAAATGTGGAAACATAATTCATTTCAGAAAAACTTCACTCTTTTAGACAGCTGCTGAAGTCTGAAGTATCAAAATTGATAAGGAATCACATTTTTAGCACTACTGCAGCAATTAAGATTGCTACAGTTTCTTTTGTAGCTTTACCCTGATTTGAGATTGAATTTAATAAGACTGTTTTAAAATATTCAGATGTGCTGAAAGTATATTTCTTAATATGATGAACATGACTAAGAAAAAAGCCTGGCAGCACTGTCTCCCCCTACTCAAAGAGGTAAATCGAACTGAGTGAGTTGGAATGTAAACTTTGTGCACAGAGGATAGCATTTACTGAAAAAGTTAAAGAGCAGACTACAGAGGAAAAATTTCTTCCACTTGAAAGGAGAAAAAGAAAGAAATTTCACAAGAGGAAAAGTGAAGGAGACCCTGTCCCCATGAGCTAATTGTCCATCTCATGCTATAGGGGATGCTCTTGCTTAGCTTACAAGTGAAAGACATTCATTCCCTCCTCCCCCTGCAAGCAGAGGAACTCACAGCACTAATGACACCTTAAATGAGCCAACTTCCTTGAGCATTGCCCAGGAGACTAGAATGGACATGCTCCTAACTCAGACACCAAGAAACATGTCTGATTAGCAGTCAGGCAGAAGAACATCTCTGACCAAGGAAAACACTCCTGTTCAAGCTGAAAAAAACCCAGTGGATTGCCACAAGTGGTATATATTCATAGCCTTTGTGTAAACACCAGCTCTGGATCAGCCAGCATCTCAGCAAGCTCTATCTGGCTTCCCTTCTTTTGAAACAAAAGTAGAGGAAAACACCCATTAGAAAAGGTCAGTGGCCAAACTATTAGGAAAAAATAAAAGCCCAGGAGAAGGACATACATAGTGATTCATTAAATGTGCACTGCTAAGCCTCTGACAGTGGGCACAATCCTGACTTCTCACAGAAATGCACTGAATTTGCAGAACTGTTGTGCCAGAACATTAATTAGAATTGTATTTCTTAAGAAATTCTCAGTACCCCTGTACAGATGCCCCTACCAACAGGAGTGGTGTGAACCCCATGGTTTAGAGGGGAACAAAGCCAAAGCAGCTACAAAGAGCACAACAAAAGCTCCACCCACTTCACGTGGACACCTACGCAAAAGGAGGGGACCGAGCATCTCAGGTTCTTAGAAAAACACTCAGCCTGGCAAACAAGCATGTCCTAAGGTGAGGGCCAGGTGGGAATTCACCTTACACTGGCACTAGAACACACCTTCATACATCATGTGCAATGAGCAGAACTGCTTTGCACAAAACTAACCCAAGGCCAGCAAATTTGCATTTGATAACTACAGTAACTTTCCAAGATGCACCCCAACCCTAATCTGAAAACATCAAGAATTTGAGATTTTGAATTTGAACAGCGGGGACAATTAACCAGCAGAACATTGTGTGAACTTTAGGTTTTATTCAGTTCCTATTTAGATGGTATTTGTTTAACTAAGGTTACTGACTCTTGCTACATTTAATGTTGCACTGCTCAGACTTGGCATGTTCTGTGCTAACGAGGTACTTGGTGTAAATTGAGTCAGACCTTAACCATCTCCTAAACCAGAAGCAGAATGCAGCACAGAGCAGATCTCTCTGCCTTTGAATGGACTTTTGTGTCTCCTCTTTGCATTCTTTCTGATTTTTGGACTCAAAATAAAGCCAGCACAACTCTGCAGTCCACAACTCTTCCCAAAATTGCATTCAGGAGAAGTCTTTCCTATTTATTGCTGGACTAATCACACACCCAAAGCCCCCCACATATGCTGTGACTGAGGGTCAAACTGGTTTACTTGCTTGGCTAAACTTCCAAATCCTCTTCCCAGAGCCTGTTATTTACTCTTCTATTTCTCATTTTGCATTTAGCTGTATTAAAACACATTTCATTCAAATGAGGCCAGTTTGTCAAAGTGACCCTGTAAACTGCCAATTTGCACGTCATCCACAGAAATTCAACATCTGCTTCCAAGCACTGAGCTGCCTCCTAGCAGAACACCCACAGAAACATTCCCAGGCTGTGGAACCAGCTTCTTCAAAAATACAAAGTTAGACAGTTCATTCATTCATTGTGCAGAGTATCAATATTCTTATTATTGTGTAACAGAATTTATATATTTTTTAATAATGTCATGTAATAAATAAATCAAGCACATGTAAAGAAAATAAGGAAATATTTATCTTTCTAAACAAAACCTGTAATTTTGGTGTAAAATTTTTGATGCAATCCATATTCCATAAATAGTAGTCACCAACTTTAAATGCTTCTATCTTTAACTTTACTGTTAAAAAACGTTAATAGAAATAAGTACAGTTAAACTGTTGTTTTTCAATTTAGGACTAAGATCAGTCAGGGTGAGGTTTTGTTTCGTGTGATTGAACAAATTAAATTATTTATCTTTTCACATTTTCTGAACACTGATGAATTAGCAATTAGTTATCTGGCATATCCCCTATTATTCCAAACATTAGGATTTAAATGTCCTGCTGCTGGAAATCTCTTCATCCAAGTCTTTAACCTTTCCTGATGAAAGTCTACTTCAGGCTGCAGATCTCAATGTCCACTACCACATACTCCATTTACTATTTTAATTAGAAAATACTTCCACTGTGCTCATCACATATATAAGCTGATCTTCTTCCTTTTCCCACAGAAAAGCCACAGCTTTAAGAAATTCTGACAATATATTTTAAGAATATTTTTAAGAATAAGAAAGATTACAGGCATTCAGACAGAGTATTTTAACACACAACAGCAGGCATTTTCTATCCACTGGTTTTTCTACACAGCCAGAAAATAAAAGCATATCAATCCCCCAGACTGTTAGATTTTAAAATAAATAGAAAGAAGATCAATTTCCACCACAGGAAAACAAGAAAACAATCTGCACAGCTTTGCAAAAACTGACACTGCTTTTGGAAAAATAAGCTGCAAGTGCTTCCACATTGTGAACACTTTGACAGGTAATGAATGCAGCACAAAAATTCATGGCAAAAATAAATTGATTACCAATAGCAAACTAGTTTGATGCCCAGATTCTTGCTCTGCTGACTTCTTGGTTTGTTGAGAAGACTAGAGAGTGCTAGTTATTCTCAAGACATTCAGTTTACCATTATCAATTCTAAAATACAAAGTCTAAAAAAAGCACAGAGATTTAAAACAATACAAAGCAGAAAACCAGTAAGGTGCAGAAAAGACCAGTCACTCATGCTCCCACCCCCAGCTTTACATGTATGTACACAGGTTGGTGTGCCCTTGTACCATGTCATGACACAGAACAGGAATACTGAGAGATCTTCAGCTGCCATCCTAACGGTGACACATTTGCAAAAATACTTGCTGCTTCCTACAGCCAAATCATAATGAAAATAGAGTCCTTAACCTTGGCATCATTTTCCACATTGACAATGTCATACTCACAGATTACTCCTGTGCTCAAAACAAATCTGAAGAAAGTGCAGATGATTCTTGAACTTTCAAAAATTTTAACTTCAAGAATTGGTACACAAACAAGAAAAATAATTCAAGGACACCACAACTTCACAGGGAGAGAGGCATAGTTTGTTTTTTGACAACTACACAATGAAAATGCTCCATATATTTGTTATGACCCTTCTGGGTGGATCATCACAATATTCCAACTAGCAGGATGATGAAATTCTTCAATTAATTCCTAATTGCTTACTCAATTGGAAGAGAACAACCTATTTCATGTAACATGCAACTCAAGTTTAAACTACCTCTGAATTTCATATGAGGAAGCCCCATATCTTCTGAAATGCATTAAAAAAAATAAATAAGCAAATCTTACCATTTTGATGCCAGTGGAAAACGTGACTGGTTTGACAGGTTTGGGTTTTTCCAGTTGCATTTCTATCTGTGTAGATCTGTCCTTATGCTGAGCTAAGAGCAGAGAGGCAGGAAGATCAGAGCTCTCCTGTAAACATATAAGGAATAAATATGAGTCCTATACTAAAACAAATATTAATTAACACTGCATATTCTTCCAAACTGCAAGCTGTGACTGCAAGGCCATCACTAGGAGAAGAGCAGAATGCCAAGTATCCTCTCTCTCAGAAACAGTTTACAGAAAACAATCATTTTCAGTAATAAGAAAAAGCTGCAGCAGCCCCATAAATCAGAGTAACCTGCAAACAACCATTTTTATAGAATCCACATTAAAGACAATATAACAGGCTCCTTACTCCAACTGGCCAATGCAACAATATTTATTAAAATAAAAAAAAAATTTAGAACTTAATCAGAGAAGGAATAATACTGAGTAGTATGACTTGGATCAGATGTTTATCTAAGACACATTCTTTCTACCAATGAACTCAGACCAGTTTGAAATTGTTTCCCATTAGATTTCACCTGAGGCCGTTTGGAAATGATCCTTGCTCTGCTCTGCACAATGGCACTATTGTAAGTGCAACCAACAGCATATTTATTTTCTCCTTCAGCAACTTATTTTTAGGGAAGCCAGCCAATTTTTAAAAATATATATATAAAGCAGTAAAATGAATAGTTAAGCAAATGAGTTACTTAAACTGTCAGGACAGAATGATTATTAACATACATATATGTAAGTATATTTTTGAGAATGTCAGGAAATTATTGGCCAAGTAATGTTGTAAGAGACTAACGTGACTATCTACATGCACACAGAAATCCTTGAGAATTCCTGGCTAGAATTACCCTGAAGTTGAGAGCAGGGAAGAAGTTCAGACAGATTCTTCCTGGACTGCTCTAGCACAGTATTTTATTCCTTAGGCCCTCACACATCACATTTACTTCTGTTTCAAAGAGCCAAGCAAATAATGAACTACGAACCACCCTTGTTACTCACAAAACCAAAGAGACTTTATTGAAAGGACTGTGATTTTTTAATTATTCAGTTCAAGGTAAGAAATTGGATGTTTTTAATGCCACAAGATGCCTTGCTGTTCTCATGAAGAACAGTCACGTTGTTCACTGACTTTTCACATCACTCTCCAGTCTTTTTTCCTCTCTATATTTTATTACACTCTTTTTGTCTTACCACTAGAATGCAAGACAAAAGCAGAAAAATCTCACAGGATACGATCTGGTCCAGAATCACGAATACAACAACTAAGGCACAGATTCCTACTTGCATTTCTGTGATCAAATGAGAGGAGGAGAGGGAAGATGCTAAAGACCTGAATTCTAGAGACATCTGATTTTTGTACAACTGGGAGAAAATCTGGACCACAAACGCACTAGTTTAGAGTCTGCTTCTTTCAAGTGTTGTACATCTCTAACCAGCATGCAGCAGCATGTGCTGTCAGCTGTCAGCAGAGGTTAAGGATGTTGAATTCTTCCAATCACCAGATTTAAGATGCTGGGTGAGAAGGGAAGAGTGAATAGCATTTTCTTCTTCATTTCATCATTCATATTCCTTAAACGCTCACTGCATTTCTAATAAAATGATTCAAGGAAGCCAATTTTTAACCAACTTCTCAAGAGTTCACACAATGACCAGCAACCAGATTACACAACTGTGGGAAACCCACACTGTGCCAGCAAGGCACCACATCCTGATTGTTTGTCCTTTTGAATATGCACAGAGCTCTTCTGTTAACTATTAACACACGTGGAAGTTCCAACCCTGTGTTTATCCATACCAGCAATTTTCTGTAGTGGGAAAACAAACTGTCTACACTATGAACAAAGCTGGTTATACACAACAATTTCTGGAAGATTTGTCTCAAAACCCTTGAGGTTCTGGTAAAGTGTAGATATGACGTCTTTAACGCCTTCGCCTGACTCCAAGCTATGCCAGAGTCCAGGGAAAACCTGCTCCTCTGCCATGTGCTGCAGTTCCATTGTGCTCATGCCTGGGAATTATGGGCTGTTGAAGAGGAGAGTGCAAGTCCCATAACACACAAGACATTTAAGAGATCATCTTAGAATCTTTTGTATGCACATCAGAGAGTTTGTACAGCACATAAAAAAAGTGCTTTAATATTTTACTCAGCCTGGATTATCCAAGACTATCCAAGGTTAAAAAAATCCCCACACAAACAACAAACCAAAATAAAACACTCGTATAGCTCTTCCAGTGATGCATAAAGTGCATTTGAGACTGCAAGTCTAAATTACAACGGGGTACTGTGCTTATAAAGTGAAAGGTTTTATTGTAAAAGAAGTGGCCTACAGCAAAGGTAACATAGAAATTACCTAATTAGTATAGGGAGGCAAAAAGGACCAAACTGCTTTTCCAGTGGCCTGCAGAGCCTGGGTCCCTCCCAGTGCCTTGCTGACCTCTCCAGCACCTCACACTGGCCTTCCCCTCCCTGTTCCCAGCCAAGGATGGGTTCATGGAGCCTTGGCCCCAGGTCCAGTCCTTTCTGTGTGAGCCCCTGCACTCCCCAGGCTGGCCAGAAGCCAAGGCCCACTGCACAACATTTAGAATACCAAGCATTTTTCTGTGCCTCTGGACTACTTAAATTATCAGCTCTTTGAAGATGGTACAGCATTCTTAAACACTTTTGTACACAACTTTTACTCAATACGAAACCACCACAAAGTAATACACAGAATGACCTGAACCACCAAGATGATGAGAGGGAAGGAGCACCTCTCCCATGAGGAAAGGCTAAGGGCATTGGGACTGTTCAGCCTAGAAAAGAGAAGTGACTTAATTGTGGCTTTCCAGTGCCTGAAGGGAATTGACAAAAGAGATGGAGAGAGACTATTTACAACAGCCTGGAGTGACAGGACAAGGGGGAATGGCTTCAAACTGACAGAGGGCAGGTTTAGATTAAACACTAGAATAAATTCTTTACTGGGAGTGGTGAGGTCCTGGCACAGGCTGCCCAGAGAAGCTGTGGATGCCCCATCACTGTGAATGTTCTAGGCCAGGTTGGATGTGGCTCTGAGCAATCTGCTCTAGTGGAATTTTTCCCTCCCCATGACAGAGGGCTGGAATTGGATTGTCTCCAAGGATCCTTCCAACCCAAGCATTTCTATGATTCTACAAGATTTGCAGCTTCATAAAATTTCTGCACCAAAGGTAAAATTCATTTCTCAACAAGGAGAATAGCCAATATCTCTACTTATACAATACAAAAAATGTGTCTTAAGTTTTTTCTTGCTGCCCAGTGGCAGGAGTGAACTAGGAAAAAAAAAAATTACCAAGACCTACCTACCAATAGGTCTGGGCTGTAGGCTGACCACACCAGGTGATCTGACCAAAGGCAATGTCAGATTCCCACCTTCCTCTGCTCTCACAATCCTGCAGAGTCAGCAGTGATACCATTGGTACCTCTGTAGCCAGAAATTAATCCTTTTTGGTTTAGCACAGACCCAGCAGCCATAGATATAAAATTATTTCAGTTAATTCTTTATGCTGCTGCTGCCTGTGCTTGGCATTTGCTACATTTCTCAAGTTTTACTCATCATCAGTTTCATTTTCAGATTTGCAGCACAGCATTAGAGAGATTTCAGAGACCATAGGAAATGTTTATTTCTTTAGCAACCACTGGTTTTCCAGAGACTTTGTAAGTCATTATACAAACACTTCAATGCTGGTTTTATAAACCTTAGTAATATTACAAAACAAGTTTTGGCTCAAATTTAAGTTGACACTGCCCCTTCAGAAACAGAGACAAAAATTGAAACTGTCCAGTTTCCTCCCTCAGCCTTTAAAAATCACCTTTATGTTGTTTTTAGAATATTAAGATATGTTTTAATAGCAATACATATGCAATCACAGTTAAGATTACCTATTTTAGTCATGTTTTAAGGGTTATTTATAGCTATTCTTTTTGCAAGCCACCTGGTGAAGGTTTCCAGTAAAACCAAGTGCTGTGTTTAAAAAAAAAATAATTAAACAACCAAACACACATCACCACTGGTCTCTAGTCAGTTAGGAGTGTGTTTTAGAACAGGGTTTTAAAAAGTCAGAAATTCAAATCCATATTCTGAGAAATTAAACTCAAATTCATAGAGGAGTTTTCATTAATTTATCCACTACTCCTAATTGTGTGGGCTATAAACACGTTACCTTTCAAGTGAAAATAGACTGCTGGATGTAAAGATATAGGCTTCACTTTTTTTTTTAAAGAACCTTTCTGCTCATCTCTGCTTTATCTACAAAAGGAAAACCAGTAACAGGTTGCCAGGAATCCTGGCTTGAGGAAAGGCATCTCTTCAAGAGGCCCTGAAACTCTTAAATTTCACTTAGACCCTCTCTCCATGTCAGTGCCCTTCTGCACTGGCTCAAAGAGAAACTACTTTTCTAGGGAAAGTAGAAAAGCTTTTGGATCTTGAATAAGAACTGAGACTACAAAGCAGGAATTAACACTGTATTAGTGTGAGATGCACTGATATAAGAGAGAAAATATGATTTAGATATGCCAAGCAGCTTTAAACCACGCTGACACAGCAGAACACATGCATATATCTTTTTCCTGATTTCCCTCAAGGTTATGCCCAGACTGTGTGCACACAGACTGTCCTCATGGGTGTTAAACCTGTTAATGTGTGTGTATGCATGTCTGTATGGAAAAACTGAGATATGAACATTGTTTAAGTAACACATTTAGTGAGTGTTACTTACTCTATGCCCACAAATTATTGCATTTCAGATGCAGAATCAGTAAATGAACCAAGATTACCACGATTTACAAAAGCAGTCTGAGTTTTCCTCTGTTTGTCTATACAAACTTCATTCACTTCAAAAGGAGAAACTTGTACAGGAGAAGTTGCAGTAGGAGAACATGACACACTCAAGGCAAGAAAACTTTTTATTGTAGTAGTTTTTGAATACAAAGGGACCAGCAATCATTTAGGTGCTCTGACTGAAAAAGGGCTGATCAGTGCTAGGGTAACTCATGAGGTTGCTGTCCCCTGCTCTCCACCATCTCCACTGCAGAGGTGGCTGAGTCTAGAAGCACCTCCTGATGACCTTTCTGCCTCCACACACCAGACTACCAGCCACTGCTCAGAACTGTTTAACAAGCCAACAGTGGTAGATTCCAATTAAGTCTACAAATTCCAGAAGCACTCTTCATCCAGCCCCTAGCTTACCAAAACCAGAGTGGTTTACAACATTGAAATAAGTAACAGGTGAGAGAATGGAAACACAAAACACATGAAACAGGGGAACAGGGACTGATCTGTTAATTCCATGCAGTTAGCAGTGATGGAGATGAAGGTCAATGCTACTGAGCATTCAAACCCTCTGGTTTTGTTACTCACCAGATCATCCAGGAGTGCCTGTTTATTCTTCCTTTTTATCATCTGCTGTAGCTGCTCCTCCTTCTGCATGAACAGCCGCCTTTGTTCGCTCTCCTGCCGCTCTACCTCCAGAGCCTCCTCCAGCTCTTCCTGCTCCCGCGTCTGAAAGGGAAATCAGCAATCTGCTCACAGCAGCCCCACAGCTCCACTGCCCCCCAAGGGACCCTGGGGAGGCTGTGCAAGGGGAAAGCAGCCAAGTTCTACCTTTTAAAGCAGAATTTTAAGGTGATTATGGATGATTATTCTACCTCCTCATTGTTCAGTGTGAAGTTAAGATTTTTAACTTGCTGCTCACTGGAGTCCAGATCTGACTCCTTAAATATTAGGAAATGGGTTTTCCCTACACTTTCACTCTAAAGTGAGCCCCTCTGGGCTCCCACACATCCTATAACTCAATGATGTAAGTAGAGGGAACAAAAACAATCCCACAATACTGTTTCTGATCATCCCACTTATCAGCTGCATCTTCTTTGCAAAGCATACTGTGCTTAATCAGTTGTGTAGAAGCAAAATGAGAAATTACAAATGTGTGAATTTTAATAGAGAAGCCTGTAACTTTAAGCATTTAAGCATCAACTGTGAAAAGTCACATTTTCAGAAAATAAGGAATTTTCCCAATGACCTGGATTGCAGTCACATGACATGAGATGAAAAGAAAGATTACTAGTACAAAATGACAAGTTTTTGTTACAGATCTATTTCTTGGCAAGTCTTTTTTTTTAACCTGTAAGTCACCATTAGGTAATCAGTATTTGAAAATCACAGTGAAAAAATTAAAAAAAACACAAGAAAGAATTAAAAAACACTCCTCAGACACAGAGGAAAATAAGGGGATTAAACAGTTTTATAAAGAAGGTGGACCAAAAGAATGTCAGTTTGGTTGCAAGAAGGTACAAGGAAAAACATACGGGAAACATTTTCCAAATCTCCATCAAACACACTAAAGCAAAGGGAGATGCAGTAAAAATGGCAAGATAATTAAAATTTTATAAACTTAAATGGATGACTTATTGATGAAAGGAGTTTCAACAAAACATCACAGGGGAAGACACTGATCTCTTCTCTGAGGTGCCCAGTGATAGGACCCAAAGGAACGGCCTGATGTTGTGTCAGGGAAGGTTTAAGTTGGATATCAGGAAAGGTTCTTCTCCCAGAGGGTGTTTGGGCACTGGAACAGGGCAGTGGTCACAGCACCAAAGCTGACAGAGCTCAAGGAGGGTTTGGACAATGCTCTCAGACACAGGGTGGGACTCCTGGGGGTGGTGCTGTGCAGGGCTGGGAGCTGGACTCAATCCTAGTGGGTCCCTTCCAACTCAGCTTATTCTGTGATCATTGAAAAGTTTGTTCTAATCATAAAGTTACATCATAAAGCACAGCTACCTAGTAAAAGCCAGAATATGCACAAAAAAATCCCTTTACCAGACAGATCAAGCCAGTGGATCCCAGTGAGGCCCAGTTACTCCTGGATGCAAGAGCTGACAGATCTCCTCACCTGCCACCGAGCCAACAGAAGCTGCTTCCATTTTGTAACTGGTGCAGTGACACTGGTAAAAAGGGCTCTTTTTGCATTTAATGAAAGGAAAAAAACAAACAAGAAAATCCCCAAACTTTTAGCTGAGCTTATGTCAGAGAATTAAGGGATTTTGTTAGTTCAGTCAACAGAACTGAAGAGCTCAGGGTACCTTGAGACATTCCAAGGCTCTTCCACATTTATCTCTAAAGATTGCCTGGAATTCACACTAAAACAGAAGAAAACTTCTAGGGAAGTGCTGACAGACCTAGTTTGAAGAAACAGCTCAGAAAAATTATAGTCTGAAATAAGTAAACTGATAAACAAACCTAAACCAGAGCATACTAAATGAAAATGGAAGAATTATCACATCAGATCAAATTCTTTAAAAGAAGACCAAACAGAACAGCAAAAAGATGAGTTCAGTAGGCAGCAAGGGCTGTGTCCAGAACAAGATAACCTAAACACAACCCCAATATGTGAAGGAAAAGATGATGACAGTGAAACCTGGAGTAAACTCAAGCCTACAAGTGAAGAAGTAAATAGAAAGTAAAATCACATTGCACCACAATCAGGAAAGGATAATCAAGAAAACATGCACATTCACACCACAGAATTTAGACACAATTATTTCAAGACTGCACAAAGCAGCAAGTGAAATTAAACATCTAATGATAAAGTTGGAAGCAACAAGTTATCCTATGACTGGAGAATTGCAAATATTTAAGGGAGAAACACTGGAAAAGCTGTAGTCCATTCAGGGTGCAAAGTTTTATAATTAAAAAGTGTATATAGATATCTACATATAAAAAAACAATTTATAATTACAAGAACACCAAAATTTTCACTTATTTTTTTCTAAACTACAAGAGAAGGACAGTCTTAAGGTCAAGGTATTTCCAGCAGAGATGGGAAAACAGAGCTCCTTTACAAGAGGCATTGAGACCTCTGCATTTAATTCTGGCCCCTTCTGCTTGCCAAACATAAATTCAAACTGGAGCAGGCAAAGGGTAACAAAAACAAGAGGGACAGAAAGTATCTATATCCCTCAGAAACAAACTGTTACAATGAACAGAAAAATTTAAGTTAAGAATGTAGGGACAATGACTGGCCATAAGAAATTTAACCAAGAAAGTAGGACACCTTTTACCACCCAAGGAGTAAAGACATCCCAAAACTTGCTAAGAGCTGGAAAGGAAAAGCAACCCTTTAGCTTTTAGGAGAGGGGTAAATTTATGGGCAAGATCATGCAGTCTTTGTAATAACCACTGTGTAAAGTCTATTATTATGTTTTAATTGTTGAAAAAGAAACTATGAATGTTTCAAATGTTAAAAAAAATAAAAAAGAGAAATGTCTCCAGCTCTCCAGTGAGTCTGGATTCACACAGGCTTGCCCAGCTTCCAGCAGCCAGCCTCCAGCACAGCAGGACTGTGGAGCACAGCAAACAGAAGTCCTGGGGGCTTGAGTGGTACAGGGTATTACAGAGCTGCTTGACAGCATCACACAGGCCCTGCTCAGGCTGTCACAGCCACTTCCTTGAAGGGAAGGTGGGCTGCAGGCAGAGCTGTTCTCACTGTGACCCCAGAGGTTGCAGCTCCATTGTAAAATAAGACATGCAGCCAAAGCTTTGGCAGGTCTCTTCAAGCTCTGAAGCAGAGGATATTGCACAGTGTCAGAGACAGGATAACAGATCAGAGATGGACCCCTAGGGAAATTTCCTTGCCTTTAAAAGGAAGAGGTTCAAACAAACATTTTTCAGATTCCAATCTCCTCCTGTGAAATCCTAGAGCTAAAGAAATCACTCAGAGTTTTGCCACAGACTTCAGGGGAGTGAGGATTTCACCCCTACTGATTTGAAAGCAAGTCCTCAGTGCAATTGGATTACAAACACAAACCCTTGTTATGTCACACTCTGGGCAGACATTTTCCTTCAAGAACTGATAACAATGTGTATTTTATGCTGAAAAAATATTTAACAGATTAAACTTTTCTTACAGGAATAAATGCATACAAGTTTATTTTTAAAGAACAAAATGATATGTGAGTCATAATTTAATGAATGAATTCTTCAAAGAACCCTGTGTTTTTTGCATATATACAATATCCCTGATGTTACTGTTATCAGCTCTCAAACAAAAGTTTCAATGTTTGTTTCAACATCTTTCATTTTGAATTTTGCATAAACCAGACCTGTGCCTCAATTTTACAACTCTCTCCTGGGAGCTTCACAATGTCTGAGTCTGGATTCCTTTTTTCCTTCAGATGAGAAAGGAACGATTGTCCTGGAGTAGGAATGAACTTCATCTCTCCTGGATATTGTCCAACGACACTGCCAGCACACATGCCATGGTGATGTATTAGACACAGGCTCTACTGCCTGCCCCTCTTCTCAAGCCCTTCCCAAAATAAAGCATAACTATATTTCAACTATCAACCTCAGCATTTAAATACAAAGAATTCTGCATAGTGCTTTCAGCTTTGATTTGTTTTAAGAAAGTACTCCACATATCCTTTAATTCTTTAACAAACGAATAAAAATTGTAGGGGGGAGAAGTTAACTAACCAGTTTTAACTTATTCTTCTGAATGACTTCTTTGTTATCCTTTTGATACAGCTCCATTTTCTTTTTGGTGTTCTCCAAGTCCACATTGTTGGTCAAGTTAAATACTGTATAAACATTATAAAGACAGAAAGCAAAAGTATTAGGTCAGCATGCATGACTATGACAAAGAAACACTATTCTTATGCTCTCTATCCCTTCTAGCCAAATATAAACATTGCAGTAACAGAACTTATTTAAACATGCCATATAAAGACAGAGACAATCTGCTAAGTCACTGCACTTCAATGAAAGCCAGCAGAGATTCTGTAGGTTTACACATCTGTAGGAGATTAAAATTTGAATCTTGCATCTCATTTTGTGACACCAGTAATGATACACATGAGTAACCATCATATTATTCATAAAGCACTAACCTTTGCAAGCAGCAGTTATAGCTAAGACCACAGTGATTCCTATAAAATTAAATTAGACCAAACACAGGCACATGAAGACAAGGTTAGAAATTCAGTCATTCCATTTCACAGGGAATATCTAATGCACAAAGACCACAGCGACTGAATTCTCAGGTGCACAAAAAAAGTTTCACATTGCTTGATAACTTAAAAGGCACCAATGTACAATTACCTTTATTATGAGGAATCTGCAGATGCTTGCAGATTAATAGGTCAGCTGACATTCTTTTGATGTCTCTCGATGGTGACAGACCATATCTCATATAATTATGAGCAAGCAGGGTCGGCCAGCAAGCTCCATAGTTTAGCACAACATTCCCAATTATCTACACATGGCACAGACGATATCTCAAGAAATTGAACAGTTTCTATAATCAACAGCTTGAAAGATGTAGCTGGTTTGGATGATCTGTAACTTGATACAATGCCTGAGCCCTTCACCTCTAGGTCACTGGTTCACTTGTGGGTCAAGTGAATTCCAACTGAACGCCGTTATCACTGGGAAGTCGTTTGGTGATCCCCATCCAGAGTGGATGCTGGGCTCATGCCCATGGCCTTAAAGCTACTGAACAGTGCCAGCACACAGCACTCAAAGCCTCCAAGAGCTCTGTCACGTGGCTACAAGAGCAGCAGAGAAATTTCTGCTGCCATTGATAAATCCTTCACAAGAAACCACCGCGCAGTGATTGAGCTATGCCAGACCCCACGGAAGGGAAGGAGGTTCTTGTGGAATCCCCAGCAGGGGACTGGGGAGGTTTTGGTTCAGTTCTCTCTCCTCAGGCTTTTAGCTAACCAGGGCCAAGCTAACCCTGGGCACAGGCACCACTGCCAAGTCATTTGTACCAGGGAGGCTGCTAAAGAGGAACAGAAGGAAGCAACACAAAGTCTGGTGTTACTCACGAGGATAACACACATCTCAGTGTGGGAAAGATCATATCCCTTCTTCATATATTTATATATCATATCCCCACAGGTAACATGGCAGGAATCAGCATTCAGGAGGGTTCTAGGCAAACCAAACCAAGAGAACCCAGACTGACAAACCAGATGACAGCAGTGAAGGAAACACCAAGAAATCAATGCCAGGAACAAATGGAGATAAGAAGAAACAGGAAGGTCCAAAATGATAGAGCCATGGGATGCAGCTCAGCTCTACAAGCCCAGCTCACTACTGCCAAAAGAGGCATTCCTGCTGTTATGTCCCTTCTCCCCAAGCACAGGCCTCACTCTCCCCTGCTCTGATTCCAGAACTCCCTTGGATGCTCTGCAATGTCAACAGAAACTCTCCAGTAACTGAACTGGCTCAACACAGGGGTCAGGCAAGTGCCAGAGAAAGTACCAGGGAAGTAATAAAAGGGTACAGATGGGAATAGGAGTACTCTCTTTTCAAGAGTACCAAAGTACCACATCATCTTACTTTTATTAAAAATACTCAATTTCTTCAAACTGCAACCAGAAAAAAAGCTGTGTTTACTTTTCCCCTTTTCCAAATAATATGCAGTATGAAGACAAATGACATTTCAGTTCAGTCTGGCTGCCAAATCAGTTGAACTTTTCCAGCCCCACCCCAGCATCCTCAGTTGAGATGGAATGGAAGATCTAAGATGGCTGAGTTTGTGCTTTAAGAATTCCAGAATTAACATCTGAGTTGAATTTTCGAACTTTGCTACTGTTCCTGGGCAGACCACTGGGCCTCTGCACTGGAGGTGTCCCACTGGCAAGAACCAGGAAAAGGGGAATAAAGGCTCCTTTCTCCCATACACCACCTGCTGTATCTCCATACTATAGCTTCAGGCAGCACTTCTCCCTGTGGTCTTGATCTCATCCCAGCTGGAACCTCTGGGCACTGCCATAACCCAAACAAGCCATTTAAAGTTCAGCTCCTTGGTTTTTGGAAGCAAGCTACCCATCCCAAATGCTTTGGGGTTTTTCTCCTCTCCAAAAGGCTAACATTTTTCCTATTTCATATTGTGACAAACACACACTTTTTGGTTGTAGCAACCTTTCCTTAGTAAAACATTATTTTAGTCTAAATCTTTAGTATTTTAATGACAATCAGACTGCCAAATTTCCAGCCTACAGTTGCCCACTGACAAGAAGTTTTAATAATTGAGTATTAGGGCAGAGAAGAAGTGTCATGTGAAAATGCTGGCACACAATCAGCCAGGGCTCTGCAATGACAGCAGCTGCATGGGAATGTCAGCACTTCCTACAACTTAAATCCACACAGCAGTTCTCTAAACTCTTCAATGATGACACAAGAAAGAAATAGCATATGAGCCATGCTGTGCTAGCAAGATGCCCAAATGCCACCTTCAGGTGCATGAGGAGATGCCAAAAATTGCCTTTAGGCTCCAGAACATCATGAATATTTCTCTAAAAATAAATCCAGCAATAAGCTGACGATCTCTGTTTTGCAATTATTGCTGCTTGAAACCTTCAGGGTTTGGTTTTTTACTTCCTTCTCCATCATGTTTATTAGGTTCAACTGGTCACAGTTTGGTCTGTAAAACAAGAAGCTTAAGATTTAAAACTCATACTGGGGAAAAGCAGGCATGTTTGAAACATGTGCAGATGCCTACCTTTATTGAGAACTGCTTACAAAAATGGGTGTATTTTGATACTTCATTAGAAGTAACTTTTCTATCTAAAACATCTATTTCTGCATCAATGTTTGGGAAATTTTCAGCAGCCACCTGCACTGTCACCCTGAAGCCCACTGCTGTGCTCATGGTGAAAGTTTTCATCCCCTCCTGTTTTCCTGCTGTGGTTGGAACCAAACCTCAGCTACAACCCTCTCAGCAGTCAGCTCTGCTCACAGCATGCTGACTGTGCTCTGTCCATCTTATTCTGCTTTGTCACTCAAGGATATTGCAGAACACCAGCAATCAGAGAATCCAACTTCCAGCACCCTCCAAGTCCAGAGCAAATTTGCCCCAGAGAATACTGACATTGATGAGGAACAAGAGTGGAAACACTTAAGACATTTTGTTGCAAGACTGGAAACAGTGTAAAAAAAGTGTAAAAAAATGTAAAACAGTGGAAAGTGTAACAGTGTAGCCTGAATCTGTCTCCATCAACCTCAGTGTCCACAGCTGCCCTTCAGGGCATGAAAACAGCATCTTCCTCCTACAATAAACACCTAGCAGCAAAACAAGCTGCTCTTTGACACTGCATGGTTACCAGTGGCCAGCCAGCCAGCCAAAACATCTTTCAACATATTTTCTAATAAATTTTTCAAGAGCTCCAAACGTCTTTTCATCAATATTTATAGAATACAAATTCTTGCCATTGTATCCTCACAATACAGCTGACAAGTCTGTTTTGCAAGGGGCACTAGGGCACAAAAAATAATTAAGATATTATTTCCCTCTCTTGTCCCTTTTCCCCTCCACAAGTTACTTGGCATTTAAATCCAACAACTATAAAACCAAATAACACAATTGCTAATACTCAACATACTAACTTTAACACAGCTAGGACTATGCCACACTTTTTTTTATTTGGCCTGCTTTGAATTTTGTCAGAAGTTTACTTTAAATATACTCCTTAACTTAAAACAAAAACAAAAACAACCAAACAAAAAAAACCCGACCACAATAAAAAATATTTTACAACTAGAAGAACTAGAAAGAGTTAAAAATCCCAACTCATATGCTACACCTACTCTGAAAAAATATTGATGTAGATCTGAATATGAGTGGCAAAGCAGATGGCTGGTTTGAAAAGGTTTCAAAGAGAAGACAGACTTATTTTTGTCCATGTTGAAATATAGCATAAGCCGATATAAGAGGCCTGAAGCCCTTCAGGGAAAAGAAACAGAAGCTGTTTTGTATGCAACAATTATTTATCTACTTATCCATCTCACATTGGTTGGTTTATAAAATGACTTGCCTTGAGACATCTGTTAACTATAACAGGAAGACTATTGTGTTTTTGTGAAACATTTCATTCTATTTAGGTGAAACTCCCGAGTTCTGAAATTCAGCCTCTACAGGGAGAGTTTCTCTATTTTTCAAAACAACAATGTTCATTCTACAATTCTACAACAAATGGGAAAATATTTTTCTAGTTATAAAAAAAGAAAACTAGGCAAAAATTTCAATTAAATGTCAAAGTATTTTTCCAGAGACATAGCAGTATGAATGAATATCACTGCACTGCAGTTCTAAGTCCCTCAAAATATTCCTTTTCTAGACCAAGACTAAAAATTATTAGTGTTAGTTCATTATAAACAATATTCCTCCCATCCTACTACAGACAACTCCTTAATTATCTTCATGGAACCCCAGACTGGGAATGACAGAGTGCTACAGAGGGACACACAAACCTCATCCTCAGTCTGCCTGGGATGTCCCAGGCTACCCTGGCATTTTTCCTTGGTGCTTTTGATGCCTGGTCCCTGTACTTTTAAAAGGGGTAACAGAGGAGTCAGGGCCAGAAAAGATGGAAAATAATTTAACAGGTCCTTTCCAACCAACATTTCTGTAATTATAATAAAATAATTAGCAGAAACAAAAGAAAACTCATAGTTAAGCCAGAAAAAGTCTAGTTAGGTATTTAAAAATGTTTCTGTTTATCCTCAGTGGTCTTTTATTGAGTCAATAATTTTTCAGAAAAATTGCATAGTAATGAATGATTGAAATCACTCAGCCCCATCAGTCTAAACAAGACCATTTTGCCTGGAGCAGTGTGAAATCTTTGTCCATTTGAGATGACTGAGACAGATCTTTGATAAAGCTGCCCAATTTCCAGTTGGGTTATTGCCTTTATCAGGACCAGCAACACCATCCTGGAGAACACACACCCAGAGGGTGAAAAAACCAAACCACAAAACAATAAACAGCACAACCCACAAGTGATGACAGATAGCAAAACCCTTTCTATCCAAGGATCACTTGTCAGATAAGTGTTCTGAGCAAGACAAGTCACGAGGCAGCCTCTATTGCACCAAGTCCTGGAGGATCAGGGAGATACAGGAACACACAAATAACAGCAGCCTCCTGCGAAGCTGAATGCAGTGAATGTTTTTAAAAAGCAGCAATTACCACTAACAATTGTGCTGCGGTAATGCCTGGGGGCCTCACTCAGGTACCAGGAGGAGGCGGATCCTGCTCCGCAGAGCTTTCAAAGGGCTTGGAAAAATGGCTACAGAGATACTCTGGGGAAGAAGAAATACCTGAGGGAAGAAGAAAACTTTGTAGAAAGAGCAAGCGAAATTCACACTGTGTCCAGAGAGTGCAACTTGTAGCAACACTCAAAGGTTTAACCAGGTTCCTCTCATCCTATGGACACAGACCTGATTCATTTAGATACATGTTGTCCACACCTTTCCCAAAGGTAGGTTTTAACTCTCTCACTTTATTTTTATTCCTAGTGCTAATGACAACAAACTGTGTTTACAATGTTCTCAAATTGTCCAACCGATTTTAATTCCAAAGAAAACTCGCTTTAAAATGTGGTTTTTATTTAAAGCCTTGTTTAACACATTTTAGCCCAAAGCATTTTTCAGTGGCTACACTCTAAACCACTTCAAAAACCTGGTTTTTGTAATAGAAATCTTAAAAGGTGACTATCCTAGTGTTTGTTTGACCTTCTTCCCCCTCACACACACACTGCTACTGAACCATCCAACTCTTCTATTTCAATAGAAAAAGTCTGTGGGTATAAAACAGCTGATATGAAGGGAAAACGTGTTTCAAGTAAGGTCAGCAATTGCTGTATCTCATTCCTAGTTTTTGAACTGACCTACCTGGAATATTTGGAAAACCTATCAGAATCAGGGTCACATGAAAGACACCTATACAGGATGTTTACATTTTGTCTGTGCTAAGCAACTACTTCATTTAAGCCCCTACAAAAACTCCAGAAACAAAACATTCCAACAAAGAGGGAAAAAAAAAAAAAAAAAAAAAAAGGTAAAGTTGCACTTTGATCCTCTTACAGAAAAACTGAATGTTTGGGGCACAGGGAGAGAGGGAAAATACAGTTCCCTGGCTCCCTACCTTCCCAATAACCACCAGTCTGCTGAATGTTGGCAGAGCTGCCCTGCACATCCATTTTTTGCCATCTTGTAGCCCAGTTTTCCACATGAGCAAGGAAGTGGGGAATTCAGAGACACACAAAAATGAAATAACTCCTCTCAGCAGTAAAGTGTGAAATTATCATACAGAGTCAATGACTTTTAGCACACTGTTCAGTCACACTATTCACAACATGCACTGGAAAATGTCACACCAGACAATTGCCCAGGACCACAGCAGGGATGGGCTTGGGGACAAATGTGCAATGGGCTTTGTCACCAGGAGAGCAAACAGGGCTTGAACTCTTGCCTAAAGTGGTGTTGTTGAATCTAACCTGTCCTCTGGGACCTGTCTGGAGTTGGGATATCATAAATTTTCACTGACAGTAAAAATTAAAGAGTCTTCTGACTGCACCCTTTCTTTCCTCTCATCACCCTACACGAACAAACTAGGATGCAGTTGGACTTCCAATTCCTTTTAGTATTTTCAGTGTCTCAGGTAACTAATTCAAATTCCTAAAAACTCTATCAAGCTTCTTCACTACACATTTGCAGGACCAAATCAATTATTGACCAATTCACTTTTTTTCATAAGGTTACCAAGACCAGCCAGATTTCTGCTGCTTCTAAACCAAGTTCCCAGCACAGGATTTGGAACCATTTGCAAGGTAACTACCTAACCCCAAGAGCTGTAAAATCATAACATCCTGCACAAATTCATGAGGTTCAGACAATTTCAGGCAAAACTTCAGCTCCCTTGTTAGAGATGTTGAAAAGTCCTGCAGCAGCAGTTAAGTGGGAAATTGTATTTAATGCTACATGAAAAAAAGCAGTTTTGCTTCCCATGAGCACATAGATTCTTCCAGGATCCTCTGGCTATTCTGTCTATTCATTCCTTCCTTCCCCCATACCATTCCAAAAAATATACAAACAAAGCTACACCCACATCATCTCCTCCAGATATTTGGACCCATGTGAGTGTGACTGGTGTTTCCCAGCCACACGATTTGGATTCCCAGCCTCAGCCTCCTGATGCCAACAAAAACATGATACATCGCTCACAGCAGTAAGTGCATTGGATACACTTCTACAAAACACCACAGTGCAAAAAAGAGCAAGGGCTCCTTTGAGAAAACTGAAGGAAAAGTGGCATCTCCATGGTTTCCTTCAAATCACATTCACTGCCCCTCCTGCATACTCTAAGTCACCTCTTCTTCCTCCAGGTCAAAAAAGAAAAGCCTCAGAAGCTCATAAAAACCAAGAACAAACCATTTAGGAGTCACTCCTTTGAACACATCCTTGTTTTTCTAAGCAAAACCCATCACTCCACCATAAATCACAAGTCACTCTAACTAAGAAGAAAATAAACTCTGTTGATAACATTGTCCCTTCCCCAAAGGGCAAAGTTCTGCTTCAGCTAATCCAAAGAGAAAGAAATCAACGTCTGTTCCTAAACCTTCTCCTTCTGCACAGCAACATAAAATGCTACCACAGTGGTATGTAAGGTCATCAGCTTCAAAGCAGCTTCAACTACTGTACTTGCAGAAGCAAAAACGATGAAAGACACCATATGGCTTCTGTCATGGTAGATAAAGCTAATGGAGGCATATAATGAAAATTTCAATTTCTCCTCTCTTTGTTTAATCTTTGCCAGTGCAGCACTGACAGTCCCCTGCAAGCCTTTCTTTTCCAGCATGGTTCCTCTTTGGATTGTGTTTTTTTTCCTCTGGCAGATAAAATGTTTTATTTAACAATGTCCTACAGTTTAGCAAATATGATTAAAATCCAGGGAAAAAAGTAATTAGATAAAAAACTGATACAATGATAAATCATATTACAGAAACTGAACTTAGACAGTCTTATAGGCAGCTGAGTCAGAAGACAAAAGCCTATGGTCTCATAAGCACATCAAAAATGCAAGCATTAAGACTTACCAATTTCTTCTATTTCTTCCAAGAAATCATTATATTCATCAAGAGTGGGAAAGTCTTCCTCTCTTTTATTGTATCTTTGAGAGAAGAGAAAAGTATTTATAAAACACAGCAAGATGCAATTTCCATTCAACAAGGCTTTTGCTGCAAGCTGATTAAGCATTGATCTACTTTTATCTACTGTGTGCTTTGTGACTCCCAAACTGACCAGAATCTTTGATGGGAGACAGAAGTGCTTGTTCCAAAGGAAAGGAGGCAGCCTGCAAGAAATCGGTGCTATCTTTGCCTATTGTTTGCCAATTCCTTTTCCAGGGTTACAGGTAAACATGAGCACAGAGGCCAAGATAGAGTCCCAGCCAGCCTCTTAACAAAGGCAGAGGCAACAGTAACACCCACAGAAAAAAACCTTTTCTAGAACTATCAGAAAAAAGATTTTGGCTTTGTGCCAATAACAGAAAGCATTTGTCAGCACCAAACCAAAAATGCTACACAATTATCTCATTTCATATCAGTAGACCATTCCAGCACTCATATTCACCTCTTCAGAGCTGGAGAAAGTAAAAAGATGAAGGGACAACTGGCTCAGAACATGGACAGCTTTTGAAAATCAAAACATGCAGACTTTCTTCCCAAGAAAATGTAAAGCTGAGATTTTGCCTGATCTGTGGACTGTGATACCCAGGAATATAAAAATCCCAAGAGTTGAGGCCATATTTCAATTTGGGGGCATTTTTCCTGCCTCCTAAAAGCTAATCTGGGAAACCCAAGTAGGCCAAGCATTTTCTAATGTCTTCTCTTCTAACTAAACTTTATTCAGTTAACTTATCCCAGTTTGACTTCTGTTAACTTTAGTACACTTTATAATCCAGACTTTATAAATTATTACTGCTTTCCACATCAGCATCTTAGTATTCAGTGGCACAGTTTCCCCACATCTCAGCAACATCATATGATTCATTTACTATTGTATCAAGTTTTAGATAAAGGCTGACAAGCTTATAATTTATCTGTAAGTTCATTTAGGCACACATAACTCTCTCTGAGTTGTTATATTTATCAGATTTTCTTTTATCAAAACACCAACTGGCCCACTTATTTTCCTTATAAAATGCTGCTTACTGGCCACAAGGAGTGAGATGAAATTTTAGACCTCATTTATCTCAATTTCAAGAGCTTTCAAATCTGCATGACAGACTGGTAACACCAGGCTTGTAAGGAACCATTTCCACTAACAATTGCTGTGTGGAGCAAAAAACAATGTGAACTCTCTTTTGCTCATTTTGATTTTGAAGGGAACTGGCCTTCAACTCTCAAAACAGATCCCCAGGGAACAAAACAATCAAGGTCCTGTTTCTTGGTCTACTGCCACTTTCACTCCCTCAATATCCAATCATCTCCATTTTGGAGCCAAATCTTTGCCAAAGGAGGCGACATAGAAACACCCAACATTTTCCAACTCTAAGCAGGAATCCCTCAAGGCTAAATTGAGAATTCAGCTCTCAATTGTTGCACAAAATCAAAGTCTCTGAAATCCCTCCATGATAAATAGAGTCAAGTTTCCCACTTAAAAAACAGCAAAATCTCCTCTGTACTACTGAATAAGCCAATTTTTTACAACTGTGATCCATTAAATACATCCACCTTCTGTTCTTTTAAATGGTGACACTCACATTTTCAGCACTTTCTTCCGGATTTCCACTTCCTTGTCGACAGCAGGATCCTCAAAGAGCTGTACCCTGAAGTTACTCTTCCTCAGGGGGGTGTCACACTCATGGCAGTTCCCAGCCCCTCTCACAAACAGCAGCTCCACACAACTCTCACATCTGTGGGAGAAAGGAAGGGGTGCAGAGGCACCCAGATGTTAAACAAGAGCTGAAACACAGGACTACTCCCCCTTTCTGCTGTTGGTACAGCACATCTCCCCTGGATTTCACTTTCTGCAGCACCACCAGGGCTCTCCACCCTGGCTCAGCAGCACAAACACATTGATTCTCCCTGCCCAAACACTCTGGCTCTCTGCTGGGACCAAACATTCATCCAAACAAAATGATGGGGTCTGTATCAAGGGGAAGCTTGTTCACTGATACCATTTCACATGGACCAGGCTGCAACATCTTTATTTACTCTAAGCACCACCTCACTGAACTAAAAAATCTTGTGTATTTTCTTGATGCTGCAGTGCAAGGAGAATTCAGTCCAAGCATGGATACAAATCTTGCCTGCAGACTTCCAAGCATCTGCCAGTCCTATCACAGAGGAGCTGCTACAACAAACCTGAGCTAAACTCCACCCCAGCAACACTAAAAGAATCAAACCATTTCAGTCAGCAACAGCCTGATTTAGCTCTCCTGTGCCTTCTAGTAATATTTTTTAAATTGCACATAAAATAAACTTTACACAAAGGCTGCACAGAAATAAACCAAAAATACCTTCCTGGTTTTATTTCTTTTGACCTAACGAAGACTTCAGATTTTAACAAAATACTTGCTGACCAGTCAGTTGGCATTTAATAAAGGAAAAACACATAACAAGAAAGCTGATTTCAAGAAAAAAGTACTTGGGTAGTAATAATGTGCAAATTTCTAGCAGAGGACAACACCTGCTGCAGTCATTTCCTACTGCTGGGGAGGCAAAGGGGAGCCTATTTATAGCTTTGCTATATTGAAGCCAAAACAGTTGTACATTAAGGGCTAAGCCACGTTTTACCTTCACAAACCCAGCACAAAGGCTAAACAAGTTAAGAGAAACAACACTGACATGGTTGAGAAAGATCTTAAACAAAACTTTCACACTGCTGACCTATCCCCAACTAAACTGGTTCCAGTCCTTACAGAGGCAGAGATGAGGAGAGTCAACCAGTTTTACCCAGCTTCTGTTTTCAAGATTAGAAAGTGCAAAACAAATGCAATTGTATCTCACAATTTAAAAAAAAAAAAAAAAAAAAAAAAGGCAATTTTTTTTTGTTGTTGTTAACACACGGAGAACTACAGCTTCAGCCTGCATCTTGCACAGCAGCTGCCAATGTTAAAGAGCAAACCTTGAATTTACTTGGGCATTTGCCTGCTCCAGAATTCCTTTAGTTAGAAAACAAAGTGTATTTATAAATACAAATTATCTGGGTAGGGAAAGATCAAACTTAATTAGCACACTAAGCCTGAAATTCAGAAGTTGCTGGAACACGGACTCAATAAAATAATGTGATATTAATATCATGTACATAATGAAAGCAATTTATGTCCCCACTCCAGGAGGAACAATAGTAAATGCAAGAGAGCAGGCAAGGCAGGGAAAGGGTTTTCTCCTTCCTCCCCCAACCTGTCTGTGCATACAGGAGCTTGACATAAGGACAGCTTCACTGTCTCCTTCATTCTGGAAGCTTGTGCTCTTTGTGTATCTCTCAACAGAGCAGCCATGGCACAGAAAAGTCCCTGCCTCCTTCTTTCTAAATTATAGAATAAGAGTGTAAAGTGACAGAACTTAGCAGGTGGATCCAAGCACAGGTGTTTGTATTGTTTTTTTATCACAGTATTGCCTAAGGACCAACAGAACAGGGGCTCCATGTGCAGGGATATTATTCACAGACAGTAGTACCTGAAACTACTTCACTCCCCCCTTTCCTAAATCAAAGACATTTCAAGTTTGCACAGGACTTGACTATGGAAAAAAATCCCTCCTTGCAAAAGCACTTCATACAAGTGCTTCAATGCCCTCCCCAACTGAAACCACTGTTTCTAAGGCTGCAAAATAGCTTACTATACATAAAAAGATGAGTCAACACCTCACTATGGGAATCCCACATCAGGTGATCGCATTCTCACTCACTCATGCACATCCACCCTTATATTTATTTGGAGATAATTCCTGCTGAATTCAAAGGGGGCTGTATGGGACAAGTCAAGGGCAGAGCTGGACTCTGTCCATATCCTGCCTCCTCTCCCATCTCCGGACAGATTTAATATACACAGATCCCAAGCTTCCTTCCGAGCAGATCTGTCATCCTCGCTCCCACAAACAGCAGCCACTCTGCCACCAATGGTGATGTTGGATCACACATTTCCATCTGATTCTTGAGGAAGGGGAAAAAGCCATTTCCCCAGCCCTGCTCCAAGGAATTTCTTTTAGTTTCACTGCAGAGCATGTATTATCACCAGGAAGGCAGATTATTATAAAGGTGGATTTAATGAATTCTTTCACATCTTGAAATAATGATTTCAAAATGTGACTTGAAAAAAAAAATTATCTTGCACTGTAAAATTTAAAAATGCTTTTTTTTTTTCCCCACATGGATTAGTTAGTTAGTTAAAGACATGTAGCAATTTCTGTGACTTCACCAAAGGTACCCAACCCATTCCATAGCACAGAGGGACACCCCAACCCCACAGCTGGTATTAGAGAGCTCCTCATGGCACACAGACCACACCATTTCAGGAAATCCTTCCATTTCTTTCCAAGTCCAACTCTTCCCCACTGGCCCTACTGTAAGGACAGTTATCTGTGGAAACAGGACACATGTGGCTTTCTCCAAATAAGCAAAGCACCTGTTAAACTCATTTTCAAATCAGGGCCAAGATGGCCCTATGTTTTCTTAAAATAGAAATGCATTTTTCATTTGCATTAAGTATGCAGATAGGCTACACATATAAACTAACAATGGCAAACGTTCATAAAAAATCACATATAAACATCTGTTCAATACTGAGTTTGTCTGAAGACAACAGCTTCACATGAGATCTAAACAAACAGGGTGTGATGTTGCTGTTTCTCCTCTTTCACGCTGAGGTTGCACACCCTCTCCAATCTATTCTACCTCACACACTCACTAAAACATTTCATTTCCTTTTGGATTTGAGTTTGTGTCTTGAGAACATGTAATCAGGATGAAGATATTAATAGAAAATGTCCAAGGACTTACACATGAACATACAACAGGGACAACTATCAGTAATGCCAGCAAGGAACAATAAAGTCTTCTGGTCTTTGACATCAATAAACATTAGAATGCTCATTTTCATTTCATGGACAGTGGTTTTATCTGTTGTTCTTCTCTCTCATCCCCATGAAGTATTAAACAAAAAGTCCAGTCTCTGAGCAGTCCAGAACATCACACTTTTGGGGAAAGCAAACAAAGCATCTACATGGTTTGGCACCATCAATGCAAAAACAGCACTACAGGCCCTCATGTTCAAGGACTGCAGGATCCTGCTAAAAATGCTTTTGGTACATTGCAGAAAGCAAACAGAAGTTCCTCCCCAGAAAGCTGTTAAGATATTTATCAACTAAATTACACTTACTGGGAACTAAGTGTTTGTTTTGGACAGTGTGTCTTCAAAGGGTACAAGATTTGTGCCCAATGCTGCATTCCTCACACATGCACACATCCCTCATGCAGGGACGATGGCAGATAAGGAATCGACCCTCTGGGACACTGAAGGATGAAAATGGCTCACAACACTAGCATAGCATGATGGTGCTGCTCACTTTTTTAGCTTGGCTGGTAAGTGAGCAAACAAAACAGATTAAAGGAACAGCTATTTTCACAAGCAGGAACACAATATATTCTCTCAAAATTTTAGATTGTGCTGAGCAGTACAAAAATTTGCAGGATTTCAGATAATCAGCCATTAATCATTTCAGTTTAAAAAAAAATATCTTGATGGCTTTTGCTGTTACAGAATGAGTTACTACCCTTCTTTACAAAGCCTATTTTTAGTACATACATTCATTAAACAGTTAGAATTAAGCAGTTATCAAACACTCAGAATTTCCAAGCCCCTCTTTTTTAATCTTTTATAACCAAGATGTTTCTGTTATTTAAAGTAACAAAACAAATTATCCTCTCTACTATGGAAGAAATAGTTTTGATTAAAAAATAATAATACAGTCTTCAATCCATAGCCAAGACCTGAACCACAAACAAAAGAAGTGGAAAGAAACAGTAAAAATTATGTGTTTTCACTTGTTCCTCAATTTCAATGTCAAATTGAAATTTACTTACAGAAGTGGAATGACTTGATTTATGGGGATGGAATATTAAAAACCAGAAAACACACACATGAGAAAGCTTACAGAATGACATCTAGGTTTTTTAAATCAAAGATGCTTCTAGAAACATTCCTGGGCTTCTTGCTTAGCTTGGATTAGACAATTTGATATTCTCAAGCAGTGGTTCTTGAACTGAGACAAGAACAGCCCAATTTGAGGAGAGCAGCTGTCAAACCTGTTTATTTCACAACCTTCAGTACATTTAACAAGTCCCAGTGGTTTCTGCTACATAGCCAAGAGCTCATCAACGATTTGCAGTTGGCCACTGCAGCTTTATTTTCTGGGCTGATGGACTCAAAAACACAGCCTAGAAGGTTCTTCCTGGAGACTGCAGCAACCATGACCTCTGTGATCCAAAAGAGTCAAAAGAACCCAGCTAAAGCCATTTTTTCCCATGTTACAGGATAGGGACCAAAAGCAGAGGAAAGAGAAGTGTGACTCCACTGACATCAAGCGCTTCTGAGAGCCTAAGAATAAAGGAGCTTAAGAGATCAGTAGGGAGTTAGGGATAAAAATCAGGCTTTTCCTTTTCACACCTCAGCTTCTGGAATCCATAAATCCTTATTCAAGTACTTGCAGTAGCTGCTGCCTATGTTTTTTGGGCCATCTCTTCCCTGACAAGAGGGAGTTGGGAGAAGGGGATTCCAATTATTCTCTCATTCCGGTCCAGATTCTGTTAAGTTCTACCAATGGGGATTTTGCTGTCCTTACCTTGGGAGGAGACAACTTCAGAATGCTCTCAAAATCTTATTTAGCCAAAAAACCCACACAATGGGTCTTGTCTTCAGCTAGTAAATAAACAGGTCTCACAGGCAGTCCACGTGGCATGCAGAGACTACAGCTTCTCATGGCAATAGGACACAGCTTTGAGGCAGGAACCACAGCTCTATCAGATTCAGATGAGAAGTGCTCAAATCAGATGAGAGTTTTGGGGTTTTAAACAGTGTTGATAAGCTATCTGCAGTTGTCTGCAGCTCCCTTCTTTTCAGCCCAGTCACACACACAGTGACACAAAATCTCAGAGATTGCTTCGCTAACATTTCATTTTTTTCTCAAAAGTAGCAGGACTCCAGAGAGCTGATCTGAACCCCCTCATTTAAGTAACAAAGCAAAAGCAAAAAGAGATTCCGGTGCTCTGCCTGTGTTATGTCAATTCTCAGCATCATCTGCCAAGCTGCTGAGAACACAATCCTCCTTCTAGACTATTTATATCTTTTGGGAAAAGGATGTACGCACTCCACTTCTGTTTCATTTTTGTTTTGCCAGACAAGCTCTGCTCCATATCGAAGAAAAGAGGAGGTTAAATGAGCCCAGACATCTCAAAAATTTAGGAGACATTCAGGCACAGTTAACCCATGTTTCTACTCTGCTATACAGACCAGTTCACCTCAGCTGCACCAGAAATAAAGCAGATCAGGTAGTGGCTGAACAACAGCCTTGACTGACTGGTATTTCAAAACAAAAAAAAAAAAAAAAAAAAAAGACATACTGAGTCAATAATAAACAAACATTTCCACCACCCATTGTGTTTCAACATCTCTACTAGAAAACCATTTCAAGGGGCTTGGACCTGACAAGGGAATTTTCAGCAAGCTAAAACTTAAATCACTTTTATCCAGTATAGATGAGCCCTTCTTTTTCCCTAAGGAAAAAAAAAAAAGAGAAGCATTTATGTTGATAGTGTAGAAAAATATTTCTATGGGTATTCAAAT
The DNA here is from genome assembly GCA_030060385.1 of Muscicapa striata striata. Lineage (NCBI taxonomy): Eukaryota > Metazoa > Chordata > Aves > Passeriformes > Muscicapidae > Muscicapa > Muscicapa striata. The sequence goes on from JAREIS010000178.1 coordinate 341,559, forward strand.
AAAAGTGGTTCTTACTGACATAGTGCTGCCTAGTCAATTAAGGACACAATCATAAAAACATGTCTTACAGCACCATTCTGCCAGTTTGGTCAAACAACAGGCCAGTACTTGACACGCCAATTCTTGACAATTCAAGAGCAGCTGTGTGGCATTGGGAAATAAGTGCTTTCACAATGACTAGGCACACCAAAACCGACCCAGAATTTACTCAGTGTACCAGAACAACTACTCCAAATCCATTATGGTCTACTGGGCAAACATATGCACTAAAATAATAATTCAACTGTGTCAATAACCTTTTTTATTATGCTTTATTCTCCTTCAATGAGAACTTTGCAAGTTTTCACAGTTCTCAGCAAATATCAAATTAAGTAGTTACCAGGATCAACAGCTGCCCACAGCACACCTAAACTTAAGGCACAATTATGAAATTTTCCAAGTCTGTCCAAATTGCCAGAAGTGCACTTCTTTAGACACAAACCAGCCCAACATCACTCATTGTCTCACAAGACAAACACGCTTATCATTAACAAGTGTGAGATCTCACACCAGACTCCACATGAGATATGTTGCTCCCTTATCCTTCCATATCCATTTCTTACTTCATGACAAAGTCCTGTACTATGGTGTGGGCTGAGCTGCCCCCAGAGCTGCCAGGTCTTACTAACCCAAGTACTCTGAGCATTCACTAACTCCATCACACCAAACACCTACATAAGCCAGAAATCACATGGAAAAAAACCTAAAACATAAGACAACAAAAAAATAAACACTTGGGGGGTCCCAAAATAGTAATGATAAATCTTTTACTTGATCTGAAACAAGACTTCTACCTTCTGTACTGTATTTTCAATGCATTTTGCAGTGCAACAACAGCATGTGGGAACAAGACAAGGAAATGTGGCTCTATGGTAAAAGGGGAAAAACATTTAAAGGTATTTGTGGCATGATGGGATATCCTGACCACATTACTGAGGGCTTGTCACGAGACACTCCCACATTTCATGTCTAATCTCAGAGTAAAAAGATAAAATTGATAAGACACATCTGTCAGAGAGCCAGGCACATGACCAAGGTTTTCCAAAATCCAACAGTGGTTTGGGGTCTCAATAGGAAACATGCAAGGCTTTAAAAGTCTGTCAAAAATCAAAATCTTGAGCCATCTTTGTAAAGATACTGTTGAGTGATCTATGAATGCTGGCTCATCTCTCCCAGCTATTGGGAGGAACCAAGCCAAATTCCTGCCAAGAGCACAGACTTGTGTTTGACTTGAAGCATGAAAAGTACACAGTCCAGTTTCCTCAAGCTATTCAAATACAGAGACAGTGTGGGTGTACCTACACACGATTAAAAACAACTGAAAAAACAGCCTGGTGGAGCAATTACTGCATCACCTATGTCCTGGATAGCTCTGAAATCCCTATCAGGGATCAAAAAACAAAGAGTAACAAAGTGATGTCCTCCCTACCACTAAACTTCCTTGGTTTGAAATGACTGAAAGAACAAGTTACCATGACCAAGTGGGAGCTCCTGCATAAATCTTGGTTTATGATACAATAAAATCAACTGTTTCTTTTTATTTAATTACAAAAAAATGGCCAAACTCAAAGGTTAAGACATCATCTGCCATTCTGATAAGCAGCAGAAGTCCCAACAACCCTGAGTTTATATATTCAGCTTGGAAACACCAGAAGTGTCTTCCTATATGTTAAGTCAGCACCAATGCCAGAGAAGCTGCTGTAACCTGCACTGCTGTGCACTGTTCTTCCCCTGCTGTCCTCTCCTACAGGCCAGGATAACATTTGTGCAGCCACAAAGTTATTTTTTGGGTCATTTTTCAGCCAGATAAACTCTTCAATTGGATGCACCACATATGCAGATTACAGTTTGAACAAGATCCCTGAACTAAGATCTTCCCAGCCTCTGAATCAAGAGCACCCAACACTGTTTACTAGAATTTCTCCTTCCCTCCTCCAAAGCTTTTGGAGCTAGTTTATCTTGATTCAAAAGTATAAGGAGAGAAAAAAAGACCTAAAAAGTGTCCACCATTATTTCAGGGTACCCTCTAAGTTGCTTGATCAACACACCTCTACAAAGCTGAGTCAATGAACAGTTAAAACACAAGCAATGCAATAACACGTGGGGTAGCAGACAGAGCGTAAATAATATTTTTCAGAATTGCTAAAAATAAGACAGCCAAAATACAAATTATTTCAGAATATTTTACACAAAGTACACAAGATTACTTTACAGCCAAGTCCTACAACAGAAACAGAAGGCAACACAACTGAAAAAAACTAATTCATGCATTTGAAACAAGTCACAGAGCCACTGGGAGCTCATCACTTATAGAGCATCAAGTAGAGAAAATCACAGCCCTATAGCACCAATGAGGTGCAGTCAGGAAAAGGCAGAACAAGGAACCCAAGGTGGCAGCAGAAGAGCTGCTGGTGTTTGAAAGAGTCACCAGCAGGATGGGAGATTTAACCAGAAATGACCAGTGTGGTTCTGGTCAATCACACTCAAAACAGATGAGCTCATCTGAACCATAACACATCCAACCAACAGAGTAAAACATCATACTGGAAACTGTACTTATCAGTACTTATAAGCAGGAGTCTGGAATCAAAAAGTAGTTAAAAAAAATTAACATTACTTAGTTTTTAAAAGTTTTGTAAGTTAACAAGAGGAGGATTTGATGACCTGGTTATCTTCAATAGGTAACCAGATTTGGTAAAAAAAAGATGTCTCTGGTCTTATCTATGGTGCTGGTTATGTGCTCTAATGACTGAAACCCTGAAACAACAGTAGCTTAGGAAGAAAAATTAAAAAGGAGAGAGACAAGCTAAAACTATGTGCATCTTAAAACATCTGGGCTATGCTTGTCTTCCTTCAAATTTTTTTTCAATATTCAATCATCTGCTTCTTCTGCTCATGACAGCAAACTCTCTAAGCCATCAGTCTAAAGCAATCTTCCCAAATTAAAGAGATTTATATAATTCTATCAAAAAGCAAGTAATTTATCTTATAATACATATATGTCTGAGTCCCAAATTTGATTCACTTGGAGCAAATTTTTTACTTTGTGTAAAGAGAAAAGGTAAGATGACATCATTCTGCTTGTCCTTAATAGCCAATGCAATACACAGAAAAAAACTTGAGTAAGAATCCTCAGCTTGTCCCTAATTCAGAAAGAACATGCAATTTGCTATGGAGATATATTCCAGTAGCATGTAAAAAAAACCTTTCTGCAGCAAAAGGTGGTGGTCATGACTCAACAAATCATCCTTCCCTGCCCTCCAGTCCAGTACAGCCTCAGGGAACTAAGAGCTTTTCAAGGCTGCTGCCTCTTCAGTGAGACAGACCAGAAACACCTTTGAATACTAAGGACTCAGTAGCATTTTTGCTGTTGAGATCACATGAGTTTTCTGGACTAATGTAGGTGATTTCATATCACAATTCCCTATTGAAATTTCAATTGATTAGGACATTATTTATTCCCTGCCCTAAAGCACCATTTAGAATGACTTGCTAAATCTCTGTTGGCTTTGCTATTGCAATTTGAATAGCTGGACGTCAGAGAAGGAAGAATGATCTCTGTGAACTCCTTTAATACCTCACAGAGCAAAACCCAAATTATTCTGAACATTAAGCTGCAATAAAACAAATGCCACTCAGTAACAGTTTATTGCCATCTTTCAACCAAATTGAGACTTCATCCTTCAAGAAATAAGCCTAGGCAAGTATGTTTTTAAAAGAAATGTTTTGGCAAATCTACTTTCTTTTTTAACCTAAAGAAAGTTAAAGGAGATGTAAAGAATGAACCCAAAACCATGTAAAGCATTTCCAACTGCAACAGGTCTGATTTAGGACGTGTCTGAAGCTCATTTACATCGTACCACTTCCCAGCACTTCTGATCCATTGATGATCTTTTGCATCACAGGCACCTTCTCAGGCTCTGTGTCTGCACTCCCTGAAACTGCACCACTGAAAAACACAAGTTCCCCAAATTACATGTTTAGCTTTCATTTCTGCAGCCCAACAGATTTTTATTGCACTTTCTTTAAACGCTTCTTTCTCTCCCCAGCCTTAATTTCCCCAATTATAAGTGCAAAGACGATATTCATTAGAAAAACCCCACAGCAGCAGCAATTCAGTTTCCTGCCTCCCTGGTCTCATTTGGGAATCTCCCACTTCCTACCAATTTTTAAGGGTCATTCCTCACTTCATTTTCACATAATCCCCAAACAACCATTATCACATCTTTTCTCAGCATGAGATAAAATATAGACTGTGCTTCATAAACAGTGGAGACCTTAAGACTACATTCTTGGTGGGACACAGCACGACAAATATTTCAGGGATGTCTTGAAATACCCTACAATATGCAACACGTGGCCAGTGAAACAAATCTCAAAAAACCAAGTATACTTTGACTTATTTGAGGAAAAAAAAAAATAAAGAAAAAGAAAAAGGGAAAACACACCAAAATCTCCTTCCCCCATCCCACCTTAGCCATTGAGCAGGTCAGATTTCAATTTCCTTTCTTAGAGGTGGCAGAAATCCTGACCTACTTAAAGCATGATAGGGAACTTTTTTTTTTTTTTTTGCATTTTAAATTTAATAATTCCAAAAAATGCTTTTTCTACAAGCTCAAAAAGAAATGGCAACTGCTATTCTAGTGCATTAAACCACTTGGTGAATGTCATGCAAACTTTTTGAAGCTGAATTATAAGGTCATATTCAATGCAACTACTTTTAGGTATTAAATATAAGGAGAACATGTCAGACCTTCATTAGCTGTGCTGGCAACTCAATCATTTCCTACAGATGGTAGGGAATAAAAACCCAGCCCAGCTCTACTCCAGTGAAGCTGGGGGGAGCTCCACAGGTTATCAAACACAAAGGACCAAGTGAGCAAACATTACTCACCACTGCAAAGACATAACAAGAGCTGTTCTCCCAAAGTTGCAGCACATTTCAAAGAATATTATCACAATGAAAATTTGTGATGCATATTTATTCTTTCAGTGTTTGTTAGTAGGAAAAGCAAATGAGGAGAATGAGTTTCACAGAGGGAACAAGAAGAGAGACAACTTGTATTAAAGGAGGATCAAAAAGACGAAAGCAAAAAAGTTTTAACAAAATACATTCTGTTCTTGTTAGTACTTCTCTCAGTACCCATTCTGCCACAAACCACACAAAGCAGAACACCCCAGTGAAGTTACTCTGCAGCAGATGCAGACACTGGGACAAGAGGGAGGAGGACACAGCTGCCTCCCCACACTGGTGAGATGATCATGATCAAATTGTTGTCAAATGATTTGAAGTCAGATAAATATCCACAAATCTGTTCTTCATTATGTGAAGTTCCACCCATGTACAGCAAATTCAGAGTACAGATTGTTGGGATTTTGTGTGTGGCTCGTTCTTATGTGTGGGAATAGCCTAGAAGAGTATTTTTGAATGCTTGTTTTAGCATAAATCCCACCTGCCACCCTCTGTGGGACTGGTCTAACTTATTTTGCAGAGTATTTTTGTTCATTCCTATCCCTGTGTAACGTTAATGGGAAAGAAAAGAGTTCTCCATTTCCATTCACTACTTCAGCTGTAAATATCACACAGAAAACCAAACCCCACCATTATCCATATGCTTTGTGCCACCCAGAGCCCACTACTCTCCCTGATTAATTAAAGAGCCATGAAAACAAGGAAAAGGAAATCTGGCCCAAGATTCAGATGATCAGTTCCAGACAATATTTGAGCTGATCTGTTTTATTCAAACATCAGCTGAGGAGCAATCCACAATGCTGCAGGTTCTCTCATAATTAACCACACTGCTCCATAATTATATGGGATCTGTGCACATAGTCAAAAGCACCATTTATTTAGGCTCACAACTGTATTAAAGGCCATGTGTAAAGAACATTGTTCCTGGCCTGAGAAAATTTATATAGTATTTTCCCTACCCATATAAATCACACACAATGAATGCTTGATATTATCTAGTGCCACTAAAGCAGTCAAATTAAAACAAATCAGGGGAGAACACCCCTGAGCACACAACTCTTGGAAGCTTGAAATACAGAATTTTGTGCTTTTTATATGTTCCTAGTCTCAATCAAGTCATAAGCCTGTACACAATAATGAAAAGGATTTTTTCACAACCACTCATTCAAAAAAATAAAACTTAAAAATCAATTTTACACATGATTTTTTGATTCTACAGATCCTTGCAGAAAGCAATAGCCACTAACAAAACCCATGATGACCAATGAATGGGAGGTCCAGAGAAGATATAAAATAAAGCAAAGGATGAGTTTTTCAGAAAGCAATGACCCCTCCAATTCCTGGCATTTTGGGGTGCCCACATAACACAGCCCACCTCTAACTTTCTTGACCAAAGCAAGCTGCACATGTGCAAAATATTTCATTCTCTCTACTCAAAACCAAATCTCTAAGGAGATACCACACTGGAAATCTACTCTCATCATTTTATGATGCTATTTTATATTCCTGCTATTTATAACACATTTTTGTTAATTTATTTAAAGATCTCAGATTCCCGTGTACTTCAGCTTGACTTTCAGCTTTTAAAGGGTAATTCATACTCCTTCCATATCCTAAAACCACATGCAACATTTTGGAGAGATGTGTAAGGCACTCCACAGTTTACCAGTATTTTCTCCAAGAAACACTAGGATGTTACAGAAAAGTGATCACTTTCCCTACTCTCACAACATACATAAGCCAAACTTACTAGTAAAAATAAAACAAAAAGGATCCAAAGATAATGAAAAGATGGTTTGACACTGAAGATTGCGCTCAACAATTAAAGCCTCAGAAGAATCCAGTTAGGGACACAGGCTGTGGTTCATGAATCAGGGTGCCATTGTGCAACTCAGGTATCTGAAAAGCAACTACAGCTCAACTGAAAAAGCCATTTAGAGCCTACCAGCTTACCCAGGGCAGAAAATACCATACTGAGTGATTTCCTTGGAAAACCCTGTAAAACGAGTTTGGTGACACCCACTGCAGCACTGACATGAATCCAGTGCACAAAGTTAACCAGTTCAACAAAATTCCCCAATGAAAAAACATGCTACAGTTGGTCATGGAAATCAGAAAGATCGGGCCACATTCCCAAGATGACTGAACCCAACAGAGAAAGAATTGCCCTGTCTGTACAGGTGAAGCAGAACCAACCATTACCTGCTGCCCTGCCACCAACACCATCCCTCAGTTAACTGAGGCAGGGGGATGTCAGCCCCAAAACTGGACCCGTCACAGACCTTAATTAGCTTGTCCAACACACGTTGCCCAGGTCATTAGAAATAAATATATGTGTAAATTAATTCAGTGACCCTAGGGACATATTATTCTTTCCCCTCCTTTCAGGAGGCATTTCAATGGCTCTTTATGTTTAGTGCCATATCTTGACTGCTACAACATGCTGAGCCTTCAAAACCATTTTGTATCAAAAAATAGAATACATGACTCAGACAGTTTTAAGATATAGATGCTTACTCAAAAAAAAAAAAAAAAAAAAAAAATAAAATAAAAATAAAAATAAAAATAATACTCCACCCCAAAATAACACCTTAACAGCAATATATAGTACAGCTTCCAGAACTGACAAGTACTCATCTGCAAACCTTCCTAGTGATAGGGCTGCGACATGTATGAAATACTGGGGTTTCTGCAGAAATCAGTACTATTAAACACTGCAAGGAACCTTCCTTGCTGCCCAGCCTTTAAGTAATTTTAAGGCAAGGGAATGCCAAGATGATCAGTTTTCACCTTTTATCTGAATGCGTTCTCACGGAACAAAGACTCTCCCCCACAGAGGAGTATTTCCTGCTGGTCAGTCCCTCTTATCTGGCTGCTGAAGACCTTGACAATACTGATTGGAGCACTCTCACTTCTCAGGGCAGCTGCACTTAAACCACAGATACAATCACACTCACTGCTGCCCAGGCTGTACAGGTGGAATTAAATCTCAGCCAAATTCTCATAGGCTTTAAATGACAAACTGTTAAAACTGTGGGAACGTGCACAGTGGAGGCAGCTTAAACATAATACGGTTTAATTGCATAAAGATGGGAATGCACTAACAAGATAATGTATGTTTAGTGTCTGCAAGAGAGGCAGCAATTGTCACTCTGGGCATAAAGTCTGACAGCTCAAACTGTCACCAGCACCTGCCTCGTACCCCCACCTACACAGCAGTGAACAGTGAAAGACAAACCCACACGATTTCGGCTCAGCAGCTTTTATCAAAACCAGATTCAGGCGAGGCTAAACAGTCTATTAAATGGCCAGGCCAAAAGAGGTCCTTTGGTTTTGACAATATACAATTAAGTCACTTTTCACATGACCAAACTATCCATTTAACAGGCATGTTAACACTCAAGACTTCATTGTCGATAAGCTAAAAATGTGTGGCTGAACAACAGCTTGCAGTTTGTACATTCTCAGACATAACATGTCAAAATGTGAATTATTTTCGAGCCCTTTTCACTATGAAAAAAAAATAGCCTAATCCTTCAGTCAGTGACTAGGTGGAGAGGTGAACTGGCTTCACAGGCCTCTGGGAATTGAGGTCTCAAGGATGAAGGGGAAACAAACCCTCAGTATTTGGTGGGCTTCAAGGAGATCCTGGATCCTGGATTATTTGAGCAGTCTCACAGTAGCACCGGTAAATAAAAAGCCTGTTCATTACTGTTTGCAAGACCAGGCCCCTCAAGACAATGGCCTACTGAAAGCAAACAAGAAGAACCACTACATAGAAAGGAGAAAAGAAAAAAACAGAATACAGACACTTGAGAAAACACTTATTACATGCACTGGATAAATCCTACATAACTGGAGTTTTTGCTTTCCCTAGCAATACATCGTTGGTCCAGGATGGCTCAACCTTCACCTCTGCAAGCAACCCCAGCACCAAGGCCATCCTTATGCCACATACTGTAGAAAACCCACCAGGAACTACTTTTCACTTGTTCTTTGCTACAGACAAATACTCTCCAGTCTCTGTTCAAAAACAAATGCTATAAAAACTAATTATTAGGTTTTAGACTAATATTAGACTACTTAGACTCAGATTACTAAAAGGAATCCTGAACACTCATCCAGAAAAGTGAGAGCCCAAACTTGACATAAAACTCAGCACAACAGACCACAACCTGCTCTGTTCCACTCCCAATGCCAACAACAATCTTTCCACTGCTAAAATCAAAAGGTTTCTCTTCCTGCTCTGCAGGAATGACTTGTCAACCATCAAATTCACACGCAGCAGAAAATGAGGACAAGAACTGCATTGCCCAAGGGCTGGCCCAAGACATGGAGCCTTTCACTCCCTGTTCTGGAGTCAAAAGTGTACATATTTGGGCACAGTACCAAAAGTGCAGACACTGATTCCTGGGTGTCCTCCCTGAAGATCACTTTGCTGCAAAGGTCACAGAGCAGAAATGCTTCCTCTGTTTCACAGGCTGCTGATGCCACCTGGGGAAAATGCGTCAAGCCAGTCACTCCCAGAGCATTAAGGAAAACCGGTTACAAGACAAAAGCCTTCCTCAGCTCTGAGGAGTGTTTACAAATGTGATGAATGCCAGTGTGTCCTAGCATGCCAGCTTGAAAATAAGTCAAGCACCTGGCCCTCAGCACAAAAGGCTGACTCACCTGTACAGCATCTATTCCGCTTTGAAAAGACCCCAAGTTTAACACTCCTGGGGACACAAAGTACTTTCATGACGCTGATGGGAGTGTGACTTGTGACTTTTCCTGCCCTTCTCTCCTCCTGCACACACCAGCACAGACAGAAGTTGTGGGATGGCTTCCTAAGTCAGGGGTCAAGAAAGATGGGGACAAAGATGACTTGCATACATGAGACCTCTCTGATAATGCACAAACACCCCTGACACCAGCTCCTCTGTTCCAAGAGAAGCATGAAAAAAAAACCCATCACAGAGATAAGGAGCCACAAATCCTTAAATTTATGCTCTGAAGTTCTAATTCCAGTGTTATTTTCTATCCCATCCTGGAGCTGCACTGAAAACTCATGCATGAAACCGGGCCAGTACTTTAGCATGAGACACTGTATCAAGTAACTCAGGAGGAAATTGTTTCTTGTTGCTGTTGTATCTTCACCTTCCCTGCCCAAATCTGTGTACTTTTTAGACTACAGCTCATTCAAGCATTTTTCCCTTCCTTGCAGAGAACTGCGAGTTGAGATTCGTGAAAGGGCTGCTGGCTACTACCAATATAAACAATGTTAAAAAAAGAAAGAGAGAGGGAGAAGAGAAAAAGCAGCTTGGTGACAACAGCCACAACACATCAAATATCAAAGTTGCTTCACTGCCATTCCTATAACCTTCCAAATAGATTTTGCCTTGTATTACCTCCATTTTCATTTATGTACAGAAGAAAAATAGGCCAAACAAAATCCATCATTCTTATGAAGGACCATACTGTGCATCCTCCTGAGTAATCTCCCACAGCAGCTTTTCATTCACAGTGGTGACAACGTTACAAGCCCACTGTGAACCAAATCCCTGCACAAGTTTTGAAAGGACCATGGAAAGATCTAAACAAGAACTGAAAACTCTTCCCCCACTCAAGAAGAAAGTTGTCTCCTTCCCAGCACAGCTCTTTTCAAATTGCAACACTTTCAGTAATCCACAAGTGATCCTTTTATTTTCAGGAGCAAACTTTACATAACATGAAGAGGCAGTTCCTTGTCATTTGTTTAAGCAAAATCCAAATCCAAGCTACACCATGTTTGAGCAAAAGACAAATGGAGCCTCTGCAAGCTCAGGTTGTCAACTAAAACAAACATCTTAACTCCCACTGTATGAATTGGGGGAATTGTGTGGGATCATTTGAGATCAAAGCTTTTTCTGCATGGCTGATACACACCTACACAGGCATTTTAGACTGTAGGAATGTTATCAGAACACCATTATTCTGGCACAGGACTGAAGTCATCAACTAAGACACATGAAGATACCTCATACAGATTTATATATTTATTTTTACTAGTATCAAATATGGCTACTTCAAGTGCAAGATCAAGTGTAATCCTACAGTAGCTTATCCTATTTTAGATCTGCCCTGCAACCTCTACAACAGCATACATGCCCAGGAGCAGTACAAGGAGCTAATTCAGCTGGTAACTAGTTTAAAACCCTAAAAGGAATCACCTGCCTGAACTGATTCACCATTCAGTGCCAAAAAAAGGGTTGGAACACAAGGATGGAACAGGCATGTGACACAGGGAACACCTGGATTTTAATTAGCTGGAGTAACCAGGGAGGCTCAAGTGGAAATCAACACACACCTGCAGCCAGTAATTTGTACTTGTTTCTTTAACCCCACCACTTCTCTTCCTGTCGTCTTTATACATAAAGGGCATCACCAGTGATGTCTGACCATGTCCAATGCAAAAAGCATTACACCAACCTGGCCAGTCACAAAGCTCATTTGTCCTGGAAGCTGAGTGTGGGGATAGACATAACATTTTGGGCCCAAGCAATAACAGTACCACTGGAACAGGTACTGGGTACAACCATAGATACCTGGCAAAGATAAATGTCAAAACACAATTTAAGACCTTGAGAGGTATCCCTGCACATGGCAGTGGGGTTGGGTACTAGATGACCTTAAGGTCCATTCCAACTCCTTAACACTCTGTGATACAATAACACTTGTAAAAATTCCAAAATTACACTGCAGAGAAAAGCTAAAGTATAATTTCCTTAAGTAATGCAAATACTCTTTTCTGGAATGCCCAGCAGCTACTCATGGGATTGGCACATTTTAAGTTTAAGACTTTACATTAGGAGCTTTCAAAAGACTGGTTTTGTTGGCTGGGGAAGCAGGCTGTGTATTTGAAATGTTGATGAAAAAAAATTTCTACATTCCCATTTTAGCACATATAAAAATGTAGAGACCCCATAATATCATTATGATTTTTCTCATCAGTAAGATGAGACAGTGCTGCTTTAATATCACAGGAGAAACACATAAGCATAAAAAGTTTTATATCAAGAATGCGAAAGAAAAGTAAGAAATTAATGATCCTCTTATTCACTGTATATGCTTGATGTCCAAAAAAGTCATGGATTAAAATATTGTGATTAGAGCATAAAACACATCCTGCAAGATGAAAAATACCATTCTATGTCAATAATAGTACACTACCATACATACAGAGGAACCACACCAAGCCTGAGTCCTTATTTTGCAATTTTCTAACATGTGGGTGCTAAACTCTAAAACAAAGCTTAGGAATGTAGCTTTTATGCACTATCTACACATTCCTCAACAGACACCAGGTAACAATACTCGAATTATCATTGAAGGATCTGGAAAAAAAAAAAAACAAAACTCTGCAGATATTAGGAAAGAAAAATAAGTTTTATTAATGTAGTTGCTCCAAACTTGCACCAAAAACAATGTTCTGTTGTGAAATGACGTTGAATTGGTGTATTTATTACAGTCCCTAGTCAAAAGCTGACCTAGTCAAACCAAAGACTGGCAAGTAAAAGGTCTGGTATCACTCAGAAGAAGATGAGAGAGCTATTTAAGACCTTTGAACTGATCATATTTAACCGGGGAAATGACACAAACCTACACCTCTCCCTCATCTCATTCACCCACAGCTTCTTCTGTAAATAATCCAAGCCAAATATGAGAAGTGACTGTATTAGGACAAACTCCAAGTCTGGTGCTATCAACATATCTTAAATAAACTGTTTGTCTGTGTTAAATAAACTATTTAACAGAAAAACAGTCAGAAAAAGTGATGTACATTTTTCAGAAGTGAAAATAAATAATAGGGGTTTGATATAAAAGTAATCATCACATGCAGAGTTTCACTATTTCTATGGGCTACTTGCAGGAGTGAGGCCATGCTGGCACTCAAGCACCTGATAAAGTGAGCCAGTCTTTTGCTCACCTGATAAAGTGAGTTCCTTCATCCACTCCTCTGTTCCTTCATCCACTCCTCTGTTCCTTCATCCACTCCTCTGTTCCTTCATCCACTCCTCTGTTGTACTGCTCTGCATGCCAAATGACTAGGAAATGGGAATTCTAAGTAGAAAATTGATTTTTTTTTTTGTAATTAGCCATCATAAATTCAGTAAATATGGATATCAGTGCACAGTGGAAGTGTTTATCACTGACACACAGCTGGCACTGCCCAGAGTGAAGTCTCTAGAACAGACCAGCACAGCAAACATTCCCTTCCCTACCTCAAGACATGTCAGACGTAATTGCCCACACCAGATCTGATCTTGTAAGGAAGGAGTCTCTGAAAGCCTTGAAAATCATTTAGGAAAGCATTCAAGAGGTAAAAAAGCAGTGTTCTTGCAGGGCCATGCACTAGGGAACAATCCAGAGCAGGGATTACAAGCCAGGGTACCGCAGGCACCGCAGCCTGCACTGCATTTCCCACAGCCTCCTTCCCCTGGGCTAAGGCTCCCATGGCAGCAGGGCAGAGCTGACCCAGGGCAGGAATGGCATCATCCCTGCCCCACTCTGGCTGCCTGTGCTCTCTGGGACTGCCCCCAGCCTGTGCCAATGCTGGCAGTGCCAAGGACACTGCTCCAGATCTGCGCCTCCCAGGAGACACCAGCCCAACACCTCTCGGTCTGCACTGAGGAGAGACCACCAAGGTCAACAAGGTCTAAGTCTCATTAAAGGCTGAATAAAATTGTAGGGCTGCTTCACATACCTGAAACAGTTCAGGATATCCATATGATGTGCTCAGCATACTGTTTTCATTTGCAAAGCTGCTAAAGAGTGCTTTAGAAGTTGGATTTAAAATATACATGGAAAAACATCCTGCTGGTGTAATGCTCTAGGTAAATCAATGCAAGAAAATAAGAACTGTCAAAAGAAATCAGGCTAAAAACATGTGCAGCTTCCTTCTGGTACTAAACTAAGATTTCTTTTCAAGGAAGTTAACAGATGAAACAAAAAACTTCATGTTACCAAGGATGGTATCATCCCATCTCCTCCTTCTACATCACTCCTTGTATTATCACAAAGGCAATACTATGTGTAGTAGAGAATGTTTCTGGTTATTAAATTTTATGTTTCTCTACTCAGTGGCATCACATTATATGTGGCCTTTTCTGCAATTAACATCCAAAACACAAATTAAATATTTATGGATAATGTCAATTATGATTATGAGAAACAATAAAAGGACCATAAATTAAATAATGCAGATAGAACAATAAAGTATTTTCACATGACCAAAACAATGTTTCAGTGTTAATGCTTTCTTATTCTAATTGAAAATGTAATTATGTACTCATAGGTGTTGTTATTGAATAAAATTTGGTAAACAATACCATTTTTTCAGTATTATGATTCCCAGTAAGAAAAAGCCAAGCAAGCCCAGTTTCTTCTCCCAGTGCAACGTTGTTGGATGTTCCATAGCTATCTCCAGTTTGAGACTGTCCAGAGTGCAGGAGGGTTTACAGTCGTTCCATTTTCTGTAATTAATTATCCCAATACTATATTTTGTTTAGTACTACCAGCTACTACTCTGCCACATACCTAAAATATTTTCCCATTATTGTACTTTTTAACTAAGGAACTAACTCTAGGCTTGCTAAGAAATAAAAATATTAATAAATAAAACAATTTTTTTAAAAAATGCAAATACTCCAATATGACACTGAGACAACTACCTTGTTGTTTTAAGGTCATTGCTTCTGCTTGCTGAGGCTGATTTTTATTTATAAAAAATAAAAAGGTCTGAAAAAACATTTTTACCAAACGAGCCAAAAGTCATCAGTGACAACTTAAGGAATTGTAAATTACATGGGACACGCTGTTCACAAACAAATCAGATTTATGGTTATGTTCAGTTGTTCCTGTTACCTGAAATTAGAATTAGAAGCTCATTAAAAATGAATACATTTCAGAGAATGCAGAAGCACAGCATTATATTGATGAAAGCTTCATTAAATTTTCAATGATAGAGCTGCTTCTATATTTGTGGAGGAAGGACACAGTAGAAAGAAGCTTGCACAATTCTCCTTCAAGCAACTTTGCATCTTTCTACTCTCCCTAGAAAACAAATGGATTTTAAAACAAAACGCTGGACTAATTAGGTGTAAGAGGAAGTGACTGTGGTCGATTGTATTCAAGGCATGGTCACTTTCAGTTGAGCATTTGCCTTGTATATTTTTGCCAATTATACAGCTGATACTCCAGAAGAGTGAAATCAGGTTTGAATGATCAAGCTCATATAAAATACAGGCTCTGTACTTTACCTCAACTCCATGGCAGAGTCACTTTTTAGAATATTCACTTAAAAAAACCCAGAGTATTGGAAATGAAGCTTTACCTAGCTAACAGTAAGAGATAATTTCTTGTGCAAGCAGAAATGTAAATCTATTTATCAAAGTCATGCAGTAACCAAGAAACAGACCTATGACAGAAAGCAAACTATAGCCAAGCCCACTACTCAACCAAATTTCTCATATTATCATTGGCAAGTCAGACAATTACAATATCCATATGTAACACAGGCTACACGAAAGAAAGGCAGAATCAAAAACTCAAAAGTGAAAATTCAAGCAGTCTGATCCCTCTTGTGGTCGTGCACCACAATATAAATTTATTATATCTCCACATTGTGTTAGCCAGTTTCCTTTGGAAAAAAGGCTTATGCAATCAGGCTGCTATTCAGCTCCTCCCCTCAATATCCATTACCTTATGTCAACTAAGCCAGGCAGCTGGGTAGAGGCCTCAATGTCATGTTCTTCCTCTAACAACCTGCACGATATATGGCCTGGGCATTACATGTTTTCCTTACAGTTAATGTGCATGGCCTGCCAGGCACCAGGATGAGGGGGTTGCTGTTTCCAGTTTGTTAGGATCCCACCTCTTTCAGCCTTTTGGATAGGCAACATTCAGCTAACACACACAGGCAATGCCAGTTTATCCTCAGACCTTGTTTATTCTGCCCTGCTCAAATCCTGCTTCGACACGTTTACTGTTTTCCTTCCCCTCTCCAGTTTTCTTTGGCATTCACAGTCAGAGTTAAATAACTGACCTTCTCAAAACCACCATGAGGTAGCATTATCCCCACATTACCAGATAAGGAAATTAAGCCACTATAATTAATGCTTGAAGCATGCCCAAATTTCACATTCCTGATTTGAGAGTGATTAGCATTAGCGCTCTATAGGATTTCCTCTGCTCAAAGCCCAGCTCCCAGGGGAGGGTGGGAGCAGTTGCACAGAGCCTGCACTTCCACAGGGGCATCCCATGGGCACAGCAGAGCCCCTATAAAATGCTGCACACCAGGAACTTGGCCAACTCCACCCCAGGGCTCCATAAAACAACTCCAACACCCAGGTGCTGCTCCAGTCCATTGAGGGAACACAGGATCTGAGTGTCCTTCCTTCTTCTCCTGGCCAAGACTTTTGTACCCAGGCTTGGCTAATTCCCAGTTAGACACCCACAGCCCCTCACCACAATGTTCAAGCACACACACTATCCTCACCTCTGACATTCCCACACCTTCATCCTCCAAGAACTTCACATCTTCCTATGCTCATCACTCCTTCTCTCAACCCCTGCAATGTCCCTTTCCCCAAGCAAGTCTCCCTTGTGATCTTTGCCATTTCTTTTACTGCCATACAGTGAGACTGGGAGTCAGACTCCCCTTCAACCACTACAGCATTTCAGTTTCCCCAGAGCCACAAGGTATTTCCCAGTCACACCTTCTCTGCAGAAGGCTCCCAAAATCTATCAGCTGGCAGCAAAAGTCCCCCACAGACCTCCTGCAATCTGAGCTCCCTAACTTCATCCCAAGAAACAAATCTCCAAGGGGATGTTTCACTCACACATCACTGAGATCCTGCCCACGTGAAGGCAGCTAATTCTGCACACACCTCCTGTGTTACTTTTCCCCAAAACCAGGCAGACAGAATTGAAATCGAGGGTTTGTTTTGCAAATTTTGTTGCAAGAGTATAAACTAAAAGGTTCAAAGAAATCAGCAATTCTAGACTAAGCTCAACAGACAAGTATCTCCAGCTCCCAAATTCCTTCAAGTCTTCTCAGCTGACGATCTTCAGCAACATCCCATCATCCTGGCACTGCCCTCAGTCCTGATAACCTCCCTCTTTCCCTCTACAGAACACAACCATACCCTAAAACTAAAGATAATTTTTCATTTTTTTCCCAGAACAAGGGTTCTTGGGGATTTAAAGGCAGTCTCCCATTTCTAGCTCACAGCACATCAGTCACAAGCTTATCAAAGTACACAATTGCCACCGACAGTCTTTCCTGACACCAGGGTGTGTAAGGACTATTTTTTCAGTCTTTTAAAGCCTACAGACACTACTTCTAGAACAATCTGGACTCCTCTGTTTACACAAGGCTATTCATACACTCACAGTAAAGATTACCTAGTCACTTGTTACACCTACAGATTGTTCAGCTCCTAATCCCCAGAAAGACATCTTTTTACAGATAAACATATGACACCCTCAAGTAAGACAAAGAAGTTAAACATTTGTCTGCCTGTACTTGCCTGGGCCCAGAGATCTTCCTCATTCACCCTGGCTCAGAGGGCAGCTCTTGCCATACATCTAATCCCAGTGCCAGACTTTCCTGCCCAGTTAGACCCAACACTTCCCATTCTGCCTCAGCAGTCTTAAGGTGTCAACATTGGCCAAACCACTCCCTTACCTTTTGCTGTCTAGGAACATCAGTCCTCCTCTGCCACCCTGGCAGAGACTGACAGTCTGGCCACACTTCTTGGAACTAATAAAAAACTGAAGAGTAAAGCATTCTTGGGAACTTTCACCTCAACACTCCTTAAGAGGAAACCAACAAAATACATTTCTTCTCACTCTGTCCCATCCCACTATTTCCCTAAGTCTGAGCAGAGCCCCTTATCTTCTCTAAAATGCTAAAGAAGTTGTCATGCTCATGTTAAGCCCATGATTCTGCAAATGCTTAGAGATAATCTAACCTCAGTGCCAGCCACTGAGGCAAGACTGTGTGGGCACAGCAAAAATCCTTACCTCATGTTTCTCAATTCAAAGCCAAAATATTTATCAGATAGATGACTTCCTCATTGTTCCTTTGTGACAGAGTCATCTTGTTCTCACTGATCTGAACTGACATACATTCCACACAAAAAAAAACCTGCAAGAATTTCCTTATACATTCTTTCCCCTCACACATTATATTCAAAACAATTTAATACCATTTTCAGAGCATCCAAAAATGTTTTTAGCTATGACAAAGTTTTATTTTGTCATATATAGCAGAAGTTTCTGCTAAGGTCTAACCAAAATTAATTATTGCAAAATATTTTTTTATAAAGAGAAACCAGGTAAATGTCATTACAAAATTCAGATTACTGTTAGGACTACTTGTCCTAACTTGTCCTATTGCAGCCAGAGTGGTCTGTGAGGAAACATCCACTGTTTCCTGAATATAATCAAACTAAAAGAGGGAATCAGCAACATGAAATTGAAGTGTCCCCATTGGAATCTCAGCACAGTGCCTGTCCCACAGTCTGTTATTTTCAGAGGTTTTTTTTTTTCCTTATTTCCTTACCAGATATGAACAGTGGAGTACTCAATTCAACTTCCAAAATACTGAAAGGGCTTTTCTTCAAACTTCACCTTCAGTTGTCCAGGGGGGAGGAACAACCAACCAGAGCCCCAAACAAAGAACATGCACACAAATGCAACTTCTGGGTACAATAGGGCACTTCTGGATCTGCTGTGAATATACAGTTACCAAGACACACATGCTTTCTAAAATGACTCAGAAATCTATTTGCTTAATTTCATAAATATTAAACCTATGCATATGGCTTATTAACATCTGACAGCTAATGCAACCACACAGAAGCATGCCCATTGTCCTTTTTCCTCAGAAACCCACAGAATTTTTGGCTTCAATTACAATGAAGTAGATGCAATTAAAAGAAAAAGAAAAACCTGCCTAATACAAAATTGTTTAAACAGCTCTTGTGTTTGCCTTCTTTTTGAGAAGCACTTGTTTTCACCACAGAGATTTACCACTCCTGAGTCAGGTATGTGTTACCATATTCACCCCTAACAGGGTGAGCATTTACCCAACCCAGAAGAGCCCAAGCATGCTGGAAATCTTCTCAAGATGGGCACCCAAACCCATTTCCAGGACCACAGAAATACAGAATGGTTTTGGTTGGAAGGAACCTTAAAGATCATCTCATTCCAATCTCCTGCCATGGGCAGAGACACCTTCCACTGGAACAGATTGCTCAGAGCTCCATCCAGTCTGTTCTTGAACATTCCCAGGGATGGAGAAGCCACAGCTTCTCTGGGCAACTTATGCCAGAGCCTCATCCACCCCCACAGTAAAGAATTTTTTTCTAATAACTAATCTAAACCTGCTCTCTTTCAGTGTGAAGCCATTCCCCCTGACCTGTCACTGCATGCTCTTGTAAAGTCTCCAATCCAGACTGCAGATTTAAGCAGACTGAATTTTCAGAACCAAGGAAAAAGAATTTACTTTTCCATTTACTGACTGGAAAGACAGCATATAAACAACAGCTTTCCTTTTGCCAAGGTCACAAGGAGCAGAACCATAACTTAAATTTCCAAAAAGTACTTACAGGGAATGAAGAGTAGAGCTCTGTGAGCTTTGCTAAGCAGACAAGAAGTATTATCCAGCAGACATAGCAACTGATAGCTCAACAGAGAAAAGAGATGATTTTCTAAATATGTCAGTTTTAAAACAAAAGAATTAAACTGAGGCATTAATACCACTTCATCAGAAGTATCAAGCCCATGACTCAGAGCCAAATGTAAAAGCAAATATTCACTTTCAAAACTGGATGGCAGAAGGAAATAACCTCTTGGGTATTTCAGCAATGATTTAATCACCTCCCATGACTAACTTGTAGAGACTTTGAAAGACTAATGGGATGGAACTGGATCCAAAGAGCATCTAATCCAAATTAATAAAACCAGGAATAACTCCAAAAAGACAAAGAAGAAAGATGACCTAGATTTTTATTCCTTAAGAAGTCAGGGGAAAGCTTTCTTTCAGAGGGAATACATCCCATTTAATATTAAAAAAAAAAATTGCTTCTTCCTCTGAGGAAGCAGACAGGCTTTGATTGTGTGATTACTTCAATCAAGCATCAGTTAAAGTCTCATAGCAGATCTGACAAAATCAGTAAAAACCTCCCTGATGTGTCTCCCAAGTCAAACAGAAGAAATTAAGAGAATTCTCTCCAGGTGGAAATTATTGGGAATGAAATACATTTACATAGCTTTCATTATTTATCTCCCCAAAGCAAATCAGGCATTTTCAAGACCCCATCAAGTTCCTATTCAGGTTGATATTTTCAACTGCATGTAGTCCCAATCTGCTGTAATCCACCAAGATTATTCATACTTTTCATACAAACAAGGATTTACCATCCAGAAATCCAAGCTGAGATGTGATATGATAATAACAGCAAAAAACCAAGCCTTAGAGACAAAACAGAACACTTGCTCTCCCAGACAAGCCAACTTTTAAAGCATGCAGCTTCACAAAATGGTTTAAAAAGCCAAATTAACATTGTGTCATAGGAAGGTCCTTCCTTCCACCCTATTCCTACCTCATTTGTAGACACAGATCCTACAGATGACCTTGCACCACCTCTGATGTCTGACTAACCATTCACAAGCCACTTCAACGTGCTAGCTCTGTACAAACACCATTAACTGAACAAAAAAGCTAATTTTCTGCCAGGTTAGCAAACTAGATCAGCTCCTGCAAGGGTCTGGTAAGTACCAAAGCCTGGTGGCTCTTTTCCTTGTGCCTGCTGCCTGCTCACAAATCTTGAATCCACACTTCCATGGCTGAACCAGCACACTCATACTTGTTTGTGCTCCAAAGCCCACACACCACTTTTTTTGGCCTAAAAATCATATATATCACAGCCAATCTTTATGTTTACAAATGACAGCCCTGAATCATTGTCCTTGTATATCTTGCATTCGAGGTATTTTCTTTAGGAAAAAAAAGCTTGCCAAATAAAATTCAGATGCATATTTAAGGTCCCCTAATTCCCACATACTCAAATTAAAAGCTACAGGTCTGACAGATCTTCACTGCCTACCTCTAGTTTAGACTTCCTCACTCAAACTCACTTGGCTGAAATACAGTTTTATGCTATTTTCCACAGTCTCCAGGGCTTCCCCCCATCCTAGAAGAAAGGCATTTTCTTGAACCACACTGCAGAGAAGAATGCAGCAGGAAGCCAAGCCATCCTTTCACTTGGAAGGGGTTTAAACAAGAAGATTCCAAACTGTTTTCCAACAAGTCCAGCCCCACGCATTGGCATGAGACCCCAATTCCCCTGAATTCACCAGGGATGTTCCTACTTCTACCTCCCAGGGAATTTGACAGCCACAAAACTCCAAAAGCTTCTGACATTAAAATAAACACACAAATAATGAAACCTCTATTTCTTCATCTTAGATCCCGTTAACACCGCAATTAGAGCTCTCCAAGGATGCACTTCCCCTCTAATGAATCCCTGGAAACACCCTAACAGGGTGCAGGGCAGATTAGAGAATCCCCACTACACAACTTGGTGAATTGATGTCTCCCCTGAGCAACACAAAGCCGGGCCTAGAGACAGTAACCTTTTTTACACTGCCTTCGTTTTGAAGCCTTATTAACAAATTAAATGAGAAATAAATACATCTCCCTCTGGGAACAGGAGAAAAAAAACCCTACATTTCAGTAAGGAGCCCAGACACCTTTCCGTAAGTCTCTTGAAGACAGGAAAGAGATCAGAAAAGTTTACAATAAAGCAAGTTCATCAACTACCATCTAAGACTGTGGTAGTACACCAACAAACCCAAACCACCAAACTGGCAGCAGCTGAAGTTGAGCTCCTCAGTTTTCTGTGGAGCTGCTCTGGCCCCTGAGCCTTTGTCTCCCAGAGATGTCAAGCCTGGACACTTTGCTGAGACAGCACAACAGTTGGCATGACACTGGGGAAGAATAGGATCTCTTTGCTTTTGCTGGTCTGCAGACACTCACATTTCCTCTCCCTATAAACCAGGATGGCTCACAGGTAGCTGGAGCACCAGGACTGACTTCTAACAAGAGCTTTACATACCAGTTTCCTCCCTCCTCCCTATAAAAGGCAGTGGGATAACAAAGGTGAAGCAGCAGTCCCAATTAACTACCTTTTTACCTAACATTTTTGTGTCTCCTCTTGGAGACCATATGGTCCAAGTTTACAGCCAAGAATAAATCTCTTTACCTACCCTGTTTGCAGTAACAACTTTAACGTTCTTTTAATGCAGGTTTGGGTGGATGCATTTCCTTTCCTCTTTATGTAAGTAAATCAGTGGGATATGCTTAACCTGCCTCCTAAAACTCAACACAGGCCATGAAATCCAAGCAGGCAGAGTAAAAGATCATTCATAGTCTCAAGTGAAGCCAGGTGGATTACAACTCCGTTGGCAAGCATGCACCCAGCATCTGCATGTTTAGAAAAGACTCCAGGAATTGTCTAAATAACCAAAAACTGTCATGCATGCATGACGGATTTTGAATATAATTCCTGAGTGAACTTCTAAAAGAAAGCAAAGCCATCAGTGCACCTTAGAAACTAATGCATTAGAGGACTTTAATCAAGCATTGCTCCATAATTAGACACACTTTTCCCTGCACAAAAGTTTTTTTAAAGCCAAGTATCTGATGCCTTGAACCTCTGCTATACTTAAGAAAATAAACTTTAAAAGACATTCATTATTCTTGAACTAAGCATTTCCTTACTAAGTCCCATCCTAGAACAACTTTTAACTGCTAATTTATCATCCTCCCTCCCAGTGACAGGGAAGATTTATAGTGGAAAAGGCTTATTTAACATTACTCTGATGCCAAAAACACATGGTGTTACACTTTTGGTGATATTGGTCAAGAAGCAATAACCAAGGAAAACAAACTACCAAGAAATAAACCCCAAAACACCCATTCCCACCATTGTAAGGCTTGGCAAGATTCCATTGGAATAAACTGCAGTGGAATCCCAAGCTGAAAGCTGTTTATAAAAGACCAAATGTCCGATTTCATCCTCTTGCAGCCACCTGCCTATCCCTTATCTCCACTGCAGCACTGCTGTGCTTATCAGCACTCTGATCCCACTCTGCCATGAGCACGTTCCAGAGCCCCACTGCCCATGGGAGAACTGATCATGCCAAACCTACAGCATTAGGAGAAAGGCACTGTGAGTTTTCTAACACAGGATCAAGCCACTGACACAGGCAGAGATGCAAAGGATGAGGGAGAAATGCTACCTGCTGCCAAAATCCAGACCCAATCTGATGGCAGGGTCAAGGTCACAGTAAGCAAAGAGATGGGAGGCCAGCACAGGGATTGTCACACATACCATCTACCTCAGATGAGATTTAAATTAATGAAGTGAGGAAGAGGAGAAGAGTGAACAGCCAAACCTCCAAAGCAGAAGATTTCATAGCAAGAACCTTCACTGCAGCCATCTGTCAAAAAAGAAAGAAAAAACAGGACATCTGTTGCCCAACAAGTTCTCTTATAGTCTGAGGTGTGTTTTTTATATGAGGTGAGAAAAAAAAAAAAAGAAGGGGGAAAATAAACCATGATAAAAGGAATGGCTCTTCTAATTTCATTCTAATCAGAGAGCAAGAACCACCTAAGAATATGAAAGTGGAAACAACCTGGCTGACAGAGAGCATAAGAAAACAACTCTCACAGTTCTTCAGAAGGGAAAACAGAGTCACAAAATGAATAAAATGAACTCATGGTAAAACCACAAGCTTTCTGAAACCCAGATGAAACAAAGATGTGAAGCTTACTGACAAATCATATCAGCTAAGTAAAGGCTCTTCTACATTTTAAAATTCAAGTTATTTTGCACAAGCACAAATCACATCACTGGAAGTCACTTCATTAAGTGAACAGCACAGTTGACAGAATAGGAAAGATCAGGGCTTTAGGAAAGAAACTACCAGGAGGCAGCACCGAAGTTAAAATGAAAATATTCCTTCAGAATGCCTGCAATGCAAGAAAGTGCAGCTGAAGCAGGAGCGCATTAACCCACTATTCAATGAGAGGGAAAATCTCTAACAGATGATGCCAAAGCACTTGGGGCATTTTCTGCATCAATCTCCATTCAGTAAGATGGATTAGCTGGCTAATGTAACTCATAGCACAGCAGAAGGAGTAGGAGCCCAGGCTAGAACTGGGAAATGCATTACAGCAACTGCTCCAAACCTCCCGAGCCAGCAAAACCACGGCTCTGAATTTTCCATGCAGATTTATCGGCACACTTCAAACGAGAAGCACCATAAAGGCAACGTGCTTCTGCAGACAGCTTAATGAGCTTCCATAAACCCATGGACGTGTAGTCCATAAACCTGTGGACTACATCCAGGGGTTTCAGCATTAGGAGTACTTCAGGTTTTCAGATCTTGTAGGTGTAATCTTTACCCTTTGTAAACTGAAAAAGCAGTTTTGGACCACCTCTACTCTCTGCATTAAGCTCCAACAACCTAAAGAAGGACTAAAGCACTTGCCTCCGAAGAGCAGGAAACAAGTACACTGGAAAACAGACCAGAGTCAGGCTTACCATCAGATACTGGGAATATGCCAAAATAATCTGAGAAAAAACCTAATCTTCTGCATATTTCAGATAACAGAACAGATGAGATTCAACACACAATTTCTTAGGAACAAATCACACCAAAGAAATATAATTCCTCCCAATGACATAGTAACAATATAAGCAGTAAAACAGCAACTACAGGCAATATAGTTCTGGTTTAACTAGACTTTTGACACTCTTAATCTCACAATCACATAATCTAAACAAAAGCGGAACATACTGAAGTACTCGAGGTGATTAGAAACCCACACCCAGAGATAAGCTATCATTATTTCAGTCAGAGAGAAAATTGGTAGCAAGCCCATTCACATGGCTCTAATCTTTTCACATTCCCCACTGTTACAGAAAGTAACCAGGGGAAGAGTTACTTAGCAATGAAATTACTGCAGGCAACTTCACATTTTGCTGTTTCATTTGGATTTCTTATGGTCACAAGCAACAATTTCCAATATCTCCCAGGCATTTTGTCCACAAACTACACATTGGAAAATATCAGAATGTCAACAGAGATTAATCCCAGACAGTTTTAAAAACTTGGATGGAAGGTCTCAGAATCCAAAGTCACTTGAAGCAAGTGCAAAAGTCACCTGAAGTAACAAGTTGTTTAACAGATCAAAAGATAATAACCATCTGCACAACATAACATGGAAAGCAAGCTTGAATCCTGTTCTTCCCACAGATTAAGCTGAGTCCTAAAGTGCAAAAGAATCTGCGGCTTATGCTCAACATAAATCAAATGTATCACCAAAAAAAAAAAAAAAAATAAATCAAGATTCATCATCCTGCCTGGATAAAATGCAGATATGAAAAGAACACAAAATAATTTTAACTCTGGCTGTTGTACTAATGACTGAGATAGAACACCACGTCCAATAAAATGCAAATCAAGTGGAAAAAGCCTAATAAAACCCAGTGAGAATAGCCCCCAAGTGTAACAACAACAACCAAAAAATTAAAAATCACTGAAGAGAGGAGACTGAAACAATGGGATTTCTTCAGAGTTAAAAACACCAAAGAAAAAGCCCTCAAAATATTCCAGACATTTCTACAAAAGAGAAGTAATAAAGAGTTCACAAGTGTATAAAATTCACAGTGGAGTTCTTAAATGCTTCAATTATAGCAAATAAATTTAGATTGGAAATTAGGAGTAGCATTTTCAATGGTAAAAACTGCAAAATATCAAAATAGATTGCCTAAGGATAAATCTCCATCAGAAACTTATGTTAGCTCATTTGCTTTGGGAGCTAATTAAACATTCCTTCCTTGTGAATGAATTATGGTGAATTTATGAGAACAAGTGTAAATTACTTCCTTTCATTCACAGGTGGAGCATCTGAGCTTCCAGCTTCTAGAAGGGTTACTATGGAAATTTATTAACCATTACTAAGAAACAACTTGCAGTATGAAGGCTTTGTAACACTCTATGGAAACAATAATAGATATACTACCCTGAGGGAACTCTTGGAAGGAAAACACAGAGGAGAAGTGGCACACTTGAACCACATCGAGACGGAGAGTCCTTAATTACAACAAAAACAAACCCAGAGATCCTACTCTGCAACAGGGATGCAAACAACAAGAGCTGAGGGGAAGCAGAGGCAGCCCTTGTGCAGAAACAAGAAGCAAGGCAAGAACATCAGCCCCAAACACGATGTCAGCAACTGCACCCAGTAAAGCAGAAAACACCATTAATATTCTCAAGCAAAACTCAGGTAACAAAAACAAAACAAAACAAAAAAAAAGCCCAAAACAACTGAAAACCAGTGCCGGAGAGCAAACTGAGACATGCTGTCCTCTGCTGGAAGTGGCTCTGGAGGAGCCTAAAAGCACATCAGGACCACTTTGATCAAGTCCTTTGATCTTTGGTGAATGCAAGATCGAGGCATCACTTTACACTCGCACAGCTTTGCCTAAACGGGGCTGTTGCCTTTTGGACTCCAGCACTGCTGTCACCAAAGGGACACTCCTGAGGCCACCTCTCCTACACCACCACACCTTCCTGGCAACAGAAGTGCTTGCAGGACCACAGAGAACAGGAACAGGGAGCACAATGAAAAGTAACACTTTTTTTTTTTCCTAAAACAATAAAATAATTCCTTTCTTGTAGCTGACTTCCTTCACCCTGTTCGCTAAAAACAATGTACCAAGGCAAGCATCTTTTCAATGTAATTCACAGTTAGTTTAAACATATACACATCACAGGAAAAATGACAAGACAAGAATAAAAATACAGAAAGGGCTGCTACTGCAGTAATGGATTTTTGTGGTGTACATCCAGAAATAATTTATAGTACAGCCTTTTAAACTTCCACACTAACTATGGATGGTCTCCAGATCTGAAAGTGAATGAGTTTAGGCTATTTGTGACTTAAATCAACAAGAGCCAGCACTGGGTACTATCTAAGGGTTGAGTTTTGGGAGAAAAGGGAGAAAATAGCAAACACTGTTCTTGAAGGAAAAAAATAAAACAGAAAAATTAAAAAACACGAATGAGTTAAGACTACTATCAGCACAGGTTTGCAAGAGGATTTTCCAACATTCAAATCAGTATCAAACCTTTAGCAAAGCACTCTTCAATTCAGCAGAATTAACATATTGAAGGAATACATCGAAACGTCTTTTTTTCTTTACTACTCGAGCAGTTTTAAACAAGAAATGTTGAACTCCATAGGAAATGTATTTTTCCCTGCGTTTCCGCTTCGCGCCCCGAAGCGCCGCAGCCCCGCGGGACAGAGCGTGTCCCGTACTCCCGCCGTGTCCCGGGGTTCCTCCCCGCTTCGCCCCGGGAATTTCACTGCGGAGAAGGCACCGGGAGCAGCGCGTTAAACCCACACCGGAGCCACCCGGGCTGACACGGACCCTCCGGGGGAGGAAACGGCGGCACAGGGGCCCGGAGCCGCCTCGCAAGCACTGGTGGGCTCTGGCGGAGCCGGTGCCGCCGCCACCCCCGGACCGGCGGGGGCAGCGACCCCTTCCCCAGGCCCCGCCGCACGGTGCCCCGCAGAGCAGCCGGGGCTCCGGACCGCGCCCGCTCCCCCCGGGGCCCGGCGCCACTCACAGCGTGTGCCCGCAGACGTTCACCATCAGCTTCAGGGAGGGGTTGCGGTACTTGGTGGTCTTGCACCGCGGGCAGCCCAGGTCGTCCATGGCCGCCTCCCGCTCCCCTCCCTCCTCCCGCCGCGCCTTCCGCCTTCCGGTGCCGCCGCCAAACGGCCCCGCCGCGCCCAGCGCCGCCCCGCGCGTTCCGCACGCGTCCCGGCCGCGACACCGACACCGCCCGCCCGAGCGGGAACGAACCCGGGCGGCAGCGCCTGCCCGCCGGCGGGGCTGGGGCTGTGCGAGCCCCGGAGCTCCGGCTGTGACAGGGGGACACGGCGGACACTTGCCCATGGCTAACCAACAGGAACCACGGAATCGATTACTTCGGGAAAGACCACCGCGTCAACCGGACCATGGCACTAAGTGCCACGTCCAGTCTACCCTTAAACGCCTCCAGGGATGGTAACCCCCACGGCTTCCCCGGACAGCCCATTCCAATGTTTAATCGCCCTTTCTGCCAAAAATTCTTCCTTAATTGCCAACCTAAACCTCCACTGTCGCAGCTTAAGGCTCTGTCCTCTCACCCTGTCGCTGGTAGCCCGGGAGCAGAGCCCGACCTCCACCTGGCTACAGCCTCCTTTCAGGGAGTCTCAGACTGTAATAAAGCCACCACTGAGTCTCCTTTTCTCCAGGAGAAACACCCCCAGCTCCCTCAAAGGCTCCCCATAGAACTTGTGCTTCAGACCCCTTCCCAGCTCCGCTACCCTTCTCTGGACTCGCTCCAGCACTTCAATGACTTTCTTGAAGTGAGGGGCCCAGAAGCGGATACAACAAAACTCCCTCAGCCTCAGTAACAGCACCGGGAGCGTTTTAACCCTTCCCGGGAAAGCCGCAGGTGAAGGAGCCGCTTCCCCACTTCCCGGGGGCTCCAGGTGGAGATGGGGGGGGGGGAGCGGTGAGAGGAGCGCGGCCGCTTGATTGACGGTTGCCATGGAGACGCCGTAGCCCCGCCCTCCCAGAGCGGCGCAGCCAATGGGCGGGCGCGGCCGGGGCAGCGGTGGGCGGGGCCACATAGTCTTGCGGCGGGTGCTGGAGTCGCGGCGGGGGGAGCGGCGGAGCGCGGCCGGGATACAGCAGCGATCCCGGATGGTCACTGCGGGGCCGGGGGAAACCTGATCGGCTAGAGCAGGAGGAGGAGAGGAGAGATAGGAAGGGGGGAGAGGAGGAGAAGGGAACGCGGGGGGGGAGGGAGGAAGGGAAATAAAAAAAAAAAAAGGCATAAGAAAAAAAAGAAAAGGAAAAAAAAAAAAAAAAAAAGGAAAACAAACCGAAACATGTCTTCTGCCTCCCCCGCCACGGACGACATCGTGATCGCGGTAGAGATCAAGGAGGAAAATGTGATGGAAATGCTCTCCGAAGCCCCCGACGGGCCCGCGCCGCCGCCCCCTCCCGCCGCTGCCCCGTTCCCCATGGAGCATGCAGGCTCCGCCGCCGCCGGCGAGGAGGGAGCCGCGGAACAGGTACTGCTCCATACGGAACTCCTGGCCAGGAATCACCACGCTGCCTCCTCTCCCTCCTCTTCATCATCTTCCTCCTCATCCTCCTCCTCGCAGACCCCCCTGGCTTTCTCCCCGGACCACGTCGCCTGCGTGTGCGAGGCGCTGCAGCAAGGTGGGAACCTGGACCGCCTGGCCAGGTTCCTGTGGTCTTTGCCCCCGAGCGATCTGCTACGTGGCAACGAGAGCCTGATGAAAGCCCGGGCGCTGGTGGCTTTTCACCAGGGCATCTACGCCGAGCTCTACAGCATCCTGGAGAGCCACAACTTCGACTCCTCCAACCACCCGCTGCTGCAGGAGCTCTGGTACAAGGCTCGCTACACCGAGGCGGAGCGAGCCCGGGGCAGACCCTTGGGGGCGGTGGACAAGTACAGGTTGCGGAGGAAATACCCCCTGCCCAGGACCATCTGGGACGGCGAGGAGACGGTCTACTGCTTCAAGGAGAAGTCCCGCAACGCGCTTAAGGAGCTCTACAAGCAGAACCGATACCCCTCGCCCGCCGAGAAGCGCAACCTGGCCAAGATCACCGGGCTGTCCCTCACCCAGGTCAGCAACTGGTTCAAGAACCGCAGGCAGCGGGACCGCAACCCTTCCGAGACCCAGTCCAAAAGGTGAGGGAAAACTTTTCCTCCCCGCCCCCTCTCCCGCCTGCCTTTCCCTCTCCCGGCTCTTTCTTCCCTTGCAAACATGGCGCTTACCTTCGGTGCGCCTCGTCCTCCCCTCCTTCCTCCTCCCCGCTCCCTCGTTCCCAACACACCCACCCGGCCCGGCTGTGCGAGGCGGCGCGGGGAAACTTCCCGGCCCCGCCGCCCCGCGCTCCCGGGGGAGCTCCCGGCGCGGGGGAGCCGCGGGGCGGACTCCCGGGAGGGGACGGCACGGGGGTGTTTGTTTCCCCCCCACCCCCAGCTCCTTGTTTTTATTCAATTGTCGCGCCTGACAGAGTTAATCATTGACGGCCGGAGGACGCGCGGGGTCCCGGCGCTCCCTCTGTTTTGAAACCTGACTCGGGAGCGGGCCGGGCTCGGGTTTCAGCGGGGGAGCGGGGCCGGTTCCCGGGGCTCCCGGCCGCGCCGCGGGGCGGGAGAGGAGAGGAAAGGAAAGCGGCCCCGGCCCTGCTCCGCCCGCGGCCCGGGCTCGGCTCCCCCCGCCCCGCGGCGGGGGCGCGGGCAGGTGGAGGTGACCTCCCCGCTCCCGCCCCCCGCCCTCCTCCGGGAAGGGACGGGAAAGGGGGAGAAAGCGCGGGGAGGAGGGGGGAGGAAGGGAGCGGGGAGAGAAGGAGGGAAAGCGGCCGGCGGAGGGGGCCCCAAGGCATTTCTCAACCAAGGGCGCGATTGTGCCGCCGCGGCCCCTCTCCGCGGGACACATCAAAGGGCGAGGGGGGAGGGAGGGGAGAGCGACCGAAAAATGCAGCCGAGGGCGGACCAGTCAGCGAAAAAGCCCGGCGCAGCCCCGGGCGGAGGCACAAAGGCCGCCCCCCATGCCTCCGTCCCTCCCCCCGGCCGCTGGGCACGGCCGGCGGTGCCTCCGCCGCTCCGGGGGCAGCGCGGGCCGGGGTCTCTCCCTTCCCCCCTCCGGGGGCGGCAGGCTGAGCCCGGAGGGTCCGGCGGCACTTCCCGGCCTTGCCTCACATCCCAGCGCTTTGCCAAATGGCCGCGGCCGGTCTCACATGTGTGGACACCCCGGGCCGGCGCAGAGGGGCCCAGGCAGCCCTCTTCGGTCGCCGGGGTGGAGGAATTTATTTACAGCTCCATAACCCAGTCCGTAAAGTTTCTCCTTTGGCGAGTGTTTGATATGTTCTATTCTAAGAAACCTCTTCCCTTGGCTTGAATATTCGTTTAAAGTGGCTTGTAAAGGTAAAACACAGGAAAAAAATGATTCACGGAAACTCTCACATAGTTGTGTTAAAGCAAGAAGTCCCCCTTGGTGCAGAGATCCTGGTACACTCTGGTAATGCAATGTCATCTCTCCATCTTTTCCCATAGCGAGTCAGATGGCAACCCTAGCACAGAAGATGAGTCCAGTAAGGGGCGGGAAGATTTATCTCCCCATCCACTCTCCAGCTCATCCGACGGCGTTACCAGCCTCAGCCTTCCCGGCCACATGGAGCCTGTCTACATGCAGCAGCTTGGAAACACTAAAATAGCCTTGAGCTCGTCCGGTGTCTTGTTGAATGGGAACCTCATGCCTGCCAGTACCTCTCCTGTCTTCCTCAATGGTAGCTCGTTTCTTCAGGGACCCAACAGTGTCATACTCAATGGACTCAGCGTGGGCACTTCACAGACTGTTACCTTAAACTCGCCCAAAGCTGCCTCGAGTGTTGTGAGCAACGGGGTATCCATCACTGACATACTGTCATCATCATCATCAGAAGATGTTAAAGACTTCAAACTCCTTCAGGCTTCAGTCCCCAATGCCACAGCCTTCAGCCCTAGCAACATCCCAGTCACTTTCCCAGGATTGATACCGAGCTCAGAGGTGAAAAGGGAAGGCGTAGAAACTGCTGCTTCCCAGGATGGAGGCTCCGTAGTTACTTTTACTGCTCCTGTCCAAATAAACCAGTATGGCATTGTCCAGATCCCCAATTCAGGAACAAATGGCCAGCTGCTGAACGGAAGCATTGGTTTTTCTTCTCTACAGCTGCCTCCAGTTTCTGTGGCAGCTTCACAAGGTAAAAGCTTTGCCTCTTGCAGTAAGAGGTACAGGAAAAAGTTGGAATCAGGCACACTTAGCGTTTTAGAAGCTCAGCCATGGCCACACACAGAACATCAAATAATACCGTTTGCCTCCCTTTATAGTGGGTTATGCTCGTGGGCCTTCTGTTAGATAAGGCTGAGCTCCTCTGTTAAGAGCATGGAAGGAGGCCTGGTAATTTACACCCCTTTCATCTCATGCTGTTCACAGAAGTCTGTGATACGAGTCTTCACTAATAATCTGTAAATTTTACATGTTTCAGTAATTCAAAATATTCCCCATTTGCCACCGAATTCTTTTAATGAGAAGGTTCATAAAAATGAAAATTATGGCAGCTGGAAATTGTTACCGTTGTTGTTCTTGTGGTGGTTGTTTTGGTTTTTTGTTTTCTTAACGAAGGCATTTCACAAAAATACATTTTGAATTACTGTAGACATAACAAGACCAAGCAGTTGCTTGTACATTTTCTGTTCCATAATTAAGAAAGATTAAACTTGAAGGAAACAATAGAAGAAAGCACTAGCTCGTAGATATAAAATGTGAGGCTCTTTGGATAAAACTTCCCTAGTCCAAGGGAAATATGTCATCACAGGTTCATGTGCCAAGTGTGCAGGCTCCTCCCTAAGTTTGCTTTAGAATTGGTCTTAACATACCATAGTCTGAATCTTGCAGCTGGCCAGGAAGAATCCCAGGGAGCACAAACCTAGTTCTGGATTCCTTTTTTGGAGCAGGTCAGTTAAAAAGCACAGTTGAACATCTTTGGTACTCATTGGCCACTTTATCTTTGATTATGAAAGTGATTAAGCTGGAATGATTCTTTCTAGTTTCAGGAGCTGTGGACACTATAATGAAAGTCAAATTGTGCTCATGTGTTTCTTTGAATTTAACGTGCATAGGGTGTGAATGGTTCTTGCTGAAGCACAGGGAGAAATACTGAAGCTGTGCAACCACATTTTGAATGGATGCACAATTATAAGGTCCTAAAATGTGGCACTCACAGGCACTGAAATTTATTGGCACATAGTTTAACCAAGATTAAAGAGAGAAGACCTTTAGTCTGAATGCCACCTGTAATTACTAAAGCCACTTAATCCACATGCTCCAAGGCATAAATTAACCACCAGCAAAGGTGAGAGAAAGTTCTGCCCTTCTAAGTATTGTAGGACTATTGTGTTTGAAAGTCCTAAAATTCATAATAAGCTCTTCTCTGACCATTTTCCCCATTGTTAAAAATACTGACTGCCCACTGGAGAGTGATCCACCATATCTCAGATGCAGAAAAAAGTTCTGGTTGTCTTGGATGGATAGCTGGCTGCCTATTCCAATTGAAGCATGCTGCAGGCTATTTCAAATAAGCCAGTAAATAATACTGACAGGTAACTTCAAGTTACTTGGCTTTATTATTCTAGTTGACCCACGTGCATAACATCTTTATAAAATCATCACTGGCTAACTGAAATTAATAGCAAACTAAAATATTCCTCGTGTGAGAAATTCATCTTTGGTGCTGTTCTAAAATATTCAGCTGTGTCTAACTGTAGTCTCTTATAATTAAACTGCTTTTGAGAAAGAGAGGTGTTCCAAGTGGGACTCTATCCCAAGAGCCAGTGTTTCTTATTTTAGTAATTACCATAATGGCAGCTGACATGGCACATCTAGTGAAAACAACTTCAGGTCATCTCTGGCCACCTCTTCTTGCTTTGGCTCACTACAACATCACACGAGCAGTGTGATGGCTTTTAGCGAGGGCAGGCAGAGCTGGGTGACTTTTCACAGTGTGGTGGATGTGGTAGGATTAAGATTTTAGGAAAACATGGTAAAGCAAGGTGAGAGGGAATAGAGCTGAGTGTTTGAGGATTACTTAGTTAGACCGATAGAAATTACTGGTTTTTTGTGTTTTCTGTGCAGGTTGGCTCGGGCAGGTTCTGCCCAGCAGTAGTGGATTTCATGTGACGTGTGTCCAGTTCCCACACACAAGCTGTAGTCTGTCACTGAACTATCTTTAATAGCTTTTCATGCTTCTATTCTTAGATAGAAATTGAGTGGTGGCAACTAGTGAAGGCCAAAGCACATTCATTTTAGTCACATGGCTGGGGACTTTTTGCCCCTTAATGAGAGTCTGAAAGATACCTAATCTAATATACCAGAAACTTTATTTTTTTAAACTTTGCAGAAGCAAATTCTATTAACAGCATTGATTTCTTTGCACCGAGTTTTCTCTCACCTGCTACTAAAATTGAATTTCAGTGTTGCATGAAATATTAGTGTATATGTATACTGCAAAGGTAAAAAAAGAAAAAAAAAACAATCAGGACTGCATAACTCTGCCAGCTGTAATCTCTGTTTTCTGTTCTTTTGCTTCCCTTTCTCTAGGTAATGTTTCAGTAAACCCCAGCACATCTGATGGAGGAACTTTTACGACTGAATCTTCAACATTGCAGCAAGGAAAGGTTTTCTTCAGCCCCCTTGCTCCAAGTGCAGTGGTTTATACAGTTCCCAACTCGGGCCAGGCAGTAGGATCTGTCAAGCAAGAAGGACTGGAAAGAAGCCTGGTGTTTTCTCAGTTGATGCCAGTCAGTCAGAATGCACAACTGAACGTCAACGTGTCTTCTGAAAATATATCCAGTGCAGGACTCCAGTCCCTGGCCTCCTCCTTAGTGAATGTAACGCCCTCACATAATTTTTCCCTCACACCACCAACTCTTTTAAATGCTGCAGAACTGAGCTCTGGGATCTCAGAGAGCCAGTCCATGTCCTCAGCCGTGACCAGTACCTCTACAGTGATATCTATCAGCAACACTAACTATGCAACCCTTCAGAACTGTCCCCTCATCACCAGTCAGGATCTGTTGTCCATTTCCACAGCACAGCCCGTGCTTGGAGAAATAGTTTCAACAAGTGGAGAGCGTGTCAGCCAGCCCCCTGCACAAGTGCACCAGGATTTTGGCAGAGAGCACAGGTTGGTTCTGCAAGCCGTACCTGATGTCAAAGAGAATTTCTTACCTAATTCTGAGAGTAAGTCAACTGGCAATTTAATGATGCTGGATTCCAAATCTAAGTATGTTATGAGTAACATGGTTGACACGGTATGTGAAGAACTGGAAACGGACAAAAAAGAACTTGCCAAACTGCAGACAGTTCAGATGGATGAAGTTATGCAAGACTTGTAACTTCTTTCTTTTCTTGCTTTCTGTTTTAATAGATAAGTCTCCTGTTGAGGCCCTAACAAACACCTAGCGGGGTGTTTGTGGCATTTTTTGTTTGGTGTTTTTTTTTTCATTCAAAGAAACCAGAAGAACATTTAAGTGGTCTGAATCAATGTACAGAGGAATCTCCAGCAATGGAATGAGGTTGCTGCACTTGGTTTGCATGCAGTATTCTCTTTTAAGCAGATTAAAGGAGAAAGGAAATGGCCAGGGCAAGTACTGAGGAATGGGTACAGGTTTGGCTACCAGATACTACCCTGAAAATTTAACTAGACTCTCCATAGTACAACATACTCTCAACAGTAAGTATACACTCCTAGCTTCAGATGGAAAACAAAAATCTCACTCCAAAATGATAGAAAAAGTGCAGTCATTTTTTTCTGTTTACTTCCAGTCCATGGGCATTGAGAGATTTCTAAGGAACTCCAGACGATACCTCTCCGGCTACTTTTATGTTGTTTGAGGTTAAGAAACAAAACAAAATCAATATTGTTACTGGTATGTTTGCTTATTTTCCAGCAGACTTGCATTCAAACCAAAAATCTCACATCAATCATGTACAGGTTTCTAAATGCTACAGCTAGCATTTTGTCAATGCACCAGAAAAGGCATCGTTCAAAACTCTAATTATGCAATTCAGAAGCTTTCTATCCAGTATGAATGTAAATATTGTTTCAGTTCTTATAAAGGAGACTTTTTTTTTAATTAGTACAATGGATTTTATTTATGGTTTATGTTCCCTTTCACTTTAGACACAATGCATTGAAAAGGAAAATGTTTTCTGGCTGTTTAATTTATTTTATTGTTTGAGCAGGAACTAAGCGTAGTTATTTCTGACAAGGTTTTACTTTTTTGTAGTTTTTTTCCAAGCAATAGACTGTAAAAGTAAAATGTTAATCACACTGAAACTAGAAAATTAATTCCCAGTCTCACAAACCCAGGAGGTCACTGTTTCTACCCCCTCTGTCTTTGTGTTCAGGGTTTTTTTTGTTTGTTTTGTTAGTAATTTGCGAATTAGTTGAACACTTTTGTGTATTTTTTACAGAATTCCACGTGCCTTTCTTCCTTGTGGCCTTATCTTTGTTACTAAAGCACAGTGGCAGGAGGAATAAAAACACTGATTTGCAAATATCCGTCCTCAGGGCCAAATCCTGATGCCTTACTTCTGCAAGTAGACCCGCTGACTTGGGTGCCCCTGCTTGCACAAGTAAGAAGAGGTTTCAGAGTGTTTTGGGCTTGGTGGGTGACATTTCCTGGCAGTGCAGAGAGCCAAGGGTGGGTCCTGGTCCTTCTGCAGCACATCAGCAGGAAAAGAGAGGTGTGCAGAGGGAAGCTCTTGGCTCCAGCCTCAGGCAGATGAGCAAGAAAGGTTGGATGTGCAGGCTAAGGAAGGGAACCCCACGTTTTACATGGGCCCATTGGCCAAAGAGCCCGTGTGGTCAAGCAAGGCCCCCATCCAGGAGTGCAGCTGAGTGTGTATTTTTATATATTCTCCCAGGAAAAGCAGCCTAGGGGATGATGGTGGGAACTGCAGCAGCCGTGGTCCGTGCCTGGCTGATGATGGGGACCCACTCCTTTCTCCCTGAGGACAGCAGAAGCAGGTGGAACAGATCTTAACCTTTCCTCCAGAGGAGTTTTTGTAGCATGGAAAAGCACATCCTTTAAGCTTTAAAATAATAAGAAGAATTCAGATGTACAAAAATGACATGCTGTTTATTCTGGTGGGTTTGGTTTTGTTATATTTTATCTTAATGTGAATATATACAGTAACTAAAGCATGTGTTCATCCTCATCAGGGGCCTAGTCCAAAGCCTTTGGAAGGCAATGGGAAATGTTTTTATAAGCTTCTGTGGCTCTGAATCAGGCTCAGAACAAAACAAGATCACTTGTAAAAGACAAAAAAACCCCAGAAAAGTAATTGAGGTGGCATATCCCAGTGTGTTTGTCTTGGTTTTAACTGGTTCCATGGAAAGCTTCTGGGGAATGGAGGTTTTTCCGTGCACCGTGAGCACAGCATCAGCATTCTCGTTGTAGTTTTGCACTATATTGCCTATTTTGCTAGGTTTTCTGTGGAACCTTGAGGCTGAGCTCTGTCAGTGAGCACTGGAGCCCACACTGTGAGCCAGGGTCTCCAGGGAAAAGTGCAGGGAGAGGGAAGAAGGAGGGGAGCACTGGCAGCTGTACGGAGCAGCCCATCAGCAGTTGGCTGTCCCCACGTGCTCCCAGGCAAACAGGGTGTTTGAGGCAAGCTCTTTAAAGCAGAGATTATCACAAGCAGGACATGGAGCTGTATGTTCCCCTGGCACGACTTTCCCTGACGTTCCCAGGAGCTCCGCGTGAGCGGGGAATTGGATAGTCCAGACTTCTCCTCACTGCTCTGCTTGTTTATCTGTTTGCTGGGCCCCAGCCTGAGCAATCTGCTTCCCACCTCTTCTTCACCCATGTAGCTAAGTGGTGATGACACTAGCAGTAGCTGTATATGCTGTGCATGGAATCATTCAGCCATTTGGAAAATTAGAAATACCCTGTATCGCTGTCATTTTAATGGAGAATGTGTACTTGGCTCCAAAGGAGTTGAAGGTGGATTAACATTTGGTCTGTGAGGCTCAGACTATATTTGGAGGCAAGCTAGGGAATATTTCAGAGCAGTTGTTGGTGTGATCATCTCTCATAACTGAAGAGACTGTGGTGTTACAGCAGTACCTGTTACTTTATTTTTATTTTTCCTTCCTTGCATTCATTGTGTTACTGAGGTTCTGAATTCCATGGCTTTGTGGCACAGTTGATGTGAAAAACTGTGTATGTTGTTACAGTGGCACATTTCTTGGAGTGTCTGGTACTTCTAATAGAGACTTCTCACTCTTCAGTGGGAGTGGAGGATGTACATAAAAGCAGTGTTTTGGGACAAAGTAAGATTAATCTATTCTAGTCTTCCAGATATCAAGTGACTTCTTATTATCTTTTACTCTGTCCTTCTTCCTTTCTTTCTTTCTCCCATTCAAAATAAGTGTCATTCCCTCCAGATAACGTAGTTATAACCTCATGTTTTCTGCAGGTACATATGCACAATGTAAAGACTCATTGCACGGTACAGTGTGTTTAAAATAGAAATTTAAATAAGTAGTTTTATTCCTTACAAGGGTAAGTTTTTATTTTGTGGCCCTCAGGCAGGCAGGCTCACTGGTCTCAATAGACAGTACTCAAAGCCCCAAAAAGTGTCCAGGGCCAGATCTTTGGCTGCTGTAAATAAGGCATTGCTCCACTGATTCCCAAACCAAGGATTTTTACGTGGTGTTTAGGGGATTTGGATGCTGGTTTCCCATACATGGGAAGGCATTGAGTGTCCAAGCCCCACAGACAGCCCTTATTATCACATTCTGTTGTTTAAATGGAAGGTATGTCTACCTGGCATACACATTCCTTCTCTTCCCTCCCTCTCTGTTATGGATAAGAATAAAGGATCTTTTCAACTTCACATATGTTTGTAACTTTTAAGTCCACTGGAAATCTTACAGGAAACATTGCCAAATTCTACTGCTTTACTAGTCCCAGACTCAGCTTTGAAAAATATGCTTAAAGTTCAAGCAAATTCTTACAAAGCATGATGTTGAAAACCCCTGTCTTCTTTACTACTTTTGATTAAAGCTGCCTCTGTTTCACCCAGAGTTTTGCAGAAAACCAGAAACACATTGAATTGAACACTCTGTGTGGACTATTAGCAGCATTATCCCTGTGGTCTTACCTGCAAGGACATTTCAGCAATGTAAATCACAGACTTCTGTTGGCCAGGTCCTCAGCTGGGCTAAACTAGCACGTTTCCTTTGACTTTAATGTCCTTTCATGCCAGCTGGGAATATGGTCCTTTCATTTCACTCATGTTAGGTCAGGGATGGATTTGGCCCAGTACACAGTGGCAGCACAAACCAGAGCACAAGGCTGACACTTGGCTAGAACCAAACAGTCACAGTCTATCAAAGCATATACCTCTTCCCATTTACTGCTTTCCCCTACCTGTGGATTCAGGAAGACTCATTCAGAAAGTGACTTCACCCAGAAGTGAGGCTGGAGCTGTTGTTACTCCTCTCAGTCTGAGACTGATGACAATAATGCACAGGTTCTGGCTTCAAATCCTGCAAAATCACCTCAGTAGCAATTTTCAGTTAAATAAATCAGGGTGGAATTTGGCCCTGTGAGCACAGGAGCTTTTAATGTACGTAGATTTCCAGTGCCTGTGCACTTTTCTTAGCAAGGGCAGATGAACAAGAGGGTGCATCCCTCCAGTATCATGTGAAATATGTGTGCAGGGCTCTGGAGACATGAACTGCCCAGTGCTTGCGGTTGAGAAGAATGTCAAATAATGAAAAAGAATAGTAATTTTATAATTCTGAAAACAAAAATAATGGTATTTTTAAAAGCAAGGATGCCTGAAGTCTTCCTGTATCTCCTAGCAGTTATTATTTTGAAGGATATTTTATACCTTAGTTGTATGTTTCATATAATTTAAAACTTGCTTCTTAAATTTCTGAACTCAAGGAGGGGGTGAATCTTCTGGCTTTCAGGATTCACATTCAGAGGATGTTTGTTTTTTTGCTGCATGAACTGTTTGTCCAGAACTAACCAGTTACTTCTCCAATATGGGTTTTATTGTGCCTTACAACAAATATTAAATTAAAGCAGAATGTACGTGTTAGAGGAGGGAATAATCAAGAAGACTTTACTGCACTGTTAGGTGATGCTGCCCCAGAGTATATCATCAAACATATCTGTGCTTAATTACCCAACCAAAGAGATCTAAAGTATGTATGTTTGTTGTACTGTAATAGGGGTTTGTGCCTGGACAATTAAGTGTTTTATTTGTATTCTGAGATGATGTGAACTTATTTTTCTAAACACTATACTGAATAAACTTTATATTTATACACATCTTGTGTAAATGTTTCTGTTTGGATGTCATGTGGGGGCTTTGACTTTTGAGTTGGAAAAGCAATCTGAAGTAGAAACTTGGCTTCTAATGACTCATCATGAAAGGTGATGGCAACTAGGAACGCCTGTGCTTGCCAGGGATTTGATCTAAACCCTATTTGAGCAAGAATGAGACTTTCTGTTGACTTGAGGGGTTTCTGTCAGAATTCTAAAATACCGAATTAAAAAAACATTAATCTTATACCTCATATTGAACCTATTTGTGTCTCAAACTGAATTTATACCATAATAAGCTAGATTCTATTAAAATCTTTCCACCTGCTAGTTAGGACTAGGCAGTATTTACTTGTGGTTCCCATGACATTGGCATGCTCTCTGTGTCAGGGGCTTTTTTTGGGTAGGTGTACTCCTATTTGCTAAATTCCTGTTTGTTGAAATTTTTCTTTAAAATGTTTTACATAGTGTCAGACTTGGTTTTGGCAGCCTTTTGAGAACAGCTTGAAATGTATGTTCCCCTGATATTAAAGGATTTAAACACATTACCATATTACTTCAGATCTGTGTTCCAAGCACCAGGATTGCCTGGTTACGATTTTGTTGCCAAAGTGAGCGACAGTGAATCAAAATAGACTAATCTGTGCAGGTGAAATATTTCCCCCACTGCAGCTATTTATACCTTAAAGATAATTAACAGCCTGTACACACCAGCAGGAAAACATTCTTCCATCCCCTTAAACTGTGTTTAGGTTATAGGAGGCAAGGTGAGGTTTGAGAGTTTGGTTTGGTTTGTTTTTTTTAATAGATACAGTTAAAAACGTGAAATTCTTGATTTTCTTACTCACTGAGACATTACCTTGGTGTTTTTCACTATTCCTCCACCTTTCCCACTCATCGCAGCTGCCTCCCGCTCATCACAGCTCGCTGGCAAAGCACAGGAGTCACCTCCCAGCCCGGGGAGCATCTCCCCTCTCTGCAGCTGCCAAAGTAAATCCAGTTACCTGGGAGCAGCCCTAAGGTAGAGCCAATTGCCTCATTGCCCAATTCCTGTTTCCTTCCCAGGAACTTGACTCAGTCCTGTTGCGGCTCTTCCCTGTGCCTTGGTTCTGCATTTTCCTGCCCTGCAGATACCAAATTCCAAATTCGGGCAGCAGCTCTGTCCCAGCTTTGTTTGCAGCAGGAGCTGAGGATCTGAAGCCATCCTTCAGCCTGGCTGGGAGCAGCTTCTCTCGTTTCTGCCCCCCAATGCAGACAGGGGAAGGAGCTGCAGGACCACCACTGACTCCAGCCAATCCCCCGGGAAGAGATTCCTGGCTGTGCAGCCCCCACGCTCTGGATGAAGTGCAGAGGTTTGAGAGCAAGAGAGAAGAGGAAGGTCTCAGCAGTGTATGCAAATGTCCAAATTCTCCCTGAGCAGCCACCCATGCGGTATGCAGGATGAATCATGTCCTAACGGAGCGCATTCCTGCTACTTTGGAGGGCTCCGCAGATGTGTTCCAGGTCACGCTGGGCGAGGAAACCACACACAGCCACGGCTCCTTCTCCTCTGGCAGCCTGTGCACAGATGGAGAAAGGGGGGACAGCACCTTTGGAAGGGTCCCTGAGCCCCTGGCTTTCACACAGAGCCTGAGGATGCTGGAGGGAGGAAGAGGAGCTGCCAAGGCAGTAGCTGGGATGGAGCTGATGGGAGATGGGTGGTTTCTCCTGATCTAGCAGGGAGACAAGCTGGGAAGGGAGACAATGCTGGAAGACAGCGCTTATTATCCTCTATATTCATCTTGATTTTTCCCTGGTGCCAGATCAGAAGGGGATTTTGCTGCTCCAAGAGGCAGAAGTTGGGTCAGTAAAACAAGGTTTTAATATGAGTACTCACAGTTTGGAAAGCAGAGTTCTCCTTCCAGGCTGCATCCCCTGTTGTGGTGATCTCTGGCTGCAGAAATCTCTGGGCTGGAATCTTAGGCCAGTATATGGATACAGATCACATTTTTAATATAAGAATACATTTTAGAAGGAAAACTATTCCCAGAAATAGGAATTCATCTGCCAAGCAACGTGCACATAACCGATTTCACACTTAGAGGTGCCAGAAAGTTCAGGAATGAGACCAACAATAAAAAACCAGCACACGTGTGAAAAATCTACAGCATTAAAGCCAGATTCAATAAAAATAGCACCTAGTTTATATGCTACAGAAGCTGGCACACGCCTGCAAAAGCTGAAGGAAAGAGATAAAATGTTCAGGAGTTTCATGCAGTCCAGAGGAGCGGAGCAGCCCTGGAGCAGAGCTGATGGTTACTCAATAACTCATGTACCATATTCTCCTGCATAAGTGCTTTAATTCTTCACCCTGCTACTTCTCGGGCAGAAAGACACAGTTTGGAATACTTGAGGCTGATCAATAAGCTTTGCTGTGGCAGCCAAAGTGCTTTGTGATAGACCTTAGGTTATGAAAGGACTCCCAGAATATTACACGGCATCCTTCTCCTTCTGTCTGCAGGCTGACAGGCAGCGAGTTCCGTGCTGTGGGATCCCTTGCACCGCCTGCAGCTGTGAACCAGCCCCTCCCCTGGGGCCTTACGGTGCACAGGGATAAAAGCAGGCTGGGAGGAGAGAGGAGGGGAGGTGATGTGATGTCCCAGGGCCGTGCAGGCGGTGGGTGGCACACGCAGGTTGCAAAGCCAGGTCTCTGACTCCCCCTGTTGCTTTGCCACCTCCTCGGGAGCCCAGTCCAGCTTGGATGCAACATCCCTTGACAAAGCTGAGCTTGCTTCTTTAATTTATTTATCGAGTTTACAGCCACCTTCTCGTGCTGACCAATAGCCCTGTTGATAACTAGGCTGGCCCTGGACCAGCATCCCTGAGCCTCCAAGCACTCAGCCTCCAAAAAACTGTTCCTGCCTGGATCATTAGCTCAGGGTGATGCACGTGCAGGCCCTAGAGGACTCCAAAGCCACCCACTTCCAGATCAAGGCAATCTGAGAAAGGTTTGACTCATCTCCCACCAAGTCCAAGGAGTTGAGGGGGAGAAATGCTCAGGGGAATGAGGAAGGGTTAGTCCAGAGCCTGAGCTGTGCATGCTCTTGCATGTCCTAAGTCAGTGGTTTCTTAAAAGAATACACTGAGACTAAATGACAGTTTAGATGTTACTCATGTCCTAGGGAGATGCTGGGGATTCTGCTATTTACTGCTGCTTAATCAAACCAAGGCAGGCCAGGGGGTCAGAAGGCCGTTCTAAAAGGAAACCCTCAATACCATCCCAAGCACATTTACAATCTTTAAAATGTTTCACATAGTGTCAGACTTGATTTTGGCAGCCTTTGGCAACAATACAGGTTGTCTGCATTAAAAAAAAATCTGTAGTGTTTTTGCATGCAAGTGGAAGCGAGCATTGACAAGATTAAGACTAAAAAAAAATCTTTATTTTGAGGTCTTCTTCTCCCTCTTATATTAGAGGGCAACATCACACTCCCTGTGTGGGGAGTCACATCAGCTGCTGAGGGCTGCTATAGCACTTCTTTTCCCTACTGATGTAGTGGTGTTCTCCACAGAACTTCAAAACATTGAGGTGTTTTTACTTCTGACATCACCCACGGGGTTTACTGTCCCCCAGATTTGTCAGGAAAGCAATGAACTCCAGGCCAGAAGAGTAAGACTCATTTTTACACATCTGCCCATGAGGACAAGGGCTGGGTACAAGACCACACCAAGCCCAACATCCAGGTGAGTGAGCACTGAGGGGCTTCAGCTGAGCCCCTATGGCATCTTCCCCATGGGGTTTTTTTTTTTTTTTGGCTTGTGACCTCCCCAGGACTCACCAGATAAATTCCAAGGGAGGTGTTTAGGGGCTGCTCTCATTTGCCATCTTCCCCTCAGCCCTGCAGACCTCTTGATACGAGGTGGGTCCCAGGACTTCCAAAAACAGCAGTACCTGGCAGCAGGGTGTTGATAGCAGCCTATTTCGAGGTCTGGCTTTATCAGGGAGGGTCTGGAAGTGCTCCCAGGAGCACAGGACATGCTGCACATTCCAGGCACGGTCGCCTTGCACTGACCAGCAGTGCTGCAGAATGCCTGGTCCCAGGACAGAGATCACACAGCACCAGCCAGCCCTCCATGGCTCCAGGACAGTTCACTGGGCAAAGGTGCCAGGAGGACATTTGGCACCTCCTGCTACGCTCAGCAGGTCTCAGTAAACCCCTTCTGGCCTCAGGTTCTTGTAACCATTGTGGGGTTTTTTCTTGTGCAAATCAAAGGCAGAGTTAACCTGAGCCTCAGTCCAAGAGAGCTTCATCCATTCCTTTGGAAAAGTCAGCCCCAGCAAATGACACCACTTGACCAGTTGCTCAGGGTTTGTATTTGTCACCAGTGATGGCAGCAAGCATTGCTCACCAGTACAAGGTGAGAAGTGCTCCTGTTCCTCCCAGATTTCTTCACCAAGACCTGAATCTTTCTCGCTTACATTTTGAATCAGTTTGGGTTACATAAGCAAGTCTTGTTTCAGGTGAATGATGCTCATGACAAACAAGGAATAGTCATTTGCTGGTGGCCTGGAGGACCAAGCCCTCAGATTAAAGTACAGGGTGAATCCTCTTTCTGTTCATCTCATAACTGTTCTCAATTATTAGGGTCTTTTGAGAAGCCATAATAAATGAATGTGAAATAAGCAGCTGTTTTGAACATACTCATAACACTGGAAAGCAGTAGGAGAGCTATATCTGAGCCCAAAACTAGAGAACACTCCTCCTCAGGTTTTACCAGAGCCACATCCAGTGAAGGAAGTGCCTCCTCTCCTGCAAGCTCTACTTCCAGCACAAGATGTTTCAGGACCCAGGTCTCCACACTGTGAAACTTGTGCAGAACCATCAGTTTATCTGTAT
This sequence comes from Muscicapa striata striata, assembly GCA_030060385.1. Taxonomy (NCBI): domain Eukaryota; kingdom Metazoa; phylum Chordata; class Aves; order Passeriformes; family Muscicapidae; genus Muscicapa; species Muscicapa striata. The sequence goes on from JAREIS010000178.1 coordinate 386,532, forward strand.
TTAATAACCACACCTTCTTCCAACATCCAAGATATCCTTGCAAACAAAGCCTAAAGCCGTGCTGAGTAGAAACCCTTGATCAAGAAATGATGGTATTTTGACCTGGAACCACAAGACAATCACAGTTTCAGAACAATTTCCCACCCACCCTACAGAGATTTGCCCAGATCGTGTTTCCCCAGTTCATCAGGGCATGGAACAGCACCAAAGGCTGGCAGATGCCAAGCTGTGTCACATCTGATGGCTCTTCCCTTTCCAAGCAGAGTATCATGTCATCAAAGGCAACGAGGCTGGCACGACATGATTTGAGAATCCCACTTTATAGCTGGTAGAAATCGAACCCCAGCAAGTCTGTCAGTAATGATATATCCCAGGTAATGCAGGATTGAAATCTCCTGGCCCCAAGTCTCAGTCTTGTACTTAAGCAATGCTCTGATTTGTCAGCTTTCACAATTTGTGGGCTTTGCAATATTTAGTAGATGGTGAGAGAGGGGAAGTAGGCAAAGGGGTTAAGGCCACAACTTCCTGCTCAACTTCATTCTTAAGTTCCTGGTTTTAAAATACAGAAATAAATTTGGAGATATTGAAGGTCTCCAAGCCAGAATACATATAAATTTGGGAGTATCACATCTATCTATCTATCTATCTGCATTTTATCTAAAATCTGGTGTTGCCTCATGCTCTCCAAGCCTTTCAGTCTGATAGCACTGTGTGCAACAAGATACTTCAGGAAAATAAACAAGGGTATAAAATAGGTGCTGTTTTAGAGATAAAATTAATAAATGGTCTACAAATTCAAGAGATTATTTGTCAAAGCTGCCTCTGGGCCCAAATTTCCATAAACTTAAGATTAGACTTCTGAATGAATTTTCTAGACTGTTGCAGTATAATCAGTAAAGTTAATAGCTGATTTTTAAAAAAATAACTCAGTACAACTCAAGTTAGCAACACATTTCACTGACCTAAAAACAACCCCCAAAACAGCATAAAAATGCATTTCCTAAAATCAGCACTGTAAAAGCAGTTCTGATATTAAGGAATTCAAGCAAATTCATTCTACATCCCTGTATAACACAGGCAGGATTTCCAGAGCTTTCTGCTCCTGGCAGCACAAACCATCCCATGGCAGGTTACTGGAGACCCCAGCCCCACACCACACCTCAATACAAGTCTGCACACAGACTGCATTTTGGTGTATCCATAATTATCACAAAGCAAATGGTTCCCAGCTGTAACAAATGGTTTTCAGCTCAGTTATCACCCACAGCAAGGACCAGAGGAACCTTCAAGGGCTGTGGGAAATGAGGCAGAAAAGGGAGAGAAGCCTTCTTGATGTGCCTTTTATTAGCTGCCACCCTCAGCCCTGGCCCAGGAAAAATCCAGAATGTTTGCTCTCCCAGACAAACCAAACCAATTTTGGAATTTTTATTTGCTGCAACCTAGCAAGGTGTTGCAGGAAGATAAAGCACTGGGCTGCTCAGCTCGTTCTGCCTCTTAAAGATTTGGCCTAAAACAGAGATTTGAAGGGCTAATTCTAGTCTTCCTTCAGTCCTGGCTATAATGTGTGTTTAAATTGTATTTTTGCAAAATAACAGGAAGCACAAAGAGAAAGATGGGTTATACTTTATTTTTCAAACCCTACTCAGAGGCAGCTTGAACTGTAACTGTCCCAAGATTAGGTGATGTTAACTACTTGGAACCAGAAGTCCAGTTCCTAAATATCTGGATTTACAGTTCCCCATCAGTACAACAACAGCAACAGCAATTCCCTCCTCAATGCCAAGAGGTACAGCCAGGCTGAAGTTCACCCATCTGGAATGGCACAGTCAAAATACTGAAGCCAGACCCTATTGGTAAAACATATTTATTTACTTATATCAAATATATATTTGGATGTATAATATTTACATATATTACATACTATGTTTTTGTATGTAACATATATTTTATTTATATAATGTAATCTAAATATATTATTTGGTATTAGCTATACAAAATGCATATAATGGATTGTTGTATGCTATGAAACTTTCAGTTTACACAGATGAGTGCTCAGAATTGTCCTGGGTGCTCAATCTCTCTCTAAGCTGTGCCAATGCCTCCCACCTCCCTGTCCCTGCCCACCTCCTGCACGCTGGCACCAGGAACAGGGCACAGCAAAAAAATTCTGCCCTTCCCTTTGAGGAGCCCTTAACCTCCCCACTTCAGGAACATTCAACCAATTCTGCTCCTCTTCAGTCCATGCACAGACAAGGGAAAGTTATTTTTTGCAGAAACATAGGTTTGGGTTGGAAGGCACCTTAAAACCCATCTCATCCTATAGGAAGGGCCACTTTCCATCAGACCAGGTTGCTTCAAGCCCCATCCAACCTGGCCTTGAACATTTCCACAGATGAGCAGCCACAGCTTCTCATTTTAGGTGAGTCAGGAGGACAACTCTTCACCAGTGGTGATGCAGCCAAGACTGGAGACTGCTTTACCTCCTTGCAATGCATTTTAAGAACTATTCCTTAAACAAACTGCTCGTTTCATTGTCTGTCTCCCAAATCCACCAGCACAGCTCTGCATCCTGTAACACTGTTCCTCCTCCTGGGCTCCCAGTGGATGTCACTGACCCACCCAACAGAGCTGTTCACAACTTTTCTGAGCAGCCACTTCTACCAGCAAATAGATCACACTCACAAATCACTGCCTGGAAAGTCTGTGTGGTATGTGGCTTAATTTTCTTTTCCATAATATGAAATCCAATCTGAAATGCACAGATTAGTTTACTAATCTGTGTAAATCCTATTAATAGCACTTACGCTGCTGTGCTCCCGTTCACATTCTAACAAATCTGTTTGGACTGGCTTGGTTTCCCCTCATCTCCTGCAAGATCTTCACACCTGGTTGCAGTCACGTCTTCACAAAATAGCTGGCCACAAATGGAAACTTGTGCTTTGCAGTCATCTCTCATATTTTAATTTGTGTCCCATGGTCCATCATGTTCTGGATCAAAGCATTAGTGCTGTAAATCACCATGGTGCCATCGAAGCTAAAGGGATTATACAAAGGATCACACAGCTCCAGTGGGGAAGGGCAGAGCTTGTAGCCCCCTCTCCCCCAGCATCCCTGGCTTCTGGACTTCTTCTTCTGCTCCAGCTGCATCCTGCCTCTCACTGCCCTATTGGCACCCCAGTGACTCCATCCTGCCCCTCACAGCCCCACTGGCACCCCAGTGACTCCATCCTGCCCCATTGGCACCCCAGTGACTCCATCCTGCCCCTCACAGCCCCACTGGCACCCCAGTGACTCCATCCTGCCCCTCACAGCCCCACTGGCACCCCAGTGACTCCATCCTGCCTCTCACAGCCCCATTGGCACCCCAGTGACTCCATCCTGCCTCTCACAGCCCCACTGGCACCCCAGTGACTCCATCCTGCCCCTCACAGCCCCATTGGCACCCCAGTGACTCCATCCTGCCCCTCACAGCCCCACTGGCACCCCAGTGTCTCCATCCTGCCCCTCACAGCCCCACTGGCACCCCAGTGTCTCCATCCTGCCCTGGGCACTGACCCAAATCTGGCCCAAACACCAGCAAAGGATCTGTTTGCAGGGAAGCGGTGATGGACCATCTCTGGAGCTGCTGGATGTGTTCACACACATCCCATTGTCACCTGTGGGTTTGGAGTGGCACACCTGGCACCTGGGCTTGTGCCTGCCAGAAGGAGCAGCCTCACTGCCAGCTGGGTGGGCTCAGCCCCCTGAGCTCAGTGTGGACTCTCAAAGACAGCACACCCTCTGTTGTGCTGTAGAATAAACCATTCTCTGTTGGAAATGACAATATTTACTTTTCCTGTAGTGGGATCCAGTGGCTCCCTATGTCACAGTCACCATGAGAGGGGTTAGGACCAGGAGAGGAGAGCAGGGCTTGCATGCCTGGCTCCAACTTCCTAATCAAGCTGTGCATTAATTAGCTAATCCATCTCCACACTGCTCTTCCTTGTGCTTCGTTTCCCCCCTGTCCAGCAGTCCTTGTAACCCAGCACCTTCCACAGCCTCAGCCTGTCCCACAGCAGGTCCATGCAGAGCCAGGGCCACGCTGTTCCCTTGAGCTGAGGAGTCCTTGCCCTTGGGCCAGGCTGGAATTTGCCAAAACCAGCTCTCTGAGCTGCTGTCACTCCTGACTTGTGCCCTTTCACTCTTCCAGCACCTGCCAATGCATTCCATGCTGTGTGTCAGGCAGGAGAGGGTGGATGCAGGATGGGAACATGCCAGGAAAGAAGCTCCCCAGAACTCACCAGATTGAAGGTTTTAATGGAGAACAGAACATGACAACTCTCAGGTGGTGAAGGGAAAATGATCTACTCTAGATCATCAAAAGGAGAGGATTTGAGTTAAAACTGCTTTTAGACAAGTTCACAGTAGGACAAACCTACTCCTGGTCTCCCTGCCAAGGTATCCCTGCTCCTTGCATGAGTCTGTTGGCTGCATGATCCCCACCAGCCAGCTCTTCCCAATTCCCAGGGCCAAGCTCTGAAGTGCTTTCACTAACCTCAATAAAAAGCTCAGTCCTACAGTGCCAAGACAGTTCCAGCACAACCCTGGATACATTTCCAGTGGTTTTTCTACCAGAGTGTGAAACGAATTATTGGAATAAAAGATTTGTGGCTCTCCTCTTTCCTTCCCTACAGCTGAACTGCCTTTACCATCCATCCAAAAGCATATGGATTTTCCCTCATCACTGCAGAAACTTTTCAAGGTCAATAATGCTTCGGTCTCTCCTAGTTTCCCCTAAAATGATTTTAAAGTTTTAATTACCTGAATAATTCATGGAGGTTTGCTTGAGTGTTAGCTCAGGAATTGTTTGTAATACCTTAGTTTTGTGGAAAAAATATTTTAAAAGCATTATCTACTCTCAAGAAATTTTCCCCAAATTCTCTTTTACAGGGGGTTCATACTTGTTACCTACGTTAAAGCTTGCCTGTAAAACAGCTGGTTTTTTTACAGACCTTTATTCCCTTGATAAAGGTGCCAGTTGTGAGATATTAACATGCCACAGAGAAAAAAAAAAAATTAAACAAAGAAACATGGAATTTTCAGAGTGAGAGAGACAACCAGCCAAATACAATATGTGGCCAGACAGAATCAGAAGTGCTGGCTGCAGAACAAACCCAAGAGGCATCAGAAAAACCACCCCAGCCATGGTGGTAACGGTTCACCAGCAAAAGGAATGTACAAAACAAAATGAGGGGAAGATTCCTCCCCCTTCCTCCTCTGCCTTCCCCCCAAAAGACCATCTGACATGGCCACACCTGCATGCAGATGTGCCACTTGGGAATGGAGAACAGGCACTGGCTGGACAGGAATTCTGCCTTTGGTGTCCTGCCTGCCCCACCCTCTGCAGGCAGACCTTAGGAAAAGCAGTGTTTAAAATACTAAAGGGTGAGTTAAGAGAAGGGGAAGAGCCCATCTCAGCCCTGTGTACTTCCACAGGGCTCCTTTGTAAAATGAGTGTGATTTCTATCGCCCTTGCTGCAGAGCATCGTGTGCTGGAGACCTTTCCCAACATCAAGCTGGTGTGTGCTCACAGCCAGCCTGTGCTCATTTGCCCCCTGAAACAGCTCTTTCCTCTTGGATGTGACTTTAGGGGACAGTCACTGTCCCTCTCTCACCCTGCCTTGACTGCACAGCCTACTCTACCAGAGGTTGTCCTGATGTCAAAGCACACCCTGCAAGAGCCCCTCTGGTTTTCTGCTCCCAAAGAGCTCAGAATGCACCTTTTCCTCCCTGCTGCTCACAGTCCTTGAACAAACATGCAGGAGGGCTCAGCTCTGCCAGGAAGGTACATCCAAAATGTGAACTTGATTCACAGCTGCTCTTCAAACCCTGCCCAAGGACACACTCATGAGTTCTGGTTGATTGTTCTCAGGCACTACCAGGGCTTTCTGCCCCTGCCTGTTCCCAGGACAAAGGTTTCTGCCTCTCTGTGGTCTTGGCAGAAGTAGTGATGTGTCCCCTCCATGGTCATTGCAGAGTTCAACCTTCTGCACCAAAGCCTGACTTCAGCCAGGTGATTTCAGCCAGGACAGCATGTATATGATTGATAACACACTGATCACAAATGTGCTCACAAAGAGTTCTGCTACAGGAGGAACAAAGATCTTTCTGAAGGATAAGGTGGATAAGCAAGAGAAGTCACCTCTGAAACCTTCTGAAGGCTGAAATCTTGGATCAGCCTTTGCAGCCTGGCTCATCCCAGCTTTTGGCTTCAGAAATTCAGAGTTCAATTTCTGCTACAAAATTGTGGTGTTTGATTTCTTCAGCTTTCTGCAGCACCTCCTGCTTCCACACACCAGGATGTCAAGGGAATTCTGGCATTGCCTGGTGTAACTATGCTCTGGGGGCAGCAACAGAAGAATTGCTGTACAGTTTCCTCTACATTAGCCCTGCAAAATCCTTTTTCACCTCCCTGGAATGTTTTCTATCACTCTCCTCTATCTCCAATGCTGAGTTGCATGGGACCCCATCTTTAAGGAAACATCTCAGTGATAAAACTCCTTTTAAAATGAATTTTAATGGAAGTATTCATAATTAATATTGCAGGCTGTGTAAAGGATCACAAGTCCTGGCCCTTGGTGTCTCCCAGTCCTCCATGCACAAACTCAAATGAGCTGCCAACACACTTCTCAAAGCTGCATCCTGCAGCTCAGTGATCCTGTTGAGTTCTGCATGCTTGAGAAGAAATTATAGGAGTGCCAGCAGCAGCCATGACCACGTTGTCTTTAAAGCCAAGGAATGCTTTGGAAAGTGATTGTGTACAAAAATAATCATAAAAACCTCCAATTTTTTCATGCTGTCCTCATGCCCAGCCTAACAACTTCTCCAAGCATCCATCTATTGCAAATTGATGACAAAGATAAGTTTCTTCTACCACCACCTTACCTCAAGTGCAACCCCATGTGCATTCACAGATGTGCCTTGGGAGTTAAGTGGAATTGCTGGAAATTACCCAGAACTGAAGGAACTTCACTTGTATATGAGAAAAAAAGGAGGGGAGAAAAACACAGTCAGTAGATTAGACACTGTGATCTGATCTACTCAGGGCACAAAGGACATTAAAATAGTACTGAAACCCAAATTTGATGAAGCCAAAAGAGGGAGCAAATCTGGGTTTAATTAACCTGCAAGATTCATGGGCACAAATTAATACAGAGGCCAAGAGCTTGTCCCTGAAAGTGTGGAAATATACATTTACACACACACCTGAGCAGATATAAATATATGTGTATAACTGTGTTCTCTCAGGGCTGAAAAGAACTTGACAGCACCATTCAGTCTTTCCCCCAGCTCCAAGACAAGATCAAATAGACGTCGGTATTTTCTGACAGATGTTTGTCTAGACCTGTTTTTAAACAGAGAATCTCCCACCTCCCCAAGGCAATTTATTCCAGCACTTCCTTTTCTTCTTCAGCTTCATACACACACGCACAGGTACCTTTATCTCAGAAGGTGAGCAGCCTCTGATGACTTGCACATCAAAAGGCTTTGTGAAGTCATTTCTCATGGCAAGACCTTTCTTGTGAGTGACGTACGAGCCCCAAAGATCCCATCGTGACCTGAGGTGACAGGCTGGGCTTGGGGGACCAGCAGATGGGGCAAGGGGGCAAATGGGGAGGAGGGGGAAATTCAGTCTTTTCCTTATTAACCTGTCAGATTTGTCTGTTGATAAGAGGGGCCAACTTTGCACAATCCATTTTTAGACTCAGAAGTTCCATTTTTTATAAAATAAATACACTTTTGGCTTCTTCAGCAGCCACCTCAGAAGAGATGCTGTCCTGTCAAACTTCAGTAAGGCAAAGGAAAGGATGAGGAATGAGGCTGTGCAGCTGGAATATGTAAATGGCAGGATGGAGAGTAGCACTTTTCCAGCCACGCTGGATATCTATTACCTCCACTTTTGGACTGACAATGCACCAAATGTTTCATTGCCTGGGGCCTTACAAAGCTGACCAGCTTTTATAGCCAAAAGCACTAATGTAGAAAGGCAATTGGGAATTAATTATTTAATGTGGTTCTCATTGGTAGAAAGCTTCCACCCCTCCTGCATCGCAGCTACCATTATACATATGTTGCTTTTCTTCAGACTACAGTGATTAGAGAGCAGAGGAAAATGATGGCTAAGTCCTGTTCCCACTTGCAATGGGCTAAATTTAAATCAGCAGATTTGCATTCAATAACCAAGGGCACAGTTTAGCCCCACGCTAGGAAAACATAGTTTATGACAAAAACCATAAATAGATTGCAGCATCTCCACTTCTGAAAATAAGCCTTCTCATACCTCTGCTCCCAAATTCCCTCTTTGAAAGACAGAATATTCCTACATAAAAATTAAAATCCATGCAAGTAGCCCTATTTGTAGGAAGTCAGATCGAGCTCCCTTTAATTTGGCTGTTTGGATGCCTCACTGGAGCAGACAAAGGTGTATCCCAAATCCACTGCATGTTGGTTCAGCTCCAGCTTCTCCCGGATCCTCAAGATAAGCATCTATTTCATTTAGAGCCTTTTTAGTTATGACCTGTGAAGAAGCAAATGTCCTTTTGAAGATCTCCCTGCAACAGCTGCATGCCAGAGACTCCCAGCCAAGTTACTTGAAGAGCTTAAGGATCAGGCCCCACGTATTTAAAAAAAAAATAAAGTGCAAAATAGGATTCTGCAGCGGGGCTGAGAAGAGCATGAACTTACCTGTCAGTAGTGATACGTGGGAACCTGGTAACTTCTTCCCTGCAGTTAGCACCTCTAGAATCATTCCAGATGAATCTCCAACAGGACCCTGCTGAAATTCAATGTAGTGAATTACACCAGGAATTGATTTATTGCAATGTGTCATATTTTTCCAAATACAAAATATATTTGGTTTGCTTTTTATTTTTTTGGTTTTAGGCCCTTCAGATGAAAGATATGTTGCTGTACAGATGTGCTTTTCTAAGATCCAGTGGCATGAAACCTGAAATGCCCCAGCAAGATTCAAGAGCGAGTTTTAATCACCATGGAAGCACAACACGTTTGAAGGTCTATGAAATTATACACCCAGGTCTGAGAAGAGTAAACCTATCCGTCTGGGCAGATCTGCTGATAAACAGAGACAACTCATTTTCTCCTGGAAAGCTGCATTATATGTTTGAAAAAATAATCAGTTGTTAGAGGCAGGTTTGTGCTGGGAAGAGAAAGGAGAAAAAAACAGCGCTGGGAGAGGCTTTCTGTGAAGGAAAAGGAAGGGCAGTGTGAAAGTATTCCCTGCAAATTCAGGAGATGGAAGAGAAGAGGAGCTGAGCATCTCTCAGGGCCAGACAGAGCAAGGCTGGCGACGACAGAGGCATATGGAGCCCCACCCAGGGCGCAGACAGACCGGAGGACCCCCAGACCTCGGCTTACGCAAGGTGACCTTTCCCCTCTCTAAAATTTCAAAGCTGGCGTTGCCGGCGCTGAGCAGACTGTGTGCCATATGTAACATGACCTCAGCTCAGCTCTGCCAAGCCACTGATGGCATCACTAATGAGAGGTGAAAGGTCCCCTCCTCGCAGCCAGCTTGGAAACCCACCGGGATGGTGGGTGCAGGATGGGCCCCCCAGCACTGGATTGCTGAATGCAGGACCCCACTGCCCCACAACCCCGTGTTCCCACCCGTGGGTGCTCACTGACCCGCCACAGGGACACACACCCATCCACAAGGGTGATAGTGCCTCTTCTCTTGGCCCAGCTGAACCTGGCACAGCCCCCAGCAACAGAAATATTTGATTCAGTACCCGAATGCAAAGCACACAGGCAAACAGAGCCTGGGATGTAAATCCTGTCCCCAATCCAGCTGCCACCCTGGCAGCCCCCAGGCAGTGCCTTGCTCCCAGTGTGGATCATGCGTTGGCCAGGTGGGGACAAGGATTTGTGCTGGGGGATGGCACAGAGGGAGGAGAACCCTCAAAGTGCCTGCCTCGATCTGGGGAGGACCCAAAATATATTTTTTTCCAAGCATTTTGCACGAAAATCATTACAATAATGTATTGCAGGAAAAAAAAAAAAAAGAAAAAAAAAGAAAGAAAATCAACCATCACCCTTGCTGCCTTTTTTTTTTTTAGTTTGTTTGGTTTTTGGTGGTGGTGGTGGTGGGGTTTTTTTTTGGGTTGTTTTGGTTTCTGGTGGGTTTTTTTGGGTTTTTTTAGTTAGTTTGTTTGTTTGTTTGCGGGTTTTTGGGGGGGTTTTGTTTTGGTTTTCTTTTGGTTTTTTGGGGGTTTTTTGGGTGTTTTTTGTTTTTCCTTTTTTAACCTAGAGGATTTGGGGGGGTTTTTTTGCAGTTTTCCTGGTGTCACCCCCGTCCCGGCCATCACCTAAGGCAGGGACAGCCAGGACTCACCCACATGCCACCCCAGAGCTCCCTGCCCCAGCCATGTGTGGGGACAGCCCGTGTGAGTGTGGGTGGGTGGGGAGCGCGGGGTTCACGCGTGGGTGGGTGCGGAGCCCGGGTGGGTCCGTGCACACGGGGCTGCGGGGGCGCTCCCGGGGCTCGGTGTGAGCACACAGGGGTCCGCCCGCAGGTGAGTGCTGGGCAAGGTGCCTGTACCACCTGAGGAGTGAGCACTGGGGGAAGGGGGAGTGCCCACGGGAGGATTTGGGGGTGTGGGCACACTGAGGGGCACAGGTGGGGATGTGTGGGGTGACACACGGGTGGGTGTCACAGCCCGCACCCCCAGTTCAGCCCCGGCAGCCCGGGGGGATCGGCCGGGCTGGAGCCGCTTCCCGGAGCGCACGGCGCGGGGAAGGCGCCCGGGGTTTGTTTCGCTTCTGCGGGTGACTCACTCCTGGCAGATGTGGCACCGCCGAGGTGCAGCGGGGACCCACCCACGCCCTCAGCAAAAACACCCACCCGCGACCGCGCTGCCGCCTCCCCACGCAGGGCCAGACCCCGCAGGGAAGCGGCTGGATTTACCCCTCGCTGCTCTTCTGCCGGGGATTCATTTTTACATCGCATCCGGCGCTGAGAGATTCAATTATTCGTTTCAAATATTATTCTGCCCCTCGCCCGCAGCACATCCTCATCTTACTGGGGCAGGGACGAAGCCACCCACTCGTGTTGGGTCGCGCTGGGGTACATCCCGCTGCCGGCCGAGGAGTGGCTGCAGAGGGGCAGCTGGGGCGTGTTTTTATCCCACGGAAGAGCCGCATCCCGAGGGAACATCCTGCCGGCTGCAGGGAAGCAGCGCTGGAGCCCGCGGCAGCCCCTCGCCTGGTTTGGCCGCTAACTCCTGCTGCAGTATCCTATTTTTATTTATTTATTTATTTATTTATTTATTTAAGAAAGAGGTAGAAGTCACAGCTTACATTGCCTCGTGCTACGGCAAATGCTATTAACGCTGGGAAAAGGGAGAAAAACAATGTAGCGGAAAAAGAGCGAATCGCAGCGCTAATACCGCGCGTCCCTGCGCGCCCGCGGGGGGATCCCGCCACGCCTTTACCTCTCTGCGGGGGGATCCCACCACCCCTTTCCCCCTCTGCTGGGGGATCCCACCATCCCTTCCCCCTTTTTCCAGAGGGGGATCCCACCATCTCTTCCCCTTTTTTTTTCGGAGGGGGATCCCACCATCCCTTCTCCTTTTTCCGGAAGGGGATCCCACCATCCCTTGCCCTTGGATCCCATCACTCCTTCCACCTCGGCGTGGAGATCCCACCACCCCGCGGAGGGGCTGCAGACCCGCCCGGAGGAATGAGGGGTTTTGGGGCGGTGTGAGCAGCTGGGGATGGAGGGCTGGGGGTCTTGTGGGGCTGCAGCTCTGGGGGGAGCAGCGCACCCCGGGTACCCGAGGCCGTGTCACGGACACGAACGCGCGGGGCAGAGGCAGCGCAGCCCGTGCCGGCTGCCAGGGGAGCCGGCAGGCTTCCGTGCAGAAAAGGAGTTAAACCCCGCTGTTGTCCTTTGATTTAGGAAATGGCTCATCCAATTCAGTTCCAGATTATTCAGGGGCAGGCTGCCTCGCTCGCTCCCTCTCTCCCGCACCAGCCCAAACATCTTGAAGTAATCAGCAGCTGAGAACGGAGACGTCCCCCTGGCATCTCAGGTTAAAGAAGGAGGTCCAGGAAAATGTGGTAGAGCCATTACAAGAAACCTGAGATGCATTCATCAGAGACTCCAATTGCCATCGCATTAGGATTGATTAGAGACCAGCAGTACCGTAATGACCCGGAAAGCGGGGCATACGGGGATTATTAATATCAGACTTCTCAAAGGGGAGAAGAGGAAAAAAAAAAAAAAAAAAAAAAAAAAAAGAGGAAAAAACGGAGGAAAAAAGGGAAGAAGCAGGAGGGAAAATTTAAAAAACAAAAGCAAATCGCAGGGCTGCTGCTCGAATACAGACTTACCTGAGAGCACAGGCATCGGCGAGCCGCATGGACGAGAATTTATCAAACTTCTGGGAAACAAAAGCAAAAAAACATGGAAAAAAAATCATCTCTGGACGCCCTGAAATCGCCAGCTCCCATGCAGAGACTCCCAGAGCTGCGGCCACGGGGCCGGGCTGCCACGGTTCGGGGTTCCCAACCCGGGGTTCCCTACCCGGGCCAAAAGACGCAGATCCCCAGGCTGGCGACAGCAAGGACAAGTTAAAGAGCCACCAAAGAGGAGCAAGGAGACCTCGGTGGTTCGTCTCCTTCTCAGTTCCCTGCGCCAAAACAAATCAGCCCCTCCTGGTCTCGGTTTAAATGTAGCTCACTGGATAATTAACTCCATCTTTCCAGCTCTGCTTTAACTGTTTATTTAGTGTCACCCCGTATTACCATCACTAGCACTTTCCTCTGAACAGGAGGAGCTGGAGGGTTTCACCTCCCAAAAGGAAATTCTTCATAGCTTAAAAGAATCAGCATCCAGGAGGTACATTAGCAAAGAGGGAAGGGGGGACGGGATCTGGGGGTCCTATGGCAAAAGCAGGAGGGAACAAGGGTGGAGGTGGGGGGACAGGGACAGAAAGACGTATCGGCCCTCGGAGAGAAAAAAACAACGCGTGATCACCTCTAATCCTTTGAAAAATGTCCCGGTAAGTGCGCGAAGAAAGAGCCCTTTGTGCCCTGGGGATCGGCCACATCGGGAAGGCCTTATCCTCATCCTTATCCTGCCCCAGCATCCCGGCCCGGCCCTGCTCCGGCAGCCCCGGCCCGGCCTGACCCCGCGGGGTGCGGGGGGACCCCTCGCCGGGCACCCCCGGGGCGCGGGGCCCTGGCAGGGACACGGGGACACGGCCCCCGCCCCGCGGACACCGGCTTTGTTTTTACAGGTGTCGGCAGGGCGATTTACTAACAAGTAATTAAAGGTCGCACCGGTTTGCAGGCGAGCCGGGCCAGAGGCTGCTGCAAGAGAAGAGCGGTGCATATGGAGAGGGGTTTGTTCTTCCTCATTAAAAAATAGAATAATAAAAGAGGGGGGGAGAGAGGGGGAGAAAGAAAATACAAATCCTTTATTGTTGGGGAATAAGCCGGGAAGCTGGCTGTCTCCCTGCGCCTCGCATTCGGCGGGGAAGGCGGCGCGGATCCGGTATCACGTTGCAGATCCTCACTCGAGATAACGAAATGCGATCTATTTTTCAGAACAGCAAGTGGATGGGAAAGGAGCCTCTACAACACAAACCTCATTGACTTAATGGGTCGGTTTTGGATTTCGCCTTCGAAACGTTCGGCGAGCGGCAGCGTTGTGTTTCTGCCCCGCCGGCTCCCAACCTCCAGCCCCGGTTCTCGTCCCGACGAGAAGCGGCTCCCAAAAACCCGCTGCTGGTTTTATTTTGTTGCGCTATTTGTTTCCTCCAGACCCTAACACTCACAGAAAAAAAATTTAAATTTTACTTTTGAATGGGGAAGAGCTTTATTTCTAAGCTCAGGAGGAGATGGGAGATGTATTTGGTTTACTCTTTTTTTTTCTGCTTTGTTTTGATTTTCTGGCGAAATCGAGGAAAAACCCGCAGCGCCTTGCGTGGGCTCCATCTTCATCCCCGCCCTGCGTTGTATAAATACATCGAATAAATAAGGGAATAAATTAATTTGCGGCACAAACAGAGCCGATGGGTGTCCGGGCAATGGGGGCGAGCAGCGGAGGCCCCCTCGTTCGGCCGCCAGCCCTCCGCGGGCGCGGAGGGGCCAGGCCCGGGCGGCGGGGCAGCCCCGGGAGCTCCGGCCGGGCAGGGAGCGGGGTGATGCTGCCGGGCTGGTGCTGCCAGGGTGATGCTGCCGGGCTGCTCCTGCTCCTCCGGCAAAGCAAGGACCGAGAGGGGCCGGCGGCAGCTCCGCGCCGTTGTGTTGTTCGGTGGCTTTTTGCTTATTTGCATCTGCCTTGTTTATGTTTTTATTTTTTGAGCGCCTCGAAACCCTCTTTTTTTGTTGTTGCTTTTGTGATTTTTCAAGGGATAAGTGGGATGGAGTGTTCTGGAAATGTATTTGCCTCTTTCCGTGGTTCAAAATGAAAGGTTCCAAATTTTTTAGGAAAACCAGCCCCGGAGCTTTAACGAACATTGATGCTCAGCGGTCCTTGCCTGCAGCAGCTCCCAGGTAGACCCTGGCCGGTCTGTCCCCTCCTTATGTGAATTTTGATGAGGCGGAAGAATAAAGTCCCGCTCAAGAATCGCGAGGAAGCGCCCCTCAGCCCTCGTTCGTGTCTGTCAGCTCTTCCGCCGGCCGCATCGGGATAATTTGCTTATTCCCAGCAAGAGCGGCGTTTCTTTTGCTCGGCCTTTTACAGGAGGCAAAAAGAGAAAAAGAGAGAGGGAAAAAAAAAAAAAAAAAAAAAAAGAGAACTGTGAGGGCAAGAGAAATCCGCTCTCTTTACAATGCCCAGGGGCTTCCCCAGTCCCGCGTTGCGTTTCTCTTCTCCTCATCCAGAAGTTAATTTTCCCCCCAGGTCCCTGTTCTTCCCGAGATGAGTCCCTCACTAGAAAGAAGAAAATAAAATTTAAAATTAATAACAATAGAAATGAGGGATGGGGGAACCCACCCCCAGGCTGGACAGGGCGCTGCTCTTCCAGGACGCGGCCGCGGGCGTGCCCATGCCTTATAATTCTGCGCACTTGCTCCAGACTTTAGGGTATTAGTTGATTTTAGAGCCGGGTTTAAAGCTTCGTTCCGGTCCCCACACAGCTGCCTTGTCAATAAGGATCTGTTCCAAGTAGACATTCCTTCTGGGAGGACATTGCAGCTCTTTAAGACTTCATCTGCAGCATCATAAGTACTAAAATAAAATGGCAAGGGAAAATTACCAGACACATGGTCATGGGATATGGAAGCGCCCTGACTCCAGCGGACATAGTACAGTCGCTGTACAGACTGGGTGGCAGAGGCTTAATTTAAACAGCCCCGAGACGCGAAGTACGTGGGAAAAACAACAATCCGGATTTAGGAAAATATCGGCCTTTCCCACGTCGTGGCGCGGGCAGAGGCTGCGGGCAGCGGGAGCGCCGCCGGCCCCGGCTCCGGGAGCGGGCTCCTCTTCACTTGGAGCAGTGAACTCCAATAAATCCGACTGGGTACGTCAAATAAATCCGACTGTCTTAGTGAGGACAAACAGGTTTTAAAGAGCCCCGCGATGGCTCTTAGCACCAGCGGAACGAACTCATTCCTGAATCTAAAGCGTTCTGGAGTGTGCTTAAAATAAGGGCTTCAACTTATCTAATCAAAGATAAATACAGCCATAAAGACACCCTCAGCCCCCCGCGCCCTGCCCTTATCTCACCGCATTGTCCTCACCTCCCTGCTGACAATAGATTATCTTTGCTTAGGGAACCTAATTGTTTTCTAATTTTTTAAATAATTGCTTTTGAGCGGGGGTGTGCAAATGAGGATTAGGCTAATTAAAGCGCCGCCGGTGGGTGCAGCGCTGCTGCCCGCGGTCTGCACGGGGCTGCCCCGACCCGCCGGGCCCCTCCCGCTGCGAATGGGGCAGAACGAGGGGCAGGAAGAGGCGCACGGGCCCCGCGCCTTATTCAGCTCTTCACTAAAGCATTATTTATTCATCCCCGGCCCTAAGGTAATTAAATACGGGCTGCTTCGCCAGAGGGACAGCCAGCGGGCGGGCGTGGGGCAGGAGTTTTGGGCAGTAAAAAAAAGATGGAAGCAAGAAAGAAAGACAGGAGCCCGCGGCAGCGGCTTTCCCGGAGATGCGCCCGGGGGCGCGGGCGGCGGGGCTCCCCCGCAGCCGCGGGACGCGCAGCCGCGGCCGGGGCCGTGTCCGGGGCCGTGTCCCCGCCGCCAGGCCCCGCCCGCCCGTGCCGAGGCTCTGCCCGCCGGGCCGGGCTGGGCTGGGCTGGGCTGGGCTGTCCGGGCTGGGCCGGGCCGGGCCGGGGGTGCCCAATCAGCGCGGCGCGGGGGCTCGGGCGCTTTAAGCGCGGCGGCGGCGGAGCGGGGACAAAGTCCCCCCGGCACCGCGACGAGCATCCCCGCTCGCCCGGCACACGGCCCTGGGCTGCCGCAGCGCCTCCCCGCTCTGGGGCCGGCAGCGGGACCGGCACCGGGATCGGGATCAGCACCAGGATCGGGATCAGCACCGGGCCCGGGCCCGGCGGGCGCCTACCCCGCGCCCCTCCGCCGCCGCGCTCCTGCGGGGTGCCTGCCGCCTCCTCCTCCTCTCCCTCCTCCTCGTCCTCCTCCTCCTCCTCCTTCTCCTCGTCCTCCTGCGGCCGCCGCCGCGCTCGGCCATGTCGATGCTGCCGTCGTTTGGCTTCACGCAGGAGCAGGTCGCCTGCGTCTGCGAGGTGCTGCAGCAAGGGGGGAACCTGGAGAGGCTGGGCCGGTTCCTCTGGTCGCTGCCGGCCTGCGACCACCTGCACAAGAACGAGAGCGTCCTCAAGGCCAAGGCGGTGGTGGCCTTCCACCGCGGCAACTTCCGCGAGCTCTACAAGATCCTGGAGAGCCACCAGTTCTCCCCCCACAACCACCCCAAGCTGCAGCAGCTCTGGCTGAAGGCGCACTACGTGGAAGCCGAGAAGCTGCGGGGCAGACCCTTGGGCGCCGTAGGCAAATACCGAGTCCGCCGAAAATTCCCTTTGCCCCGCACCATCTGGGACGGCGAGGAAACCAGCTACTGCTTCAAGGAGAAATCCCGGGGCGTGCTGCGGGAATGGTACGCCCACAACCCCTACCCGTCCCCCCGGGAGAAGCGGGAGCTGGCGGAAGCCACCGGTCTCACCACCACCCAGGTCAGCAACTGGTTCAAGAACAGGAGGCAACGGGACCGAGCGGCGGAGGCGAAGGAAAGGTACGTGCCACCCCTCCGTTCCCCGCTTTTCTCCCTGCTCCACCGTGCAGGGGGCGTTTGGGAACCCCGGGAGCTGCTCCGGGAGCGCGGCGAGTACCCGGAGCCGGATGGGATAGGAGCGACGAAAACACACGGTTCCCTTCAAATCCTCTTTTTTTTTTTTTTTTTTTTTTTTTTTTTTTCTTTTTTTTTATCTTTTTCTTTTTTTTTTTTTCCCCCGTGAACTGCATTGCGTTTTCCCCTTCCGTGGAATGAGTTTTTCACCCAAGATCCACTCGCCCTCACCTGCCCTGGGGTAGTAACGAGCCCCCACCGTCCTCTTCCAGGCCGCTCCGCCGCCTTTGTTTGCTGCCTGCCTTCCCGAGGAAAATGGGAGCGATGCGGAGCCGAACTCCGGGAAGGGTTGGGATGCGGGGTCGTGTGCTGCCGGGGGTCGGGCAGGGTAGCTCTGAAGCTCGGAGGAGAGAGCTGCAGCTCCGGGATGGAGAGGCGGGGGAAGCAGAGGGAGAGCGGGATGGGGACGCGCTGGCCGGGCCGCGCCGCCGCCCCGCACCGAGGCCACCCCGGCAGGCGACACGGTGGCCTCGGTGCGAGGCGGCCGCTCGGCCCCGGGACACACAGAGACACGGAGGGCATCTCCTTCAGCCTCCACCCCACCGAGCCTGCTGGAGAAAACCCCGCACCCAGCTCGTCCCCGGGCCGCACTTTCATTTTTAATTAAAAAGAAAGAAAAACCGCCCCTCAAAAAATCCCTTCCTCCAATTTTCCCTCTTCACCTAAATTACCGAGCTGTTCTTATTTGTAGGAGGGGTAAAAGAAATAGGGACGATCCGTTATGAAATTATTGGGAATATTTTTCCCCCCTTGAGAAGCATCTGCTCCCACGCTGGAATTAAACACGAAGGATTTACTGTGGGCATTAGCACAATGCCCATCCCCGCGGTCTCATGCCCGCCCTAACATCCCCGTTGTGGGATTTTTTTTTATTTTTATTTTTTCTTCCGCAGAGAGAACACGGAAAACAACAACGCGGCCACCAACAAACCGAACCAACTCTCGCCTCTGGATGGGAGCAAACCCCTCATGTCCAGCTCCGAGGAAGAGTTTTCTCCTCCCCAAAGCCCGGATCAGAACTCGGTCCTGCTCTTGCAGGGGAACCTCAGCCACGCCAGGAGCTCCGGCTATTCCCTGAGCGGCTTAACCCCGTCCCAGACCCCTCACAGCCTCCAAGGCCACCAGCTCCAGGACTCGCTGCTGGGACCCCTCACGTCCAGCCTGGTGGATCTGGGATCCTAAAGGCCCTCGGCGGGCCGCCGGAGGATCGGGAGAGGAGGTTCTGCTCGGGGACAGAGGCTCTGGGTTGTACATAGAGGACAGCACCCGGTTTTACAGCTCACCCGCTGATTCTTAACGGGACTCTCGGCTCTTTTCACACAACCCCACATCGGCTCTTGCGCCAGTTCCACCTCAGCGGCTCCCAATATCACCACGATTTTTAATTTTCTTTTTTTTTTTTTTTTTTTTCCACGTAGCCAAACGCAGAGAGCGGCAATAACCCTGATACGCCCTTCGAGTTCAAACGAGTTGGTCCCAACGGGAATTACAGAAAAAAAAAAAAAAAAAAAAGGGGGCGGTGAAAAGGGAAAAAAACAAATCAAACCCAACCCTTGCTGGATCCGATTCCACCCAAACAAATCCCAGCGCCGCGGGTGCTGTGGGGCAGGGTCGGCCGGCGCATCCCTGCTGCTGCCTGGCCCGGTCCCCGAGGAGAGGGGACAGAGGGAGACAACCGCTGTACTGAGCCCGGTGTCGGAGTGGGAGGAGGGAGGGAAAGTTACGTTTACATTTTTCATATTTAGCTTTACAAAAAAGATTTCGATGTAATTTAAATTAAAAAAAAAAAAAAAAAAAAACGGAAAAAAAAAAAAAAGAGAAAGAGAGAAAACAAAAAAAAAAAAAAAAGAAAAGAAAAAAGAGTGAAAAAAGTATCAAAAGCTGCAGTATTAGAGTTTTACCAAGTGCCTGTGTCTGACCGCGGCCGTGCGAGGCAGATACTGAGTGGGCTCCTGTGGACCCGCGTCCCCCACCTTTCTCCTCTTCGGTGGTGAAACGCATCGATGTGGCTAAAAATTAGAATAATAACAGTAATAATAAAAGTCGACGGCCATTTCCTCCTAAACTGCTCCGCCAGTTCCCCGTTGCCTTCTCTTCTCCGTGCCCGCTCGCCGCCTCCCTCCCCCGGCTTGCAGAGAGCCCGCGGATGACGCTGCCTGTCTCGAGTATTTGTTACCAAAAATCGCATGTGCTTTCGGGTTTATTTTCTATTGTACCTAAACAGTCTAAATTAAACAACGCTGATGGCAGAACACCCAGGCTATGCTTTTCTTTGCAGGGGCGAGCCTGTGCCCCTCTGCCCACTATCCCCCCTCTCCCCACGGCTGCAGAGGAGGTTCAGGAGAAGCTGTGACTTAGTAAGGGAGCAAGGACGGGGACAGAGGTCCCGTTTAGCCCGCAGTGGCCCCGAGGGAGCGGAGCACCCTGCCGGGAGGCAGCGCCCGGCTCCGCCGTCCGTCCCGTCGGGGCCTCGCTGGTGCCGCTCTTCCCTGTTAGCGTTCTGCATCATTAAGTGCGTGTTTATTTAAGTCGCTGCCGTGTTTGTGCTCGGGGTCCTGGGCCATGGAGAAATGTCACCCTCTGCAGGAGGGTCTTGCCCGGCCGGAGCGCCGCGTGTCCCTGCGGGCCGGGTGCTGCTCTCCCTCGGCCCCGCTCCAGAGCCCCGGGAGCCGCCACCCGCGGCCGGACGGGGCAGCGGATCCGTGCCCGCCCCTCGCCCTCCTGGGCTCCGGCTGGTGGGAGCCAGGCCCGGGATTCTGGGATGGATTCCCTCCTCCCTCCGGCCGGGCTCCGGCCGCACCCTCGGGGGAGCCGGCCCAGATCCCGCCGGGATTCCTGCGCCCACCACCCTTCGTGGGGGATGGCCGGGGCAATGTGGGGACCTCCTGTCCCGCCGGGACACCGCGTGGCCCGGTGCGAGCGAGGGCGGAGGCCGCAAATCCCGCGCATGGACGCGCAAACCGCGCAGGGCCCGCGCAGCTCCCTGCGCTCCTCTGCGGCCGCGCAAGAAGCCGGGGCAAGACCCGGCATAGTGGGGGATCCTCCTCTCCTGGTGTGCAGGCACCCCGACCTCGGCTGTCCGGCTGGCGAAGGGCACCGGAGGCGGGTCCTGCTCCGTGACCCGCCGGGACTTTGGGGACAGCACGGGACTGTCCGTGCCCCCGGCCCAGACTCGCCCGCTTGTCCCTTTTCGGGGAGCTCCACCCCCCATCCCGAGGGTCTCATCCTGTTCCACCGTGATCACAAAGCAGCGCAGCCACTCCCGTCTCCTCGGGCAGAAAAGGGGAGCCCCCGGGGAAATGAAGGATGTTTTTAGGGTCAGCAGCTGAGCGCTCCACGCCTCGAGGATGGATAAGCTCCAGCTCCGTTTATTTCCCAAACCACGGGCTCGGTGAAGAGGAAGGATAAATATTGCCCGCGGCTCCAGCCCTGCGCGGCGGGAAAGCCAAGCAAGGACTCGCAAACCAGGAGTTATTTTCAAAGCAAACAGCTCAGAGGCTCTTCCTGCGTGTAGGCAGGGACAGGGTTGATTGTCGAAGGGTTGGGGAAGATGCCACGGGGTGTTTCCCTTGCCCAAATTCCCCTTTCCAGGACAGACCTGCAGACAGGGGGTAGTCTCAGGCCCCCCGGTCTCAGAGCCCGACCCACCCTCTGGCTCTCCATTTCCCCAAAACGAGAGGGACGAAGTTGACAACAGGAGGGAGGTGGAAAGGAGGGATGGAGGCTGCTGAAGGCATCCCCCTGGAAATAACTCTCTGGCCAGCAGTCAGGTAGGAGCAGGGAGGCCCTGGAGCTGAGCCAGGCACAGGTTGCTGAGCTCTCCTCGATTAAGCTTGACCTCGCAGCAAGCTTTTCACAGCAGAGCCAGCCTGGGGAGGCAGCCTGAGGCTCTTTCTCACCTAGCTCTGGTTTGTATTTCCACCGGCAGGAAGGAGTTAATTCACCCCCCCTCCCCATTCCACTTCACCCCCCCAGGACAGATTTCACACTGTGTCCAGGTCAGCCAAAAAAGGGGAGGAAACGGAGAACAGCAGAATGATTAATTCTACCTGCTTTTCCCATGAGTGATCACCTGCTTTCGGGGTCATGAATAGCAGGTAGCTCTCTCCGTCTCCAGCTCTGAGAGGCTCATTTGTTTGGTGACAGCTGAGTGACAAGACCTGAAATCCGAGCCCTCAACTTTGCCTGATGTGTGGATAAAACCCTGGATGTTCCCTCAAACATTTCAGGAAATGAAAGTTGTAACGCGATCCCTTGTGCGCCCACATCTCCCCCAGCAACACACAAAAGCTCAAAGGAACCTTCTCGGATTAAATTCAGCCTGCAGAGGATGGAAGGAAAATGGAGAGCAGGCTGAGAAAGCTGGAACTGGCAGGCTTTTCTTCAGCACTTATTGGAAATGTCTGTCCAAAGCAGGGATTTAGAAAGGTCACCTCTACCGTAAGCGCTTCTTCCTCCATGGGAGTGAGACGGAGCCTGCTGCTCCCCAGCCCATCCCCACCTTTGGAACAGCCTGGGGAGGGCTGTGGGGTGCACTAAGATTCCCCAAGCAGGAAATTCAGTGTATAAAAGCAAACACCCAAGGAGAAAGCCAGCCCCCTGCTCTCTCCTTGTTTAATTTCCTGGGTCAGGCTGAGCCAGCGCTGTCCTGTCCACAAACCCCTGTCTTGCTGCCAGCCCCTGCCCACTCCCCTTCCCCACCAGCCTGCCCGAGGGGCAGGTAGAGCCCCACTCCCTGCCCCCACAGTCCTGGGCCACGTGCTGGCAAATCCTCCACAGAAGCTGCTGGTGAGTAGTGGATGCTCACACAGCCCATGTTTTTAAGTCCAGCATTTCCAGGCTGGGCTCCCTAAGGCTTGCACGTCCCAGCTGCAATTCCAGGAGCCCAGAGCCAACATGTGGCACATTTGTGCTCTGTGTCTTCACAAACCAGGCCTGAACATCCAAAAAGTCAGAGTTTCATTTTTAAGCACACGGGTTTGGGAATGTCAGCAGCTGGAATGAGTCCAGGTGTGTGGTACTGTCAGAATTAGGCCAAGGCTTTCTGACTCCCTCTCTCCTGGGTAGGTGGTTTTATGGAGCTGCCTGTCACTAGGCAGCCAGTGGCTGCTTGTGCTGTTATCCAGCCTGAAGATAAAGTACTATTTAACAATTGTTTAACTATTCCTGAAGTGCTTCAGGATCTGCAGGCTCTGTAAAAGAAACAGCACATGCCCCAGATAACTCTTCACCTCTGAGCTTCTCCCTTGCTGCTGCTTTTCACTGGACTGCAGCTCATGAGTGCAGCACAGGTGGAAAATCTCTCTGTCTGCCCACCCAATGTGCTTTGCTGTCAGTAATTTTGCACCCAAGGAAGAGCTGGTTGCAGGGTGACACTGCTGGAGGTTGTACAGGCAGCCCCCAGGGCAGGTGCTGCAACCTGCCCATGCCACAAACAGCAGCAGAACACAGAGCTTGCACATCCTGGCTGTGGCAATCCATGCCCAAGGATGGATTTTGCTGTTCCTGTTGGGGCTGAAGCTGTCAGGTTTTCTCAGGACACCAGGTGCTGTGTGGAGAGAGCAGAGGTGGCGGAGGCTGGATCTACAGGAGCTCGGGTGCAATGTACAAAGAAACCTGAGACATTGTCATCTTTCCCAGCTGGATGTGGACACAATTTTAAATATGGAAATGAAGGAAAATTTGCTTTACTCTTCAGGCAGAGAGAGCAAATTACCAGGCTCCCCAGAGATTTTTAGAGCTCACCCAGCTGCAGCCTCATGCTGCCTGGAAGGAGGGCACCAGGCTGAACCCCCATCCTGTACCACCCTGCCCTTCCTTCAGCTGGACTTTTCACCAAGTGCAGGAGCATTCCCTCTCTCCCTGTGGTTGATAGCATTCATCCACATCTCCTCAAGCTTTAAACAGAGGTTGAACTTTCTCCCAAGCATATAATCCCAATCCTAATAATGAGGTTAAAGAAGCAGATTTAGTTCAATTACGGTTTCCTGTTTTCATTTGTCCAGTGCTTTTGGAAAATACCTCTGTGGGCAGAGTGACTCCTCATCCCTGTCTTAGCTTCTCACCCACAGCTTAGTTCTGTAGGGATAGAGATGCTCTGGTATCTGCTCAGACTCAGATGAATTTCAGATGTGATAGAAAAGTTATGGGAAATCCTCATGCCTGCATCTCAGGATGGAAGAAAGAGGGAAAACTCTTCTTTTTCTGACTTCAGGATGGAAAAGCTTTTAAGATAATAGCTGGAGCACGGATCAGCCCTGTTTTACAGGAGGGGAAGCTGAGACCTGGGGAGATGACAGACCTGCTGAAGGTCAGAGCAAGGGCAGGTGATGGGGTGGGGAGGGCAGTGGGTGCTCTGCACTCCCACACTGCCTCTCTTTATAGTCCCTACAATAAGTCAGCACAGCTTATCATTATGTAACACAATATTCCTAATAATATGAGACAAAACCAATTGACTAAAAAACAATGCCAAATGAGGCTTGTGGCTAACACTCCCTGAAGAAATTGTCTCTTTTCTAGAACTGAAAAGAAAAAAAAAAAAAAAAAAACCAACAACAAAAACAAACAGAAACCCCCCACACAAATTAGAAACAATTGAAAAATGAAATCACATCTGCAAACTATCAGGGTGCTTCTCCTGAACCCCAAAGGGAGCCTGTGTCCTGCCAGCCCTGCTCCCACTGCCCTGTATGGGGTGGTGGGTGTCACAGGGACCTGCAGCTCTGTCCATAACAGCACAGAAGGGATTTTGTGGCAGTGCTAGGGATGCTGGCAGACATAGGGATGCAAGGCTAGCCTTGGGGCATGCTTCATTCAACAGAAGGGCAGCATCATCCTAGAGCACATCAGAAATGCATTTAGGGAATTAAGATTTTCCTACACCTAATGTCCCCGAGCTAGAAGGGAAACATGAAGATAAAGAGCACAAGAGGGAAAGAACTCCAGTTTATAAACTGCTGCTCCCTTCCTGGGAGCCCTCTGAGACTGGGCAGAGGCACTGGCACAAAGGAACCACAGAACTCACCCAGGAATGCTGCCAGGGGCTGCTTGGGTCTCCCCAGCCAGCAGCTGCCCTCTGCCCACCCAGCAGGGCTTTGCTGAGGGGCAGCACCAAAGTGAGCAGGAGCTGGGAATGCTGTGCAGGCTCAGCAATGTTCATTGCAGGGGACAGTTCTGTTGTGGTGGCTTTCAGCCCTGTTGGCAAACAGAGGGGTTTGTCAGTGGATCTGGGATGGGGATGCTCTGCCCTATTCCAACCAACCCCTGTGTTTGGGGTCTGTTGGGTGAAGAGTGGGGAATCTCATGGTTTTACACTGCTGGCACAGCTCAGGCTGGGACACACATCACTGCTGTCCTGTGGGAGGGAGAGAAGCTGAAGCTTGAGCCTGGAGGAATCCCCCATCCCTGGAAGTGTTCAGGGCCAGGCTGGATGGGGCTCTGAGCAACCTGGTCCAGAGGCAGGTGTCTCTGCCCATGGGATGGTCTTTAAAGCCACTTCCAACCCAAACCATTCTATATTTCTGTGATTCCATTAATTTCTATTTTCAGAAGTGCCCCTCGAGGCAACATCTCCAAAAGCCAAGGAGCTGCTTGATGAAGAGGTGGGATTATTTCCTGGGGGGAGCAGCAGAGGGAAGGATGTGGGGGTGTTGAAGCTGTGCTATTCCCAGGGATATGGTGCCTACTGAAGTGGACAGACACCCTCAGAGCAACAAGCAGGCCAAGAAGCTGATGCCACCTGGAGCTGTACCAGCTGCACCTATTACCCTTGTGGGTAGGATCTGCTTCTGAGCCCTCCAGGTCCCAAGAGTGACCTGGACTGGGTTCAAAAAGTCCTCAGGAGGGCAAAGGCAAAGCAAGGCTTGAGGATGGGGAACTGCAGGAGGCTTGGTCAGAGACCCCCAGCACTGCTCTGCCTCGGAACTCCCCAAAGGCAGGGCTGGGCTGGAGCAGACCTTCAGCAAAGGGACTTGGGGCTCTGCTGCTGGCCTGTGTGACTTGCATCAGCCCAGGGGAGCCTGCCACACAGTGGTGTGGCCCAAGCCTGTGATGATCATGGTGAGGATGTCAGCAGCTGGTCACCCCCACCAGCCCACTCCAGCCTCTCACTCAGGGCTGGATTCAAGCCTAGCAGGGAAGTTTTAGGATGGAGGAGAATCAAGCCCCTACATGGTGATGTCTTTCAGGGAGGTGTTTAGCAGGCTTGATCTGGGCTCACAGCACACCAAGTGTCCAACCAGCTCTTCACAGGGGTCCCTTCTAGTTTATGGATGTGTCAAATTTGCTAATCTACTCTAGATATGAAAAAGAGGTGATGCTGCATAATCTGAAGGCACCAGTACAAGGGGAATTTGTTAAAATCCTCTAAACCAGAAGGAAAAGAAGCAAAAGGAGCCAAAGCTGTGAGTTGGACTGAGACACAACAAGTTGCCCCAGCAAAGGGCAATCCAAGGTGCACACCACAATGGCTCCTCAGCAGCAGCAGGCTTAACTTCAAACTTAAAGCAT
This sequence comes from Muscicapa striata striata, assembly GCA_030060385.1. Classification (NCBI taxonomy): domain Eukaryota; kingdom Metazoa; phylum Chordata; class Aves; order Passeriformes; family Muscicapidae; genus Muscicapa; species Muscicapa striata. The sequence goes on from JAREIS010000178.1 coordinate 412,411, forward strand.
TTTCTGAAGGACAAACCCTGACTTGCATGGTGATTTTTTGTGCCATGCCCCAGCAACCTCCCAGAAACACAGCATGGATGTCTCATGGGTGCATTCAGCCCCTGCCACTCCGTGCCCTTGGGCAGCACAGGAGGGGACTGTCCTGGCAGCAGAGCATGGTGTGGCACGGGGTGGGTGGCACTGCAGGATGTGCTGTCCTTGGATGCCCCAGTATCTGGGTCTGCACCCCCTGTGCTGCTCCAGATGATGTTTTGGGGGCTTGGCTTTGCTCAGGATGCTCTCTGTGCTCATCCCTCGCCCTGCCAGGGTTACGTAGCCGCAGCTCTTTGCTGGTGGCCACGGAAACCGAATATCCTGCCCCTGCAATCGGAGACCAGTGCCCACGCAGCTGCCAGATTTGAAAGAGGAGCTGGCAGCAGGGGAAGAGGCCAAATTGGGTGTGCTGAGGGAGGGGAAATCACATCCATCCCAAAGAGGGACCTGTCCCATCCTTGGACAGAGAAGAACCATAGTGAAATGGGGGAAAAAAACCTTATTTGCAAGAAATCTCTCAAGGCAACCTGCAAAGGGCCGGGGGCTGAGGGCAGATTTAAATTGAACCTCCTGCCCAGTGATCCATGAGGAAGGCTCAAACAATGAGCTGGGAAGGAGAGCTGAAATGATGGTCACCAGGAGAACCTGAAACCCGCGGTGGGGAAAACAAATAAATACAGCGAGCAGAGCCTTCCCCATCCCGGCTGAGGCAATCTGTGCTTATGCAACCCTACCCGAGGGCTCCCTATCTCTGTGTACAATCTGGGCTGATAAGATTGTTCCCTGCTGAAAATCAAAACCGCAGGGATTCCAGGCGGCTCAGCCGGAGTCAGATTGTCCACCTGAACACCGGGGCACTTTCATGTGGAAAAATAATTGTGCAGTTATTTAGCTGGAATAAGGAGAGGGGGGAGAGAGAGGTTCTTGGTGGGTTTGGAGGTGGGTGCTGGATGTGTGCAGCAGGGAGGGGATGCCAGCAAAGGCCACCATGGCAGGGACGAGATGTCCCCATGGCATGACAATTGTTGCCTGAAGCAATGGTAGAAAAAGCAATGGGCTCTTGTCCAAACCTCGCTGGTTTTTAGTGAGAACAGCTTGGGTTCTTTTAGGGTCCGGGGACTTGCAATTGGCAGCTCTGGTGCAATAAATCCTCAAATAAAAGTCACATGAGTGACAGTGGAAGCAGCCATTGCCACTTTTAAGGTTTTTTGGGTGGAGCAGCACATGATTAATGTCTACACTGAGTGGGAGACAGAATACATAAACACTTCCTATACATATACATGTACGTAGAGAGATAAATGCACCTGATAGAGCCACTGTGTAGAACAATTCACCTGATAAGCCATTCCCAGGAGCAAGATGTGCAGGATTAGATCCTTGTTTGCAGTTATTAAGTAGATAGTGGGGGGTTTTGTCTCTATTGTAGTTCTAAAAGCCATGTTTTGGGGCATGTGTCTCAGTACCCAGCTGATTAGATCCCACCTGCTCTGAATATTAGTCCTCCTCTCAAGAAAAAAAAATGTTATTTGCGAAAAAAATGGCAGCAAGGGATTGCTTGGTGATGCTGGAAATGGAAATTTCTTTCACTCACATGGGAGTGGGATGCTCAGATCCTGTACCCTGAAACAGAAGCAGGACAATAAATGATCATGAAACAGCATTTGTATTTATTTTATGCATTTAGCACCACACACTGACTGTTCACAAGTTTTAAATGCTGCTGAGTGAATATATATACAGCAGAAATGTCCATTGTGGGGTGGATGAGACAGACTGGGGTGTTGGGCTCCCAACCCCTTGCCAAGTTCCTACTCCAAGGCCAAAAATCCTGGTAAAAAGCAGCTCCAAGTGCTGTGTGTTGCTCAGCTGCTGCAGCTTCACAATTGGCATTTTCCCGGGGAATTTGTGGCTGACTTTCTGTCTCTCCCTGCTGCAGGAAAAACCATGTGAGCTCAGAGGGGATTAGCTCAACAGCCAGGGTGGGCTGGGCTGCACATGTGGCATTATCACCTCAACAGACAGACCTGGCTAAAAGTGAGTAAGAGCCCCTGCTCTGACATCTCTCCTCATCCCTCAGGTCCCTCCAGTTACAGCAGTCCTGCTGTAAAAGAGAAATCTGTGTAAAAACTGTGCTTGCAGATGGAATATATCCCTTTAACCTTGCAGAGGTGCCATGTTCCCAGGGTCACTGCCAGCCCAGGAAAGGCTGCATGTGCACACACACACACACACACACACACAAAAATCCCTCCAACACTCACAGGTTTTTGGGTAACTGATGAGAAATAAAATCCTTTAGTCCTGCCCATGGGTAGTATGTCCTGCAGTGGCTGTCCTTCTCTAGGGCTTGGAGTTCCTGGCAGAGCTTATGTGAAATGAAAATGCCTGTAATTTTCTGAAATTCCTTAATCCTGCTTATTTTCTCTCTTTCCCCGAGAGATGGGAAGCCGCAGTGGTCTCCTCAAGCCCACCCACTAATTACAAGACATGAGCTCAACCCACTGCTGGCCAGAAACAACATCACAGCACCAAACACCAGCAAGCAGCACTGAGCCCTCGCAGAAAACTGCCTGAGTCTGTCACCAAGAGCTTGGCAACGACACACCAGCCAAATCAAAGCAAGCAAGAAGGAAAATATCCCATTTTCCTTCCTCTCCCCCCATAATCCTGCCTTTCCTAGAACTGCTGCTGCTCCAGTGAACATTGCCTGCTCGAGTGTCTGTGTCCCACTTGTCTATCTCACCCCACCATGCTCCTTTAGGTCTTGCTCTATTTGGCTGCCAATTCTTTTCACCCCAAATTTGTCCCGTTTATCTTTCCAATTTGCTTGAAAAGGTCAAGCCCTTCAGCAGTGCTGGGGAGAATGGGGGTTTCCAGCAGGAGGGTGGCATCTTCAGAAAAAAATCTTCTCCCTGGAGAAATTAGATCAGACAGAGCCCTGAGGAAGCCAGGCTAAAAATAAAGCTTGAACTCACAGAGGAGTTATAGGATGGGAACAGAGGCTGTGGTGCATCCCTGGTTTTATTCTTAGCAGGCACAACTGAGAGATGGGTATAAATTTACTGGCATAAATCAGTACAGTTCATGGAAGGATGTTGTGTTTTCTTTAAGTGCTGTGTTCACATTCATGGTTTTACAGCTAATCAGGTTCTTTACCTACATCCCCCCAGTTTGCAGTGGCTTGTGACTGCACTTTATCCAGGCTACCTTGATTTCACAGACTGCTTCCCTCCTCCTGCTCAAGCAACAGGCATGTCCAGCCTCCTGCATCCCAAAAAGCCAGTGCTGCCTCTCCAGCCCTCATCCCTGCACCAAAACCTTACTGTGCACAGGATTTCCTTGGACACCCTGCTCTGGCATGGGTTAGAAATAATATCCCAAATTCTACTGCTTGGTGGTGGGTGAAACCATGAGGGTTGGGGGGGTCCCAGCTGGAGGATGCACTGTGGAATGCCAGGGAGGTTTCTGTGCCTGAGTGCTGATCTGGGAGCTGGGAGTGCAGAAATGGGGATGTAGGAGTGGGGATGTAGGAGTGGGAGTGGGGATGTAGGAGTGGGAGTGAGGATGTAGGAGTGGGAATGGGAATGTAGGAGTGGGGATGAAGGAGTGGGAATGGGAATGTAGGAGTGGGGATGTAGGAGTGGGAGTGGGGATGAAGGAGTGGGGATGTAGGAGTGGGAGTGGGAATGTAGGAGTGGGAGTGGGAATGTAGGAGTGGGGATGCAGGAGTGGGAGTGGGGATGAAGGAGTGGGAATGGGAATGTAGGAGTGGGGATGAAGGAGTGGGAATGGGAATGTAGGAGTAGGGATGTAGGAGTGGGGATGTAGGAGTGGGAGTGGGAATTTAGGAGTGGGAGTGGGGATGTAGGAATGGGAGTGGGAATGTAGGAGTGGGAGTAGGGATGCAGGAGTGGGAGTGGGGATGCAGGAGTGGGGATGTAGGAGTGGGAGTGCGGCAGTGGGAGTGTGGCAGCGGGAGTGTGGCAGCGGGAGTGTGGCACTGTGTGGATGTAGGAATGGCAGTGGGACTGGGATGTGGGAGCTGCTCGTTCCTGGGGCTGCAGTGCCACCTGCTGTCACCGCCCGCTCCCCGGGCACGTCCCTGCTGCCACACGCCGGGGACACGCCTGGCCTCTGCCCACTGCTTGCAGAAATGAGGTGAAACACGGAAAAAGCAGCGCTGGGTCACAGGGGTGGGGTGAGACGAGCGACATCCCGCTGTGCCAGCACCCCGGGTGGACCAAAGCGCCCTGCAGGAATTATCTCTTATCTCCTTCTGGATAGTCAGATGTGATTTTTCCTTCCTTCTGAGTTTAAATGGGTCCTTAAGGAGCTCTACCCCGAATTTTCACCACTTCTTGCTGGCTCTGTGAAAAGCCTGGAATTTTCCCCGTGTCCATGTGCTGAGGTGGTTCAGAGCAGCTTAGTCTCACCTCTCCAATTCAAGCTCTTAACCTAAAAACCTAAGTGTTCCTTCTGGGTCAGCCATCATCAAAAGAAGGGAGATTTGGGTTGGATATTAGAAAGAAATTCTTTACTGTGAGCGTGGTGAGGGCCTGGCACAGTTTGCCCACAGAAGCTGTGGATGTCCCACTCCTGGAAATGCTCCAGGTCAGGTTGGACAGGGCTTGGAGCCACCTGGGATAGTGGAAGGTGTCCCTGCCCATGGCAGGGGTTGGAACTGGATGATCTTTAAGGTCTCCCCCAACCCAAGTTCTTCTATAACCATTACCATTAAACTCTCAGTGGAAAAGAGAGTTTGTGCTCAGCAGAAGAGCCCAAAAGAGCTACCTTTGCCTCAATTTGTGTTTAAAAAAAAATAGAAACCTAAAGAAAAATAAAAATAAAAGAAAAAAATTAAAAATAATAATAAAAAGAGAAGGGATATCCGAGTTGCTGAAAATTGAGCATTAGGGAAAAAAAAATGCTCACGAAAGCCAGATCCAGACCGGCTGGGCAGCTTTCAGAAACAACAACAATTAAGTTTGGAGGAAACCAGATACTCACCATGAAAATTTGCAATTCTTTGTTGAACAAATGTTTCCATGGAAAAGCTCTGTTTACCCTTCACTTGTCCTGTCAGCTCCTGAGCTGGGATGCTGTGCAGCTGGGCAGGCAATGCCCAGAGGACCCAGCAGATCTGGGACAGAGCACTGAGCCCGTGTTTGCCTTTTTAATCTTCTACCTGTGTGGGTTAGTGCATGAAATGCATCAGTTCCTCACAGGCAACCCAGTTTTGGGTAGGAGGGCTGCAAGGGCCTGATCCCTGAGCAGGGAGCAGCTGCAGCAGGGTATGGCCAGAGACTGGGATGTGCAGGGGCCACTGCTGGGGATTTTAGGAGAAACCTGCTGGAAAAGCTCACCAGGTCCAGAACAAAAACCATGAAACTTCTAGGACAAAAACCTCATCTTTCAAAGATTAGACTCACACTCAAATGATCCGATTTATTTTTATTTTAATTTTTTTTTCTCAGCAAAGATGCAAAGTACCAACACATTTCCACCAGTCCCTGCCATCCCATTATCCCATCCCATCCCATCCCATCCCATCCTATCCCATCCCATCCCATTATCCCATCCCATCCCATCCCATTATCCCATCCCATCCCATCCCATTATCCCATCCCATCCCATCCCATCCCATCCCATCCCATCCCATCCCATCCCATTATCCCATCCCATCCCATCCCATCCCATCCCATCCCATCCCATCCCATCCCATCCCATCCCATCCCATTATCCCATCCCATTATCCCATTATCCCATTATCCCATCCCATTATCCCATCCCATTATCCCATTATCCCATCCCATTATCCCATCCCAGGATCAGCCAGGGTGCAGCTTTCAGAGCCAAGGAGGTGTGGCTGCCCCGGACCCGGCGTTTTCTCACAGCACCACAGGGAGCAGCGGGGAGCGCCCGACAGGGAGAGGCTGCATTGGAAACCCCCCTTGGACCGGACAAATGGAAAGGGAAAAGTAAAAATGGGGGAAACTTGGCTGAGGCTGCTCCTTTCTCCTGCTCCTTGTACTGGGGCTTAGAGAGCCCAGAGGGGGAGAGGGGCTGGTTTGCTCTTTGCTGTGCCGTGTCCTGGGGAGCCGGGAAAGCAGCCAGGGAGAGGCTGGAAAGCAGCCCGTGCCCTCTGCCAGCACACACTGCCGGAGGTGGGGAGCAGGGGGAGTCAGGTATGGGCTTCCCACCTCCTCTGCTGCTGGAGAGGAGCCTGGGAGGAGCCCGAGTGTTGATGCCCTGCACCCCCATTTCAGCACTCAGTGATGATTTGAGTGTCTTGTCCCTGCACAGGGAAAGAGGTTTGGGACCTTCACTGCCCTTCAAACATCTGGCTCTTAGGGTTGGTGCATCACATGCTGCTCTTGGCTGCATCCCTCTCTTCATTGTCCAGTTGCTGTGGTCTCTGGATTGCTGGGAGCCTTTTCCTGCTGCTCCACAGCCCAGTGCCCTCAACACTCCTGTTGGGGACTGTCCCTTGCTCTGTGCAGCTCCAGCTCTGGTTTCAGCAGGAGCCTGTCCACAGCAGCTGCACCATTGTCATTTATGGGGCTGTGCTGACAAACACCAGCCAAGCTGGTGGGGACATGCCTTAATCCTCCCCCACATCCATCCTCATGCTCAAGTGTGTTTTTGGGACTTATCTGTCATTCAGGATCTGTCTGGTCCTCCTCCCTGTCCTCCTCCCTGCCTCTCCTTTCCCCCTGAAGATGCTAAGTGCCTCTTCAGCGTGCCCAGCTCCAGCATTTCATCTCAACAGGCCAAGCATTCACTCCGTGCCAAACTGGCAGGCAGCTCACTTTCCTGGCACTGGCCTCCTTGGCTTTCCATCCAGACTGATTTCTTTTAATTTTATGGTTTTACTTTTCCTCATCTTTAAAATTCACCATTGGTTTTGATGAAGTGGCAATGGACTTGCAGCCCTTGGGCTTCCAGGAACAGGAAAGGGGAGGTCTGACGTGGTGGGTCTGGTGGCAGCAGTGCCTCAACCCAGCTTATCTTGCTTTTGAGAGAGGGGAACTGCTCTGAGTCAGGGGCCAGAAGGTGGCCAAAGTGTTTTCTTCTACTGCAGCTTCTCCCAGACTCCCTGCAGCTCCTGAGTCCCACCATGGAAATGCCTCCTCAAGGAGGTGCCAGGATGGGGAGAGCACTGGCTGCAAGAAAGAAGATGGGGGCAAGTTCCCAGCCCTAAGAACTGGAATAATGGGGGCAACCACAAAGAAAAAACAAATGTCTGAAATGTGAAAGAAGTTGCTTGTGCAGAAGAGCCCCATGGTCAGCTTGGAGAAAGCAGAGGTCAGTCCCTGCCTGGCTGGGGCTTCCCAGGAGGAGGTTTAGAGCCACCTCTGATGGCTCCACACCTATCTCCAAACTGCTGAAGGTTTGTGCACCCCATGCTCTGTGTCCACCTGGGACAGTCAGGCACAGAATCTGTCCTGCACAACCTTCCCTCTGTGAGCTAATTCCTTGGGGGAAAAAAAAACAAAAACAAAAAAACCATTTTTTTCCCCTACTGATTTTGCATGACCTGGGGTTTCAGAGAATGGGAACCAACAAACAGGTTTTCAGTGGTTTGATTTTCAGTGGTTTCACCTCTGGGTATAAATGTTGGAGCAAGGGAATGACGCTGGGTTGACAGGATTTGCAGAGCCATATTGGGGCAGCTCCTGGGATAACCAGAGTTCACTTCTGGAAGGACATCATTGATTTGGGGTGCCCAGGAGACACATCTTCTCCCCCCAGCAGTTGGGCAGATGTGGCCCCTGCCTCACAGAGACCATGGGCTAACACAGAGATAGGTTGGAGGAATGAATAACTTCTGCTGGGAGCTGAGGAAGGTTTTGGGAGGGACATCTGCTCCTAGGACAGCATCTGCAGCAAACACTTCTGCCCCCAGGGACAGGGTTGAAGAGCAGCCTGCTGTCATCACTGCCACCCAAACAGCTCCTGGGAGTCCCAGCCTACACCCTCCATCCTCCCCCACATCAGGAGAAAAAGCAGCGAGAGGAGAACCTGGCTCTGTCCCAGCACAGCAAAACTGAGCCCCACAAACCCTACATGCCTTGCCAGACCCCAAAATATCCCAGCCCCTCCACCCTGCTGCTGTTCTTTCATTTTATTTTTAGATTCATTGCTCCTGTTAGCTCTTTTCTATTTGTTTTTGGTTCTTATTATTCCTGGCTTCCCTCAGTGTTTTGCTTTCCCTCCTCAGCCCTCATCCGGATGTTTATTCTCACTGCTTGTTTTTCTGCTTTCCCGAGGTGCCTCCTGCTTGTAGCTGGGCAGAGATCTGTGTTTGGACTGGGCAAGGGCTCTCACATAGCTGGGCTGGCACCAGACCATCATCTGGAGACACCAGCCTGGTCCAGGAGGGGAGAACCTTGGACACTGTGTTTTCTCCAAGCTGGGACGTGGCTGGTGTAGGAATGTGGCAGCCCCTGTAAGAGAAGAGCTGGCAGCAGGGTGAAGGAAATGGGGAAAAATGGAGTTATCCCATCTCTGAGGAACTCCAGGGGAAAATAGTGATGTACCCAAGGTCACACAGAGATATGGGAGCTGCCTTACCCACGTGTCCACATCACCTCATTGCCAGTGTGGTTGTGCCCTGAGGTGTCTTGAAAACCAGGCTGGGCCAGTCAGTGCCTCTGCCTATAAAAACCCAAAAAGTTTTGCTTTTGAGGATAAATGCACCCAAATTTGGCTCTGTTTCTTCCATGCTCACCACTCTCCCATACATGGATGTTTCTGTGCATCTTCTCTCTGCCCACCCAGAAGTGATTTTAAAGATTTTTGGGGGGGCTCCAGCTGAGACAGATCCCCCTAATGCAAGTGGAAGGAGATGTTTCTTCTACAGGCTGAGAACACATCAATGACTGAGTTCTATCACTGCCCACCATTTGGGGGTATGGACTGGAGGGTTCTTTTGGGCAAAGAGGTGGGTGCTAAGTGTACATTCCTTATAGGAATGAGGTTTTGCACTCAGTACTGCCAGCAGGGATACAATAATCCCTCCACCCCTGGCTTTTGCTTTATTTTCTGTCTCACTGAGAGGCAAAGTGATGCAGTGTGAAAAAGGCACTGCAATATCTCACACCAAAGAGCCATGGTGGCTCTGGGTATTTTATTGCTGAATTGCAGATAAACACAGCACACACTGCATTTGCTGCCAGAAACATCCTGGATTCCTTTGTTAAATTATTTATTCCAGTGGAAGGGCACAGATTTTTATGTATTTCATGCTTTTGGTGATCCTCTGTGTTTGTCTTCTCATCCTACAGCCTTTCTGATAGTGAGGTGCCCAGAGCCACATGGCCACAGGGCAAGGAAGCTCCCAGCTCGTGGATGGGATGGGACATTCTCTGATTTGTAGGTTTTTATTTGTAGAACAACTCAGTCAGGAGACCAATGCAACAATCTGGAGCAGCCTTCCACTATTTTGGTACAGTGAAATTTGCATCTGAGACATTAAAGGGCTGGTCTGGAACTCTGCACATAGGCACAGGGACTTTTTATTGCTCGACTTCAAAGAGGTTCAATAATGGGAACGAGCGTTCAGGTAGGGAAAAGTTCTTTCTTTCCATGTGCAAAAGCATGCCAGAGGACACACAGGCATCCCTGCACACACAGAGTTACAGGGCTCTGGAGAGAGTTAAAACAGAGCAGGCTGAGGAGCTTGCATCAAAAATAGTATTATTTTTGGAAGGAAAAGTCAGCTGACACAATGGTCCAAGCTGTCAGGATCTTTTAGCTTTGGGGAGGGCGGGGGTTGAGGGGGAGAAATCAAAATGAAAAACACTCAGTTGGCTGAAAGGAACCAAAACATGGCAATTTTTGATCAGCTTGAGGCCAAAGCCTGCAGGGCTTGGTGAGAGGTGGGGTCTGGGTGCTGTGGACACTAACTCCAGGTCCCATCTCTGTGCATTTGAGCAGCTGCCCTTGGGCCATGCACAGGGCTGGGAGCCCCATCCAAGGGCTGGTAGGGGCAGAGTGCTCCCCAGTGGGTCTGTCCCCAAGGGCTGGGGCTCCTGAGGGTCACATCCAGTCTGAATTTGATTCAGCAGAAGAAATGGAAATGTTTCACTGCACACGCACTGAGTCCTGTCCTTCCTGCATCAAAACTTGGCAATGAATCTGAACTTTCTGCATGCATGGTGATTTTTTTCTTTTTGATTCTACAGGCAGAGCTGGTTCCATGTAGCTTTCTTGCTGCTTGGGGTGAAAGTAAGTGTTAGAAGATCATGGGAAACATTGAATTCATGTTTTAACCTGGGGAAATTTGGGTCTTCTGCACTCAGAAAAAGCCTCTTCCAGGAAATCACATACAGTGCAGGACATCTCCTGCAATGTGCTCACAGACATCCTTCCCTGCCCTTCCTCAGGATAAAAAAGGCTCATTTATCTGATTCCCTGGTTTCTCTGCCATCCATTTTGACTCCATGGCACATGGGCACGTGCTTGTGCAGATGTCCATACCAGGGAGCTGAATTTTCCCTCTTCTCTGGGTGGAAATTCATCAACTGCCATCACTCGTTGCAGCTGAGGGCTGCAAAGATACAGCCACACCTGCAGAGGAGCATCTCTGGAAGTCCCAAGTTTTTTGTTCTAATGTTTTCCTCCTCTGGTTTCCAACCCATCACTGTGGGGTTTAGCCCCTAAAAGGGCATCCCTGCATGCTGGCTCCATGGCCACTTTGATTCAAACAGGCCCCTCCATGGCTGCTTCCCATCCTTAAGCATCCTTTACTTTTCATATCCTTTCTCCTCTGTCCTGCACAGGAGAGAGAGAGTGAGCCAGGGCAGGGCTGAGGTCAGAGCCAGCTCTTCTCCTCCCAGGGTGTTTCACAAAATGGAAATAAACCCAAGGAAGTAATTCCAGGAGCCCTGTGCCAGCCCTGTTTGTGGAGGCTGGGAAGCAACAGCAAAGGCTCTGTCTCTTCCTGCAGACACAGCGTGGCTCTGGTCTGGTGAGGAGCACAGAGGCAATGCCAAAATCCTTGGAAAAATATTCAAATGAAGTCTCAAAGAGGAGTGATGGTGCTGGAAATGGGCCTGGCAGCCTGCCCTGTTTGTGGTATGGGTGAGATGGATGGTGTTACACCCAGGCTCAGCTCCACACTTTGCTTTTGACCCCTGATAGTCATAAAGAGAAATAAAATAAGTCCTTATCAGACTCTTCCATCCCATGGCTTTCCCTGCCCCTTTAAAATTTCCCCCATTTTTTCTTCCATCATGAACTCTTTGTTGAGATCCTGGGATCCTTCACACTCTGCTGCTCCGGTTTTACCTGGACAACCATTTCTGGAAAGCAAGGACTGGGAGTTGTTTCCTGCCAATTTTCTGTATCTCTGCAGCAAACCTGGGTCAAACCACAGGCTCATGCTCTGCTCTGGATCCAAACCTGTGCTAACCCTGCTATCCTTCCTGAGCTCAGCCCCAGCCCAGGGATGCAAATCTGGATAAGCCATACCTGGTGGGGATGTGACACTTTGGCAGAAGGGGATGCACATCAGCCATTCCTTGGCTGGCTCTTTCCAGAGGGAAGTGGCTGCCAGGCAGTGGGGTCACCTTGGGGGTGTCAGGGCTGTTTCTCTGGTTTTGTGAGCAGAAGTCCTGGGGGGCTGTCCTGGTTTTAAGGACAGTTATCCGCCAATAGAGGCAGGAGCTTCTCTTTGAAATGGAGAATGTAAACCCCCTTCCTCCAAATAATTATAAATTTGAAATTAAGGGGCTCTCAGGCAAAGATATGGGAATTAGGAATAACAGTTCTTTACTAGGAAAATTAAAATAGAAATACAGTATTACAAAAAACAAACCCAACCCTGCCAGAGTCAGAATCCAAGCTGACACCCGTCAGTCAGTCAGGGTGTTGGCACAGTCCCATTCCATGGTGGCTGCATCCTCCTGCAGTGGCAGATGTGGCTCAGCTGGAGCAGTGCTCCTGGAGAAGGTGCAGTTTCCTCTGAAGGTGCAGGGATGATGTGGAAAGGTCTGGTTTTCCTCTGGAATCCAGTGGAAAGAAGGTTCCTTGGTGTCCAAAATCTCAGTTTTTATCTGGGTAGGAAAGGCTTGGCTCCTCCCCTGGCTGGAGCATCTCCCATGGGATGATGGAATTTTATCAGCCATGCCCTGGGACTCAATGGCCCAGCAGCAGATATCTTCCTGGAGGGAGAGTGGGTTGTGGAAAAGATAAAGATGATTGCCCCATCTTGTCTTAAAGCTGGCCCATTAGCAGATAATGTGTGCCACAGAGACAAGGAATCACAACCCCACCCGATTTTAACAAATGGTGACAGAATACACATCTCTGGCCACATCAGCCCCACACAGGGGCTCAGCCCAGCACTCTCAGCTCCCACTGCTGGTGCTCAGAGCCTTTGCTGGCTGCTGGCAAAGGATTTTCAAGGAACTGCACATAAGGGATACCACCAAGAAGCTGATCAGGTACAAACCTGATCTGATATTGGTGAAAGACGCCCATGCACTTGTGGTGGATGTGACAGAACAAAACAAAGCAGCCAAAACACCACTGTAGGACACTGCTGCAGAGAAAGTGAACAAGTACAAGCATTTAGAGCCTGAGGTATGAAACCTCACCAATGCAAAGGACATTGTTTTTATCAGCTTTCCCCTTGGAGCACGGGGGAAATGGCACCAGAGAAATTTTGAACTTTTAAGAGCTCTTGGCCTCTCTAAGCTGAGGCAAGAGAAAATTGCAGGGACTTTATCCACAACAGTGCTCCTGTCATCTGTGGACATTGTACATGTGTTCGCCAGTAGGGCCAGAAAATTATGCAATCCAAAGTAGTTTATTTTTGTAACTTTTTTTTTGCTTTTTGTAACTTTTTGCTCTTTTTGTAGTGTTTTTGCATTTCTGTATTTTTTGTAGTTTTTATATGCTTTAATGATTATTATATTTTAATAAATAAGGCAGTAGCTAGGAACATAGGGCAGCCACAAGCCAGTTAGGGAGCTGATAGTGAGTAGGGACAGGACTTACTATTTCATAACATGTCAATTACTACCTGATTTGGACCAATTTACAGGATTTGTCCAAGGTGGACGGGCCACCTTTATTTAACCTGGAAAAGGAACATATATTATTTATTTGTGTTCAAAAAATAGCAAGGGTTTTGGCAAGCCCGGGGGCAACAGTGGCCCTGCTGTGCTTCCTCCAGGCTGCAGCCCATGCTTTGGGCATTTTCTTGGGCTGGGACGTGTCAGGAGGGTTGCTGGGATCTGTTCCCAGCACAGTGCAGGGCAGAACCAGAGATAGGCAGGGCAGTGGGGCTGGGACATCCCATACATAACCCAAAACATTCCCTCTGTTGTCACTGTCTGAGGGGTGTCCTGAGCCTGAGATCCTCACAGCAGGACATATGGGTGGTTTAAAGTTCAGGTTTTCCCAGCTGATCACCAAAGAAGATTCAGGGAGCCATTTTCTGACATTTCCAAGGTTGTTTATTATTTCTTATCTAAGAAATTCTTTCTCTAACTAACAGATCCAAGGCACACTGCCTGCCCTTGGGGCAGGACTTATCTTTTACACTCTAAATTATGTACCTAATATTTACAATTACTTTCCAATACATGACAATTTTGTTACACTGCCCAACTCTGTCCCAGACCAATCCAGTAATGCCAGCCTGGCACTAACATGGATGGAATGAAGAAGAAGAAAGAAAAGACATACCATGCCCCAAATCCTCCATATTAGCTTCAAACCCCCTAATATAAACATTTCTAAAAATTCACTTTTCTACCTTCTAACAATCTAATTTATACTCTACTTATTTTTTATGACTTGTAATTCTTCCTGCAATGTTGGCAGATTTCTCCAGGGACTTAAATCCAGTCCCCAGGACCCCTGGGCACCATGCCAGGGTCTCTGAGATCCTGCCAGAGGGGTCTTGAGGCATCCAGGGCAGCCAGGGGAACACCCTGGACTCCCACACTCTGTGGCTTTCTGTGCCTCAGGATCTGCTGGCAGCAGGGGAAGGGCAGGTGCTGCTGGGGCAGGACGTGACCAGGCTGGTGCCACAGTGCTGACCAGGTGCCAACAACCACACCCAGGAGATGTGAAGGTGACACCCAGGCCAGAGCAGTCTGACAGAGACACTTTACAGCAGATGTCACTTCAATAAACTGTTCTTGTCCCTTTCTGTAGCTATACACATTTTTGGAAAGCCTTTTTTTCCCCCAGGCTGGAATGGTGCTCAGGTTGAGCATGGAGACAGTCAGCACAGAGTTGGCCAGGGTCACACTTGATGCCACCTAAACCTTGGGGTGACAACTTTGCCTGGAGCACATTTGCAAATATCCAGCAGCAGCCACAGCACTGGCTGGAACACGGACCTTCTCCCACATTTTGTTGTTCCCATGGGCCTGCTGAGGCTCAGGGACAGACTGGTGCAGATCCATGTGGCATCACAGAGCAATCTGCCACATTCCCCCTGTACAGGACACACAGGGTAGGGATCTGTCACACTTTAATTCCCCTGCAGGGGAACTTTACACACTGGGGACACAGCCACCACCTCCTGGCACCTATGGAGGGAACAGCTGCTCTGATTTTGCTGCTGTATAAATGACATGGGAGGGACAAAATTCCCTGTATCTCTGACAAATCCTTCTCTGGCAGATGAGCTCTGACCTACTTTGCAGTGCAGCCAGATGTTTAAATTTATGAATGCAGACGTATTTCCCTCAGACCTGGGAAGGAATGTTGTATTGCTGCCCATCTATGTGGCCTCTTGGGCAGAGCAGCTGGATTTCACAGGAAAACACTACTGGTGGTTCAATCCTGAAGGTTTTCAAAGGAAAGGAAAACATGAGATCATGCCATGCCTTTTCAAAGGCAATCCCAATGGTACAAACCAAGGAATATTCAAGTGATAACATTTATATCAAGCTAAAAAGTGCTGCTAAGAAAGAATTCCTGACCTAACTTTTCAGAGGGTCATATTTTCACAGTTTTTGTCTTGGCATTGGTTATGACTCCTTCCCTGGGGTTCCACACTTGTTGGTATCCAAACAGAATTTTTATGGTACAGGGCACAATTTAACAAATATTTCCTCATTTTCTCAATAAATCCCTTTTCCAGCCATGCAAATGGCAGAGCAGCATCCCTGGGACCCCTCCCAAAGCAGTGGTGGTGCATATGGAAAACAAACACTATTTTGCTGCTGACCTCCTATGCCAGTTTTACTCCTTCAAAGTACTCCAGATGGAAATACAAGTTTGCAAGAACACCTTGAAAGTGCCAATATCCTGAAATACAAACTGGATATAAATCCCACCGACTGTATTTGATGTGGGTACTTGATTTAGGGTCATTTAATTTGCAGCTTTTGCTGTTTTAGAAGTTACTGTGATTTCTAAACTTTAAGCCAGTTTAGAACCAACATAAGGCTAAGAAAAATTTAAATACAGAATAATACACCAAGATACATAATCTTTCTATTTATTTTCAGAATTTAAAAGTCCTTGTTCACTGCCCACACTTCCCAAATTAAAGTAACAAAAAGATGCTTGGATTTGGTATCAGAAGATACAGATAGGGACTGAAATTAGGGCATATAGGTTTAAAGGAAAATATTCAGAAAGATTTAAGGCACAGATTGTGCAAATATTGTATTCTGTGGGATGTCTGATGCTGTGTGATGTCCGGGAAGGGCTCTGCTTATCTTTCAGAGAAGTGTCACTAAGACACTGATTTATCTGTCAGATTAGCCAAAACCTTTTCCTGCTGGAGGCAGTGAAGCAGGAGCCTGGTGAATCAAGAGTGGAGCAAAATTCTTGACTTTGCTGTTTTCCAAATTCAACATGGGGAAGGAGCTCCCTCTGGCATCCTCCAGTAAATCCATAGCCCACAGCCTGCAGCCTGCTGGCAAAGATGCTCTCCCAGGAGAGTTGCATTTGGAGTTCTTTCACCTGCAGTTGGATGAGGCATGCACAGATCCTCTTTTTTGGGTGATTTGCAATGGACACAAAACACCTGTAAGTCCATTTAATAAGAACCTTGATCCTGTCCAGGTATTGAATAGACCAAGGGCACACCTGGGACACAAGGATTACCTGGTCACCCTTTTCCATGGGAGGGGACTTGTCCACTTCAGGCTTGGCCAGCAGTGCAAGCATGGAGGATTTTCTGTTCCAGGCAGCACGGGCAGGAATTTTCACCTCCCTGCTGAGCTGACATGAGTTTGCCCTGCAGTTTTGGGGTTACACACCTAAAGCCTGCCCAAGGCTCACCCCAGCTCTCTCCATCCCTTTGAGAGCAGCTGCTTTCTTGCTGCTCCTCTTGCCACAGGAGGAGCACAAGGAGGAGCAGGCACTCACATGCCCAACAGCTGAGTGCATCATTTGATGCGACACAAAGCTCAGGATCCTCCTGTCACCTCTTGCCACTGCTGTGGTGACAACTCAAGTGACACCGACTGCCAGGAGACCACCCTCACAGCGGAGGATCCTGCTCCCTACAGAGGTGATTTTCTGGGCATACCTGAGCCCCAGTGGGATCAGCTGCACCCAGCCTCACCCCAGAATATTGCCCAGCCACCTGCACTACAATGTGCTGCCCACAGCGCTGTCCCTGAGGTGACACGGGCTCTGGCTCTGGCAGGATAGCGAGGTTTCCACAAGGTGGCATTAAAAGACCTGGGCTTCCTCTGGCAGAGCTCAGATCCCACAGGGTTTAGAGTTTCCGTGGGATGGCTCGGCACCCTCTGAATCAGAGCCCTCCCTGGGCAGAGGGAAGAGGGGAGGCTGTGGGATTTGTCCTTTAAGGGTCAGCCGAGCCTGACACACACCGCTGCCTTTGTCCAGCAAATCTCATCAGGAAGGGCAGGCACGGACAGCAAACACTTGGGGGATCACTAAGGAAATCAGTGTGCTCCCCTCCGTGCAAAAAATCTGCAGCAAGGGGATGGGCGGGGAGGGAAAAGAAGGGGTGAGCAATGGGGAGTGGCAGCAGGTACCAAAACCCGAGGAAAGAACGACATCCTAGCTTGAGCCAGGATATATCCAGATGAGGCAGGTTTGTTTTTTACAGGGCAGCAAAGCCAGAGAATCCCCAGGGAGGGGGGAACACCAAACACAACCTGTGAGTGAGCCCAGAGGTCCTTTTTGCACAGCTCTAGAACAGCCCCATGGTTTTATTCACCAGGCTGATGGGTGAGGTTTGCCAGCCCTTATCCAACAAATATCATCCCTGGGGTGTGCTCGAGCTCCTGCTAAACTTTTTGGAGGTGACACTCAGCTCCTCACCACTCTGGGGCAGCCCTGGGTGAGCCCTTGTGAAGGGGGTATCTGCACCACTTAATTAGTGGCTTGTCTGCAGTTTTTTCTGTCTGCACTCAGTGTCAGGATTAAAAACACGAAGGAGATGAATTTTCTCATGTTCAGGCTTGGTTGTTTATTAAATCTTATCTAAAGTACAGAGAGTTCTGCAACACTTCCAGCCACCAGCTAGAAGTGAGCAAAATGGAGATGAATCCAGCTAGTTACAAGTTCCTTAAAGCTAAACAGTCCAATAGAGAATTAACACCTATATTATTTATCTTTTGACCCAATAACCAAACTCATGATCCTCAGTGCAGCCCTGACTGTCCAACCAGAAACTACTGCCTGAAACCATGAAGAAGAAGGAAGAACACAGAAAGAAGCAACACCCAAATCCTCCACCTTGTCCCATACCTATTACTATATTATAAAACCTTCAAATTTCAAACCCTTCACCATGTGAAATCACACACTTCTATTTAATTACACACCCGTGATTTTAACTCCATCACTCAAATTTGGAAGCCTTCTCCAAGGCCTCAGGTCAAAAGCAGTGCTCTCCAGGGGATCAGTGCCAGAAAGCACAGAAAGCTCCAACATCCCAGGTTTCTGGGATCCAACCAGCCCTGTCCAGGCTTGGCACTGAGATGAGCAGTGCATCAGGAGGATGGGATGGGATGGGACCCTGAGGAAGAGTATTTGTGTAAGCACAAAACACAGCTCTGTGGTTTGTTGTGCTCAGACTGTTTTGGCGAGAGACAGGTTCCAGTGGGATTATTAAAGCATTGCAGCTTGGTTACGGAGAGATTACAAGCCAAACCCAAAAAAATGACAGCGGGGTGACCTCGTCCTTTGGGCAGAAGCAGGAAAGGGGAACCAGCAGGAGGCTGTGTCCCACAGAGACCTGTCAGACACGGGGCACAGCCAGCAGCGGGATGACACAGGCTCCGAGGAGCTGCAGTGCAGCAGGCTGCAATTCTGACAATATTTAACATTATATTGTCCTCTCCTGCCATAACCAGTGTGTGAGAGCCCAGGAGAAGCTGTGGGGGGGTGGCGGTGCTGGTAGTGCGTTGGTTTGCTTTTAAAAACATTTTTAAACTTAACAGAAAAGACGAATAATGGTAATGAAACAGTAAATGAAGGCACAGCTGAAGGGAGCCGAGGGTCGGTGCCCCCGGCAGCTCCCGGCTCTCACACGGTGGAGCTGTTGCTCCGCCGCAGCGCAGGAGCCCCGGACCCCATCCCGACAGCCGAGAGCTCACTCTGCTCTCCAAAAGCCGGAATTTGGCTGTGGGACACGACAGCAAGCACGGGTGCATCCAAACAACCACCCAAATTTAAGGGTGGATTTTTTAGTCAAAGGGAGAGGCTTTAATCAGGTAGAGAGGGTTGAAGTGGGAATTGGAGGTCAGATCTTACCCAGAACTTTGCCTCAGGCACACTTGGACATGTTGGGGTGAGTCCAGAGAGGCCACAGAGATGCTCAGAGGGCTGGAAGCAGCTCTCCCAGGGTGACAGGCTGAGAGCTGGGGATGTTCATCCTGGAGAAGGGAAGGGGAGACCTTATTGGAACTTTCTAAAGAGAGTTTATAATAAAGCGGGAAAATTACTTTTTATACAATCAGGAAGTGGCAGGAAAAGGTGGAGCAGTTTTAAATTAAAAGAGAATTAGGACTAAAAGATATTTAGACCAGACATTAGGAAGAAATTCTTCCCAGTGAGGATGGTGAGGCTCTGGCACAGGTTGTCCACAGAAGCTGTGACTTCCCTATCCCTGGAAATGTTCAAGGCCAGATTGGAGGGGGCTTGGAGCATCCTGGTGGAAGGTGTCCTTGGCAGGGGTGCTGGAAAAAAATAGTCTTTAGCATCCCTTTCAAGCCAAACGACCACCATTATATGATAATTCTATTACTACCTAGGAAAAAAAAAATTACTATCTCGAGAAAAACAAAACAAAAAAATCCCAACAGTTCCAGCTGCTCCTCCAGCCCACCTGAGGGGCTCCCCTCCCTGAGCACAGGGACCCCCTGCTCCTGCTGCCAGCTCAGCTGGCCCAGGCCTTGGCAGCTCAGGGTGGGGATGGGGAGTGTTTGTGTGGCTGATCTGTGCAGTGATGGGTGGTGCCAGCTTGGGGAGCCCTGCCTTGACACCGAGACAGCAGAGCCTGACTCTGCGCCTGGGGACACAGGCACAGCTCTGCTCATCCCTCAGCACACACACCTTCCATCCTCATCCACACCTGCATGCTTTCCTGCAGCAGGGGGGCTCTGGACCCCTTTTCTCTGCCACCCTCAGCAGGTCTCACTCCTTTCCAGCCACAGATTCCTAGCTGCAGGGAGCAGGCTGGGGATCAATGGCACCTTTAAATAGCCTGACCCAAAGCCTCTCTAAGCAGCTGGCTCTGCCAAGCAGTGATAAAACTGCCTGGCTGTAAGCTTTTCTACCCACACATTAAATGTTAACATTACCAGATAAACTCTTCCCTTCCTTTCCAGGCAATAGAGGAGGACAATTCCTGTCCTATGAAGAAGACACATCCACCTGCACATCCAGCAGCTTTTTGTAAGAGGGTCATCACAGTCCCACATCCTGCACACCATGGGCCAGCACTGAGCCTGGGAGCATCCTGAAGTATCCCAGGCATTTTTTGAGAGGCTTTTCTGAGAAGCCAGTGGGGCAGAAGATTGTGTTTAAGTGCTTCCCTGGCTTGGGGCTTGTATTTACTAATAATCATAGTTAATCTCTGCCTCATACAAGTCAGCCTGCACACACATCTCGTTTAAGCTTTATAAGTTGTGCTTTTGTTTACTGCAACCACCTCTGAGCCATCATTTTCTCACAAATAGCCTATGAATAATCAGTTATATGCTATTAATGTTGTATGGCAATGTTCAGTAACACAAGAGCAACAGAAATCTACTGGTCTTCAAAAGAAAACCTTGAATAACCCTGTGCAAATCCAAGTGTTTTCAGCCTGCTGCCAAGGCTATTAATATTGCATTTATTACATGTCTTTGTATGGTATTTGTTAAATAATTAAGATGGAGGAAAAGACTTTAGCCTAAATGGCTGCTTGAAGTTGCAACATTATAGAGACTTGCAAAATTATTGCTGGAACCCATAAACACAGGTTTGCTTTTGGATCCAGTCTCTTAACATTTTGTATAGGTCAGGCAGCTGTTTCCCAAGGATCAAGTTCAGGTTACAGCTCGTCTTGGAGTTGTGAAGAGACAAAGGAAGGGAGAGATAATGAATGGACAGCAGAGCTCTGTTGGGCTAAGAAAATCCAAGTGTTCTTGGGCATCATCCTCAATGAATTTTCACATTGTGCAGGCGGTGGTTATAGATTTTTTTTTTTTTTTTAATATCCTCAGAATTCCCAGAGCTGGTATAGAGAGGAAAGTTAATTTTCACAGGATCATAGAATTGTTAAGGTTGGGAAAGACTCTTAGGACCATCAAGTCCAACCCAGCATTGGCATGTTCAATAAATTATATTCCAAAGTGCCACATCCACAATGCCTTTTGAACATGCCAGGGGTTGTGACTCCACCACTGCCCTGGGCTGCCTGACCACCCTTTCAGTGAAGAAGTTTTTTCTAATATTAAATCTAGACCTACTCTAGTGCAATTGGAGGCCATTCCCTCTTGTCCTGTCACTTGTTACCCAAGAGAAGAGCCTGACCCCACCTGGCTGTCCCCTCCTGTCAGGGAGTAGTGGAGAGTGAGAAGGTCTCTCCCCCCTGAGCCTCCTTTTCTGCAGGCTAAACAACCCCTTATTATCCCCTGGGCCAAACTCCTTGCTGTCCTGTCCCCTGCCTCTTGTTGTCTCTCTGGTCAATGCAGTCCCTCCAGTGAAAGCCACACAGGAGTCACCCAGGTCCACCAGAGCTGCAGGATGGTGCCAAGCCAAGACCAAGCCCTTGTTTTCATAGAATCACAGGATAATTTGGGTTGGTAGTGACATTTAAAGGCCATCTAGCCATCCCTCTGCAGTGGTCAGGGATACCTTCAACTAGACCAGGCTGTTCAGAGACCTCTCCAACCTGGCTTTAAATGTTTCCAGGAATGGGGCATTTGCCAGTTCTGGGCAGCCTGTGCCAGCACCTCATCACCCTAATAAAAAAAAAAAATAATTTCTTCCTCATACATATTCCCCATTAGTTTAAAACCATTACAATTTGTCTTACTGCCTTTTAAAAACTCTGTGTCCACCAGTATTTGATGTGTTAAATAAATTCAGCAGCAGCTGAATTCTCATCCTTTGGTGGGTTGCACAGGAAGATCTGGGATCAGCTGAAGCCATGGCTGGCTGGAAGGGCACCTTCACAGCCTTACATTGGGCTTCCAGGTGTCAGGACTGCTGCCAACACCCAGGGGATTTTCACACTTGCTCAGGAACAGGCAAGAAAAATGAACTGTCTCTGGCAACTCCGTATGGTTTTGTCTTTCCCATCAGCCATGTCCTGGGAAATGAGCTCCATCCTCCTCTGCCTGAAGGCTGCTGGGAGAGCAAAAGCAACTTGCAGTAACCCCAAATCCTGGTGCAGGGTGAAAACCCAGCTCAGGCCAATCCCTGCTGGGGCTGCAGCCCCTCTAAGCAGGGGAGAATCCCCCCAGGACAGCAGCACCCCCAGCCCACTGCTCTGCTCAGCCAGGCTTGACTGTTTTTTCCCTGCAGTCACCTTTGGGCCCTGGCAGTAATCTCAAAGCATCTGCTCCAAATCATCCAGGATTACAGGAATTAAAAAAAAAAAACCCAATTAGAGACCCAGGGTCCTGCAAGCACAAATCCGTTTAGCCCTAATCCAGGCTGCTGCCCCTTCCCAAAAGGCAAAGGGATGGTCCTTGGGGGCTGCTTTTTGTGTGCCCCAGCACCACCTCCTCTCCTCAGCCTGAATTTACCCATTTTTACCTAGCAGTAGCACCAGGGGATCTGCTCATATCAGTGGGGAAATGAACACTTGGCTTTGGGCTCTAAAATCAGCTGCACAGACTGGGGGGACAGTGTCAACCTCTTTCCCTGGGCACACTCAGAGGGGCTCCCAGGGGACTGTGGATGGACAGGGGGGTGCAAACACATCTGAATGTGCCACAGTGCCTGTCAGGGTCTGGGCACCAGGCAGAGGCTCCTCCACACCTTGCTCACCATCACATCCATCCACAGTCCCCTAGGACCCCCTCTGGGTGTGCCCAGGGAAAGAGGTTGGCACCTGCAGTCCCATGCTCACTTTGCTGGCAATTCAGTGTGGAAATGCCCTTTTGAGATAAGACACATAAACTGGAGTCTTTCAGCAGAGTGAGGGTAGAGACTGGAAACCCATCAGGAAAATATCCCCTTTCCTTTGAAATCCTCTCTTTCTTTCAGTGCTTCTCCAGCTGGTTAAACCTTTCACCTGCAGCCCTAAACATCTAAGATAAAAATGCACTATCCATGGAGTGTCCCAGTGCACCCATAAGCTCTGAATAACACATTTTAATCAACATTGGATCCCTCTCCTGTGTGGTGACCTTTGCATCTGTTTGTGAAGTTTACATCCAGAAGACATCCATAAGGAAAGCAGTCAATGCTTTCATTGTTAATAATTGAATGGGAAAATCTTTGAATTAATATTCAGGAACTCAGGGGGTTTACATGCTTCTAAGAGACGGGTGAGTGTTACAGCAGGAGAGAAACAATGCTTTTTGTTTTTTTTTTTTTTTTTTTTTTTTTTTTTGCCTGCTTTTTTTCTTACATGTGCTGCAAGAAGAGGTGCTCACAACAGAGATTCCAGACAGGTGATGCTGTGGCAATTAGCACCACGTTTAGGTGTGCTGAGACATGAGATGCTCTAAGTGGTAAAAGCTTTCACAATTCAAAGGGACATTCGTGGGTGGGAAATCCTTTTCTGTTTCAAAAAGTCCCCCACTGTGGGGATCCTCCCAGGATCATGGTGTTCTGCTCTTTCCTGGCACCTCCTCCTGCTGCCAGGCCATGTTCACCTCTGGGTTTGGTGGGACAAGGATGGGTAGGGGTTGTGGGAAGGGTGTGTGCTGTTAGCAGAGGGGTCCATGCTGGTGCCAGCTCTTTCTGTGAGCCTCAGTGGGGATTAGATAAACTCCAGAGAGATATGGGGACCTTTCCCTGTCCAAGGGTGATGGGAGAGAGCTGGAAAAGAGAAGGAGCAGAAAGGAGGGGACCACAGGGGTTGAAAAGATGCTGAAGCAAAGAGCACATGGAGAAGGGAGGGTTTGTGAAGAGCAAACAGACACTGCAGGACAGAGGATCCACCATGAGAACATCCAAGTACCTCCTCCAAATGCTTCAGATTTGATCCAAATCCTGTTGGGTTTGGGGTCTGGCACCTCTAATGGCTCAGTGCTGCAGGGATCCCAATGCCCTGGGGTGGTGGCACTCTGAGGGTGTGAACTGGGGCTGTGGCAGGACCACATTTGTCCCCTGAGCCTGGGCAGTGTCAGGATGTCTGTGTGCTCTGTCCTCGTGGGACACCAGAGCCATGACTGACCCACCATGTCAGCACAGCCCTCAGCTCACAGACTTCTGAATCTGCTGACTTTTACTAAAAGCTTTGTTAATTTGGTGTATCCCTGACTTTAAGGTCCATCAGCTTCCTTGGAACCTGGAGCTTTCATCCTGTGTTGGTAGGAGATGCCAGCTGGATATGATCAGTCCTGACTTGTTAAGGACAGAACCCACTGAAGGACTCTCCTTGTGAATAAAAATTTGCAAGATTAAAAATACAGGCAGCTCATTTTTCTAAGACAGTTTCTGAAACTTCTCTGAGGCAGAAATGAGAGACAGGAATAACACCACACAACACCCAGAGCTGTGTACTTCTCCCTTCCCTCACAAAGATGAAAAGGCTGGAAGTTGAAAATAATCCTAGATTTCTGCATAATGGCTAATTTTAATTTGACTGGGATTGTGGGGGCTGTGGATGCCACATATTTGGCAGTGTTCCAGGCCAGGTTGGACAGGGCTTGGAGCAGCCTGGGATAGTGGAAGGTGTCCCTGCCTATAGCAGCAGGTTGGAAATGGATGGTCTTTAAGTCCCTTCCAAACCAAACCATTCTATGATTCTATGATTTTATCCACTTTGATACCCAGCACAAGAGTTTCCTTCTAGCTCCAGAAGGGAATTTGCAGTCCATCTCCCCAAGGTCCAAGCCAATGAGAGGTGCTTTCTGGATTTTCTTAAGGCCCAACAGCCCAGCTTCTTCTGGGATACCATGCAGAATTGCAAGGGTGGAAAAAGTCTTATCTTAGGTCCTGTTGTGCAGCTTGTTACAAAGTTTTTAATGTCCAGGTAATTAAAGCCCTGAGAGTTGTATTCTCATGCTGTTGAAGAAGGATTTGATCTAATGGCATGGAAGTCAACAAGAACCTGTCTTCTGGTTTTAAGATATGTGTGGTTCTGGCTTGAATTACCAGTGAAACACAATGAAGATCCCAGCAATTACCACTGAAGGAAATATTGCTTGTATAGGTATGCAACAAATAATTAATATAATTCTATTAAAGAAATGAAAGCAGTTCATTAATTATGCCTACCTTGCAATGTAACGAAGGAATCATTCTGCTCCATCACTCTTGGTGTCTTCTGATACTTTGTGCTTCCAGGCATTTCATGTCCTCTCTGAGCCTTGCCCTCATGGTTTAAATAAATATTCTATAAGTGCAAACGAGATCACCAATGCCAGTGTGAGCAGCTGGGCCAAGGCCCTGTGCTCTCATGTGTGTGCACTTGGAAGGTGAAACTCAGAAACCTCACAGTGACTGGGTTAGTCCTGTAACACAAACAAACCTGAACAGACAAAATGCATCCCTACAAGCCCATGTGTGCAGTGACACACAGAGGTGACATGTGAACAGCCAGTGTAATGCCTGGAAGGCTGTGAGCGCCTTGGCAAGGTGACTTATTCCTAACAAAGCCCAGGAAATTGTTAAAAGCAATAAAGATATCAAATGAAAATGTTGCTGCAGCACTGCTGAGAGCAGCTTTTCTTCTCTCACCCTGTCCCACACAATGCGGGTATGATCCTGCAGCCCCTCGTGCATCCTGGCCCCACAATCACCCCACTGACTGCAGGGACTGCAGGGAGGCTGGGGAACACTGATCATGAAGGACCAGGGCAGCACACGGTGACAGATCAGTCCTGCTTCTACAGTGCAGGAGAGCAGAAAAAAAAAAAAAAAAAAGGCATTTTTGATGAAATAGTTGAAGCAGTGGGGATTCACTGAACCAGTGTTACACTGTCCATGCAGCTTGCTCAGTTTGCTGTTGCTAGCAATTCAGATATTGTCCAAGCTGTCCTGCTCACCAGTGCATGAACTCTGAAAACACTTAGGCACTACCAGCTCTGTGCATTATTTCAGCTGGAAGAACCGTGGTAGGTAAAGCAGCGATGATGGATCTAAACGATAATAAAGTCTCCCTGTTAAAAATTTAAAGTGCTATACAACTATTTTTAGTGACCTCTCCAGCTGAGATAATGCAGAAAGCTAACTAGATGTGAACATCCATCTTAGGAGAATTGATTCTTGCAGTTGGCAAACCAAGGTGAACTGTAGAAGGTTAATGTTCATGCTCCAATACAAGAGATATCAGCTATTTGAAAAGTTGTATACTGTACATGTAAAGTAATAACCTATTCAATGGCTAATGTAGATGCAATGGTTTTTTTCTTCCTTGAGCATGTTTATTTCCATAATGGACATTTTTTCAGACAGAACACTAAGAGCTCTCTCCATTGCAACCTCCTCCCTCTCCTCTCTTTGTGTGTGTAATGTGTGGGCATGAAGGAGGGAGAAGAATCTGTTTTTTATTCGGGAAAGTGAGCATGTAAGCATTCAAGCAGAGCCCAAACCTAAGTTCTTGTGTCAGCATTTTCAAATTCAGGCTTTTAAAATGAGGCAACTGCATTTTGTGGCTTCCTAAATAAAAGAGCTGAGCACCAGCAGCCCTCTCTCTGCAAGGGGATGGAGAGGACTGGGTGCCCTTGCAAAAATGCAGCACATACTGCAAAATGCAGCACATATTCCAGGGCTGCTACAGCAAATTCTTTGCTTCTCAGAGCTCATTTATCTCAGAAGGGCTCCACATCCAGTAATGCAGCCTGCTGCCCTGCCTCTCCAAATCCTCAGATGGCAATTAGCAACATCAATAAGTAATAGAACAAATACTTTGTCCCTAAAAAAACAAGCTGCAGGCAGAGCAGCTCATTCACTTTACTCTGAGACTGTGCTAAAAAGCTTAATTTTAAATATTTCATCTGCTTAAAGCCCCAGTCCTACAAACACTTAATTTGGAGATGAGGCACTTGAAAGCCAATGTGTGATGAAGGAAGGGTGAAAGGCAAGACCTGATGCTTGCAAATAAACATATCCATCAAGTCCAGTGCACACCAAGGATGCTGCTGTGGGGAAGATTTTTAGCAGAGTTCCTGTGGCTCACCTCTTTAGCAAAGAGAAAATGATTTTCCATCAGAAGCAAAGCCTGAAGAAAATGCCAGAAAACAGCTAAAATACTGTAATAGGAATGTTTATTAGCATTAACTAGGAATAAATAGAAATATTACTGGGGAAAATAGCTTTAAAAAGTTGAAAAACAGTGCGATCCACCAAGAAGCCATGAGCTTTGTGCTCTTAAGTAACAATGTGGCTCTAGTGCTTCTTCAAGAAGCATTCCTTGCAGAAGACATCCCACCACTGTAGCCCTGAAGTCCCTCTGACCCACGAGTGACCTGCCACATGAGACTGCCAGGAAACGCTCCGGCAGGTTAAGCTTAACAACCAAATTGGTTTGCATCCCTCCTTCAGCACTTGGGGCTCTCAGGGGATAAAAAGGATCACCGACTGAGTGGGAACAATACTCACAGAAATCAACTCTGGCCTCAGGAGTCTCCTCTCACTCTGCGGTCAATAGGCAGAGACGAGCCTTGGCAGACAGTGAACTTGATTAGAGAGATGATCTTGGTTAAAACTGCCTGGATCTCCTTGCTGCTGAGGACAGAGGGGGAGGAGGGTGGGGCCGGCTCTGCAGGCAGCAGAGCCTGATTGATGGGGCTGGATTACTGCAGCAGCACAACCAGAGTGGGATTAGGTGCCCTGAGGCACCTACCTGAGCACTGCTCTCTCCACTGACCCTGCAGATCAACCCCCTCCATGTCAGTTTTGGGGACATCTGTCCCCAAGGTGGCTCTGGGGGCTGGCTGCTGACCTGCTCTTGTGGAAGGTATGATAGAGAAAGTGGTTGAAAGCCAAGGTAATTTTGAAGAACAACCCACAAAGTCTTCAAATTGCTTTAAAAAATGAAGAGCAGTTTCCAATATGATGTTTATGAGAAGGCTTTTTTTCCTCAGCCTGCAGACACAGTGATTTGCTCCCTGAGGAATGGTTGTGTGTTCTTGTGTTTCTTCGAGGTGCCTGGAAGACCCTGGAGCTGTGTGTCCCTGTGTGTGGCTGGTTCACTGTGCACTTAATGGGGAATTACCCTCTCATACAGAGTTCCCAAGAAGAGCTCTCATTCCATCCTCTGTTACCTTGTTGTTACAACTACGTGTTATGAAAGCATTTCAACAATTGCTTCTGAGGAGGCACATGCAATTTCAGTCAGTGAAATGGAGAGGAACAGGATGACTGTCCTGAAGGGAAACACTAATGGCATTGAAAGAAGATTCAGACCAGCAAAAGATTAAAAAAAAAAACAAATCCTGCTCTCCTCTTGTAGAGCTCTCTGTTGAAATCTACAGGTCTTGGAAAAGAGGATGTAGTGCTGGGTTAAAACTTCCTGCTTGTCCTAGAGAAGCCCCAGATAGTGTGCCATTGAGGTTACTATGGAGTTATTGAATAACGGCTGAGAAGCTTGTTCTGCTGATCAATACCTGTGTGTGCATGCAGATCTCAGCAGTGGCTGTTTGTCTCTTAGAGGCTCCACTCTGTAACCAACTCCAGCTTTTGTGGAGTTTTCAAAAAGGTTGAACTTCTGAGAACAGTGCAAATTAGATGTGGGTGCTCAGGACCAATAGACTCTCCCATTCTGCTCCTAACTCTAGATTATTATAACCTCTCATCTCACATCTTTGCTTTATATTAGACTGCTAAAAAAAAGGAGGTAAAAAAAAAAGGGGGTATCAAGAGGAACAGCTTTAAATGGAAATAAAGAGATGTGTCTAAATCCTTTAGGCTGTTTGGGATGTCTCAAGTGATTTAGTCTGGCTGTATCTGTACATTAAAGCATATGAGGGCACTGAGGTTCATCACTTATCCTATTAAAACGTTAGAAGAGTCCCTGGCTCGGGTTTGCCTCAGACCAGAGCTGTCTCACACGATCCCTAGGGAAGAGCTCAATAGATAGCATGGCATGCAGAGTCTTTCCATGGACATAGCCACCTTATTGGGAGGGCAAGGGGGCTGCAAATCACGGAGCAGTGACCCCAGCAGCAGGCAGCAGTATCAGGACAAGTCATTTAATAGCCCAGACATGGCAGAGTGTCTTCCTTCTCTGTGGCAAGTCTGTATTCTGGCAATAAAACCCTGCCAGGTGTTTTCCAGTCAGAAGCGGGTGCTGGATGAAGGTGTGATAGGAAAAAGAGAGATCACCCCAGAAGTCTGGTCTCCATACATCATGACCCTCCTGATAAAGTTGTCCTGGTTGCCTGCAAATCCAGATTTTTGGGATAGTGAGTTGCAAGCCTTGTCTGACACCATTTATTTGGCTGCCAGGTGGGGAGGAAGTCCTGGAGGTCCCAGCAAGTCCCTCCTTGCATTGCTGGAAAGCAGATGCTTTTCCCTAGCAGTAAGTGGGGAGGCTGAGGATCCCATCCCACCCATGCTGGGTATAAGGGTCACCCACAGAAGTGGGTTTAGCTCAGCACTGTCAGACAATCCCAAGATAAAAGACAAGTCCCCTGGTTTTACTCCATACAATGAGAGAAGAGCCTGTAAAGGGAGAGCACTGGATGACTGGCAAAATTCTTAGGATTTCTGGGACAGAAATAGTTCCAGTGGTGAGGGCTCATCCTCTAGGCTGACTCCAGTGGGATGGAATGGCACCAACTCTGCTAAGTGTAAGGAGAAAATTAACAAAGTGTGGAGGATTACAGGGGAACAGCGCCTCTCTCCCACCTCTGGGAAGCGGCAGAGATTACAAATATGTGAACCCACTTTGCTTTTACATTCTTTAAAGCTGGAAATTTCCTTTGAAACTGTATTTCTTGCAGGGAAAGTGTGTGCCAGAGATGCCTATGTCACAGATCAGAAGGTGGCTGGGTTAAAATGAGCTTTCTGGGGAATTTCTGTAATTTGGGGGAGTTTTGACTAGATGCTGCTAGTGATGAAGGAAGGGAAGCTTTTTCCTGGTCCTTGACTGGGGGTCTTGCAGCCATCCCTGACAGAAATGAATATTTATCCACGGGCTTCTTCTATCACCCTGGTGCCAAGAATAAATGCAGATAGAGTGCTGTAAGCCTTGGAGGATCCAAGAAGAAACTTTTCTTCCTTGGATCCTCAGCTAGGTCTCCCCCTCTGGGCCCCCCTCGTGGGGATACACCAAGGTCAGCCCAGGGTTCAGGCTCCTTTGGGGTACCAGGGGTTGCATGGTAGCCCTGGGGAAGGGACAAGGGAAAGGACAGGTCAAAGTCTGGCAGCTCCTGCACCCCACAGTGCCCTTTGCCTTTGGCCTCTGACACCTCCATCCTCCTCTCCAGTAAACACATGGGGAACTTCTCCCAGAGAAGAAAGAAATAACAGAAACACAGAAAAGCTGGTGCCTGGCACTGCTGAGAGGTGGGGGCAGACAGGGCTGGGCAGTATTACGCTCTCTCTCACGGTATTACCCCAGCAGCAGCCAGGGGTAACTGGATCTGTGAGAGTCTGATCCTCTCAAGCCCTTAATTGGATGCGTGAAACGTCCAAAATGCGGCTCACTCTCCTGCTTCCCACAGCTATGACACACACACACGATCTTCTTGTCACACAAGGGTGTTTTCTTCTGAACCCAGCCCCCTCCTACATCTCCCAGCACCCAGCTCCAGGTCAGCAAGCTAAAGCTGACCCTGTGTACAGGAGCCCACCCAGCCAAGGGAGGTGTTGCTGGTGGTGCAATGTTCAATGAACTTCCAGACGTCCCCTTTTCCTGTTCTGCAAAGAAAACACCTTGGTTAGACAAGAGGCAAAAGGCAGTGGCAGAACAAAGAGGGAACAGTCCCTTTTGTGGGACTGGGCTTGGGGATGGGGATGGGGATGGGGAGGGAATGGGGATGTGATGAGCACTCTGCAAGGCTTGTGCAAACTGGAGCGTGAGGATGGGTATGAGGGAGCACCTGCATGGACCAGGCAGCAGCTGGGGCAGCACTCCCAGCCTGGAGAGGCTGGTGTGGCTTTTCCAAGGCTCTTGCATCCCCCAGCCCTCCCTCTACCCCAGTTTTCACTGCAAGCAGCAGCAGTCCTCCTCTGCAGTGTGGGACTGGGACAATGCTCCCTGGATAAGTGGGCCTTCTGTCCCCAGTTGCACCAGAGCCAGGCTCTCTCCCCAACCTGCCAACCTGCAAGCCTTTCACTTTTCCCTTTTTTATTGCTGTTGTTGTTGCAAGGATTTTTTCCTTTTTTTTTTTTTTTTTTTTTTTTTTTTTTTTTTCTCTTGGAAAATCAATTTACGGACAGCGCACTCATTTTCCCCCTTGCAAACTTATTAGGTATTCAGTCCCGGCTAGCACTCTTAAGCATCCTTTGTCCCAGGGAGGGCTGGAGACCCCTTCATTAGCAGTGATTACCTCTGAGCAGTTTGACAGCCTCCCAGCCCGCTTACAAGACTTTCCCATTCAGCCCTGCCCGGGGCTGCCCCGTTTCTCAAAAGAAACGGAAATATTCAAACATTTCTCCCCCCTTCCCAGCTGAGGAGGGGAAAAGCTGTTTCTCTTCTCCGCCCTCCCCATTCACTTCACTTTTGATACAATATTTTCCTTCTTTGTTAAGCCGGAGAGAGAGGGGTCAAGGCAGACTTTTTAGTGACCCTTTTCGGAGCGTTTTGTTTAATGTAAATACAACCTCCTTCACTCTTACCCATTTATAATTATTATTATTTTTAAAACAACAAGGGGCTCGGGAGGGCGACGGCTTGGTTTGAACTTTAGGGAGGAAAAATTGCTGAAAAAGCCAGGGGAAGGACATTCACTTTCAATACGGGAAGAGAAAGGACAGTTGAAAAAAAAAAAAAAATCAAACATGGGGATGGGGTGGGGAAACCGCGGGTTTTTTTTTTGTTTTTTTTTGGTTTTTTTTTTTTTGTTTTGTTTTTGGTTTTGGTTTTTTTGGTTTTTTTGGGTTTTACTGGTGGAACGAAAGGCGCCGGCGCAGCCCCACGACCCCGGCCGCTGCAGAGCTCCGGGGGAAGAAGCGGAGCTGCGAGGCGCTCGGTTCTCACGTTCTCCCGCAGCAAACAAGGCCGGGCAGCGGGGCTGCTCTTCCCACAGGGGCTCCATGCTCCTTCCCCCTTCCCAGCCACTCGCTCCGAAGGGTTTGTGGTCTTGCCACCAGCATCCGCGGGAGGGTCCCTCCACTGCCCACCCGGGAGCTGCCGCATCCTTCGTGGCACTCAAACCCTTTGTCGAAAGAGACAAGATCATTCCCGCTGCCTATTGAACAAATTCCAGGTGTTTTTTTAGCTGGAGAGAAATCCCACGTTATCAGCCGCTGAGCGCATGTGCTCTCCGCTCTTTTTCTATCTATAATTCCCCACAATAAGCGCTGCTACTCTGCTCGCAGAAGCAATTGAATCCAGTTCACTGATTTCCCTTCAAGAAAAGAAATAAAGAAAGAACGCGATGTATTCAAGCAGATTCCGTTTTGAGGGCGAACCCCGCTTTTGCCCCCAAAACAACCTCTTGGGTGGGAAGTGCTGCCCATCAGCGAACACCAAACCCAAGGTAAAACCCCAACCTCGTTTGACGCTTAAACAGCACAGCCGGGCTCTTCTTGCACGGCTTAAATCCAGTGGGGTTCAGGAGGCAACAAACCACAGGGTTTGGGGTGCAAAGCGCGCTCGGACTCTCCCCTAGATGGGTACCCCAAAGGCAGGTGGAGACCCCTACTCTGCCCCCTCTCCCCGCCCTGCGATCCGATCCCTCTGCATTTCTAAAATGTAGATTATTTGCCTGTTACACCCCACCAGAGAAAAAGCTGCTGCAAATTGACTTGAAAAAACAGCTAAAAAAAATCCTGCTACCTGCCCCATCCTTCGAATAGTCTGTAAAAAAAAAAAAAAACAAAACAAGGCACATGTATTTGGGGACGGAACGCAGATTTCGGCACGGCGGGTGTAAATGCCTTGAATCCGGGTTTTAAATTCAAACTTAGAGGGGGAAAAGTCAGTGCTGAGACGGGAATACAACCTCCCTATAAAAGGCAGCAGGAATGAATTAATCTATTACGAAGCTGAAATACCCCTGTGCTCCCCCGGCCGCTGCCCTTGCAGGCAGCCGGAGCCGAGCGGGAGCCGGGGCATCTCCTGCTCCCAGCTCTGCTCGGCTTCCCCCGGTGCCAGGCTTCGGCTGCTAAATAAAACGAGCCAAGCAATCAGCTTACCGGGGAAGCATCTCTCTGAGGACAGGGGAGTAAACGCGATGAGACCGAGAAGACAAAAAAAGCACAGCTCAGGCGATTTAAAGATCAATGTCAAATTGTATAATATAAAATCCTTCTGCTGGGGAAAAAAGCTTAGCACGCTCCTTGGACCTGGCGTTTGGTCTCCTGGAGCAAAACCGCCGCAAAACAAGGCGAGGGAGGAGGGTGGTGGGGACAGCCACGGGCACATCGCAGAGGTCGCGATTTGGGGTAATTTCTTCCCCGCTATGGCGTTTCACTGGCATGGAGAACTGTTAATTCCCCATCATCTCATTGCCTTTGTCAGGTGAGGGAGGAAGCTTAGTTTCCCCGGCGGGGCTGTGTCCCAACCATTCCTCTCCATAATATAATTTTTAAAAAAAATTTTTCCCCTCGTTCCTCTCAGAAAATTCGCCTCCGATAATCCCCAAAGCTTCAACCCTTGGGAGAGGAGAAGCTGCGGCGATGCCGCCTCCTTCCCTTCCCCGGGCACCCGCATGCCCCTCCAGCCCCGTTCCCGCTCCTCTCGCCTCATCCCGGCTCCTCCCAACTCCCTGCCTGGCAAAGGCATCACCCCCGGTCCCGGGGACCGGCTAGTTCGGTTCCTGCCGAGCTGCTGCTGAAATACCCGTGGCCTCGGAGATCTGCTCTGCATAAACTGGAGGGCTTGAGACCGACACCGTCATTTCAAACCAGATGCGAGGGTCGTTCACCAAATATTTTATTATGGTTTTAGGCTGCTTCATACAGTTTCGTCCTGCACATGCTCTACAAGTCACCTGTGCACATAGAGAACAAGCCAAAAATAATAATAATTAATAATAATAATAGAAAAAAATCTACCATAGCAATCCCTTAAATAAGTAAATAAACATTATATATATATATATAAAAACCCCTTTAAAGTAAAGCAAAACCCAACCAAAAGAACAGCGTCTTTTCAACATGAAACAACCCTGCGGAATAAGGGCAGGGGCTCAGACATTTTGCAACTTGGCATTCGGTTTTTTGATTATGATTTTTTTTTTTTTTTTTTTTACGTTTTCTGGGCTTCCTTTAATTATTTCTTTTCAAGCATCGATTCTGCAAATCCTTCGAAATAAAGGCGACAACGATTTTAATGACGTTTTTTTAATGCAGTCTGCTGCGGGGCTGGGAGGGAGCGGAGCGCCCCGTACCCCGCGTTCGGGCACTGCCAGCCCCGCCGCTCCGGCCGTGGGCAGGCACCGGTGAGCCGGGCCTACCGCTGCCCCCGGATTGCCGCGGCGGTGGTGTCAGATGTCACATTCACTGTCGCTGGATGTGATGGAGATGGCGGAGGTGGCCGCTTTGCTGGAGAGGCTGGCCGCGGGGCTGGAGGCGGCCCCCACCGCCTCGCCGCCGCTCTCCTCCTCCGCTTGCAGCGAGCGCACCGAGCCCTGCGTTAGGACCTGCTGCTGTAGCCTGCAAGGAAGCGGCACACACAGCGTCACCGCCCCGCCTCGGCACCCCGGCACCCGCCACAGTCCCCTGTGTCCCCCCCAGGGGTTCCCCCGGCCGGCACCCCACTGCCCTGACCTGCGGCTCTCACAGTTTTACCAGACAGGAAAGACGAGAAGCTGGGTGAGCACCGCTTCCCCATCTCTGTCTGAAAAACCAGGTGCCCAGCCCAGGGTCAGCCCCGCTCCTCGGCTGGCACACCCAGGAGAAGGTTGTCCCCCTCCTCCGCATGCTGCCCCCAAACCGGGCCTCATCTTAGGGGTCAGTGATGCCCTGCAGTAGCTCCCGAGCGGCGTCTCCTGTCCAGTAGGCCTTACATCTTCCCTTAGTGCATCAAAAAGGGCTCCGGGTGACAGTACCCATGTCCCCGGCGTGCGACAGCACGGCTGAGGAGTGACAAGGGGAATTTTCCCCACCCCAGGACCCTGGGGAGGAGATAAAGGGGGAACTCTGCTCCCTCCCCTGCTTGCCAGAACTTCTGCTTGTGTCACTAGCGTTGGGATAACACTGCTCATTCAGAGACGTGATTTTGTTCTGTAATATATATTTTTTAAAAATTTATGGATATATATGTTGTATTTCTATTATATATTTATATATATAGAATATAAACAAGAATAATATCCCAAGGAACGTTCCCGGCTGGCTCAGGCGGAGGAACAGGACACGGTGGCTGTGGCAGGGCCTGCAGAGGGCACGGCCGGCTCCTCTCAGGATGGACAGATCTCAAACCGGTATTTCTATGTCCGGGCAAAACTTTGAAGAGGGTTTGTCTCTGCTCAGCCCCTGAAAATGGCCCTTCTGCCGCCAGTTCCAGCCGGTGGCTCCCCTCTCCTGCTCCCCTTGTCCCGCTCCCCCACAGGGCCGCCAAGAGGGAGACCAGCTCAGAGATCCTCCCCTATTAAATCGAAGTAATTAAAAAGCCTTAGCCATTCCCCGCTGCTCCCGCTTTATCTCGCTGCATTTCCCGGGGAGAAATCTCCCGGGCTCCTTTCCTCCATCCTCTGCCGGCAGTCTCGCACCGCCTCCCCGCAGCCCCGGCCTCGGCTCCCTGAGAGGGAGCCTGTGTCCCGACGGGACGGGCAGCACCTTACCTGTTCTTAGCGGCTGCTGCCCTGTCCCTTTGCCTACGGTTTTTGAACCAGTTGCCCACTTGCGTGGGGGTAAGTCCCGTGGCCTGAGCCAGTTCCCGCTTTTTGCTGGGGTTGGGGTAAGGGTCCTGCAGGTACCACTCCCGCAGCAAATGCCTCGTCCGCTCCTTGAAGCAATGTGTCTTCTGCTCGCCGTCCCAGATGGTGCGGGGCAGCGGGAACTTCTTCCTCACCCGGTACTTGTCCACCGGCCCCAGGGGTCGGCCCCGCAGCTTCTCCGCCTCCTGGTAGTGCGCTTCCAGCCAGAGGGCTTGCAGTTTGGCGTGGGACTCCTTGGTGAACTTGTGGTTCTCCAGGATGTGGTAGAGCTCTCGGTAGTTCCCCGTGTGGAAGGCCACGATGGCCCGGGCTCTCAGCACCGACTCGTTCTTGTTGAGCGCCTCGCAGGCCGCGGGGGCCACGGGCAGGGACCAGAGGAAGCGCCCCAGGCGCTCGATGTCCCCGCTCTCCTCCAGGGTCTCGCATACCCCGGCCACCTGCTGCGGGCTGAAATTGAGGATGGGCAGCTGGAACATGGAGGCGGCGCCGGGCTCCGCTCCGCGCTCCGCGCACCCCCGGCGATGCCCGCCGCCACCGCTCACAGCCCCGCGGCGGGGAAGGGGCAGCGGCCCCGGGCCGCCCCTCGCTCTCTCCGCTGCTGCCTCCGCCGGCGCCCGCGGAGCTGCGGCGGGAAGGACGGCGGAGGGCGGAGAGGCGATGGGGACCGCTCGGCAGCTCCGGAGACTGGGGCGGTGGGCAGGGGCGAGGCGGAGGAGGATGGAG
This sequence comes from Muscicapa striata striata, assembly GCA_030060385.1. Taxonomy (NCBI): domain Eukaryota; kingdom Metazoa; phylum Chordata; class Aves; order Passeriformes; family Muscicapidae; genus Muscicapa; species Muscicapa striata. Next base: position 448,731 of record JAREIS010000178.1, read on the forward strand.
CGGGGAGGAGGGCGGGCAGGGGAGGGAGGGAATGAAAAAAAAAAAAAAAAAGGAGGAAAAAAAAAAAGAAGAAGAAAAAAAGGAAACCAGAAAAGGCACAAGCGCTGCTCGCCGCCGCGCTGCTGCGGGAGCGGCTGATTCGCTGCGGACTCGCCAGATTGGCTCCCGGGTTTCCATGGCGGGGCTGCCACTCACTGTCAGCCGCTGCCAATCACGGCGGAAGGCCCCGCACCGCCCCGCTCCCCGCCCCGCACCGCCCCGCTCCGCTCCCCGCCCCGCTCCCGCGGCGCCCCGGCCGCTCCCCGGGGACCGCGACCCCTGCCGCCCTGCCCCGCCGACCCGGGCAGGGCAGAGCCGCCCGGCCGCCCCGGGGAAGGCAGGCTGAGGGGAGGGAAGCGGGCCCCGCTTCGGGGCGCTGGCGGCAGGTTGGAGGGAGTGGTCTCAGCGACACGACTGCCGGGACCCCCACATCCTCCCCGGTGAAGCTGCGGGGTACAGCCCGGGGATGCTCGCGCAGAGCTCTGTGCACCAGAGGGAGGAGAGGGCTATAAGGCAGAGCTGAGAAATCAGATAAAAAAATTGGCTGCGTTTAACAGTGACAGTGATGCTGGGAGTGTCACTGACAATGGATGCAGCGGGAGGACCGCAGAAACAGTCGAGATTTAGGGAAAAACTCCTCTTTCTCCCTGTAGGTGCCTTCCCATTTCGGTTAAGACGAGGAATTCTCTGCAAAGAGCCCAGCGCTCTTCCTCGTTCCACCAAAGCGGTTTTTTTGGGGGGATTTTGTTTTGTTTTGTTTTTTAACATTTAAACCCTTATTGTTTTCGGCTGAGTGGTCCTGAATAGACGCCGAAAATAGTCGCGAGGAGTGAGAAGTCATTTGTAGGTCAGGAAAGCGACTTAAAGCAGATTTCTTGAATCTTTTGAAATATTGATCACCTCGTAGTAATCATTGCCCGTAGGTTTTTTCCCACCTCGGTGCCCCGAGCCAGCGACCGCGGGGCTGGGTGCGAGGTGAGCCCCGGCCGCCCCTTCGGAGGAGCGGGGCCAACTCCAGACATCTCGGGGTGGGGATGAAATCACTTTCTGAGCTGCGATGATACTATTTATTTTCCGTAGAGAAAAGGAGGTTGATCAAGAAGCCACTCTTTATTCTACAAATAGCTGCTCAGTGGTAATTTCTTCACGGGAATATTAGGGGCTATGCTCGGAAAGGCAGCATATATTTTGAATTAAGCTCAATATGTTCTTCCCTCTGCTCTTTGCAATGTATTTTTTTCTAGAATGCTTGTCAAAAAAATTCCTTCTTAATTTGATATCTTGTTATGGTTTCTGTTCCTCCCTTATTATTTTTTTCTATTGTTTTTGTTTTCCTTTCTTTCCTTCTTTAAGAAAGCTCCTTTGCTAGTTGCCTGTAGACCGAAATTAAACAGATTTACATTTTCTCCAATCATTTCTCAGCAGAAATGGAGCTGGACTGAAGCTCGCCGTCTTTTCTTTAGTATCAAGTACAATTTGTCTTTTGCTTGTGAAGATTTGGTAAATCAGAAGGCAGATAGATAGCGCAGATGGTCGGAGGTGTCGGGTCAGATTATGGTACGCCTCAGTACAGTGCTAAGCTCATTCTGACGGAAAACCCTGATATTATTTTCACAGATCTACACAGTTCACTTGAAAAAAACCCTTCGAGCCATTTACATCATTTATGTGAGGCTCACAGCTAGCGGGATGGAAAAGCTTTCAATACTGCTCATTTTCATAAAACTCGACAGAGCTGGGGAGACATAAAAGCGCACACAAAACTCACGAGTTCAGAGATACTCCACAGAAACTTAAAAAAAAAATAAAAGGAGTGACTTTTCGTCTTCACCTTCACCCAGGTTTGATTTGCCGATGTGCTTAGGGGGAAAAAAAGGGAGGGGAAAAATTGGAGGAGAACATAATATATAACTATTGCCTTCCATCCCCACCACTGTCCTCTCCGTTCGGGAAAAACAATAATTTGACCAAGTCAACGAAAGATCCCAAATAACCTTTTCGGGCAGGAATTTTAAAAACCTCCAGACCCCCTCGGTATGAGCATCAGGCTTCCCCAGCGAGCGGGTGAGAAGGCGACGACCTCGGCGGCTCCCGGCTCCTCGGCTTCCCCGGGGGCAGGAGCTGCCCCGCCGCCCCCCAGCCCACCCTGCTGAGCCCCTGGCAGCGTCCCGGGACGGGGCTGATGGAGGAAAACCTCTGCTGGGAGAGACGTGGAAGGGTAGAAAACCTGTGTTAATGGGCGGATAATTTAGAACGGCTAGATGATGATGGTGTTGATGAAGGTGATTGCTAATATTATTGAAGGAGTCTTTTTTTAAAAAAAATTTTATTTTTTAAAATCATGCACATGATCTGGCGAGGGAGCTACTGGGCTGCAGCCTAATGACCATGAACAGAGCGAGACAGGCTCCGTAATGAAAGCCAGGACTGTAAGCTAAAGAAATGAATCCTCATTAAGAGCAGTTCGCAGGGGCGAGGGGCTGTCCCCCAGGTCCCCAGCCTTTGTTCCCCAGAAACCGGCCCGGGTGGAGCGATGCTGGCAGCACTGCTGGGAGGGAAGAGGAAGAGAAAGAAAAGCGACACCGAAATGGACCCAGGAACCTTGTGTTAACCATTTAAAGGGTGACCCGAGGCGGAAAACCAGCCCAGCCCCAGTAGTTTTGCACCCTCGCCACCTGGGAATGATGGGTTCTGTTTTAGTGAAGTGGCACGGTCCAGTGTGATTGGATTGTCCCTGTTTGGGAAAGGTTCTTGGGGCTACTTGCTTTGTGCCACCAGGGCCGAGAGAGATCAGCTTCAAGGGGGCCCCTCCGTCCCTTTCTCAGCTCTCAGGGAATTTTATCCGTGACCAGGACCCTGGCAGGTTCGCCCCTGTCCCGCCACTCCACAAGGGCTCTATCACCGGGCCAGGCCGGGCCGGGCCGGGCTTTGCCTCCGAGCGCGACCCGCAGCAATGGCAGCGACCCCATTCCCGTGGGATGCGATGCCGCATCCGGAAAAGCCGAGAATCCCGCGGTGCCTAAAGCTCCTGTCTCAGCCCCCACATCTTATTAGAACTGCGGGTGAGCCTGAGGGTGCACTTGGCTGTGCCCACTTCGTTCCAGCCCTTTCTCCCCATTTTCTTCTTTCCCCCTCCTTCCTCCCATATGATACAAACATTACTCGTGACATTAATACCCGGCAATGATAACTACTTTTATTTAATTTTATTTTATTGCCAGCTTTGTCCCTTGCTACAGGTAGCATGATGAATTAACCCTGCAGAGACAAATCCACTGGAGAACAAGAAATAAAATCGTACATGGAAAAATATTTATCAAAAATATCTGTAACATCTCGATGGCATGGACACGGGGGTTCTGGCGTCAAGATAGGACATATTCTCCTCTCCTCAGAGCTTTAAAGCAAAAATACGCTGAGCAACATATCTATACACCTTTGCATCAGCATTTGTCAGCTATCCTGGGTCCTAGAATCTCCATCTCTGAGGATTATTTATCTATACGGAACCTCAAACGCAGCAGAGGTGCGAACACATTTTTAAAGCCCTTGGTTGGCGTTAAGTAGTGTATTAAAAAATACCCTCGGGAAGGAGAAACCTTTCTTTAAAGTCTCGGTAGGATTGTCAGAGATATGGAAGTTCATTAAGGCATGCTGACCGGGAGAACCTGAGCGCAGGCAGTCCCTCGGGCGGATATCTGGGAAACCAGCCGGGATTTTCCAGCCGTGGATGGGTTTCGGCAGGACCCGGGCTGGTGCCGTGGAGCGCTGGGGACGGGCGGGGCTGGAGAGAGCAGGAGGCTCCCTGTCCTCCCCCCGGCTGGCTCCTACCCCGCTCCCTCCGAGCAGGCGGGGGATGCTCAGCCCGAGGACAGTGCCCGCTGTCGCGGATAGAAAAGGTTACTGGAAATGTCAGAGCCCCTCGGGGAGCGGGGACGGGGTTTTCGGGAGCGTTTCTCACCCAGCCATCCGGGAGCTTTGATGGAGGACCTCAAGCTCAGGATGCTGGAGTGGGAGATGCTTGGTGGGGAAACGACCTGTGTTTCCACGTGTCCCATGTGCTTACCTTATTATTTTTAAGACTTCCATCACTGTTGAAATAACAGATATAAATGGTTCTACTTCTTCCTAAAAATGAATTTACATTTAAAACTATAACCTGCTTAATATTAGAGAGAGTGGGCAGGTTGGATCCACCCTTAAGCTTCTGATACCTGTCGAAAGCACCGAAGAATCCCTAAAATGCTGTTGGAGAGGTGTTCACCCACTTTATCACACCATATATTAATTAAATCTTTATTCTTCACTGTATTATTTAAGCTACTCGTCAAAAGAAGTATCCGGCCATGGCTGGTATATCTGAATTTAAAATAAAGATGCACTGAAATTCAAAATATCAAACTTATTTTGAGATTGGTAAGGAAAGACATTCCTTGTACAGGCCTCTGGTCAAGGTCATGTCTGCAGACAGAAAGGATCTACCACCCGAGATTAATCTTTCATTTTCTTTCGGGTGTAGCTATGAACCTGGTTTTAAAGTTTCAAATCCTTTGGGATTTGTTTGGCTGCTGCCTTCACCTGCAGGTAAGTACAGACAGTGCCGCATCTCCCTCCACAATGAGATGTTCCTGTACAATCTTCAATCTGCTTCCATCAGAATTTCACTGAAAATTTCAACAAAATCAACAAAATCACGAAGTATTCAGATAAATAGATTTTTTTTTATTGGTAGTGTTCCTCTCCTCTCCTCTCCTCTCCTCTCCTCTCCTCTCTCCTCTCCCTCCTCTCCTCTCCTCTCCCTCTCCCTCTCCTCCCTCTCCTCTCCTCTCCTCTCCTCTCCTCTCCTCTCCCTCTCTCCTCTCCTCTCCTCTCCTCTCCCTCTCCCTCTCCCTCCTCTCCTCTCCTCTCCTCTCCTCTCCTCTCCTCTCCTCTCCTCTCCTCTCCTCTCCTCTCCTCTCCTCTCCTCTCCTCTCCTCTCCTCTCCTCTCCTCTCCTCCCGACTCGCTGTTACTGAAGGCTGCTCAGGGACTGGGGGTCCCTCTTTTCTTGGGAGGGAGCTCCTCTGCAGCTTTGGCTACCATGTGGGAGTCAGGCACCACCCCGGGCTTGGAAACAGGTTTGGGGCCACGACTGAAGGTGAGGATCTGCGTGGGCTCCAGCATTACAGCCCGGGTCCAAGGAGAATATCTATCTTCATGAGGACAGGAACCTTCCATCCCTTATCCCGATAAATCAGGCAGCGTCACTTCCCTGCTTTCTTCTGGGGGTATTTGGCCGGGTGTCTCCAGAGACCTCCCCAAACTCGATCACAGGTACTGCTAGGGCACTGGGTGCCCTGTGCTCTCTGCGGGGAAGGTCCTGGGTTTCCATCAGCTGGAAGAGCCGGCAATCAGGACTGGGGGGAGCCTCCGGAATGCAGGACAGGGGCATGGAGCTCAACGAGAGGCAGCACCGGGGCTGTCCGCTAACAGGATGATGGGTTTGGGGCTCTGCCAGCAGTGGGGAGAAGGTTTGGATGCCTTTTCTGAGCCCTGACTTGACTACGTTTCTTTTCAGAGTAATGAAACCCGTTCATCATTGATTAGAGATGATACTATGAAAGAACCCTTCCTTGCCATCTGTGATGAAAGTGGTTGTTTATGGCCTTGGGCTTAGTTGGGGACTTTTTAGAAGGACTCTGCTGGGAAGCAAGAGAAAACAAACAAGTCAGAATCAGTGACGTACAAAATTCCCTTTTCTACAGCTTCAGATCCTAGAGGGAATTAACCGCGAAGTCCCTGCCGTTTTTATCCAAAACCTGTTGAACCGACTGACCACATTCCGGGTGAAGTCCTTGGATCTGTGGGAACCTCAGCCTTCCTTGTCAATACTTAAATTTCAGGGACACGGCGAGGTGTTAATGAGCATCATTGAAGTTACCTGCTACTCTGCTCTTAAATTCCCATTTCGAGAAGTTTAGAGGGTCTTTAAAGAATTGCTTAAGGCAGGACAAAGCTTCGACGCCATTTCTCTTTGGGAAAATATTTAACGTTTAGGGAAGATGGAGTGGCAAATGCAGAACCCCAGAAACATCTGGGAATTCGGGTGTCTAGAGGGGCGGCTCTTACCCTCCGGGACAGTCAGAGACATTGGTGGGAGATGTTCCTGGAAAGGACAAAGCCTCACCACGGAGCAGAGGCCGCAGACATCTACCTTCCAAAAGCACATTCCTCTTTCCGTATCCCTCTCTTCTTTATTTCCCTTCCTCATGGCTGACCAGAAGCCAGGTAGCTATTTCTCTTTGAAACTGCATTTATTGTTGGTTGAACTGACTGTTCTGAAGGCAGCATCGCATCTGATTGTCACCTGGGCTGCAGTTGGCAGAGAGTTTTCTGTGTGTCTCTCTCTAGTCCTGTTTCTATTTCTCTATCCATTCTTCTTTCATCGGCTGATGGATTTTTTCCCCTCCAGTTGGTACCCTACTCCACAATTAATTTTCCTTTGCTTATTGATAATCTTAAATCCATCCTCTGCCTCAGTAATTTCAATTAGGAGTAAAAAACAACCGAGTGTGGAGGGAAGCATCATGTCCTAGCTTCTTGCACGCCCGGGCTGTGCATTTTTTGCCTTGTAAATCTGCACTTCCATAAATAAACGTAGGCAAATAATTTTGTGAGCACAACTTGTGTTGAGGCAAGCGGCATTCCACAACATCCTCAGCATGAAGCACTGCTCCGGGATGAGAAGGGAGATGCTTCAATGCCTTCTTAAACTATCTGGGGGCCGGGCCCGTGAGGGATTGAGGAAAGGAGGATTTAGGCTGATTTCCACCAGCTGTGTCAGCAACACGAGTGGGACCTGGAGGGTTGGATAAAGCATTTTACATTCTGCAGCTCTTTATTTTCGTGCCACATCCCGGAGCGTGTATGTGTGTATGTGCGTATATGTGTAATTAACCCCCAGCAGGTTTTCTGACGATGCCCCGTTCTAGCGGCGCTGCCGTCTCTCCCCTCCCGGCCACCTCCCGCCTGCGCGCTGCCCCCGGTAGATGGAGCATCCTCATCGCTTTTCGCCCGAAGCCCTCAGAAATGTTGGTCTTTCCCTCATAATTCCCGCTGCTCAGGCAAACGGGTGCTTTGAGGGGCACACACGCCCGCCGCTGTGTCCCGGGAGAGCGGAGCGGAGCGCCGCGGCCGCTGGCGATAAGCCCGCCCAGCCGGAGCTGCGGTTGTTCCGCTGGGTGAACGGGCTCAGCCCCTTCTCCCAACCAGCAAAGCTGCTTCGGGCTTGCCCGACTACCCCGGCTCCCGGCACCCCAGCGGGGCTGAGGGACGCGGGACGCGGGAGCCGCTCCGCGGGGCGTGGCCGGCGCTGAGGGGCAGCGCCCGGCGGTGAGCGGGGCTTTGGCTCCTTCGTCCTCGGGTGAGTCTCTGGACGGCTCCTCGCCCTTTCCCTTCTGCGGGGCCGCCGCGTCGTGGCCGCTTTCCCAGTGCTGGTGGCCCCCAAAGGCAGAGGATTCCCTGAGGGCCCCAGCCCCGCTCTCCGTGAGGGAACCGGCCCCGTTTCTCACGCCGCCATTTTGTGGCGCTCTTCCACAGCCCGTGTGGTGTCCCACAGGATGAGGCTTTTCCCCCATTTTTTCCTCTTTTGACAAAAATAGTTTTAATTTTAAAATCCCAGGACTTCAGGGAATAATCTGCAGCAAAAGCCTTTTGTTTGGTATGTGCTGGACTAAGTAAATTGTGGCTATCCAGTGGGCGCTTGGTTCAGGTCTCCTCACGGGGTTCAGGTCTTCTCCAGGGTTTCCTAAAACAGTGTGGTAAAAAAACAACACGATGAGAGGGTCATTTTTTTGAATTTTATTTTATCAACAGAGATAAAAAAATCACGAAATGTAAGCTCTTCTAAATTTCAAGAAGATTCAAACAACCAGTCCCTCAGTAATGAATAGCACGGGAGAAGCGCAGGTTTGCTCTCAAAAGAACCTCCCTAAAATGACAATTATTCACATAGAGCCAACTGGAATTAATACTGTTTCACAGCCTACAACTGATAGAATCGAGATGTGGATTTTAAGGAAGATATTTATTTCATAGGTTATGGGTGTTTTCCACATTTTAATAAAGAACCTGGCTGTTGCCAGATGGGTTATTGAGAAGTGGCATTACTAATGTTAGTGCTATAATGGCTTGGGACCACATCAGGCAGTTCGCTTGTGAGTTCTGCACCCAATACACTCTTCTAATATATGAAACTTTATTGCCGTGATTTAATTCCGTGTAATTACATAAATGCCGTGCAAAAATGCAAAAACATAATAATACTTTTCTGCTGGCAGCATTCTGAATAGCCCCATTAGAAGGAATAGATGCAGTCTGAAGCTGGTTTACCCAGTCGCCTGTGTTACATATTTATCTTTAACAAAAATATCAGCCACAGAGGAGAATTCACCAACATCCTGAGTTGACTGATGGTTTGTGCTACTTTTCTGCAGTATGTCCGAAAATCAAACTTTGCTAGTCATATCCTGGAAGACATCAGATGTCAAGTTTGTTGCAGGCTGGTGTTACCTACTGTTTCTAAAACCTGCAAACACCGAACGTATTACCAGTGCAATTGAATCTCTCATCCCCTTTTGCTAGTGACACCTGTATCCTCTTAATTCACAGCACAGAATAGCATTTGACATTTACAATTACACTACTTCATTTTAACAATACCAGAATAATAAGTGTTTTCCTTGTGCATGCTTTCGGAAACACTATTTTCTGCTGCTTTACCCTTTTCATAAATTTTACTATGAAACTACAGTAAAAAAAATAAACACTTTAGCTCTCTCTATGAAAGCATTAGTACTCTTTTGCAAAAATATTCGAAAAGTAAAATTATTTGTATTTTTATATGATAATATAATAGTCTCTCAATAATATACAGTTATACAGTCTGCTTTATTGATGAACTTTGTGTTGCAGTTTATAAAACAATAAATAAAATTTCTTTGCTCCGATATCTTGCAGTTTTTATGGGAAGTTTCAGAAAACCAGCTAACAAACGCTGTTAAAGTGTTTCTAGAGAACAGCTTTTAAATAAATTCTCGAAACTATTTTTTTTAATAATAAGGAATTAGTTTGGATTTTCTTTCACATGGTGTGAAAGCAAAAATATTCTGCCTTGATCTATGGCTTGAGGTAGTATTTCCTAGTATTTTTCTTAGTATTTTCAGAATTTTTTTATTTGCTACCTCAAGTGTATCCAGGCACTAGGAACTAGGATTTCAATCTTTTAAATACATTTGGTAAAACTATTATCTCTTTCTCAGAGTTTTTTTCATAGCCTGTGCTAATCCAGTCACTTGGATTAGGTGTTCTGATCCTCCCTTAACTATGAGACAAATTCATTTCTGTCAAACACCCAGCGTTTTAAACGCTGCTCCACCCCCTCCCACTCCCACAACCTCAGTGCTGCAGGATGTAGCCTTAATGCCACTTTAGTTAAATTCTGCAGTTGTTTTCTATTCCACTTTATCCTGGATTAGGATCTCATCCTCATCACCAATTTGTCGTGGCTTTGTTTCCCTTGCAGTGTGATGGTGAAGCCACTGTGGGACAGTTCAAGCCCGGACAATTTCGCCCGCTGTTAATGCACCTGAGCTAACGAGCCGTGTCCAGAGCGTCCTGGTGAACGGTGTTTGCATCTCTTTTGGAGATCTCCATCATCCCCCATCTCTGTAAAAACGTATAACCGAATTTCTGCACATAGCAGCACCGTACAAACAGAAGGAAGAATTGATAACAATCCGTGTTCCACTTGATGAGAATCCTGTCTTTAATCATACTTAGCATTCACACACCTTTGAATTAAATGGACATGGTGGGTGCACGGGAGGAGTGTGCAGGATGCTGAAGGAGCTTTTCCATCAGCAGCACTGCAGTCCATAAGCTTAGTCACCAGCTGGAGTGCAGGCTGCACATTTTGTACACAGACATCTCTCCTTGCATTCTTCATTGCCTTCTGAGAACATTAAGCCTCTCAAACAGAACAGCTCTAGAAGCAACGCTTTGCCTAAATTATAAATCTCCTTTTTTCCTAACTGTGGTTTAGACTTACAAGTCCCTTGCCACCATTAGTGGAAAATTTGGTTCTAGTAGATAGTAATTCAAATGCAGTTAAAACTACTTTTCTCCCTTTTATATTAAAATGTGTGGTATTGTCTTGCAATTTTGACTTGTTTATTGTATCAACAAGGCATTTTACTGTGTAAATCTTTGAATTGCATTTTTCTTTTGAAGTTTAAACAATGAATGACGAGGTTTGGATCAGCTTTGACAGAATTCTGGTCCAGCTTGGTAGGTCATTATAGCATCCATTTTTTTATTAACAATTACGTTTGCACTGCATATGGTGATATTTTCTGCTTTAAACAGTTATATTAACTTTAAATAAATGTATAATAATCAGATTTTATTCTTTGCCTACATTATATTGTGTTAGCTGGGAGGTTGTGAGAGGGGTCCTGACAGCTATTTAATAGTAAAATTTCTGTTTAGGTATTTTGCTAATTTAATTGTTAATAAGAGTTTGTGCAATTAATGCTGCACAGCATGTTTGTTTCCCAACTCCACTCATCTGTATGTATATAACGAAGGGTTAATTTTCTTCCTAAGATTTCCAGCATGAAAAAACTCGCAGTGCTAAGAGACATGTGGATCATCAGATAAATTGTGAGTAGTGGTGAATTATTGTTTTATTGGATGCTGAACACTGATTTTATTTCATCAATCCTGGGACATGTTCTGTGTCTCGGGGGCGGAAGCAGGGTGCACAATGGAAGCTGTCCCGTGTCCTGCTCTCACCCTGCCTCATCTTTAGCCATCAATACTTGCTCATTCTCCCCAGCAGACTTTGCTTTTGCTCGCGACTTTTAGCTGAGGCTGTTCAGCTGCCTCATGGACAGCCAGTTTCATGCTGCGCCATTTCCTGCTCTGACTCTGCAGCTCCTCACAGTCTCTGGCAGCCCTTTGATTCAGCTGTGCTTGCTCAATACATCTGCCACTTGCCTCCCTTTCTTTCTTCGTGTTTTTTGTTCTTTCCAGATTTGGACCTCTGCCTCACTGCATCTTCTCTCTTTCTGTTTTCTTAAAATAATGAAAGTTCTCTCAGTTGCTACTACATACTCAAGCCTGGTTCTTCTTTTTTTGCAATCAAGCAGCTGGTTACTTTATTTGAAATTCGAAACAGTAAACCCAAAGAGAAAGTCTTGCTCTGCATCAGTTTTGTTTTTCCCCAGAGCTTACAGACAACACAATGCTATGGACTTAAGTCTGGACTGATTTTTTTCCATGCTACTATGTGCGATCACTCATGAGAATGTCAAAAGAATAGTTTCTGTACCACAAACAATCTGAGAACATCTGTGCTCACCTCTGGTACTTCACAGGCAGATATTCAAGCACATAGCCTCTATATATTAAAAAAAAAAAAAAAAAAATTCTGGTCTAATTTGTGTTCTTTTTGATTATAACATTTCTAATAATCTTTGCTGATATATCCAAGCAAGTACTTATTCATTAAGAAGATTATCACAATTAAATTGAAGCATCTTAAACATGAAAATGTCTGTAACACTAAGTCTGGCACACCTTGGATTATGGTTTAACTCTCCAGTCACACAACTGAACCTTAAAGATGAGGCTTTTCTTAACATTTATGCAGGGTTAGGGTAAATGCTCTTAGGGAAAATCTGAAGGGTGTAGTAACATGGCATAGCTGCTTTTGTGTTCAGTTCAGAGATACCTAAATATGTGTAAAACACACACAGCCAACACTCAGGCTTTTAGCAGTTTGGGTTAAGTCTTTCAAGAACTTAGCAAAAGATAGTAACACTGATGTAATTTTGTCTCTGTGTGAGCATTACTTGGCAGATGAACAGCTGTAGCATTCAGCCTTGGACTTTTGGTGTGGGATTCTTCAGGCTATTTGCCTGCAGTCCCTTTCTTGCCAGTGGAGAGTAATAGGCACTTTTAGGGTGTGATTTACCTTATCCTGAAGAAACAGTTTAAAGTGGGTTAGATAAAATAAATTTTAAAAGGGTCAGTGTCTCAGCTGGGTGTAGCTGCAGCCGTGGGTGTGTTGTTCTGAAGAAGGTCCTGCACTAACATTGGGTGAGATGGATCTCACCCACCAGGTCCTTGTGAAAGCACAGGTTAGTTGAACAGCTCACAGAAGTGCTTACCTGTAAAAAATACTAAATGAGATGTGAAGTGTATATTTTGTTAATAGTGTTATGTTACATTTTGGTTCATCTCAAAAAGTCGTCTACAGGGTTCTGCCACATTCAGCTGTTTATTTACAGAGATGAAGCCATGTCAGTTATCCAATACTTATGCTTCATGCTAAGTAAAGGCAAGTTACTGACTTCAGATATTGAAAATATTAAGAGACTGAAGATAACCCAAGATAATAAATTACACTGAGAAAATTTTGGTTTTCCCTGACTGATGTTTCTTTGTGAGAAGTGGTTTATTTTCTGCTATAAATGCAAATGCTGCTGAAAATTAATATCTAGCAAGTAGTACAAAACCAGAGCCAAACTTCAGGATGACCTGAAGTTTCAGAGCAGTAATTCCAACAACTCAAGACCCATCTTGTATCACTAAGATGTTCTAAGTTGAGTAGATGAGAGGAGGGCAGGATGTGATTAATTTGTGTGTAGGGTCACCTACCCTGGCATTTAGTGCTTCAGGGCAGCAATGATAGCAAGGGACAATTTAGCACTGATAAATCTGAAATCTTATATAGAAAAAAATAATTTAAAATGCAGAGAAAAATTGTCACCGAGCTGTGCTAATTGCATTGCAAGGTGAGCATGCATGATAGCTCTCACAGCTTTTACTTGTGAAGAGAACACTAATCATGTTCAACAACATTCTCCTCTAACCACTCATTCAGAATGTGTTATCAACTGTCTGCTGTCGGAAAGGGAGAATTAAGAGTTTGACTTAAGAATCTCCACAAATACAGTCCTTGAGAAAATGTCATTATAATGCACTTTTTAATTAATTAACCTATGTCCTATATTAATGTATCATACATTACACATTCCTATGTTGAGTAAAATTCCTTTTTATTTTAATTTTTCTCTTTCTGTTTTCCACTAATTGCTTATATGTTTTTATTTTTCCTTTATTGTAGTCAACTTTCCCACTCAGAACATTTGACTTTCTGGGCTTTTGCAAAAGAATACAAACGTTTGAAAGAGCGTCCTGGTTCTGGCTAGAGAGTGAGTGAGCTGTGCATGGTTGGGAGTGTTTCAGTGAGAACACTGAACTAGGGAATACCACTAATAGTTACTTCAGTTCTGTACAGACTGGGATTCAGAAACAGCACAAATCATGGCAGTCTCACAATATTAGATGATCATTAAGGTACTCACCATGCAGCTGAAAATCCCTATGTTGGACTCACTTTGTTGTTACCTTGCTTAATTGCAGGCTGTCTACTCACCTTGCATTATGGAGATTAAGTTTTTTGGAAGGCATTTTTAATCATTCTGAATGTAGACATTTTATTTCATGGATTTGTTGAAAATGCATGAATATACTTTAAAACTTATTTTTCAATTTCAGTGTACACTGCAAAAATCACAGAAGAAAAGAATCAAATTGCTTGGTTGGAGGAAAATATAAAAAAAGAGAAAGAGGAACTTGCTGATCTGCAAAAACAAAATGAGAGTAGCAAGAAGAACTGTGATATGTGAGTATAAAAGAGCCTGGGCTCTGAGTTGTGGCTGGCATTAAGGAAGTGAGTGAGGAAAGAAGGGAAAAATACGTATGAGTGTGTTCTGACAGCAGTGATGTTAAAGAAAATCTTAGTATTCTCCTGCTTTTTTTAAACTGCAAATTTTTAGGTATGAAAATCACAGAATTATCCATCTGATGAAGAAAAATTATAGAAAAGTAGACTACATTTAATTTTGTGTTGGTTTTTTATTTAAATCCCCAGTTTTCAGATCACAGGTACTATCTTTGCAGCATGCATTCATGTAGTAAAGTAATAGAAACATAGTTTTTCTATACTTGGATGAATCTGAGTTTTGTCAAATTTGGCCAATATTAAGAATACTGTTTAAAAAAGACTTCCTAAAATTGAACATCTCTCTATTCTTTATTCACAATATGTTTCATGTTACTTTTTGTTCTATACATATTTTTACACAAGATGTGCCATACTGCCTCTCCATACACAGATGTGTGTGCTTCTGTGGGCAGATTCCAGTATCAGTTTTGCTCCAGACTGCAAATTTGTCTTCTGGGCACAATCTTTCGATGAATGTGTTGGGCTGCCACTCACAGTTTTCCTTACATAAATGTTTGTATCAGATAATTTGTTCAAGTTTTAAATGCTGATCATTTTTGGATCTTAGTAATTAGAAGCTTTCCAAGACACAATGTAGCTACATGGAGTTTTATCTTCCTGACATGTAATTTTTGAAAATTAAAACCTCAGGTGTTTGCAAGGGTAGCTGAAAAGGCAAATCTATATTTGACAATACAGAGAGTATGTCCCATGTGATAAAATCCATCAGTTCCATTTCTCCACAATCTGACAGCAGCTCAGCAGCTGGAGTGAGGATTTGTTGGCAATTTTTTTTTTTTTTTTTCTTACAATTCTATATCTAAAGGTAAATAATAAAAATATCTATAACCTACATGTGAATTTTTTTTTTTTTTTGCAATGTGAATGCAGAGTGCGGGTGTTTCTGAAAATAAAGACAGAAGTAAAGACATCATTGGAGTCCTTTCTAGGTTTATTTTGAACTCTCAGAAAGAAAAAGAAAGAATGGAATCATCAGTGAATAAAGTGGGTGTAGTGGCTGGCTTATTTGAGTGAATTGCCATTTAATACTGATTTGCAGCTTTACCACTAAAAGCGTTGGGAAAAGATCTGACCTTGGTTAAAAAAAATTTTTTTTCCATTACATTAAGTTCTTGCCTCCAATGTAGTATAAAACGAACACTTACACAAGTTTATGAAACTTTCCATGCTGCTTCATTTGATATATTTTGAAGCTGAAAATCTGTTTTGCAAATGACAAACTGTTAAGTGATGCAAATGAAGGAGTAAAAAATTAAGGGTAGAACTAAGGATCTGATCTAAATTTTAATCATTGAATTCAATGGTTTTGGCTCAAGTCCTACCAAGAATAATTAATGGCATTAGTGTAAAGAGACTGAAAATGAGAAGTGACTCATTAATGAATACATGTATTCATAGAGGGACAATGCTTGCAGAAGAGTAGAGACTTTGTGTCTTAAATTATTGGAAATGTCATTTAACGACAGACTGAAAACTGCAATAAACAAGCCTTGGCTATAAGATCAGACAATTAGAGCACTTACACAGTAGAATCACCCCAAACTTCTAAAATTTATTCTAGTTGACACTCCATCTATACTAGACATGATTCTAATGTTGGTTTTGTAAATTCAGATACTGTTTTGGAGTCACAATCACCCTCACAGCTGACTAATTGCCAGTGATAGAGCTCAATAGAGCTCTCAGAGAAACAACGTTTTGTCTGGGTTACGAAGCATTATGACTATATTGGAGCAGACTTGAAGACTTTGAACAAAATACAAGGTTCTTATATTCAACAAGTCTAGAGAAAATATGATATATGGGATAGATGTATTGGGATAATGCTGTGTTTTCTGAAGAAATACATATTGGTCTATGTAAAAAAGACCCACAGACAGAAAATTACCCAAATGAAACATATTTTTAGACAAGAGATGACATGTTGCTAATATTTAGTTTCTTGAAGGATTCAAAGTAGAAATGTTGATCCCAGAGCAGTTAGAAGTAGTGAAATGCTGTTGATGGAACCTATTCCAATTTTATTGTTTCTCTTACAATTTTAAAATTTGGATGCAAGGATGGTGGGATTTCATGGAAATAGAAGATAATTTTTAAAAAGCCACTTGAACTCAGAATGCTCTTAGTTAGGAAAAGAAATTGTTGTCCCTCTAGCCAAACTGCAGGGTAATTTTATTGCTTTCAGAGTAGTGTGGATAAAGATCTTTTCTATACCCGGGCTGATGAAAGGAGGGACAAATAAATGTGATGGCTACCAAGGACTTCCATGAGACAGTGATGCATTTAGCAAACAAGTAAATGAGCTGCTTGAGTCCTGCATACATGGTTGTGCTCACAAACCACTGTTCTTGTACCACGTTTTTTTCCATGTGCACAGAATAGATGTGAATGAAAAATGTAGCTCACAACATGGCTTGTATCTGATGAATAAAATCAGTATGAATTTTACATCTCAGGTTTTTTGTTTTTCCTCCAAAGAAAGTAATGGAGTTTTCTGAGTAAAAGAATATCACAGTGTCTATTGTGCAGGCACATTTTAATATAAGTATGTTGGTCCTTGCTTTTGAAAAAATCTGACTCTTTTGAAATTCATCTTTCTGCTGAATTTGCAGTAGATATAGTGAAGTAACATTTTGTAGTTCCACTTTTAATCACCAGTGGTGTCTACCCATTTGTGCCAGGAGTGCTGGATTGTTCATGCTTCCTATATCTTTTTTTTTTTTTTATTCCAGGCAGGATACCTTCTTTTCAAAAACTTTTTAATATGCTTCTCCTACAAAGTGATCTGAGTTTCACTAGAATCAGAAAGTCTGTCTGGCTGTTTTTCTGGTGCTCCCTATGCAAGGCAGAGGTATCTCTCATGCCTGGGTGTTGAGGAAGTCCTGCCCTTTCAAAAGTCATAAGTATTCTATGAAGCTGCTCTGCTCTCAGTACCATCTACAGCATCCTGCTGTAGGAAAGTCACTTCCATGCTTTCTGAGCAGGGCTTGCTTAGCAAATGGGGGAAATTCTGAGTTTGTAACTGCTGCTTGCATTTAGGTGTGAGATGGGTGCTGGTGATACTGGTGAGAATGAAGTTGTGGGTGTGTCCAACAGGAAGATTCGACATATCTAAAGTGTTTACTGATGGTGATGTGTTGAGGACCTAAAATACGGATTCAGGTGCCTCATTACTTAACATTTGCTCAAAAAAATTGTGAAGTTCATTCCATTAATTCCTTACAAAGTGCTTTGTAATGCTTCTTAATTCTAAATATATATTTCTTTCTTTCTTGAATTTGCAGGTTTAAAATATTAGCAAAATAAATGCCTGCAAAAGATTTCTGTACTAAACACATTTATGTTTAACTTTCAAAAAATTAATAAATAATTTGTAAGCTTGCTAAAGTAACTTGGTGTCTTCTTTTCTGCATGTTTTTTTTACTAAGAATGACCACTAATATGCTTTTGTTTTTTGTTTACTTTGCCCACAGCTGGATGCCCGCCTATGCACTTCTTAAGAAACATGAAACATGTTTGAAAAATGAAATTACAGCTGTAGAGCAAAATGCAGAAAACGAGAGGTATCTATGATCACATGGGATGAGATTTCCAGGAGTAGTACTGACTAAACTGATTAAACTGATCAGCAAAATTAGTGCTGTCTGCATGAAAAAATTGTTGCAAACTTTTCCAGGAATTAATAGTAATTTATAAGTGACTGAATAATTAAAAGATTTTTTTTGTTTACATTATTATGAGATCATATGTTATTTTGTGGTTGCCAGAGAAATATGATAAAATATGAATTCTTGAAATTCAATTGCTTCCCAAATGCCTCTTAAATTTTTCAGAACATTGTATGATTGCCTACTGTTTGAAGAAAAGCCCAATAAATTAAAAAAAAAAAAAATTTTTTCATTTAACAGTTAGAATCATTCAGATAATTTTATGCTTTTCCTTATCTTTGAATATGAATTACATAGGATTATTGTAATATACAAATCAAGTTTTTGTATACTGCTGTTTATTCTTCAAAATAACCACAAAGCATACAAATTCACCTCTTAGGCCCTGAAAAATGAGAAAGTGTCTCAGAAAAGCCTGGTCTGAAACCATTTCAAGACCCATTGTAGGCAAGCTTCTAGTCAGCATTAATTGCAAATTCAGTTCTGTTCAGTGAGTGGCATCTCAGGTGTTTTATCTTCATTAATTAATCTCAGCATTTAAAATAAATTATTAATTGTGCAATGTAGCTGACTACAGTCAATAAAATAAAGAGCAGACCCTGAGGATTCTCACTGAAATGTTCCAAATGTACTGTGCCAGGGTAACCCTCCAAAGTTCTATTGAACAAAGTAAAACTATCTTCATTTTAGAGAGGCTGCTCATCTGCACTGCTCTGCCTGTCAGGGGGTGGAGGCTGCTTGGCCTTGTGGTGCAAAAGTCATGGCAGACCCCTCCAAATACCTAAATACCAGTTTAGAGTTGTAAATTTAGGTAATTTAAAACATTGGCTTTGAGTCTTTTGTAATCATTCTTTTTGCCAGTTGTCCAAGACAGCACAAACAGCATGCCTGAGAGCCTTTAATTAACTCACTTAGTAGCTTATCTTTCTTCTTCCTGTTCAGAGCTCTAAATTTGGTGAAAAATAAGGCTAAATTGGCTTTCTATGAGTATATGATTAAGCCATTTTGGCTTTCACTAATTTGAGCTGACAAGCCAAAGAAGCATTACTTTTAAATTGCTTCTTTAGATAACTAGTTTCAATTCCAACATTGAAGTGTTTGATCTGTTTTCCTGAGCTTAATTATAAGACATCATGACCACAAATCACAAAATAAATTTAATTCATGTATTTTTCAAAACTATGCCCCAAATATAGTCTCTCTGCACCAAAGCATTTGATGAAATGTTCAAGTCAGCAAGATGTGCATTCAGCAAATTCCAATATTTAGGAAATTAGGAAGAAAAATGAGTGTCTTTGGACCTTTATGAGCTGAATGTTCTTTTTAGTCTTGCATTTAGGGGGCACTGAGGACATGCTGCCTTCGATGGAAAGATGTTTTTAAAAGATGGGCAGATCAATTTGTGTTTAATTAGACACTTATAATGGAGGTTTATAAAATGTTCTACATTTTTTGTTGTTATTGGTTTCAAGAACATGTAAGAGTGCATATATGAACTGGAATTTAATCCTGAAAATAAGTGATATGAAGAAGGAAAAAGTAATAAATTTCTATCTGCATAATGTTCAGGGGGTGTTGTGAGTGCTGCCCTTTTCCTGTTGTAATTAGATTAAAACTTTTTCTAATTAATGTGAACAGTGGTGAATTCTAAATAGTCTGTGTTATCTGCATGAAGTAGAGAACGTAAATTACTTGGAGAAAATATTAAAAATAGTGATGATTATTCAAGACTCCTATACTATATATGGCCATAATATGGGAAAAAAATATAAAGTTTTAGGATTATATTCACAAGCTTGAAGTGCACCTGTCACAACAAATTATTTTACTTATTTATATTATTTAAATTTACTGTAATGCATTCTATGTTTATCAGCAAATTCATTATCAGTTATTGTCATAACATCTATTTAATAAATAGAACTGAATATTTTTCATCTTTCATACCTGGGAAATTTTTTTACAGTATGCAGAAATATTAAAAAAAAAAAAAAACAACCTTAGATTCCTGAGACCACCTGTGTACAAAAGCAACTAGATTAGTGTAATTTTCTGTGTGAAGTTTGGGAAATATCAATTACTAGCTTTGGTTCACAGTGTTACCTACAACTTCTCTCCCCTAGAGTTTAACAGTCACTTTAACAGGAACTCATGCCTGGAGTGTAGTTTGATTTGAAAATTAGAATCTGACTGGTTTTTGCCTTGTGAAATTGTTTTCCTTTTGTAAGAGCCAAAGATTCTAATATTGAATTTGGACATAAGTTTTTCTCTCTCCCATTGCCTGGCACAGCCAGTGGGCAGCCAGGAGTGTCAAATGCAGCCTTTCAGTCATGCTGCAATGAAATGATTAATAGCAGTTTGAGGCAAAATGTATTCTTTAGAGGGAAGTGTGCTTTGCAAGCAGTGAGAGCTGTTCCTTAATGTAGGGGCAGGTTAAGAGGTGAGTTTCTGGCTTATTTGATTTTATGCACCATAGTTTTTCCCATAAAGAAATTTCTTGTTAATCTTCAGGTGTACTAATAACTTAATATTTTAAAAGTCACCTGTCCATTGTTCACAGAAGCTTTTCTTGCACTCATTGGTGTTACCTACTTCAGTAATTCATAGCTATGTGCTCACATGATGTCAGTGAAGTTACATTTAGTGTGACATTAATTTACAGAGCAGCCTCACAAGAAGCTGAGCATTCTGGCTCTTTGCCACTTAAACATTTAAGTGTTTGCTTAACTTTAAGTATGAATAGTCCTGTTGTTTCAGGGTGACTGATGTGTGTGTTTAAGGCTTCTCTCAGTCAGACAGAGATTACTCAGCATCTCCTTGGAGGCAGCTCTTAGTCCAATGGTGCACCAGGCTGCTCTAAATATGGGCAGTTTGGCCAAATTCTCCTCTACTCTTGCTTTGCTCCTGCTCCACCGAAATGGATGGAATTGTGCCCACATGCACCAGCAGAGACTTAAGCCTGCAGTGAGTTTCATGATGATTACAGAGGGAAAAACACATTTGTCATCTGTCAGGCTGCCTTTGAGTATGGTATGGTCTACATTCCCTTCAGAACAGGGAGGTTTGGCTGGTTTTTACATGATTTCTCCTTGTTACATACAGCAGCCTTCCTTGAATACAGGTGGAAAATTAAAAATAAAGCCAAATATTGTCATATTAAATACAATCTGACTTTTCATTCTATGCTAGCAGCAAATTAACTGATGCCATAAATTTGCAGGGTTTTTTTGCTATAAACAATGGTTTCCTGTGAAAAAAATTAAATTACATGTATTTTTTATAGGAAAGAGTATGAGAATTCCATAGCCCAGTGTAGAAAGAATTTGCAGGAGCGCCGCGAAAAATATAAAGAATCTGCTCTTGCCCAGAAGTATTACAAAAAAAAGGAAGAAGTTGAAGAAATCCAAAAGAGAATTTTGAAACTGCTTGAAAAATACAAATGGAAAGAAGAAGCTTCCTTGGATAGTCTGGGTACTGCTATTGCCAATGCTTTTACAATGTGCACTTACATTATTACCAATGCTTTTACAACGTGCACTGCACATTAAAGGTGCCATACTTCTAATTTTCTGAAGTTTCCTATAAGTTAATAAACTATATTCTCTTTGTTAGACCATTTTTAGAAAAAAAATCTGTAGCAAATAAGAATTTGGATTATACATACTAATATTCCTTACTCCAACCCATAAATGTAATAGGGAAAGATTTGTGACTGAGGTTCCTGAGGTAAAAAAGTTCTAAGATTTCTTTAGATTGAGCCTCTCAAAATTGTAAATTTAATTTTCATCACTTTTTGGTGCTGTTTTTAATGCCATTACTGTTATACTGCAAATTTTGTTATCTATACTAAGCCAAGATAAACACTCCTGATCTATTAATTTATCTTGTACTTATTAAGAAAATGGATTTGTTAGTTAATGGTCTGAAAGTAAATTTTATTTTTGCAGAGGCTGCTCCTTTCACATCCATAAATGATTGGGTTGTACACATGTATCCTTGATTTCTTGTGTTTATTCAGTTGGCAGGAAAGAAGTTTTATATTTACCTTTCACAACTTAATATTAGAAAATAAAATATTTATTATTTATATATTTGTTATTTATATATTTATATTTATCTATTTATCTATTTATCTAATTATATATTTATCTATTTATCTAATTATATAATTATATATTTATATATTTATATATTTATATATTTATATATTTATACATTTAGAGTGGCAACATTGGCCACTCTAAACTCATTTGGTTTCTCACTCTGTGAGAAAACTAAAGGTCAAATTCAGCTATTCAGTTTAAATTTATGACAGCATTTTGGGGAAAGAAAATAAAATTGCATTTAATAACATATCCATCAAAATGCTTCATTTAGAAGAAGCTTAATTGAATTTAGAGTTGAAGATTTTCCCAGGAAATGCAGCTTTTTCAGAGCTTCCTGCATCTCTAGTATTTGTGTTATGGCATAGAGAGGTCAGGGATCTGATGGCATCCCTTGCTTGAAAAAATATATTGTTGTAAAAGATATTCCATGACATGGAAGTGCCTCTATGAGGAAAAAAACACAGGAAACCTTGCAGCTTGCTGAAGCTGCTGTGCAGGAAACCATCAAACTGGAAAAAGAAGCAGAAGAATTACAAATGAAAACTGACTACTTAAAAAAGGTAACTGTATTTTGATTTTATTTTATATAAATACATGTTATGTATGTGGTCATACCCAGCACCATTACATTTTCTGAAACATCAAAAAAGTGGTGTATTTTCCAGTGCACAGACCAACAGGATGATTACAACCTTATAATTAAATTTCTATGGCATCACACGTGTTTTCTTAGAGAAGAGGGGTCTACAAAGGTAAAGGTTTTTAAATCTTGCTTTCTGCTCACTCAGTTTGTGCCACAGTTTCTGCTAAGGCACCTTGTCACGATGACTTTGGTGTCAGCTCAGGAGAATACACTTGAAAATAGATCAGGGTCACTCCTCAGTGAGCCCCAGGGCTTGAGTGTGCAGCTTTCTCAGGTCCTACTGGGTTTTGAAGGGTTTCTATTTAACTAAGTATGCTTTGCAATAAAAATAGTGGAAATTCCTTATCTATTTTTTTCCCCCCAAATAAGTGTGGGGGTATATAATACCCAGCAGTAAAACTGGCTGATTGACTAGGAGAAGCACAGATTGCAAAGGGAGAACTCTTCAAAAAAGATCAAAGGGTTTTTATCACTACAGAATTCAGACCTATTCCTCTGTAAAAGGTCTCTTCTAAGCCTGAGTAGCCAATCTTGTAAAGGTTTAGTAACTTTTTTATTTTGCATTTCATCTGGGTGCTTTTATCTGTCTGGATCAGATGATCAATGACTCCATTTACTGCTTTGTGCTGATAGCAGCACATTTTGCACAGGTGTTTTTTTCTGTTTATGTTCTGTGATCCTGTTTGACACTCCTAGTTCCAGACTGAAGTTCCCAATGTGGTTTGTGCTGTGTAAACATAGAGGAAGAAGGGATGTGGTGAATTAGTTTCTAGATATGAAGGAGACCATGTATCCTTCAGTTCTGATATTTAGACCCTTGTTGCAAAACTTCTATGTTTATTCCAGTTGTTACAGTTGGTCCAACACAAAATATTACCTCTTTTTAACCTTTATTCTTATTTCTTCAGAACCTCTTGGCTACAAAAACTCCTACTGAGCACTGATTCATCAGGTTTGGAAAACTTTTGCAGCATGTGGTTAATAGTTCAAATTTTGTCAATTTTGATGCCACTTGTTCTTTATCTTTTAAGACCTTCAAAGAGACTAAAGAGGATCAAAATAATTCTCGAAAGATTGAAGAAAAAAATCAGAAAATTCTTGAGAAGCCAGAGGAGTTTAAAGAAAGGTATACTTCAAAATTATTTTCCCCCTTGCTTTTATCCAGAATATTACCTCAGAATTTACATGAAGACTGCTACAAAACACAGATGGTTGTTAAATAAGAACTGGCAAGCTTCTCTAATCCTGGTCATGTGATTTAATTATGTAATTTTAAACGTTTTATATTTCTGTGGGTTGAGATAGTGACAACTTTTGATTCTTGGAAGCTCCTTGTATCTGGAAACATGCTGTAAAAATATTTGTAGAATAATTTTCTCCTCAGCTACTGCTGAGAGATTTGTGCAAGTAGTTTTGAATGCAACTACAGTGACTGTGCAGTCAGAGATAAAATAACATTAACTCTACTAAATATATATTTGGAAAAGGAGACAGGGTTTCACATGTCACTTGTCTTCACCTCTGAACTACTTAAGAAATTTAACTCTTAATTTAGCTCTTAAAAACAAGCATGAGTGAAAGTTTCATAGACAGGATTAATGGCTTAGTAAATTAGTCAGTGATCATTTACAGCTGGGACTCACTTTAATTTGAGCTCAATTACAATGACTAAAAATCACCACCAGGACTATCTTGCACTTATCTGGAATCCTTGTGAATGTTGAAACATCTCTTGTTGAGCTGACACTCTTAGACCAAAATCCATTTTAAAGTGAAAATGTGTCTGAAAAACTTTGTCTAAAGTGATTTTGTATTATGGTGTGCTTGGAACAAAATCCTTTTGGGGCTTTAAGTAGGCATTTAGTGGAACATATCTATAAAGAAGTGTCATTTTAGTAATTCCTAAAATTCTTTCACAGGGACCTTTTTCATCTTTAATATCTTTTTACAGACCCATGAATCATTCAGATGGTAATTTCTTTGTGGTGCAGCCTTTGTGGTGTAGCCTTTGCACTTATTTTACCTTCTCATGTAAGATATTTGCAATGGGAAAGAACAGAAACATGGGGAAACAAGAAATCCCCTTAGTTTTAAGACAAGGTAAAAAAAGATGGGAAGCACTCTCTTTGGTTTTTCAAAGAAACCCATATGTGTTCAGTCTGCAGAACACAAAATATCAGTTAAAGACCTGCTGTAAGAGGGTATTGAGGTGTAAAATTCCTTCAATGAGGCTCCTCGTGGTAAGAAATCCAGAGGGTGCACTTCCAGACCTGCCATTTGCACATTTCTTTTCCTGTCATGGAGTCTGCTTGTACCTTCACCCGAAGTTGTGTGTGTTCCACAACATAAAGGCTTGTAGAAAATGGCACAAAATTAGTTTCTGAATATCTTTAGCTAACATTAGTGTATTAAAAAGTCTTCACTAGAAAGTGTGGATGTGACTGCTTAAGTAAGTATTGGTGTTAAAAATGGGTGTATTATGAAGATGTAAAGGAAAAAAAAAACAAAAACAAAACAGAACCTCTGGAAAAAAACAAACCAAACAACAGGAACAGAAACTGTGTATTGAGAAAATGAGCCCAGGAAATAAAACCTTTGCAGACTCAAAGCAATGTACAAAAATACAACAGCAGACTGTGGGTACCAAAGGCAGAAGTTTATTTCAAGCTGTCCTGAAGCCACTACAAAATTACTACTGAGCAAAAAGCTCTTTGTGAAGAAAGGAGATATCTTCATCTTCTGGCACAAAAGAAGAAGGAATAAAAAGAAATTGTACTGCGGATCTCCATGAACTGGTCCAGACCAGCATGACACCAGCAGCATCAAGGGAAAGAACTAAAGAGAGCAGTGAAAGCACTGGGCAGAACAATGTACATATTAATAGCCATGAAAAGCTTTAGAAGGCTTCAAGACAAGAAGCCAACTTGCAAGCCAATTAATAGGTGCTGAGATATTTGTTCTGCTCTGGGCAGCAGGATGGCAGTGGGAACTGTTCCTCTATAAAAAGCCTGGAACGATGTTGTTTGAATCACTGGGGTTTGGCCAGTTGTTGGTTAGGAGTGCAAAATACATTCCTCTGCTCTTACCGGCTCTTGCCTCTGATTCACAGCTCACCAGTTTCATGACAAGTACCACAGTTTAATTTCCATCAATCATCACCACCAGGACATAACTCTTTTGAAGCCCTGGTCTTGATTTCTCAATTAGACATTCTATTTATTACATAGAAAGGCTGATGTCTTGAACTGTGCTGGGCATGTATAGTGTTCATTCTCTCTGCTTTTGCAAAATAGTTGGGAGAGATTTAATTCCATGACTCCATAATTTTTTTTTTTTTTTTTTTTTAATCTATTTGGTCATGTGTTAATTCATTCTCTTACTTTCCAAGTGAGAGCGTTTTACTAAAGCTTCACATAGAGGAGGTTCCATGGTGGATTGTTGCAGTTCTTGTAGCATCTTTGCATCAGAAGTGATTGACTTCTACTGATCAAAGAAAAAACTTGATAATATGAATCATAGAAAAGTACTTATGAAATTGTTTCTGGATTTCTAATGTGAATATATATGAACAGCCAACTCCAAAAAATGCTCCTGATGAGAATACTGAGCATGGTTTCAGTAGCTGTAAATACCACAGAAGCAGGTGTGATTCTTCATGTGTATAATGAGATACACTTGATTCCTGTGGTGGAAATTAATATTAATCCTTGGGTTTCTTTTATTCTAAAAAGAAGAAAATACTACTAAGGAAATTTATTTTTCAATTTATTTTGGCTTAAGAATATCTGTTTTTCTCTTTACACTTTAAAAACCCCTGCAGTATGGATCAAGATAAAGAGTTTTTATCTACTCAGACATCTACTAACAATGAAGTACAAAAAGAAGACAAATTATTATTCTTGTTGCTGCAATTTGGATTGTTTTGAGCTTCATGATGCAATTTTATTTTTCTTCCAGTGGTATTAATTAATGTCAGAGAAGATGTTTATATTGGTTTATATTTCAATAGTGCTTTTGTGGAGGGAAGGGAGGAGGTGTACTGCATATGCATAGAGTTTAACTGCAGGCTCTCATGGAAGGTTTTGTTACTTAAAGAATTAATATCTCAGGAACTACTGAGTTTGGTTTGTAACTCTCCCTTTGAAACATTATTCTGTATAGATATGCATTGTAGGAGGAATTTGGTATTTAATGGAGAGGAAGTTTTTAGAACTATAGAGTTGTCTGTTAGGATTTACAGAAGCACAAGGAAACTGACTCCAGGAACTTTTAAAAACAGAGTTTGACATCCTAAGTTCTAAAACCCCCAAACCAACCAACCAACCAACCAAAAACCAAAAAACCCCCCAACGATAAAAGCCCCCTATTTATGGCAGTCTAACTGATGACCTCAGCCACAGTAGCCTTGTTCAACTGTTCTTTGAATGATGATTGTGGTAAAATGAGCCACTGGAACAAAGTGGAACAGTTTTAGTCAGAGTTCTGTGCTTATCTCTGTTCTGATTTCTCCTTGCGTTTGGGCTCCCTGCATCTGAATTTAAAGATACACCAGCCAAGAGAAAATAGTCCTTTTCATCAGAGATACTAGCTGAGGTGCTTTCAGGGATGTGAGCTCAGTTCACATGTATGTGTATGAGTTTAATGGGCTAGGTCCTTATATTTAGCCAGTGTTTCTCAGTAATATTTTTTTACTAGTGTTGCTACTTTTACTCCATAATATATCCAAAAATATATCCTATCTTTTATCTTATTTTTGTTTATGGAGAATTTCAAGAACAAAAACACTGACTCAGTTTTTTATTCGTTCTGAACAGCATTGTTCAGTCAGCTTCAAACCAGATGTTGTAGCTAGAAGCACAGAGGCACTAAGCAGGAATGCCAGAGAGAAAATAAAATAGAACTCATTATTCTAAAAAATAGTAAATGTTCCTGTGCCAGAGCCACTTTACTCTTCATTGTTCTGCTAACCTTTGTCTTTCAGCACTGTAAAGGGCTATTTACCCTACACAGATAATTACCCCACAAGTGAAAACACTTGCTGCAGTTTTCTCTTTTGTGTACATGTAGTGTGAGTATTCCAGACAATCTCAGAGAGAGAGAGAGAAAAAGTGATTTTAAATGTGAAAATGTGATTTCAGAACTACAATAATGAGGCACTTTAATCTAAGTGTAAAACTCCACAATACTAATACTTTTCTTTGATACTGACAAAATTTAAGCCATCAATGTTCTTATGATTGGCTTATTACTCCTTTATGGCTTCTTTTTCAGAGATATCCTCCCTCTGGTGTTATTTAAAGAAAACCTAATTTTTATCAACTACTGGTGCTGGAAGTGGTAGAACTTCCTTGACAACATCCAATGCCCTTGAGAATTCCACTTATTTGAAGCAGTTATATTTTATGATTTCTTTTCTTTTGCGATTTTTTTTTTTTAATTTAAATTTGTTTAGGGTGTTTGAAGAGCGTCAACACCCATCTTTGCCAAAGGAGAGACATCAGCTGTTTAAAACATTGCGTGTCCCGTGCATTCCTCAGAAATTTGTCCAGTCTGTAAAGAGTTTTAGATTCTCAAAGCAACGACCAGAAACAGGTGTAGTGTGTTTACTGACTTCAGTGAGCATTTTGGGTTGTTTTTGTGCAAAAGAATGGGTAAGTGATGATAACAAATCTAGTGAACTGCTCAACTACTTAGAGTTTAATCCAGGCTTTCAATGGAAGTTGGGTGCTCACCTTTTTTTATGTTCTGGAAATCTTGTGTGTCTGATTTCTCCCATATCTGTGCAATAAGTAAAGTAAAATGACAGATACACCTCATGCATGGTGTCAGAAACATCTGAAAATAATTCAGTTTCAAATCTAAAATACCTTTAGCACTATTCACATTAGTACAGTAAATATTAAACAACTGTTATTTGTTTGATACTTTCATATTTTGTGATAAGTTTCTTTTTGCTGTCTATTAACAGGAAAATTTAAAAGGTTTGTTCACAAGTTGTGTTTAACAGTGCCATGCTTTGGATACTTCATCTTATTGACAATATTATGTAATATTTGTAAATTTAGGAAGAGAAGAAAAAGAGAAACCAATGGAACTCTCAGTGGCCACCAGCTGTTCCTCCAGCCTTGCAGAAAATTTATCGCAGGTGTGTTGCTCTCCCAGTGGTAAAAATATGAAATTATATAATGTTTTATGTACTTGTTTAAATTTAGAACACTTCAAATATACCTTATGGTATGAGGTATTTATGTCCTACATAAAACCTGGTAGCATGTAAATTGCTAGAGGAATAGAACCATGGACAACACTCCTCGGTGCACTGCAGGTGCCCACAACTCCATTTTCTGTCTCTCACCCATAAGGATATAGTTACTATGACATTTTTGAAATGGTGGAGTGAATTGCAGCTTTATTCAGATCCAATATTTTTTATTCAAATACAATAATCTAATCCAGAAGAAAGCTGGAGGTACAACTTGCAAAGTTGTGAAAACCACCCATAGTCTCATGGAGTGCAAGACTGTTCATAGGAACAATAGATTGTTAAAGTGTTAAATGGAGAAACCAGAGGAGATAAGGCCATAAGGGTAGAAGAGTTTGTAACTGTTTGCTGTGCAGGAGCTTGGGGAAGTTTCTATCTCTAAACCATCTTTCTAAGGGACATCTCACTAGATCTGTTTAAAATCAAAATTTAATGAACAACAAAAAATCGGGTACAAAAAGTTAGCATAACCACTTGTAATTTTCTTAAGAATTCCAAGGGAACTGAATAATCACTTCAGTGAATCACTAAGTGGTTTTGAGTGAAGCCTGTGTGAGGAGACAAAGCCTTTATAACACAAGACAAGATGAAGGACAGTGACAGGACTGAGTGGGACAAGACCAGAAGAAATTTCAAGCAATTCTGATTTGTGACTGGCTTAAGGAGTTGGACATGATGAGGATGATGGAAGGGCTGTTGCCAGGGTAATCTAGAGATGAGGCTGGGAGTCTGGGACCTAGACAATTGTAGGAAGCAGTAAGTCAAGGTTAAGAGAACTTTAAGAAAGGGTGTTGGCAACAAGGAAAAGAAGATGGAGTCTAAGGAAAAACAAAAAGATTGGAAGAAAGAAGGTTGCTATGCTTCAGAAAAGGTGTGCTGTACACTACAAGAGTTGAGTGGCAGGCAGATACTGCAGAACCAGCTCTTTTGTTCCCTACCCTGAATAGAATTCAGTTTGATACATTTCGTTAATTAAAAATACACAAGAACTAGACAATCCCTGTAAAATAATGTGTTATTTGATGCTGAGGCACAGATTCCTCACCCTGCTCTTAGGCACAAATACATGCTAGAAAGAAGAATGATGGCTTCTGTTCTGATGAAAATCTGCAGTTTTTCAATCCCCACATGAGATCTGTGCTCACTGAGACTGATGTGGATGCTCAGCTGGCCTTCAGAGGCAGAGCCAGGCCTGGCCCCAGCCCTTTCTGTGTTGACAAGCACAAGTAACCACACTGCAGCAACAGCAAACCTGCATGAAGTTTGTAAACGACACAGCATTATTTGTGTTACAGAAAAGTTAATTACATCTAGTTGTCAGTGCTGTGACTAAGATTTTATTAAAAAATTACAGAAGTGATTTTTGGTATCATGCTATCAAAATGTAGGTAAAACAAAGAAAAACTTTTTACTTTGTTTCATCCTTAATTTCTGGTTAGAAGAAGGGATTTTCACAGTCTAAGGAGAAATCAGAGTGATACTGTTGAAGTGACAATTTCACTTGCTGCCTCATTTTAATTTTCTTCTTTCTTTTAGAAAGCTATTGACACTGCAGGGACTAAAATTCCACAAACTGTTCAAGTTCCATCAAAAGTGAGCATACAAAACCAAGTGAAATTCAGGTAACTTTTGTTTAATGAAATAGCTTTCATTCTTGAGGCTGGGGTTTATAGAAACAATTCACATTTAGACAAAAATTAAACTTTGTCTTTTAGACTGCCAGATCTTCCAAAGCAGTTGACTTCCAATCAACAGTTTGAGAGTGAAAATGCAGTAATGGGTAATGTACTCCTGTAATTTTTTTATAAAATTGGATCACATAATTATAAACCAGAAAATTCTAGAGACCAGATTTTCATTCTGGCATTAAGAGGGCCACCATTTGCATTTCTTTTCCACCTTGATTGTTTAGCTCAAAATTTGAGTGTAGCAGACAGGCAGAGTCCTAATTTAAATAGAGAGTTAACTGCTCAGTAATGTGGGATTTAGAATGCACTGACCATTGTAAATGAAAGGATCTGTCCAACATCCCTTGTAAATTCACACTCGAGTCTCAAATTACTTGGGTAAAATGAAATCCAGCCTTAACATCTAGCCAGAAGGCATGAGAAAATGCAAAGAAAAGGGATATAATAAACCCAGGAATTTAGGTATCTTGAAGAATCAGATCAAAATTATTAAAGATGAAAGTTAACTGAAGAAAAACATGCAGAATTCTTACAGTAAAAAATCAGGGTAGTTACAGATACACCTGTAGTTTTTGAAATCACAAGGAACTGAGCTTCAGTTTAAATATTTCTTTTCTAATTGTTTCTAATTCTAATTTCTATCTGCTAATGTAGATGCATGTAAAAGATTATAGCCTAGAGTTTTTTACAAAGAGACTACTGAAAGAGACTAGGACCTTAACCCACGGTGCCTGAGACGTAGCACCATCTGAAGCTTAAAGCAGAAACTCTGATAGCAGAAAGTCTGATAATGTTTCTTCTCATTTCTTATCCTGACTCTCATCCAGTGCTTTAAGCTACACTTCATCTCTGTCACATGGATGTGCTTTTTATATTGTTCCCCCCTGGTTTCTATTGACTATTGGCACTCTTGGAGTGCAATAGCTGGAATAGAAAGACACAGCACTCTCAGGGAACAATGGGCAGGTTTGAAGAACACACCAAACCACAAGCAGCAGCCTGAGTAAAGCTTTGAAAACAGTAAGTGGCAGAACAAGAGGTAATTGTTATGGACAGAGCCACAAAATGGGTTGTTAAGAAAATCAGTCAGAACACTTCCTTACCAATAGCAATGCCAAGCTAGTGAACTTTTCTCAAGGATTCTCTCCCACAATGCCATTTTTGTGTGTCTGTTTAAAATGCTGTTATAATACAGACAGTGCTGTCTTTTTTGTGCAGCAAACCAAGGGGCCAAGCGTGTTGATGAAGAAGCAGATGAGCAAGTGGGCTGCTTGTATGCACCTCAAGTAAGAAAAGCATTTCTTATGTCATAAAGTAAGAAGTTTATTTAGAATAGTCAAAGTGTTTTGACATACTTGATTCAGTTGGCAAGAGGCAAGTCTCAGAAATTTGTAAAGTATCAATTGGTGCATAACATTTTCATTAGTGCTGATGTGATGAGCTGATGAAATGTTTTGAGAAAAGTCTGCATTTAAAACTCATTGCTTGCACAGAACTATAAATAAACAGGCTCAGTGCTGGCTTCACTGAGAACATATTTCTAGTTGAAAAGACTTAATGATATTTTGGGAAATTTTATATGTTATAAACAGCATTGTTTATTTCTTTTTAATAGGATGTGCACACAGGTTTTAAGCCAAATGAAGATAATCCTGACATAGCAGAAGAAAGTGCAGGACCTTTCTTTAGAGCACCTAAAACACCTGACTTAAAGGGGAAACACCCACACTTCTCCAAAACACCTCCATTTGACTTGTATGATTTCAACTTTTATTTTGTTTCTGAGCAAGAAGTTGTACTCACGTTTATTGTATAAACATTTCTGTCCTTTTTGAAAGATACTAGGGAAAAAATTTTCTAGAAAGCTCTTCTGAAAATATTCAGATTTTTTTCCTGAGTTATACTTGATATTTATTAAGTTCTCTTTTTGCTATATCATTTCCCATTGAAGCTGTTTCAAAAGATAAGTACTTTGTTTAGAAATATAAGAGACACATTTTTTTTTCCTGCAGTAATATTTGCTACTGATTTAAACAGTCTTTTTGTTTATTTTTTGTTAAGAGGGCAGGGAGTTGGTAAGAGCACCGCCTCCCTTTACTTTAAAGAATTGTGTTATTTGTTCTGTGATGCAAAAAGTAACTTTTGGTGAAAGCTATGGGGATGTAAAAAAGTGAAAAAAGAGGAAAAGCAAAAATAGAAGGAAAAAAGCTATCTACATCACTTAAAAAACTATTATATAGTTTCTACCTTTCTGTATTTACAGCATGAAAAATTTAGATTGTGAAGAAGGAACATCAAAATCTCCTGCTTTCTTTTCTGCCATGAACTTCTTCCAGAAGTCACCTGGCTTTAATTTATTTGATTCTTCTCTGTTTGGAGCACAAAATTCATCTGATGAGGTAAAAATGATTTATTGTGAACATTAAATTTCCACAAAGCAAAATACGTGAACCAAACAGCATTGACACTGAATGAGATTTTTCAGGCTGGTTATCTTTGTAGCAAACATTTTTTAATATCTTGTTTACTTTTAAGTTTGATGTTCTTTCAAAATGTTTAATTCCTTTCCTAGCAATCCCCCTTTGATGATTTCTAACCAAGTGTGAATCTCTCTCATATGGATCATGTGCAAATACACAATGACTCAATTCACCAAAAGGCTTCTGGTTCAGTGTTACAGTGCAAAATTCAAGTTCTCTATCAGACTTCACAACTCACACGCTTATTCTGTGTGGTTTTGTCTTGATGAAGTGAAGAACAGTGAGAAGGGAAGAAAGGACAGTCTGTTAGGGTTACTGAACAGCAAATGTGGATTAGCTATACCCAAATGGAGGAGCTAGGTAGGCAACTAAATGGAACAGGGAAGGAAATCCAGGTCTTCCGTTTCTTTGCAGATTCCCTAACTCCAGAGCTCTCGAGTAATTCTTCCTCTGTTGGGCTGTTAGGTAGATGACTGGGGATTCAGGATAGAAGTGTGTAGCAAACAGGGCTTAGGTATCACGTGGCAGTGTAGATCCAAGCCCCGTTGTGCAAATAAGGGATTTGAGCCCAGGTAGCTCTTGTTGCAGGGGGTGTGCTCAGTCTTATGGTTACTGGCTGGGAGCTGAAGCAGGGATGAGGGAAGGAATAATTTTATTCTGAGTTTGACAAGATCCGTCTGGTTGGTATCTCATAGCATGAACTGTGTCTAGGAGTGAACATACTGGGGTGTGGTTTGTGAATTGTTTAGGAATGAGGTGGGTTTTAGGTTGCCCAGTGTTTTCAGAACCCACATTATTTTGTGCCTGCTCAGCAGCAGAAACCACAAATTTACCAGGCTGTAGCAGATCTGGGATTCTTTAAAGTTAGATGGGAGTTTTGAAGGACTTCAGTATCTATTTCAAATCTAATTTTAAGAGTGACAAGTGGTTATCCTGCTACTCCTGGCAATATCAGGCCCTACTCAGTAGGAAGTATTTGTGTTGTTTCTTGGAGATTTTATAAAATGTCACAGACTTGAATAATTTTGGATCTTTTTGGTTTAAAAAACCAGCAGTAAGTCAGCTTTTGGACTGTTATCAGTCTGTTTTTTTCCTAGAAAAATGGAGGAAGGACATTTGCAGCTGCATGCAAATATTGTAAAACCCATCTGATCAAAGAATTTACCTTGCAACTTTAGGGACTGATACATACCTTTAAATCCATATTTTATAAAGGCTGCTAACATTCATTGAGACACTGTTTTTCTCACTAAAAGCAAATTGACATATTACATATCAGCATTAAAGTTTACTTTTTGCCTTTCTCATTTGTTAAATTAAAAATTTGTTTACATTTCAGACAGAGGAAAATTTTTCTATGGGAAACCTGGGCTCTGTGTCCCCACACAAGGGTGCTGGTAAGTCTGAAACTCAGATGTACTTGTGTATATCAGCCCTCTTCTGCTGTGTTCCTATGACTGACAGGCTCATGATCCAGCTTAACAGAGCTCCTTTGGTTGTCTGAAAGGATGTTCAGTTGTGATAATGTAGCTCAGTGGTTTATTGTGCTCATTTGTGTTCTAACTAAATCTTTAGCTTATCTTCCCTTTCATGTTGGGCTACAAATGTGTGATATGTCATGGAAAAGAAGTAGTATGAGAAAGAAAAAATAGGTATAGTGTTAGGTGTGTTTGAAGCAAAATGAGAGGACTTGCAAGGGAGAAGAAAAAGTCCAAGTATTTCAATGACTGATCATATTTTTCTCTAAAGAAGCACTTTTGCAGATTCTGTTTACAAATAGCTCTGTTGCAGAATGTATAATGCAGAAGTGTTTTGTTGTTCTAAACCATTCGAGCGCTCCACACTTCCTTTGATGTCAACTCTACTAACAACCCCATAGATATACCATCTCTGGTGCAGCAATAAACACACAACTCTAGAGTGTTGCTCAGTGGGATATTTGGCACAATATGTTAATAAAGAAGCATATGCTGAATGCAGTATTCTCTCAGATTTCATCTAATAACAAATATTATATGTATTCCACATAGGAAGCCTCTTTGGAAAATCAGAAAATGAGGATGCATTTGCCTTTCCTTTCCTCTCAGAATCAATTTCTCATGCATTTGGAGATGGAAAAGATGATGCTAGTTTTGCATTTGCATTTGGACAGGATCAGAGATCACCAGAGTCTCATTCTATGGAAGGTTTTCATTCTAACACACAAAATACAAAGCCGTTTTCACTCTTTTGAATACCTTTGACTTCCGTTTAAATTCTTTCCCTACTTAGCCTTGACAAATGTTTCCAGTTTCTTGAGTTAAAGTACAAAGCATTTCTTCTCCTTCCATTTCTTGTAAGGATACATTATTGCAGTTGCTTCAATGTGTGTTCATCAACCATGTGTTTTGAGATTTTCTTATTAATCTTAGAAATGTGTTTGTTCATAAAATGTTATTGTATGCTCTTGCTAAATTGGCACTCACAAACAGAAATATCATTTTAGTGTAGAGTGTTAATTCAATGTCTGTGAGAGCATTTAAACATATAGATGAGAACTTTCAGCTTCTGATATAAACTAAATTACTTCTGTTAGTAAGAATGACTGTTGTAGCAGTTAAAGCTGAATTTGAATTAAGATAATGTTCTTGAGTATTCTGTTTATATCAGCTGATTAATAAAATATTTAAAATAAACATTTTTGTTAATTTTATGTGAAATTTTGAAGGTATTTCTTAATATCTGAAGTGGAATAATGTTGCCATTGCAACACTTAACATTTTTCTTTCCTTCTTTCCTTCTTTCTTTTCTTATTTATTCTCAAAATCCCCAAATCAGGTTTCTCCTCTTTATCTAATGTCTTTTAAAAAAGACAGAGGCAGTTCCCAGAGTCCAGCTGTACAAGTGTATCCCTCAGTTCCCCACAAAGGCTTTCCTTATGGAAAGAGTGGCTGTTAGGACAATATCAGAGTTACTCAGCAAGGGATGCTCTTCTGAGCCACCAAAGCACTGTGCCCTGGGAATCCCTCAGAATCATCTTCTCTAGAACCACAACTTTTGTATTTATGGCCTTTGAAGGAAATACCAGATCATTTTGAAGATATTTTTTCTGTTACATATGATACGTAGGTTACTCATTTTTGTAACTCCTCACAAATTTGTGAGGGACTTGGGTTTCCCAGTCACTTACTATGAGAAAACTCCCTACCTGACAGCAGGCAAGCAAAATAAAGAGAGGTCCACATCATTCAGCAGACTTCAGAGAAGAGATTGCAAATGCACAAACGACTCAAAAGGGCACACAGACTTATAGTGGCCAAAAAGCATCCTACCTGTAGAGTCTGCACAGTATGCCAAAAAAATGTCAACAAAGTCCCAAGGGGAGCAGAGTCCCTTCCCCTCTGCTCCCTGCAAAAACCTTAATTACCAAAAGCTTGATTATCTATGCCAATGTTTCTTTTCTGCCAAACTCCTAAATGCCTCAGGACTATTTTAATGCCTAGAGATTTGTGAAAATTGGAATTTTTTTTTAACTGGAAGTGAATCAGGAAGTTTTAGTGAAATCCTGCTGAGGTCCAGCTACTAAGAAGGGAGACAGAACTTTTCTAATCTACTGCCTGCCTGTCAACCTGAAAAACCTAAGTTAGAGGCAAGTTTGAGTCTCTGCCTTTAATTTGAGGCAGTGTTTATGGTGCATTGCTGACAGATATTTTCAGATCATTTAAAAAGCCAAAAGTTTAACTTTGTTTGCTCAGTTATTCCATAACCAAAGATTTTTCCTGATGAATTTATTCTGTTATCCATGCTTAAGATGTTGCAGTGTAGAAGTCAAGACTGCAGGTTGAAATGGGAGAAACCACAGTCTTAGGTCTTGCTGGATGTTTACTGACACAAATTGGATAGGCTGATTAATAACAAAGCAGAGAAAGCTCCTTCAGAAGAGGCAACCTCAGGCATTTGGGATACTTCTCTGAGGTCTGGGGCCATGAACTGCTTATAAACACACACTGGAATTTTTTCTTTGATACCTGTCAAATTCCACCTAGAAACAGCCCCTGGTTATGCCTATAAAATCAATAGCAGTTGTTGATGGATTGCTGACACTGGTACATCTCTCACTGCCCAATGTCATTTTGGTTTGCCTTTTGCACACTCACTACACCCATTTTTAGCCTGAAAGCTGAGTGGAAAGAGATTCTCTTGTCGGTGTAGCAATGGCTGCTTGGGAGCAAAACCCAGGTACTGCAGGTATCCCACACGTGGCTGCAACTGAACTGGAGCCCAGGAACCTCCAGAACAAGGGCAGCTGGGAGCTGTAATCCCTTAAAAGCTGTGCAGCTGTCAGCAAAGTGGCAATATGGTGACACTGTGTTCTTGTGCTGCCAGCCCTTGGAGGTGGGGTTGCCTTTTTGTTCTCTCCTTGGATTGCATGGAGTAAAACAGAGTTCAGGCTCACAACCAAGCCCTGAGGTACTAACAGTAAAAACCCCTCTTAAATAAGCAAGGCAGGGATTTGACCTCGAATCTTATAAAAGTATCCAGAAGGTAAATGTTTATTTAGAGCCCTGATATCTTTACTGTTCCACTTAAGTTTCTAATTAGGTTTTTG
The DNA here is from genome assembly GCA_030060385.1 of Muscicapa striata striata. Lineage (NCBI taxonomy): Eukaryota > Metazoa > Chordata > Aves > Passeriformes > Muscicapidae > Muscicapa > Muscicapa striata. The sequence continues at coordinate 486,059 of JAREIS010000178.1, forward strand.
ACAGAAAACCACTTCGCTTAAAAGATTGCTTGTAAAAGCTAATGTGCCACACTCCATTAGGTTAAATAAATAGTAATAATAAATATTATTACTATTTATTTAGGTACTAAATTACTGTTTATTTATTTATTATTATTTATCATTATTTAGATGTCACCAACCTTGTAGGAAATACAATGGTACCTGAATAAATAAATTTTTGAATTTGTTGAGTAAAAAGCTTTGAAGAAGTTTAGTAATTTACATTCTTATCTGCTGCTATGGTGAGGAAGACATTGATGCCTTGGTTTTGTTTCTGCCACAGAAATAACAGCTATATGGTAATGTCATTTTTCTGATCAGAAGTAACAGAGAGCATTTCTGCACATCTGTGTTGTTCTGCAAAGTGGTCTTCCAGTAAAAAAATTGTTTTAATTTCTAAAGTAACATAACACCATGACTGGAGCACCATCTACTATTCTTCTGATAATTTTACTGATACATAAAGTATGTTTATAAACAATTCAGGATATTTGGCTGACAAAGTAACTATTGTATCAGTTTGACACTAAAAAATTAATTTAGAAACTATGAGATAAAGACTAATGTAATGATTTCCAGGGGTTGTTGAATATAAGGTTTATTTTCATTTACTGCTGTTTTATACCTTCAGATACCACTTTTAGTAGGAAATTAGACATTCAGCAAACTGTTCCCACTCAAAAATTGAGTTTCATGTTCAGAGCTATTTATGAATTTTCTGTAACTTCAGACCAAGAATATTGATCTAGAGTGCATATGCCCAGCATAACACTCTGCAGGACAAATTTTGTTGTGCTGTTATGTAATACTTAGGGTGATACAGCCACGAGAGTTATTTATATTTTATATCAGAAAAACCGTATGAATAGGGCAAGTAAGAGTGTTAAAATTATCTCTTTACCACACTGAATTGTCAATGGCAACGTGAATACTTTGAGGAAAACAAAAATTTATGTCATGACATTGTAGGTTTATCTAATTGCTCACTGATTTTATGTGTGATATAACAGGAGCAACCAGAATTCTGAGTTAGAGAAACTGCAGTGGTACAAGTGGTATAAACCTGGAGTTAAAACCCACAGAAAACATTGTATATAAGTAGTGGCTTTATTTCTAGCTACCTCTTAAATTATAGCACTGAACCCCATAGAAATTCTGTGCATCATTTCATCCCCAGTCAGGGCTCTAGGCAAAGAAAAAAAAGTTTTAATTTTTCATTTCAAGACCATAAACATAATTAAAACTTTATGTTGGGACTAAGAGTTCATCTCTGCATGTATGTGGGTAAATGCAGGCTTTGTGGGCAGGGGCAAGTGAATCACTGCATCCCAAGAAAACAATCTTACACTACAGCATTAATGCGTTTAAGTATTTCAAGGAAATAAGCTTTAAGTGCTACATATTGTAACAGATTGGAATGTGTAGACTTACAGTATTAGATGGTTGTAATCCCCCCAGTGCAAGGCTGATTGCAGGGGTAGCAAGAGTTGGCTAATCCTTTTGGGCCAATGGCATAAAACAAGGATTAGTTTTTCATTTACTGCAACTGAGTGGGTCATTAGGATCCAAAGACACTAATGAGCCTGAACAGGCAATTGGATTCTGGTTTCAAAGTTATGGGCTAGTTTGAAAGGAGATTGATTGTGTCTTTTAATGATTTAAAACATGATGTTTTGGTGACCTTTTGCCTGAGAAAAATGAATGAAGGATATAACCATGGAACACAAACCTGGAATGCTGACTTTTTTCCTCCTAAAACTTGAGTTGTTGCCAGATTCATTGCCTTAGAGGCTGAATGGCTCATTTAGAAATATCTCTGTTGCCTTGCTTTTATGTTCTGCTCTTGATGTCTCCAGAGTTGACACGAGTCACATGCAATCAAGTCTGTGTTCCTGGTGGACAGGCACTGTCCTAATATTCTCTGACTCACACCCAGGTTGTTTGCAGCTCAGCAGTTCTGCTTCCAGACACATCACTTTGTGTTCTGATGCTAACATCTTGCTGAGAAATTGCCTCTTGGCACGTTGTTTCTTGGATCCTGTACCTTGCTTGATTTGATGTGAAGATGATGCTCTTTTTAGCACTTGCAACACGTTACCTTTGGAAAGGTAAATCTCTCCCCCCACCCTGCTACATCCCAGATTTTTTTATTTTCAGGAATCACTTGAATTCAGCAATAATAGGTAGCTTCTATTTGGTTTCATTCAAATTAAACAAGGGTATGAAAGAAATATCAAAAGATGGATATTACCATGCTAATAGAATGTTTAGACATGCACAACAGGAAAATACTTTGACTGTTATGACTCCATAGAAGAAATAGTGTCAGAAGTTTTAATAATATGAACTTAATTTCCTGTATCATACCACAGTCCACAAAGCATCCACAAAATTATTTCATACAGCACAGGACTTGATCCATTATCCTTTGAAGATTGGCTTGGGGAAGGGAAAGAAGCAGAGGATCAAGTTACAAAAAGTTCTTGCTAGTGGGGAACTAGCAGTTCTGACTGGTGGGAAGCTTGGAAGCTGACAGTCCATACTGAAACTCAGTTTTGAGCTTGCAGTTCTAATCTGCTCCCTTCTGCCAGAGCAGGACTGCCTTGAGCTAAGTGTGGTCTCTTGCTGCCCTTTTATTTTCTTAAGGCACATGAGTGGCAAGTTTTAACTGTTTCCACAAAACTCATGATGCTGTGGTCAGTGACGTTCCTCACTGTCACAGCTGCAAAGGGCTCCTGTCCAGAAGTTATGGGTAAAAAGCAGTTAAAAATGTTCCTTAACAATTACAACCCCCTGGAAGCGATGTTTCCATTGCATTCCAGGAAGATGCCAAGCCTCTGAAGCACTCTAACCATTATCCAAGCTGTAAAATACAATTTAAAATCACACCACATGGGCTTAAAAAATCCCTGGGCACAGTGCATTCTTCAAGGTGATTTTTTCCCCTTGGGAATGAACACCACCACTCATGTATCTCACTCTACATACATTGAAGGAGCTATCATAGGCAGCTGCTTATTTATTTTTCTTCCTCACAGTTGTAAAAGTCTCTTGGAAAACAAGCAAGTTGTTACCAGCATGATCTTTAGTGAGGAGCTGTTAAACCAAGGCCTAACTACTTCTGCTCAGTGCAAACCCAGTGTTGCCACTGCTGCCGTTTTGTTGAAGGAGTGATGCAGAGCCATGGCTTCTTAGACTTTAAAAAATTTTTCTTCTTGACCTAATACTTGTGACACATCATCAGAAACTAAAGAGCAGTAGAATTTTGATGTAAATGACAGATTACATGGAAATGTAATCAACTCAACTTCAGGGGTGCTTTTTTTTTGGCCCAGGTTGGCCATCCAGCCAGAGCACTGAAAAGAAGCTAGTTCTGTGAAGTAGGTCATGACTTCATGTAAGCCTCCATTTCATCTTGGATTGTGCTCTTACCAGCTTTCCAAAAAATAGATCTTTAATAAATTTCTAGCACAGGAGAAGCATTCTGATCACATAAACAGGGGAATCAGTGTTTGGGTAGCTTTTTCTGCTCTAACTCTTTAGACAGAGTGATGTCAAAATTACCAATTGTAGTGGCAAGTTTTTGAAGAATTATTGAAAGAGTAAATACTTGAATGGACAGAAGAGATGAATTCTCCACATCTTTCTTTTAAATAGTGCTGAGATATTCTTGTTGCTTATCAATATGATACTTGGATTATTTGTCTTGTGTTGCACGGGAATGATATATGGTCCTTAGATAAGTTTTGCCACATTATCACTGTCATTGAGCACCCACAATCCTCATTAACATAACAGTGAACAGAGTTTGGGCTCAGATTGTTTTAAAGCAGAAAAATTTCTGTGCAGCCTGAATCTCCTTGGCACTACCTTGGGAGTCTCTGTGATCCAGAGCAGAAGCAGAGGGTCAGAGTGTTGAAGCACAAGTGTACTTTTGGTATGTGAAAGCCTTGTTCCCAGCAGTGTTCCCAGGGCTGGCAGCAGCGTGCATTGCCCTGCGTGTTTATCACAGCTAGCTCACATATTGCAGTGTCAATATTTTATCAGAGAACACTCTACAACACAAAAATGGAAAAAAAAAAAAAAAAGAAGGATGCTCCAGTGGATGCTGTATATGTTTCAGATTCCTCTGCTGAGTTTTATCTGAGCTGGCACTACTGGAATAAAGTAGATTGTCAAAGGCTGGGCAGAGTGCTTTTATCATTTACAATTATTGGCATAGAGTAAAATAATGATTCAAATTTCTGTTTTCTGTCTTTTGTGGATTACTCTGTCAGTTACAGTGATTCTTTTGACAAGGGAGTGCTGCTGGGTTAGTGATTTCTTCCAGAGCTTCAGAAATAGTGAAGTTATCTGGTATCATCATCAGATCAAAGCTGACAGTTGATGGTCAGTGCTTACATATTGTCTTTGTAAATTACAAAATGAAGTTAGGAGCAGCAAATGCATCTCTCTGCTTTTATAAAGCTAATTCCATGGGATTATTTGCCACCTACTTATATACAGATTGGGTAAAACTTTTGGTAGCAGTTAAGTTGTGCAGAATAACTTCAGATAAGATATTGTTTGGGTTTGATGGTTTTTAGTTTGTTTTTGTTTTCATTGTTTTAATTTTTAGACAGGGAAGATAAAAGTTTTATACACTGAGCATATCTCTTGAAAGCTTGCAGAGTTATGGAAATATTTGAATCTCTATAAATTCCTGAGTGGAAGTTGTTACTAAAGCAGATGTGGGCTTCTATTATCTTTTTTTCATGTGTCACAGTACAGTGGCTCTGTCACCAATGTAGTTATAACTAATGATACACACAGGTAATATTTAATATACCTGTATATTATATTATATTATATTATATTATATTATATTATATTATATTATATTATATTATATTATATTATATTATATTATATTATATTATATTATATTATATTATATTATATTGCATTACATTACATTACATTACATTACATTAATATTAACATGAAATATCCCCAGCTGAAGCACTGGCCCTTGTATAGACAGTTGTGTTATTGAGGGTTGTGATATGAATACAGTTTAATCAATGTACCAGCTTACTACAAGGGCACACAGTGATGGGACAAGAAGAGTGGCCTTAAGCTGAAGGAGGGTAGATTTAAATTAGATATTAGGAAGAAGTTTTTTACTCTAAGGCTAGTGAGGCACTGGAACAGGCTGTCTGAAGCATCTGTGGACTCATCATCCCTGGAGTTGTTCAAGGCCAGGTAGGATGGGACTTACCTGGTCTAGTGGAAGGTGTTCCTGCCCATGGCAGGGGGTTGGAACTAGATGGTCTTTAAGATTTCTTCCAAGCCAAACCATTCCATTATTCTTTGATTCTATACTGAAAAAATTAGAGAGAGAATAGAAAATTTTAAATATTGCAGTCAAAATCAGCTGTTCACTCATGTGACAAAATTATAAGTACCAAGGCACACGAGTTCCTTGTGCTGTATTTGGAGTGTAGACCTGTGGAGTTATAATCAGTGTGACTGAGGTCTGGGCAAGAGAAAACCATAGTCACTGCTGAATCATTTTGGTAAATGTGGCTGAGATATCAGGAATCATGCAGTAAATAAATTAAAAAACTAAATAAAACTTAGTTTTATGCAATCAGCTGTTCCTAAATAAAATAATCAGCTGACTTTAATTCACTGTAGGTGAGACCTGGGTAAATTTTGTGTATATACTCCTAGTTGGGAAAACATCAGTGCTGTTATGACTTGACAGATTGTTTTGTGAGCAATCCTTCCCACTCTCCATCAGTGAAAGCAAGGATGTGTCTGAATTACTGTGTAGTTATAGCTGGGAGAGCCATGCAGCAATTATCATTTATATTAGAGTGCCCACAGGGCACAGCTCTGTTTAGGGTCTCATTGTGTTACACACAATGAAGGAGTCCAGGCCTTAAACATTTTACAGTTTAAAAAAGACAATGTAGGGCTGGATGATAAAATGCCCAGTGCTTCCCAAAAGTTCTAAGCAACTTGACTGGAAATCAAATGTGATCAGTGCCTTGCAGTACCAATCAGTCTGAGCTATGTAGAGTCCATTAAAAACAAAGTATCAATTAAAATAGAATAGACAATTCCCACTAATTTCATAGAATTTGCAGAAGGGAGAAAATCTTAAATTAAATTCTAGGCCTTTGGAAATTGTGCTAGTTGGAAATAAAATTGAATACCTCTCATTGGCCAGATTTTGTTAGGATATCTCAGGAAGGCACTGTGCACCAAATTCAAACCAGGCTATTTCCACTAGATCAATGTTCCTGACGAGCCGTGCTCTGAGCAGAGATGAAAGAACAAATCTGATGAGGGAAAGAGAGGCAAATGGCAAGAAGGAAAAAGTTGTAGGGGGAGCAAGAGACTGACAATTAGTGCTTGAGATGTAACACATTTCCTCCTGCTTACCCCTAGATTGTAGGAAGCTTTTAGGCAGGATTGATCAATGTCTGCATGTTTCAGTGCTTTCAGAGGTGGATTCAAGCAGAGGAAGGTGGCACAGGTGTGTGTCCCCAGCCCTTGGCACGTTTCTTTTTATCAGGGGCTGCAGCAGCAGCTCCTGTGCAGGGCAGTGTCAGTCAGCATGAAGGACTCCAGGATGCCAGGTCAGCAGCCTGGGAAACCAGCCTTGTTTTTCCTATCATGAATCCTGTCTCTGTTGGGGCCATTTTTATTGTCATTGCTCCAGTCAGCACTGCAGCTCATGGCAGCTGCTGAGGGAGGAGCAAAAGAACAGACATGAAGTGAAGGCAAGGGCATTGAGACAGAGGTTCAAGCAGGGGAGGACAAGCAGGAAAACACAAAATAAGCAAGAAAGCAGGATATGAGAAAAAGAACAGGATCATGAAGCGTGAAGAGGGAACACTGAGTGGGAAAATAGATCCCCAAATGGGTCCAGTTAATTCCAGCTGAGTCAGTGTTCTTTGGCCCAAATGCTTTATCTCCTCAGTGTCTCCTCCCTGCTGTGTGCTGGCTCCAGTGAGCGCTGGGCACCACTCTGAGGACGTGGCCAAATCCTGCCAGGCAGGGACCTCTGCTTTCCTACTGCTTTTGCAGCTCATTGTGAGGACCTCAATGGCTGATTACATCAACTTAGATGGGCAGTGATCTGAGGAGACGCTGAAGTAAAGACACAGCAAGTAAAACCATTGCTGAGACAGACAGTAGCAAAGAAATGTGGAAACCCTGGTGCAGAGTGTCTGTGTGCTCCCACTTATGTAACTCTCACGTTGTGCAAAGGGCCAGCCCTGGCACTCAGCAGTGCCACACTGGCCTGGCCTGACCAAGGCATAAAGTATCTTTTCATTTGGAGCCTGCTGACAACGTGCCCTGTTGTTCTGCAGTGCTGACCTGAGCTGGCCAAGGCGGCTGCTCCTCGTTTGTGAAGTGGGCTGCACTTAATCCAGGCACTGCTCCAGCCCCCAGGCTCCACACAAAGGAACAGCAGCTGAGCTGCTCACAGGCTGCAGAGCAGGACCTGTGCCTGGCCAGCCTCTGGGATATACTCCTGGAAATGCAAACACACCTAGAGCATTACTAATAGAGGATGCTCCTGTCACTGGGATTCTTGTCATGGATGGAGCCAAACCCCTGAGCTCAGAGCTCACTTCTTTCCCCATCTCCTTGTGACAGCCAGAGGTACCTGCTGAACCTCAACAAATGATTTTGTAGAGACCACTGTCCATAAGTGGCAATATTTATCATGTGATAAATTTGTTTATTTTTGTATGAAGAGTTTGTTTAAGAAGAAGTTGAGTGTTAACCGAGTCTGGTTGCATTCCAGAGCCAGGGAAAGCAAACCAAGGACAAAGCACATGTTGCTTTTCAACTTTGTTCCTCTTGCTGATACTTACAGCCTGGTATAAGCACCACTCACCCACTCCTGTGCCTGCCAGATCCAGCTGATCTTGTCTTTATGATCACAAAAACGTTGTTTTCATAAACTGAATGCATGCAAGTGGAGGTGTGTGCACGTGGAAGCAGCACAATTCCTGTTCCACAGCCCCTTCAGCTGTCAGTCTCTGCTTCCCAGAGCACATGTGGCTATAGAAAGGTATGGAATCAGTGCAGAGTCTGAATAAACTGCTGGTGGATTTAAGTCACTAACAGAACCCCAGAATGGCTTGAGTTGAAAGGGTCCTTAAAGATGACCTAAATACAATTCTAACACCCCTGCCACAGGCAGGAACACTTTTCACTAGACTAGGTTGTTGAAAGCCCCATCCAACTTGGCCTGGGACATTTCAAGGGATGGGGCACTGATATCCTGGTGTGCTAGTGCCATTAAATAAACTTCTAATTAGAACAGCTATAAACACCAAGTCACCATTTCTGGGGCCAGGCTTATTTTATTTATGTCAAGGGTGAATCTCTAAATGTATTTGTTTTATGTAACCTTGGGTGATCTGGGCCTGTCTCTGGACAGTCTCCCAGCATCTCTTGTTTTCAAAGAGCCTAAAAATTAACATGTTAATAATGGCTTTGTCACCATCATTGTTATTTTTATGTGCTACAAGGTCCACACTTTTTTTGAACACTTCCAGGGATGGTGATTCCACCACTTCCCTGGGTACGCTGCTCCAGTACTTTTATTAGACTGAACAAGTGGGAGAAAAAGCTGAATTTGTTAATCTGATTTAATTCCAGTTGTGATGGTGCATATTTTGGATGTTTGAGCTGCGTATTGAACAGGGTACAATTAATCTTTTTCTGGAAGCAAGCTGAGTGTCTCTTACACAAAGGCTCATCCTCTGAGCATGAAGTCATGATTCTGATAAATCTGAATTATGATCTTGACAATGCACAAACACAATTCACCCCAGGACTCCCACTGAAAACAGACCCATATGCCACTGAAATGCCATCATCATAGAACATTTATTAGGAATAAATACTCTGAAGCTGTGCTGAGCTTTTCGCTCCAGGAGTTTCAGGTGAAAACCTAGTGCAAGCAATTCTACTTTTGGTTAAGAAAAATGTTTTGGGTTTTATTTTTATTCACCAGCAGCACAGTCCTTGTTTCCAGGGAAGACGTGGTCTTTCTAAAGCTGCTGTCAGGAAAAGCCAACACTGTTCACTTGGATTTTAGTCCAAGGTGTACATTCATGCTGGAGCTCTTCCCTTTCTGAGCACTTGGAGCTGCTGTGGGTGCTGTGGGCACATCACTCTGGTCACATCAGCTTTTTGTTACAGCCCCAGACTGACAGAAAGGGGCCCCCTCTCCCCAGCAAATAAACTGATCAACAGAACACTCTGAATATAATAATCTCTGTTAGACCATCCCCCTGTGTCTTTATTTCCTTTATTTGATCAGGGAAGGTATTTTGCTAATGCTGGGGCTGTATTTGAGCCACTCACCTTCCTGTGCTGTAATGGAAAGACTGGATCACCCAGCATCCAAACCTCAGCTGGGGAGGCAGAAAAAACCCAATTCCCAGCATTTTCACCAATTGACTATTTATTCTTATATCTCAATAATCATGCCTTGTGCAAAAACCTCTCCGAACTAGTCTTCTCTTAGTCCCTCAGATCCTGTTTCCAAGACCAGCTCACCTCATGCATGTGCAAAACAAACCAGATTCTGCTCTACTTTCATTGTGCTTTGTGTGTGTGCTTGTGACATCATTTAAATAAGCTTATCCTGCTCAGAAAGAAAAAAACATTCCTACCACAGTTTAGGTAAACCAAGCAATTATTCTGTTACTAAGTGTAATTAATGCCTAATGATTTGCTTTGATTAATAGGACAATCAGCATCTGCTCCTAGAAAGAGGGATTAGTAACCCAAGCCATCTCTAGTATTAGAAGGTAGGGGGTCCTTTTATACTAAACCCTATTTTCCACATTCATCTCAAAGCAGAAAAACCCTGTGCTGTGTTCTAGAAGCAGAATAAAGGGAAGGTAGTGTATTTTGGAAAAGAAATATAGAGAAAGTTTTATAATGTTCTCATGAATTTGTGTTTTTGAGTGAAATCAGTGCATCTCCATCCTTTAACAAAGAAATTACTCTGATCTAATTCTCTGATAAAAAGTTACAGCCAAAACATTTAAGATTTTGCATCTGCTAGGCTGGAACAGCAAGTTGAACTAAATAAGAACCTATGTTTGATATTTCTATGAGGCTGATTACTGCTGAATATTCCCAGTATAGGAAGTAATAAAATGGTATTTTATAGACATGATGTCAATTTTTCTAAATCCCCTGATTAGTTTATCTTTTTTTCCCCTCTGTGACTGAAGAATCACAGCACACGATGCAGCTGCAAGGCTAATCATTCTTTAGCATTTTCTATTGATCCTGGAGATAGAGCTGCAGTGGGGTTTGGTCCAAACACTAATCCAATAGTATAACAGACATCCCCATATGGTTAGTCCCCAGCTTTGCCTTAAGCCAATCAATAATCACTTTGACAAAGAAAAATATATTTGGATTTTTTTTTTTTTCCTGTGGAAAGGTTGGGCTCTGAATGCTACATCTACCAAGAGTTCTAGACCTCTCAGTCACTTGAGTGTCCACTCTGAAACTGAGCCTAAAATGACTGGTAGATAACCAAGGAAATTGTCTCATTTCTGGGATTAGTACTGAGCCAAGGACAGAATTAACTTGAGCCACACATCTTACTTCTAAGAGCCTTGAAAAGGGACTGAACACCTTGTGAATGAGTTGGGCTTTCTTTTCAATACAAAAATGTCCTTGAAGAAATAATGCCAGTTGGAGTTATAGAACTTGGGAGGCTTACCTGGAGGCTTTTCCTCACTACTCAGGGTTTGGACAATACAAGAACACAGAAAGGGTCTGTAGTAGGCACCTGGTGAGACCTTGGTTTTTCCATTTATTGATGCTTTCGCAGGAATGTCCATCTGCTGTAACGTGTGCAGTGCTGAATGCAGTGAAGAGACACCATAAATACTCTGCTTCAGCTCCTGAATCTGGCTAGTTGGGGGCTGACTCCTGTGTTTGGTCTTAGGCCACAGAAATAGCAGCTCCTCTGTGTCCAGAAACTGTATTTCCAATCCTCTTGCACAGGAATTCATGCTGCAATTGCAGGACTCTGCCAGGTCAGGAGTGGTGGTGAAGGATGATGACCGAAGATCAAATGCTCCCTGAAGGTTCAGGTTAATCCAGTGAATAATTCTCTGATACCAAAACTTCAATATTCAGAATGAACTGCCTTTGACCAGATGGGAGCTGAAGCAAAAGGACAACACATGGACAATTATAGGTACTTTTCCCCAGCAGGTCTTTAAATTAGAGAATCTAAACACCAGCAGGTACCAAACACTCAGGATGTCAGAAAGGTCATTGTAAGCCAGAATACTGCAAAGTAGGAACCCAGCAAAAATAACATGCCTGAAAAATTATAAAATCCAGCTTCTGGGCAGAATTTCCTGGTCTTTCTCCAGCTGGAGGATGAGACTGTTTAGGTATATGTTCTCCAGCATTCCTCATTGCACTGTGGTGCATCTTTTGCTTGTAATTAGAGCTGCTTTGTGATTGGTCTTGACAGCAGTTTGAAGTGGGTTTTTGTTCAGAAATGTCACAGGAAGTATATTAATGGAGAGATGCCAAAGGTTTTAAAAGCTATGAAGTCCCACATTACAATGGAGAGAAATTCTTGTGTATACTCCAGTGAAATCTTTGAAATATAAAAGCAGAGACAAAACATCCCTGGTGTTTCTTTCCTCCTTTGGATTCCATCTTTCACCACCCTATTCCCTTTGCAGGTTGGTGAGTGGCTGTTGCTAAATATATGCATAATAGTGAAAACCACTACATAATACAATGCATTGAAGAAAGGTCCTGTCAGGCTTCTAGGTCAAGGGAAGGAATATCTCTTTCTTCCCTAGTTAGCTTATCTGCCCATTTGTCTCCTTTTGCTTTATGAAAGAGCTGATGGGGAAGGTCTCCAGTTGATGGAGCTATTCAGAAAAAGAACTGACATTTTGAATCAAAATTCAGGCTGCCTCCAAGCATCATGTCCCTGGTGCTATTAAACCGTAATAAAATATAATGAAATTCATATTTACTCTGAAAACAGAAGGTACACAGGTATTTGATTTCAGAAAACCCAGGTAATTGGCTCAGAAATGAAATCTGTGACAGATGGCTGTGGAACGGATGACTTAGGTAGAATACGAAAAAAAGTAATGCTTAAACCTTTGGGAAGAAGAGACAAGAGTCAACAAGAGGCAGAAGCCCAGATGTTTGCACTCTTATTCTATAGAGAAGTGCATAGAAACATGGGGGGAAAGGCATGGAAAGGGATCCCCACTTCACCAAAGTTCACCACTGGCACCACAAACAGTGGTGACAGATTCAGCTCAGAGGGGCTCCCAGCACAGCACATGTGCAGTCCCCACATGCCAGGGATGTGTCCCTGCCTGCCTCTCTGACACTGATAGTGATTTTAACACCCCCAGTGTGTTAAATTTGCACCTTCAGCATGTTTAACACCTTTATTGTGTGGCAGTGAGGACTTGGGTGACATCGAGGAGGATATTTTACCCCACTGTGTGGGTAAAAGTTAAAAGTTGTAGCCCTAAACCAATGACATGTCTGCCTGATTTATGGACAGATTCCTTCTTTGCCCCAAGCCTGGCATCAGTTTAACCCTGACTTTGAGATAAATCACCCACTGCTTGAGAGCTTTCTGGAGATAGCAGAGGCAACAACTCAACTCACATGAAAATCCATCCACATGTGGATGTTTCAAAGGAGGCTGGGGATGAGCATCCCCAAACCCCCAAACTGTTAATAATTGTGGAGAAAAGTCTTCTCAGAGTCTTGTAAATGGTCTTTCAGACCTGCAGGTTAAGTGGTTTTGTCTTACTTGCTGATTTTACCATCTTCTTCAGATCTCACATAGTCCTGACATGGACTCTGCTGTCATGGAAATTGTCACAGACCAAGCTCTGTCCCACTCCCCTGACCATGGAGCACCTGAGTAATGTCTCTTTCAGGGTGACTCTTCCATCCCTGGTCCTCAGAGCTGCTCTTTGTGGGATGATTCCCAGGTGACCATGTCAGGATGTGGCATTGCTTCTCCTGTGCCAGCCATGGATATGTAATCACACAGGATAATGCAGGAGCACAAAGCCAGGCAGGTGAAGAAGGTCTCTGTGTGCAGTTTGTCACCCTTTAAAGTGTCAGTGACCACACAACCACACTGCTGCTACCAGGAGCTGGAATGAGCTGGGACATCACGAGGGCTGGGAGAGAAATATTTAGGTGAAGATCCACAGGCTGCAAAAGCCTGTACATGTCCCACACAATTTCACACAGTTTGCCACAGCCAATACTCGTATAACGCATCTCCAGGCAGAGTAATTCTGCAGTGATGACCACAACCTAGGGTAGTGCAACTTGGAGATGCTCCCTGGCCTCCCACCCAGCAGCACCCCTGAGACAGGAGCCCTGCAGCAGGATGAGAAGGATTAGGGAATTGTTGCCATGCCCATGAGATTTTTGGTGCTGAGCCCCAGAGCAGTGGCAGTTTGTGTGGATCCTGCAGGCTGCTGCTCCAGAGTGAGGATCTGAGGATTTCTCCTGCTGAAATCCCCCTGTAAAAGCTTTGCTGACTCTCTGCTCTCAGAGATAGGTACTCACAGCTCCCACCAGCACCCACTTGGCTGAACTCATCTGCCTGCTGCTGACAGGCCATCCCAAGCTGGTTGAGCATTGCAGGAAGCTCCATCTCCTTCAGAGGCTGGATAAGAAATGTCATTGAGCTAAAGAAAACATCAGCATTGCTACAACCACCCACTGTGCTTCACAAGAGAGATGACTCCATCAGTTCCTGCCCCTGCTCTGCCTTCCCTGCCTCCCAGCTGCAGATTTGAAAAGCCTCCAATACATATCTTCAAAGCTTCCAGGGGCAAAACTTTCCTCTGCAGCCCTCATTGCACCTCTCAGGCTCCTATTCACAAGTAGAGGATTCGATGTACAATCAACACCTACTCAGCACAAAGATTCTTCTTGACACCAGAGGAAAAGTTAATGTACGAAGGAATAGAAGAATATGTAATTGAGATTTGCCCAGAGCAGAAAGAAGTGGAGGAATCTGCCACTGCACATCATGCATCTCACTAACAGATCCATATTCATTGTGCTTAAATGCATTCTGGTAGTTCTTATGTATTCCTTGTAGTTCCTAACAATTATATCTGATCTCTTTGTTAGGGACAGAAAATGTAGGCTTAATAGGATGTCAACAGACAAGGAGTATAAAGTAATTGCCCATTATGCTATAAATGTGTTATAATCATTTGCCAGAGGGAGAAAAAGTCTAATTGAATGAAAACTCTTGATGGTTTCATTATGCTTCTATTAAAAGGCAGTCAGGCCTCCTGATCCAAATACAAGGCTTGACTCTTCTTTCATTTACATCTGTAAAACAACTGAGGGCAATCACGTTGGTGATGGATTTGCAGTGACACAGAACTGGAGTAAGAGAGCTCAGAGTGAGTCCTGAGCATTTCTGAGTCAAGATGAAATAAAAACATTTACTACACATGTGGTAGAGGAAGAAAAATTCAATACAAATGACTGAATAAAATACCAGAGCATTTACTCAAATGTAAAGCTGAAAAAAATGCCAGAACTACTCCCAGAAATGGCAGGAATCAAAATCTGTGTGTATGGAGAAAGCACAGGAAGGGGCTAAATTCTGCCTTTCAAACTACACTCATAAAAATCCACACTAATTATTTGCTTATTAGTTATTAAATATAAATTCCTTTTCTCTATCCTCCCTGACACCCAGTCAGAACAGAGCTGTTGCAATCCTTTTCTGTCTTTGCCAAGATGAGCCCAGCCTTTTACAACCACTCACTAACTCCCCCTCTGCTGCATCTCATTCGAGCTCCTTGTCCTTGCCTCTGTGCCCTGCATAATTCCAGCTCTCCCCTGCATTTTCCATGCCCTACCTACCAGCTCCTCTGCACTTTCCCCTCCTGCCACCCCTCACAGCCCTCCCCAGGTGCTTCACAAAGTCATCCCCTCACTGACTTCCAATAGTTTTTGGGGACCCTTTTCTTGCATGACCTTAAATAAACACAACCCTTGGTACCTCCATCACTTACTGCATGCTGACAGGGACTGCTGCTCCTCCTCTGCATCAGCCTCTCCAAATGTGGACCTTCAGTGCTGGTGTGTTTGTCCCTGCTTCCCCAGCCCTTGCACCTCAGTGCCTGCTGAGGAGTCATTTTTGAGCTCTGTGGGATGGGAATGATGAGTTGCAGAAGGGTCTCACCAACCCTGTGTGGAAAATGCAGATTTGGGTGCCTCTGAATCCAGGTGTGGCTCCTGCAGCAGGGCATTGGGGCTGGGAGGTGATCAGGCTAGGAAAGGGTGAGGGGTGGCCATAATTTGGGAAGAAATTGTTCCCTGTGAGGGTGTGAGGCCCTGGCACAGGCTGCCCAGAGAAGCTGCCCCATCCCTGGGAGTGTTCAAAGCCAGGCTGGACAGGGCTCTGAGCAGCAAGGGCTGGTGAGAGCTGTCCCTGCCCGTGGGAAGGGGGTGAGATTAGAGGGTCTTTGAGGTCTCTTCCAAACCATACCACTCTGATTCCATGGTTCTCTGTCCCTGGGTCAGCCTGGGGAATTGCTGGTCCCCTGCCCACAGTGGGAAGCCCCTGATGTCTCATCAGCTGCCCTCCATGGGACAGGATTTCTGCCTGGGGAGTCCTGGACATAGGAGAGTTTTGGGATGTGGCTCATAAGGTCAGGGACACCCCTAAGCTAAGCTGTCTCAGCAAAACCACTTTCAGTTTGTTTTGATTGATAAATGTCTTTTTTTTTTTTTTTTTTTTCCAGCAGGAGCAAGCACTGATATTTCATGCCTTTAAAGGCTGTCTTCTCTTAATTGCCCTTGGTGGGTCTCTGAAGCATCACACACAAATCCCTGAGGATCTGCAGGCCACTGATGGGAGCGTGTTTATCACTCACTCCCTGGCTTCCTCTGACCAGGCAAATTATTGAAGCTACCTGAGCAGAGGTGTTTGTGTGAGCTGAGAGTGTGCTCTGGAGGTAGCAAGGAGCAGAGATCTCCCCTGCATGGGGATTTTAAAGTGGTTTTAAAGCCAGACACATCTGCTCCTCATGCTCCCTTGCACACATGCAAGATACTTGTGTAAGCTATAAGACAACACAAAACCCCCACTGGCCATTATATTGGTTGCAGAGATGATGCTCTAAGTAGAATCATCACCCAAAACAGAGAGAAAGTAAATATCTATATACACTTAGCAGCAAATCTTTCCCTCAGGCTGCCCTGGCTTTCTATCTGAGCACATGCCTATCCAGACACTTGGTTGAACACCAAGTCTTTTGCAGACTGAGAATGCAGCAAAATTTTGCTTTCCTCTTCTCCTCTCTCAGTTTGGCACTCTTTTAGATCTGGTCTGAACTTGCATCATCACCAGCACCTTTTCCAAAGCTCACATTCAGGGCTCAGCACAACCAAACACCTGAGCTGGTTATGTAGGAAGCTCAGCAGTGAAGCTGATGTTTGGGAATGTCTCTGACCCTTCAGGATAATTTTTGAAGGGAAACCTCACCTTTCCATTGGGTTTGTTCTTGAGGGAACTACCCTGTGCTGGGACCTCACTGGCTGTTTTCAATCACGTCTGAAATGTTGATTTCTTTGCAGTACTCTTGAGAAGGAGCAGAAGGGAGGCAGGTGAAGGAAGGACAGGCAGGGTACAGCTGTTTCCCCGTGTCCAGATGTGAGGCAGGGGCAGCAGCCAAGGGAAGAAATTTGGGGGACAAAGAAGACACCCCCACTGCAACTGAGACATCACTTCATGTTACAGCATTGCTTCATTACCCTGTGCTGCTTTTTCATCTGCATTTAATTGGCTCGTGCATTTGCATGAACAAACCACTGCTTAACTCTTGGATTGTGAATCACAGAGTAATTCAGCTTGGAAAAGCCCTCTAAGATCATCAAGTCCAGCTGTTAACCCAGCACTGCCATGGCCCAAGTGCCACATCCACACATCTTTTAAACCCCTCCAGGAATGGGGACTCTGTCACTGCCCTGTTCCAGTGCTTGACAACCCCTTTGGTGAAGGAATTTTCCCAAATATCCAAACTAAACCTCCCTTGGCACAACTTGAAGCTGTTTCCTCTTGTCCTGTCCCTTGCTACTTGGAAAAAGAGATTTCTTTCTGGGATCTGTACAGAGCAATTGACTACACATTTCAGTTACAGATCCTTGTACCCAGGACTGGGATTATTACCCCTATCTCTGCTGTTTTATATAAATATAGATACTCTTTGTTCAGGAAATCCAAACAGAAGAAATGTGGTTAAAATGCTGCACTATGAACAGTCCTTTGTGCTGGCTGCTTTATTTTACACTACTTGGAGTTAAAAATAAATAGAATGACATGATAAACAAAACCTGGCATAAAAGGATCACTAAACCCATGTTGATTAAAGATTAAATATCACTTTTGCTTTTAACATTACAAAACCAAGTTCATTCTAAACTATCAGGAAGATTTTATCACTTTTGCCTTAGATCTAAAACTCAGTAGTTGTAACATTTTCTTTTGGTTTAATAAAGCCAAACAAAGGATATAAAAGTGTTAGCAGAAATTAGAAGTAATCTGATATATCTATATCTATATCTATATTTATATTTATATCTATCTATATCTATATCTATATCTATATCTATATCTATATATATATATCTATATCTATATCTATATCTATATATCTATATCTATATCTATCTCAGAATATATATATAATTTACATATATTTCTTTGGAAAATCTGACTTGTAGTGAGAATTGAATCATTATCTCTCATGGTCTTGCAAATCCCCTTCAAACATAGTTACATTCTGACTTCAAAAACATTAGTATTTTAAAAGTTCCACCTGATGTCTTGGAATTTCAGTTCTGAGAGGAAAAAATACAGCTCTGTTTTGGAAAGTTATCAAAGCATAGATTTAGGAGACTAATTTTAAGCACCCAGCCTTGAAGTTTTGACCAATGGGATTACATTGGTAGAAACAACAGCAAAGCCCCAAATCTGGAGAAAATAACAAAGCAGAAAGATCTTCTGAAGGAAGGGCAATCCACCTCCTACAAAAGCTGCCAAGGATTACTGTAAAGCAATAATTAATGACCATTGCTGCTGGGTCTCTAACTGATGCAGGGGGAATATTGATATAATCCTATTAGTGTGTTGCTCTCATTAATGTACTTATGTCAATTAGCTGAGCATTTTAGCAGAAAGGTGAGTTTATGATTTTTTTCCCCTCCATCCAACATAGATTTCCACTGCAAAAATCAATTTTGAACAACCACCAAAGATCAAGGTCCATTAATGAATCTTATCTGACACTAATGTTGTCTAATTACATTAAAATGTCACAACTAATTTAATGGCAGCAGAGCTCCCTACTCCATAAACAAACACAAGTTTGGTTACATTTCTGAAGAATGTAATGTTTGATCAGAAAAATAATGAATGGAAATTCCAGTTTTGATAGTTTTCTTCATTTCTGTCATATTGAGTGTTTTGAAATAAAGAGCAAGAAAAACCTGGGCTCAACAGAACATTCCAGGGGCTGAGGAGACCTTAGAACTCCTTCCAGTACCTTAAAAGGCTCCAAGAGAGCTGGAGAGGGGCTTTAAATAAGAGTGTGGAGTGATAGACCAAGGGAAAATGGCTTTAACCTGACAAATGGCAGGTTTAGATTAAATATTAGGATTTTTTTTCCCCTGTAGGGTGGTGAAGCCCTGGCACAGGTTGCCCAGAGGAGCTGTGGCTGCCCCATTCCTGGCAGTGCTCAAGCCCCACCTGGATGAGTCTTTGGGCAACCTGGCTGCCCAAAAAGAGGGAGCAGAGACTGCAGGGAAATCACAGTGAGAGTTTTCATCTCTCCCACAGACCTGAGCCTTGAAAATGAGTTAAAATAAGACACTGAACCAACAACTGTTCACATGACTCAGAGCTGGGGCAAGGGGGGGAAAACTTAACCTAGTTCCCACTGGGTTTTTTTTCCTTCAACAAAATAAAACAGCAGACTCTTTCACAGTTGCCAGAGCTGGAGCCTCAGTGAGAGATTATGAGGGATGCAGCCAGTGACTAAGTTCAGATACAAAAGCATTTCTGATTGGTTTCCCACAAGACGAAATTCTGTTATAAAACCTGCTGCTCATTTTCCATTGAAAGAGTAATTTGGGAAACTGTCTCTCTTTGTGCTCTAACTAGGCAGCAGATGGCTCCAGATATGTTTTACTTGGTCCTATTGATTTCACTGCACGATTTAATTTTATTTCTCAGCAGAGCAGATTAAAATATGTGAGATGCTTTATAGGCCCCTGAAATGACAGAAACGTGCCCTGAAAAAGCTCCAGCATCAGCCTCTCTCCAAGAGCACCTCTTTTTTCTTTGTGTCAGCTCAGAGACATCCCTTTGCTCCCCACAGTCTCTCGTAGCATTTTTTGGGTCCAGGGAATGGTGTTGGCAAACCCAGTGCAAAATACAGACAACAAACAGTAAAAGGAGAAATGAGAGACCCTGAGGAAAAGAAGTGCAATGTGGTGGGTTTTTGGTTTTTTTAAAGCCCATCCCCAGCGTGTGCTTAATAAATAATTAATTGCTGTTATTTCCAAGCTCAGATCCATTTTCACACAAATGCACTTTTAACTCCAGTGATAAAAAAAAAAGGGATGCTTTTTTGTTGATTCTTCTTCAAGGCAGCCTTGAAGCAATAAACCAAATTGACTGCTAAATTTAGACAAGAATACAGTCTGGCCAAGTCATCTCAGAGTCCATAAATTTATTAATAAGTGAGATCAAGACGAGTCAGGAAACAATCCTTGAGATGCAGACCTGCTTCTCCTTTTACTGGGTCAAGGATAGTTTGGGGTATGAAACACATATTGTACTCTCCAATTTACATGTCTAAATCTGGATTTATTCTCTTAACTGTGAAAAAAACTGCATGGAGGAAAAAAGACTTCCCCTGCTGAGGGGCTGCTTGCTCCAGACCTGTGACTCCACATTTCTCCTTCTACCCTCACGATTCCTGACTTTTCCAGCAGAGAGAGGGTATTAGCAGTATTTCTCTATTTTTATCTCTATATTTTATCTTTTATAAGTAGTATTTCCATCATGTTCCCTGGCAAAGGTATCCCTGGGAGTGTATTGTATTTGAATCCCACACTGGCACCTGCATTTTTGTACAAAGCAGAAGTGAGGGCTGATGCTCAGTCACATTCCTCACACAATTCCTAACCTTTTGTCTCAGGTATGCTGTGAAGGTATCCCACATATTTTTCCAGGTTAGGAAACAAACCCACAGCAAGAACAAGTGATCTGTTTCCAGTACTGCACAAGGAAGGCTACAGCCAATTAAAGGTCCATTGTGTGGTGAGTGGGAAGAGGTGGGATACGAATGGAGAATCAATTCCACTCACTGGAGAAAGGAACTGAGCCTCATCTTCCTGGGGAGGTGTCTTGGGTTGCAATACAGGATGTGACCAGAAATGTGAATTCTATCACCATCTAATGAAACCAGGTGGGGCAGTGCCCCTGATCTCCTGGCACACATTATCTGCTCATGGGCCAGCTTTAAACCAGCTGGGGCAATCATCTTTATCTTTTATACAACCCATCCTCCCTCCAGGAGAGATCTCCTGTTCATGGCCATTGAGTCCCAGGGCATGGCTGATAAAATTCCATCATCCCATGGGAGATGCTCCAGCCAGGGGAGGAGCCAAGCCTTTCCTACCCAGAGAAAAACTGACATTTTGGACACCAAGGAACCTTCTTTCCACTGGATTCCAGAGGAAAGCCAGACCTTTCCACATCATCCCTGCACCTTCAGAGGAAACTGCACCTTCTCCAGGAGCACTGCTCCAGCTGAGCCACATCTGCCACTGCAGGAGGATGCAGCCACCATGGAATGGGACTGTGCCAACACCCTGACTGACTGACGGGTGTCAGCTTGGATTCTGACTCTGGCAGGGTTGGGTTTGTTTTTTGTAATACTGTATTTCTATTTTAATTTTCCTAGTAAAGAACTGTTATTCCTAATTCCCATATCTTTGCCTGAGAGCCCCTTAATTTCAAAATTATAATAATTTGGAGGGAGGGGGTTTGCATTCTCCATTTCAAAGAGAAGCTTCTGCCTTTATTGGCAGACACTTTTCCTTCAAACCAGGACAGGAGGAGAACAGACCACCAGGTGTCACCTCAGAGTAGCTAATGCCATACTCTGTCCTCCTGCTCTTCATCATCTCCTCCTACTTCACAGGCAAGGTGTGACAAGAACCTTCCTGAAGAAGCCTGGAATTTTCTCCAGGCACTGCACATGAGACCTGGCCTTGAGAGACATCTCCCATTTCTCTCATGATCTTCCTGCCCCTACAAAGAACTTCTGCAGTGGCAACACAGCTACAGCCAGTAGGGCCATAGATTTATTTTATCACAGTTTTATGTCTAACATCTGTGAAAAAACTTTGGGCAGACCCTGTGTCTAGAGACTGGCAGTGTTGTGAGAAGGACCAGGCATTTTCTTGGAGCAACCCCTCTCTGTCACCTTTCTCCCCCACCATCTCCTGTATCTTCCCTACCCTTCTCCCATTCATGCCTGGATCTTCTGCCTGAAAAGGGCAACAGCTGCATCTGTAACAAGGGCTGCATTAAAACTGGAAAAACTAAGAGAGAGCTGGAAGCTGAGGGTGTGAGGAGGAAAGGCATCAGATGCCAGTGGGGGTGGTTTGTGCCTTGTCCTGCTGGAGAGCCTGTTTTCCTGCAGTAATGCATTCTTCAGGAGCTGGTGAAGGCAAACGTGAATGGATGCTGCAGGGGCTTTCTCTGGGGTTAGAGCTTGCACTCAGGAAAGTCACAGCCTTTTAGTTACCTAGCAGGAGCTTCCCTCTGCTTTGCCAGAACACTGTGTGTCCATCACCCTCAGAGTCAGGGAGAGAAAGGCAAGAACTTGTTCTGTGCTCAGAGCACAAGCCCAAGGCTGATGTGGTGCCATGAACTTGACCCTGTCACCAGCAGACTGTAATTTAATCACCAGGTTTTCAATATTGATCTATGATTGTGAATATTTCAACTCACACTCCGCCACAATTATGGATGCAAATCGCTCCACTCACATCCCCAGGCTACAAACTTGAACTGCAAGCTCATGGAATCATAGAACTGTGGAATGGTTTGGTTAGAAGGAGCCTGAGAGATCATCCAGTTCCAACAGGAGGGTTAGAAATAGATGATCTGGAGGGATCATTTGGGTGGATGGTTGGATCTAGATGATCCCTACCAGATGATCTCTGCAACCTTCCACTATCCTGGGCTGTTCCTCATCCAGCATCCAATGGCCTTGAACATTCCCAGGGATGGGGCAGCCACAGCTTCTCTGGGCAACCTGTGCCAGGGCCTCCCCACCCTCACAGTCAAGTGATTTTAACTCCATCACTGAAATTTGGAAGCTTTCTCCAAGGCCTCAGTCAAAAGCAGCATTTCCCAGGGCATCAGTGCCAGAAAGCACAGAAAGCTCAACACCCCCAGGTTTCTGACATCCAAGAGTCAAGAATTTCTTCCTAATATCCAATCTAACCCTGTCCTCTGTCAGTTCAAATCCATTTTCCCTTGTCCTTGTAAAAACATCTTCCTCATGGACATTAATCAGGTAGTGCTCATTAATCCACCCACTCCTGGTGACCAAGGCTGCCCCCAGAGGACCCTTTTCAGAGAAGCTGATAGAGACTGATACAATTTACAGTTCCTGCTGCCAGTAAAACCTTTTGCACTGGTGAGGAAAGAGCTCCTGCTTAGAAACAGCTAGTTAACAGTCTTTGGGATTTTTTTTCTTCCTTTTCCTTTAAATTGCTCCAGTCGAGCACTCCACTGAGCAAAGAGGGGACAGTCTCCCAGAAGCAACAACTGCCACCTAATTTCACCAGCAGCACTTCTCCCATCTGCCTGGCCATTCTTCTTAAATTGCTGTCTAATTTTCAGTATAAAGAGTGTCTAAGGTACACACTTCCCATGATCGCAGCTTTATTACAAACCTGTGAGAAGAAAAGAGAGCTTTTGTTGGTTTAATTCCTTGGAACTTCTGAATTGAGCTTCCCCAAAACACATGCACAGAAAATGAAGAAAAAAAGGTGCTGTTTGAAAGAGTGTAAGGAACAAGCAGTAAAACACATTTTGTTGTCATTCTTTTAAAAAATAAAAACCCCAAGCAAATAATCACATATCTGCAATTAGAATGTTCATCAAATACCCTGTATTTGGAATTAGCTGTTGGAATAAAAATGAAAAATAAAATAAATGTATTTCTAGAGTGACTGATGGGTGTAAACTGGGGGTGCAATTCTCAAACACAGATCCATCCTCAGAATAACATGGACCTTCACAAATACAACTAATGCCTGATCAGCGGGTGAAAAATAAGAGCAAAAATAAGATTAAAAAAAAAGCAGGGTAAACATTTGCTGTTTGGTTGACTTCTTCCACTACAAATCTAGGCCAGATGCAGCCCTGGATTTCCAGTCATTGAAGAAAGAGCCTGGTATAAAGAAAATCTATTTTGCAAAATACACAAGTGAAAGAGCTTGGAAGGTCACCAAACCTAAACAGTTAAAAGCAATCACGTTTCAATTAAGATGAATTGAAACAAACAGGCTTTAGAGAGGACGGTAAACACAGCAATGTTTCACTGAGCATTAGGATGAACAAAGAGCACACATCTCCTGAAATGCCTTTTAAGAGCCATCTCATCCCAGCCCCACCACGAGAGGTTGTGCCGCCCAAACCGCCCAACTTGTCCCCGCCAAGCCAAGCACAAAAATTAAGTAGTTTTTATCCTCCCCGTTAATTTTGAGATTAAATTAATTTTGAGATTAAATAGCATGGAGAGAACCACGTGAAGCAAAAGGGAGAGAAATGGCTGCGTGGTATTAAGGGAGTTAATTATAGATGCAGATTAAAAGGCAAGACTGAGTGGTGGAAGAAAAGGGAAGAGTAACCTCCGGCACAGAGATAGTGACATGCAGCAGTTGTCAGTCACCTAGCAACAAGTTTCCTATCCCTGCTGTGCTCTTTAATTCAGCAAATCTGCTCAGGATGTTGGGCTGTTCTCCTGACAAAACGCATTATGTAGTAGACTAAAGGATACAAAAATCCACTGTACACAACACTCTGCTCCCTATTGACCACTGATCCTTTCTCTCAACCCACAAAAGAGCCTTGCATAATGCTCTGAAAAGAGAAAAGTCTCAACAGAGAAAACATTTGCTTGTAATTGAGATTGACTACATAACGAAAATGATGTTCTTTTTTAAATTCAGCTTGTTGAGGCCATGCTTTTTGTCTCCTGGCTCTCAAAACCCATCCCTGCTGGGAAAAGGGGCAAACATTGTACAAACTCAAACCTGTGGGTTTTTTTCCCTTCTTTTCACTGGAAGCACACACGCGCACGCATGCACGCACACGCATTTTGTGGCTAAATGGGCAAGACGGGCTCCTGAAGACTTAAACAAGTTTGAAAAAAAAAAAATAAGAGGAGACAAATAAGAAAATCATGGAGTGTTTCTGTGTTGAAGGGAAGCTGCCTTCTGAATGGAAGCTGAGGTGAGAAAGGCAGAATGTATTTTATAATTGTTCTGGCTAACTAAGGAGCAGCACTGTCTGAGAAAATGAGTTGTTTTATTCCCCAATCCATGCAGTAAGCTATCAGCAAACTCAGGTATCACAGAATGGTCTGGGTTTGAAGGGATCTTAAGGATTATTTCTTTCATCCCCCTGCCTAGGGCAGGGATGTCCCCTACAAGTTCAGGTTGCTCCAAGCCCCGTCCAGGCTGGCCTGCAACTGTCCCAGGGATGGGGACAGAGAAGCCACAGCTTCCCTGAGCAACCTTTGCTATGGCCTCACCATCCTCAGAGTCAGGAACTTCTTCCTCATATCCAAGCTAGACCTGCTCTGGCTCCCCAGCTGCATTCCCCAACACACACATCCCTGGACTGTGCTCTGAGATAATAATTATCTAAATACGAAGAATAAAAAGGGAGTGAGTTTAAAAGATCTGCATTTTGACACAATGAACTCTACTGTGGGCCATGGCAGAGGTTTGGGGGAGTGCTTCTCACAGAGTGGCTGCTCCAGCAGGAGAGCTGAGGGAGCTGGACCAGCAGTGCCTTCCTAATTAATTGTCCTAAGATTAAATGTCTGGAGTCCAGAAGGAAGCAGAACGAGAGAAGGCAATGGCAGAGAAACTAAAACCCCATGCAGCTCACACAGGAGCCCACAGCAAACTCAGCAGAAGAAAACAAGCCCCTGAGGAGGGGTCTGAGTCCCATTGGCACCCTCAGCTCCTTGGGGTGGAAGTGGGTGCAGTTTGTCCAGTCTGTAGAACACCTTAACACAGCCAAGGATCAGCATCCTGGGAGCTCCCCAAGTGCAGAAAATGGCAATAACTCATGACAAGCTTTTCTGCTGTCAACAACCAGCTGAGTCTGTAAGTGTGCAACTGCAGATGGGCCAGTGGTAATGCCCAAAATCATCTGGAGCTCTTCCACCTTCCAGCAGACCAGGTTGCTCTGAGCCACATCCAACCTGGCCTTGAACACTTCCAGGAATGGGGCATTCACAGTTCTCTGAGCAATCTGTGCCAGGGTTTTACCATCCTTATTGTAAAAACTTCTTCCTTACATTTAATCTCACTTGACCCTCTTTTAGTTTAAAACCACCACTGCTAAAAATTTAGTCCCCATCCTATGGCTCACAGTATCCAAAAAAGAGAGGTGGCTGGTCACCAGGAAGGGCAGCAGTGCAATTTCTTCTCCAAAAAGCTACATAAAAGACTGAAAAAACACCTTGGTGCCCCAATAGAGAGAAAATGGAAAGGTGATTGTATGATTTATGACACAAAGCTCACACAACATCATCACTTGGAAATTGGAGCCAGGGTAAGGCTGGTGGGTACAAAATTTCACCCCAGGAAAACAAACCCACTTGGATTTTGCTCAAGCTCAGCAGTTTCCAGCCTCACCTCTCCTAGAAAGGGAAAGGATGAAGGGCAAAGGCCATCATTTACCCAGTCTGTATTTCCAGAGATGGTAAAACACTCCAAAAATATTCCCCTCTTGTACTTACAACCTCCCAAATATAACACAGAATATCAGAAAGTCTGTTCAAATTAAAGGATTGGGAAGGGCTGACATGAATATGTTATTCAGCCACAATCAAGAAAAAATAGACTTTTATTTTTAAAGTTCTGTCTCTTAAAAGGTTTTGTTCCTTTGGAAACAATCAAATAGTTTTCAATTTTTTCCCTCCCTTTTTAAAACGAAACAAAAAATTATTTTCATCAGAAAATATAAATTATGCAAGAATTTATTACAACTGATAAATATGAACTTAAGAGAGGTCTTCAGGGGCTAGGAATGTTCAGAAGGTAATGTGCAGCAGTAGGAAAGGAGATTTTGTGAACCCTCTCAAGAGATGCTAAAAATAAAAACCTGACATAGTGGAAGGTTTAGAGGAATGCAATGGGGAAAAAATATATATGAATAATTGTGGTACAGGGGAAAAACATTTTGTGTTCTCCATAAACAACATAGTGTTGGTTACTGTAGAATTTAAGACTGTCATTCAGAGTGTGCTTCAGACAGATTCCATAGAAATGATAAAGATAATTCCCTGTGAGGGAGCTGGATCAATCCTAGAATATGCAAGAAAAGATATATGGAAAAAAGGAAAAAGAAAAGAGAAAAGAAGAAAAAAAGAAAAAGAACAAAGAAAAAGGAAAAAAGAAAGAGGAAAAAATCAAAAAGAAAAAAGGAAAAAAACTAAACTAAGCAGTAACTTCCAGTAATAAATAAAAGAACACACAAAAAAGTATTTCCACCTAGTTTCTGGAGCTTTTTAAATATAGTCTGCAGGGATATTTGTTGAAATTCCCTCCAGTAACCACCAGTGTGAATCTTGCCCTGGCTTAGCCCTGGGTAGCCCAAGCACACAAGCAGCAAAGGGGGTCTTGTCTCCTAAAAGCAGAATTTCTATTAAGCAGGATATTAATTTTCAGGGATAGTTTTTAGAGAAGCTTTCTCTCAGAAAATCTAAAATTAAAGTGGACACCAGGGTCAACCCAGAATAGTTGGATCACGTCCTACCAAAAATAGGAATCGCAAGGGATTCTCCTGTTGATATTTTAAACTTTTGTTCATGCAAGTTTTAATCAATTAAAATGCATTATCTACCCTCTTAACTTTCTCAGAGAGGATTATCTGACATTTACTATTCACCAGTTTTGCTGAAAAGGTTAATAGTTCACGGGCTGGAGTTAGGGGTAAACAGAATTGATCATTCCTAATGCCTTGGCTGGAGCAGAGGGGCTTTGTGTTGACAGGCTGGGAGATGTAATGAGCCTCTAGTACATTCTTAAGGCTTGTTTCATTTGCTCTGTGAATGGGGAAAGTAAAATTATAGTCTATAGGTGTTTTCCATGGTTCTTTCATAAGCAGGCCTCCTGACACCAATTAAAGAGATTATGTCATCAACTGAAAAGAAAGCTATAACCTTGTATGTTAATGCCGTGATTACTTAAGACAGGGTCACTGGACCCAATAGAACAGGGAATGACCTTGGTGAAATTAACTTCAGAGCTCAATTCCTAATTAACTGTTTTCAATGAAAGAATGTGTGATTTCAGGCTATTGGTTAAAATAGTCACTTTTTTCTGTACAAGGACTTTGCCACCAGAAGTTAGTCTCCAGCAGCATTAAAAAAAACAAAACAAAACCAAAACTGAAAAACAAAGCAGGAATAAGATTAGGAGATGGCAAACAGCATGTTCAGAGCTTTATGAAAGCAAATATTGTCCCCTGGATATTTTGCCTGAAAAACCTTATTCTTTTGAGGTTTCTTTGCTCACAGTGCAAAATTTACAATCCTTGGGAGGAAATGACACATTTGAACACACATCCAGGGCAGAAGAAATGGAGAAAAAAAAAAAAGTGTTGAAATCTCAGCACTACTAAGAAGTAGCTATGTATAAAATATAAGTCTGAATTTGTAAGTGTTTTAAATTTACCATTTTCAAATGAAATTTCAGCATATATAAAAATTTGGCCAGGGAAGCTTTATTGTGTATTATTGGAGGAATATGAAAAGAAGGCAGGGAAGGGTTTTAAGCAGCTGTCTCTCAGGTGAGGGAGCAGTGAGGTTCCAGGAGGATGGCAGATTGCAAGAGCACCTCTGGACTTTGAGCTCTATTGGAGATGCTCACTCAGAGATGCTCTGTCAGTCCTGGTGAAGGCACTGGCAGAGGCTGTGCAGTTCCCTTGAAAACTTTTTTTTGGCACTGAACCTACCTTGGATCTCTGACCAGCTATGCTAAAGTCACACCTGCACCTGTTTAACTTTTCCAGGAAGAAATCCACACCTGAAAATATTTTTAACACTAATATCCAACTGATCTGGTGGTAAAAAAAAAAAAAAAAAGAAGTTTAACCTTTAATAAGTTTAGCCTTTTTCTACTTTATTAAATTACTTTTTTAGGTATGGTCCAAGTCATGCTCAGACTGGGAGTACAAGTCCTGAAGGTGCTGCCTATCCAACACTCCAGCAAACAGTAAATTCCCTTTCAAAATGGTTGTACAGTTAATTGCAATTTCTTCATGTGTAGAAAGAATTCAGACCTGAGCAACCCCTCTGAGCAGGTCACTCCCACAAGGTTGGGTTTCACAGAATTATTGAATAGTTTGGGTTGGGAGGGACCTTTAAAGGTCCAGTCCCCATCCTTAACTGTGGTTTACAGGGTTCAGTGTTATATCTGAACAGGGCAGAGGTTCCTTCCTCTGAAGGCTGTGAGCAAGGCAAGGAAAGTGGATCTCCAAGGTGTCACTGTCCAGGGTGTCACAGTCCAGGGTGTCACTGTCCCCAGTCCAGGACAGGCTTGGGGCTCTGGATCTGCTTCTGCTACAGAACTGGGAGATGGAGCTCACTCCCCTGTGGCATCTGTGATGGGATGGACATCAGAGGAGGTCATGAAGGGGAAGCAGGAACCTCTCCCATCTGCCCACATCTTATTCTAAAGAAGTGATTACACAAAATGCCCAGAGAGGGCTGGAGTGCCTGATGCTCAGAGACAGCAGAGGTACCTCTATGCCCCCCCAAAGGGAGCCTGCAGCAAACCAAGGATGAACCAGCTTCCTGAAACTCCATCTCTGTTCACAATCCACATCTGTGCCAACCACAGAGCATTGCTGGTTGATCACTGGGCCAGCTGCTCTTCTCATGTAGAGCAAAAATCCTCCTGGGTTTGGGCACAGACATTCACTCTTCACAGGAACACTCTGAAATATCTGAGCACAAAAAAGACTTTTCCCACAGTCCCCAGGTCATCCAGCAGCATGTTCCAGTGGGGACCCAGCTCTAGGGGACAGCAAAAACTGGCACTGGGAATAACTCTGGTGTGATCACTGATACCTGCCTGGAGACACAGCCTGTGGATGGGAAGGCATCAATTAAACATAAAGGTCTGTGAACCTGTGACCTTGTATTGCAGGCACAAAACCACTCAATTCCCTTCAAACCAACCAAATGTGGGTAGCTGCTTTCTCTAAGAACCAAGAAAACAAAACCTCATATGGCTTCCTGG
This sequence comes from Muscicapa striata striata, assembly GCA_030060385.1. Classification (NCBI taxonomy): domain Eukaryota; kingdom Metazoa; phylum Chordata; class Aves; order Passeriformes; family Muscicapidae; genus Muscicapa; species Muscicapa striata. The sequence continues at coordinate 515,747 of JAREIS010000178.1, forward strand.
CCTTATTCTCATTCCAGGGCTAAAACATCCCTCTTAGACAGGGTATGGATGTAATCAAACAAACCCCAGGGTTGGATGGATATCACCACCCTCCCAGAGCACACTTTGGATAACCACCTTTCACACCCCAGCCCCAGCAAATAAATGGCTCAAGAGCAGTTGGCAAATTTGCTGAAAGGTGCCATTAAAAGCAAATAGGGACATTCTGCCTGCTGAAGGCAGTGTATTCTTTACTGCTTGTTTGTGGAGGAGGGAAAAGAAAAAGAAAGGAAAAGATTCCCCCCTTCCCTGTGGACCACCCATGGAACTTTTTTGTCCCCTAATTCTGACACCAGAAGAAAAAGAGGTACTTGTCCACAGCTCCCATGCACACTCCTCCCCATACAGTAAGGCTTTGGGAAGTTAATTGCATTAATGTGTTCCCTGAGTAAAAACAGGTGTTGTAACACCTGCATTTTCTAAAGCTGGATTTCACTAAGAATGTGAATTTTCAGAGGGTTGGAGCATGTGGTTTATACAGAGGTGATATTTAAGGGACTTGGGACTGCACAAAACCACTAAATTGGGGAGGTTCATAGTTTGTGCCATAAAATCCTGCAAATTATTGATAACCAGAGCTAAGCCTGGACAATGTCGAGCTGTCTGCAGGAATTCAGCATGGGTGTGATCCCTGTGTATGATTCCCCTTTTGGCCTGTGCTTTAGCCCCTGCCAGGACCTGACAAAGATGTTCAGCACTTTACAGACTGCAGCTCCTTAGACAAAGCCCATGGGACTGAAGCCTGCAGGCTCTGTGCCCCATCTCCATTGAAGAGCCAGGTCAGCTTTTAGGGAATAAATATTATAGCTGTAAAGAAATGACAGCAGCAACACTAGGGCTGGAAAGCCTCCTGGCACTGAGGATTTTCTAGCAACAGGGAGCATCTTACAGGCTACAAGGGCTGAAGTGCAAGATCTGCTTACTCACACAAGTAAGGGCTACTAGCAGTAGGAAGGATTGCAAGATTAAGCTCTTAAGGAATGAAGTGCTAATGGGTCTGAGGGTGAAGTGGCTCTGCAGTTGCTCACACAGCTGAGGAGATGGCCTGTGACATAACACGCTCAGCCATGCAAGCTTCATGTGTACATGTCCATGTCATAATACCAGCAACCTGCTAAGTGCACATCATCCCTCCCACCAGAGACACGGGCCTTGCCTCCTTGTAAAAAGCATGTTAAAATCCTGAGAATATCCACTGCCTTGTGCCAACACTCATCTGCACATTGAGCCATGTCAGGGGGATGCATCTGGGGTGAGAAGCCCTTCCCTCAGCCCTCCCCCTCCACTTCTCTGGGTTTTTCTGTGCACTGAAGGGTCAGAGCACAGGAAAGGGCTTGGGAAGCTCTGTTAAAGGCAGGAAGAAGATTCCTGCAGTGGAGACACCTTCCAAGGACAAGTTCTGGTGCTGAGGGTGTGCAGAATGCAGACCATAAAGAGGCAAAGCACTGAACAAAGCTGAGTGATAATTAAGGCAACTTAGAGAGCTCAGTCAGATACAAGTGGAATTGGGGCTTTCCTCATGGTTGAGATTATTCAGAAAGTATTTAAAATCTGTGTTGCCTCAAATGCAACAGTGAGCATGAGTCCAACTCTGTGTCCTTTAAGTACCATGGCCATGTTTCATGCAGCTTCAAATTAATAATTAATACCCAATTCTATTAGATTATTATTATCATCATCATCATCCTTGCTCACATCCAGCCTCATCATACTCTTGTGATCTGTAAATAAAATGTTGTATGATTTCATTCCAATTCACTACACTTTTAAGCCAAATCAAACCTTTTGCAGACAATTGCCAGTTGCCAGCAAACACAGAGGGAAATGCTGTTTTTTTCCCCACTGGGTGCATTGAGTTTTCTGGCTGGAATTCAGCACTTCCATGGGATGTTTGTTGTCCTGGACACAGAAGGTAGAAACCCACCACAAGAGAAATAGTTTAAATGCTGGCATCAATCAAAATATTTAGTTCAAATGCTTTAGAAGATAGAAAAGGCTCTAAATACCTCCTCCAGAAAGCAGATTTACCTTGCAACGAATGGGGAATAAAGTTTTCCAAGGGGAAATGAGAGATGAGCAGCAGAAATGACTGACATCCGTTTCCTTCCTTCTGTTGTGGCTATTTTCAGACATGGATGACAATGCCTTTCCTTGCTTCTGAAGTCTACTCTAGTAAATTTAGAATCACAGAACTGCAGAATTGTTTGGGTTGGTAAAGACCTCTAAGACCAATGAGCCCAGCCATTAACCTGGCATTGCCAAGGCCACCACTAATGTGTCTCCAAGTGCCACACACAGGTTTTAAATCCCTCCAGGGATGATGACTGCACCACTGCCCTGGGCAGCCTGTGCTTGACAAACCCTTCAGTGAAAATATTACTCCTGATATCCAAAATAAAGCTATCCTGGCACAGCTTGAGGCTGTTTTCTCTTGTCCTATTGTTTGTTCCTTGGCAGCAGAGCCTGACCCCCACCTGGCTCCATCCTCCTGTCTGGGGGTTGTAGAGGGTGAGAAAGTCCCCCCTGAGCCTCCTTTTCTCCAGGCTGAGCTCCCCCACATTCCTCAGCTGCTCCTGGTGCTCCAGACCCTCCCCCAGCTCCATCCCCTCAATATCCTCCAGTGCTCTGTTCTGTTAGTGCTAAATACTGAGTTCTGCACCTTTAAAACTGGTTCCAGGAGTGAAGGGGGAGAGAAGAGTTGCAGAGTTTGTTATCAGAGATGGCACTTGATCCCCCACATCCTTCACACAGACTGTGTTGTCTGCAGTGGACAGAAGGAGAGAGCTTTCCTTTGCTTTTGGTTAGTTTTTCTGGCTAGCTGAGGCAAAGAAGTTTCCTAAACTATAGGTTTGTTTCTTTTTTTTTTTTTTTCCTTTTTCTTAAAATTGTTTGAACCTGCTCTGGACTAAAAAACCCAAAAAAGCACTGGGAGCTCTCACCTGTGGCTGTGACATTTCCCAGGCTGGAGGGACTGAGAACAGCCTGAGTGAGCTGGGCTTTGACCTACAGAAAAAACTCTTCTAAATTTGTCATCCCTTCAGAACAGTGAAAGGTTCTGCTGTTCAGGATTGTTCATTTTTGTGCTGAGAAGCACTTTGCCTGTTAAATACACAGGTGGTTTTTTTTTCCACTTCTCTCCAAATAAGTATTTTCCCAAACCAGTTGGGGGAGGAACTGCTTCTAGAAAAACCCCATTCGGGGGTTTCCTCCCAAATTTGCCCTAAACCGAGACACAAGTGCTCCTGCTCCATCCCTGGGGAGTGCAGAGCCAGCACACACAGAGCAAGGACTGCTCCTCTCAGCCTCCTCACCAGCTGCGAGGTTTTTATCCCTGACAAAAGGAGCTGGAGCCCTCTTGTGTTGAGTTCTGCAGCCTGCAAGGATCCCTTCGGAAATCCCTCGGATGAAGCCACCCCAGATTCACCGGGATGCTGCAGGCGAGCTGCTATTAATAGGAGCCCATCTGCACTGCTTGTCTTTGCTTCTGTAGCAGCAGTGCACATAATAATGGCAGGAAATGGAGTTCAGCTTCAAAAGCCACGTGTTTAATTATAAAAAGATAAATTTAAATCTTAGGGTTTAAAGCCCTCCTAATTTCAGCTTCTGAAAAATGTGGCTTTTTCATAGACTCAGAGAAGCACGGAATGGTTTGGGTTGGAAGAAACATTAAATATCATCCAGTCCCACCCCCTGCCATGGGCAGGGACACCTTCCACTGTCCCAGGTTGCTCCAAGTCTCATCCAATGTGACCTTGAACACTGCCAGGGATGGGCAGCCACAGCTTCTCTGGACACCCTGTGCCAGGGCCTCAGCACCCTCAGAGAGAAGAATTTCTTCCTAAAATCCAACCTAACTCTGCCCTCTATCAGTGTGAAGCCATTCCCCCATGTGCTGGCACTCCAGGCCCCTGTCCCAAGTCTCTCCCCCTCTCTCCTGGAGCCCCTTTAGGCACTGGAAGGAGCTTTAAGATCTCCCCAGAGCCTTCTCTTCCCCAGGATGAACACCCCCAGCTCTCATCCTATCTGCAGAGCAGAGGAGCTCCAGCCCTCTGTGCATCTTCCTGGATTTGCTCCAACAAGTCCACCTTTTAAATCCCTGCTGTTTAATTAATAGGATACAAAAAAAGTACCAAATAGGTGGGAAGTGTGTGTTGGAAAGATAGCTATAGGATTTGCAGTTTTACTCGAATTTCAAAGATGCATGGGATAAATCAATCTGCTCACACCTACTCCAGAGCTGTGCAATATGAATGGTTTTTACTGATTTCCACTCAGTTTGTCTAAACTTGATCTTCCAGTTTGTGGCTATGGTAGAACAGCACACACACTTGGGAAGGGGCAGCACCTTAGTGGCTGAGGATTTCCAAGATTATTGGAAACTGATGCAAATTTGCTGTTACTTTTCATTATTTTTATGCATAAATAATGCTTTTCTGCCTCATTAGTAATATTGGCTTGACAGTGAAAGCTGATACTGAAACCACTTCAAATAGGAGCATCAGGATTTTACATTGAGAAGTTATTACTCAACCAACCACAATCATGGTTGGGGATAACCCGGGATGACTTTTGCTCTAGGTTTGTATGTTTGGAGATATTTATATTTGTTGTAATACCCTTCTGATAAAAGATTCTCTGCAGCAGTTGGAGCTTTCTGAGCTGAACACAGGGATATGGATTTCTATGATCACCCCTCCCAAAATTCAGGCCTTTTAAGGTGCTTCCAGTTGTTTATTCATAAAAATAAAAAATAAAAAATAAAAAAATAAATAAAATTTTATTTATATATGTGTGTGTGTGTGTGCGTGTGTTAATGCCCCCAAACATTAATTATTAAAATAAAATCTGTCTGCATTTGGTTGTAAGCATAGATAAATTCAGTATAGGTGAAGGTCATATTTAATCTTTCCCCATTTTGCCTCCTGGTTCTCACCCCATGTCAAAGCCCTTGATTATAATCTGCCACAAAAGCATCTTTGGCAGGTGATGCACTTCCTCTGCTTGTGGTTAAACACAACACCTGCAGGCAAAATGATCTTTTAAGGTTCAGGACTGCTGTGGCAGCAGCTGGAAGAGGTGAGGTGAGTATTTCAGCTTTTATGGTTCAGGTTTCAGAGCCATCAGGGCCTGAGAGGCAGTGAGCAGTGGCTGAGTCCCACCCCAGCACAGCTGAAATGGAAATAATTGATGCTGATGGTACCTTTAACTGAGAGGGAGCCCTTAATACCTCCTGCCAGCAGCAGCTGAGTGTCTGAGCCAAAGCAGGGAGGGAAGGCTCTGACAGAAGACATTATGGTAATGTACTCTAATGGGACTTGCTGATTTAAATAAAGTAGCATGTTAAACACTCCAGAGTCTCCTTGCTGTGTGCCATGGCCCTATTTACAACTCCATATTTAAGATATTTGCACTCAATACAATTTGAGACAAGCCAACACGCCCACATTACAGTATTTTTCCATTTATTTCATTCTTAAAAATTTAAAAAGGGTGCACAGAAACTTTGTCCCTTGGTGGAAACCTGACAGCTCAGAACAAGCTTGGCAGCAGCATTCCCATCGTTTATCTCTTGGGTGCATCTTTTCAGTGAAATGCTTGTCCCAAGCCCAAGGTCAGCACAAAGTCACCTGTCACTTGAAGGCAGCACTTCTGATCTCAGAAAAGAGCTAACACTTGGGTTTGTGGTTGTTAGAGCAATAAACATGCTTGATTACCTATTCATAATGGGAAAAAAAAAGAGCAAATATTAATAACTGTGCATGTTAATGGCTGAGAGCACCATAACCTGTGTTACACACAGGCCCTGGAGAGCACTTGTGCTGCAGCTGAGTCAGAGCAGCAGCCTGGGCTGGATGTGCTGGTGATGAGCACATGCAGGGATTACACTCTGCTGCCCCCCTGACCTCTGCAGCCTTCCTTCCTCCAGCACCCTTTGCAATCCAGCCTCTCCTTTCACATCCAGATGAGAGCATCCATTCCTCCTCCTGCTGCTGCACAACCCCTGTCCCAAATACCTCCCTCCATCACCTTCACTTTGTTAAATCATGGTTGATTTCATCACCAGGGCCAGGGGCTGTAGGTGTCTGTCCTGTGGGAAGCTGATGGAGCTACTCCTGCTCAGCCTCTGCACTGCTGCTCTTGGACCAGAGGAGAATTAAAGCTTGATCCTCTTCCCATCCCTTCCATCCACTCAGATTGCAGCCTGAATTTATAAAAAGTCAGGGTTTCTTTAAGCTGCAAATGTCATTTGTAGTTTTAATTTCATCTTGTATTTAACTTGAAATAAGAAGCATTTGTTTTCTTCAATGTTCCTTGATGCAATTTTCCTTAAAATTAAAGAATCTTAAAAGGAAAAATTATCACAGAAATCAAAATGTTTAATATTACTAATGGCAAAATGGTATTTATGAACAGCTTAATTGCATCAATATGATTCACAACTTCTTGAAATATTTGAACCAGTAATTATTTGTTTACTCATTAGATATTCATCTTGGCCAAGATATTTTGAAGCTAAATCTTTCTTTACATGGGGACACTGCTGTGCTCTTGTTCTCAGAGCTGTGTGTCACACAATGATAGAATGGTTTGGGTTAGAAGGAACCTTAAAGATCATCTCATTCCAACCCCTGTCAAAGGCAAGGACACCTTCCACTGGGCTGCCCACAGAAGCTGTGGCTCCTCCATTCCTGGCAGTGTTCCAGGCCAGGTTGGGTGGGACTTGGAGCAACCTGGGACAGTGGAAGGTGTCCCTGCCCATGGCAGGGGTGTGGAACAAGGTGAACTTTAAAGTCCTTTCCAACCCAAACCCTTTGAGTCTGTAATTCTAATTTAATGGCTAGTCTGTAATGGCCTTAATTTAATGTCTCTGGTGACTGCAAATAGGTAACTCTTGTCTTGAGAAGATCAGTGCTGATGAACAGGCTGCTGAAACCTGCTGACCAAACTAAGAGGAGCTCTGTGTGCAATTTTTCTGCCCCTTTTGAGAGGTGCAGATTGTTACAAGCTGACCCATCCATCACAGGATGCCATGCCATGCCATGGGATGTAAACTGGAAAGGACAACCACCCCCAGAGCCCGTGGTGGGGCTGATGAAAGGCTGACCTGTAACAGAGACTAGACTGAGTAAAAGGGATAAAATAGGAATTTATTGAAAGGATAAACCTTGGGCAGTGCAAGAGCCTGGCTGGGGCTACACCCAAATCAAATCTAAGATGGATCCTGGTCATGAGTCTTTATAAGTTTTGGTTCATTCACACATTGGGGTCAATTATCCAAGCACAGCCCCAGGCTATGAAGTCTCAGCCCCTGCCTTGCCCCCTTTCCCTCACTGTTGTTTCTGCTTTTTGGGTACTGGGTGTCCTTGATTCTCCAGCTGGGAAAGGATTTGTTTTGTCCAACCACCCTGTGAAGAGAACTCACTAACACCTAATATGAAGTTTCAGAGTTACACACTAAGCAACAGAGAATCTGAAAAATACAAAAGCTAAAGGCATCAGGGCAAGTGCCCAGCTTCTCCCAGTGTTCTGCTGCTCCAGGAGCCCTCTGCAATGGGAATGGTGGGATGGGAGGGCAGGCAGGGGCTGGTGTGGGGGCAGGGGCAGCTGTGACACTGCACTGCAATGTCACAGGCTGCTGCTGCTGCTGCTCGTGGGGCCCTGGAGAATTCATGAGAATTGACAGTGAGGTCAGAGAGATAATCTGAAGGAGCTAAAGCAGCTGGAAACCTGGAGAGAAAAATGACAAGTTCTTTTGCACTTTTTGAAGCTGAACCTTATTTACTTCTGGGGACAGATAATGAGAAGGACTGATGCACACCAGTGGCTAAGGTAGAAATTCCAGGAGAGTAAGAGAGCATCCCTTTAGAAACATGTGGGTAATGAGTAGCAGAGGAAAAAGAGGCAAGGATAATTTTGGATCTGAGATCAATGTTACTGGAATTTTCCCTTTGATTTAAGAAAATTTGCAGAAGAGATCTCATTGTTCAAAAACCCCAACAATACACGCAGATGCATTCGAGCATGGCTAGATCTGAAGTGTAATTCTCTCAGTGACATGACTGTCACCCTGGGTTTTTTTAGCATATGCAGGGCAGGAAGGAGACAGCAGTCAGGAAGCAGCTTCCCTGAAAAGGCAAATCTTTCATTTTGCATAAACCTAAGGTAATTCCCTTCTTGACACTGAATTCCTGGTTCATAGCCCTCTGTGAGCAGGTTTTTTAGGGCACAGGTTAGTTCAACACAGAGAGGACTTGCTGAGGGTCCCAAGTTTAAGTGCATCATGTTTTAGGTTCTGTAAATGCAGGAATACAAACTGGCTGACAAACTTTTGTGAATTGGACCATAAGTCATGATTAATTTATCAAGATGTTCTAAATGCACCAACTAAAATAACGGAAATATAAACAAAAGTTATGTAATTCCTCCTTGCCTGTGCTTGGGCCTTGCTTGTGATGGTGGAAACATAAACTGAACTAGAGTGTATAAAAAGATTTCCAAGAAAAAGCCTTTGTTTAATGTTTCCTATGCATCAGATATTCCACTTGCCTCCCAGACACATATATTCCAAATCATGCTTTTGCTGTCCACTGAAAATTCCTCCATCTATTTATACTTTCAAATCAATGATCTTATACATTAATAAATAGTAATGAAGTCCCAAAGTAAATACCAATGTGATGGTTTCACTGGAGATCTTGCTGACATTTATAAATATCTGCAGCTTTCATGGTTCAGGACACTGGCAGAGCTCACATATTCTGTTAAACTTTATCATATAATTGTACATATGGTCCCTTTTTTGTAAGTATAATGCATGGGGTTGATGGAATATTTCTGTTAGGCAGCACTGCGTGTGTTTGCCTGCTTTGTGAAAAGCCATGTTCCTGTGCAGATGTATTTTAGCTAAACCCACCATTTTTCATCTCAGCTGACACCAAACAGCACACACAGTCTGGACTTCCCCAAGCTATGGAAATATTGCTATCTTGTGCTTACTCACTGCTCTGACTGACTCATCCATTTATATGTCTGTGCATTTATACTCCAGGAGATAATCCAACGAGACTAAAAGCCATTGCACTCCTTGTGCTTGCCTTTGTCTGTCAGAGGGATTACAGGACTTGGGTCCTCATGGTGGAAAGTTTACTCAGTGACCCAAGAAATACTTTCCAATTGAATTCTGTCATTGCCCTGCTCCAAAAGGTGAGACAGAGGAATTTCACAGGACAGCCCAGAACTGAACCTTGCATGGGTCAATCCTGGGCCAGGGATTTTGTTGCTGGGATAAGGCCAAGGTGAAGAGCTGTAAAGCATAAATAGCAATGAATTTGAGTCCAGCTTTTCCAGGAGATATTTAAGTGACCAAGAACAAAGAACTTGAGATGGAAAGTAAATTCAGCCTCAGATTCAGGAGTGGCACAGGGATTTCTGTGCCAGTTTCTTGCTGGAAACATTCAGTTCTGCCTAACTGTGCAAAAAGACAAATTTCTCAATAGACAGAGCCCTACATACTCAGTATCTCCCAATTACACCACGAGATGGGGAAGTGGGAGGGAATTCTTCCCTCCAGAGAACTCTGTCAAAGTAGGCACAGGGAAGGTCCTCACAGGCTTTAGTCTCCCAAAGGTCCTGCCAGCTGAGTAGGAATCAAATAGTTACCATCCCTGATATCTGCTACCACTGTCAGGAAATTGATAACTTCCATATAAAATAATGGCTAAAACTCCCTTTTTGCCATTTTTTTAACTCCTCCAGTTAAACTTTTACACTCTGAAGGAGTTCCATACTCAGTCATCCCCATCTGACATTGGATGGAGGCCTTGGGACAGCCAGAATGAGGGGAACTGTTCAGGAAAAACTCTCTCAGTTTGTGTGCAGATGAGACACAGAGAGAGCTGCTCCCAGTAACTCTGCACTGGGGTGGTGAAAGGAACTTCCATCACCTGCTAGGTGGATTCTGCCAGCACTTCTGAAGCCCCAGCACTGCTCACATTTAAAGTCAGTTAGAAGTGTTATTTGCTATCTCTCCAAGAAACTTCTTAAAAATGAACTTCTGGGAGCAGTTGTTTTAATTCTCTGGTCACTAGGGACATGAGACCTGCAGGCAAGGCAAATGGGGTGGGCTGCTGTTGAAGTACACACTAAATCCCAGATCAGGTGGGATTTCTGCTTGCAGGATGGCAGCTCTGAGCACATTACACAAACTCAGCTTTTTCAGCCCATGCACAAAGCACCTTTAGACTCTCTCCAGAGTTCCAGAGATGTGTTTATACTGACCTAAAACCAATGTAACACAGAGGAAGGGAGAAGGGCTTGCTGCATATGCCACAATACAGATCAAGTCAAGTGAAAAAGGCAGTGTTGGTGGCACATGAAAAATTATCTCCCTGGAGCAAAGAAGCAACGACTTATTTATGCTGGCTGCAAAAACTGCTTGTTTACACACTTGTTTTCCTCTTACCTACAGCTCTCCCCAGGTAAGGGTAACCTGGTAATTTTACATATTAGGTCTTTTTGCTGGTAATATTTGTGGGTGCTGGATGTGTGAGTTAGCCAGTGATTCACTGTCAGGTGATTTAAGATCTGTAATCCATCCCCAGATATCATTCTGATAAAGGGAGGAGAAGCAGTGATGGAAGTATGTGCCTAAAGAAAGGTTGTGTAGTCGTGTTCTGATCCATATCTCATAGAGTCACAGAATCAGAGTATCCTGAACTGGGAGGGACCCACAAGGATCATCAAAGTCCAACTCCTGGCTTTGCCTCTGCTTTGCCTCCTCTGTGGCTGAAGACTTTGTCCAAGATGCAGACATGTGTGTGATCCCAACAAATGCTTCATATCTCTACTTGGGACCCAGGGGCTGTGCAGGGCAGGTACAATCCTTGTGAAGTCCAGCTGGTTGGTTTAAAACCTGCAGAATTGGGGTGTAGGGTAACCTGGGGTGGGAGGGAAGGGTGAGGGCAGCTGGATGTGCCACCTCTGTATCCTGATGAGGGAAAGGTAACCAGGGACAGGAGGAAATTTCAAACCTCCTCAACTTGCACCTGGGCAGGTTTGAAATACACATTAGGAAAAAATTCACGACTGAAAAGGAAGTTGGGCATTGGAACAGGCTACTCAATACACTGGTAGTGTCACCATCCCTGGAAGGGCTCAAAAGAAGTGTGGATGTGGCACTTGGGGACATGGTTTCGTGGTGAACACGGTGGTGCTGTGTGAAACAGTTGGACTCAATAATTTTAAAGGTATTTTCCAACCCTAATTACTCCATGGCTCCATGAATGTTGCTAAAAATGACCTCTGGAAAAATGAAGTTTAAACATCCTTAGGTGAACTCACCAAATTAGTGCCCTGGTTGCCTCATTGGATGGATCATGCAATTTCTCCAGCTGTTCTCTTGCTAACATGGATAATTACTCCCAGCTCAGATAAGCCCAAAAATAACTTCCTTCCCACAATTTTTTTTTTTTTTTAATTTCGATTCTCCAAAGACGAGGTCTTTTAAAGGTCACATCTTGACAGAATTCCCCTTCCTTAACCCCCTGTTGTGCTAAAATGGATCAGTATTATTGACCTTGACAACAGTGCCTGAGAGGTTTAGTGACAATCCATTCTGTATCAACGAGCACATAAAACTGCTGTTTATGGGCTGGGGCTTCTCCCTGCAGGGAGATCTGACAAGGCACAGGCTGAAAAGATTTAATGTATCCATGTGAACGTGGATTGGATCCTACCCTGGTGCCATGAGATCCCCAGCCCCAGGGAGATCTGTGGATCTGCATTAGTGGCTCGAAATGGCCACGAGAAGAAACAGAGCATGACAAGAGCTAAATAACATCAGAGAGGGGAAAGGGCCAGGTTTCCCCCAGCCCCTCTGCTCTCCCAGACTTTTTAAAACGTGGAAAGCAATGAAATGTGTTTACAGGGGGGTTATTTTGCCTTTGAAACCGCTCTTTTTTTGAAATAAGCATTGTGGAGGTGGATGTGTCAGGATGAAAAAAAGCACCCACGGGAGACTCATGTTTTGCTGCTTTCCCACATTTGACTCCTCAGTTAAAGTCCTCAGCCTGTGGATGCTCTTATACCTGCTCTGGGGCAAGAGGTCCCTGTTAATTGAATTCTTCCTTTCCTCTTTTCTTCCCTGATGCCCTCTCGAAAATGATCAACAAAAATAAGGGTTGAAACTCTGGCCTCAGCAAGGGCAAATTGAATGTGCCCGTGGTGTCAGTGGGGGCAGGATTTCACTTGTTCAGTCAGAAACAGGTTTTGCCAGAATCCTGACTCTTTCCCCTTGAGTTATGGTGATTACTGGGGGAGAGGGGAAGGGGGAAGGGAGAGGAAAGAACTCTAATAGATAAAGAGGTGGATAAAAAAAATAAAGATCACACACAGTGGTAAAATGCACCCTGACTATTGTTATTCTGGTGGTTTATAATAAAATTTGGAAAATGAGGCACATGAAGAAAAGAAGACAAGATAAAAATTAAGGGATTTGTTTCAGAGGTTACCTTTCTCTGGTTGAAGGAGTTATAAATAATCCCTCCTAAAGGGCTGAGTTACCTCCCATCATTAGTCTTATCTCCACAATGCCTGTTCTATCATGCTTAGTTCAGGGTCAAAAAATTCACCTTGAAAAGCCAGCAGCACACAGCAGATTTCCCTGGGATCCAAGCAGGGAGACTTGTTTACCAGCCTTTACACTATTCCAGCACTGGGAAACCAACTGAGGCTTTGTGTTTTTGGCCTCAGGGTGTCCCTCCCTGGATCACTGTGTCTGGAAGGAGCATGGAAGCAAACTAACAGCTCTTCATGGTCTCTTCTGGAGTTGCAGGATTGCTGCCCAAGGATCAATAGCTTCTGTTCCTGTACATATATTATTGAATTGGTATGACTGAAAACAGTATTTGGGAAGAGGAGGGGTTGCTCACTGCAGCACAAGTCCCAGGACAGGAAAGCAGTGAGTACAAGGGACCATTGGAGGCCACAAAGGTGATCCAGGGGCTGGAGCCCCTCTGCTAAGGAGACAGGCTGAGAGAGCTGGAGAAGAAAAGGTTCCAGGGAGATCTTAAAGCCCCTTCCAGTGCCTAAAGAGGTTCCAGGAGAGCTGGATAGGGACTGTTTGCAAAGGCATGGAGGGGTAGGACAAGGGGGAATGGCTTCAAACTAACAGAGATGTTAGGATGTCAGGAAAAAATTCTTCCCTGTGAGGGTGGTGAGACCCTGGCATAGGTTGCCCAGAGAAGCTGTGGATGATTCCATCATCTTGTTCTAACTCATGGACAGGGACACCTTCCACTGCCCCAGGGATGAGGCAGCCACAGCTTCTCTGGCAATCTGTGCCAGTGCCTCTGTAAGGCTCCTTCCAACCCAAACCATTCCCTGATTCTGTGATTCTCCCCACCTGTTGGGGATGAGAGACTAAACTTGGATGAACACTTGTCTACACACACATTTCCAAGCCCCAGAGACCCCTAAAAATCCAACCCTCCTTTCCTTCTCAAAAGGAAGAGCATGATGTTACTCTCCCAGTTAATGATGTTTCTTTATTTCATATTTCACCCACATGAGTTTGTTTTATTCATGCAGTGGCAGAAAGTACAAAGAATTGCCAAAAGAGACCTTTGACCACGGTAAGCTCAGCAGCATTACACATCTCTGGTGAGCAGAGAGTCACCACCATCACTTACAGCATTAGTTTAGGGCCACACAGCTACTGCAGGTCCAAGAAACCCAGCTTGGGTGGCTGGTAAAGCAAATTCCTGCTTCAGTCATTCAGTCAGCTTGCAGATCAAAGAGGTCTTGGTGAAAACCAAGGCACAGGTGACTTGAAATACAATCTCGGCTGGAATGAGCCACTGTGGGGTTCCCTACCTCCAGTTCTTGCTCTGGGAATGCAAACAAAAGGGGGAGGTAGCAGAGGATGAACAAACCCCCTCAAAAGTCAAGGAAAGAACGAGGAGGAAAAGAGAAGACATTAATCATTCCATCACGGGCAGACTCCCGAGTGGTCCATTTGTTCTTTCCCGCAGGAAAAGCCCTTCCTTCTCCATCCACAGCAATCACCTGGCTCTCGCTTGCCTTCAGCCCTCTCCCCCGCTCCGAGCCGGTCATTATCGGCACCAGGTGGCTGCAGCCCGTGCCCGCTGCCGCTCCATTCACAGCAGGATCGCCTTTGGCAGCCTTTGTCCGGCCCGCTGCAGCGCCCATGGACGGGGAAATGGCATTTACGGGAACAAAGGGCAGCAGCCCCCGCCCCGGCCCCGGGTGACCTGGGGGCTCTGGGTTGAGTGACGGCGCTGGGGACACGGAGCACCCCGGGCGTGGCAGCAGGGCTACACCTGCAGCAGCCACAGCTCTGCGTGCCACCACTTGGGCAAATTACTTGCCACACCTGCGACCACCCCAGCCACAGTTCTTCGTGCCATCAGTGCGGGAGGACACTGCCAGGGCCATTCCAGTGAGGTCTCTCAGGTGGCAGGATGCTCGGTGCTGATGCAGGGTGCTCAGCTCAGCCCCCAGGGCCATTCCAGTGAGGTATCTCAGCTGATAGGATGCTCGGTGCTGATGCAGGGTGCTCAGGCCAGCCCCCAGGGCCATTCCAGTGAGGTATCTCAGCTGGCAGGATGCTCGGTGCTGATGCAGGGTGCTCAGGCCAGCCCCCAGGGCCATTCCAGTGAGGTATCTCAGGTGGCAGGATGCTCGGTGCTGATGCAGGGTGCTCAGGCCAGCCCCCAGGGCCATTCCAGTGAGGTATCTCAGGTGGCAGGATGCTCGGTGCTGATGCAGGGTGCTCAGGCCAGCCCCCAGGGCCATTCCAGTGAGGTATCTCAGCTGGCAGGATGCTCGGTGCTGATGCAGGGTGCTCAGCTCAGCCCCCAGGGCCATTCCAGTGAGGTCTCTCAGCTGGCAGGATGCTCGGTGCTGATGCAGGGTGCTCAGCTCAGGCAGTGCTCACCCCCTGGCAGCAGGGTTGGCCGTCTCTGGGTGCCTCACACCGTGTGGCCCCAGGCTTTGCTGATGGCTGCACTCGGGATCAGGTGCAGGAACAGAAAACACGGGAATGGTGGCACCCGTGATGCTGCCTCTTTGTCTGGCTGAAGCTCCCGGAATTTGCTCTTGCACCCACACGGGGCAGGACCCATCCCTTTGTCTGTGGCAGCCAGGGCTGATCCATGACTGGTGCCCCTGGGCTCTGCTGTAAAACAAATTAACAGTGACAATGATAACCACAGGAAAGTGAGAACTGAGATGATTTAGGCTTGCAGCTCTGTCCTTTAAGTTGGTTTGATGCAGCAAGTCCAGACACGGACAAACCAGGGATGAAGGGGTGAAGTGCTCCCCTCTTAGCCCTGGCTTTGAGGCACACATAGAATCATAAGTGGTTTATGTTGGAAAGAACCTTAAAGATCATCTCTAACCCCCTGTCATGGGCAGGCACATCTTCCACTAGACAGGCTGCCCAGGGCTCCATCCAGCCTGGTCATTCCACTGCATGTGAGATTTCTTGCAAGATTCTTACAATCTCTTTGCACCTACCTGAATCAAAGCTACGTCCTGTCTTTCCCTCTAAGAAAAATCCCAACAAAAATGCCAATGGCCTTAAGCTGAAAGACAGTAGGTTTAGAAGGATATTAAGAAGAAATCCTTCCCTGTGAGGATGGTGAGGCCCTGGCACAGGGTGCCCACAGAAGCTGAGGGTGCCCCATCCCTGGAAGTGTTCCAGGCTGGACAGGGCTTGGAGCAACCTGGGATAGTGGAAGGTGTCCCTGCCCTTGGCAGGAGGGTTAGAACAAAGTGATCTTTAAGGTCCCTTCCAACCCAAACCATTTGAAAATTCCACGGTTCTGTGATCCAAGGGAGGGCAGCAGTACTGAAGTCGCTTTCTCTGAATGTCCCAAAGGCAGAAGCTCACAGCAGATGAGCAGAGCAGCACGGCAGCAGCTCTGCTGAGCTCAGCACAGCCTCCTCCTAAAGCCCCTGCTCTGCCTGAGTTACCCCTGCCAGAGCTCTGCTCCCCCTGACAGGAGCATGCCTGCTGCTGGCTCTGGAAAATTCAGCTCAGGCACCTTCCTGCTCTTCCTGCAGATGCTTCTGACTCATGCTGATCTTTCAGAGATTAGGGAATCCAGCTTTTGAAGTGCTCTGAAACATGTGTTATAAAAAAAAATAAATTAATTGAAGCAACATTGGTCTGAGCCCTATCAATGTTGAAATCAGACAGAAGCAGGAGGAATGTCCTTTTTTCCATAGCTCCCTCTGACCCATGGGCTGGAGGAGGAAGTGGGCAGATATTTTAACCAGAGACATTACATCACCATTTTTTTATATTCTCCATCTGTATGAACTGTAAGACAAAGTGGAGCCAAGTGTAATTATTCCTAAAGAAATTAAGGCATGAGCACATGCACAGCGTCAAGGTGGAGATCCCAATATGGGAATCTTCCCAATTTGGCTTCTCTCTGGGCCAAATGAAGATCTGTCCCTTCTTCCTACCACCTCCCCCTCCTCTCTATAAACCTGTAAAGCTCCCAGGACACCTGGCCATGCCCAGGACATGAGACTGGTGTGACTTAAAACCAGGAGCACTGGGAAATAAATCTCTTGAGCGACACTCCTTTTCTTGGGTATTTGAAACAGCAGTCTCAGAATTGCCATTTGATGCTGTAAATATTTCTTCCATGGACAAGTTATTCTAAATTGGAAAGGAAGAGCTTAAAGAACTAATAAAACTTGCCTATCTGCAAATTTGACTTAATCCCAAGCACTGTAGGGAATGGGATCATCAGTGGGATGGGGATCCTATTCCATATGAAGCCCTCGCCAGGTTTTTGCCTGTTTCTCCATGGTTTGCCCAGGTCACCCATAATTACCCTTAGAGCTTTTCCTCAGCTGCTGAAAAGAGGAGCACAGAAATGGGTAAGAGGCTGCACTGCAGCATTCTTGGAGTTTTCAGGTTCACTTGGATCCCAGACATGACAACAGCCTGTCTGCTTGTCCCACCCCACTGCCTTGCTCTGCCTGGCTCTCCCAGAAGAGGATTTTTCCAGCCCAGGAGCAGAATTGGAGACAATGTTCCTATGGAAAGGCTTTGACATCTCTATGTGAAGGAATCTGCTCAGTAAGAAGCATTGCAGACCACAGCTGTGGGTTTATCATATTGCAACATCCTGATTTTTGGAGCACACTGAAAATGCAAGGGTTTTTTAAATCAGAGACTACATGTTTCACCTGTATAAAAACAGGAGACCACCAGCTTTGGATTGTCTATTAATTTTCTCTTTATTACATTTGATTTTCTATTAACTTTTTATTAATTACATTTGTTTTTCTATAATCTTTCTATTAGTTTGATCTTCTGTTTCACTTCCTCTGCTACTTTTTCATCATTCTGCTTTATAATAGCTGAGATGAACAGGCAGTTCTGGCCTCTTCCCCTTGATTACATGGGACTGTTTTGGTTTTCATTACCTTGTTTCTCCCTTTTTTGTTCTGGAAACCATACCCTGTCTACAAAGAGAAAGAGAAGGCAAGTACAGCATTTTGACCCTCAGATTTCTCTCCAGTTTTCTACTGCTGAGATGCCTGGACCTTGTCTTCACATCAGCTGCTTTTTCTACTGCTGGGCTCTGCAGCAGCCAGACTTTGTGGCAACATCCCAGATCCAGCA
Organism: Muscicapa striata striata; assembly: GCA_030060385.1. Classification (NCBI taxonomy): domain Eukaryota; kingdom Metazoa; phylum Chordata; class Aves; order Passeriformes; family Muscicapidae; genus Muscicapa; species Muscicapa striata. The sequence goes on from JAREIS010000178.1 coordinate 533,454, forward strand.
TTCCCCCCTAACCAGGAGAACGAGGCCATCCTATTCTAGGACATCTCCCTGAGAACAGGCAGGCAATTATCTAAGCACAGGAGGGAAAGGGGTGAGAAAACTTCAGGAGTGAGAAAGAGCCTGTTCCACAAGCATTTACAAGTCTCATTTATAAAACAGAGATTACTGCAGGAAAGTTCAGCGTTCACAGCTGGCTGGAAAAACCCCTCAAATATAGTTTCCTTTGACTCTCCCTTCTGCAACAGTTGGGACCCAGTCTGAAATTCAAATTAACTTTCATACCCAGCCTACAATTCCATTTTGTGCCCCAAAGCTAAGTTTCCTGCATAATTGTGTGTATTTAGGTCACTTCTCCATTGTTTGCTTCTGCAAAGAAAATTGCTGATTTGCCAGTGGAGAAAATTCCTAATACAGTTTTCAAAAGCACTTTTGCAATTAGAGATTGTGCTCCTAAATGAGACTGGAAGGTAGGCATGGATTTGCTTGGGTAATGTCTTGAGAATTTTTTTTTCTGTTTTTGACAGCAGTGACTTCATTTAAACACAGACTGTATTTGACATTTGTACAGGGCTGAGCTTGTTTGCCAAACTTTATTAAAAGAAGTATTTATCCTACTTTCATACTTTAATCAAATATTAGCTGTAAGTATGTATTATGTGAAAATATTAATCTAACTAATTAACATTTAATCTAGAGAAATAACATAATCTTTTGCTGTTCTAAGGTTCTTTTCACTGTGAATTTTTCCCTACACTTAACATTGAATGAAGTTCTTTTGTTTCTAAATTTCTGCTGTGAGAAGTACTAGGTTGGTGTCTCCTGTTTATGTCTGAGTGTACAGCACCAGCCACATGTATGGGCAGATCCATAGAAACATTTTAACTCCTCCAGGTATCAAATTAAAATATTCTGAGCTGGCTGAAATGATGAAGAAAGCTCTCCTGGAGGCTCAGTTAATGGGCTAAATCCAAGGATCTATGCAAAGCAAAGCTGCATCTCTGGGTCTTGCAACAAACCAAGGAGCATGACTCAAATTTATATTTTTTTTACATCTTAGAAACCCATGGCTTGTGACTCCATAAATATTTTTTGTGAATGTGCTCCAGAACAGATCCAAACAACGAGCAAAAGGCCCCACCAGGGCTGCACTTCAGGGCAATGACACCAAAGGTTGGGCGGGCAAAGTCAAAAGCTGATGCTGCATGTACATTTCTAGGCATTAATTAAAAAATCAAATCAAATCATCGCCACCCCACCCCCTCCAGACGTGTGCAAGGGACAACAAAGCATGGCAGATCTACCTCAGGATGCTGGGAGAGAGGGGAAAAAGAATCAGGTCAAAGCACACAATATACAAATCCTTGCGACGCCGTAGGGCACAGTATGCAACGACCTCAGACTGTTTTGAAAATCGATTACAGAAGGCCTTCAGCTGAATGGAGTCAATGACCCTCTCCCTGCACGGCAGCAGAGAACAGCCACATCTTCTCTGAGCTCATACAGTCAAGGGGTCCCAGCCCAAGATCCTCATGGTGGTGAGGAAAAGGGGACAACAATGGGAACAACCCCTCCCAGCTACTCTTTCTCAGACCAGATGAAAACACGGGCTTTCTTTTCAAAAAGATTTGATTTCCATGAGATCAAAATAGATGAACCCCAGTTTTCCTCTTCCCCTTTGGAAAAACACCACCAGCTGTGCTGGGGTCAGGATGTAATAGACAAAGAACGTGTGTAATTCAGGAACTACAACTGCCTAATGAAATATATGTCAAAAGAGACAGCTGGCCTGAAGGCTTGGGCTGCCCTGTGCCTTTGTCTTAAGGTTTTCTCTGGCTGCAAATACAGGAGAATTGGGACTGGTGAAATGGGGTGAGTTTTAGCTGGTATGTCCAATTGCTGGTGTCTCCATTTTTGCACTTACAGGATTTGTAACTCCTGGCCAGTTACAGCTGCTCTGCTCAGGCTGTGAAAGCTGTGACCAGCACAGTGATGAGGTTTGGTGCCAGGGAGCAGAACAGTCAGACACAGGAGAGAACCACTGAGTCATTCTCTGGGGAGAATAGAACGGTGATTTGGGTAGCAAAGAAATGATAACTCTTGATGCTCCCAACAGACACAGAAAAATGAGTTTGGTTGTGCTTCTGGTGGGCAGACACTCTGCTTCTGATAACTGTTTCCATCATCCTCATTAGAGTAGAACTGGTCAAGTTTTTGGTTCAGTGACATGAATTGAGGCTGCTCTCTCCATCAGTGCTGCACCCCAAATCTTTGGGGTCAATTTTGGATCCCTCAAGACAAGAAGGACATTGAGGGGTTGGGGTTTGTCCAGGGAAGAGCAACAGAGCTGGGGAAGGGCCTGGAGAACAAGTCTGCTGAGAAGCAGCTGAGGGAGCTGGGAAGGGGCTCAGCCTGGAGAAAAGGAGGCTCAGGAGGGACCTTGTGGCTCTGCACAACTCCCTGACAGGAGGGGACGGCCGAGGGATCAGGCTCTGCTCCAGGGAACAAGAGGAAATGGCCTCAAGGTGTGCCAGAGATTTTAGATTGGGTTTTAGGGAAAAATTTCATTGAAAGGGTTGTCAAGCACTGGAACAGGCTGCTCAGGGAAGGGGTGGAGTCACCAACACCAGAGGTGTTTAAAAGATGTGTGGGTGTGGCACTTGGGGACATGGGTTAGCGGTGGCCTTGGCACTGCTGGGTTAACAGCTGGACTTGATGATCTGTGGGAGTCCAGGGCACCCCCCTGACTCCTCTGGGGATGGAAAAACCCCCCTGGCAGGCCTCTCAGAGACCCCAGAATGAGACCCAGGTGTCTCAGGGGCTGAATTTAAAACCCTTGGGACAATCTGCCAACATTGCAGGAAGAATTACAAGTCACAAAAATAAGTAAAGTGTAAATTAGAGTATTAGAATGTAGAATAAGTAGATTTTTGGATTGTTTATGATAAGGGCCATGTGGTCAGCATGGAGAATTTGGGGTGTGGTGTGCCACTTCCTTCTTCTTCTCTGTGCCATTCATGTTGGATGACATGCTGGCAGCCACAGATTGGATGGGGACAAAACTGGACAGTGTAATAAGGTTGTGCTGTATTGGAAGGTAATTGTAAATATTGAAGACGTAGTCTAGAGTATAAAAGATAGGTCCTGCCTCTCCCAGGAGAGCATTTGGTCATGGTCACCTTACAGAGCAGACCTGTGTCAGCCTGGCTGGGACACTCTATAGATAAGATATAATAAACAGCCATGAAAAACAACAACAGAAGATCGTGTCCTGCAGTCTCTCAGTCATCTGCGGCTTCAGAAACCACCTAGATGTCTGTCTGAGGAGGTCTCCCGGGCCCCTAAAGAGCCCCTTGGACACTGACAATGATCTTAGAGATCTTCTGCAATGTGAACCATTCTATGATTCAATGAATTGGAAATCAGATTGGACAGCATTACTTTCACAGAACTCATAAATTGGAGCACAGGGATTACATTACTTAAAAACACACACTCGTCAAACACTGATAACATGATACAGCAGCACCAGTTCACCAGACTAAGCACATTTTCCAGGAAATGGTGCAAAAACTTTTGAAATCAAGCAGTACTGAAATAAAAAAAAAAAAAAAAAAATCAAAAAGGGTCAGAAGTAGCTCCATTAATTTTTTTTTTTTTTTTTGTGTCAGCTAACACAGACTGTGCAACTGTGTCTTCTGTTGTTTCTCTTTCCTCTTTCAGAAAATCCCCCACAGCAGCAGAAGCAGGAGAGGAAATGAGTTGTGAGTTCTGTGCCACACAAACATCTGAAGGGATTTACTCCTGAGCACGCAAGGAGTGCCTGGCCTCAGCTGGGCAGGGATGCTCAGCACATGCTGCTGGGCTCTGCCAGCGTGGATGCACCCAGTGGGAATGGGCACAGCACAGCCAGAGGGGCTGAAACGAGATGTTCACACCAGGGGTGAGTTACCTGCCTGCAGGAAGAGTTTGGCTTTTCAGCAGTGCCTCAAAACCTGTGAGAGGGTCCAGCCTGCAGAAAAGTAGGGGAAAACTTTATCACTCTCCACAGCTACCTGAGGGAGGGTGCAGCCAGGTGGGGCCATGGAGAAGGATACTATTCCTAGAATGAGAAAACCTAGAAATGCAGAGAAGATGCAAGAGGGAACACAGTTCCCAACACTGAAGGGATTTTCAGACTTTTACAGAGTAGTCTGGCAGCTTCAGGCCAAAAAGAGATGGGCAAGGGAGAAAAATCAAAGGAATCAGATGCACAGGAGACGTGGCAGAAGGAATGTGCTTCACTGCAGGTAGAGCCAGAGGTAGCCACAGGACAAGACCCAGCTGATCCCTGGGTAAAGGGAATATAAAAATCAGACTAAAGGCTACAGTCTATCTAGAAACCAGGTGATCAGGTTATCAAATGCTAATATGAAAGCTCCACATTAGCTATAGACAATAAAAGCTGGGCTGTGGCCTGGGCAGGTTTATTCTGGCACTGAACTCATGGCCATGCTGAGGTTTTTGGGCGCAGGCAAACTGAGACCCTCAGCCTAATATCTGAAAAAGGGAAAGCTTCAGCCCATCAGGCTGGCACCTATCAATATTTCCTCACAGAACAATAAAGTTTTTATCCTGAAATTTCTGTGAGCTTTGAGAGTGTAGAAGCATTAAGCTAATATATTTCTGCTATTAAATATTTACATTATATTAATTCATGCTGTTTCATGCAATTCATTTAATTGATATTACTATCACTAAAAGCCTTCTAAATCAGGCTTCTGCTCTGTTTTTTTTTTTTTCTCCCTGAAACTGATTCTTGACATCTGACCTGTCTCCAGCTCTTTACTAGGAGTTAACTGTTGGAACCCTGGGGAGTGACTTCACTTGCTTTCCTATTCCAGTTGCTTAGTCTGCTAAGACAGCTGCAGGTGAGCATTAAAATCCCCCAAATCATAAAAACTTTGTAACAACAGCAAATACAAAGATCCAGAAAACCACTCTGAATTGCACACTTCCAGATATTTACAACATGAACTAAAACATTCTCAGGGTAAAAGATTATTTGAAGTTGACAATGTCACTTCATATTCTTCAGGTAACAGATTCCTACTGTATGCCTGGCATGGATGATCACCAGAAGAATAAATTACTCTTCTAAAAGAATACTTCAAAAGGCTTCTGGCATTTTGGAAAATGTAATTTGGATAAGCAGGAAATGCAGGGAAAAAAAAAAAAGCACAGCTCAAAAGACTTGAAGGACAAGCTTATCCAAATAATCCTATTCTTCTTGGGCCAGAGATTCCACAGGCTGTTTTAAAAACAGACCAGAAAATGTTTTGTTTCCTTAAAAGCTTTACAAAAAAAGTTTTGTTGCATGTGCTTTTGATACACCATGAATTGTTTTGTTACCTTTTTACAGTAGGGGACAGGACTCAAATTTCAGAGGAAGGTGAGTGCTCTCATCCAGTTCCACTTGGTGTTCATGAGCCAGAACAAACTCTGGTGCTCTGCTCAGAGTAAGAGGGAAGAGCCATGATGCAGCTTCAGCAAGATGAAACCTACTAAAGAGAATCAGCAGGACACTGCACAGTGTCACAAACACTTCTATTGCTGAGCAGCAGAGGTAAAGACAAGAAAACACAGAGCCAACTGTATTTTCTTTATATCTCCTCTACTGCACAAATAAACTCCCTGTTTCAAATGTCTGTTCAGCAAACCTTTAATTCCACACAAGTCTAAGTTGTAGGTCACAAAGTTTTTAGTCCTGTTTAATAGGATTAAAAACCTGCAGCAAGCATTTTCTTCAAGTAGAGCAGCACCCCAGAAAAAGCTGTTAATTGGGAAAAGAGAATAAATCTCTCCCACAGCTGTGGCTAAGTAGGACCTTTGAAAGGCTACAGAAAATTTTAAAGCTCTCCAACTTCCAGTAAAAACACTGGAAAGTTAGCACTAAAACTAGTATGCACAAATTAACTTCATCAATATAGGAATTCTCATTATATTGGTGAACTTCCAGCCCTGCATGCTCACAAATGAGAGCCAAGCACCAAGTTCACCCAAGTTCCAGAGCCTCTCCTGTGTATTTGCAGGGATAATTGTCTTAGTTATTTCTATCACAGAATCAGGAAGGTTGGAAAAGACCTCTGACATCAAGTCACACCTTCAGTAAAAGTAAGATCTTCTTTCTGTTTTTTTGCCAAATTCACCTCTGTTCCTTCAGAACTTATCAGAATAATCTCCTATACTCTTAAAAATTGCTGAAAACTAAAATGGAAATGAGTTAAATGACTTAACCAGGCTTCAGGGTTCTGCCTCTTTTAAATTAGCTCACATAAATGCAGCCTCATGAAATTCAGCCACCATGAATATCTGCAGTTGGCTTAATATTTCTATCTGTACAGCTTGGATGGCATTCAATTTTACTATTACATGTCAGGATTGAAGAAACCAATTTAAACAAACCAACAATGCTATTTAGAGGTATATTACTCTTTGGCTTTGAGGAAAAATACATTAAAATGCATATTTTCAGTTAGACAGGAAAAAACAGCCTTTTTATACACTCTGAGCTGGAAAACAAAGGGATATATTTTGTCCCCCATGTCTGCTCCATTAATATGAACCAAGGCTAATAGTCAATCTTATCATAGTAATTCCATTTTCTTTAATCCACAGAAACTACTCTTTTATTTTGCTAGACAACTCTGTGGTTCTGAGTTTTAATCCTTAAAGGGATGGGTTTGAATCTTTTAAGTTCTTTTCATAGACAAGTTTACTCCAGGTCTCAGGTGACAGTAGAATCCCCTCCTGCCCCCTCCCCAGGTTTAATTTATTTAGTCCATGTCAGAATCCTTCCAGCTCTGTCTATAAAGATTTCCACAGATGACAAATGTGAGCTGGTTACATACAAGCTCATTTTTGCTTCAAATCATAAAGGCTAAGCCCCTATTTCTTTTAGCCTTTAGCATCCTTAAATTCTTAGAAATTATATTACAAAGGTCCAGCTTTTATTTTACAGTACTGAATCAGGGCAAAAGATACAAATGTATTTTGCTCCTGTGTGATGTAGTATTTCAAAAGTTGGGCATCCTAATCCATCCCTAGTTCTCTTGAAAGCCCCAGACCAGGCAGCCTCTGGGGAATGCTGGGGCTGAAGCCAAGCACATGCAGCTTTATCTTGGAATTTCAACATGAAAGGGAAAAAGCAGCAAAAAGGAGGGAGTTTTGTAATTGTAACTAATAGTGATCACGATAAGCATTCAGTATTTCATTTTAATCTAACTCCCTTGAGCCAGAAAACTGAAGGAGGCCTGGAAAGTTTGTAAATCAGGGGCAATAAAAGAGATGTGAGGACGATTTGTGTAGCATTGCACTCAAATACACACACATGATGTAATTGCCTGTTTTATTTAGTGGAATCACTTTTGTAGATTAGAAATATTTCCAATTCCCGTTTACTCCAATGCAAGCCTCCACCATCGACAGGCGTAACGCAGTTTGTTCAACTGATTCCAAATGAAAAAAAAAAAAAAAAAGAAAAAAATAAAATAAAAAAAAGAGTACAATCTCAAAAGTTAAGTTAGAAACTAAGTTCACACATTTTCTTTGGGACCAGGAATCTGTACATAGTACAAAATATACATTTATTGAACTTTCTGTAAACACACAGTTTGAATTGTGTAAAACTGTAAATAGTGGGTGAACTACGTGGAGAATAATTTATTATATATTGTTATACATTCTACTTAAGGAAAATAGTTATGCTCTTGTATATTACTCTGTTAAATTTATAAATTCCATAATGAAGCTGTGTAATCTGCAAACATGCTTTTCAAGCTTAAATCTCTCCATTCGTAACACACATTTATACAGGTCATCAATGAAAAAAGTTACACTTTCCACAAAATAGATATAAAGAGGTCATGAATTTTCTAAAAAGACAGGCACAGCATGTCACTACAAACGAGACTCTTATGGTACAGTGTGGAGTCAATTCTGTGAGAAGACAGGTGAAAACTCTCTAATTCAGCATGTTTGTACGTGGTCTTAGGAACAAGACAGATGCTAGAACCCAAAATCTCTGCTTATAAGGACTTATAAAATAGCCAGTTCTGGAAGTCAAAGCTCACACTTTTCAGATATCCAGCACTCCCTGGGACTTCCCTGGGAGAACCTCGACTTTTGTCTCCTATCAACTCTTGGTCACAAGTAATTGAGTTTTCTGAGCAGTGAAATACCCAGCACCATTCACCAAGAACATTTGCATAATTCAGCACCTACTCCAGAAAAAAAAAAACAAACGGATTCCTGGCACCACAGAGTTAGATCCAGTTAACAAATACAATTTAACCCTGGGTGCCCAAGGTCATCATCAAGAACAGGCTGGGAAACCCCAACTCCAGCTCCCAGGGGCTGCAGGGCATTAACCCACAAACGTGGGGTAACAGCAACCCAACACTGGGGACTCTGGTGTGCAATGCCCAGTTTCCAATTTAAGAGGAAATTCCAAATTGCAGCAGACTTCTCAGTCTGGCATCACTCAGCAAGAATAAAAAGTTCCCCTACAAACACTGTTAAAGATCCTTTCATAGAATGGTCCATAGAATGATGTGGGTTGGAAAAGCCTTAAAGATCATCTAGTTCCAACCTTTCAGGAGTCCATCACTGGACATGGATATAATTTAATGTAAATTCAGGACATTTATTGCTACATTTTCAGGGCCCCATTATCTTTCCATCCTGAATATGTCATTTTGGATTTCATTTATTTGCAGCTAAAAGCACTGCACCAAAGATCAAACCTCTTAAACGGAGCTCTTCTGAGGTTTTAAAAACAAAAAATTTCTTGGGCATTTAAAGAATTAAGAAATTATCTCAGATTAATCAAACATTTTGCTTTAACATTACCACTGTCTTCCCTTTGGCATTGAAAAGCTTTTTCAAAACCTAAACTGAATAAAGATTACATTTGTTTCTCATTCCAAGAAAAGTGGGACAGTTAAGGCTCCAACAAATGTTCAAAATTTGTATTTTGTTGCGAGCAAAAGCTTCATCAATGTCAGCAGGATGTAGAGTTAAGTTTTTGCCTGATTTTCCCAAGTCTATCTGACTCTAATTTTCCCCTGTTGTGTGAACAAAAACAATGTGATCCAGCCTGAAATCACAACAGTGAAAATGAAATCAGCTACCCAGTATTTGCACTGCTCAGACTGGCTGGAATTCAGTAATAGCTGAAATGAAACTCTGGACCTTAATCTACAGGCATCAATAGAATAAAAGTATTGAATGGTTTAGGACCTGCCAGTCTGTTTTCTATTTTTCTTAAAAGTATTTCTCAAAATAAATAACAATGGCAGCTCCTTCAACTCCAGAGCCTCCTCACAATAGGCTTGGGGAGTCCTGCCCACCTGTAAAAGCCTTACAGTCCCACCAAGCTCTTCAGAGCCAACACTTCAAGGAAGCAAAAAGGCAATTCAGCTTTGCCTCAATGTCACTGAGCAAGCTGAGAAGTGCAGATGTCATGCTCCTAAAGGAAAATGGTACTGGCTGACACAGCACCCACACTTCAGATAAATGGCTGGTAGTAAGGACCATTGGTTTTATTCTTCCCATTTTGGAAAGAAAAGAAAAAAAAAAGGAAAAAGAAGAAAGCAGGTGCCTAGTGATATTTTAAAAAGCATTTGGGCAGGAACCAGTTCAAGTTATGTGTAAAAATCTGGCTATGCATAAATCACTCTAGAAATCTGACCTATCATCCCACTTCTACCCAAGTTTTGACACTTTCAGATTTTCTTGGTTCTATAAAGGGCATTTTTGAAGTTAAACCCACTTTCCCAACTTTGTGGTGTAAAAGTTAGGGGGTTTTGTGGTCATTGCATTTAAAGCAAGCCTCCCCCAAAACACTTTCCTAAGACATCATCATCACTCCTGTTCCCTTAGCCTGGAAGCAAAGACTTTAGAAGAAGATGTACAAGAGATGGGGAAAAGAAAGATCTGTTTTACTGCTACTCAAAAGGAACATCAAACAAAAACACAGAGAAAATGAGGAATATGCACAAAGCCTAAGTAACTACAGGTCAGCAGCTCTGACACAATCAGGGGATTAAAGCTCCAGACATTTTCTTCACATATTAATTAAGTAAATTGTAGAAATACTTGTCATTTTTCTAGAAACAAATTGTCAATGGGAGACAATGTAAACTCAACTTTAACATGTCTATCTTTTTTTTTTTTTCTACTTGAATGCATTTAGTGGTCTATGATACTAAAGAGAAGCTTCAAGTTTTCCTACAGCTTCCTGACCTCCTGAGAACATGTGCCATAGCCCAGGTGGCTGCTACCTCATTTACAAAGAAATGTTATTGGCAAAATAAGGCCACAGAGTGCTTCAGATGTGCACACCTGTGTCTGCAGAAAGCTGCAGACTGTGCAAGCACTCCACAGAAAAAGCTCACAAAAGAGACTGGATTCTCTGATAAGTATTTCAGACAGGTCAGTCAAAATTATTTAGCCACAGAGTAATACTTTTACTTCTGCTCCTTTTTTACAGCTTACAGCAGCAATCACATTCATTTTCTGTGCTACAGCATCATGGAAATTCACGTTTGGAGCCTCTTTTTCCCACTTAAAGAGTCAAAAAACCTCTCCAGCCAGATGGAGAGTTTACACCCTGAACTGGTCTATAAAGGCTCAGGTACGATCACCTCAGACACAGGTAGCTGTAGTAACAAGGAGCCACACTCGTTATTTAGGAGACATTATCTTCATATCTGGTGACACTTGGCACCAAGGAACATTTCATTTTCTACACAAGATTGTCAGGTGCAGCCCTGTAGCTCTACAGTTTTGCTGTTTCTGAACCTATGCAAGGTACATCAGGTTTGTATCAAATACTGTATTAGTCAAAGGATGAGGAAAAGGGCACTGCTTTTCTAAAGGTTAGCCCCTTTCAGACAAGTTTAAATACCAAGGAATTGAAATACACCAAGGCATTTGTGCACAAAAGCAGCCCAAGAAGGTGCAGGTAGAGATGGAGGTGAACATCTTGGCATGATGAAATCCTGATGTACACTGAACTAAGGTAAACTGTAACAACCATATCATTAACCTGATTGTGGCAGCCGTGCTGTTTCTCCAACAGCACACAGCTCCAAAACTCTAGAGAATGCTAACACAAAGTTGCCATCACAGAACTTACACACAAGACATTGAGACCAAAGTTTGATGATTCCAGTTTAAAGAAATGTTTTTCAAAGCAAAATGTTTGTCTTAAGCGGGGAAAGATCTGCAAAGGCTTCAATGCTCCCTACACAGGCCATCATTTATCTGGGCGTGTTTCCCAAACTGCAGCAGGAGGGGTGGGGCAACAATTCCTTTGCTCTCAGTCCTGTTTCCCCACTCTCCATTTTTCCCTAGCACCAGCACCCCACAGCTGGATTATCAATTTACCCAGCTCAAGAGGACAGTTTTTTCTTTCTCCTTAACTGCACACCCCCGTAAGGACAAGCACTGGCACAAAAAAAAAAAAAAGGCAATAGGGGCAAACTAGGAGCAATGGTTTAGTCTCGGCATAAGATCATGAAACCATATCCTTAGACCATAAATTACTAAAAATGGAATGCAATAGGAAGTGTCTCCTATCCAGGGTATAAAATTAAGTTGGGATTCTTATCAGGGAATCAACTGAAGTGAAAACTGATCCCTAATTTTATTAAATCATCTTGAACTGAGCAAAACGGCTCAGATATGAACCCATTTAGTGACAGCACCAGCTTTGCAATAAATAATGTAATGGACATTGAAGTCAGTGTGCTACAAGTAAATTTGAAAAGATCAGCTTTGGCACCTGCAGGAGCTCTCAAGGTAAGCATCCCAGGACTCAGCTGCTGCTCAGTATTCAGCAGGCACATCGCTGACACAACCTACGACTGCCGCAGTTCATTTAACATGAGCTGATGAAATTCCTCCCTCCAATTCTGACTCCAGCTCAAAGTTTAACTGAATGATGGCCATGCCACAAGGTCATGGTGGTGCTGCTCCTGGGCCAGCTGAGAGCAAGCCCAGCTGAAAGGCTCAGGCTCTGTTTCTGTCCCACTGCGAGTACCAGGAACTCTATGGATACAAAGGATTTACAAAGCCTTGCAAACCTAGGATCCTACTGAATGTCACTGCATTTAGTTCATCCGACATGGGTTTAAAGCACATTTCAGAAGCTTCTGTCTTGAACATATTTTTCAATGCTGAATTAGCGAGAATTATTTGGAACAGTTGTCTATAAAGCAGTTTACAGGTATTCTCTCAGAAAGATCAGTGAAACATTTAATCTGACTATAACAAAATTCACAGAAACTGTAGCCAGTGAAGCTGTCAAATGTAGAAGGAAAACAAAGTTGCATGGCATACGAAGCAAAGTAGCTTTACAAATGTCATTTCCTTTTAAAAACAAGCAAATCGGGACCATCCTATTTGAACATGTATTTAAAAATACATCTGTTAACATCACACAATTTTCATTTTTGTCACACAGGAATCTTTTTCCAAGAGGGAAATAAATAGCACACAATATTTCAAAATAAAAATTGCTGCCTTGCCCCTGAGGTGCTAATGTTTTTAGCATTAAAAAAAAAAAAAAAAGTTTCTGGTGCAAGAAGGAGATGCACAAAGGTGCAAAAGTGCCTTTTTCTTTTCAGAGCAGTGAAAAAAGTACAGCTTGCCTCTTTTCTAGGATGCTTTATACACTTAACTCGTTTATTCTGTAATCAAAGTCTGTATCTAAAATGGCAGTGTTTATGCATACATCATAATTCAGTGCTCTGAGTTCATCAAAAAGCTGAATGTAGGCGGGAGAGAGAAAGGCCTGAAACGGGCTTTCTGCCACTACCCTCAAACCTACTCACATCACCTGTAGCAACAGCAGAATTATTTTCTTTCTAACCTTCAGGAGACCTCGTCAGAAGAGGCTTCAGAAATCTCCTTTGTCACTGAGACAGTTTAAGTGATTATGGTTTGAAGTATGGCTTTTCACACCACAGTTTTGCTTCTGATTTTTAAAGTTTAAAACTCAAAGGTTCCACAGTCCAGTTCAAGGTTTAGCAGTTTCCAAAACTAAACTTTAGTCTCTATGAAAAAAAGGACAGAATTTTATCTGCCTAGTCCTAAATTAAGTTTAGCTTTTCACACTAATACGCCATGTATTATTAAATATGCTCGTTAATTAGGTGCCTGTGAAGCTATAACTTAACATCATTATAGTTTTGCACTCTACAACAAAATTAGACATTTTAAGCATTTATTCATAGGTAGGTAAGGAACTGGTTCTTTAAGCAAAAATTGCTATAAATTTATAAATACAAATAGTGCTTATGTTTTCTTCATTCATGCTTGAACAGATTACAAACTGAATACAATGAAGTTACGTTTAAGCACCCCACATAGACAAGAGGGATAAAAGAAAGTTTGCTGGTATATACTATACTTAGTTCCAAGACACTATAAGTTACTTTTTCACTGTTCAGTGTTCCCTAACTCTGCATTAGTTTTAAGGCTATATATACAAATATGTATATGTCAAAGTTAGGGAAAGACAAATATAGCAAAATGCATTGTACTACATTTTCCTATAAAAAAGTAATTATACACCAAGTTCTGATTCTGTTTAACTGCAGTAAATGTTACAATCTACTTGTTTTACTGATTTTCCTTTTGAGGAATCTGCCTACTAAATGAGTAAACTACATATTAAATACAATATTCTCAACCAAAAAGACAATACAAGGTGCACAAAACAGCAGTTTTGCAAACACGACTGACTTGAAAACTTAATTTTCGTATGCTCAATGGGAGAAAGCTAAGCTTAAATCAAATTAGTTTATTATCTTATAAAATTTTAAATTAGAATTTTAAACAACAAACACTTAAATATTGTCAACATGCTATACCTCAAATCACAAGTACTGTTTAACCACTAGTCTCTCATTCTAAGTAAGTGGATCAATTAAAAACACACACCATAAAATATTAAAGATTGTCAGGCTTTAACAAATGTATTTTTATCAAACAGTAGGCAAATTCAAACCAATGCACATCTTCAGAAGGGAGGGGCAAAAAAAAAAAAAAAAAACCAAACCCAACACCAAAAAGCCTGAAAAAACCCACATTTGTAAAAAATAGGATAACAGATTAATCCCACATCATCCTCTAGCATATGGCTATGTCTTGGGCAATAATCAAAATCCTTCCCATTTTAAAAATGGGCTACCAATTAAGAAAAATATTCTTCCACAAGTAAAATATCATTTACAATGGCACTGACATTTTAAAAGGCAGGAAAAGAAGGAATTACACATTTATGGGTAAATGTCTTGTTTGTTAAATCAAGCTTTATTGATAAAATGGAATTCAGAGTACTTTTCTTGGAACAGCAGCAGACCCAGCCAATCAGGATTGTAAAAATGCTGCAGACTCCTACTTAATGTAGAAAGTTGTCTTCGTGCTCAGTGATTAGTAGGTTCAGCTAAGGGTTAATGAAAAAAGAGGTGCAAAGAACCAAGGCATTCTAATCCCAAGACTGGTACATGTATGAACAGGATACTGTTAATAGGGCATGATTTAACTCCCACTGAACTCAAAATCACGAATCCCTTCCACTCAACATGAGAGCAGGAGTGCATCCAAGAAAATTATATATGTTTGTTGAAGAATGTGCACTACTCCTAAGTTATTTTTCCACTGCCAAGTGAAATTCACACACTAATTTCTGGTAGGCTGCCCATGAGTTCAGCTTTCATATAAACCAAAACGTTATCTTTAACAGTTTTGTGCACCTCCTGAGCACCTAGCTGGCTAGGCTGCTGCTCCTTGCAATCCAAAACCACAACATGATTTTTAAAAGGGATATATATTGTTGCATCACACAAGCCAAAACATTTCTTCTAACCTTTATAGTGATTTAAAGCGGTTCATAATTAAATATGAGCATTTTGTACAAAGACAATTGCACTTTACAAAAACAAAATCATACAACATAAATTGCTGGAGTCTGATTTACAACATGAATTTATGGTTTGAAATCACGTTTACAGAAGTCTGTTTTACAAAAAAGATCAGTTCCTGGGCTAGATGTCGTACTGCTGTAGTCACTCTCACCAACACATCATATTCCCTTCTTTAATTAAGGTTGAGGATGGATGTTAAGAAGGGTCACTGAGGTTGGGCTGCACTTTCATTTGCAGGATGAAACGTGAACTCCACAGCTAGATGAGCAGTTTTACCACATATCATCAGTTGAGGCAGAATCCTTAAAGAAAAAAGAAGGAACCCTTTAAAGTCTGGAGTGCCCATCCTTGCGGCAGTTTCTGGATAATCCAGACTGAAAAGGGTAAAGACTTAAATCATTCCAGGAGCCTGTTTTCTCTCCCCTTCAGAAACAGCTTTTAAAAAGTATCTAAACCCCACATATTCTTAATTAACAAAACATTAGAACAAAGAAATTTCAAAATATGACTGTTTAATCAATCCTGAAAATAAGATACTAGGAATGTTACTCAAAAGCATTTCCAGAGCCTTTCTAGCTATTTCCTGAGTAGTTCAAAGCAATACAAAATGGATACACTCAGCTCACAGGTGTGAGAAAAGAGCAGAATGTGCTCATGCCGTGTGTTATCACCATTATCATCTTTTGTGTTCTCAGCCCTCCCTCGCTGCATGGGAAGATACAGACATCAACTGACACCCTGTTATAACTCAGAGCTATTTTAACACTTAATTTAAGGTTACAAAAGTGTAGTTGAGGCCACTGAAGGAAATTGTAATTTTGGATAGTAATAAAACTCCAAGTGGAAGAAAATAAATGTATATAATATAAAAAAAAAAATAAAGGATATTGAAGTAGAGACATGTTGTCCTCCAAATAATTGCATGGCCACACTACTTGGTATTCCAACCTATCCAATACTTGAGTGTCCCCAAAATTCATTCAATTTAGGTCCACAGGCAACAGCAGATTTTGTATGACTACCACAAGCCAGACAAATGTTTAACCAATTCCTGGTTTAACCAGTATTTAATTTTGCTGAGAGTTTTTAATCCATTTGCCTTTGTGTCACACCCGATTCCTTTTCCCTTGCCTAGACTGCTCTATATCCATCTTTCTCTATCAGCCTCATCAGGTGGGCTCACAGGTTAGCCATGAGCAAGTTGGGCCACAGCTCTGCAGCTGAAGTAAGAGCTGAATCAGCAGCACAGGAATCAGAGCAAACTGCTGCTGTGCACCAACTTTGGTGGTTTCAGCATCACCTTCAGCTCCTTTCCCCTAAGCAATTAAGGGGCAGGATGGGCTTTTACAACAGCACATCCTGGTGCTTCCACTGCTACACCTCCCCGTCATTACTGAGGCTGCAGGAGGTAGAAATATTACTCCTCTATGAAAGCACTGCCTTAGTGACTCCTTGGAGAGGAAAGAGGCTAATTAAGTCTCTAGCAATGCCACACATGATAATTTCTTAGCACTGAAGTTCTGCACCCTTCATTCAAACTTGCACACAGAATCCATTACGAACCAGAGAGGAACAGTTGGCACGGAGGTGTAGTTAAAAAAAACACAAACTGAAATTGCCCTTTGCAAAAGTACCACCTCCAGCTTTTCCTTCAAGACCAGAAGTAGCAAAGGAGAGCAATTATATGAAAGAGCAAAATGGTTGTTTCAAGAATGAAGAATAAAAGCAGCATGAGCGAAAATGCAGGAGCTGCTTGCCAACTATTCCATATGCAAATTTCTGTATCCCAGTTGCCAGCATTAGCAAAAATTTGTGTATTGTACATTTGTAGAACAGCAACATACTACAGAATGTATTTTGAAGGTAAAGAATCCTCTTTCAGCCCCTATTCAGGAATTTTTATGCTAAAAATAGAATGAAGGCTGCCAAATAAAACTAGTGCACAGTTGTAAAGCCAACGCACAATCTTTATGTCTGGCTGCATTTCACTTGTGTCACATCCAAGCATGTAAGTAATTTCTGCTGATGGTTAAAGGATCAGTTTAACTGCTCTATGAGATACTGCACTTTCAGTGACTTTCAGAGAATGTTGTTTCTGGTGGTCAAACTGCCACTGGAATCATGTTCATCTTCACTGCTTGGTTTTTCTTCCTCCCATCCTGACAGTGGATTTATGTCTCTCTCAGCACTGACATATAAGAACCCAAAGTGTTTGCTTGCTGTAAGATGCTCTATGCTTCAGAATAGAAGTGTTTACACAGTCCATTTGGTAAACTAATATATTCTTAACACATTCATTCAACCTTTAGATTTTTCTTCTTGATATTTAGGGAAAAATGTCTCCTATAAAGAAGGGGGGGAAAGTCCCCATGACTCTTTCCACCATTTGGCAGCACTTAGAAACCCAAGCAGGATTGAAATGATGAAGTTCCAGAGGACAAATGAATCAACTGTAATGGAGTTTTGAGATGATGATCAGCAGAAGGCAGCAGAAAACAATTACAAAGCACAGTCCAAAGAGCACAACTGTTTTGCCTTTCTTGGGGGAAGGGTCTTTAACAGAAATTCACAATATCTTTATAAAACAGCTAAAATAATTGGAGTGGGGAGAAAGAGAATGTAAGAAAAAAGATACTTACAGCATCATCATTCCTGTAGGGATTCAGTCTGTTATACACAGCTTCAATCACACTCCGTCTAGAGCAAAAAACAAACAAAAAACCCACAAGATTTTAAGGCTGTGTTTTTCTTTTTTTCCCCCCAAATAAAATTCCCGATTTTAATTTATATGCAAAATTCAGAAGATCCCAAATTCACAGAATCATGTTTACTGCAACTTAGCACTGTCCTTAAACATTCCAAACCCTGTAAAACCTTTAGGCTCAAGACAAACAAGACTGAATCTCCCTCAGAGTTCAGCAGGAGAAGAGCACAAACTGACAGTCAGGTCCTCACTTTTATCAAAGGCAGAAGAAACCTCAATGGACATTGAATGTCCTGGTCATTTGTGTGCCCAAAAACCACTGCAGCAGTGCCTCATGTGTTATGGTATGTATTATGTACTACTTCCATAGAGGAACAGTGTTGTGTTACTTTCTGGACACACAAAAATTAAATTTTGAAGTACATTTTTGTGTTACATCCTAAATGTACTTTCCACATGCAAACATGAAAAAAGTAATTCTAGAACAGTATTCTTCCACAATGATGTGCCCAATACTCTCCTGCAATTTTTCTTAAAAAAAAAAATACAAAAATTGCAGTTTTGTGTATTGTATCTTAAGACCAAGATAAATTTTGTCTGGTAAAAAAAAAAAATATCAAAAATTAATTCAAGCATTTTGACAGTTACCTCTTTTTAAAAGGCCCATGCTTAGCATATTTAAGATAGCTTAAAATTAACCCTCATCTCTGGCATTCTTGACTTTTCTAATACTGATAGAAAACTGGTAAGAAATAGATTGATAAAATATGAATACAACATTTGCAATAAACATGCAAATGAGCAACATCACTTTTATTTATTTCTTTTAACATAGGGTGAAAAACTGAGAGACAAAAAAACCCCTTGAAAACTGGTAACAAAAAAAGCCCCAAAACAACAAAACACAACTCAACGTGAGGCTGAAGGAAGAAGCTGCCTTTGTCTTTCCCAGTATATAAGGAAAAAACTTTGGAGGGAGAACAGTAATGAAAGAAGGGAGTAAAAAACAGAAATTACAGATTAGACTTTAAATGCAACTTTCTTTTGGATCCCCTTCTGCAGAACCAAGTAAGATGAAGTAGCAGACGGTGATACAAAACAAACTTCAAAGAACAACCTTTAAACTGATGAATGCATGCAGAGCAATCACAAAGGAGTGCAAGAGAAGAAAAAAAGCAGATGACAAGCTTTGTAATCATCCTGCAACACTGAAGAGTCAGGAACTACCATGTATAAACATCATAGTGAATGATTATAGGGCATGAAAGAAGAGGCTGGATTTAAAGCAATAAAATCAAGCAATTACACACAAAGTACATTGCATATATGGATTGGAAAGTTTCCCATATCTTTCAAGAAATAGGTATCTTTGATTCTAAATACAGGCAGGTTTTTTGGAAAGCATTATTTTCCTTCCAAATTGGCAACAGTGCTTTAAGTTACATCAACAGCCAATTAAATCAATATTTATCTAAGTCCCTACTCAAACTAGCATCACTGAAACACAAAATCCCACTGAAGTCACATCACTTCAGCATTTCTTCACAACCATGATGCTATTTCTAGCCAAAGGAGATTAAGAAAAATCAATTTGTATGCTGCATTTCATGAGTAACTGACTCACTCATACTTCAACACTACAGCAGCCCATCCTAAATAGATGCTCTTATACTTTAAACTGCCATCTCTCCTTCTCCTAGTCAAATAGTTCCTATAGGAACAATATTGTTTTCTAGAAGCCATCTTTACAGTAATAATTTTATAATTTATTCAATTTATTAATTTATAATTTATTCAATTACGTGCCTAAAGTCCTGATGTTTTGGTGTAACAACACAAGATCACTGAAAGGCCAAAAATACTCTGTATCATATGTGCCCAATCCATTTTAACACAGACTCATGAAGAATCTTTTGAACAAAAAGCACTTGCTCTGGAGTGTACACAAGCTGAGCTTCCTTAAAGACTGAATATTTGAGAAACTACAGAGCATCACCACTGAACCCTTCAAGGACAAAGCTATATAAAGCTACAAATTTAACTTTCCACTTTTCCTTTTTGATAGACTTTTATCTCACTTTCAGATTTGTCACAAGCAGAGAGGAACAAAAGCAAATTTTTAAGCAATTACAACATGGCTGCAGACAAGAAAAGAAAGCTGCCAAGCAAAACATTTTATGCGTATCACTTCTTGCTGAAGTGTATAACACTTCAACCCAAGTAATTAAAGTCAGGGCATTATTTTCACATGTTCAAATGTAAATCCCCCCAGCCCAGTTAATTACATAAAACAGACACTCAGGCCACCCTTAAAAACCCCTCATTCCTCCCCAAAACTACAGTTTGACATTTAATTTTTGTGATGATTCATAACCAGCTCCATTCTTAGGCTTGTCCTTTTCATCCAGAACAACTGAGTAATAAAAACTGGAGAACAGATCATCAACCTTTTGTCCTATGCCCTTCCTCCCTCCCTGCCCCCCAACTTTTAAGAGTGGCCTTGCAGTTCAAATGTGATTTAAATCAAACCCCACATGTACACTGATGTGAACTCACTTGCTTGCCAACTCCCCCCCCGGCGGGAGGTTTGGGATGCTCTCAGTTGCTAACGTACGCATCACGTGGACTAAGTCTGGCACTCCTTCACCCTGCTTCTTTATGATCTCTGGGAATCAGAAGTACTTTTTTTGTAAGTGCAGTCCAAATTTAACTTAAAAAGATTGAAACACTCAGTTTTATAAAAAGGCAGCTTAACATTAAAAAAAAAATTAAAGCAACAGACTGTACTCAACATGGTAATTGGTAACTTTGGTTCCATAAGGAAAAACCTGTAACAGATTCGACACAGATTTACTGCTGTTAAACATGCTGACTTGGTCTTAGAAATACACAGCTACCTAGTAACAGAAAAAAAAAATCTTTAATGGCTTTCCTGCTATACATTAAATAGAAGATGTAATATCTTCCCATAGTATGCCCAAGGCATGGGGCAGATATTAACATCAGCTTTATCGCTGCAACACAAGAGAAGTTATTATTGCCATCACAGAAAACATAATCTTCTCACGAAATAAAAGGTTACACATGTCAGAAGTAATTCCCATGGCTGTATGTGTATTAACCAATACTTGTACCTCACTGCAATACAGCAACATGCAAATTTTAAGAATTATTACACATAAATTAAAAGCCAGGGACATCACATCTAATTGACAGTTTCATCCTCAACTCAGGAGATACTTAAATTCAGGGCAGAAACTTAAAGCTGATTCACTCCAGCTTCTGGGTGAAGAGAATCTCTATTATAGCCACAACCACATTTGCCAAGGCATTCATTCTTTAACTTTATTCTTAGGCCTGGTTAGTTTGGGTTTTTGTTATTGGTATTTTTGGTGTTTGCTTTTTTCACATTTCTCCTCAAGCCAAAAGCACACAATTTTATTTGAATGTAAGACATTTCAGACCATACCACCCCTGAAGAGTCACTCTTTAAATAGCAATTTTATGAAGTTTAAAAACAAGAACATTTTTAAAAATGCACCTCATTCACTTCTCTGTAAGCATGAGCTCTCAAAAATTGCAAAACACATGAATTTTTAAGACCTGGTGCTGTTGATCTTCAAGTGAATACTGCAACATGCATACAATAATGTGTACATATGTGCACATCTACACATGCATGTACATACATGCACACTACTCTTCGTGTAATAAAGCATTTACACAGTTTGAAAGTAGCTGGAATTCATTAGTACCTCTTTTGAAAAACACTCAAGCATTCAGATTTTGCCCTAAATTCCAGAAGAACACACCAAGTTTCCATTTTATAATTTGTGAGATAAGGCACATTGAAAGCTCTTAAAACCAATATGTAACCAGTCCTTTTTAGTTAAAACAAAACCAAACCTAAAAAACAACAATGTGAATTACTTTTTATGTATGTAATGGTTTTTCAGGGCTGTGTGTGTTTACAAAAACCATCAGCTCTGGTTTGCAGTCAGGCTGTGTAAATTATTTGTAAGTTATAGTGGAAACACTGCCTAGTCCTCAACCAGCATCAAAGTCTGCAGCACAAAGCTTTAAGCTGTTTACTTCAGAACCTAAATTTTAAATACATGACACCGCACACCAGAGACACCTCAAAAACTTGCCATTTCCTCAAAATCTACAAAGTTCATTTTACCATCTAGTATTTAGCAAAGAAATAATCTATGAATCTTAAATCTGAATAAGAAGCCAAGATCTCAGATTTGGTTTGCCAAGTTCCTTTATTGTGCAATTTTGAACATCTAGAATATGCTACATTGTGCTAGTGCTAAAGTTCTGCTGTACAAAAATAAGGAATTTATAGTTGACCTATACTACACAGTTTCACAACCTGTAACTGCAGTACATTTAACATACAGTCTCCACTAAATGAATACATTTATATTTTGATAAAACTATAGATACAGACTGAATGAACACTGAAGACACAACAAATGGAGTCGGTCTGCTAGCTGTGTTTAATTTATTGGAATTATCTTGTTTCAATACACCTTCAACCCTCCCACCAGTCTTTAATTTACTTTTAAACCTTCTACACATTTTCATGGCATCAAGTACTGGAAAAATGTACTTACAAGCCTAAAATAAAGGATTCAAAAATGGGAATTCCATACAAAGTTTAAGAAAAAGCCAGAACTTTGTTTATGTGAAAATTAGGGAAGGAACATATAACAGCTAACTTAAAATTATTTATCTCTACATAGGTATAAATATTGCAGGGATTATCTATTATGGAATGATTTTATGTAAAAAAAATGAAAACAGAAAAAAAAAAAAAGGCTTAGACAAGTTTCTTTTTAGAGTCAACACATCAGTAACACATATTAGTGCAAATAATAGCAACACATTTTGGAATGACTGATTACTTCTACCATGAAGTTCACATGATACTTTAGGAGTAACATTGATTTATTGCAAGTAATGGCACAAAGATGCTTCTCCACACTTGCTGCTTCTTCCATTATTTGTTGCAGCTACAAATCTGGACCACCAATGCATCAGGAGAGTCTTAAGTGACATGGTAAGTAGAAAAGTTTCTACATTTTTAGAAATCAGAATCGTCTCTCCTTATTCAAGATGACCATCATCATTAAATCCTATTCAGCCTTAAAATCTGCACTAGTTTTTAACAGTATAAAGGTATATTCTGGGCTGAGGGGATAAAAATACAACCAGAAAAAAAATGCACATTAGAAAGGATTGACTCTCATTACTTGTTGGACTTCACTGAGTACTGAAGTGCATAAAAATACATAATATGCATTTTGACCGAATTTCCACTTTAATGAATTTTAAATTTAAGTTGATATTACAGATTAGTAAGATCATTCTAAAAATAATCTTTATATTTTTTAGTTCCTCTAGCCAAAAATCAGGCTTTTAAAGTTAAGCACTGCCACTCTTATAGTATCCTAAGACAAGAGCAGATTATTCACTGTAGTGTATAAAGTTTCAGATGCTGCAGCAGTCCTACCTTACTAGTCAATAAGGCATTATCATTTGCTTCAGAAACAATGCAATGGCACAGGAATTAAGTTAAATATAATGAAGCTATCAGTTCCTGTTCTTGAAATTCTGACTTAGTTCAGGCCTTTCAACTTTCTTTATGCATAAGTCCTAAAAGGCCAAATTCTGCAAACAGCTGATACAAATCACTGCTGGGTTGAGTAGTGTTTACTAAATATTCATTAATTTAAATAATATTTTTGTGCAACAATAGACAAAAGATTGAGGATAACTCTAAAAATTAAGCAAAGACCCTTGAGGGAAGTACAATATATTTCCTCAAGTTGTTCAGACATCATCCCATTAAATTAGTATTAAAGTGCTTTATAACTACATACAGAATCCTTCTGCCTCTATGCAATTATCACACTTGCTCATTCCTGCAAATTTCCTATTTGTATAAATGCAAAGTACCAGCAGCCAAATTCCTTGTATGTACCATAATCTCATGCAGGTCCAGTGTTTAGGCTCTTCCTTTATAAAATGAAGCAGCTGTACAAACATGCCAGCTTTCCTCACCCTAATATTCCTGCAGTATGATGAGGCCAGCTGAAGATACAGCCTCGGCTTCATCGTATTTTCATATTCCAGGTCACAGGTTTGTCTGAAGTCAGACACAATATCTAAGAGAAGAAGGCAGTACTTGCCCAGATGAGGAGAGTTACCACCCTGTGAATCAATGTGTGAATGTACAGCACACTTGTTCTTCACCAAATCTGTGGGTGGGCACACACAGCGAGCTCCTCACACGCCCGGTGCAAACCTGCTGCCTGCTCTGCACAGGGGGAGCCATCTGACACTTCCCTCCTGCAGTGTGATATTCCTGCACTGGGATATTCCTGCCATGCTGTCAGGGACATTCACACCAGCGCTGACTGTGCACCAACCTCTCCTCTCAGGCAAGTGTGCAGAGTAAAGCACAGAAAAGTCTGCCTGGGCATTTGTTCAGCAGCAGAACAGATGCAGTTTGCAGACACCTGGTGAGCGAGGCCTTAGAAAAACGTGGTACTTTCTGCATGAGCACCTACACAGGTTGTAAGTGCTTTAAAAATTGCACATGGGTTTGTCTGAATCCACAGTTCCCACGCAGGCAAGTTCTCTGTGAAATTTCTGAAGCTGCACTGTGTTACCTTCATGCAAGTTAAGGAGGAAAAAAGCACATCATGTACTCCTCTAACTTACTAATCACTGCTACCATAGCTGTGGAGAACTCTGCCTATCGTGCCTTGTGTGCTATTAAGGATTCTTGAGAGTATACACACACATAACTAGACTTGTAACATATAGAGGAGTCCACTTCAAAAATAGACTTAACTTATGCAAATAATGCATACAGCACGTCTTAGATTTCAGAAGCAAACTTCAAGCTGTAGTTGGTTTTAAATATCAAAAGGCACTATAAACACAGTTTTAATCAGAAATTATTTGATTGATTGATTGATTGATTGATTTAAAATATCATTTTAATGTGATCCAAAAGCCCCAGACTCACAATTTCAATTTAAAGTTTAGAACTCTTGAAATACAAAGAAAAATTTTTAAGTTACTATCAGAGTAAGATGAGTTCCCAGCTTTTGTTTGCTGTGAATGCTTAAAGATTAGCTTTGACAAATTTCTGACGTACTTTCAAATAAGTAAATATCTCAGCAGGTGGTTAAAGATTAAAGTAATCAAATTGTAGCCCTACTATTACTTGATAATAAAATATTACAGCTAACTGATTTGTACTTAACTATATGGAAAAATGGCACTCAAATTACCATCTTCACAGACACTTTGTAAGATATTGTGATTATTTCATTTAAAACTCCATGTAACAGAGACCAGGATTCACTGGTCTGAAGCTAGCTATCAACAGACTCAGGAAGAACACTGATCACAAATGATTCTCTGCCATCCTGAATAATTTTCAGGGCTACAGGCTGCTGCACTTTCATAGCAGAACTTTTTTAGGACATATATGAGTGCCTTTTTCAGAGGTACACAGGAAGGCCAATGGCACTTGAAGGTCTATTAAGAAGCCTGTATGTGTTAAGGGTTTAATTGCTGGAAGGGGAAGGGGGCCAGGGGTCTGTTTAGAAACAAAGTTACTTATTTTTTTTTAAATGATCCACCTTCTACTCTGCTTTCCAGGTACTTGTCCAATTCTGCCTCTCTTTTCACCGCCTCTGGTGATACCTTTGGTGCATTCGGAAAACAGATCAATATCACACTCATGTTGTCTCGACTTCCCTGGTGGAAAAGAAAAAATGATTTGAGAAATATATACATACCAGGCTAAACACAGATCAAAGCATTCTAAACACAGAAATTCACAAATCACATGGTATCAGAATCCAACTTTCACTATTATGGATTAATATTATCATCAGAATTAATCTCCCTGTACCCCTTACAGAATTCCAGGCCCATTCATTCAGTACAACTCTCAAGTCATTGTTTTTTCCTCTTTTATGGTCTGAAGACTACATGGAGTCAGTTGCAGACACCCCATTGTCATCTAAAAACTGACATTAGTAGTGAGTGATATATAATTACAAAGTTGTGTTCCATCCAAGCATTTGGGGGAAACAGCTGAATGGGTGAACAAAACCATTACTGTTCAAAAGCACTAATCAGGAAGGTGCTGAATTCAGACAGTGCTTCCACCAAAAATCACAACTATTAGATTTTTTCTTCTCCTTTTCATTTAAAACAAGAAAAGTTGCAAGTGAGAGAATTTGTTAGAAAACCAGCCATAAGGTACCCAGGTCTTTGCAAAAAATGTTTACATTTAAAACTGCAAATAAAGGAACCTCAATACTTGAATATTTAAAAATACAAACATATTCTGCTTATGCAAAGTAATTGTTTGGTTTACCTTCAATACCCCTGTGCTTTGGCTACAAACCTGAATCCATAGGCTTAACTTTTAACACTAATTAACTCCACTGATATCAGCAAGATCAAGAACAAGCCAGTGTGCAGAACAACAGTATATAGGTATGGGGAGGTGCTGACAGTTGGCTCCTGCAAAGTTTACAGCATCCACAAGCCACTGTTCCTTTACTGGTATTTGTTTTTAGGATTACCAAACAAAAAAATGTAAACAAAAATATAACCATTATCAATTTGCCGAGGTGTTGGAAAGCAATGACAATTTTCCAGATGGGAAACAATGACTTTGTTAGCCATGTGGGAAGAATGGGATATTGTCTTTAGAAAAATGTTGGCTTTTTTACTCTATGACTTCCAGTTTACCTTTGCAAAGTATCAAGCTATGAAACTCAGTAACTGCATGACACTGCAACTTATTAATACAAAGTAGAAGTTAATGCAAAGTTACATAGTTTTGTTAAACCTAATAGTTTCATCTTCTACTTGAGCTGTACAACACAACAGTGAAGAAGAAATACAGTAATTAAACCAAAATAAAAACTAACTTAGGAAGCCAGGTCTTCTAAATATGAAGTCAAGGTTCATTGATTCTGCATTTATCTTGATGTAAGTATGACAGTAATGCTACTACTATGTGCCCAAGAAAGCAGGGGAACATGAGGAAGAGGAAAAATACTCTCTAGCCTGATTAAGTCTTAAGAGTTAAGGTTTTGTAAAGCATGTTATGAAACAGAAAAGGGCAGATATTGTCTTCAGCTTGCCCATAAATTCCCATCAACTTCTACTTTTCCACTGATCACAGTTTATCTGTACATGATTATAACCTCTCAATTAACCAAAACCACCCAGAAAAACATTGCTTCTATTGTGTATTCCTTCCCCCTCTGTCCTCATTTTTGTAGGAAACATGGTCATCACTGTGAAAGTCATGTTACCATAAACCATTGAATATTTATAAACTGGAAGCAAAGTTAATAATAACTTGTTCATAAACTTCTAATAGTGAAAACACAGTAAACTCCTTCTCTCAAGTCTGGCTACCTTGTACAAGCAGGTGTCAACTATCTCATTGCAAACTTTCTCAAGGTCATCAGTGACTTCAAGTCTGGATCTTACAAAGTCACACAGCTCTTCATTTCCCATAACATCCCAGATACCGTCGCAAGCCAGGATGATGAACTGATCATCTTCTTCTGATCTCTCAATTTCATAAACTTCAGGCTCTGGTGAGACCAGCTGTTCTGTAGGACCTTTCCCATGGACACATTTGTAATCAAAGTCCCCAAGTGCCCTTGAAACAGCAAGGGAGCCATTCACACGCTGAATCATTACAGAGCCACCTGCATTCTGTATACGCTCCTTCTCCAGGGGGTTACTTGGTTTGTGATCCTGTGTGAAGAAGTGAACCTTCCTGTTTCGACAGAGCAAACCTCTTGAGTCTCCACAGTTGATGAAGTATGTGTGTTGGGGAGAAATCATGACACCCACAGCTGTTGACCCACTTCTGTCTGCGCCATGCTTCTTCTCGGAGATGACTCTCATGTGTTCATCAATTTGCAGAAAACCTGTTCTGATGCCGCACTTTACACTTTCCACAGATGGTGGCCCATCCGGCCCTTTAAAATCCTGGTTGCTCGTGATGTGATCTAATAAATGCTCACAGCAGTACTTGGCAACCTGTGATCCAGCGTGCCCATCATAGACAGCGAAAAAGGACCATCCATCAAGTCCATTTGGCAAACCAATCACAGCCGTGTGTGCATCCTCCATTTCCACACGCCAGCCTTGCATACTGCTCAGACCATAACGCAGCCCGTTCCCCTGCCCCTGGGCATTATGCTTCTCCATCTTTGGCTTGTCTAAAAATGCTCCCATGGTGACCTCCCTTCAGTTCTACAACAGAGAAAAAATAAAAAAAAAGGATTATTAAGGTATTTCTTAAACATCTCATTTAAAAATTGTTGGAAGACATTAAATAATGATACAAGTAATGTTAAGATGATCAAAATACAAAGCCATAAAGCTGATTTTTCTGTGTCTCCAGTCAAATTTGCATTGCTTTCATCTAATTTAAACAAGGACACTACTACAAGCTGAACTGCACTTTTCATATTTTTGTATTTTCAGCTGTTTTACTTGAAAAATTTATATTCACTGTCATTCATGGTTTTGACAAAAGCCTGGAATAGAACTATGTATGAAACCAGTTTCAAAGAGGACTTGTTAACTGGCATGCATCTGAATGGCTGTTCCCTGCAGCTACTGAGCCATGAAAGAGTTCAATGTTTCCAGGACACCGGCATTCCCCAGATCCCTACCTGCTGGCCACAAATTCCTGCTAACAATGCTTTTCTGGTAGTGATAAGAAAATGAAAACAAACTGATTAGGTTTTTTCTTTGCAAGAAGGGGATTTCAGGGTTTTTTGGGTTTGGTTGTTACTTTATTTTTTTTTTTAACAGATAAATTATAAGAATGACCAAGAGGATGCCAGAGTCTGCATAAAGGAAAAAGCAACACTGGATAAACTAGCAGCAGGACTGGGAAGGAACAGAGCAGCTGTCCCTTCAGGCAGCAGTAAGCCATTAGTTTGGCTCAGCCATCTTGTGAAAGCTCATCCTTAGATTTTCGGTTAAATTACGCAGCAGCTTCTCAGATGTCTGTGCTGCAGATTTACTTAAAACCCTCATGTATTCATGCCTCACTGGAAGACAACTGCCCCTGACAAGTCTGATGAAATCTGTTTGGAAATAAAATCACACGTATTGTATACTCTTGTGTGAATCAAGATTCAGGCCAGACCCATACACTGCACACCCTCCTCCTTGGGATGTGATGCAGCAAATATTCATGCTTAACAGAATAAGAGTTATACTTGCAGGCAGTGTAAACTGACTGGTTTATCTTCATGGTTTTCACACCCTAACCAACCAACCCACCCTTCTAATCCACATCACTTTATTTGTGCACTCATTATTAAAAAATCATACAAAATAGGTCACACATTTTACATACTTGCAAATTATGCCTTGGGAAGCATCAAAGAATCTGCAAATCACTGTTATACAATACAAAGTACTGGAACAAAACTATGAGCTTCACCATTTGAAGACTGTGGACAAAAATTAGCTGTGAAAAGAACCTAAGAAACAGATTTTATCTAAGGCCCCAACTAACAGCTGCACTAGCAGAAGAGTCAGTACACCAGGGGTTATAGAAATGTTAAACTTGACCATGGAATATATCTGACCACTTTTCTAAGTGACAACATCACCTTTCTATAGCATGCTTTTATTGCAATACAGCATCAGCCACTAGTGACACCATATATCCAACAAAGCTCTTCACACTGTCTCTTCCAGCCACTGTCAACCTTTCTGAAACATCTGTGTTAGAATAAACAGTCAAGGAATGTTTATATTTGATCTCACCACAACAGTGATTCAAATGTGCGGCATGGGGACTGGTTATGCACTCTTTGGCTCACATGCTTTGGTAACAAAAACAAAACACATACTTCAGCTGTATGGGGATGGCAGCAGTGATTCACCTCTGCTTCCCCTCACCCCAAACCCTGCTCTGGAGCTCTGCCTCTTAAGTGAACACAAAATACTGATGCCCAAGCAAGCTGTAAGTAACCAACAAAACAGAGTGTGCACAGTGTGTCTTGTGTCCCAAGTACAGGCAGGAGGTTCACATTACTGCAGTTGCTAGGAAAAATACACGACTTAAGACTTTTTTATCTTCACATGCAACTCTAGTGAAGTCAGAGTGATCAAAATATTACAGAATGCTGCTATAAATCACATGGGGAATTATTTTGCTGAATAATACTTTTTATTCATTCTACGATAGGAGCAGAGTTTAACACTGAATGCTCTCTTTGTTGAGGAGATCATTAAACAGAATGCAGATATTCCAACTTTTTCACCTTAATTTAGAGTGCAAAAAGCAGAAACTACCCCGCAAATATATTTTTGTGAGGTATTTGACATTATTGCTCTATTTAAAATAAAACAGAAAAACATTAAGAACAGGATACAGTTACAGCGATCACAAACACTGTCAAAATTTGGACTAAAAAGAGCCATTTTTCTCCTAATCTCTCACTTCAGTATGTATACAACATTCAGAGCTGTGCTTTGTAAACTGTCTTGCTCAGTAGTTTCTCATGTAAATTACAAATATCTACAGACAGTCTGTGTGAAGTTCTAACAACTACAGAACTGCTAACACACCTTCTAAGTTAACAAATCACTCTCCGTTTAAATACCAAATTGCCTTATCCCTTCCCAGAAGACAATCTGAAAGCTGGTGGTCTTTTAAGCTAATAAGCTTTGTAGGTGAGATGTTGATCCAGGATCCGGGGTGAGAGTTGCCCACTATGGATGAGAATACAGCTGGGCAAAAGGAAAACCATAATGTGGTTTTCAAAAAAAAAAAATCTTCAGAAATTGCCCACAGCATGAAGTGATCCCCCTCTGAGAAGTGCAATAACAGACTGCAGTTGTCTTCCCTGCCACACTCCAGCTAACCAGACTTTCACCAGAATAACAGTCTAAACCTGCAGGAGAATAGGCCAGGTTTTCAAAATTCTCAATGTATCTGCAGAAAAAGTATTGTTTACTTGTGGATAGGATGAATGTGCCAGACCTTTAGGTTTTTTCCAGAATTTCAATTCTCATTCAAAGAAAATTAAGTTAAAACGGACAAATCTGTAAATTCTGATGAATTGAAGACTACCTGCTACTTCTCCCACAATACCCTTAATGTGTAGACAAAACCTGAAGAATTTCAAGAGTCTTAGCTATGAACAAGAAGAATCTTAGTTTTACAAGAAGGGATGGACACACATAGAGAAATGCTAACATAAGAAAGCCATGCCTCCTTCCTACTAAGAGACCTTTTAGACCTGTTTTTGAGTCCATATCTATGGAAACATTTTTCACACACCAGTGTCTACCTAAATTATGAGCACATTTGTCATTCTTTGATGAGGTGCTTTGTGCACTACAGTGACTGAGTTGGAATGACACCTTTGGTTAAGCACATAACTCTGTATGCGAATCTGATTAACCTATAGCAATGCAAGTGCCCAAGTTACAGCATGACTTTGTTATATAAAACACAGACCCAGAACAGACTGTATGCAATGCATGCAATACATAAAACAGATCCTGAACATGGCTTAACTCAGCCTCTCTTTATGTCTTTAGTCATCTTTCTTAAGAGAAGCCCTCATTTTATGATGGGCTCCTCTTAATAATTTATTTTCTTCCCCTCTTAATAATTTGTTTATTCTCCAAATAATTTTACTATCTTAATCTAGTCACACATTTCTACAATCATGTCAGAAAACTGCAGCCTCATGGCAGGAGGCAACAGATCCTCTACTCTTGAAGAATCAACTTTTGGGATGCTTTGAATGGTGCACATATGTACTGAAGGAAGCAAATATTCTTCCTATTAAAGGCAAAGTAAGAGAAAAGGCATCTTAATCATGAAGTTTAGCGGCAAACATACACCACCTTTTTTTTTTCTTTAAAGAAGGACCATTCTGAACAGTACTGTAAGGGTGGTGCCTTGTAAAAAGGTCAGAAGTGCAACATTTTCTTCATAAATGGTGATTTTCACACATGATCTGGTGCTACAAATGCAAAGCCATCAGCCAAGCAAGCTTCAATTTTAATCTAAAATGATTCTTGGATCACCAACTTCCATTAGTTTTGAGTCCTAAAAGAGAAGAGCTTTTTGCAACCAAAGTTTCTGGATTTTGGCTCTGAGCAACAGACAGGCATTTGAACAAAGCTTGGTGTGTAAATGGACCCCTGTGAACAGAAATGAATGTGCAGGGGGTGCATCTCTGCATCTACAAGTGCATTTTAACCATGATTTCTGGAGCACTGGTTTTGTAGAGGTCAAACTGAAGGACAGCCTCTACAGCAAGTGCACAAAAAATTCAAGTTGGAGTTTGTAGACAAAAAAGTAAGAATACTGTACACGGCCTAGGAAAATCAACACAAATAAGAAGATCTTGGATAAAACACAAGAGTGCCAAAATTCAAAGGACTGCAGCATTAGAAACAAAACTGAACTAATGAATGGAGCACGCCAAAGAGTCAGTAGCTAAACTCCTTGAAAGTAGATGCAACTGGAGAACAGAGTGGCAAAGAAAAAGGAGGGTAATTAGTATACCAGGCCATGGACAACCATGGACAACCACAGATACATCACTGGAATGCATGAAATCTCTTTGCCCCTTCATTTGTTTCTCAAATTGTGCTATCCAGGCAGCACAACTGTAATGCTTTCTGCTACACAGGAAAATAAATTTTACTGTTTTGCTATTTGCTTGTTCATTTGCTGAAGATTCAAATGAAGATAAGCCCTAAATTATTCACAAAGGACAGTTAATGCAATTCCACACAACCCTACAGAAATACAAATTTATTTTTCCAAAGAATTTGAACAAAGATTTGATCGTTTTGTCCAAGAAAACTAACCACCCCCATCTGAAACTTTCACTTGAACTACATGTAAATTAATAATCCTTTTTAAACAATGCTCAAGTTGTATTCATTCCACTAGGATAAGCTGCTTACATGAACCACAGTGAAGTCACAGGCACTTGTTCTAAGCTGAGAAATACCCCCACACTCCAATTTCCTGGAACAATTCTCTCAGTGACATTACACCCCCTGTGTTGTAATGAGAGCCACAGAGAAAGATTACAACCTTTACTTGAACTACAGGACACAGAGCAAGTCACCAAATTATACAGACTGCTACTGACTAGAAAAAGGGCGTTTGTTCCCTTCAACTCCAGCCTGATGTGCAGTACTTTTTCCTCTGCCTTAAGCAGGCTGGATGCAGTAGCAGACAGCATGTAATGGTGTAAACGTGGAAACATTTTCAGAAGTTACAGCCTCTTGAATGAAAAACTGACAGTACATACTGGATGCTCCAAATCAATTAATTTTAACAAACAACATGTCAGAGAACATCCCAGGGATCGGAAGAATGACTAAAATAAAACAGAACACGCAGATGAGGAGACATAATTACACCACAGTCATGGGCTGAATGAAGTCATGAAAAAGCTTCTTGCCAATGAAACTATTTAAAAACTATTGGAGGCTGTATGACTGAGTTCTGGCACTCACGGTTTGAAACATCAATAAAACACCAAAAAATTACAGTTGATGTTTCTGAATGTGTACCTTCAGACACAGACACATGGCCAGCTAGGAGATGTGAACTGCTTATGAAAAAAAAGTAAAAGAAATAAAAGACAGAAGTGAGGCTATTTCAATAAACACAGACTAACCCACCATTTCCCCACCAGAACATTTGTTTCTTGGGGATGCAACTGTAGTCTGTGTTATATTTCAGCAAGACAACTGCAAAAGGAAGAACATGAACTACCCACATGGGTAAGAAAATTTCTAGTAACATTAAGAACTTTTGAGTTAGGACAGATGTAGGAGCTATGGCTTGTGGCAGACAAAAAAAGCCAAAACAAAACAGAGGAAGCAAGTTAACAACTCTGTGTGTATGAAGGAAAGTATGAACTGTTCCAAACTTCCCCAACTTACCCTCCCTCTCTCCCAGTAATTAATATGCAACAATGATGGCTGTTACAATTTCACAGCACAGCAGAAAATACTAAATCAATGCACCTCTGATACAAACACCTATGAGCTCTGACCTTTTAATAACTGGTCCACAGGCACTGCCATTTCCCTGAGCTAAGCTGTTTGAAGAGCTGTTTTTTTAAAACATAACTTCTGCTTAAAATCCCTTCTCCTTGCTGACAGCCTTTCCAAATGCTTCCCTGTACTAAGCAGCAAAA
This sequence comes from Muscicapa striata striata, assembly GCA_030060385.1. Lineage (NCBI taxonomy): Eukaryota > Metazoa > Chordata > Aves > Passeriformes > Muscicapidae > Muscicapa > Muscicapa striata. Next base: position 567,410 of record JAREIS010000178.1, read on the forward strand.
TATTTTCTCCCACGTGGTGTGTATGGCAGGGCAGGTAGGATTTAGGAGAGGATTATTAAAGCCTTCTGGTACACAGAAGGTAACCATTTCTAAGTTAACACCCTTCCTCCAACAACATGTTTCAGCTTCTTCTTAAAACATTATTTTCTGCTCCTACCTACCTTTCTTGCAGACAACTAAACCTGTTCCAAGGTTAAATGAGAAGCTTCTCAATATGAGTGTATTTTGGCTGAGGTTCAAACTCTCTCCAGCAAAGACATGGGTAATCTGATTTTTGCAAAAGGAAGCCCTGGACATTGAAATAGATAATTCACCTCTAACAAATTGTTCCTTCAGAAGCTTGAAAGATGGTGATACAGTCTCAAGAATTCTTCATGGAGTCAATTTTGCAGTCTGGTCAGTTATGGAAGAAACTAAGTTCTTTCCAGAATCACCAAGATCACTTGGGATGAAAAATCACTATACTGATTCTGAGAATGAATTATTCTGATTCTGGGAATGAAAGATCACTACATTGATTCTGAGAAGAGATACAACCTGCATCCACGAGTGCCAGTCACTCATCAGGATCCTAACATGACTGGCACCCTCAGAACATGATTAAGTATTCCTTGGCCCAGACAGAATTCTTGCCTCTTTCTAAACATCTGTACTACAAATTAGAAGTGGAAAGGCATAAGAGAAAAAAACACAGCAGCATCAAAGTACGAGCAGCCCAATCCCTATGAAAAACTATGTAGACAACCAAAATGGCACTAACAAGAACTATGAAAATCAATGAGGTAGCTCTGCATAAATTCATGTGCTGCTGTCTGAACAGCATGAGAATGAAAACGCCAAGGTCCTTGCCTGAAAGCATTAATAAGCAGAAAACATGCCCATGCTGGTGCTGAGTTCAGCACCTTTCTGGTTATACTTCATTTTCCAAAGATTTCTTACTTGGAAGTGTTGGAAGATAAACAAAAGACACTCATTTTAGACAAAAAGCTTAGACAACTGCTTTGTTAATAGTGCAGAAATTCCTACAGGCTCCAGCCAAAATTCAAGAGTCCCATTGAAAGCAACAGAAAAAAAGAACTGGAAGACCCAAGGAAGCTGCAGTCTGTGTAGACAGAACTTGAGAGAAAGAAATGCCTTGCTTGAGTTTATGTATCAATGAAATGCAGTAAGATTCAAATTTTTTGAAAGAACAAGGCAAACAAGTGAATTTAAGGATTCCAACCAAGCTGCTCATGACAGAAGGAATACACAGAGCTCCACAGACATTCCAACAGAACTCCACACAGCAACAGCCTCACCACAAAGAAAACATGGGTGAAAAGGAAACTGAAAGAGACAACCCAGAAGAATGGAGCTATAGTAAGTCATAAAAGTTGAATTACAATTTTTTCCAGTATTTGTAATACCACGAGTGCTCTGCCACTGTCATTTCTCATCACAGGAGATCATTTCCCCACTCCTAAACATTGTGGGCCTAACTAAAAATTCCTACATGAGTACAAGCCACTTAAGAGTGCAAGAATTTAATAAATCTGAACATATCAAATAATTCAAATAATACCTAAAACCCCTCTTTTCTTTAAATTTCTTTTTTTGGATCTCTTATTTACAGCTTCAAGTCTCAATATCTTCATTCACTGTCACTTTTACCAATCAAACAATACCTGCTAAAAAAAAAAAGTTAAAGATTCACAGAGGAATGTTTTCTTTAGAGGAAGGCTCACATAATCCCACTGCTATTTCTGTGTCAAAGGAAAAAAAACTAATCTAACCCAAAAAAAAGCATTTGCTTTTTTTATCAAGTTCAGCTAAACCTATTCAGAAAAATTAAGACAACTGGGGAGTCCAAGCCCATCCTGCCCTTCCCAAAAAAGTGAAGATATTGGGTAAAGAGCCTCAGAATGGCTTTTGTCCATGACTACTCTGGTTGTTCAAATGCAACAGGAGTGAAGTCAAGCTACTGCCAATTTGTCTCTGTCAGTGTTTTAGCTAAGTGTTAAAATAAACCAGGAAAAATGCTCCACGGAAAAAGGTCCCACTGAGACTCCAAAAACAAAGTGAGGCTCAAATAACAATAATTTAAAAATCGACAAAACAGCAACTGTATTAACTGAACTATTCCTGAAATTTGGGAAAAAATTTACACTCTCAGTCACTCTCAGTTCAGGAAACTATCATTTTTTTACAGTGATATTGTTTGTTGCCTGTGGTAATGTGTACAAATTCTTACCCCACCTTCCCTCTGTTGTATTGTTGCACTGATAACCTCATCACAAATATCTTAAAAATTTAGTTAATACAGTCCTATATATTTCAAGAAAACTGAACACATGGAATCATCCCTCTACATGCTCTTTAATTTCTCCTCTGTGTTTCTAGTTGCTCACCAATGTCACTGCTCCTTTTAAAAATTAATTATTTAAAACTTTCAAACTTCAGATCTTCCTAACTTCAACAAGAAGCACCAGCCAACTATAAATTGCTCTCATGAGCAATTTATTTTAACCATATATCAGAATGAAACCAATTTATTTTACCACTATGGCAGAAAAGTGAAAATAAAGTTTATACAGATCGAGCTTGGGAGTAAAATAAAAATAAACTGTTTTGAGAAAACACAACCAGTATGCGTGTGCCCAATAATTAGAAGATGATGTTTGCATGAAGGCCCCAAAACTTCCTGTTTAGTCAAACACTCAATATTATGAAATAATACACAAACAATTTCCCAGACCCTTCACTTTACATGAAAACATATGTGGGGTTCTAATCTCAGCAACATTAACACTATTCTGGTGAGGATATAGGAAAAGCAGCATATAGGAGAGACTTGAAACCTGATGACTACACATGGGAATAAAATGGCAATAAAATAGGAAATGTTCTGAAGTTACAGCTGTAACCTGGCTTTGCTTGTGAGGAAATGACATCAAAACTATGCCAGAAGCACATTAAGACCTGGAAGTCAAATCCTCAAAGCTTAGGAAAAGCTGGAGTTTGCTCATTTGTACACACACAGAGCTTTTATTTACAAAGCTATTTCGCCCTCACATCCCCAGCATTCCTATCTCATTAAGAGAACACGAACAGAGGGTGACTGCTGCAATAAAAAAGATTTTTCACCTAAGACTATATAAAAACATAAAAAAGAAACCAATGAAAAAAACAACCCTATTGTTCTTAGCCTTTTATGCAGACACAAGCTTTCAGGACAGAAGGCTCTCCCCTGAGGGACACACTGATTGCCAAGTTCACTTCTATCACTACCAGCAAAGGGGTGATTTGCCCATGATAAACCAGGCAGTAAAGGTGCTCTTCTCATTCCAAACTAGAGTTCTGCTCTAAACATTCTGGTCACTTAATGAGGACATTGTTAAATTCACCTGTTCTTCAAAAATCAAAGCAGTGCTAATGCCAGAACTTCCTAAGCTTACAGGGCCTTGCTCTGCAATCTCAGAATGGTTTTTTACAGAGAGCAGCAGCAGTTGATTTTTAACAAGGGTCTGTCCAAATACTTACTGTAATAGACTGAGGGAACTAGAAAATTATTTACTGACAGCAACTGATTCTTTCTTCATTAAATTTTCCTACAATTTAATGCTAGCTGCTTAACCGCCCACATTTTTCCACATTCTGCACTCCTTTCCAAAGACTGGGTTTTACTTAACAGCTGGAGAATTCCTTAAACTCATCTCCAAACAAAAAGAGCTCAGGCACAGTTCACACAGTTCTTGTGGCTACTGCATTTTAGGGCATTTCCAAGGAAAAAATACCACAGAACTTAAGGGACAAATAGCTATGATATATGGTCAAGAAGAATACAAGCTACCAGTTGAATTTCAGATGACAAGCAGAGTTGGCAGTATAAATAAATTGCACACATAAGATACAGAAAATCCTTGAAGTTACAGCTGAGACCCAAATATGAGAGCACATTTCATTCTCTAGGTCACAATCCAGCAAGGCATTTAAGATGAGAGCAACATCACAGATCTGAGTAGTCCCACAGAATTCAGCTGCACATGGCGTATCACCATAAGCACACTGAAGTGCTTTGCTTTATTTAAACTGCAGCTATCAAAATACAAGTCATGTTACACTTGAGTTTGTTTGGTTTGTAAATTATTATCTTAGAAGACTTTAGAGACCTTTTTATCTAGCAAAATATTCTTAGTTTTGAGAACTAACCTGTTAGCAATGAAGGGGCTAATGTACTTTTTTCCTCTCTCTGTAAACTGCATTTCTCTATATTTCAATATTGAAACATGGTTAACCAGTTTTGCTTTTTCCTTTGTAGCACTCTTAGATGCTCTTTTGATATACATACTGCTATAAAGTTTACACTCTAAATGGCAGAAGTGTACTTCATTTGAACTGTCAGTGAAAAAAAGTTTTTATTCCGTTGTTTTAGTCACATATAAACACCTTTTGAGAAGAGCTGTTCAAAAAAATCTGAGCAACTGTTTCATGTATTTATAAACACACTGTTATGTAGACTCCAACAAGCAGCTGAAATATCCATCAGTGAATTGTACTGGTATTTGTGTTTAAACACAAACAAAATAAATAAGAAAAAAGATAGCAACTTGACAGAAATCTGTAACTTAGTATGTGGTTTAACACAGAGCAGAGTTTAGCAGACAAATACAGAAAAGCAGACCTTGAGCAGTGGTTTAACACCAGTGGTTACTGCCTCTACCCAGGAACAGAAATCAGCCTATTCATTCCATGGTATCACACTTGCTTTCTCCTCCTGCCCTGATTACAATTCCCTTGGTCTACGCATTCTTCCCAGTCTTAAAAGCCAAGTTGTTTCTCTAGAAATAATAAATCTTAATAAATGATAAATTGTTCTTTCACAGACAGAGAGCAACATAAAGAAGCTACAGGTACAAAATGTTATCTCCACTGTGATGTGCACCACATCATGGCTCAAATATGTGAATCCGCCTTTAAAAATATTTTTTAGCTCTGGTGAATGGAATGTACATAAAATGCCATAAAATGCACATTCATGTACATTCCCTGGATCTTCTAAATATCTTAAGAACACTGTCATTTTTTCAGGGATTACATATTGTATACACAGACTTGATACTTTGCATTTGCCATTCATTCAATGAAGAGGATTGTAGTTAAGCATGTGTAAATGTTACAGAAGTTACTTCTTATCCTAGTATTCTAAACTGAATTTTGGATCATGTGATTAAAACTACAGATATTATTAAGAGTTCAGCAACCAAGTATTATCCAAAAAGAGATTAATTTCCAAAAGAACAAATGAGACTACAGGTTGTGTCATTCAGAAAGAAACAGATGATACGTCAATTTTTTAAAATAAAAAACTAAAAGTCAAGTATGATTTATGAGAAAAGAGAAGCAACAATTTATTGTCTTAACTTCAAACATTACTACTATGCAAGTCTTAAAAAAGTCTCTGGTTTGCAGAGGCAAAATGAAAACAGTTATTTTACAGTACTTCCCATTCTAAAACTTGTTTATTTATTAGCACAACCTGCATCATTCCATTACTTAATTGCAATGCCGTTCTGCTTATCCAATTACATAAGTATTTTATACATCAGAATAGACCTGAACATGTAAAAATTAAGCCAACAGCAATGCCAACATTTCAGTAAGAAATATGCTATTCTTAAATTATTTATATTTAGATCATCTTGTGAAAGCAGCTGCTTTATGTTCCCTAGTTCCACTAAAAACAAAAAGTGCAATAAGATCTCTATTGACAGCTGCATTCAAAAACATACCAGTTACATAAGTTCACAAATTATACTATGCCAGAGTTAAATATCTAAGCATTTTAACAACAGTTCTCAAAATGCTATCTCAGCAAGAATGACTCAACTCCACTGTACAAGCTGCACTCCAGATAAGAGGCAACCAGCTCGATTTTACAGAAAAAAAAAAAAAAAACAAAAAAACCCCAAAAAAACCCCCAAAAAACAAAAAACAACTTTTTAGTATTCTGCTTTAATTCAAACTGCTCTGAGTGAGATCTGCTTGCTTGGACCTGCAGGCTTTGCCATTCATTTGGCATTTCCATCTCTCCTTGCTTTCAACAAAAGTATCCCAAGCATACCTACAGACAGTTAAGGAAATACTTGGAAAACAGGTATAGTTTTCTACTGTACCTCCAGGGGAGAGATTTACCTGACAACCACCAAGCAGAGGACTAAACCTGTAAACCAGAACTAGGCCCTGCCTATGAGAAAAACATGGCTATGCCAGCAGAGAGTGAGAGGACAGACAAATTCTCTCCATGTTTATCCAAGGATTTTAACAGAGATCTCTGTGAGGAAAACAGTAATAACTGGCACGATGCACCAGTAAGTCTTTTAGCCCAGTCTCATATATAAAAGGGAGACCCAGAAAGGCCTGGGAGTGAAAACTTTAGGAGCAGCTAATGCTGGTGCACCAATCCAAGCTGCTGTCCTTTAACATCTTCCCTTTGAAGACTATTGTGATTGGATAAGTAGAGTGCAAAACTTCCCTGGCCCACGTTTTCTCTGATGCTACTCACAGAAGAAACTATGAATAGCAACAGATGCAAAGCTATCAGAGAAGAAATGCGGCTAGAAATTACACAATTCTTGATCATTTGGCAACTCACTCAGAGTCCTGAGTAACAGCAGCCATTCAGCCTTAATTCCACCAGTACTTCACAAAACCTGCTTCAGCCACCTAATCACTGAAACAGCTCAGGAAAGTGCTACAAGGGCTCATATTTGGAAATTAGTTTCCTAGAATCACAAGAGTTAGAACTTCTACTTTATAAATTGATTCTGCTTACTCTGATGCCAAATATCACAATCTAAGGAAAACATACCACCTACCTTCTTTCCAGCTACTGCTCTTGTGATTTAGAACTGTCTTCTGCTTAAAAAAATAAAAATAAAATTTCCTTTGGATGAAATACCTTAGGGACCTTAAGGTTACCAGAGAGGCCAACCCAGTGCCCAGCACTTTCCTATTTGACAGAAGGTACAGCTCAAAAATTTCTAAGTGCTACTGTAAACTTAAACATTAGTTCTGTAATCACAAAATTTTGCCATCCACATGGCAACACTAAGAAATATTTTAATCGTACCAAGTAAATACAGAAACATATCGAACAAATGTCTGCAAATCAATTCTCCTGAAACTGTCAACCTCTAGCCTGTCTTAATGTTGTATCACAGCCACTAGAATACAATCTAATGTAACAAAAAGGCCAGATGTATGCTCGGAACCTCTGGCATTTCACACGCAAGCCCAATTACCCAGCACATCACCGCACAACTTTCTCACTGAGGACAGCATTTTCTTCCATGGACTTTTACCACGCACGCCGTGACAGATCACAGATCGTCAGCGCAACCTTTGCTCACGACATTGTTTTCAAAGGCACCGAAATCTCTCAAACTTTAAACGCCCGAAAGGCGTTGGCGAGTGAAAGCCGCCCGCTGCATCACAATGTCACTATTTGGGGAGCGCTCGATGCTCCGACCCTCGCCAGGGTGGGGTGCTTTATAAATAGATGCGTGTTGTCTTTTCCTCCCCCAGTCAGCGCCGTGCCCCAAGCGTTTGGGTGGCGATAGGAGAGGAGGCTGTTTATAGCCTTTATTAAATGAACTCTGGGCGAGGAAAGGAGGGGGCAGGGAGAAAGGGAAAGCTGCTGCTCCTACCTGCGCCAGGCCCAGAGCCCGCTGCTCACCCTCCCCGCGCCGTGCCCGGGGGGCTGCGGGGACACCCCCACCCTCAGCAGGCGCCTGCAATGCAGGGGCTGCGCAGGGGGCTCCGGGCAGCGGCATCCCAGCGGGATCGCTCCCCCCTTCCCCATCCATCTCCCTCCCTCCGGCCGCTCGACCCGCTCCCAGCCGTGCCGCCGGGGATGGCGCCGAGCTCCCGCGCTCTCCGCCGCCCCCGGTTGTTTACAGGCGCCGGGGCCCCGCAGCGCCCCGGCCCCGCCGCCCCCTCACCCCGCCCCGGCCCCGCACTGCGCAGCGCCACTTACCCCCGGCCGCGGCCTCGGCCTCGGCGCCGGCTGTGCGGGCAGGGCCGCGCTCCCGGCGGTGCGCGGGGAGAAGGGGAAGGAGGGGGACAAGGAGGAGGAGGAGAAGGAGGGGGCACCCGGCTGGCGGCCTCGCCTCAGCTCATTCACAGGGCGGCTCTGTGCCCAGGGGGAGCCCAGCGCTCATCTCGCCCCCGCCGCCGCCGCCGGCGCCCCTCCCGTCCCCGTCCCCCGCCCGAGCTGCTCCGCGCCCACCCGCGCAGCGGAGCGCCGGCCGCGGACGGACGGACGGACGGGCGGACACACGGACACACTCGCACTGCGCTGCCGCCGCCGCCCCTCTGCGCAGGCGCGCACGCCGCAGGAAGGGGAGGCGGGCGCGCGCGCGCCCCCGCGCCCTTTCCCTCCTCGCCGTCTCCTTCCCCCGTCAAAAAAAAAAAAAAAAAAAAAAAAAATTCAAATAATTAAAACGCCCCCTCCAAATAAAAAAAGCGACAAATGGAGCTTTTCAGGTGGGGAAAAAAAAAAAAAAAAAAAAATAAATTAAAAAGGCGGAAAAAAAAAAGCAGCACCCCGGCAGGGTACCCGGATGTCGGACGGAGCGGGGCCGTTACGGGTATTACATCACCCTCCGCCCCGGGTCCGCGCCGCGCGGGGCGGTGACGTCATCGGCCCCGCCCCTGCCCCTGAGGGGAGAGGCTGGCGCGAGAGCGGGGGGCGGGTGTTCCTCATCCCGATCCAAATGGCGAGCGCAGCCTCGAGCCGAGCCTCCATCCGAATCTCGATCCAAATCCCCATCCCGGTCCTGTTCCCGTTCCAGTCCGGATCCCGGTCCCGGTGCGGTGGCGGCAGAAGCTCGGCCCGCCTGAGGACGATGGAGCGCGCAGTGGGTCCCGAGGCGCTGACGGGATCAGCCTCGTCTTCCTCAATCACAGAATCATTTAGGTTGGAAACGATCTCCGGGATCATCGAGTCCAACCTATGACCCAACACCACCGTGTGAACCAGACCATGGCACTGAGGGCCGTGTCCAGTCATTCCCTAAGCACCGCCAGGGACGGTGATTCCATCACCTCCCTGGGCAGCCCATTCCAATGTCTAACCACCCTTTATATGAAGAAAATCCTCCCGATGTCCAACCTGAACGTCCCCTGGCACAGTTGTGGCTGTGTCCTCTAATCCTGAGGGACTGCCTGACTGGGAGCCCTGCAGGATCTCCCGGCTGGAAGAACAACCGCTGGCAAAATCAGCAGCGGATTACCAGTAATGAATGCATAATGGGTTTAATAATCCCACGGGTTTCAGCCCCCTTTGATGAGGGCTGGCCTGTGGACAAAAGACATGGGAGTGTGTTCATGAAGCGACTCCCCCAGCAGTCTGCGGGGAACAAATTGAGAGGAGAAGCTTTTAGACAAACCTCTCTTTTGTCTCAAGGAGGGGAGGAGGATGCTCAAGGAAGCTGCCGTGGGAGAGGGGTGATTCTGGGAGGAATGGTTTATTCCAGTAAGCCAGGGTTAAATCTCGTGGCTGGGGATTTCTGAGGTGGAGTGGGTGCCAGCAGGATTCAAGGGGAGGATTAGGAATGCACGGTAGCTCTGAGGATGTGAAGAAGGAATTGAATGGAGAGAGAGAGATGCTGAGGTCTGTGGAAGGTGAAGTGAGTGCTTGGCAAGGTTGTCTAGATAGTTTCCATCTTTAACAGTAATCACAGCAAACAGGCATATATTAATGGCTTTAAACTGAGAGTAGTTTTAGATTGGAAATTAAGAAGAAATTCTTTACTGCGAGGGTGTGAGGCTCTGGCACAGGCTGCCCAGAGAAGCTGTGGCTGCCCCATCCCTGGAAGTGTCCCAGACCAGGTTGGACAGGACTTGAAAGAACCTGGTGTAGTGGAAGGTGTCCCTGCTCTTGGCAGGAGGTTGGAACTGGGTGGTCTTTAAGGTCCTTTCCAAACCAAAGCATACCCTAAATGGAATATTCAGAGAGGGCTCCAATTGCAGGTTATGTTCCCACAGATAGCCATTAGTAGGGTTCATCAGTGACTGAGGGCAGTTTACAGCAAAACCCCGCCAGAGAGAGCTAAAAGAGTTGTGAAAAATACAAGGAGACCTCATCACTGTATGGCTTTCCTGTGATAGATAAACTGACAGTGTTTCTGTATGATTGCAGAATCTCCATTTCCCCTTGCTGCCTGTGGCTGGAGGGAATGTTTGGACCAGATCTCCCTGTATTCACCCTAATTGTGATCCTTATCACAATACTGAGCACTGCTCAGTAGTGCTCAATGTTCTGGTAACTATTAAGGGCCTTTAGTTTAGAAGTTTCAGGCCTTTGTAGTTAAATGCAATAAAATTTCTTGGTGGAGACACACTTTTAGATTTAAATGCAAGCCCTAATCCTTCCCATCCCAGATTATACAGAATTGTTCCTACAGGCACATGCCATGTTTCTTTACCCTCTCCATTTAAAAATAAATTTGATTTTTCACCCTCCTTTTCCACTTTAATAAAGCTCTCCTACCACTTCAAATTGTATATATTCATGGATTTCATTTAGGTTCCATGTTACCTACATCTGTATTTTGAGTGGTTTGGTTTTTTTTTTAAATAAAACTGAATGAAAACATGGCCTTGTATCTTTTTGGTGATGCCCTCATTTTAAGCTGCAAGAATATAATGACAGCAGAGAATTTGCTGCTCTCATTTACTATTTATACATTTTTCAGGGGAAATTGGACTAAATCAAATTACTACAATATTTTCTTAAAGCATAACTTTTATTTAGTTCCCTAGATTTACTTGGCCAGTTGCACTGACTTTGGTAATAAATATTTACAAGAAATTAAAGCATCACTTTTAATTAGAATAAAATAACTGTGTATTTTATCCCTCTACTAAATGTATTTGCAGTTGATGAGACTACATCTCCCAGTGCACAACTCTTTATTTTCTCTTTAGCTGTACATCAAGTTGTGATACAGATGGTTGGGACTTGTAGTCACCACACTCATTAGCACCACAGTAACAAGAGCCATTGTGAAACTGAACTCTGTATCATAAATCATTTATGAGTAATTGAGAAGGATCATATTTCACTGTTTGAAACAAGAAAATTCTTTTAGCATTATAGTCATACTTAAAATGATGTGCTGCTCCCTGGCCTATTTTTAGAAAATATTATTTTGGACAATTTAAATTCTGTTTCCTGTTACAGCTTTTTAAAAGTCTTTAGATGGACAGTAATTGCCAAGAGTATTTCTAAATAAAAAAATAAAAAACCTGTGTATCTAAATAAACAGCCTTTTGTCACCAATGCACACTCACTTACTGCAGGCAGAAGGATGACTTTGTCCAGTCTATTCATTAAAACTCAATTTAGAAAATTCCACACTTAGCTCGATGAAGCTGTTCCCAATGACATCATTTCCCATAAAGAGAGAAAATGGGACCGCAGTTGCTGCTGGGATCACATGGCAATTTAACTGCACTTTGGAATCGGCTTCCATCGCAATGACCATGTTCTGTACAGGCCTGCTGTAATCTCTGTGTGCTCTATTGCTCAACACCCCTTTTAACTCTTTCTGGTTTAGTACCAGTGCTTAAACTTCTTTTATTATAAGGTATATAATGAAGTATCTGAGTTTTGTCTGTGTTTTCCTCAAACAAGGGACTTTTAGTACCAATATCACAGAATCACAGGATCACAGAATCACAAAACAGCCAGATTGGAAAGAACCTCTGGAGACCACCCAATCCAACCCCTTGACAAGGCAGGGTCACCTGGAACAGTAACACAGGAATGCATCCAGGTGGGCTGGGAATGTCTCCAGAGAGGGAGACTCCACAACCTTCCTGGCAGCTTGTTCCAGTGCTCTGCCACTGTCAATGTAAGAAGCTTTTCCTCATGTGGTGGTGAACCTTGTTGTGTTTTAGTTCATGGTCTTTTCTCCTCGTCCTGTCTATGTGGCACCACCAAAAAGAATCTGGCACCATCCTCATGGCATCCACCTTTGAGATATTTGTATGCACTGATGAGATCCCCTCTCAGTCTCCTCTGGACTAAACAGGACCAGATCCCTCATCTTTCCCATAAGAGGGATGCTCCAGACTCCTGATCATCTTTGTGGCCTCCACTGGACCCTCTCCAGTAGCTCTTTGTCTTTCTTGAACTGGGGAGACCAGAATTGAGCACAGGGCTCCACATGTGGCCCCACTAGGGCAGAGCAGAGGTGGTGGAGGATCCCTGTTGTAACTGTGAACTGTTGTATTGTACCATTTAGATTTCTTGACTTCTCAGAGAGAAAAACTGAACTTATCTCATCTGTAGCCTTAGTTTCAGCTTTCCTTACTTTCTGTCCCTGTTCTTCCTCTCTTTTATGGTCTGCCATGAATATCTGATGTAGGTGGGAAATAACACATTTCAAATTACTCTGTAGCCTAAAACGTTGGTAAACTGTGGGGTTTTGTTTAGTTTGGAAGAGGATTTGTATCACCTGGTAATACTCATCTAAGTATTAGATGTATAATCAAGCTGTTGTCCAGGCTACCTTGGTTTGGTGGAAGGAGATGGGTGATTATTACTGTCATGTTTTCACCAGTGTCTGGAGCAGGTTGGGTGAGTCCTTTGAAGGTGACTTTTTTCTCTTCTGTAGTTTCTGTGAGTTCAGAAGAAGCTGAGAGGACTACTTAGACTAGATCCTTAATTTTTAGATAGCTAAAATTAATTAATTACCTTTAACCTTAGAGATGCTGAGAGGTTATCTACAGAAATCTGCATATTAATGATATGTGTGACCTATAATAGCAGCATGTTGCCATAACTTCATCTTTGGCTTGGGAAGTACTGATGCCCTGCTCCATCCTTTCTCCAGGGGGCTGCACCTATTTTTGGAATCCCAAAGTCAGATGGATGATTACCCTGCAGGCTTTCCATCTTCCTGGTGCTATTCCTGCAGCACCCTGGTAGGATGACACCTGTAGGGATCTGCTCAGCAGCTGTGCCATTGGGAACTCCATAAAATGATTAATAATCACATGATGTCTAAATCATCAAAAGCACACACCTAGAGGGTATCCTGCATCCAAACTGCATTTATCTGAAGGATGTCACAAAGATTTTGGTCATCACATGCAAACATCCTGCATTCTTAAAATGCAGCACTTTTGATTTAATTCCCTTTCTGCTGGACTCTTGAAAAGTGCTTCCCAACCTGCAATACTTTATTGCCTCTGAGACCAGATCCATGCTTTGCTGATTGCTTTAAAAAACAACAGTTATGACCTCATTTAAAAACCAAATGCTGGTAATTTTCAAACTACAAAATTAGGTACAAAATCATTAGGGCATCACAATGTGGTTATTTTAGCTGTAAGAGAAAGCTAGTGATGCTCAGTCATGAGTTTTATTTTTCCAGGGAGAATATGCTGATGGAAGTAACCTATAATTCAAGAAAATCAGCAAAGGCAAAGTACAGTAAAAACCAAAATATCAACAGAAGCAAAATCCTTTTATGCTGAAAATTAATATAAAACATATTCAATACAGAAACATAATAAAAATATAAAGCGTATAAAAATAATCATAATAAAAATTCAAAGCATAATAAAAAACAAAGCATATAAAATAAGTATTATAAATTAATAAATGATAAAAAGGAGAATAAAGGTAATATATTTACCATTAATGTAAATTAGTATATAAAAATATTATTAATATTCTAAAATATTGAGGAGAGGTAATCCCTCCATTTTTCTCTTTTTTGTATATAAGATATGGGAAATGCACAGCATCTCCCAATTTCTTCAAGAGCCCAAAGATGACAAAAATCCAGGCAGTTCAGACAGAGAAATGCAGTTTATTGAGGTTTTCAGAGCTCATTTGCAAAGCACCTGCATTTCACATGGTTCCTTCAATCTGTAGCAAAATGTCACTGAAGACCCAGTGGCTAGGAAAATTTACTTTTCCTGTGACATGGGGAAGTTAAAAAAGAATGCCAGTATAGTCTACAGGAATTTTAAAAAGAAAATGAAAAATGAGGGGAAAGAAGAAAAACATTAAGCAGTGATTTTTCTTCCCTCCCTTTAGAATCTCTTCTGCCTCGGTAGCTGAATTGAAAAAGTCTTGCTAGAAAGTCTGTATGTCCTGAACTTGTTGATGGAAAAAGGGATGAAATAAGCACGTTTGATGTCTGAAGAAGCACTGGCATGGCTTGCCTGGCTATGCCAATTCATTCTGGCCCCTGTCCCTGAGCTCTCCACCGGTTTCTCGGCAGCACAATGCATCTGGTCTCTTTGGGACCATCTGTGCTTCTCCGCAGCACAGAAACCATCCATCAGCTTCCAGCCGCGGAAGGAGACAACATCCACAGATTTGAGGTATTTAAAAGGCTGGGGCAGATTCCAACAGGGAAACCTTCCACAGTTCTTTCCATCATGGAGGGGTAAACTTCATTTAATCTTCATCACTGGACACCAAGAAATGCTTACATCTTGGTGTTCAGTTTCTCAAAGTCTGATTCTCTTGACAAGATCTTCTTTTGCTACAAGACAAGCTGTGAAGTGGAGAACACCCAGAATATTTTATCAGCCTGGCTTTACCCTATTCCATTCATTAGACACTCTTCTCTATTACTTCTTATCTTCTTTCTCTTTTTAGTCAGAGTTGTGATTAAAAGCACAAGACACAGAATTTCGTGTTCAGACTCAGTTATTTATTAATTTTTATCTAAGTTACAGTGAGAGTTACAATATTTTTAGTTATCAAACTAAAAATGAAAAAATAATGATTTATTTTACTTGTTACAAAGTTTTTTTTAAAAATTAAACAGTTTAATTAAAAGCTAACACTTAAATTATTTTTACTTTTAACTTAATAACTCAACACTTGTGATTTGCAATATAGCATCTTTATTTAATTAAAAAGTACTACTTAAACCTAAGAAGAGCAAGAAAAAAAAACAACTTTTACTTTAAAACTTTTATTTTGCCCCTTACTTACTATTTCCAATATGTACTATTTACAAATTCCAAACTTTTTACCATGTAATATTACACACTTTTCTTTAAACTATACACTAGTAGTTCTAATTTTCTTATTTAATTTTAGAAACTCTCTTTAAAGCCTCAAATCAAAACCAGTACTTTTTTCGAAAATCAGTACCGAACAACACAAAAAATTCAAAACTCCCAATTTTCAAAATTCTAACACCTTTTTTTTTTTTTTTCCCAAAATGTGAGGCACGTGGAAGTTACTGTTTTTGTTTGCTCGCCGTGTCCTCACTGGAGCCGGTGACAAAGCTGCCACTGAGCTCAGCATGGCAGGATCATCCCCCGGTCATTAGGGCGTTGTAAAAGCCGCTCTTGCCCAGCCAATTGCAATGGGCCTGCCCGCAATTGCCGGTTATTTAACCTAAGAATTAGCTTAGCAATCACAGCTGAAATTACATGAGGGACTGACGATGCGTAAGAATACTTCATGCTGAGTCATCAAGAGTCTTATGATGCTCTTAAGGGGTTTATAATTATTAACATCCAGGCAAGAGACTCTGAAATTTGATAAAGACTGGAATTTCCAGGTGTGAGGGAGATTAGCTTGGATGAGAGGATAAAATTTATATTCTATAAACTCACTTTTTTTCCTTTTGTCTTACCAATCCTTTTCTTTTTTCAGTAGTTGCATTTAGTCACCTTTGTACAACCACACACAACTTATGCTTTGTTATATTAATTCACATAGATGTGTGTAATGATTTGTCTCTTTTAACAAGCTGTTAGCTGGGACACAGTTGAGCAGATGAATTTTTTTGTGTCAATTAAACAGTTAAATTAAGCTAAAAGCAACATATCCAAATCAAATAACCAAGGCATAGAGATATTTAAAATCTAAACATTACTCAGTATTTTGCAAAATAAGTTTTCCACAGTACTGAGGATTCTGGAGAGTCCCAGAATTACAGGATAATCCTGACCTGGAGCTGGATTTTTGCCACTTGTGCCTTTTTTTTTATTTGACAGGATAACCAAAGTTTAAATTTAGTTCCATTACATAGGTGCTGGTGGGGTATGACTAAGAAATAAAGACATTGTTTCATGTTTGCTGGCAATAAGGGACATGGTAAAAATGGATATGAGATCACAAGTTCCATGTGTTGGCTTTCTTAGGAAAGCGAAACAAGCAGCAATTTGGATTTTAAGCATTTTATGACAACCCTCACCCTGCAATGATGGTGTTCTGTTTTTTTGAGGATGGTGCAGGACAAAATATTAGAAAAACAACAGGGGCCATTATGAAAAGAAAGTGTTTGTGTAGTTCAAGCCCAGAGTATGTGGAGAAGGAAGTATCAGGAAAGGAAAATCTCGTATTGCAGGTCACATTAGCATACATTCTTTTGGAGAACATTTAAGTGCAAGTGAAGTGGTGTAGTTTCATATCAGAGGATTACTCAAAACATGGATGCTACTTGGAGATAATCCAAGTCTCCACCTTAACCAGAAAGGTATCCTTCCTTCTCGGGAAATTTCAGTTTATCCAAGGGATTAGGACAGCTACTCCTTGAGGGATTGTGGATGTGATTTCTTTTAAGGATTTGAAACATGTTTGCTTCCTTGCTTGTTTTCTTTCTTTGTAGTGTATGACTTCCATATTTATTAGAATAAATCTATGTTTCTGTTCTCTTTGTGTGTGTAAAGGTATTCATTATGTGTTTTACAAATTCACGTGCGGTTTTTTTTTCCATTTTTAACCCTCATAAAAATAATCAAAATAATTGGTTATTACTTGACATTTATTGTGTTATAATTACCCCCTTGTGTTGTTTTACTCTGTTTCATGTTGAAGATAAATAACAGGATCCCTTGTAAGAGACAAGATAAGGAAGAGGAAAAAGGCTTAGAAAATCTTACAAAGAAAAATGATGAGGTGAGAAAGGGAAAGCATGGCAGTGTTAATTCACAGCAGTCTGCTGAAAACAGGATTGAAACATTAGCTCACTCTACAGAGGTCTCAGGATTGCCATTCTGTGACATAAATTTCAGTTATTATAGACAGTGTCTCAACACAAAAGCAACAGTTGACCTGAGCTGAACCCACGTTAGACAAGAGGCTCATTACCAATAACACTTGCGAAATGGGAATTTTCCTGCAAGTGCAAACTGAAAAAAGAGTTACACCCCCCAGAGCACTAAACAAACTCCTGATCTGCTGGTGACTCTCTGGGCAAGATTTGTGACTACTCAAAAGAGAGCAGTTCTCATCTAACTGCAGAGATAACCCACAGTTAAAAAAAAAAAAAAAAAAAAAAAAGCAAAAGCAATTTCTAGTGTCACCCACAAAACTAAAGTTTTGTATAATTTCTGAATGTGAATCCTAAAAGCATTGAAGTTGATCCAGTGCCTTTCAAGTTAAGCTCAATATTCCCACTGACTTCAACGAGTCTGGATTGTGTTTAAATTTCTTATTTGCTCAGGGAAGCGTTAGAACTGTCAAAGTAACTTCCATCAGGTTAAGCTGGATTAATGATCCAGTAGTCACTTACCATAAAATCATGGAGTAATTTTGGTTGGAAGGGACTTCTGGAGGTCACCTGGTTCAATCCCTGGCTCAAAGCAGGTTCAGTGAGGAGTTGCTTAGGCTTTTGTCCAGCTGAGCCACAGAATCATGGAGTATCCTGGGTTGGAAGGATCATGGAAACCGGATCCTGGCCCTGCACAGAACAACCCCAGGAATCCCACCCTGTGCCTGAGAGCATTGCCCAAACACTCCCTGAGCTCTGTCAGCTTTGCTGTGACCACTCTCCTGGGAGCTGTTCCAGTGCCAAGCACCCTCTGGGTAAAGAACCTTTCCCTGACATCCAGCCCAAATATCTCTGAGAATGGAAATCTCACCTGGCTGGGCACTTGTTTTTGTGTTTCCCATCAGAACTTCCTGTGTTATAATTTGTGTTGTTTCTTGTCATTGTGTAACTCTGAAAAGGGTGACTGAAGGCAGCAATAAAACCTTCCCTTATCCCTCTCCCCTTACAGCTGAGCAAAGACAGTTCTCTAAGTCTCTCTCCAGCTTGGTTGGCCTCCACTGCATTTCCTCCAGTGTGTTCAAGAATTTACTTACCCAGGGCAAATTACAGGAGGCTGCTTAGAGAGCTTTGATTTAAATACCCATGGCTAGGATCTTGCCTGTTGCTGTGACATGGGAAACGCTTTTTAACATCATTAAAAATCCCACCCATGCAAAACAAACCATTATTGTCTTCTGTGACTCTCCTGAACATCTTTGGGTTGAAACCTGTGCTACCACCCTTTTCTGCCTGATCCTGGGCAATGCAGGAAACATTTTTAGGTGTTGGTATTAGTTAGAATAGTCTTGGAGCTCATTTTTCTTAGTTTTGGATGGCAGAAAGGAACTCCTGGAGTACCAGGTGCACCAAACGTCCCTTCTCCCAAAGCCAGTGTGTCCTGTCCTTCACCTGCTTAAGAAAGCACTTTAATTAACTTCTCTGACATCTAGGGATTTCCCCAGATAATTAGATCTTTGTTTTACAGTCTTGCTGGAATGGTTCCTAATATTTACCACTGTACCTCCTTTACCTGTTTATTTCCTTCAAATATGTGCTGTCTGAGCAGGACTGCTGCCTCTGGATTTTGTTAGCTGAGACAGACAGAAAAACCCCATCCCCAGCAGCCTATGCTTCTCAAGCTCCTTACATAATATCTTCATTAAAATACCAATCACAGGGTGCTGCTAAGAGCCAGATCAGACTGGGATCAGCTTTTTGGGCCATGTTCACTTTTGGACTTTTTGCCTGAGAAATTCCACAGGTTCACATGCTTGATTATGCAATTATTTTCTTGAATTCATTTTAAAAACTGCCCCTATGCTGGGTTCACAGCCCCAAAGATGATCTTCCTTGTGATTTAGATTCTGATAGTAAAAGGTTAAGATAGAGAAATCTGGATTTTTCTCTTGAAAAGGTTCATTGGTAATGAAAAATCCCTGGTATTTTGTGTTTTGCTTTGGGAAGACCAGCAGAGGGGGCCTAAGCCAGAGAGCAAACCCCATCCCAGATTTGGGCTGGAGTTGTGAACAATATCAGAGTAAAAAACCCAAAACAGCCCCACTTTATTTTAGGTCTCAATTAAAACCAAGGAAGAATACACCTATGAGAGGAAAGGAAAAGTAGCTGTCTCAGGAAAACTGCACTACTAAGAGGCTGTCCAAAAAGTAGTACTAATTATTAAGGGGAAAAAAAAAGGCAATTAGGAAAGAGATTTTAATCATATGATTCTGTAATTGGCTAACAGCTACTAAAGGACTGATTCCTTGAAGTATCTTTTCATGGGTTTTGGAAGACATTCCCTCCACAAGCTGCTCCTTAAGTTACCTCTGTGTCAGGAGATGGAGGAAGAAGAAATCTTTCAGTGCAGGATTTAGAGCAGGCTCCCAACCAATGTTCCCTGGCCACCCCCATGGTGGAGTTTATTTCTGCTGATTAATGCAGGTGCCCAGTGAGGCAAAACTCTGCAGAATCAGCCTTTTGGAAATACTCCTTTTCCTCCTCCTGCCCTTCACTCACAGTATTCAGTGTTGCAAGAGAGAAAGTTTTCCCTGTTCCTTTTGAGTAATCCTTTGTGTTCTAGTACACTGAGAGAGCCCACATGAAAAAAAAAAGACCTTTCTAGATTTATCACAGCAGATTTAAATGGAATAAATATTGTATATATATCCACATATGTAGAGATATATACATATTTAAAATTCCAGATGTGGAAAGGGATTGCAAATGTTTCCATGGAATTTGGTGACCTTGGAAAAACCACCCCAAGGTGACAGACACAAAACAGGGATCTAAGAATCAGAATGTAAATAACAATGATCTGTCTGCCTCTTCACCCTGAGAAGATGGTTTATTCTGTAGCAAGAAAGCAAGAAAGCTGTTCCTTTAAAGCAAAACAGAATCAACAACTTCTATCTTGACTTCTTCTAATGTTTCATTTGAATAATCATAAAGAATTGTGTAGAAGTAATGTCACACAAACAAAATGTCATTATCATCAAATGGGATTTTCTTCAATTTACCTGAACATGTTCTCTATTTCTGTTATTTAAATAAACACAGGTGATTTAGTCACACCCCTAATGCAAACTAAAAAAAGTATGTTATGAAAAGGAAATGGATAATATGACTCAAGGACTCTGGGTTCCATCACTGTCCCATCATAATAAACAAATCTTATCTTCATATAGATGGCCCATCTCCTAGAAAAAAGGTTGAAGTTTTTCTGCATTTTTCTTTTTATTGTTTCTCTGAGTAAAAGTGCTTTTAATGTCAATAAACAGGAAGAGAAGTCAAAATAGAGTGGTCTGGAGGAATGGTCTAAGTCTCAGCAGACCTGACTGGAGTTCACCCTTATGTGAAGGACACATCTGGATCACTTCAGTCACAATAAAACATCTGGTTAGGTCAGGGGGAGACTGGAGGTGCAGGAGTTCTTTGTCTTCAGGCAAAGATTGTCCTTTAAAAGTAATGTGTCTCTTTTAAACAAATACAGTTAATGCAAGTGTCAGTGAATGGTCCCAGAGCACTTTGCAAATAGAACCCAAAGCCAAGCAGTTTATAACCAAATTAAAAAGCCATGGATGTGAAATTGGGAGGAAGGGCAGGGCCAAGTGGAGCTGCAGGTGCCTGGGATCACTGCAGAGTTTTACTGCTTCAAACACAAGTGTCATACCAGGTACAAGGTGGGAAATGGCTCTTGCTTCTTATACTGAGCAAATCCTGCCCAGGGTATGCCACAAAAAGTCACTGACCAACAACCAACACAGTCTTCTGAAGATGCTCTATTTTTTGTCCTGGCTGTCTGGATAAGCATTGTCTTACCCCTGTGTATTATAAATTGCTATTTTGTATTTTTTCTATGATTCTCTGTTGTTATAAGGCATTTTTCTATATATTTTTCTATTTTTTTTCCTCAGGGAACAAATAGTGAGGTGTAAGGAGGGAAGAGGAGGAGAGAATGATTTACTCACACTTCACTTAACTAAACAGTCACAAAGACTCGTGCAATCACGCTTGCTCCACCTTTGCTAGCAAGTATAGCAATGTTTGAGCTTTCTAGTACAGAGATCAGCTGGGCTGACCTGGCTTGCTGTGTAGCTGATGTCCCTCAGACATGCCCCACATTCCTGGGGACAATGTTTGTGTGCAAAGCCATAGCAAGAACCTCAGATTGAAAGTCTGGATGACCAGATGCCAGTGTACAACTCCACACTCTGGCCCTGTTTGACTGACTGGTACAGATGCAGCTCACTCTGACAAAAAAAAGTGCAATGTCTCTAGTTTGCCATCTACTGCTTGGAAATAGGCTGTATTAAACTATAAAGCAGTGGCTCACAGCTGTATTCACTGTTTTACAGATGGATAGGAGACACAGTATTTCATCTTGTCCTAATTGTTCAGTCTGGAGAAGGGAAGGCTTCAGGGAGTCCTTAGAGCACCTTCCAGTGCCTAAAGAGGCTCCAAGAGAGCTGGAGAGGAACTTTGGACAAGGGCTCAAAGTAACAGGACAAAGGGGAATGGCTTTAAACTGACTGAGGTTAAATTAGAATTTAGAAAGAAATTCTTACCTGTGAGGGTGGTGAGGTCCTGGCACAGGTTATCCAGAGAAGTCGTGGCTGTCCCATCCCTGGAAGTCTTCCAAGCTAAGTTGGACAGGGTTTGGAGCAACCTGGGATAGTGGAAGGTGTCCCTGCCCATGGCAGAGGGGTTGGAACTGGATGATCTTTAAGGTCCTTTCCAACCCAAACCCTTCTATGATTCTATGATAATTAGAATTAGACTTCAAGTTTTAAATTGGTAGGAGCTCACACACAAAAGTTTAACTAAACGAAGTGAAATGAAATTGAAGTAAGTCATATGCAAAACTAAGGAATGATTTGAAGGAAGAAAAGGTGGGAGTTATTTTGGCTGAGAAAGGCAGCAGGCTACTGTGAAAAAACATGAAGGTGGAGCAACATGCTGCTAAAAGCTGAAATGAGAGGCAATTAGGGGAGATAGGAATGCAGAGGCTTAAGTGCTGAAAACCTCACAGACTTGAACTCAAGAAGGTAACTTGGATGCAGAAAGCAGAGGAGCTTGTGCTGTTTGTAAGCAAGAGGAAAAATTTAATTGACACAGTGTCAGCAGAATTGTACCTCGAATCAACATCAGATCACAATGATTGCCACATTTAAAGGATGCTTCTTACCTGGGATACACTTTTAGGTTTTCAGTAAATGCTGTTACAAAAGAGATGATACTTTCTGAAATAGTAAATTGTGGTTATACAAGGCATAAAATAAAAGCAATTGAAGGAAGGTACATATCCATTGTCTGATCAGACAGATGTATGTAAGAAGTATTTTTGGCACTCTGTTACATTTACATGGGACTGTTTTTGCTTGGATGTGTGTTTGTCTCCTCTTCAGGCAACACTAAAGCATACAGCACAGATAACATTCTGAAGCAGACAGGATGGAGACACAGCCTTACTTCACTTGCATCCATTTTATGACAGATTCTCCCTAAAGTTTTGTTTTCCTAAACAAAGCAAAGAGCTTTTCTCCTTATAAAGTATTCTGTTTTGCTCATGGTGAAAGAGAAAATAGAGGCAGAGGGTGCTCTACTTACTGCTGTTCATTTTAGTGTTATTGTACTCTCATGAATAATTGAGTGAAGTAAGAGCATTTTTCAGATCTGTGTTTTACACAGGCACTGAAATAATCTCAGATAATTGCTCTGGAGCTTTATTCACTCTAATGCAGATCAAAGAAATTGCATCACAGTGCTGTGGAAAATGCTCACACCCATGCTGTCACAGTGCTATTAGCAGGGCTGGCAGCAAATCATGCGAGGCCCACCTTGTGAACATTCCAAGAGGAAGCACTTCAACCATATATCTGTGGAAATTTAGTCATTTTATAGAATCACAGAATGGTTTAGGTTGGAATGAGCATCTCATGCCAGTGACACCTTCCACCAGACCAGACTGGTCCAACCTGGCCTGGAATCCTTCCACAGCTTCTCTGGGCAACCTCCCCATCCTCACAAGGAGGAATTCCTTCTTAATGTCTAATCTAAGCCTGCCCTCCTTCAGTTTAAAACTATTGCCCCTTGTCCTGTCACGACATCTTTCATAACCTTTGTGTTTCTTACAAATCCTTTTACATATTAAAAGGCCACAATAAGGTCTCCATGGAGCCTTCTCTTCTCCCAGCTGAACAACTCCAACTCCCTCAGCTTTTTGCCACAGCAGAGGTGCCCCAGCCCACTGATCATTTTCATGGCCCTCCTCTGAGCTGCTCCAACAGCTCCACACTCTTTTTTGTCACAGAAATCTATAGCAGGACCCAGACCTTCTGCTGAGGTCTCATCAGTGCAGAATAGAGGCAGAAAATATGGACTGCAAGATCCCATTGCAGTCATGTCCAATTATTCACCCATCAGTATTCCAAAGACTTTCTCTGCAGGGCAGCTCTCAGTCCTTCCATCCCCCAGCTCTACTTCTGCACAAAGTCTCCTCAATACTGCACAGCTGGAGAAAAAAAAAATATATATAGAAAAAGAAATCAAATTAATTATATATTTCTGCCATATTGCTTTAGAGACAGAAGGCAGCTTATCTTGCTTTTATTTACACTAAGTGTGTCAATATAATTGGTTCAACTCTTGAGAATAAGGCTCGTTATCATTTAATGTGCTGAGTTTAATTGACCTGTTATCTGCTGCCACCGACAGAGCACAGGAGCTTCAGCAAGGCTCACAGAGGGTGTGCAGCAAGCCTGTGACCTCCCACATTAGTAACTGCTTGTGATTTTGTTTTCAGAGCCTTGCACTTCAGCTTTACATTGGCTCTTGCACTCCCAGCTGCAGTTAAGCACATTTGTGCAGATATCAGAATGTGTTTGCTGAACTCCAAAGTGCCATCAGCATCTGCACAGGGCAAAGGGCAGCAGAGCTGTCATTCGTGCTGCTGATGTTCAGGTTGACTTTGGTTGACTTTTAAAAGCTGTTAGCAGTGATGGCCTCTTCAGAAAGTGAAAATTAGCTTCTCGTGTGGAAGCTAAATTCAGGCAGTATAAGGAGAAAATTTTTTTGTCTTCCTTGGAAACTAAGATGTTGGTCAAACCCAAGGGCTCCATTATGATCTGATCCTTTTAGAAATCATAGAACAGACTTGAATAGAAAGTTCCTTAAGTGTACTTACCTATCATTAAGATAATATTAATGAGATGAGTGTATTTATTTTTTATAAGTTGCAAAACAGCAAGAATGGACATTACCTTGTAATGGATGATTTAAGTTTTCTGAGTACTCTGTTCCCCAAGCTCAGGTTGACAGAAAGCAGGAACTTCATGCCTCTCTCAGGGCAGGACATAAAATCTCCACTGATGGAGACTGTGCAGGTGTACAAATGCACAATAGCTCCATGGTTTATTTATTTTTTTTTTTTTTTAACAAGAGAAATATATTTTACCTGGTTCTCTTGTAAAAGAAGGGTTAAAGCACAGAGTTAACACGATAAATTCTCACCACTAACCAATCACAAGATGCTGGAATTTCATTACAAGATGCTTGTGAGTTTCTCCTACTCATCTTTTTTTGTGCTCAGGCCCAGCTGCTGCATTCCTGTGTCTTTGGGGATATCTGGGGAAACCCCCACTGGGAATACACTGTGCAGCTGCAGTTTACATCCTTTTCCAGCTTTATACTGCCTGTTTGGGTGTGTTGTGGCACAAAGATCCATGACTGTGTGTGCATCCCCTGCATTTAGCACAAGGAGAAAATGAGCCCCAGAAAACACTTAAAATTACTTGCTATTTATTTATATTATTTACATTATGTATGGCATTAAGGTTCCATTACACTGTGCATTGCATTAACACGAGATAAATAGTTCTCAACTCAGAAAAGCAGGAGAAAACAGAGGAATATAAAGAATAGCTGTTACCTGTAACTGTAACCATGAACAATCATAGTTCTGTGACTTCCTTTATAACCTTCAGAGGCCTGTTTCTATTCTGGACTACCACAAACATTTAATAGCTTGGACATGGTTGATGACTGGGGCTATTTACAGAAACAAAGTTTGTAGATAGTGTATTTTTGTTTTCTGTCACCTTTCCCTTCTTGCAGGATTAGGTTTGGACTGATTTGCTGAAAAATCAGTGAGAGACCAAAGGTTCAAAGGTAGACCATGGCTGTGTTTTGCCTCAAAAAATTGTAATGCAAATTATATGGTAATTCAAGAGGTGATTCATGAATTCTTTGCTCAGTGGTGGGGCTGGAACAGACTGAGCAGCTGCATGTGGTAAAGAGCCATCCTGTGCTGCATCTGCTGACAGATCAGGGGCCTGAGCCTGTGAGATTTTGGGAACAGGATGTATGTCCTGTCCTAAATAAGCTCTGCATGCATTTGTGTCGTGTCTGGTGAGGAGCCAGGAATTACTGTGGGTTACCCTTTTCACAGAATCATAGAACAGTTTGGGTTGAAAGGGACCTCAAAGACCATCTTGTTCCAACCCTGCTGCCATGGGCAGGGACACCTTCCACTATCCCAGGTTGCTCCAAGCCCCATCCAACCTGGCCTGGAACACTCCCAGGGATGGGGAAGCCACAGCACCTCTGAGCAACCTGTGTCAGGCCTCACCAGCCTCACAGGGAAGAATTTCTTCCTAATGCCAAATCCAAACCTACCCTCCTTTAGCTTAAGGCCATTCACACTTGCCCTATCACTGTATGTCCTTGTAAAAAGTCCCTCTCCAGCCTCCTTTTTGCATCTGTATCTCATCTCATGAAATACTTTGGTACATCGAAGCAGTAAGAACACAGTTCTTCACCTGTGCACATAAGCACTAATAAATCTGTCATTAAGAACTGTGTATGAGTGATGTGATGACCAAAATGCTGCAGTCAGTGTGGTTTTAGCATTTGGGGGTATCCACCACCATGAATTTTGGACCCCAAGGTCTGAAACGTTGGCCAGAATGGGGACATGTGAGAACTGGGTTTGCATTCCCAGGTGGGGAAGCAGGAGGCATCTCCAAGGGCAGCATTCCTGCAGGAACCTGGCCGGGAGAGGATGTCACCTGTCACTTGTCCAGGGGTGGCTGGGAGCCCTCGGGGAGCTCGGGAGGGGCAAGGAATCGCCGGTGTCTCTAGGGACAGCCACCAGGCTCTGCAGGAAAACAGGCTCTGCTTTTTGTCCTCTGAGCAGTGCTCGGTCTCCGCACACCGAAGCCAAGCCTGGCCGCGGTCCCGGTGCCGGGGACGTGCTGTGGGCAGCGCTCCTTGCAGCGGGGAGCGGCCGGGCTGCCCCGGGGGCACGGCGAGGAGGCAAAACAAAGCGCTCCGCTCGCAGAAACCAACCTTCACCCCTGGCTGCACGCTCGGACTCTGCCCCACAGACCCCGCAGCTATCGCCGCAGCCTTGGCCGGGCGGGGAGCGCGGCCGAGCGGAGCGGGGAGGGGAAGGGAAGGGAGGGGAGGGGACGGGGGTGAAGGGAAGGGAGGGGAGGGGACGGGGGTGAAGGGAAGGCAGGCGGGAGGCGGAGAGGCGGAGAGGAGGCCGGCGCTGGCTGCGGGCGGCGGGGCGGCTCCGATAAAGGGGCGCAGTGCGGGCGGGCGCGGTGCGGAGCGGTGGCGATGGAGTGGCTGTGCCTGGCGCTGGCCGGGGGGGCCCTGCTGGCGCTGCTGGTGCAGCTGCTGCGCTGGCTCAGGGCCGACGGGGACCTCACCCTGCTCTGGGCCGAGAAGTGGGGGAAGAAGCCAGGTAATGGGCAATGCCGCCCGCCCCCAGCCCTGCTCGGGACCGCGGGGGGACAGCTCCGCAGAGGGGGTGGCGGGGAGCACAGGGTGCTGCTGGCATCAGCTGTCCCGTGGGTTATCCGTCAGCACACCCCAAAAGTGGAATTTACCTGCCCTGCCCCGCGTGGTGCCCCGCGGGCCGGCAAAGCAGCTCCCAAAAAGTCACTTGGAGCTCCCGCGGGTTCGTGCCGAGGGCTGGTCCCTTTGGCCCAAAGCTGTTTTGTTTTGCACAGTTTTTCTGGGCAGGTTCCCGGTGCTGGCAGGGCCAGGAGCAGCTGAGGCTGTGGCGAGCGCTGGGCAATGGGACAGTGCAGGGAAGGGACGGGGGTGCCTGGCCAGTGCGGCTCTGTAGCCTGTTCAGCTGTTCCAGCCTGTTCCGGCATTTTCAAGCGGAATTGCGTTCACAGGGGTGTCGAAAGTGTTTTCGGTGAAGTAAACATGAGTATTGTTAGTGTTGGGGCTAACTGGGTTTCCTGTTCCGTGGATCGTGCCCTGAGCACGCGATGCTGCTGGGGACTGTGCCCTGCATCTCTGGAGGGTGCTGCCTTGGTCTCCAAAAAGTTCCATGAAATACTGTCAGACAGGCACTTTCAGTTCTTGCTCGTGTTGAGCTTTCTATTCTGTCTGCAATTCTCCCTATTTCTGGACAAAGATCTTTATAAATCATAGGTTTTGTTTTGTATTCTTCTGGTCAGAAAAGGCACAAATTTGTGACTATGTCCCCTTAGTTTAGCCTGCTGGGGTGATTTGTGCTGCTGGGAGCTGCTGGCTGTGGCTGCTTTAGGTGGAAGTGGGATTGGTGACAGAAGGTGGGATGAGAGACACTCTGAGATGTCCCATGTGAGAACTGAAACAGGCTGCTGGGTTGACAAAGGGAGAAGGGACTGCACAGAATGAAGGTGGGTCAGGAGTGGTGGAGTGAGGGTTTGAGGACCATGATTCCTTAGGGGATGGTGGTGCAGGTGAAGTTTGGTGTTAGGAGCAGCTGGAGAGAAGAGTGGGACAAACCTGAGACATCTTTGTCTCCTGCTCTCAGTAGAAGCTTCCTCCAAATGTGCATCCTTTTCTGTTCTTCCTTAGATGGACTAGCACCAGTAATAAGGCTCTAAAAAATACTACATTTAAATCAGTGTGAACAATCTCCTGTAGCTGTTTGGGTACTCAGCCCAAAGTTTTGTATGAACTCCATTAGAATGATCCCTTGCTGTAAGAAAATTGCAAAAAATAACCCCTAATGTGTGGGCTTTGTAAAGAACATGGAAAGAATCAGGGCAGAGAACTGAGATAAATCTTGATTAATACAGAATTGAAGTTTTGTCCTGAGGGATCTATGTGTAATACACATCAAGATGTAGGGCTCTCTTGGGTAGACAAAAGTGTTATTTGAATGTAGCCTTCAGAATTATTGAAGGCCTGGAAACCCTTTAAGAAGTCTCTAAAAATTCACATGCAAAGACCAGTGTAGTAAATTTATGATGGAGTTGTTCTAACATGTAATACCAGAAGAATCAGGCAAAAGTCCATCAACATAAGAGGTCAGGTGTGTTTTGGCCACTTCCCCTTTGCCCCCTCCCTCTGTGCTTGTAATTAAGTAAAATATATATACTGAAGTGGTGCCATTTAGCAAACCAGGTAGGAAAACAGAAGGGAAAAATGCTAGAAAAGATGTTTCATTAAATAACTTCTCCCCATGTAGTGTGCCTAAGTAAATAAACTGTGGATCCCTTAATTTTTAATCAAAGGTGTTATTAGGGCTATCACTCTTGCAGTCATTACATTGTGTTATCACTTCTACAACATTATTACAGGTGTTGAAGGTATTTAGCAGAAAGTGGACTGTGTTTCTTATTCTATAAACTGTAAACACAAAGAAAGGCCTCAGCATAAGTAAGACTGGTTCCAATTCAGTGATTCAATTCTATAGGGAAATGTGGCTTTTGGATTTATTGGTTGGCAGGTGCTGGATTGTTTCCCATCCTCAGAATATGTGTGTGGTCAGGAGAGAAGGGTTTTTGGGTGCCTTTCCTTCTGTGTTGTGTTTCACTGGGTGCACAGAAGTCACCCTAAACCCTGTGCTTTTCACAGGCAGCTTAGTATTATCAAGCTAAGGGGGAACCTTTCATGTATGAAAACCCTTCTCTTAAATTTAGGAATAATAATATAATTCTTTAGGGCTCTGGAGTAGATGTTCTGTTTTAAACTTCCCCACTTCTAATATTTTTCCTGAAAGAAATGACATGGCAACTTTGTGCTGTAAGAGCTGTAAAATATTGGAAAGAAACTCTAAGTAGAACTACAAAACAACTTTTTGGGTACCTTGCAATGGTAGTCAGTTCAATCTCTCATTTGTTATGCCTTGTAGCACAGTAGTTAATGGTTAGTAATGGCATAATCTACTTTTATTTTTTAATTTGGCATGGTTAATTTTTAAACTTATTTCCAGCAACAACAGGACATTTATTCTGGAGCAAAGCTGATGGTTTGGTACTTGTTCTGCACCAGCATTTGAGGTTTCCCATTGTGTTGACTCTCAGCAACTCAGTGCTTGGTAATGATCAGCTCTGGGAATCAGTGGGAGAACTTTCCTTATCTCAGTTAATTATTCTGTTCACAGAACAAGATCCTGAATAACTGCTGTGAAGCTGCCCAGGACAGGTGGGGAGCAGGGAAACTAAGTGATAGGAGGAAGCGGATTTGTTTTCAGTAGCAAGAGGAATGAGTGTGGTAAGCAGGGTTGAAATTATGTCCATGTGTTGTTTTGTTCATGTAGTGTTTGTCTGATCGGGTTTTCTGCAGAAAAAAATGTGGTAGGAGAGGCAAACTCCCAAGGTTACTGTGTTTAATTCAATAAATTGAGAATATATTGGAATAAAACTGTAGGAAAAGGGTGTGAATAAGCTTTACAGACAGCAGCTATTTGTTCCAATGATGAACACAGTGGATGTTCCTACAACTCCAACAGCATCTTTTTCCATCTCCCTAGTTCATAACCTTAGAATACATCATCCCTCCTTTGGGAAATGACTCCTGTTGCTGTGTTTTTAGAAACAAAAAACTCCAAACAACCTCAAGCCCAAAAGCCTGGATTTAGGAGGGATTTTTTTTTTGGCTGAAATGCAGTCAGCTTAAGAAAAGAAAAATAATACTTACTGCCAGCCCCACAAAGTCAAGCTGAGCTCTGATAGTCAGTCTTGAGTGCTTGCTGCTTTTGTCTAAAGAGTAAAGGTTTTTGGTGCTAGTCTTTTGGGATCTCTCTACAAATCTTTGTGGGATTTGTAGCATTAGGACTCCAAAAGTAGAAATTTGAAACACAGGGTGGTGTAGAGAGAAACAGGAACTGATCACTGGAGAGGGCAGGAAGTAAAAGCAGTCCCAGCCACAGTGAAAAAGGAATATTTTTGCTAAATTAAATTAGTGGTTAAATTTCAGTGAGCTGAAAAAACACTGCTCTGACCCTTTTCAGAACAAAACTGGCTTTAAGCCTCAGGAACTGCATTTGGCTCTGATATTTGAATTATGCCATGAAATCTCTCTTTGTTGGCTAGATGTTGGAATGCACAAACTTTCAGAAACAGAGGGAAGAGCTCCTGTCAGCAGTGCTCTGAGTGAGTCAGATTTTCCCCAAGACTGGTATTCACTGTGGCTGATCTTGAGAAACACAGACACGTGTCAGGCAAAGATTCCCTCTGGAAAGTGCTCTGATATTTGTGATTCTTCATCCCTAAATGGTGTTCTGGAATTAAGTGATTTCCAGCCATCTGTGATTTGATGATTCTGGATACATGTCTGGAAGCTAAGGCTTTTCTCAGTGCCCAGGGGTACCATGGAATGGGAATGATTGTAGACAAGTGGGAACAGGCATTATCAACAGAGGAGTAAACAGGGCAAGATGCTCTAAATTTTACTACAGGTTAAAAAAGGCATGTCAGGGCAGGAGCTGGGGAATCCACATGTGAATTTACACCTTGGGAACTCTATGTACTGTGCTATGGCCAGAACAGGAGCTAACCTGCATCAGACACAAGACAAAGTGAATGAAAACCCATTTGGGTTTTTGTGATTAGCTGTCTTTCTTCAGAGAATTTTGCTCAGTCAGCAATTAATCAGGAACATTTTTTGGGATGAAACATTATTTGGAAAGACTTGCTTAGGCTTTTGTATTTGAAATACAGTAACTGTTTCCTGTCAATTCCAAGAATTCTCCCTTTTCCTCTGAAGCTGTTTTTGCTGAGGTTAGTGGAATTGTTATGTGTGGGTGGCCTCCAGAAATGCAATCAGATTTCTTCCACCAGGTAAATAACCCGTGTTTATTCAGATTAGCTTTGGAACAAAGTTCAAATGGCAATAGAACAGCTATGAACAATTTCACAACTGCATGTGACTAAAAAACAAAGAAGTCAGGATTTTGTAATAGCCCCCAAAACGAACATATTTCTTACAAACAGTAGCAGATTCTGCCCCTGCAGTGAGCTAGATGCTTATCCTAGCATTGGCAATGTGTGAACTGCTGTCTTGATTCTTTTGATAGAACATGAACTGCGTGGCAAGGTTGTCTGGGTGACAGGAGCCTCGAGTGGCATTGGAGAAGAATTGTCTTACCAGCTGGCAAAGCTGGGAGCCTTGCTTGCCATCTCTGCCAGAAGGGAGGATGAGCTGCAGAGAGTGAAGAAGAAATGCCTTCGTAAGTACAACTTAGCACTTCATGCAAGCAGTTCCACCTTGGCTGGGCTGGAATTGCCACAGGAACACTAACCCACATAGCACACAAATAAATTTAATGATGAAATTCAACTTTATACAGAGCTGGGATCTTCTTTTTTGTGAATGAGAATCCTTTGTATAGACATGCACTTCAATTTCCAACATAAGCCACTGTTACCTAAAAATCTCATTATCAGTTGCAAGTGCTCTTGTAAGGTACTAGATGAAGAAATGGAATAAATACTGTGGGGAATAGAGGAAACAATCCTGGAGTTATCATCCTGTAAAGAACCAAACCATGTAGCTGCTTAGAAATATTCCTAGGTTTGTGCATGTTACAGACTTTGCTCTTTGGAAAATGGACTAATAAAAGTGTTCAGAAAAAGTTGTTCTAAGAATGTGGAAGAAAGAGGATCTCCTGTAATCAAGAGGAAAAAATGTGGAGCAAAATTTTTAACTATTCTGGTTATCTTTCAGTTAGCTTTCATATGCCTGATGACTCAGTAGGCTGGCTTCATTCCTCCTGTTTCTCTTTTTCCCTCCTGTTTTCTGGTTTGGCAGCAAGAGGAATAGGCAGTTAATTCACACTGGTAGATAGAACATAATTAACACTGGTTTGAACATTAATCATGTTATGCATTTTTTTTTTCAGACTATTTTTCCTCTATAGCTCAGTATGGAGTGTTTTATGTGGAATGTATCATCACACCAAGAGTTCAGTCTTAGTAATGGTGACAGAATATCCACAGTCTACCTGGAGTTTGGGCTGGAGAATAATCACATGTTTTTCTTGGATTAGCACCTAAACATTCCTAGAAAGCTGAAAGTTCAGCAACCTACTCAGAAAAGATTTCCAAGGAACTTCCAAAAATGCACAACTCCTTTTATCCTGGTTTTATTTTCTGAGGGCTCCAAAAAGCAGTCATTTAAAGAGTTGGATATTTGAAAAGAGGCAGGGGGCACGTGATGACAGCATGGTTAAGTGGCACTCATGACAAAATCCCAGTGCTGTGTGATGCAATGGTCAGCAGAAATCTGCAACACCATTTGTTTGCGTCCATGGCTGTTTGTTGTGATTGCAAAATTGATAACACGAGACAGGCTGGCAGCAGCTGCCATCCTGGATAGGCATTTTTAGGAAATACTTGTGTGATGAGCTAAGAAATACTGAGAAATATTATTTCAGGTGATGTGGACCAAGAGCATTGATTTATCTGAGATTATTTCTGCCTTTGCCAACTTTCAGTGGCCCTGTGAATGTCTGAGCTGTGCCATACACACCTTATGTAGACTCTGCTTTACAAATATTTGTTACTGAGCTTTGCTTTAACTGCAGGTTTGAGAAGTAGGAATATTGGAAACTCTTTACTAACCCAGAAACGTAACCAGGGCAGAAAGTGACAGGACAAGGGGGAGTGGCTTTAAACTGACAGAAACCAAGTTTGGATTAGATATTTGGAAGAAATTCTTGCCTTTGAGGCTGGTGAGGCCCTGGGACAGGATACCCAGAGCAGATGTGGCTGTCCCATCCCTGGAAGCATCCAGGGCCAGGGTGGATGAGGCTTTGAGCAATCTGGGGTAGTGGAAGGTGTCTCTGGCCATGGCAGGGGTTTAGAATGAAGTGACATTTAAGATCCCTTCCAACCTAAACTATTCTGTAATTCTATACATTTCATGTTTTCTACAGCCAGCTTCTAAGTAGTGGAAGGCAGTAATTGGACCCACTTCCACTCTTATCCTTTGTTTCTCAAGGCTGTGAAAATCCAGCTTCCACCCCTTTCCTTGACTGTTGTGTGCCAGCCCCCCCAACCAACTTAGTGGCCCTATGCTCCACTATATCCAATTTATCTGTATTTGTTTTGAGCTAGGGGTCCAAAATTAGACACAGTGCTCTAGGTGCAGTCTTAGAGTGCTGTGTAGAAGAACAATCACTTTCCCTCAGTGTGCTTTTATTAGTGCAGCCCATTAGCATTTGCCATGGCCAGAGCCAGTTGCTGGCTTGCACTCAGCTTGCTGCTGTCCTTCCATCTGGACCCAGGTCTTGTTTGGAGATCTGACACTCTGGAAGCTGGCCTGCAGTACTACAGAGCATTATCCTGTCCCAGGTGTGAAAATCTGCATTTTAATTTATTGAGCTTAATGAGGTTTGTCAGACTATTCTTAGAGCTTGTTAAGGTGCCTCTGCATGGCCATCCAGCCCTGCAGCACGATGTTAAATCAAAATTCTGTGAAAATCTGTGGGTTTTTTCCCATCATCTGGGTCATTAATGAAGGTATTCAAACATATTGATCATGGAGGGATGCCACAGCTGATCACAAAGAGCAATTGAATTGCTCAGGCAGTATGTGGCCATGCTAAATCCATGGTAGCTTTTCCCACACACCTTCTTGTCCTTCACTTACTTGGAAATTGCTTTGAGGAGGAATTGCCACATAATTTTCCCAAGGACTGAGGTTAGGCTTTGTGACATCTGTTTTCTTGCTGTCCTTGGGCACCTACTCCACTTAAAAGAAAATTCCAAAAAGGAGTGACATTGGTCATCTCTTGCAAATCATGGATGCATATATTGCCCTGCTTGTATGTGCATTTTGTCCCTAATTTGTCTGACTCTGGTAGAGTTTCTTTCCCCAGAGCATAGCCTCAGGAGTGTGGGAGACCTGAGAGGAGATCTGAGAAGACTGAGGCAAAGAAGGCATTAAGTATCTCAAGGTTTTCTGTGCATTTCATCATTTCATCCTCACCACCCTTGTCCAGGGAGCTCACTCTGTCTTTGGCCTCTCTTTTGTTGCTGCTGTACCTGTGAAGCCTTTGCTGCCTTTTACATTCCTCAACTCCAGTGGAAATTTCAGTTTCAGCTCCACCTGGGTGTTGATCTTCCTGATTCCATCTCTGCATTCTTCTCCAGTGGGTCCATGTGCTTTTTGGGTGACCTCTCCCTGCTCCCACCTGCATGTTTTCCCTTGGCAGCTGAGTTCAAGACTCTCCTGTAAGGTTTGAGCAGCACGGGGAGGATGAAGTCTGAGCAGCAAAGTGCAACATCAGTGTGAATTTGGCTGATTTATGGGGCATAACTGGAGCTCATGTGCTGCAACATGCCTGCTGTAGAGGTTGAGCACAGCAGCAACTGAACTGTGTCAGAAACAAGCACATATATCTTGTTCAAAGTTTAGTGACACCACCCTGTGGTACAGGTTTGTGCATTCTACCCTGCTTAAAAGCTGAGGGGGAGAGAGAGAGAGAGAGGGAAAGGTAATCCCTGTTGAGTCATGCATGTGCCAACTCAACCCTTCACTGCACTTGGGCAGGAGGGAGAGAAAACAACTTGTATAACTCAGCTCCTACAAGAGACTTCTCTTCTTCCCCCAACCACTCTTTCTTTTGTTGGAAATGGAGGCTGTTTTCTTTCAAAAGCCCTAAAAGAAAAAAAAAAAAAAAGCAGGGAGGGATGTTTCTTGGTTTGGCAAAGGTCAAATATGATTTAATTATGGATAGGCCAAATGAGTGACAGGCAATCTATAAGTTCAAGAATTACACAGTAATTGAGGTTGAAATGGACCCCAGGAGGTCATGTTGATCAGCCTCTGCTGAGAGCTCAACCTCTGTTGAAGGGCATTTATACAAGGGAGAAATAAAAGACAGAGGAAATGCAGAAGAGCTGGAAAATGCTACTCAGAGCTGTAGTATTTATGATGTTGTGAGAAACTGCTACCTCATATTAACATGTATTGAAAAGAGTTGTTGGCCTGAAACCCAAGCAATGAATTTTAAACTAAGGTCTCCCACTTGGAACCAAATGTCTTTTTCTGGGTATCATAATTGTTCCCTTAAAAACGTCACTTTGGTGATGGCAAAAGGGGCAGTGGAATATTAGGATTTGTTAGTAAAAGCAATGAGGAACCCCATGGCATTGTATAAATTGGGACACCTGTGCCTTCTACACTGGGCACAGTGCTGGTCATAGCCAGAAAAGTAATGGGATAGTGAATGGGAGAAGGAGTTTAGAAGAGGGTGACAGGAATGCTTGGTTTTTGTAAAAGCACTCTATGAGGAGTGCCTGAAATAAGGATCCCTCACCCTAGAAAAGAATTAAGGAAGCTGCTGGAGCTGTACAGTTTAAATGCTGTGAAGGTGGAAATCCTGTACAAGGTTTCTGGTCAAAAAATTTCGGATGTCAGATGTTTCTTATAAAAGAGCACTTCCTTAGCAGCAGTCTGTATCTCTTCCTCTGCTCTTTCCTTTCTCTCCTGTGTAACTTTCATGGCTGGGCTGACCCTGTGGTCCTGCTAAAAAATCCACACCCCAGCAGGTTTCAGCTGTGCAAATCTGCTTCAGGCAGCACCAGGTAGAGGTGTGTCCCTGAGAGGGCAACTTAAATACATTTTACTGCTGTATTTTTGGAAGAAATGGAGGAGAAAATGCACATGGAGGGGTTGGAGGGAGCAATAAATGGAAATACTACTAGCATTAAACCAGACCAGTTGGGTTTATTTTAACCAGTGGCTTAATTACTAATGACCTTTGAACACAGGCAACTCATGGGTTTAAGTAACCTCTTTATTTCTATGTCACTGTTAAGACAAAGTTCAACTTTCCCTGTATTTGCAAGAAGTAGTAATTAAAAAGTCAAAGCCTGAGGCTCTATGAAGAGGGCAGCTGCTTAAAGGGGAGCAGCCACACTTAGATGTGGCTAGGAACTGATTTAGGAGAGAAAAATAGCACTAACAAACTAATACAAGTAATGTAAAATTTCTTGTTAGGTGTAGTTTAAAAAAAAGCTTGAAATGATGAAGATTTTGTTTTTGTGAGTCATCTGCCCCAAAACCCCAGGGTAACAAATCACTGCTCAAGAAATGCCTTCTATGGAAAAGGTCAGTTGTTCTGAAGAGACAGTGGGGGGAAAAAAAAACAACAAAAAGGCAGTATGTTAAAAGCTATCAGTTAAACAAAAGCCTTTTACCCCCTCCCAAAAAGCCCCCAGTAATTCAGCTTGTGTAGACTTTGCCTTGTAGCTGCTCAGGTATGTGTATTGTGTTTTGGGTGTGAATTGTATGAGTTCTGTTGTCAGGAATAAACATGCTTGACCTGTTGACATCCAAGCAAAGTGTCAGGGCTCCCAATGTGCTTCTGAATCCCTCCTGAAATGTTTCAGTTGGATTTTACTTCTAACTATTGCAATTTATTTGGGGAAGTAAAACTTCTGTATTGTGCTACAAAGCCTGTTTGATAAAGTCAGGCTTTTCACATATGAAAACATGATAAGAAAAACACTTGGTAGGAACAAAATAGGAATAGATTCTAAGTGGGGATCAAAATGGGAAACAAAGCAAGCATTTCATTTCCAACTTGATGTTATGGTTTCTTGATGTCTTCTTTGTAAAAATGTGGTGTTTAAAAGCATGTTATGTTTCCCACAGTTCTAACATTGGGAATCTTATCAGCTCCCATTCCCTTTATGGTTGTTTTTTAGAGATTAGCAACCTGAGTGAAAATGATATCCTTGTCCTGCGTCTCGACTTGACTGACAGGTCCTCTCATGAAGCTGCAACCAACAGTGTGCTCAAGCATTTTGGCAAGGTAAGATGTGCTTCTGGGGTTAAACTACTTTTTCTTTGACTCTTAAACCTTCATTTATGCTCATATTTCACATTATTTTACTGTATGATAAATTCAGCGGTGTCTGTATCTCCCTTCAGTTTCAGTATTAAGCTTGTCAGAAATTACCTGCATTTTTATCTCTTCTGTTGCTTGCTTGTGGTTTTCACCAACAAACAAACAATCACCAGTCCTTCCCAAGGACTGAACACTCACTGAATTGCCTGAGGAAGCACAAATATTAAAGGAAATGATGTTTATATTAATTTATCTTTTTAATCTTTCCCAAGATTGACGTTTTGGTCAACAATGGTGGACGCTCACAACGCTCCTTGTTCGTGGACACAAACCTGGATGTCTACAGTGCCATCATTGAGCTCAACTACCTGGGCACCATCTCCCTGACAAAATATGTCCTGAACCACATGATCCAGAGGAAGAAAGGGAAGATTGTCACTGTGAGCAGTGTGATGGGCATCATGGGGGCTCCTCTTGCCACTGGCTACTGTGCCAGCAAGCACGCTCTGCAGGTGAGTTACAGTCTGCAAGTTTATTAAGTTAATTAAGTTAATTAAGTGGACCAGTACCAGTGCTGTAGCAGAGGGCTTTGTTCTGTGCAGAAAACACAAGTCTCAGCTGAAGTTTCACACAGCATACCCATCCTCAAGTATTGAAAGTCCTTTAGAATTAATTTGTTCTGAAATGTGAAATAGCTCCCACTGTAGATTTTTTTTTTTCCTGACTGAAATTCAAGTGCCAGGTTAGTTGGTTCTCTCCACTATGTGATTAAATTCCAGTGTGAAACACAAAACCTTGGCCTCTGCCCTTCAGATGAGGGAATATCTCTGTGAGGAGATTATTCTGCTGCATATAGAGCCCTAATATTCTCAATCCATTCAGGGAGAGACAGTCGCTGGTGAGGGTTTCTAAGACTTGAGGAAATCTTTAGGGCAGTGAAGTGAGAACAGTGAGTGGTAAGGCAGACTACTCAGAGAATTCCTGATCCATCTGGGAACAGCTGAATGGCTCATCCCAAGGGTTCTGTGCCTTTCTGTGGTGTGAAGGACTGGCAGCTCACAGTGCTGTAGGAAGTTACCTTCTGCCTAACACTTAGCACTCAACACTGCCTGGAAAAAGTTTCTGAAAGTGGTGTCACTTGAATAGAAAAACATAAAAGAGGAGCTCAGAGAAGTTTCTGCCTGTGTCATTGAGGAATCTCTTGTTTAACTAGTAAATTTTTTTGGACATATTTGTCTTTCACCACTGCTTGGCCTCCTGCTGATGTACATTTTGATCTCAGTAAAACAAACTTCAGCTGTGCTCAGTGATGGTTTAAAAACTGGCATGTTCTTACTCCCTGCTGCATTCCAGCACGTGAACAGAACAAACAACTGCTTAAGCCAAGGGATCAATATCTTTTTGACAATTTGACCAGCAACAACAAAAATGTAACAAATGGCTGACACTGCAAAGCCTCTTGAAAATATGAAGATGTAGAATATGGTGACAGATCTCTGCTAGAAAAAAAATAAATCAGTCAGTCAGGAGAGATCTGCTGCTCTTCATTGGAGTGGCAATGCTGGAATTGCCCATTTCAGGGCAGCTTTTGGATTAAGCCTGGTAGATTTAAATTAGAAGAATGCAATGAGCAGAAGCCTGACTTGCCTTCATGCTCCTTGATTTATTAAATGTTCTTTCGGTTGAATTATCTTTGGGTGTGGTGCAGTTGGGCTAAGCACAGCTAATTAATTACAGAGCACAAGGAATTCACATGTTGCTTTGAAAATACTCAGAATTCTCAATCTCATGTTCAAATTGAGAGCACAGACAAAGCTTTGAAGAGATAGTTTATCAAAAGTTATTAAAATAAGCTGGCTGAACTGCTTCTATCTTCTGCTCAATAACCAGGCCAGACTCCAAACCTCCTTCCTTGTTTCTTTCACAGTAATTCTAGAAACACTAGTTGCAGGTGTTGAAACATGGCTTGCAAAATTGATTTTGGAAATACTCTGCCTGAGAGTCTTTGATCATTCTGGAGTTATGGTTAGATGTGGGCATGAAGCCCCCAAAAACTAGGAAAAGCTGTTTTGAAATAACAGACTTCATCAGTGCAGTTCAGATAAAGGAATTCTGTAGGAATGGCAGCCCTCCTTAAATAACCCTGTAGCCCATTTCTGATGGTGACCAAGAAGAAACAGAGACTGGAAGAGGGGAGGGGAAAAATAAGCCAAAGCCAAAAGTGGTGCTTTTCCTGTTCAGCATGTGCCCACTTGTATTCTAAGATCTTCAAGGTAGTGTTTTGGCCATCAGTTACTATATATGTGAACCCATCTGACATGGATTCATCTGTTGTGGTTTTTGGCCTGCTTTCTTTTTTTTTTTTTTTTTTTTTTAATTTGTGCCTTGGAGTCTATCACAACTGACACACTTAATGCTGCAAGCTTAATTACACCTTTTTTTGGAGAAGTCCTTTCTTTTGCTTGTGGTTTTGTTTTGGGGTTTTTTAGGTGTTTTTTTGGGGTTTTTTTTTTTAGTTTGTTTTTTTTTTAGTTAGGTTTTTTTTTTTATTATTTTTTTTTTAATTCCTTTAAATAGCAGTTGTAGGAAGAAGGAAGGAATTCTGCCTGGAATTAGAATCTGTTCTTGAAACAATCATGCTTTGATTCATGCCAACTGGAATTCTTCATAACAATGTTCTACTGATGAAATTACCCTTTATTTCAGTGCTGGGAGTGTTGTAAGAGCATGAGTCAAGCCCACGGGAGTCTGCATCTGCCTGGTGCAGTTTCCCTCCTGGAGGGTGATGCTCATGGGGATCATGTGCCATTCACATTCATATGTAATTCATTTGATTGGTGGCACTGGATCAGGAATGGTGGCCTTCAAAATGTTCCTTCATCAGGAACTTGTCTAAGGAGCACATGGACTGAGCAGCCACAGCTCCTCTCTCTGTTCACTGTCTGCTCATTAGTGGAATTTCTTCAGTCTGGGCTTGGTGGAAATACTAGAGTTTTTCCTCTTACACTGGAGTTCCTTTACTGCTCCCAAATCTTGGTCTGTCCCTGCCTGAATTTCAATAAGAGAAAGCACTTATTTTTCTTGCTGAGGAATTTAAAGCTTCTCTTCTGGGAGGAAGTAGAGGAATTTCATACCAGCTATCTTTGAATATCAAGGACAAGTGCAGGAATTAGAAAACATGTGCATCCCGTACACAGAGCCTCCAGAGGGGACTGAGTCTATGTAAGATTCTGGTTTTCAAGAGGCCTTTGTCATGTGCATCAGCCAGGATTTAGGGTGAGTGTCCTGGCCCTCCTGTGTTGCTGGTGAAGGCTGTGCCTCTTCTCTGGTGCAAAACCTTGGGGCTGCAGCACGAGGGAAGGATGTGGGACAGCAGGAACAGGAGCTTGCTGGCATCTCTGGCTACTTGCATTTTGTGTTTACAACCCTTGCAGCCTTTAATGGACTCACCCTGGCTCTGACAGTGCCCACAGAGCTGCCTGCTGCTCTGTGCCTTTGTGTGGCTGCTCAGCTGCCCAGTTTCAGGTACAGCCTGGATCCCAGGAGCCTCCCAGCATCTGAGCAGGTGTAGGAGCTTTGTCAAAAGTGACTGAGCTGTGCTCTGGCTTCCCTTCTACAGACACACACCCTTCCACCTCCCCAATTTCTGGAAGTGCATCTTGAGTGTGTTCCTTTCAGGCAAAATGGAAGCCAGTCCTGTTCCTCACCTCAAGTGGACAGGGAGTGGTGGGCAAGTGGGGGTCTCAGTGTCTTTTTTGTGTGATTTTATCCTCAGCTGGACTGACAGCACCAGCTTTGTGACTGGATTGCACAATCTGGGGTTTTGGGGCTTTTCTGAAAGAAGTGGGCTCAGGCCCCTCAGGATGAGGAAGGTGCAGGTGGGGATGTGGCATGAGCCTGGAGTGGTGGCTAAAACACAGCCCTGTTTGTGCACACAGGGGTGGAGGAGCCAGGGGAGGGCCTGACTTCTTAAACAAAAACAGCTGAGTGTCCAGGAGCAGATTGCCATCTGTCCAGGAGCAGATGTCTGAGCACATAAGTGTCCAATGTTAGAACTTAGTCCTCTCCAAGCTTTGCTCACTTGCTGTGAATATCCAGCCCCAGATCTGGGGTCTGCAGGTACTCACAACTTTAAATTCATGCTCAGTGTTTTTAGGGAACCAAACTGCAAAGCCTGTATGGAATCCATAAATTGGAATTAGCCACCAACTGAGAAACTGGAGCCCCTGTTCTTGGTCAGTGTGCTGCTCCTTGCTGAACTCTGGTGGCTCTTGCTGGCTCTGGTGGTCCCAGCTGCTGGTTCTGTCACCACTGGCCCATATCTGGCTGGCTTGAGCCTCTGTTAAAGCTCAGGAAGGAGCTCTGGGTCAGCCAGCCCTCCCCCAGGTTGGATGGGAGTAGAGTGATAAGATTTTACTACAGGGGAAGAAGTTTATCAGCCTGTGCTCAGTCTGTCTCTCTGCTGTGACACAGAATTACGTGCTGGAATAGATACAGGGGGCTGTTGGTAGCCAGGCCAAAGATAAGGCACGATGGGGTGTTGGCTAAATCATCCTCCACTGTGCTTGGCCAGCAGCTTTGGTGGAATGCACCCTTCTGAATTGGCCATGTTTCCCATAATAGTTGCTGTCTACATGTGAATTGCTGCAAAGATTCAGAAAACCTTGTATCCTCTTCACTTTGAGAAAAAAAGAACTCACAATTTTTGCAATTTTGGTTTAACTTGGATACACTGGTAGCATATTCCTGAGCTGAAATAAGATTTGTACCTATGTGGATGCCAATTTCAAACTCTACAGCAAATTCAGTGCTGCAAATTAACCCCCTGAAGTGTCAGGGTGCATTTTTTACTTTGCTATGCTGAAAGTTTTCTTCCTTTTCTTACATAAACCAGTACCACTTACTTTATAGAAACTGTGTAAACTCTTTATTGTCACCCCAAACAGCAATTCACCTGCAAAAGGTAATTTCTACTGCAATTCTTAGGTGGCATCTCAACTGCCAAACAGCAAGACTTTGTCCTCAGTACAGGGACACCAGAATCTGACTGTAGTTTAGAGAAATGACTGTGTATTTGGTAAGGTGACAATAGATTCCTCACTGGTTTATATATCAATGTCTGTAATTGCAGATAAAATGCTAAATTAGCCATTGATCACTAATTCAAAGTAAGTAGCAGGCATTGCTTGTTGTAGGAATCTTGTTATTTTTACAGTATAAATTTGTAGGAAAAGATGTCATCAGCTAAACTTTGCTAAAACCATGGGAAAGGAAGGTTTCACTATGTTTTTGTCTCCTAGGGATTCTTTAATTCTCTGCGGACTGAGCTGACTGACTACCCTGAGATAAGTGTTATCCAAATCTGCCCAGGGCCTGTACAGTCCCAGATCATCCAAAATGTCTTTACTGAGAATCTTGCAAAGGTAAGGACTCAGTTCTGCTGTGATAAACCCAGCTTGAGCTGTGGGGTCAGTAATCCTTTGCTGGGGTACTTTTGTCTGGTTTTGTCCTCCTTGCAAACACTAACCTCATCTTCTTACCAGGAAATGCTTTGAGTG
Source organism: Muscicapa striata striata (assembly GCA_030060385.1). Lineage (NCBI taxonomy): Eukaryota > Metazoa > Chordata > Aves > Passeriformes > Muscicapidae > Muscicapa > Muscicapa striata. The sequence goes on from JAREIS010000178.1 coordinate 610,126, forward strand.
GTGCAGAACTGTGTACTCTTGTAATTCTTGGTGGTATTAAATGAAAATTGAGTTTGATAATTGCTATTCCTTCTCTCTTCCAACACAAACAACCTAAGTCTACTAAAATAAATGTACTGCACAGCCACTGTGCTGCAGTTTTGGGGGGGTAGCCAGGATTTTCTGGACACAGCTCTGCCTGGGGAGTGCTGTCCTTGCTGCACAGGTAGGGTTTTGTTTGCCCTGGTCACGCTGTGCCCTGGTGGGTGACGCTGCTGCTGGCACAGCCCCAGCTCAGCTGACACGAGCTGTGCATTCCTTTCCTGTTAGAGATTGTTCCAGGAGGAAAAGCAAAACCTTCCCAACTGCACAATGGCTTTTACTAAAGGCTGTCTGACAAAGCAGCTGGCAAAAATTGCTACTGTGATCTGCCCTAAATTCAATCGATCTGAAGCTCAGGATGACCCACCAGTGAGGGGGAGGGGATCTCTTGTTGTTGAGTCGAGTTCTGGAGTGATTTTCATGTTGGAAAACTTCTGACTTGCATGAAAGAAAAGATGTGCTTTCTGAACAATGGTGAAAGTTGCAAAACACATTCCTCAGATTTTGGTGTGGCAGAAGACCAGGGAGGAGGAGCAAATCTAGACCAGAACAGTTTTTGCCCTGTGAAACAGGACAGATTGCTAGAGTGGCCTGTTATTGCTGGAGTGAAATGTGCATAAGTTCACAGGGCTTATGGTTTATGTTCACTAAATAATACACAGGGACAAGACCTCAGGCTGATATCCCTACTCCAAAGCACCTGGTTGGCTTTTCTCTTGGTTGAGATGGAGAGAACTGTCAGGAAAATTTAAGTTAATGGGGAATGTGACCTCACCTACTAACTTGGCTGCTGGAGTAACTTGTAGTGTAGAATGGGGCAGGCACAGCTGGGGACTGGGGAGCTCCCATTCCTCAGAGCTGCAGATTGAACTTGTTCAATAATCCCTGTCAAGTTGAAACCCTGCTGAAGCAGGACAGTGCTTGGAGATCCATTTTTTTTAACTTTTGACCCATCAATAGAGGCATTAATAAAAAGGGTGCTTTATTTGAGCCAAAGGAAGGTGGAAAATGTTCCCACACTTAAAACCAGAGGATAGTGAGGGATGGGTTCTCCTGCCCCAGTCTCTGGGTGAGTTCTTGTGGGGAAACTAGGATGAGTGTCTGTCACACAGAGTGGCCCCTTTTCCTCCCTCTGTCACTCCCAGGGATCCAGTTCTAACCCCTCCCTGCTCTGTGCCCCTCCTCAGCCACACCTCAAGTGCTGTGTCCAGTTCTGTCCCCTCAGTTTAGGAAGGATGTTGAGATGCTTGAGCACATCCAGAGGAGGCAATGAGGCTGGTGAGGGGCTTGGAACACAAACCCTGTGAGGAATTACTGAGAGAGCTGGGGTTGTTAACCCTGGAGAAAAGGAGACTCAGGAGTGACCTTATCACTCTCTACAGCTCCCTGAGAGTTGTTTGTAGTCAGGAGGGGTTAGCCTCATTCACCAGGCAGCAACTCACAGAACCAGAGGGCACAGCCTCAAGCTGAACCAGGGGAGATACAGGCTGGATATTAGGAAAAAGTTCTTTTCATGGAAAGAATGATCAAGTACTGGAATGGCCTGCCTGGGGAGGTGGTGGAGTCACCATCCCTGCATGTGTTTAAAGAATGATTGAATGTGGCACTTGGTGCCATGATCTAGTTGAAGTGTTAGGGCATGGGCTGGACTTGATGATCTTGAAGGTCTCTTCCAACCTTGTGATGCTGTGCTTCTGTGAATGCAGTCCATCGAGAACAGCGGGGACCAGTCGCACAAGATGCCCACGGAGCGCTGTGCCCGGCTCACCCTGGTGAGCGTGGCCAACAACGTGCAGGAGGCCTGGATCAGCGACCACCCCTACCTGGCCGTGTGCTACCTGTGGCAGTACGCGCCCACCTGGGCCTGGTGGCTCATGAACAGGATGGGCAAGAGGAGGATACAGAACTTCAAGAGTGGGATTGTGAGTGTGCAGCGTGTCCCTCTCCCTGCTGCTTGCTTGTTTCACTCTGCTGATGTTCTCTTCTGCTCTGGGAATGTTGGGATTGCATTGTTCCTCACTCACACTCAGAGCCCTGATGTGAAGGGCAGTGTTCCATTCCTGCAGTGTTCCCTGGTAGATGCTATTTATTCTTTTGGTACAAAAAACCTCTCCCATCTTATAAAACTGCAAAAACAGGAAATACAATAGTAAGGGTAGCATGTGCAGCTTAAAACTCTGTGCTTTCACACTGTAACTGCCCATGGTCACAAGCTGTTTCAAAGTAAGTCTTTCACTCACAGTGCTGTTTCTAACAGCAGAAGGCTGGATGGGGAAATACTGATTAATGTTCTCTCCCTCCAGGATGCTGATGCCTCTTACTCAAGGAAGAAGAAGTAAGGATGAGCGTGTACAAAATCCTGCTGTACTTGTGCTAAGGCTGAGAAACTTTTCATATTGCGTGACTGCAAAAAATAACTTTTTTTTGGTTTTGTTATGTCTTTGTCATCCTGTAACTTGACAGATCTATCGAGCTGATGACACACTTGACTAAATAAAAACCTCTTTCTAAACACACCTGTTTCATGCCAAACTCCCACAGGCTGAATTTTTAGGCTAATAAGAACTGAGACACAAGAGAGGCTGGACTCCTGCTCTGACATGGGCAAATACCTGGTGAGCAGGCTAAAATTACAGACCCCAGGATCCTGTTTCCCTTACTTTCATTCCTAATTCATATTGATTAAAAAAACCTACAGGTAGAAGGGTGTGGTATAGAGGGTAAGGATGTCTGATCTGTGCCTGGGATGTGTTGCTTGGGTACAATCCCTTTGTTTCTGACACATCAGGACAGCCCCTGGTCCCCTTCTCAGCTCTGCTGCCCTTACACTTCCCTGTGTGTGATCAACACCACAATCTAAAGAAAGGAGGTGGTGGGAAGAATTAAATAAATTGTCTGCAGACACCTGGTTAAAAAACAGAGCAGTTCAGGGGTCACATGGGATAATAATAGATCTCCAGCTCAGTCCTATTGCTGAGTGCAGAACCAGGATGCCATCAGTAATCCCAACAGCAGCCAGTGAACACAGACAAGGCTGAAGGTGCTCCAATTCCAGAATTCCAGACAATCAAAGAAATGTTCCAAACCAAACAGGCCATGGTTCAAGAGCACACAAACCAACAGCTGCACAGAACAAGAAGCTTTAGCTCATGTTTCTGCCAAAAGCAGAATGCAGACAGGCTGGGGGTGAGGGTAATGTGCCCCAGGGTCTCAGGGCTGTGATACCCTGGGCTGTGCCAAGGGGCTCTGTGAGCAGTGAGAGTGAGTGGGACACACTGCCTGTGACAGCAGGGGACAGGATATGGCAGGGCAGCACAGCCCAGCTCCACATTCCTGTGCTCCAGCAGGAACTCTGCCTGTCACTAATTGTGCTGCTCCATCTGGTGCCAATCAGGATCTCTGCTGGAACACCGGGCCCAGTTATCAGCAGCTCTCCTCAAGGCTGGTGACCAGATGGAGAGAACCCAGAGAAAGGAAGGGAAAAGGATCACAGCCCTCTTCAGTTTTTTCTCAACTGGTTTATTCAGTTTACAAAAGATAAAGGATGAGGGCAGAAATTACAGCCACCTTAGAGTAAGGACTGTTGCAAAAAAAGATTTAATTTTCTGTGACCATACAGAAGACAAGTAGTAAGAGATTTACAATGAGGCAAGGGAGGGTTAATTAGATTTAGGAAATAACTTCAATTTTCCAGCTGCTGCAAGAGCAGCAAAAAACTGGAGTGAACTGCTTGAGAAGTTCATTACAATCCTTGTATTGGAAGTTTTAAATCAGAGTAAACATTTGCCAAGGTAGTTCCTTGTGAGGGGGAGCTGAAATCGGTGCTGTCTGTGAGCCCCTTCCACATCACTTCCATGGCTCTGTATTTCCAGATGCAGCTCAGGGCCCAGCATGGCACCAACCAGCTCTGGAAATCCACTACATCACTTGCATAGTTTTTAAAAATCATTTTTAGCCACTATCAAAAGGAACAGCCAGCAGCCAAGTACATGATTCTGTGGCAAACTTCAACTGTGACAAAAGGTCTTAAAGGTGAAGAGTAAAAGTAATAAATGTGCTTGGACTCAAACAAGGCTGGGTGTTCCAAACCAGTACTGCTTCAGTTATGGAGCAGGTCTGATTTAAATTGATTCTATAGGATTAGGAAATACAATTATTTATACTCCCTGCTCAATACTTGTCTACAGTGTAACCACTGACCTGCTGAGAAAACACAGTTATGTGCTAAGACTGCTGGTAGTGAACAGGATAAATGAGCCACTGGAAATTGGACCTGGACCTGTTTTCAAGGCAACCTGTAATGTTACAAACCAGCTGCCCAAGTCTGTAGTGAGGTTAAAAAAAAAAAATTACTTCTGGCACAGACAGCTGGATTTTCACCACCCCTCCATCATCAAACTCTCACTGCATTTGTGGAAGACTGGTTAGGGAGGTGCACAGAGATTGTAAGTAACAACATATATATATATGTATATATATATATATAAAATATATATCTTATATATGTATACTGGAAGAAGAAGATTAAATCATACCATTTTTTCTTAAAATTTCCTCTGTCCCCTAATTATACACGTTTACTTCTTTCATCAGTAAAGTCACCCAGGTTATTAGTGTGTCAGAGCACACACTGGTTTATATAAATTCTTTTTACCAAAACAAGTACTTTGGTAAAAATTGTCCTTTACAATTTACTTTAGCTAAAGCATGGCTGATAACTTACTATACATAAGGAAGATCAGTGAAAGTCATATAACAAATGCTAGAACTGAACTCAGTCCAATATAAAATGGCCAGAATAAAAAAAAATCATATAAATAGTCCTATGTACACTTTGGTTGCAAACTCTGGGGTTGCCAACACTACAAGAAGCTGTAACCTGACTGGCAGTGCAAGTCACCTGTCCAAGAAAAAAAAAAAAAAGTAAAAATAAATCAGAATGCACCACAAAAAGTTAATGATCAGAATTAAGTTAGTGATCAGGATTATGATAATGATCAGAATTATGGTGCTCTTCTCTAAACTGGAGAAGAGAATTTCAGCATGTGGCCTGTCAGCCACACAGGCAATGGTGTCTCATGTTCCAGCAGCAAGAAACCAGTCCCCAGCTTGCTGCCTGCTGAAGGTTCTGGCCAGCACCACCCCTGTGCCAAGGACATGTGCTGGCCTGGCACGGCCACCCTGAGAGTAACGCTGATCTGGAGCGCATGAAGGAGCATGGACATTTGATTCCCAACGTGCAGGGAAAAAGACAAAGCAGTAGCAGCCCTGGCTGAAGAAAGGACAGGCTAGAAGAGAGGCAGCTGCAGGAGCTGTGAGGAGTACACAGGGTAGCCCAGGGGCGGGTCGGCCGCCTGCACGGTCAGGTTGCGCAGCAGGGCTGGGTGTGCCTGGATGCTGTAGCGCTCCTCGTCGTCGTTGGTGGCATAGAGCAGCTCCCAGGAAAGGTTGGCCCACTGCCCTCGCACAGCTTCCGCATTCAGCTTTCCCACCTGGACTAGCAGCTCCTGCAGAGTGAGGACTCGCCCCGTGTAAATTCCCTGCAAGAACAAACAGACCACGATGTCCAGTACACTGTCCGAGAGGAGACGAGAGCATTTTGGTTACAAAGCACTGAGTGAAGCTTTGGGACCACACTCTATGAACACTTTAAACATAGCAAAGTATAAACCAGTCCCCTCAGTTCAATTCCTCCACTGGAATATAACCAGGAAATACTGCTGCATCTAAAGAACAGTGCATTGGGGTTTTCAACAGCAGTGGTAACAGTTCCTCTTTAGTCTAAAGCAACCTTGCAGAGCCTTCATGTTTTAGAACACAATTACAAGGGGAAAAAAAGAACCGTGAAAAAGAAACCCAAACTTTGCCCTAGTAATTTTTCTCCTTACCATGCTTGGGTCATGCCCCAGTGAGAACAGGTATGGCTTCTCCTGCAGAACTGCTTGCTGCCACTCCAGGTCTGACACCAGCCCAATGTACCAATCACTTTCATATTCCTCCAAGTAAGTCACCAGCTCTTTGAAGTTCTCCACTGGGCCCAGGCTGGCTTTGTCCAGCATAAGTTTAAAGCTGTATCTGCAAGGTGCAGAACATCACACAGTCATCTGTGTGGCAAAGACAGGAGGGAGAAAGGCTCTTCAGGCCACAGAGGGTGGAGAGGCTCCACCAACTCAGTAAGTCATTACTTGTCAGCTGGGTCACTGCCAGTCAGTCTGGGTGCATTTTAGCTCACCCACATGTAAAACACATCAGCTCAAACATCTTCCATTCCCCTCCAACATTTCTCCACTGCCCAATAATGGATAGTGCCAAATATCCAAATCCAGCACAACTGTTGAGATCTGGGGACAGTGAAAATAGATTGTTTTTCCCCACTTAACACAGAAGATTGGAGGCAGCTGCTGTGGAGAAGAGAAGAAAGAAGAAAACTCCATACATACCACATGCTTTACTGCCTGGAGTCACAGGCAATATTTATGTAGGAAACACCTACAAATAAATTTAAACTATACATCTTTAACAAAACATTACTGAAGTGACACTTCTCTGTATAATTTTTCTAATATTATGAAATGTTTTCTCTTACCTGAATGCTTTTAATGCCAGCTGGAAGAGCTCTGGTTTGCCTGTTAGCCAGTCCAGGCCAGCAGACCAGGGAATGCCACCAGTGTATGCCCTGAACACGTGGCGAGGGGCAGGCACGGCGTTATCCAGCCCAAACAGACCAAAGCAACACGACAGCACCCCGTGGATGTACAGGTCTTTCAAAGCTTTATCTTTCATGAGGTCTGTGAGTAAACTGGAAGGTTTCTCTTTCAGATGAAAAAAGTCCAGTTGGCTCAAAACAAAGTGGTACCATTCCTCTGGAAACCTCTGCCTCATCTCACTGACTTTGGAAGAAGGCACTGGCGCTGTTCTCCATTCTTCAGGGATGCTCAGCAGCTCTGAGTAAGAGCAACTAAATTCTACACGAGGTAAAACTTCTGGCTGTTTCCCTTTGTCCACAGCAGGCAGCCCAAGCACCACAGCCCTGTTTAACTTATATTCTGGTGACATTTCTGGTAGGAAATCTTGGCTCTGTGTTTCTACAGACCCTGGAATAGACAGGTGCACTTTTGGTGTCAGTCCCAACTGCCCAGGTTCTTTTCTGCCTCTTGTTCTGCTACTGAGTTCAAAATCAAAAATGTCACTATCATCAGTCCAGTCCTCCACTGTATCAACACTAAAGCTGTCTTCTTCCCTCAGAGCTCTGGATCCTTTCACTGCACCACCATGCTGATTTTCTGGAAGTGATCCTTGTTTGCTCTTGTTGGCACTGCCTGGGCTTTCCCATGTCTTTGATTTTTTATAACAATATTGGACAAGCATCCACACAAGCACTTTAACAAAATCATCTTTCAGGTGTTTTAAATTCTCATGGGAATCAATTATTCCAGATAACACATTCCTGGCATCAGAATACAGCCGCACAGGAACAACAGTACAGGGAGTCAGGATGTGTCCAAAATGAGGATTGGGAGACAGAATCCTTGTGTGCTCCTGATGTTCAAAGGCCATTTCAAAAATTTCATCCACCCTGTGAGCTTCAGCAGCATGGCAGGATGTTTCCTGCAGTTCTAGCCCCTAAAGCACACATGAAAACAGCTTCTTGTTAGTCTTTATCAGAATGGAACTTTGAATGCCAGCAAGCTGTTTGCTTGCAACAGAATTATTCTGAACAAGATGATTGTCAGTACTTCCATAACTGAATCTACAAATCTGTCTAGAGATAACAGCAATAATAAAGCACTCACTGCAATATTAGGCACAGATCAATGTCTTAAATAAATCTTTGCCTGATGCAGATTTTATTAGCCAGCTTATTAAAGATACTGTCACAAGCTAAATGATAAAAAATTTCACATCTGCTGCTCATGTAAATTTCAAGACTAATTAGTTTAACACTCATCTTAGAAAATTAAATGTAAATCAGTTACACTGCTGAAATGTTACACAGCAAAACGTTTGCATGATTTCCAAACATCAACATCTCAGTGCTCAGCATGCAATTACCTTAATGTTAACACCACAGTATGTGAAGCCTTTTTCCAGCACCAAGATCCACATCAGCCTGTCCTGAAAGCGGCACAAGTAATGTGACCCCGGCAGAGAGAGACCTAGGCAAGAGAAAAAGCCAAATAAAAACTACATTATTACCTTTTCTACATGCCAGTGAAAGGATTCAACAGCAAACACAAAATATTTCTGCATCAACATCACAATCAGTTAACAGTGGCTAACTAGCACCTTAGAATCTTGAAGAAACCGGCTGAAACTGCAGCTTTGAAAAAGCTGTGGAAAGTTGGGAAACCTCACACAACTGCAGGACTACATTATTCACACCAGACCAGGGTTAAACAACTCCACCCCCAATTCCCTTTGCAGAGATGACTTTCATGATTAAAGATAATTTTTGGCTGCATTTTCCACTGCACAGTTCCCACTGATGTTCTCTGGAGACCTAAAACCCTTCCTACCAAGAATACATTAAAGAATCATGATATAGCACAGGAGTTTCCTAATGGCCCAATTTGCTGTGGAGTAGGAAGTTTATAATATCAGAGAAATAAAAAATTACTGAACTGGAATTAGAAAATCAGGTAATGAACAACATCAAATTAGTACTCAAAAACCCCACAATCTGGGTCTCACTGTAAAAATTAGATGATGCTTATGTCCAAAGCCAAAAAAAAAAAAAAAAGTATACTCTTTCTCTTTTTTACCTATGTCACAAAAAGAGCAATGCTGAATTTCATAAAATCTGGTGGTTATACTGTATTTGAACTATAGCCTAATGTCAATCCTCCTAACACAATGGTTCTATTCTTAAGCACGACATTTGCTGTCAGTTTATGACCTGCTTCTGCTGTCACTCATGTCTGGTGATGACTCACTTGAAGAGCATTTTAGTTTTAAAATGTTGTAAGATGAAATCAGTGAAACCAACCATTAAGCTGTAGTTAAAATTTAAGTAACCCTTTTCTATCCCACTGAGCTAATGAAGTGCATTTTCTTGCTAACATTTTGCAAAGATTTTAATTCCTTTCTTGCTAGCTGTTAAAGCTACTAAAACTCCTTTACACAGAAAAAGCTATGGGTTTAAATTAGTGACACACAAAGTGGTACCGCTTCCTCTTGAACTCATCTGAGAACACCACAGTTTTTCTTGCTTCAAGACATTCATTCACAGATTTTCCCATTAAAGAAGAGACTTTTTACTCTTCAAGACTAGTGTTTTAAATTATTTATTCTGAGGCATACATGCCACCATAGTTATGATGGGAATGGGGAAAAAAACCCTATTAAAATATGTATATATCTAATATAGATAGATATAAGAGATAAATAACATATACATACAGATAGATCTATATTATCATATAATAAATATATTTATTGTACATATAAACATAGATGGACTAATGCAGTAGACAAACTGAAGTACCCTTTAGAGAAAAAGAGATTTCCTAATTTTGTTTAGTACCTCTCTCTAACCAGTGATGAAAGTGCAGGACATGTTTTCTAGTAAAGCACCTGGACATATTCTTCAGAAAAGCATGATTAAGGTTCACTTCCACTGCCTTCAAATATTAGGCCACTTTTTCCAGACATAAGCCATTTTCTAAGAGGCTTATGTAAATATTTGCCTCTTGTCTAAGGGCTACAATCTTTTGATTATTTAGGTTACACAAAGGCTGTTTCTCAAGAAAATGACCTTGCAATTTTAAAACAGTTACTCTGTCTCCAACTGGGAAAAAGACTGGGCATTTCTTCACCCCTGTCTCTGCAATTCTGTGAAAACCTCATAATGATGCCTTTCACAGGCTGTAAACCCACAAGTGCTGCTACAATCCTACTCCAACTCCCCAACAAGGCATGACATTAAGTCTTATCAACGGGTTTGTGCTCAGCTGTTTACTGCTACTTAGGCTACATAATGAATTTCATAAACATCCAGTCAATATTCACCATAACCAATTAACACAGCCAAATCAGCAAAGTCACCTTCTGGATGCTGAGTAATGGGATTGATGCAGACACAGACAGACAGACCTACAGAGAGCAGTCTGACACACATCTTTCTTTAAGTTGTCTGGATAAAGAACCCAATTTACTGCCTGCAGTTAGGTGGGATCAATGCCTTTTATCACCAATAGAGATGCCAATTCCATCCTTTTTTTTCAGTACAGAATGATTAGGATTGATACTGTTTCATGCCCATTTAGTATCTCCTTAAAGGTAACAAAAGAGTTATTTTTTTACAGGATTGTAACAAGTAGACATCATTGAATCATTAGCTGGAAAAGATCTCCCAGATCATCAAGCCCAGCCTTTGACTGAATTCCACCAATTCCATTAAACCATATAATAAACTGCTACATCTACTTGTTCCTTGAATGCTCCCAGGGATAGCAACCAGGAAGCCCATTCCAATGCTTAACCCTCCATTCCATGAAGAAGAAAAATACCCAAGCAGAACCTCCCCATGTGCAGGTTGAGGCTGTTCCTCCTTGTCATATCCTTGGTTAAATTGGTTAATTCCTGAGCAATCTCCAAACATCAGACTGTGAAACCCACACTGTGAAATGTGGTTTTCAACTACAGATTCTCCTGTTCTCCAGTGCAGCAACAGATGTGGGGGTTCTTTCTGAACCCCAGGTGCTCTAAGGCACCAGACTCTGGAGCTCTATAGGCTCCTGCTCTGAGCTCTTAGGCTCTTACTTGTTGGGTAACATTAAATAAGCAAAGCAGCTAATAGTTAAAAAGGCTATTCATTACAAAGCACATCAGTCTCAACAGGCAACAGCAAAAGCAATGGCAAGCAATGGCAAAGGCAGCAGCAATAAGTAAATGGCTAGAAGCCCTGGCAAAAGCCAATAGCTAAAAGCAACAACTCTCCCCATACACACTGTTATATAGGATTTTTCCAACAAGCTAAGATGCAAACTCAGACCACGCTCTTTAACCTATTAGAATTCTAGTTTCTTAGCTCACCAGGTTACGTATAACACTACGCAGACAATCTATCTTGTTCTATCTAAGAAATGTAAGCAACATTCTCACTATAACTCTATTATGTCTAAGCACTGTCTACAACTGTGGGCTTGGAGCCTCTACTGAAGATATCAGTATTTTTGCAACCTTCACTAGAACACAAGCTACTACTGTGCAATCCTGACCTTTTACTTACTAAAAACATCAGAACTCACCCTAAGAATTACAACAAATCCCTGCACTCTGATTTCTCTCTGAAGAATTCAGAGAGACTCCTGACTCACTGAGTCCAACACCCCAGCAAACCCGTGCTTCCCGAAAGGTTGAGCTGCAGCGTTTCAGAGCGCTGCCCGTACGTACCCAGCCCGCCGGCGGCCAGCGCGCCCTGCAGCGCCGCGGCCAGGCCGGGCACCAGCTGCCGGTAGTAGACGGTGTCGGAGCAGACGCAGGCGGTGCCGCCCACGGGGCCCGGCCAGCTCCGCAGCGGCCGCGGGAATCCCACCAGGAACACGGGCAGGGTGAAGAGAGGCAGCAGGGGCGAGGAGAGCAGCGCCGACACGGCCACCAGCGCCAGCAGCACGGGGAAGAAGGCGACGTTGAGCACGATCAGCGCGGCGCTGGATCTGCGGCGCTGCTTCTTCTCCGTCCAGGATGTCAGGAGGATGGCGATGGCAAAGTGCAGCTTGGAGAGGAACTGGAAGAGCCGATCCCGCAGGAGACCGACCTGCAGCACGTGGGCAGGAAGCACACGGTGTTAACCTGTAGTGTAATCAGCACAGCTACAGCAATTTGAAGATAATGACTGCTGGAACCCTGAACTTTCTGTGCTTTCTGGCACTCACCCCCAAAAGAGCACTGCTTTTGACTTGAGGCCTTAGAGAAGGCTTCCAAATTTGAGTGATGGAGTTAGAATCACTGGTGTATAGTTTGTGTAGAAGTGTGTAATTTCACATGGTGAAAGGTTTGGAATCTGGGGTTTTAGAATATAGTAATAGATATAGGACAAGATAGATGTTCTTGGGCATTGTTTTTTTCTTCCTTCTTGTTCCTTCTTCTTGATTTTAGGTAGTATTTTTCGGTTAAATAGAAAGTACCACAGTGTGGGTTGAAGGTATTTGGTCATTGGGTCAAAAATATAAATAATATAAATGTTAGTTTTTAATTGGATAATTAGGCCTTAAAAGACCTTGTAGCAAGTGAGATGCAGCTCCATTTTCTCACTTTTAGCTTGTTAGCTGGAAGTGCTATAGAACTCACTGTACTATAGATAAGAATTAATAAACAACCGAGCCCGAACACAAAAATCCATCTCTTGTGCTTCAATCCTGACTCTGAATAAAAGCAAAGAAAAAAGAAGGCAGCCACTAATAAGTGGTGTCCTATGTGAGGAATGAACTCATGACCTTCAAATGACTATTACTGCAGTTAGAATATATCTTAGTTTTTAGCTTTTAGCTGCTGGGTCCTGGGTTCTGTGAATCTCCAGCAGAAACAGAGGCCTCAGGTAATATCTATCTGCTTAATTTTACATTATGGCCATTACCAGCAAGAGTTTGATTCCTGTATCAAGACTCCTGTTCCACCAGAGGTCTGGATTAAACACCAACATTTGTGCTGCTGACACAACCACCATGTCTAGTAAGGCATTTTCCGTATTCTGCCAGACCTAAAACAGAAATATGTTAGAAGTACATTAAAAAATATATCTATTTACATCTGCTTTCAAGACCTGGAATATTTCTTCCAGGTCACCTTGGTACTCAAACCATGTAAAAGAGTATTTCCAAGGCTAACATATTTAAAATTCAAATTACCATCCTAAATATCCTTGTGAATCCAATGGAAACAGACACAGAATGCAGGTTTTGTAGAGAACGGTCAAGTGACAGGAATGCTATCATAGCAAATGGAGACACTGCAATTGAAATAAAAGAATCATTGACCTTCTTCCAAAAACATAACAGAAGTCAACAGAGGTAACAGTCTTATTGCAGGATGGAAATCCAAGCATAAAAAGAGAAACCTTTCCTTCATCACCACAAACTCCTCTTTGCATTACACTCCCATGATACTGAACAATTCATTTGCACTAATGGCCCAGGACAACAAACATTTACATTGATGCTTAATTCTTACTTGCTATTCTTTTGTCCTTTATTTGTTTCTCCAAGAGAATACTCAAATAAGTAAAAATAAACATGGACTAGCAGTCACCAATCTACTTTCCCAAACTAATCCTTCTTTATGAAATGAAATAATTTAAATCAATTGTTTGCTCCCTCAAAGTAGATACATTTGTCTCTAACCTACCAGAAAGGAGGCTCTTCCCTTTACTAGCAAGCTCTAAGAACCAAATATTTAGTCAGTTTGAAGACTTTCAACTCATTTTGTCTCCAAGAACATCTTTTCGAAAGTGGGTACTGCAGTTTTAACTAAAATCCTTTAAAAGGCCCTGCTTTCTCAGCTGGGCTTTTAAAAGGCTCAAATTTTTAGGTTCACCCCTATAAAAGAAATAAATAAAATCACTTTCAAATTTAATCACTTTTAAATATGCTGGACCAGTAACTTTGAGCTCAATGCACAATTTAACATCAACAAGTATTTCCAGCCACTTGGTTTCCCTTGATTCATTCACAGAATCTTGCACATACAGCAATTCTAGAGTTTCAAACTCCCTACAAGCATCATCTAACAAACAACAGAGAGTGGTGTATTCCTACCTAGTGTTAGTAAAATCCTCCTGACAACACCAACTTTCATTAGCCTTCTTTGCTTCTCCATGAACACAGCCACAGTCCTGACATCCTTTGGGTAAAAGGGGTTTCGGAAGACTCCAAGCAAGTACACTCTCTGAATCTCTCTAAGAATCCACATAATTACAAGCAGTAGGATCAGAATGTAACTTGCTATGGCCTGGGGGCTGGCCTGGGAAAATGATGAGGAGCCTGCAAATTGATGCAGCAGGCTCGCTTCTGTGAGAGCAAATGTCAGCACAGTCACATAGAAAATAAATTCCCTCCACCCAAATTGCATTCTAAGACCTCTGTGTGTATTTTTAGATTTGCTGGAGGCTAAATGGCTGATCATGGTGTGTTTGAAGGCAAACCAAATCTCACTTAGGTTAAGACTCAGTATGAACCCAAATCCAGTCATGAAGAGGATCACACCGAGGGGGCTGGGAATGAAATACGATGCTATTGCTGTTCCAGCAGAAATGAGAAACATTACTAACAACCTGTGAAGGAGAAAATAAAGAAGATTTGCTTGAAAAGAAAAAGGTTATAAACAATACTGATATATTTTACAATTGTATAAACATTTACTTTGTGTTACTTGACATAGGTGAACCTCCTAGTCCAAACTCCAACAGTTGTTCCATTCCCCAGAGAAAAAGTGCATCAAGCGGGGGTAGAATTCCCATTGCCCACAAGAATGGCAGAAAAAGAAACAGGATGTGCAAAATCTGGTTTGTCTGTTCTAGCATGGGTGTGTTGACAGCAAACCTGGATAAAAGAAGAAATGGATTTGATTTCTATGAAGGAAAAAACTTCCGTGTGGGAAGACTTCCTGTTTAACTACTACAGCAAATCCCAAAGTAAGAATATTTCACATTCAACCTATAAAACCTAATGAGCATCTTTTAAAAGGAAAAATAAGGACATATATTTATGCTTGGGACAGCAACATATTAATTAGAACACCAGAACACTGACTAAATTTTCATTTAAAAGATTTCAAGCCTTCAGTTAAATATGGTGATGCAATTACCCTGATTATTTTTTTTACTGTTGTGATAATACACTGAAAAAAACACTTGTGCAAAAAAGAAAGATCCACAAGCTCCAAGGCCTCAACTGTTTAACAAAAAATTGTAAAGTATTTTTTTCAGAAGCACAAAAGCAAAATTTCCTGCAATTTCAAGGCTCGAGATCTAAGCTTTAATACTGGCAGAACTGGCATGTTGCCTGTACACCTACAGATAATATTGTATATTCCTAAAGAAAGTTTATTTCTACATAAAAGTGTCAAAATATTCCTGCAAAACCACAAAGATCAGTATTAGAAATTTGCATAAATTCTAAACCATAAGTAGCTCACCATTAAAGGTGGTAGACTGCCAAGATATTTGGTTTCTCCCTAATTTTTAATAAGTAAGCAATTTTATCAGGAATTTCAACAATGTCTTAATCTTCTCCTCAGGAAATTGAACAGAAGAATTTGGAGTCCAAGGCCACATGTATAATTCTCATACCTCATCTGAAGTGACAATTAGGGTAAATCATTAACAAAGACATCTCCCAGTGCAAAACTAGTAAATTCAAACATGCTTTTTTTTTAATGTATCTGAAGTACCCCAACCATAAAATATGTAAATGTAACAAAGTGCCATAAATATCACCTGATACAGAGAAAGAATGCATAGGGTCAATCTAAAAGCATCTTGTTTTAGGAGCCTGATCTACAAATACTTCAGCTAAGACACTCATCTGAAAAACACAAATGTGACTCTCCTATTTTGTAAACAGACACAGCTCTTTTGCATTGCAAAAGCATTTAAAAATCCAAGTTCAAAATCTGTATTCAGCAATATTCCCATTTGACTACCCATTCATTAAAACCAAATTCAGAGGGTGTTTTTTGTTTTGTTGGGTTTTTTTTGTTTGTTTTGTTTTTGTTTTGGTTTTTTTCTTTCTTTTTTTTTTGCCTGTTGTATTAAAGCCTCTGCTATCACTTTACAGAGCTTAAAATAGAAAGTACTCCAGGATGAAATTCGGACATAAATCCAGTAATCCTGGAGCTTGCAGTGTTTAGATTTATGATTCCAGGTCAGGATCATGGGTTTCCAAATCCTTCACATCCTTTAAGAGAATATATATGCAAATGTTCCAATATAAAAATATGAAAAATGACATGGCAGAAGATAGGTAAAACTATCTCTTACTTACAACTGCTCTTCCTAGTTTACACGGAATGCTATAAAAATTTAAGAACCTTTTATACTCATTTTTTTATCATATATCCATCAATCTTCTTTCTTTGAAGTTACTACAGTTGATATAATCTCATAATAAATTTTCCTTGGAAGAATAATTTAACCTTTCCCATCAAAAATACACAGAATAACCATCACTTTAAGTGGCTAAATGCATTATTATGTTTACCTGTGTGCAAGATCCACTGCAATAAAGACAAAAATGTAGAAAGGTCTCATCAGAGCAGTGATTTCATAAGTATCCAGTGCTTGGAAAGTGGCTGTTTCAGTGGCTGTGTTTATGATTAATGAATACTCTCCAATACATATGGTCACCCATCCAAACACAAAGATCACAACAGTTCCTCCAAAGCTGCTATATAACAAGGTTATTCTGTTTGGCAGCAAATACCAAGTTCCCAGCCCACACAATACCCCTGCCAGAAGGGAATGGAATACAGTGTTGATTATGTACTTCTTGCCAGGAATAATAAATTTCACTGTCTCTGAACCTACACAGCTGGAAAATTCAAACTCATCTTCATCTGTCAGGGTATTCTGGATTTGCATTCTTTCTACTGTCACTGTTTTTTTGCTTGGCATAGATGTTTGTCATCTGAAGAGCAAGTGCAGTAACAAACATGAGTCCCCCCGAGAGTGCTGCAGTGCAGAAGTCCTTCATCACTCCCAACTGGTACAGGAGTGTTCCCACTCCTCCCCAAAGCCATGGTGTCAGGAAAAGGATGATCTGGTTCACATAGATGTAAGGAGGGGCACAGTAGCCTAATTTGAGCCGGGGACCTCCCAGCACAGTCTGAGGGAAGCGCTTCAAGAAGAACTCCTGCTTGTAGTCATTGAGCAGGGGGACATCTGGCCCCATCCTCGTGGCTCAGGAACACTGGCTGGGGATCATCTTTCCTGTGAGAGAGCAGAAAGGAATACACGGACACATTACTACTGATTCTGGAACTCAGAACCCAGGGAATTATTGTGTCTTCTTTTTATTTACCATGTTACAGCGGAATTCTGCCATGTTGCTGTTAGAATTTCCCAGAATACAACAAGCAAACATCTATTTTAAATTGTGAACACATTCCTTCATCTGAAGGTTGCAAATAAAAACATATAACCTGTGCTTGGGAGATAATGATAAAACCAACCCATCTCCCCATCAGAATACCTTCCTAAAACTGACATTCTTCCCACCCAATCTGATTCCACACTTTGCCACAGACCTCCAATTCCAAATCCTGTTAAGGATCTCTGTATACAGAGTCTGTGATTTCAGTGAATAGCCACACAAGTGCAGGGACACAAGCATATAAAGGTCCCTGTAAAAAAAAAAACAAAATAAAGCTTTATGGAATAAATATTTTTTTACATAAATATGTTAATGAATGTAAGTAGAAGTATTACAAATTGTTTCCCACATCAGCATTACTGTACTCCCTACATAGCCCAGTTGCAGGACAGGATCTCACTATAATGTAAAATAAACAGTTCATTTTCTGCTTCCTAAAACATATAAAATAAAAAAACAACCCCAAACACAATACTTGTGAATTGTAGAGGAATCAGCATATATTCTTCTGTGTGACAATTGAAAAAACTGAAAGAAAGGAAAAAAAGATACCTGTAGACATTTACAATCACGCATCAAATAGAAATAGGTTTGAATATTCATTTGGGGAGGATCAGGCAATGTAGGAACAATGAATGTAAGGTGGTAACTATGATATTCAAATATAATTCTATGCTATTAATCATGAAAGTAAGAATCTATGAGTGACAGGCAGAAATACTCAAGCTAAGAAATAGGGTGAAAAAACCCTAAGCACAAAAAAAGCAGAGCCAATGTCATCAATAATAGTTCCAAGCAAGAGAAAGTGTGCATTAGGAGATGTGCAAGGACCGAAATTCTGACTGACTTTCTTCCACTGGACCTGTACAATCTGATGAATACTCATTGCTATCACTGATGAGACATTAAAAATTAAACATCTGGCTGCCACAGAGGCCTCAAACTACCATGATCCATTTTTTTCTAAAATACCAAGCATTTCTGGGCCCTTCTAAGAACAATTCACCCCGTTTATTTAAACTGCTATTAGTCACTTGACTGTTGGTAGATGCTGGTCATTGGGGAATGAAGCTGGAAACAGTGCAAATGAGATTTTATGCATTGTCATGACTGAAAATTTGCATTCTGCATGCACTAAGTCAATACATTCCACCATGGGAAGCAGGACCCCACAGGTTCTGTAACTACTCTTTATGTAGGCTGTGGATTTTTGGGTTTTTTTTTATTCAACAAAATATTGAAAACCTGGATTTTTTTGGTCATACTATTTCAAGCCACTAAATAGTTCTTAAAAGTAAGGAGAAGGCAGCAGTCAGTCCTACTGGAACTAATGGAAAAGACACATGTTGACAATGGAGAGGGGAATTCATCCCAGTCAGCTCAGGAATTTGAAAATGTAACAGTGACACACCCAACTAAAACCAAATTTCAAATGTAATTATAAAATATCACAATTCAGTCAATCTTCTTTAGAAAAATAAGCACTGTTTAGAGGGTACATGGGCATGGAGCTTAAATTGCTGGGATATTTATATGCAGTAGAAGATTTATAGGCATGGAAATGACGGAATCTGAGTTTAAAAAGAAAACATAGAACTAATAGGTGCAGAGTTTTCCTTGAAAAACAGTTTCTGGGCAGCTGTGTTTTTCTGCTCTGAGAAGGGCTATTTTTGTTTCAAGTTCCAGTCTGCATTTGTGTTTGTCAGTTTATATTGCTAACCAAATGTTAACAAAACATTCCTCTTACAGTTTCTGTGTAAACAATAGGCATCTTTGTGTGAGACACAAGAATCTACACACATAAACAATATAGTTCCACTTGGGTCTGCTCCAAAACGAGGTGAATTTATTTGCTGAAGCTCACTAACTATGGAAACTCTTCCCTCTGCTGTTCTCCTGGCTTCCAACTAGTCAGGTAGCACATGAGGACTTCAAAGAGGGACTCATCCATGTCTTATTCCTGTGCAAAGCCCTAGCAACAAGGCTCCACACATTTGTGAGTGTTTACGGGACCTGGCTTCAATGCACATTCCTGACATACAGGCCTGGCCCCACTCTGACAACTTGCCTGGATACCCAAACAAGCCCTAGCACAACAGGCTGCCATCACCGGGGGAATCCGTGCCACTTGGATACTATCACAGCAAGGATGGAAAAAGGGCCTGAACACCATAAAGTCATGTCACAAGTTTTCCCTGCAATAACCTCGTTATGCCCTTATTATAAAGGGAAACAAAGAAAAATCTTGCCAGAAATTCAGGCAGGAATTCACAGGAGGGTGCGGATTTTTGCTGAAATGAACACCATTCTTCACGTGGGCTGATGTTGGATCAGCTGAGTTTGGTTTGCTTCTATTTTTCGCATACAGCTGTCTGCCACCTAAGCAGCTGAAACACACAGGGTGTAAAAATCCTTACCTCGGTGGTCTTACAGGTGTTTTTAAGGGAGAGTAAGTAAGGGTTACAAGCCACCTGCTAGCCAAGCTGGAGGAACAGGTGGGAGGTGAAGGGGAGTCTGTGGCATCCCCTGTCCCACCAAATCCAGATGTACCCCGTGCCCACACAGCTGGTTAAAGATTCCCAGGATGCACATCCATGGCTAAAGAGCCCACTGTGCTGCAAACCAGCCTCCAGCCAGGAGCCAGGCACAACAGGCTGGGAGCCCGTGCTCAGCAGTGCTGATTCCATTCCCAGCGAGCCCGGGCTCACAGCATTTTAGGAAAACGCGCCCCATCCCGTTATGGGATGAGCATCCCTGGATTTCCTTTGGGAAGGGTCGCTGGCCGCCTCCTCCTAAGGCACCTCTGCCCCTGGGGCTCCCACCTGGGCCACCATGCTTCCCACCCACCCTCCTCCCCTCACCTCTAAATACAAACACCCAACACCAAGCGACGACAAGAAACACCTCTGCAGTCTCCGGAGGGGAAGGGCCGGGGGGCAAACCCGCGGCAAGAAGCCCCGGCGGGAATGGCACCTACCTGTGGCCCGGGCTCGGAGCGGGGCAGGGGGCGGCAGGGCCCAGGGCCGAGCCGGCGCTGGGAGAAGGAGAAGACGAGAGGAGGATGGCGGAGCGCTCCCGTTCTCTGCCCGCCCCTTTTTCCCGCCCCTCAGCGGCCGCCGCCATTTTGCCCGCCCGGGGCAAGCGGTGGGGACGCGCAGCCTGCGGGAAATGGCTCCGGCCGGCCCGGGGCTGCTCCGCCGCGTCCTCGGCGGGTTCGGTACCGGAGCCCTGAGGGAAATGGCTCCGGCCGGCCCGGGGCTGCTCCGCCGCGTCCTCGGCGGGTTCGGTACCGGAGCCCTGAGGGAAATGGCTCCGGCCGGCCCGGGGCTGCTCCGCCGCGTGCTCGGCGGGGTCGGTACCGGAGCCCTGAGGGAAATGGCTCCGGCCGGCCCGGGGTCGGTACCGGAGCCCTGAGGGGCCGCGGTGCTCCTGTTCCCGCTCCCTCACGGCGGGCAGGCCCCGCAACATCCCAGAATGGATCCGGATGGGAAAGATGTCTGGCATCGTGGAGTGCAGCCCGAGAGCGAGCACACCGTGCCGGGCAGACCGTGGCGCTGAGTGCCCGGCCGGTCTGTAGCGCCTGCAGCCTTCCCTGGCCAGCCCGTTCCAATGTCTGACCATCCTTCCTGGGAGAAATTCCTCTAATGTCCAGTTTAGCTCCCCGGGTACATTTTCAAGGTGTCCTCATCCTGTCCCTTGTTCCTGGAAGCAGATCCCGATCCCCATCCTGTCAGGGAGTTGTAGAGAGCGAGAAGTTCCCCAGCACTTCGTAACAGAATACCCCAAAATTCCCTTAATCATGAATATTAATGGCCTTTATGTATTTACTAACTCAAGACACGAACGCTGGTTTTAGCCTTAGGTGGAACCAAGTCCATTCTGTTTTCTTCTAGGTTAAGTCAAATTGAGCGTTCAGTGGGAAACAACTCTACATCCAAATACTGCAGTACTGCTTACCACTTCAAATTACATCCGATAAACATTGAGAATATTTAACAGAGCACACATAATATATCTAATAATGTTAAAACGTATAATTCATTGCATTAACACCAGGGCACACATGTCTCCCTTAATACCTTAATAGAAAAATCACCATGTAAATAGTTACAAACAGTTATATCCATTTTAATCTGAATACCTATTTTAACACGTAAGCATGTGCTTGGAATTTTAGACAGACAAAGGATTGACTGTAAGCAGTTCTTATCAGAAGTATCATAACCTTTTGGTCGGTCTGTTAATCTTTATTCTTCAGAGATAATAAAAAGGCAGTTGGGCTGGAGAATCTAATGTAAAACCTTGGAAAAACAACCAGAGGAAAATGACCATTTGTCTTTATTGAATTTCTTTTAAATTCAGTGGCACAGATGATTGCAGCCTCCTGGATAATAAATTTTAAAAAACGTGGTTTTTTCACTATCCTTGATCTAATACTTTTTCACTCTCTCTTTCAAATGTATCTGTTGCAATCCTATTAAAATTATTTATATCTCATAGGTAAATAGCATCTCTTTGCAATTCCCTAAAGGCTGGTAGCAGGTATTTAATTTTTGGTTGTCAAGTTTCATCCTGTCCTAGTTTCCAAATTCGGTTACAACTTTGTAAAGATGACAATTCTCTTCTGGAATATTTAAATCCTGAATTACAACTGTGAGGTAAGGGAAGCAGACGCTGGATTTATTTCCTTGCAAGCTGTGCCACTTGTGTTCCAAAACTCACAGAAAGCTCCTTCAAAACTCTGAGGAATCATTTCCTATATTTTCACTTTTGCTCAAAAGAATAAATCAGAATTTCAGTCGATGCAAACTCCAAGCTACTGGTGAAGGGAGCATAGTAATTTATTTCTCTTAGGAGTTCTAAAAATTTTCTTGTTCATATAAAATTAGATAAAGCCTGCTAAAAGAGCAAACTGTTGCAGGTAAATTCTGCTGACCTCCAGCTGTCCTTTTCTGATTATCACACAAAATATAGCTGGAAACTCGAACTATCTCACTGAATTTAACAGGACTCCTGGTCCTCTTAAAATTATGATGAAATATTTCCAGAATTGGGACTTGGTTTTTGGTTTGCTCATTTTCAGTTTGTGAAGTGTCTATTAGTCCTAAATCCTTGAATAATAATATTAACATTTCCATATGTTTAATGATGACTTTGTTTGGAGTAATGCAGGTATAAATATTTTTCTTACTGATATTTCTTCTCTTTAAAGATAAAACAAAAAAGTGTTTTCTGTTTGGAAATGCATCTTGTGTGCAACTATAAGGGTAGAGGAAACAGATGCTTTCTTACAGTTATTGGTTATTAAGAAAGAAAGAGCTTGTAGGAATTTTTTTAAAAAGAGATTTACTGCTAGAGAAAAAAAAAAAAAAAAAGTTTACTTTCGAATTAGATTATGGAATTATCTTTTTCCTGATGCCCAAAGTTAATTATTGCTTTATTGCAATCTGCAGGCTGGCATTCCCAAAGGGAGGATGTCAGAGTGAAATCTGACTCCTTGTTTTACTCAATCTATTTGTCCTGTGTCCTACAGGGGACCCATGCTGTGTCTGTGTGTAGGTTTCTGGAATCTGTGTGTGGTGGATGTGTGTGTTATCCATCACTACTTCCCTGTGGCTCCCTTGGAAGTAATGCCTTTCAACAACGTGGCTGTAGGCTGGCAGAAAAACATGTGGAGGAGCTCACTTCTTTCTGGGTGACTTTATCCCTTTAAAATAAACTTTAGGAAAAGGTACTCCATTCCTACATGTGGAAGATACCCGTGTTTTCCCAAAGGGAAAGGCTTTTGTTGACATTTCTGAGCAACCATTAAGAGTTGCAGGGTAACATCCATGTATTAAGTTTTAGCAACTAAAATATCAGCTCTCTTTCAGCTGCCTTCCTGCATGGCAGCTAAACGTATGCTTGAAGTAATTTCTGTATTCCTACCTAGCTGTTTATTACATTAAAACATGAGAGTATTTGTCATTAATTTAATTGTGTGTATAATGTGGTTTGAATTGTGTAAGAAGTGTATTCTTCAGATGAAGTATAAAACACTGAGTTGGCAGATTTCCATTTAATTTGTGTAGGATATTCTTAAAATCAGGAGCTTTGAGTTGAATTTTTTTTGTTGTTAACACAAGGTTTTCCTTTTTTTTCCTCCTTTTGCATTTCATGCTGACAACATCTCGATTATGGAAGCAATCTAGTTAAATATTTTATGTTTTGGGAAGGACTCACTTCTCTTGGAAGTCTCTTTCGATTGCTGTGCTTTGAGAATCTGTCACTGATCTGAGGAGAAAGGGACAGAGAGAGAATTACAAATCGCAAATTTTCGTAGTACTGGAATCATAAGTGACAACCCAGGATTGACTATGGGATATTCTGCATCTTTAGTTTGACAGAGTGCAACAGTCCTGTGGCCATGCAGCCTTCACAGTTGTCATTTATACCCCAGTCCATGGCCACATGGATCTTGTGGATATAAACAGACACAGATCATGTGGGAGACTGCTCCAGTGACACACAAGCTCTTACAGCTGGAGCTCTAGGGCACTTTGTAGCTTCCAGTGGAGTAGGAAAGTTTGAATCACCAACAAGGTAATGTGTCTTGTGTCCTCATCCACTTCACCCAATTAAAAATGGTCATATACACACTTATGGCTTGTTAAAACTTGGCTCAGGTCACCACTGTCCAGCATCCAACTTCAAAGGCTTCAAAAATTATTCTCAACCAAGAAAATTCACAGACCTCAGTGCAACATTTGGGCTTTGTGTGATATTGGGAATGAAGGAGATGTCTCTGGAGGGAGTTGGATGCTCATTAAGTGTAGAGCTGCTGCATTGGTCATTAGGAAAGATCTCTCCAGAAGTAGGTCTGAGCTGCTGGTTTGTGATGGTGCAAAAAGTGTCTTGATCCACCCAGAACTGGGATGTCCCTGGTGGGGCTGGTACCTGCTTAAGGAGGAATAAAAAACAGTGGTCTGGTGTCAGGAACTGCCTTGTTGATGGGGCCTAGTGGCCTACCCCAAGAGGAAGGAGGCCAAGGACCTTCTTAGCTCACTGTGCCTCTCCTAAAAGATGTCCTAACCATGAAACTATGGACAAGGCTATGGAAGAGCCACTAGTGGCTATTCTAGTGAAATCAGACTAGAGAAGGAGCCTGATCCCATCACTCACATTTCCCTTGTATGTCTAACTTAAAGTGTTAATTAGTCCTTACCTGTTTCTAATTGTTTCTAATTGTGTCTTCAAAACAGCAGCCCAAGGAGGGAAGGTCTCAGTGTGAAGACTCTCCTGTGAAATTCCCACAAATATTCCAATATTGAGGAGTTAGCCATGATTCCTTGGTATACACCAGAATCATCTCTTGTCCCTACAGCATTATAGGCTATTAGGTTCCACATGGAGAAGGATTCCCAGCCAACCATCCAAATCCTCCCCATGAGCAAAGCTGGATCTTCACAGCTCTTTTGGGTGGCAGTATTGAACTGTATCTTAGTACAGCAGAATTTTGGGTAAACTGGTTGCTATTGTGAAGGGCTATGAGCACACCTCTGAGCCTGTCCAGGTCTGTCCTAAGTAGTAAACAATATATAGAAAGACAGAAATGGTCAAGTCCTGTGCTGTGCTGATGTGCAGCACACTGCAATACTGTTAATTAATCTTTGTTGGTTTGATGTCCAGTTTTTCTGACGTGGGTTTTGATCTAATCTTGCAGAATTCTAAAACTCTCCCTTATCTCTTTTTATGTGCAAGTACATTTAGAAGAGATTTTCATGATTTCTTTGTGTCCAGCTTCTCTAATAAGGTCGGACAGATTCTCACAGTTTCTGTTGCTAATATGATTCCTGGCAAATAGAGCAGAAGGTTCAGGAGAACAAAAGAAGTGATCTAATTTTAGTAATGGCGCAGACTGTGTCTGTCATTTTTCTCTCTCTTTTATCCTGCTACCCTTTCTGAATGTCAGAACCTCTCCCAGCACTGCCTCTTTTCAGTTTGAATTGAATTCTTGTTCCTCGTCAAGGACTGGGCATGATGAGTTTTTAGATACTCCTCTGAACAGACACTGAGTATTTGAGAGGCTGATCAGGGAAATTCTCTCTTGTCGCAGGTAATTTGCTAAGAACAAACCACTTCCAGTGAAGCTTTTTTTGCAGATTAGAAACTCTCATATCTGAAATTTCACTTAATATGTATGTCATATTTCTGTTCTCCATTTTAGATCTTAAATTGAAGTGTGAATCTATTGCAGTGTAAAGACAATAAAGGACTTTAGTTTCTGAAAGACAAAGAAAGTTGCATTTAGTGCAATAGATCTGCTCAGTTTGTGAGGTGCTCAGACCTTGGTCCAGTGAAGGTCTTTAGCTTGTGCATAATTCAAGTGTGAGACTTTCTACAGAAGCCTTAACATAAAACATATTCTTTCAAAGGCAATGGAAATACAAGCATGTTTTAAATTAAATATATGCTTACAAACTTCTCTAGATTTTGATCTCAGAGGATTGTTCTAGTGAACAGCAATTATACTTGTCTTAGTCAGCCTTTATTCTTGTGCTCCTGTTTTCCATGTGAGAAGTAAACAGGCTGTGTATGCAATTGGGAGGATGGCAATTATAAACATCTGATGTGCAGAACTGGACAAGAAAGCAAAGGGTAAAGAATAACATGGTTTGAAGTGAAAATTGCTTGAGCAGTAACAAAATGCAGAGAATGTCCTTTGTTGGATGTTTATTGAGTGTGCTACGAAAACACCAGTGTTTTTTGGAATAAATTGTCGTTAAACATATAGAGACATAGTATATTACAAGATGAAAATAAAGCCAGCCTAAAGAATAATTTTATTCCTGAGCAGGTCTACTTAATTAACCCTGGCAAACATGATTAAAAATGTGTAAGCATTTTTCAAAATAAATAATTCTGTAGCATCTAGCTCCAGTTTGTTTCATTTCATGCCATCTATATAGAAGGAGGCAGACAAGCATTGCAACTGAATCTATGAAACCTACAACCATATGATGATTGATGTAACAGACCACACTATTAGAAATGGGCTGTGGAATACACTTGATGTACTTTAAAATAGTATTTTCATCTGTCTTTGCAGATGGAATAATTAGGTAGACCTTCTTCCCTAACTTACGTGATGGACTTAAAAACTAGGCTGAACGATTTTGAAATGTGAGGAGTGTTGCTTCTCAGTTTGTGTCTTTAGGAATTATGTTTACATTGCTTTTTCTGAAATTGTTAGGCCTGAAAAAAAAAAAAAAAAAAAAAGAAAGCTTAAATGTATTCCAGGAACTGGAGCTTAAAAGAGCCCTCTGCCAAACAGGCAAAGCTGGCAACGAAATTTCCCTTATCACAATCAAACAACTCATCATTTAACCCAGAAATAGAAAGGAAGGACCATTCTTTCTCTATTCCTGTCTTCCATCCATGAAAGGCTTGGATGGTTCCACCAAGAGGCTCAGCTGCCAGCCCACCCCTTCAGCAGTGTTCAGTCTTGCTTATCCCTTACCTTTTCCTGCTCTGGTGCCTGCCCATTGCTCCCACTCCACCTACAGCCATGGAATAGCACAATATTTCTGCTGAAATGAATGAATGTTCATGAAATGCTTCGCTTTCAGGGGCTGGGGGGCAAGCTGAAAATGAACAGGGGGGTTTGGGGGCTGCTGACAGTTTTCCCCAGAGTAGGAGAAGGCCAGGTCTGCCAGGCCTCTCTGTTGGCTGCTCTGGAACCATGTCCATAGTTCTTTCCTATATCTGGCACTTGTTCGCTGCAGGGTGATTTTCTGGCTGGCCTGAGGCATCTGTCCCCCTTTTGGTGCAGCAGATCCAGTGGCACAGGCTCAATCCCTGTTTCAGCCAGCCCCTCCTGCTGCTATCACATGCAGCTCTTATCAAGGTGCGACTGCTGTGGCTAACGAAGTCGATGTTCTCGAGGCACATCAGGAAATCTGGCACCCAGCCCTCGGCTAGAGCTCAGATTCTGCAACAATAATGTTTATGTTGGCAGCCCATTGAACAGAAACTTGCGTCCTCTCCAGCTGACTGGTGTGATTCTAGCAATTAATTCAGCTTTTCCAGTCACAAAAGTTTGTTGATACAGCTTGTGGCTCTTCCTGTTTCCAAACACATCAGTAACTTGGAAAAAAAAAACTGGCTCGGCAGTCACAAAATCACAGAAGTGTTGAGGTTGGAAGGGACCTTTGGAGATTGTCTAGTCAAGCCCTGCTCGGAGCAGAGTCAACTTACAGCAGGTTTCTCAGGGCTGTGTTCTCTCAGATTTTCAGTATCTTCAAGAATGAAGACTCCAAAACAACTCTGGGCAACCTTTTCCAGTGTTTGATTTTCTTCCCAGTATAAACTTCGCATATTTAAATGGAGTTTCCTCTATTGCACTGTATATCCATTGCATTGCCTCTTGTCTTCTCACTGGGTACCTCAGAGAAGAGTTGGTCTCTGTCTTCCTATTCCTTCACATCATGGGTTTATGTGCATTGATAAATTCTCTGACCTTCTCTAGACTGAACAGTCCCAGCTCCTTCAGTCTCTCCTTATATAACAGATTCCCCAGTCCCTTCATCATCATCATCATCATGGCCCTTTGTTGGACTCATTCCAGTATGTCCACATCTCTTTTGTACTGGAAAGCCCAGGACTGGACCCAGCACTGCAGATGTGCTGAAGAGAGAAGCATTGCTTCCCTTGATCTGCTGGAGATACTTTCTCAAATGCAGCCCTGGAGGCTGCTGGCCCTCTCTGCTGACTGGTCAGCTTGCTGGCTCACAGTCAGCTTGTTGTCCTCCAGGGGCCCCAGAGCCTTTCTTGCAAAGATCTTTTCCCAGCTGTTGGCCTCATCCTGTACTGGTACATTAATAAACATCTGGGTGAAGGACAAAGAGCTGCTGGAGAGGGTCCAGTGGAGGCCACAAAGATGATCAGGAGTCTGGAGCATCCCTCTTATGGGGGAGATGAGGAATCTGGGCCTTTTTAGTCCCAAGGAGACTGAGAGGGGATCTCATCAGTGCATACAAATATCTCGAAGTGGATGCCATGAGGATGGTGCCAGATTCTTTCTGGTGATGCCCAGCTACAGGATGATGGGCACTGGCCATAAACTAAAACACGAGAAGATTCATCTCAGTGTGAGGAGAGCTTCTTTACATTGAGGGTGGCAGAGCACTGGAACAGGCTGCCCAGGAAGATCATGGATTCTCCCTCTCTGGAGGCATTCCAAACCCACTAGGATGCATTCCTGTGTCACCTGCTCCAGGTGGCCAGCCTCAGCAGAGGGGTTGGACTTGATTTACAGAGGCTCCTTCCAACCTAAACTATTCTGTGGTTCTGTGACTTTGCAATTCTTTGAGTTGACTTTGATGGCATTGCTTTTTGCCATTTGGAAGTATTTATAAATAAATGCTTGGGATAGTGCTGGAGGGATGGAGATTGAAGTACCTGAGGTTCCCACAAAACCCACACATCATGTTTTACTTTATGGCCCTCCCACTTGTAAGACCTCATCATCCTGAGCTCTGGAGGCTGTCAGAACTCGAAAAGAGGACAAAACCTATCCATACAAGGATTACCTGTGTAAATCTATACCAAAACAACCAACTGCAGTTATTTAATCCTCTCTGTTGTAATTTGAGTCCTAAAATGTTGTATTTGTAGTATTTAGGTTTAAATGATGGCAACGCTGCCCCAAAATAAACATGTGTAAATGGAATCCTCTTAGTTATGAATAAACTACTTATTTTCTGTATATTTATGTGACTGAAATATATGGTTTTCTTTGTATGCTATTTTTTTCTGCATGATTGGTCTTTCCAACAACAAGACCTCACTGTCTCTGCCCTCAGCATACTGATGGTAAGAATGTAGATTGTCCATCTGGTTTCCTGAGTACAGAGGACACAGCAAAGTGCTGGTTGTGATATGTCACTGACTGGAATTGCCATCAGATTGCCAAATGTCCTGAATATGTCCAATTTGTTCTTTGCCTTTATCATGTTGCACGCTATTTTGGTAGAAGAACCTAAAGCCTAATAGAACTGTCTGAGAATTCCTGTTTTTTAACTTTGTTTTTGCCATTCACATGGGACAGTCATTGATTTACATCCGTCTGTGAAATTTGTTACTTTGTGCTTTACCTTGAATCCAGACTGTCCTGTCTATATTGGATAGCTCAGACAATGCACTAAAGACATTGAGAGCACAGTCCTGGTTTATGGAAAGTCAGTAGGGAAGATGATTTTGTGCTTCCTGTATTTTCAAGCATTTGGAGATCAGGAAAATCCAGGCTGTTCTTTCATCCACACTGAGAAATTTAAGCACATTCAGAATCCTTTACCTGCCTTTCTTTACCCAAACTCACTGATTAATTTTTAATATTAACATAGTTTACTTTTTAAATTTTACTTCTCTGGTTTGCAATGTTTTCATTTACTTTCAGGTTTTATACTGAAAATTTCTATCAATAGTACAAAAAGTTAGATTTGTCCAAAAGATGTGGGACTAGAATAACAACATTATAAATGGGGTGCAGCAGAGAAAGGAAGTAGAAATGTTGCTAAAATTAATTTATGATGTTTACAATTAATCTGCTCACTCCTAACTCGACTGTTGGAAAAGGTCAGAGTAGAGGGTCTTTATGGCATGGTGGTATGAACCTCTTTGGGTTTGTGAAAATCAAGGCAGCACATTTTAACCCCTCAGCTCCATTCCTTGCATGGCAGGACTGAGCACAGTGCCTTGCCTGGGGCTGCCTTGCTCTCTGCATTCCTTGCAAGTGCAGTTCCCCATACCTTTCCTTCAAACTGCTTTCATTTGAAGGGTGGAAGAATGGCCTTGAGTTCAAGATACTGGACTGAAATGCATCCAGGCTAAAAAAGTAAAAAAAAGTTTTCTTTAAACAGATGTGATTTCTTGTGACCTTCTGTAAATCTGCTAACTTCAGCTTTCTCCTTGCTAATCAGGTACTGTCCAGCTAAGTTGGTTGGATACCAGGTAGTAGGAGGGAAAACATAATTATTAATAAAAAATCCCAAATCCTACTTCATGGACACAGGTCATCTCTTGTAAGTAAGTCAGAGTATTTCAGAAAGCACAGCCACAGTCACACAGTGTTTAATAGGGCCTGTTAATGTTTCACACTTTCCCCCACCCCTTTTAAAACTTCCATTTCGGAGTCAGATGAGTCACTACAATATGTTTTGGTTTTTTTTTTTCCATCTGCAGTTCACACATTGTCCCAGCATCTTGGCAGCAGCACTGGGAAGCTGTGCTGGTGAATCCAGCTGCCCCGGTCTCCGAAGGAAGCACCCCTGAAAGGGTCCCTGGGATTAGGCAGGAAGCAGAGGTTTAATGAAGCAGACTCCATTCTTCCAAGGGGTGAAGGGAGGTAAGGGAAGCTCCTGTTGCTTATGTGATTATTGCTAATTACTGTAATTGAACATCCTCATGACAGGAATATTTGGTGCCTGAGGTAAAGCTTGTTTGCTTCCATTCCTTTTTTCAGCTGTCTCGTGGTGCCCTCTCGAGGTAGGAGAGCAGCCCCTTTTATTCCCTTTTTTACAGCTGCAGCTGCAACATGAACTGGAAACACAGATGCTGGTGAAGAAGCTGAGAAAATGCTGTTTGCTGTGAAAAAACAAATTAAAGGTGCTATAAATGCATGCAAAACCAGTGTCTTTTTTAAATTCCCATTTATAAAAGCACACTGCTCTCTTTGTTTCCATCTTTTCCTGAGATCCAGCACTTAAAAGGACACAAAAAGCACAGGGGGATGCTTCTTTGCAGTGCCCTGAGGCCACAAAGGTGCATTTCCCTGGAGCATGAGCCAGCGGATCATACAAGGTTAAAGGCTATTTCCATGAAGGAAGGGAATGCATTCCCCACAACGTGCTCTTGTGCCCTCGAGGCAAAGCACAAAATGCATCAGGAAATGCTGATGTGTTTGGGTATTAAAGTGAATTAGGAAACTTGACACATGAGGAAGGCTGACCTTAGGGCTCAAGTCAAACAGAGGGAATTGTGCCTGTGAGTGAGGTGCTGATCTCTCCAGGCTGGAGGAAGCCAAATGCCTTGGATGTCATCACCACCTCACTGTGAAGGATTGCAAACTGTTGGTTTCTCTTTAAATGTGACTATTAGATGACTATTAATCTTGAAATATCTTCTTTCCAGGTGAAAGAAGATTGTCCTTCCAGGAATGCTTCATCTTAAATTCATCAAGGAGCAAGCACTGGAAATACATTAGGTCTTAAAAAGGCAGCAAATTAATCAGATTTGATTTGGACTGGGATAGAGTTGATGCTGGGTGTTTGGGGCAAAGACATCCAGTTGAGAGATGAGCAAGCTATGGTGCTGATTTATTAAAAATATTCCTTTTATAAACATTTCTGCTTCTCATAGATAAGTTTTGATGTGGATAAATGTAAACAGATGCTGAACAACATGCCTGATCTAAAGGCATAAATCCTCCCCACAAAGCTGCAAATTGAAGACTCAAGGCTGTGGTTGTGTTGAAAAGGGACTTTTGGGCCCAACAAGGGGTAAGATGTTAATAAAACCTTTGTTCACTGTTACAATAGGGAACAGCTAAATGTGGTTTGGGGTTTCTGCCAATTTAACCCTGACTTATTTCCATTGTCACAAATTCCACTAAGAAACTTCTTAACATTATATTAAAGATAAATAATGAATAATGAATTAATACTTTTCATTTTAAATACTGGAGTTAAATCAAAAGCTTTCATTTTTAAAACATCATTTGTTTCCTTTCCCTTTTGCTAGACTAGGAGCTTTGGAGAAAATCCACATTTTATGAGGCATTTACTTTCTTTTTGTGGGGAAAGAAAACCTGAGATTTAATGGTCTAAAACTGGCACTGTCTTTAATATTAATGAAGTTTTATTTTCTCTAAGGTTAAAGTTCAGGTGTTCTGAATCCCCCCAAACACATACTAACCTGGCTTATTTTATTATTTCTCTTTGGTCTGTTGGGCCCTGTCCATCTGTGGTTTCTCCTCCTGTTGTCATCAGCAGGAACCATGAGCAGCACATTCAGACCCAGGACAGGACAGAATTGCTGTGGCAATTGAAATAGTAAAAAAAAAAAGCCATGGAAAAATAAGGCAATGTTAAATAATTATTTCCCCTTTTTATTTCTTCAGCAAAGAAGGGCAAAAGGGAGCTGGCTTCTGTCTGCAGTCCTGCCTTTCACTGTGTTGTTAGGGTATCATAGGCCACTCAGTACATGGTTTTGGAAACCCTCTGAGTGAGTGTGAGGTGGTAGGAAGTGTTGGTCTAGGGGCATCTCTGCATGACATTACTGTATTATCTTGAGAGCAGGGAAGAAATGAAGGAGAGAGGTGTCACTTGTGCCTGGGTGTGCTGGTCAGGACAGGATGTCTGGAGCATCAGGGTCACACAGGTCCCATGGTGTTTAAAATCAGGCTGGCAGAGTATGTTGGAGTGACAATCACATTCCCTCCAGCCCTCATGCTCTCTGCTCTCCTCTGTGCCACCCCCTCATCTAAGGGAAGGTGGCATCTTTGTTCTGGTAGAATTAACTAATCAAAATATGCTGTTGGTGATTTCAATTATGAATGTTCCCTCCCATTCTTGAAATGTTTTCACTTGTTTTCTTGGCAGAACTTTGAGGATCTCTCCTGAGAGCTCCTTTCACATAGATATGCACAGAATGAATAGTTTATCTCCACCTCCTGCTGACTTTCATGAATAATTTGATGTAAAAAGCTAAGGTGGACTTCTGCTGTGTTGGATAACTTGGGAGTACCAGCTTCTAATATTCTAGCCACAGACAGAAATGGATTTTCTGGTTTTAGAAAGTGGCCTCTCTGGTTTCCACTTATTTCAAATACCTAACCTTTCCTCCCTTCCTAACTATAACCAGGGTCCTTTGAGCTTCCCAAAAAACAAGAGAGGCTTTGGAGGCTTCCAGCTGACAGAACATCCCTTGTGAATGAAAGCTCTTTATGTAGACAAAGAAGATTTAGTGGGACATATGACCATGATTTTTACAGTTTCTTGCCTCCCCAGGTATATGCCAGAAAATCCTGTGGTCACTCCTGAAGCTGAGCAGCTCATTTTATGGCTGCTTTTTGCTGTCCACTCTCACTGAAGGCAAACAGAATTGCTTGTCTGAGTAATATCACACGTGTGCCTAAATGATAGCAGAAGACTGAAAGGAGCTGGGAGTAGAAATAATAGCACTGCTTCATCTCTCACAGAGCAGTGCCAACAAAATAATGAAGCCATGTGAATAAAGAACCAACATAATAATCAAGCTCTAACCATTTTTGGAAAATTAGCACTTCTTCCATAACAGTCACGGCTGCTGGGAAAATGGTACAGAAATATTAACTGTCAGGTTAAGCACACCTTAATCACCATGTGCCAAGGCCCACTGATGTGTCCTCAAACCTGTTACTTAAGTACTTGTTAAGGCCCATTAAATAAACCAAATTTTAAAGCCTAATAGCATAAACCAAGTAAATAACATAAAAGAGCCATAATGGTTGAATGGGTGGGTGTTTAGCCCTTCTTGATTTAAAACAGTGAAGTGAAAAATGTTGGAGCCCTTGAAGGTGATTTCGAAGACGAGGAAGTGACTGTGCTACACAAACAGCAATCAGAGACAATTAAGAGAACTGGGACAAGTGCCTCATTCTCCCTGCAGACTGCATGGGAAATTGCACTTTACATTTCAGTCTCATTGCATTTTCAAATAAGGCCCCCAGCTATGTCATTTTTCAAGTCCAACTCAAATCAAAAGATATTGCTTAAAATCTTCCTATTACTCCAGAAGTAAAGGGAATGATTGTCTATGCTGATGAGCCTGGAAGATTGTTTTGGAAAGAATTTGTCAGTTTTGTCTCCCAGTCCCATTATAATGTTATTACTACTCTGAAGAAGGCTGACAGAGGCTGAATGCCAGTGTGAGTATGAGGGTAGTTGAGGATGGCTCTGTGCTGCTGCAGATTTTGTGTTGTTTCTCTGCAGAAACAGCAGAGAAAATGCTCTATGCTGTGCATGTGTTTTCTCTTAAAATTTACTCTGGTGAAGAATCTCAGTGAGACCCTATGTTAACAATACAACAGAACATACAAGCAAGCTCAAAAAACCCCTCATAAAAATGGAATGAATTAAAATAGGGAAATTTTAAAATAGTTGTCCATGTCTAATTATAACCCTGTCCCTATACAAAAAGCACAACCCACCAGCAGTACTTTTTAAAGAACTTTCTCTTAAGCATGGGAAGTGTTCCAGTACATGATTCAGAAATTTCCTGAAGTGTTGAAGTGGTCCCACTTTTTCAGCCTTCTCCCCACAGATGGGAGTACAATAAGCCTGCAGAGCTGTTGCAGCTGTTTAGGTTTGCCTCAGTAAGTGATGCTGCCCAGGAACAAGCCCTGCCCTCATCCCTGGCTCCTCAGGGGGAGCCAGGGCAGGCCCAGCCGCCGCTGCTCCAGCACAGGTTGGAGAGCAGAGGGAAGCACGAGGACCTTGGGTCCATCTGACTGCTTGTGGTGCCAAATAAACCTTCCCTGAAGCAGCCCTGTCCCCTCTGCTCACTGTCAGGGGAGCTGTGAAATGGAGGAGCTGTGATGCATCCATAGAAGTGATGCAAGCTTTGCCTTACAGCAATTTTCCCATGGAAGTATCTGTGTCAATCTCACCTTGCTGTTTCCTTTACACAGGGCACTTTATTCTTTTAGAGATTTTAACTTAAACTCCAAATACACTGCTCCCCTTCCCGTTTCCCTCTGGTGCCAAAGGCAGAGACTCTGGGTTGAGATAATTTACTGACAACAAACAGCAATGGGATGAGAAACAAACAGTAACAGCAAAAATATTTTTTAAAGAACTGTGTACAGAAGGGTGATTTACACATAAAGGGTGCTTCATTACCTCGATGAAGTTCCACGTTGCCACTGAGACAAAGACAAAATGGAAGATATTTCCACAGCCTGGGAGTTCTTGCAACACAGGGAAGGAATTTTTTCAGCCCTGTGTGGTGCAGACACATGGCATCACACACATCAATGTAAGCCATCAGTGCTATTGCATGAATACTAAACTGTCTGTCATCAGATCTGTGCATGAAAATACACCCCCATGTGATGGGGTGAACCCATGGAAACAGCATTGCATCAAAGTTAGCAAAAATTTTTACTTAATTGTTGTATTCAGCAGAACTTTTTGCTCTCACCCAGGGCTGAGCCAGCAGACTGAAGTCTTTGCTTTTGCTGGTTGCAGAAACAATTCAGTTTGACTTGGCTGTGCCCCCTTCTCATCACCTGTAAGAAAAACTAGGACAGCTCTAAATGAAAATGTTAATTTATAATGCTAATTAATAGAAAGTTAGTTAAGATCCCTCCACTCAGATACAATCAACTCTGCATAAATGAGGTCATCATTGAAAACAAGAAGGCAAATCAATTATTTCCAAATTAAAGATTCAAACTTTTATGTTTCACTCTATTAAAATTGTCTGAGAGATAAATTATGGCTACAGTGACAATCTGGCTCTTGCTGTCCTCAATCCAGAACATAAACTACTCATATCTCAGAAAAAAAAAAAAAAAAAAAAAAAAAAGCAATGCTTTGTTGCCTAGTGATGGTTGTAGAGCAAATATGCCCACTGAAATTAAGAGGAATTTATGAAGGAAATAGCCTGCTTCTGAACCAGGGATTTTAGAAGTAATTATTAATTGTGATGGCCCTGAGAGGAAGTCTTTCACAGGGTGGGGTCAGAAAGCACCTCCAGCAAGATCATTCACATATGGAACTGTGCAAAAGAAAGAAAAATACTGCAAACCCACATTCTCTGAACTTTATCCCCAGTCCCCAGAACTGCAATGGATAATGTCTTTAGCAGAAATTAATTTATTTTGGTGAAACTTCCTTGGAGCACAGTACTGCTCAAATGGTGTTTGCAAATTTGGGTCCTAGCTTGCTTGTTTTAAACCAGCTTTAGCAAAATTACATTTAGGGTGAGTCACAATAAGACCAAGGGGAGTTTTGTGATTGAATTTTCAAACTACACAACAATTACCTTCTGTTACACATTCATGCACCTCAAGTAAGTAACTCCTAAGTGGAAGAAACACACTTATGTACTTGAAAATGATGTATATAAAAATCCAATATTTATTGTTTTATGTTTAGGATCTCTGTGGCTCTGCATCAATATCCCTCTGTCATTTTCTGAAACAGCTGAAAGGCCAACGGGAGCCAGATACCAACCTGAGATAGCAGTCTAGCTAGGAAGGCAGTGCTGTCACTGCAGAGGGACTTGGAGCAGAAGAGGTGACACTTGCAGTTACTGAGGCTGTCAGTCCAAATCCGTGTTGCTTTGGTACCCTGGATAGGGATCAGGCCAACTCAGGAGCTGGCAACACGCCACGCAGACAGATGGACACAGTGGTGAGCAACAGAGACCATCAAGGGGGTTCTGAAGGCAGCATTCCTGCTTGGGAGACTCCAAACAGCTGGCCAGCCTGAATTTTTAAAAAACTATTCATGTTTTAGGAAGTGCTGCAGTTTGCTTGGTTCTGGATGGTGTTACACACAGAACAAGCCAGAGATAGGGAGAGGTATTGTTATTTAATGTTGGTAAGTAGGGCCTGAGCTGCACAAAGGGAAGGAAGTGAAAAAGGGCATTCCCTCTGAGCCCTGGAGAGAGTGAGGATGAGAAATGAGAATAGAATTTCCCTGTGTTTTTCTGTGGTAGGGCAGAACAGGTCCCACACACTTCCAGGCAGAGTAGCGGAGGGAGTGTCAGAGCTACACATTGGAAATGGGGAGGAGAAATCTCACCCTGGATTCAGAGGCTGGAATTCATCATAAACTCACAATTCACCCTTCCTCTCCCAAGAGGATCAGCGTTAGGGTAGAAGCCCAGTGGGACAACTCCTTTCCTGGGACAAGGGTAAACATAGGATAACTTCAATTTTTTTTAGAAACTAAAACCCAAAAACCCAAAGGTGAAAATTGGATACCAGTGCATTTATTTTTTAAAAATAAAATAGTTTAGAGGAGTTCATCTGTAGATCTAATTTTAAGCAACTTATGTCCTTGGACAACAAACTTTAAACTGTTAAATTAAATAATTCAAGTGTAACTAAAAATTAGGCAGCTCTATTGGAATTTGAATGGATGTTCCTCACATGCATCAGCATCCCTTTGTCTTAGAATATTTCATCCCTTCTGTTTACAAAAGGGGAAGAGTTTTCCCAGGCAGGTACTTTATCTGGGCTGCACCATATTATGTTTGTGAATAATCAATCCAAACTGCATGTCAAACATCCATTTTCTGTAATTGAGTCCTTATTTGCTTCAGATTCCTGGGTTGCCTCATGTCTCTTTGCCAGTGTGCTGCATATTGGGCAATCAGGTCATTCCAGGTTGCTCTTGTTTGTGTTACTCTTGTGAACTCGGTTCATGTTTAATTCTGAGAATAGCAGAAATAAAAGGCCAACACAAAAAAAAAAAAAAAAAAAAAAAAAAGTAAAAGATCATTCATCCAGGGCTGTCAATATCATGTCCATTCATAGAGTTAGAAGCGGACGGAATGAGTGAAGAGGTTGATGAAGGGGAAAAGCATCTAGTTTTTGGAATTGATAAATTAGAATACTATTATGATGGAAGATCACTGATTTACTGCTGGGTTCCTCTCCTTGGGACAGCACTTCCAGTGCCATCTCAGGGCATTCCTCCATAGTCCCTGGCCACGTTTCCCCATAAAGGTAACATGCACAAAAGCTGGGTGGTGACCGTGTTGTATTCAGGATGTTTGGATGACCAGAGGCCCAAGACCACAGCTATCAGCAGAGACATTATCTAATTGTTGGCCTTATCTTGGCTGCAAAGATCAAGCACAGACCATTGTGCACCACCAGCAGAGAGGACACAACTACCACCATGACCCCAGCTCTAAGTCAGTGTTACAAAGGAGTGAATCAGGATTTAAGTCCACTTCAGTTTTTTTTAAGGTCACTGATTCTCTTTAAAAAAACAAAGCAACACACAGACTTGTGTGCACACAAACACACACACTTAATAATTAAAAGAATTAACATGGGAATTAGTTTGTGTTGCAAACCAAGAGACTGTTGTTAAGT
Source organism: Muscicapa striata striata (assembly GCA_030060385.1). NCBI lineage: Eukaryota > Metazoa > Chordata > Aves > Passeriformes > Muscicapidae > Muscicapa > Muscicapa striata. Next base: position 648,427 of record JAREIS010000178.1, read on the forward strand.
GGAATTTTGCCATATGCTCTCCAACACTAGACACAAAGAAGAACCATTTTACCACTTAAACCTCTGTTTTGCTGTAGAATTGGGATGCCCAGTGCTGTTGATTGAGTTGTTTAAAGAGCATTAATGTTTGTTGTGGAGATACCAAGGATATCAAAGTTACTTAGAAGAAGGTTTTGGAAACTATTTCTCTCAGGCTGCTGAGCTTTTATTTTAAGGAGAAAGTAAGAGAAATAATAAAAGACGAAGATGCCAGAGGGCTTAGCGTAAAGAAGACTTGGAGGTTTGTATTTCTTTTTTTTTTTTTTTTTTTTTTTAAACCAGTCCAATTATGTACCACGTAGCAGCAACTGGGCTAACACCAGCCATATGATGGAATAGCTTGTAATCCGGTTGTGGGTCTAACTCCATGAGACAGACTCCAAGTAGATGAGTTTTAAATCTCCTTAGAATTAAGAAGGGTTTGGCAACCAAATTAATTGTTTTGGAAAAATCCTGCTTTATGGATCATGAAGAGGATAAAAAGGGAAAAAACATGTCATCTGTAGTGGTTAGTCAGATGTTCTTTTGGAGTTACAACGATTTCCTCTCTAATTCCTCCTCTTGTTGACATTCCCGTTAAAAGAATAATGAGCACGATGTTCGTTGCCTTAGCGCTGCTCATCCCTGTGTACATTACGAAATCTTTGCATTAAGCCACCCAAATGGATTGAATCATACCGTGAGGCAGACACTGAAAAAACAACTGCACTCAGCTGTGAGCAGGCACAAAAGCCACGTATAAACTGATACAAGCGGCGATAATCGCCGGGACCCTGCTCAGGAGTTTGTTTGAAAGCAGCGCCGGGGCCCAGGCAGCTGAGAGAGAGCCTTGCTCTGCTTTAGCAGGGCTGAATTATTTTAAGTCTTTGGGTTGTTAATATTGATGCAGTTGCCCTTTTACCAGGAGGTTGTGATGCTTTGGAAAAATGTGTTCTATGCATTATTAATGCCATGTTTAAATAATGAGAGACAATTAAACGATCGCTGGGTGATAGTTTCCCAGGTGTATTCCTGTTTTATGTATTTTGTAGATCTATACTGTATTCTCACAGAGGCTGCATTACTTAATTTCCCTGTGCTTTTACAGTATTTTGGTAAAAAGTAGGTGTGCAAATAAAGGTATGATTATTTTACAGGTGGCATAAAAGCAGCTTCATTAAGGAGCTTGGTGTTAATAGTCCTTTAATTCAGAAAGCCAGGAGATGACTCTTCACATGGTAGATTAAACAGTGAAATATGCCAATTTTGACTTGATTTCTTTGCTGCTAAACTACCCCTCATTCATTTGCTTCAGTTTAAGCCCTTCCATTCTCGTTTTCTCTAGCCCTGGTTACAGAATTGCAGCTTGCTTTTCACCTATCTCCTAACAGTTTAACATGGATGTCTGGGTCCAGCCCATTGTTCCAATTGTATATAGTTTAAAAAGCTCTGCAGTATTTTACTCTTTCCATTATATCTTGGCTTCCCTGAGCGCTCTGCTCACTGCATTTTTCTTGTACTGGCTCTGTTTTCTAAACCCATTTATGGCTTTTTTTTTCTGTACACACTTGTTCATTGGGGAGCTTAAATTGACTTCTCTCCATTCTGTTTCCTTAACTAAAAATGCACCATTAAGGTTGATTGAAGTCTTTTGAAAACACTTCATAAAAAATGAAAGGCCACAAGAAATTAGGCTACCAGTGTTTGCAAATACCTGTTTTCAGCCAAATTGGTGGGAAGGAATAAGAACTGAAATTTAAAAATGCTACTGATATGTATTTGGTTGCCTGTTATTTTTATAAGAATTAAAAAAGCGTGTGTAAAACATTTTGAGGAATAAAATACTGAGACACTAACAAAATGTTCCAGGCAGTAGCTTGTTGTTGCAGAAAGCCTTTTCTCCAAAAAAACATCAGGCACAGTTCTGAGAACAGAAAATGTGAGAATGAACAGAAATGTTTGGATCAGTTATTTTCATCGTTTTCCATTATAAAAATATGTTTTACTATCAAGTATTTCTCTTCAGAGAGTACTGAAAACTCTTTAAGGTAACGTTTGAACCATGGAATAACAAATTTATCAGGAATTTGGAGAGTTATTAATATTTTTTTTTTACAAATGAGGAAAAAAGTTTAATTAAAGCAGTGAAACTTTGAGTTCCTTTCAGAACAAAAAACATCTGTGCAGAAGTTGAGGATATTATGTTTTACATTATGTACACGTATCCTTAATGAACAAAGCAGCCTCATTTCACAAATCCCCCACCAGGAATCAGAGAAGTCATTCTGAGCAGCATGCTGAATTGTCAAGGAAACTTTTATGGACATATGGAAATGCATCTGCTTTAAAAAGAGAAATATCTAGAGGGATTTGCACAAACTTAAAAGCAAAGCAAGTGCTTTAGAATCAAAAGTGATTACATTGAAAATGGCAGCTTGCTTGTCAGAGCAGCTGAGGCGGCTCCTCACCAAACAAAATACTAATCGTTCCAGCTGTTTCCAGGCTCTCCTAATACTGCTGCTTATCATTAAAAAATATGTACTTTATAGAAATGTAGAAAGCTCTAAAAGAAAAATAATTTTATTTTGGTTTATTTTTAGATATTTTTTCAGACAGCTGCCAAACATATTTTATTTACAAGATGTAGAATTTCTATGGCTTTTTCTCTTTTTCTCAAATACAGATATTCATTCTGACAGTCATCTCACTAAGTGGAGACATCTAAAATGCAGAAGACTTTCAATGTAAGACTTACATTGCAGAATAGGAGCAAAAAATCTGCATAGGGTGAGTTTTACAGTTCTAATGGACTTTAAAAAGATCTTAATATGGAAAAAACCCACACCTATTGAGCCTCAAAATCACACTCAGGCTTGAATTCAGGATCAAACAAAGTTGTAGATGACAGCTGTTCCCAGACTTTGCCTTTAATAATTTGATGAATTTAAGACTTTTGTTCTTTTTTTATTTTTTAAAGGCAGTGGAATCATCCCGCCAGGCCTCGGCTGCAGCGGTGTTTGAAGGTGTGTGTGAGCACAAACTGCAGACTGTATCCCTTGCTTTATGAATTCTCCCCTTAATGGAGGAAGAGAGCAGTGAGATCAACAAGCAAAGTAGCTGAGTACAAGGAGGTCATGCAGCAACGCTGAGTTCTGCTGCAGAGCTACAAGGAAGCCCTGTCAGCTTCCATCCCATTAAACGAGGCAGGAGCTATGTGTTGGACTCGCTGGGATTACCAGCAAACCCCTCCCAAGCTGTCTGCTGGCTCTTGCTCACATCCTCTTTCAATTATTCAGTTCCTTTTATGCAAATAATGTTTCATGGAAGCAATAGAGATTCATAATGGGGAGAAAAGTAACATCCATTTAGGAGAATTAAATGGTAGATGAAAAGCGTGACACTTTGTGGGCAGAAGCTGTTGAAATGGTGCAGTACCAGGACTCGTTAAATCCAGGCACAGACGGGGAGAGTCAAAGTTTTGTTTGCTTTTTTTTGACAATCAGCTCTATACAAGATTAAATAAGGCTGGAATAGACACAGGCTGAAGCATTCCCTGCTCTGCCCAGGGGACAGAGATGTGAGGCCTTTGTAGAAGATCTGTCTGTGTTTGCAGGCTCTAAGCTCTCAGCTTACAGGGATCTGTGCAGAAAGCCTAGATGCCAATGTGTCTGTACTAATGAGAGGCTTCACTGCTCCTTAGAGTCAGGAGTCACAAAAAACAAGGGCCATTTCTGCACTCTTTTATCAGGCAGAACATTGGTTTCAATGCATATATTGGACCAAAACTCTGCTGCAGCCTCATTGTACTTGTATTCACAGGGCCAAACTCAGTCCTGCTTCCTTCTGAGATTATTCCCACAGAAGAGATTGGTGAGGAAATGCAGACAATCCTGGGTGCATCCAGCCAAAGAACTGATCATGCTTCTGTTGCAAGCCTTTAAATCCTTGTCTGGGTTTTTTCCTGAAGGTTTATCCCTTTTCTTGTCAGTCAGCTCATGGTGGTTTTCCTGCTGAACTGTCTGTGGGCTGTTTGGCCACTTACATGTGGGTCTGCACAGTCAAGTTTGGAAGTGGTGGTACCCCACTGATGTCTCCACACTGCCAAGGCTGTGGTGGAGCTGCCTGTCCTGAGCACAAACAGATCAGTGGTGGTGAGAACACATCCGTCATCCTGTGTGCTCCAACATCAATTACAGAATCTTACAAGAATGCTGAATTTTATACCAGCAAACCAGTGTTTGATAAGGCAGGAACACAGAAATAGCACCACAGCCTCAAGGCTTCTGTCTGTTGCAGCCCCTTTGCTGCACTGCTACTCTGTGTGCAGGGAGTGTGAATCAAAAGCAAACAAAAGTTATTAAAACACAGAATCATAGAACCATTTAGGCTGAAAAAACCTTTAAGACCACTGAATCCAGCTCTGTCAAGCCCACCATGTCCCTTCTTTCAATCTTTCAACTTCATCTGGGAGACAACAGCCAAGTGCTAAGAAAGTTCTCACATCTTCTGTATTTCCTGGAACGCACATACAAGATCCAGTGTTGTAACTGTGTCTTCTAGACATAAAGACATCTCTTTTAAAAGCTTTGTAATGCAAGTGCCCTGTATATTTATGGTACTTAACATATAGGCATATATGCATATATAACATAACATATAACATGTAACATATATACATATAACATATAACATATAACATATATACATATAAGCACTTAACTATCTTTAATGACACAATCTTTCAGAAAGGAAATTTTTTGCTAAACGAAGGGAGACAGAAAATGTGTTTTAATGGAGTGCAGTTAGCCTCCAAAAGTGAAATAGGCTTCCATTACAAAATTCTGCACTTAAAGGAGTCCTGGCTATAGGCAGAGATGGAAAATTGAAAGAGTGTTATGCACAATAGATAAGTTCAAGAGAATTAAAGCATAGATAAATTCAGAGAATCAAGAAGAACCCAAGCTACACGGGGTACAGGTATATTTCTGATTTTGTGTTTACCACATTGTGCTTTTGCAGCCCAAGGAGATGGAAGCTTTTCCCCTTAAATAAGCAGTGCTCTACCTCTCAGGAGGAGGCAGCAGGCCATTGAAACTCCAAGACCTTGGGAAATTTGGGCTGCTTTAGGATAATTCTACTCAGAACAATAAAAAGGTCTTTCTGTAGAGTTCAGAATTACACAGAGAGCAGCAAAACACTGTTCCAAGAAATCTCTTCAGAGAACAGAGCTCACTCAACCCTTTTCTCTCTCTTTATCCCACTTAAGGCCAATTGTCAAGTCTTGCCTTAAAATCCAGTTTTACCTCTGTGGGGCTGGAGCTGCCCTTGTACATAGATCAGTAACACAAAGCCACAGGCACCAAATTCTGCATGAGCAATTCTACTCTTCTTTTTCCTCCACATAGTATTTTCACAACAGTTCACTCATAAGGGACGGTCTTCTGCTGTTTTGTGCTGTTCCTCTGCTTACTTCAGCCACATTTGAGTACCTCACTCCTTCAGGCTCCCTTTGGAGGTACAAACTGTGCTCCCATCCTTCTGGCTCAGAGGAACACCTGAAAACTGCTGCCAGGTGACAGCCAGGCAGTGACCAGCGTGATTCAAGTTTTCTGCACCCAAACCAACGCTAAATATAAAGAATGGGACCTAAACCTTCGATTTATCCTGGTATAAATCCATCACAACCCGGCTGAAGTGGGTCAGCCCTTGTTTCCCCGTGCACTCTGGGCATGTGTTGGTATCCCTGATGGAAATTCAGCGGTACAACAAAGACACCTCGTGGCTGCCCTGCAAACCACACACAAAGAACTCACAGCCAGGAGTGTCAGCTCTGGTGGAAATCTTCACTCTTACTCCCTGACAGATGCTTAAAAGTGTAATTAATACCAACCCCTCTTTCAAATCACCTCGGAGAAACAAATTATATTAATAAGTTGAGTACATTATGTTAATTGTGAAGAATAAATAATGCGCTCAATAGAAATGTGATGTTGGCTTCTGAATTAGGCTTAGGAACCCAAATTATTAGAATTAAAAAAACCCTTAAAAATTCTATTCAATAATTTAATTTGATCGGATATGCAAAGTGAATGCTCTGAAAGATTTATCAATTCTAGAAATCAACTCTTTTAGTTCTCTAAAGTCTTCTAAGAACTTTAATTTCATAATAACATGGTAAGTTATCCACATTTGCTTTTAAACTAATCACAATTTTATTAGAAATCATCAGGTACATGTTTACAGTTTTGGATACCAGTATGTATTTTAAACCTGGAAATAATACTACATACTGTATCCCAAATGCTATATTAAAATATATAATATGAAAAGTGAAATGTATTTTTAAAAAATAGATGGAATAATGAAGTCCATCATTACATTCTGATGTAGTTTCACTGTTATCCTTGGCATCACTTCACAGCACACATATATGTGAGAAAGGCTCTACAGATACAATAAGTCCATTTATTTTAACAAAGTGGTATTTTTTTTTAAAATTAAACTATTTCTGAACAGCAAAACAAAGTCTTGCACAGTGAATGTACCAGCATAAAACCTCAAGCTGATGTGTACTGATGTTTTATTTCCTTCCTCACCTTTGCATGGAAGTTTGTCATATCATAACCAGGTCAGTAAAAGAGAAGAGTAATTAAGTCAGATCATGAAGCTCTTGGAAAATAGACCAGCCCACTATGTAGTAAAATTAGAGAGATCAGATTGTGCCCTCCATTTTTTTTTCTGGTGCAAATCTGAAGAAATCATATTAAATCTGACTTGTAAACTAAATTCTTAGATTTTGTTGCTGATTTTTACCAGGGTGACTGAAAACAGAACAAACCAAAAGCATCTCTGAGTCCCACAGGTATCATGCATATATGTAAATGGTTGCTTCACTGAATTAAATAATTTCTTTACATAATGGATATTTTGTATTCATTAAGCATTCATGATCAGTGCATTAAAATGAAAGTACAAATGCCCAAACTCTCAATTTGGTTACACCACTTAAGCCTGTGAAGCAATGCTCAGAATAATTTTTTTTTCCCCCAGTATTTCTCTCATTTTTGCACTTCTTTTGACCCTTTGGTTTGATTTAATGTCAGTTTAGAGATGTAATTATAATAATACTTATTTAATATATTAGTAACATCACATTCAGTCCTATCATGTACCCCCATGACAATGACTTTATTATGTTCCCTTCATGGATGAAAGCAGGAATTTGTTAATTAACTTGGAGTACTACTGCTAATACAGATAAGAGGTGGAGAGTTTCACCATCTGCCTCAGTACATCCTCTACAAGCATAATTAGAACTTTGTTTTAGAAAGAAGAGATTTTTTTTGCAAACAGGATGAAACACTGAAATGAAATAATGAAAAATAAATGAAAAAATGAAATTATTTGCTTTCCTAAAACAGGTGATTCAGGAATAAAGAGCAGAGGAATGTGCCATTGGTGGCTTCTGAGCATTCTGTTGCATCTTTTAGCTCCAACTTGTTGATTTCTCTTTTTATAAGAAAGGTTTTAGCCCTGTTCCAGTTGTGATACCAGGAAACCAGCATTGTATTAGGGGATGTGTCCCAGAAGGGGACCTGAAGGAACCCCTAAGATAATAATCAAATTATCATTATCCCTCTCATCTATAGGCAGCTGATGGATGGAGTGACTCACTCCAAACCTACTGATGCCATCAAAGGATAAAATCCCAAGTCTTAAAACACAGGTGTTTCCATTTGGGTCCAAGCTATCCTTCTAAAAATCCTATTTTTTGGCTAGAATTGCCCTTCTACTGGAATATAATTTACTACTAAAATATTTTTAAAAGAACAAAATGAAGCCTGGAAGTTCTTAATATTTGGAAATGCAGACAAATGTGATGATCCCCTTTAAGTTGGGGACTGTAGTGGAGAATCCAGTTGTAAAAGAAAGTTGTTTTATTTAATAAGCAAAGATCCAGACTCCTTCTTTGCCTATTAAACAGTGCATGCCTTTGTATACTAAAGAGCTCATTACCATCTCTCTAATAGAATGAGAAAATTCAAGCATTTGTTACTTTTTTAGGTACAGTGAGGTGAAAATCTGTCTTTTAAGAGCTTTGCCTTCCTGTGTGTGTGGTTTATTTTGATCACACCGAGGGAGAATACTTTAAACTTTCAAGGGAAATCCATATAGTAGACATAGAATTTGCTTGCATTAATTATCTTGCAGTAAATTTAAGTTGCTAATTAAAAATCACACACAAGTGTTATGATTAATTAAGTGACACACAAACCAAGGACAAATTTTCAGTAAACTGCACCCAGAATAAGGGAGAAATGCATGGGTTCATATGGGTTTTGGGGCTGGCATGCAACTGAAAATTTAGCTCAAATGATTACTTTAGTCTTCCTGCTTTGACACCTCAGTGAATCTTCCTCGAAGTTTAAAAGAACAAGTGCTGATTAAAGACAGACCCAGTAAACAGAAAAAATGAACAGTGTTGACTAACAGCATTTTTGTTTAATTTTTATTTAAGGGTTGTGTGAAAGATTTCTCACTTTTAATAAAATCAATTGTAAATAGAAATTAATAAGTAAATATCAGTAACAATTGTAAAATACTAAAAGATGCTACAAATATCATGTCAGTTACTAAATTTAGGGAAGATAATGCTTCAAAGAAATCTAACCACAGTAAGTAAAATTTAGGCTGTCATGACACCTGAATAACTTTATCTCTGCCTAAAGAAATGCCATGAGCTAAAAGATTACAAAAAAAAAAATAATTTAGGTCTTAATTGCCCCAAACCATTGCTACATCTGGTCTAGGATGATGTGACTTGTGTTGCTTAATCAAAGGCAAATATTTTGTTGGGGTTTTTTTTAGTGTCTTCATGCATTTGAGGTGTTCTAATTTTAGCATGTTGGATTTCATGAAAAACACTGTTAAATTGGAAACACGCAGACACTAAGCACGGAGTTGTAAAGTTACAGCAGGCTGAGAGATACAGGAAAAGATCAAAGGGCACGTGAGGCATGTGAGGAAATGCAAACAAAACAAAACTGATAGAGGATGCTTGCTGCAGCAGCTCATCTACATGATTAAAAAATACATGGTCTCCATGGGTTGGTTTTGTGTTTGTGTGGTTTTTTTAATGTGTGAAGATCAACTTACAACACAGGGAAAAATTCATACATGGTGCTTTAGGCCAGAAAAGACCATGTTTTAAATGAGAGAAGTACCTGCAGCAGGATCCTGTGCAGAAAAGGTTGAATCCAGCCCTGTGAAGAGGCAGCTGAGGAGGTCAAGGCTGGGGGAATTTAGCTCTGTATAAATCAGTCATGTTGAGTAATGTCACTTCCTCTGACCACTGCCTTCTCATCTGCCACATCTGAGTCAGCACAGCCCTCCTTTGTTTAAATGAGGTTTATTTAAAGTGTTTCCCCTCCAGAGGTTTGTTGGTATCAGTCATGTTCCTGTGGAAACTACTCCCATCACCACTGGGCTCACGTAAATGGAGAAACATCTCCATGTTGTAGAGAACAAGCCCTTAACTAACACTTTTTCTTTGGCAAACATACAATGATATACAATTTTAAAATGCTTTTCTAGCAAAGAAAAATCACATCTTATACTGTGGTGTATAAATATAATAATACATGAAATATACCTAAGAAAAATATTTGTTTGGAACCAATCTTACTTGAAAAGCGACTTTGCAGAATGATTGCAGAAGGAATCACCTCACTGGCTTACACACCTGATTTTGACTAAATCTCTTCAGGTAAGAAATCTTAATAATCAAGGTGAAATGTAAAAAGAGTTCCAGGCTTGTTCATGTCCCTGCTGTGGACAAACATTTGATTTGATGAGAAGTGTTTGTGTAACATTCAATAATGAGCTGGTTCCAGCCTCTGGCAGTCAGTAATAGCAAGATACTGCAGTTTTTATCATAATTATTTTTCATAATATTCTTTAATATAGTATTTATAAAATTAAAATCTTAACTATAAATATTTATCCACAGTAACAGCTCTACCCTTGCATTTCTGCTCCCATAATATCTTTGATTGCTAAACAGAACTAGATTTCATGCAACAGGAAACAGACAAACAAAAAAGCAAAGTCTTGAGTTAGGGATAGAAAAGGATTAAGCAAGGATTTGAGAGATACCAGCTTATTTCAGTTAAACAGCTGGCTCCATTTTATAGTACAGTCATTGTTCTAATTGCAAAATTTTAAATTGTTGCCCAAATGCTTTCTTAGATGCATCACAAGTTTTATCAGGAGAAAGAAAGTAAATATGTTTTTGGTGGTCTGGAAAATGAGATAAAGAAAATCGAGGAGGAAAGTAGTATTGGAAGAGAAGTGCTTTGGCTGCATCCTCCATCCAGAAAAAAAGCCCAAAATGGAAAGAGACCAGAATATTTGGGGCTGGTAAGAGCCTCACCTGCCTGGATTTTCTGTGTTTCAGTGCAGTTGGCTGGTTTGAGTTGCAGCACTGTGATGCACCAAATGGTTTAGAAGATTAGTTGCTGCTCCTTTGGCTTACTCAAGAACTCTTTCCACATGGATGCTTCAAAGATTATTTGTTGTAATTCCCAGCTTCTTAGACTTATCTGTAACACAAAATGCACATGGATATTATCCCTGCATGGCCTCCCCAGCTGCCAGTCACTGAGTTCTGCACTCATTCTTTTTTCCTTCTTAATTTTCCTTGCCAGAACAATGTTTTCATAATTTCCTTTCAGTTCCTAGTATAGTTAAAACTTTAATTTGCAGTCTGAAATTTTTTAATAAATTGAAAGGGAAAAAAAAAACCAACCCCAAACCCCAAAACTTTTAAAAGCACTGAAAGGTTAATTCTTCTATCTGAAGGTCCATCCAAGGCTGAAGAGCTGAGAAAGATATATATCTTTCCAGAAAACAATATTTTCCAGTTCAGGGAAGATTGTGTAAAAGTAATAGTTTTGAAAAATACCAAGGAAAGACAAAATTGTACTTGCTAAAAATGCTTTATATGACCACGCATGTAGCATGAAGGAGTATAACTGTGTTAAATATCTGGAATATCACAAAATCACTGAATGGTTTGGGTTGGAAGGGACCTTAAAGATTATCTCATTCCAACCCTCTGCAATGGCAGGGACAGCTTCCACTATTCCAGGTTGCTCCTGTCCAACATGGCCTGGAAAATTTCCAGAGATGGGAATGGGTAATGAAGAAGTGTAATCTGAAGGAGTATGACTGTGTTAAGTGTTCAGGAATCTGTAATTTGGTTTATTTATGTTTGCTTTCATTTGAGTTATTGAGAAGATGCTCTTGATGCTCGTGACCAAATATAAGATCAGAGCCAAATAAATGGTAAATATTTTCATTCAGGTTCCCAGAGGTTCTGAGAGGATTGTGTCTTGTAAAGTTAGCTGGCATTCCAGGAAATCCAGAGTCCCCTGGTGAGTTTGCAACTGGAAAATTCTTCATAAGAAAAGAAAAAAAATTCCTCCAAACAATCAAGATTCTGTGTCATAGTCTTTATGATAGAAATGTCTTTTTTGTTTTGCAATAATATAAACAGTAAAGATCAAATTCTTGTGAGTGAAGAACTGTAAATCATCTCTAATTCAGCAGTGACAACATTAAAAGAGATTTAATTAATAGCATGAAATAAGAAAATATTATTATGTACAGAGTGTTCTGGTGTCTACCTAAGCTGGTATTAAATAAAGTGCCAGCCTACTCTCTGCTGAGAAAAATCTCTTTTGAAGCTTAAGATCAAAAGCACTTTTTAAGCTTAAGCAACACCACACGGTTTCAATTCTTTCTCTCGAACAAGCACTTTAAAAAGCACAACTAAAATGCAACTGACAAACTCGAAAATCTTTTGTGTTGTTCCACTTGGATGATCTAATGAGAAAATGGCTCAGTTCTGTTGTAGCTAATGAGGTATAACATCTTCACTGAACCTGAATATAAACCAGATATTTCTCTGAAGATACAGTCTGAACATCCTTCTATTGCTTCACTCATTCATTCTGCCATGTTTTTATTTAAGTGATGTCCAATGAATAAAAGCACGGGTCAGTTTTGAAATAGAACATTTACATGTGAAATGACTCATTCCAAAAGTGCTTGAGCTCTGTATGCAAACATTATGGTTTCAAGTAGGAAAATGTTGTTCTAACTTCTGAAGGCCCCAAGTCTGCAAACAGAGATATTAATGCAGGCAGAGATCTGTGCTAGCACATTTTTGACAGATGAAGTTCTGAGACAGAACTTGAGTGTAGATGGATTTTAACCTACCTGGTTTCAGTAGCAACCTACTATTAGTGTGAAGACTGAGGTTTGGCAAAGAAGTCAAATAATATCAAATCACAGCATTTGTTCTGGTAGGACCTAAAGGGTAATATCCTGCTAAAGAGCTTTATTTATACAGTAAAGTATTTATGGCAAGGAATTTATACAAGGATGCAATAAAGACATAGGTGTGAGAAGGAAAGGAGTGAGATTTGAGTGCATCAAGTAGCATCTGCAGCTCAGCAACAGTTTAGATGCAGTTGAGCATGGTGGCAGCACCCTGGCAGTAAAAAAAATTAAGGAGACAGTTAGAGTAGAATATCCTTGTGCTGTAGATGTATACTGGTAGAGCTTCCTATCATAGAACCATGGAATCCAAGAATGGTTTGGGTTGAAAGAGACCTTAAAGATCATCTTGTTCCAGGATGGGGCAGCCACAGCTTCTCTGGGCACCCTGTGCCAGGGCCTCAGCACCCTCACAGTCAAGAATTCCTTTCTCATACCTGATCTAAACCTGCCCTCTTTCAGCTTTACATCTATGAATACAGGTATAGCTATATCAGCTTCATCAATAAAGTAAATAGAGCAAACCTGAACAGGTTGATGAGAATGTGAAAATAAAACTGATTGTACTGGTGCTTCTCATCATCCTTAATACTTGTGTTTCAGATCTGTAAATAGCTGGTTTGGTGCTTCATAAATACAAAACTGAGACAAAAGGAGAGAACTGGCTTGCAGAACACAAAGTGGGAACAGGCTCCACACCTCCTCATTACTCTGTGAATCATTCTGGGTAAACCAATGTTAAAATATCTACTGCAGGCTTTTGAGGTAGAAGGAAGGAATTCCACTTATCAAACAAATCTCCAGTGAAGTTTCATGCTGTGATACAAAAAATACAGGTCTGCTGTGGAACAATGAGCTGTTTCAGTGAGTGGGGTCTTAGTGCTAAATGGGACTGCAGAGACAATGACCCTTCTGTTCACAGGAGACACGTGCTGGGCTGGCCTCCTCTCTGCTGAAGTTATTCTTGTATTAAGGAAACCGAGCAGTGAATCCTCTAAAAATCTCTGTTCCAGTGAATTTATACTGTAAAATGAGATGAGGCACACCCAGTGAATGCAGACAGACTGACAGATGGGTGAGCACAAGAAGATAATGAGCGATGAAGTCGGTCAGTGTGGCAGACAGTGATCACAGCAGATGCCCGACTGTTGGGAAGCTTTCTTTGGAGCTTCACAGTCAGTGAGAATTTCAAGGCAAGGTCTGCAGGAGAACAACGAGGTCCAGGCAGCCCTTGGTCACCAAAAGGGGCAGCAAAGGTTGAAATATGGCAAAAAGGGGTGTTGGTGAGCTGTAGCAGTGGTCATGCTCAAGGCAGGAGGTAGGACACAACCTCACTCTCAACAAGGATGGAGAAAGGCAGGACTGAAGCACAATGTTTGATGAGGAGGAACAGTGAGAGCTGACTCAAACCAACTGGCTTGTGTCAAAGCAATAAATAAAGACTATTTTCTGTGTTAAAGTGTTTCCTGTGGAAGAAGATGGGACAAGATAGCATTTTTGAAAGCAATATGTTCTTGCATTATCAAATTAAAGCTGAAAATAACTGTGTGGGTGATAATCATCAAGAAGATAAACTGGAGGCCCAGTTAATGAGAAAAGATGGACAATGAAGATTTAAAGGTGAGTATTGCACCTTGAAATTACAGTTTCAAACATTCAGGCAGAATTGCTGTTAAACTGCATTGTATACTAACATTATGTGAAAAGAGAGTTAAGTTATGTCTGAAACTTTTATGAAAAAAATATCAGATACAGGTACCCTGTGAAAGTGTGGGCATTTCTGCTCCTTCTCTTCTTGTTCCTTGTGGATTTAGTTGTATGACATTGTGTTGTGGTTTAACCCTAGCCAGCAACTAAGTTGCCACCACTCATTTCTTCACCCATTCCCAAGAGAAATAAGAAAAAAGGTAAAACCTATGGGGTGAGATAAGAGCACTTTAATAATTGAAATTTAAAAAATATTATAATAATATCATTATAGTAATTCTAATGAAAAGGGAGACAACAAAAAGAGAGCAGAAATGAAACCTCAAAAATTAGCCTGTATCTTTTATTTTTTCACCTTTTCAAATCTTGAAGTTGCTACAGAAATTTTTATCTGAAAGGAGGAAAAAATCTATTTTAATGCTATGATAACTACATTGGGGACCCATCATGGATTTCATTAATATTGTCTTTGGTATCTGAATAACACATATTTTATTTGTTCAAGGGGCTGGTAGGCATCCCATCCTTTCTTGTGCATTTGCTGGCTGTCAAAACACAAGCAATGATCAGTAGTTCTCCCTCAGCAAAAGCCACTCATAAGCTTTCTGAATTGCTTGTGTATTGTTTTGAACCACTTCAGTGACAGTGGATGACAATGTGTTTGATTTCATCTATTTACCATCTCTACTTAAAATAAAAAATCTTCCTATATAAAATCTGGGCTTCTTGAGAAACAAGGCTTAGGTCAATCATTATGATTGGCAGTGCTTATATATGTAATTATGAAGAGTATATAGAGATGGCTGCAATTTGATTAATCACTGGTACAGATTTTGTAGGATTTATATCTGTACATTATAAAAGAGATGTGTTGGAAAATTAAACCTATAACTTGGAGGTGTAAATGTTACAGATATGCACCCTCACTCTGTGGAAGATAGGTTAAATCTTCTGCATCCAGACCATGAAAATCAAACAAATAAATAAACAAACCTCTTCTTCTGGTCATGGAAGTTTGAGAAAAGAAAACAGCTGTAAACTGCTGCTTAATTTAGTAAAATACTTATAGAATCATAGAATAGTTTGGGTTGGAAGGGATATATTTGGTGACTTCTGTGTATTCTCACAGCAGTTAAATGACAGTATGGCTAAATAAATCAACATGCACTGTTCCACTCATTTGCTTGTGAAAGCTTCCTTTATGTTCTGTCTGACCTGTAATTAGGCAGCAGGAGCTAATAGATCAATAAGAAAGAGAAGGGAAAACAAGAGTTCTCATTTTAACTTTGCTTCTTCCTTATGACCCAGCTCGTGCAACAATGGGCTTGGTAGCTAAGATTTCCACAAAACCACTAAATATTGGTGATTGCTGAGCAGGTAGAGGGCATGAGATGACATTCATACATCACACACAAAACAATATCCAAAATGTGCCTTAATAGGCAATATTAATTTGTGTTAAGATATGTAAATGTGTACTGTGCATACTTTACTACACAGACTTATCTCCAAAAGGCTGCAAAAAGGAAGGGCTGATTGAATTTCTGGAGAAAGTGTGAAGAGGATCTGGGGAGTGTTCAGCACATTTTTTTGTCCCTGGAACACATCATTCATAAGAAAGAAAACAACAGTCATTGAGAGGAGAGTATCCACACACTGGGAAATTGAAAGCAGATAGAATAAATGGAAAAATAAAGAAATAGACAGTAAGAAGTAAAAACTTTAAAAAGAAAGAGATGGAAAGAACAAATGTAGAAAAGGGGAGGGGGAAAAAATTTGAGTGCATATCTATAATAAAAGTAATCTTGACAGCATTACTGTACTATTGCTAACTGAAGATGGTAGAAGCATCAATAAATTTGCAATGAATTGTAGATATTTGCTAAATACTTTTGTGTAGCCTTTGTGGGGAAAAAAAGTCAATGTTATGCATGTCATGCAGTAATAATGAAATAATTTCCATCTCAGTATTGACTTAAATGTTGTTCAATAGCAGCTACTGAACGAAAAGCTGTTTTAATCAGTGGCTCTGAGCAAGTCATATTCGAAGAAGCTGGCTGAGAAACATCATGTAGTATTTATGTTGATTTATTCTAAATTTGGGAATGTCAGACAGGTTTCAGGGATATTTAAGAAAGGTACATTTTCTTATTATTTAAGAAAGGAAAGGAGAGGAAGCTGGAAGGTATTAGAGTGAAAAAAAATATTTTCCATCAACAAGAGGGGCATTCCTGCAGTAACTGATCAGTTATTTCAAGACTAGTCTGTGTAAGGAATGTTCATCTCTCATGAGGAAACAGACTCACAAATGAGCACAGAAATTTGTGATTTTGTGATGAATAGCCAGACAGCCATACCCATGTGTGCTTCTCTAAATGTCCCTTTCCCCCAGAAAATCTGAAAACAAATTTAGGTTTTTCCCACCCTCCAGATGCTGAACATACAAAAGGAATGAAGGCAAGAAGAGCTGGGTGAAGTCTTGAGAAGAATGTACACAACTGGGTTCTGTGGGGTTCTGTGATGCTCTGCCTCTCTTACTTCTATAAAAATGACCAAAGTATAGAGGGGACTCAATGTATAGAGAGAATTCTGCATGGTGACTTTTTGAGACTTGTCTGAGTTGATGGAGCTGAATTTGGCTATGGCTGTTCCCTTATATTGCAGAAATGAGTAAATGAATCCTGACAGGTCCCGGAAGTTTCAGCCCTGAAAAAGTGCACAGATGAGAAATTCAAACTGAAAGGTGATTTGAAAATGCTTTTTAGGACACAGGCAGATCCAACATTGATGGGGAAAAGAAGATGAAGGGAGTAGGGCTGTCTCCTTCAGAGGATGATGAAAAGAATTTCACTTATGAAAAGCAGAGGAAAGGAGGGTTAATGGCAGGATGAAGGGTTGCTCAGACTGCACACAGTGCTGCAGGAGAACTTTGGATGAATAGAAAAAAAAAGCCTTCTTTATGCTCAGAAGAGGTGCAGTAATCTGAACTGACTGAACTCATTGATTCTAACAAGGAGTTTTGACTGCCATCAGAGCATTATACAGTGTAAGACAGCTGAATTTTCACAGGTCAGGCTCAAGGGACTGAAATACTATCTCAAGATATTTCTCACCATCCAAATATATATTTCTAAAATTTTGTTTTGTGATGTGTTACAAATTTAGGAAGGAAAACAAAATATCAATGATCAATCTGATCAGATATACAAGGACACAATCTCCCAGATCAAGCCAGCAGAGGTGATTATCTTGCTCAGAATGAAATCCTTTGCAGAGACGTGAAAAAAATTCAATTTATGCCTGGCCCCCTATGCAAAGAAGGGTCCAAAATACAGATGATGGCAACCTGGTAGAGCTGATTGGATGAAGAAATGACCTAACAAGTTCACAAAGAGCTAAGAAAATACAAAGTGATGCTCCACGTGCCATATGTGTGCAAATCAAACAAACAAAACCAGCAATCTACTGGGTTTCTTCAAGCTCAGAAGAGGTAAAAAAAGGGAGATCCAAAGCTACTGACTCTGAAGGCACGTCCTTCCTCCTCCATGGAGTACAGGAGAGATAAAAGTATATTTTAGAAGCTGAAGGCACTTGCTTCTTTTGGCACATCCTTGCTGTCCATAGTCACCAGGCCACCTCTGAGCACAGCTGTTCCCTCTTTGTTGCCTGATTTGGGAGCTTTTGTCCAGGCAGTATTGATTCAATCTGACTGTAGCTCAGCCATAATCCATGTAAAAAGGAAACACAGTTAATCAAACAGAATGTTCCTCTGCTAACACATTAGCAAAAGTGCCAGTTACACTTTCCTGATTCGGGAATTTGATCTTTAGAGTGATGATTGGTCAGTTTAAGAAAGTTTGGTGCAATTCACTGATTTTGGATCAGATTACTTCAAAGAACTGTGAAATAGAAAGAGTCCTTGCAATCAGCTTGGTGATGAGTGATTGCTGTTGTTACAAGGCCCACAAACAACAGGGTATTAAAGGAGATTAAAGACTATTTTCAATCAAAGGAAATTAGTTTATCATTACTATTACTACAAAAAAATAGAGACTGTTATTTATCCCCCTTGGCATTAGGGAGGAAGATTAAACATGAAATCATTCTATAAATTCACACTGCACACATTTCTAAACAGGTCTGCAAACACCATGTCCACAGTTCTGAATTAAGTAAAAAAAGAAAATGTGAGCAGAAAAAAAGACAAATGTCAATACCAAACATGTACTTTGTTGTCTTGGTTGTGAAATGAGTTTTTTAGACAGGATCTCACTTTGGACGCTTGGCAACAAGCTTCCTGTAAAGGTGAGGCAGTCAGGGATCCTGGGTATAATCAATTTTTTTGACTGGGACTCCTAATTTCCCATACTACCATGGTGTGTTAGCAATCATTGTTCAACAGAGAAAAAATCATGGAGTCCCAATCAAAAAAATTCAGGTTATATTGTCGGGCCCAAATCATCTGTATCTAGGTTTTCTGTCAGATAATCACTTTAATAATCAGTACCATTAGGTTGCTTTTTAATGACTAAAATACATTTTTGGCTGTATTATTTTATTTTCCTAAGAATTTATTGTACCCTTTATGAGTCCCTTCTCTCTGATGTCACAAAACATACATGACATATGCTAAAGCCTTAATTTTCCTGGCAATTTTTCTAAACATGAATTCCCTAATGCATACAGAATGAAGTGCTACAGTTATCAGCAGAAATGTGTTTTCCTCTAGCAATTCTGTATTCTAATAAGAAATTGAACTGACAGAGCAGCTTTTAACCTTTCATACTGGGCAGATTAACATGATTTCAGCTGATGGATCAGAACAGGTTAGGATGACCTTGGATCTTCCTCCACTGAGTCTCGTGGCTTTTTGCAAGGTCACTTTCCTGAGGAAACAAGCTAATGGGATTATGCTATCTGTATATCCACCTACTGGCCTTACTGCTAATTTTTAAACCTATTGATGAATTTTGTCAATTTGTCAGACCAGCATTTCTTCCTTCCTACAAATTCTGTGGAAATGAGCAGCTGAATAAGTGTTATAAACTGATGGTCCCTATGAAGGAACAGCTGCAATTTTGGCTCCTGGCACTGAAGGATCCAGGAGAGATTGACAGTCCTGTTGTGATTTATCTGAGGAACCCTGAGAATTCACACCTGATTAAGCACTGGGTAACCCAAAGACAAGGCTCTCTCCTAAAGCAAACCAGTTTCCCACACTCCTGCTGCTCATCACCAACTACTTAAATAGTTTATAATTTTAGGTGGCCTTTCAAGGTGAGAGGTGATGCTCAGAGAGTTATTCTCAATGTTTGCTGGCTTGAAATTAGATGTGCTGGCTCTCTCCTTGCAATCTGCTTTTCATAATGGTATTCAGTAGAACTCAAATTTTAATCCTGCCTGATCACAAGAAATGGATTAGTGTGGAGGGTTCAACATGCACATGGCAAAGCTCATTTGGCTTTAGACATGAAATATTCCTAAGCCTCTAAATTTTAGGGCAGGATATATTTGAAGGGTCAATATTAGAAAACTGTGTTGCTATATATGTAGTAGAGAATTTATGTTTGAAAAATTTGCTAGGAGAATTAATGTTTCAACATTATACTTCTGTGGCATCAGAAAAAGATTTGGTTCAGAATTGGCAGAATAAATAAACTGAGCACAGCTGCTGAATATTCTAATGAATAATTCTCAGGGCCAATTTCTACAGATCAGGGGGAGAATGAAAGGAGCTGGCTGACATTTCCTGAGTCACTCTGGTTCTGTCATTATCTTTGCCACTTGTATCCTTGCTCTTTAAAAAATTGCTCAGTGTTCTTGAAGCTTTACTGACACTCTCCTTTGAAATACTTCCAGAGCATTTAGAATTCCTGGAATCCTTAAATGAAGCAAGTAGATTAAGCATTTGATCTTGGCTTTAAAAGAACAAGCAAGTGTGTCTAAGAAACACCTCCATTGTACAGCCTTGATGTTCTAAAAAGGAAATTTTTCATGTGCTACAAGCAGGCAAGAGCAAAATGTCACCAGAGTGACACAGAAACTTGATCTAAAAAATGTAAGGCTGTTTAGGAGATGTTTAAAGATGCAGAAACACTAAACACTTCATCAGTACACACTCATTTACATTAAAAACATCTTCACCCTCTCAAGTATACAGATTAAAGCAAATATTCATGAGCCCTGCTGAGTAAGGCCATAGTCCTTTTATTGTACTATAGCAGAAATGAATGAAAAATAGGAAAAGTGATAGCAATGAGAATTAGGCAGTTGTTAGAAACATAGATTGCTGAAAACAGAAGATAAAAATGTCAATGAAAATTTGATGGCTCATACAGATCACAGCCAGGACCTAAGGAAATTGAAGCAATGCTGTGGGATTGAGCCTGTTTTAGGATTTAAAAATAGTCAGAATACAGAAGGGAAATATAGCTCCAATTAATGTTTTTCTATACCTTTGGGAAGAACCATGATGAGATCCTTATAATTTGCATGGGTAAGAGAAAATGATATGTATTTAATTTGCAACTAAAAATAATCTAAACATGCTAATGTTTTTAAAGCAGGCATTTTTCAATCAGGAGTGTTAATTAATCCATTGCAGAACTTTCAGTTTTCATTTTACACAAATGGTAGCAAGCTTGGAAACTTGTAGAAGGTTATGAGCAATATGAAGTGATAATAATATTGAGGATGAATGTCTTTAAACAGAAAGATAGTAGGTTAAGATTAGAACTTAGGAAAAATCTCTTGACTGGGAAGTTGGTGAGGTTTCCTAGAGAAGCTGTGGCTGCTCTGTCTCTGGAAATGCTCCAGGCCAGGTTGGACATGGCTTGGAACAGCCTGGTCTAGTGGAAGGTGTCTCTGCCCATGGCAGGGGTTGGAACAAGGTGATTTTCAGGGTTCCTTCCAACCCAAAATATTCTATGATTCTCTGATTTTCCACTCCATTGTTTCTATTTGTCAAACAGTTACTCTTGCATTCTGGATTCAGCAGAATTTGAACATGACTGTTTCCAAGATCATGCTAGAATAAATATTTTGATACCAGCCGAGATTTTTGTAGGATCAGTGTTTAATAATTAATTTCTGACCTGCTGCCAGAAGCAAGGACAAAGCTTCTATCTTCACAAAACCCAGAAAATTAAATTTGCATTATGAAAACAGTTACAGAACTTTTCCTGAAGATTTCCATTTTAATAGCACCTGGTATAAGTAGCAACAAAACAGAACATTAAGCTTCATTCATCTTTGATCCTGGAATATTTTGTGATGCTTCTGTGACTTCTTAATCAGAAATAAGGACTCAATCCAGGTCAGTGAGAGCCTTTAACTGCTCAGTGACACTCAGCTGACATGTGGCTGGCTTGAAGATAAAAAAAATTAAAATTTCTAATATCACTTGTATACAAGGAATAGACTTGCCTTTTCTTTCTGTTTGGTGTACTGGCAGAGCTTTGCCATGATTCCAGCAGAGCCACTGTGCCTTCCATGCTCATGTTTGCTCAAAACATCAGGCCAGTTTTGATTGTCCCCATTTTCTGTGACATTGATGGTAATAAACTGCTCTGGAATCACAAGGGGGCTAACTCAGAAACTGACTCATATTGCACAGCTCACTAGTATGTAAGATCTATTTGTATTTGTTTTTATAATCTAGGAATTTCATTTATGATCTGGAAATAATACCAAAAAAACCCCAAAGAAACTATCACAGGACACATGAGAAGTACTTAAAAGATTTACAAGTGACACTGAAACCTCAAAGCATCACTACAAATAATTTAACATATAATACATGAAATACACACCTCTCACATCATGAGCAAAAATGTCTTTGTGAATGAAATATAAATGTATTTTAACAACCAAAAGCAATCATAGAATCATAGAGTGTTTTGTGTTGGAAGGGATCTTTAAGATCATCTAGTTCTAGTCCTCTGGTCACTTATGATGTTTAGTGATCTGTAATATTCAAGAGCTGGTGACAAAGAACACAGCAAAATTAGAAGTTTATTATGATAAATACCTAAGGAATAACAATAAAGAACTAGAGACTGGAACTGGTAGCTCTTATTATTTTGTTTATATCTTAGCATGTGTTGAAGAGATTAATTGGAGCTTAATAGGCAGGACAAATACACAAGGCAGCATCTTTTTGGATGTTTCTGGGTGCCCCAATGGAGTTCTGTTTCCTCTGTTGGCTTGTTGTTCAAATTATTTCAGAGTTACTCTGTTCAAAGGGTTGGCCTGACTCTGACTAGGACAAACTATTAAATGTAAGTGATCATTAATAAAAAACCTAACTTTTTAAAGAGTGTCTCAATGCTTCAAATTTTTGATGTTTAAATCTGCCAACTCTGACTGAGCCCTTTAAATGCTCCCACCCCTTCTTAGGGCAGCTGAGACTGCAGAATTAACACAAGGGTTTAGTGTGATAGCTGACACAGACCACCAATATGTTTAAATCCTAAGGAAAACAAAAAAAAAGGAAAAAAAAAGAAGGGATTATGCCTAAGAGATATCTTTGCACAAAAGTGCTGCATTTTATTCTCTTGGTTAAGCTGGGACTTCAAAAAGAAGTGAAGGGCCTGTGATAACAAAATTTCATAACATGACCACAAGGCCTCTTACATTGCAAGAGCCTCAGAAATAACAAAGTGGAGTGTTGGGACTCTGGAAACTGAGAGTTTTAGACTTTCTGTGCTGGCAGGCACTGACCCCCAAGAAAACACTGCTTTTGATCTGAGGCTGTGGAGAAGCCTTCCAAAATTGAGTGATAGAACTGGGATCACTGGTGTGTGGTTTGAATAGAAGTGTGTAATGTCACATGGCAGAAAATCTAGAATTTAGGGGTTTAGAATATAGCAATGTATGGAAAGCAAGATGGAGGTTTTAGGATGGAGGTTTCCTTCTTCTTCACCTTCTTCTTCACTTTCTTCTTCATGGGTCTAGCTGGGATCTTCTTTATTTGGCTAGACAATTCCGCATTGCAAATCACAGGTGATTGGTCAAAAGTAAAAATAATTTAGGTGTTAGTTTTAATTGGAGAGTTTAGATTTAGGAGACCTTGTAGAGAGAGAGATATATTGCCATTTCTCCATTTTAAGCTTGTTAGCTAGAAGTGCTCTAGCACTCCCTGTAATATAGATAAGAATTAATAAACATCTGAGTCTGAAAATGCATCCCTCAAGGTTTTAATCCCAACTCTGGCTGATGAGAAAAAAGAAGATAAAAACGTGATAGTGGAGGAGCAGACTTAAAACCTTTACAACTTTCAGAATGCTTTCCCAGGAATTCCAAGTGCACCTGCCCATGGGTTGTGTGTGATATCAAGACTGACTATTTTAGTAATGTGTTTTCGTGACTTGTTTTTATCTCCCCTGGGCCTTTTTAGCTGGTTCCAGCTCAGGGTGAAGAACAGCACTTTGTTCAAGCTTCTATTGCTCTCAAAAGTGATCTCACAGTTATGATTGACATCAAAATATTTGGTTAAAGTTGTCAGACACATTTAATCTTAAAGTACACTTCACTGCATGCAGAGTCTAGGACACCCCTTGCCTGTTGAGGGAGACCCAGTGTGCTGCAGGAATGTTTCTTTACTTGTTGAAATGAACTGACCATCATAAGATCAGATGGGTGACAAAGTGATGCCACATTGATGCTGTGATTCAGATTGGAGGCCATGTGAACAGGCACCCAAGCTTTTGGCTACTGCTGATATCCCAGTACTCATGATCCAAGTTCTGCTTCCCATGTGCATCCTGGCCCAGTCCTGTCCTGTGGGCTCACCTCACAAAGCCAGAATATTTCTGCTACTAAATGTTCCTTAGGCAGGAATTAGAGGTTCATTTTTCACCAGATCATAAATGTTATTTAAGGAAGTAAATTCATGGCAGCTGGTGGTAAGCTTTAGAAGTATTTTTGAGTCTAGAAATGTCCCACAGTGTGCTCAGGCTGCTCCTACTCAAGCTCAGAACCTAGGCCAAAAGTAGATCAGAAATTACAGTTTTTGCCAGATTTGCAGCCAAATTCTCTAAGGCTCCATGGCTGCCTTTAAAATGAGAAAAGTTCAACTGGTGGAGCGCTAATAAAATATTGTCCTATTGCTAAACCATGAAAAGCCTGTAAAGTGGGAATATACATTGAATGAAATGGTGAAAAGTCAACAAAGAGTATGGTGCCTTTTCTTCAATTATTTGAAGACTATTTATTCTCAAACTCCTCCTTGAAATAAAAGTGAGATGAGAAGTTAGAGAGAATGGAGCAGATGCTGTTAACATGAAGGAAATGGAAACTTTTCCATTATGAAGGAGCAGCAAGGGAAGAGTGGAGCCAAGCAGAGACAGGCAGCAGATTCTTAGGAAAAGATAGAGGAGAATTGCTTTTATCTCACTGCAAACACAGAATGACTGGAAAGGTGGCACCTTGGTAAAATAGGAAGAGAATTGCTATTCACCTCTTTCTGAACATTGCATCTAAAATCTCTGTTGGGTGTTGTGGTTTTTTTTTTTTTTTTTTTTTTTCCCCTCAGGCTGCATTCTGGTGACTTCAGATTTCACAAAAAAAGAAAATATTTTCAGTAACAACCGACGTAATGACATGAAGTCATGTATTTCATAAAATTCAAAGGACAGACTGATGGTTTATGTTGTGTCCTATTTTCAAATACATTCCTTTTAAACTATTTTTCTTTGAAATTTTATGTCCTTTACACAATAGGAAATGCAATTAGGATTCAGCCCAATAATTATAATTCACATTACATAATAACTGATAGGATAGAAAAATCAGTTCTAGTTGTGTTAATTGAATGTAAGCAACATCAGAATCAAGCCCAAATGTAAACATTAATTTTTAACTTTGATTTAGGTCATGAGCCAAGCTGAATAACAAAGTAACAATTACATAATGCATTCACTGTACTGGAAAATTGACAAAAATATCTCACTTGTACCTGACTAAATATTGGCCTTAAACTCTGTAAATATTGTGGGCTTTTTTCATTTCAGCAGTCTGAGACCTGACCTTTGCTGTCAGTTCCATGTTCAAACCAGCATTATCACATTACAAATCATGAGACAGAATGAACATTTCTGTGTTTTTTTTTTCTTCTTCCACAATTATTCTGAACATTGAAAACAGACACTGTTTTTTGAGCTATATAAAATAAAAGGCATTTGAAATCTGCACACTTTCTGATTTTTAATTAAATTATAAATGTAATACTGAGTGTAAGATGGGAGGAGTTTGATTAGGAAATGGATAGCAATCAAGTCAGGAAATCATGTTTCTATAACACTGATCTTCTAGAAACTGGGTTTAATTTCTCATAATCAAAGTGTACCCAATACCAGGGTAAGGCACTAAAATCCAGCAGTGTATTCTGGCAGGACCAGCTCTTGGTCAAATGCAAGCCTCTCACAATAAATGTGGCTGCAGTCCCAATTCCCCTATCCCAAGGAATCACACATTTCCAAAGTAGGCAAAACAGATGAAATATATTGGTGGTTTTAAACTAAGTGTGATAATTTCAGAATGTTGAGTCAAAGGTATCTTTTTCAGTGAAGATCCATCAGTTTAATTGCTTTCCACCATTAGAGTTCTTTGCCATACAGACTCACACAGGCTGATAAAGGAGTTTAACTTGGCTGTCTGATACCCTGTGCAGAATAAACAACTGCCAGATTCCAGCAGGAAGATCTCAGCCTGTCAAAGCCTGGCTTAGATCCTGAGAGCAAGGACAGCTCTCCTGCTCTGCTGCTCTTCCTGCACTGTCCAAAACTACTCCATACTCTGCTGTGGTCACCTTCCAAATTATTTTGCATTTCCTCCCGTCTGAGAAACCAGAAATAATCCCAGTTCCTTTAGAGAGGGAGGTGTTGCTCCCTATTAGCATTGAAAAGCTTGGAGGGTGTATCAGAACAGGTTAAAATTATCAAAATTCAGAAGTGAACCCTGTTTTCATGCAAAAAATAGGGTAAAACAGAATGTATCAGAGATTATGACTGTGATTTAATCTGGTTCCTTATAACTCTATTTCTCATTCTTCTTTGCTCAAAGACTGTGGGTTTTAAAGGTGAAGATTTCCTCTGATATTTGCATGCTGCCCTTGGCAACACTCCCCAGACCCAGTGTATGAAGAGGGGCTGTGACTCTGCTGTTGGTGTGGACCCTCTCACATCCACTCTGACAGCTAAACAAGCACAAACCTTTCAAGGAGGAATCCTCTTGCCTGCAATTGTCTTGGAAAAAATGCACTTCAGCTGACCAGAGATTGTGTCCTGAGGAATGAAAACTCTGACACAGCCCAGAGTCAAAGATGAGTTTAGAACACAAATGTTAATTTAACCTTAACTTTATGCTAATGAGTGCCTACAAATACACACCATTGCCAGAAGAAGATGCATCACTTTCTTGGCATTTCCATGGCCTGAATACTGAATCAGCTCCTGGGTAGCTGGCTTGATAGATTTGATTCATTGCACAAGCTGGAGAACTGTGGCCAAGGAAAACTTTTGAAATTATCACTTTCCCTAAGTGAGGGAGAAAAGACAATTAATGGTTCTAACTCTAGCTTGGGAGTGCAGACAGGATAACACAGCAGTGATGTCAATGTAATAACAGGCAAGCTGCATCTTGGTCTGGCAAATGAATATTCTAACATATATGTAGTACATATTAATAAAAATAAATATTTTATCTATATCGTGATTCTGGGTTTATTCTTTAATTAATTAAAAAATATACTTTGGCAGGGAAAAAAAAAAAAGGTGATTGCACTGTGAAATCTGGCTAATGTTTAAAACCTGTGAAATCCAAAGTACAAGTAATTTCAGAAAGCCTGGAACCTGTGAGGCCAGGTATCCTTTGGATTTGTGTCATAAATATTTCATTACCTTTAAGACTTCCTTACTTTTTTTCAAATTTGGTTGAGATCTGACCAATCCTAAGCCCCTGCAGGGACAGAGTCACACAGTAATTGGTGTCATGGGAAGATCAGCCACATCTAGTTATTTCTCACTCTGCAAACTCCTGTCTGGGAATTATTCCCAGTAGCCAAAGCCCTTTGTGGAGCTTCCTAAAATGCCAAGTGATACCACTGGGAAAGAATTCAGCAGTGCTTTAGAGCTTCTTTCAAGGCTGCATGTGCCACCCCATGGCCATTTACAGTATCTGCAGACTGTCCTTGTAGCAGGAATTATCCCAGCCATACAGCACATATGTCACAAGATCTCTCCAAACTTTGATTCGTGCTTGAAAGACTTGTCAGGATCCTTCTTCCTTAGAGTATTGTAGTACTGTTTCAGAAATTCTGTTTGGGGACATTCATATAAGCTTAGACTGCTACAGAGAAGAAAAGCTGCTTTTCTTTCTTTCTTTTTCTTTTTTTCTTTTATTTTTATTTTTTTTGGACTCCTGCAAGAGCCAGGTATCTTTATTTGACTGAGATAATATCTTAAACTTTTAAAGAAATTTAAGCAGCATGAAAATATAACTATAAAATAGCATAAAATATACCATAAGATGTATGATGAGGGCTGGCATGCAGGGATAGTAAAGAACAGTGAATAAGAAGACAGTTTGTTGTGTCATTATTCCAGCAGAATGAGAGCCAAGTACAAGAAAATCAGACCATTAAC
This sequence comes from Muscicapa striata striata, assembly GCA_030060385.1. Taxonomy (NCBI): domain Eukaryota; kingdom Metazoa; phylum Chordata; class Aves; order Passeriformes; family Muscicapidae; genus Muscicapa; species Muscicapa striata. The sequence continues at coordinate 676,137 of JAREIS010000178.1, forward strand.
TGGGGAACAGGATCTTTTTCCTGTATGCTCATTTAGAATTTAACATCTCTGTAGCACTGGTAGGAAGGACATGGTAATAGCAAAATGATGTTGTGTTCAAATGAATACAAATGAAAATTGTTTTAAAAATGGGTAAAGAAACCACTGAGCCAATCTGTTCCACTGGCAGTAAATACAGGTGCTGCAGATGTTACTGTGGGGTCTTCCAAACGAGTCCTGCACCAGTCCCCCCAAACACTGGAGGGGGGCACTGGTGAGAAGTGAGTGTGAAGAGACAATGTGCAACAAAAAGAGAAAGGGCAATGTAGGAAAAAGATGATACTGGGGAGAAAAAGACAAGAATAGACATTCTGACCATTTGAAGTTTACACATAGCACAGCATTCACTAAGCACAACAGTCTGTGGTTAGCACAAAATCCATAATGCTGCTTTTCATTGCTATCATGAAATTACTTGTAAGAATTTTTTTTTTCTCTTGTCTCTTTATAATCAGTTGGAGGAGTTCATGTTCAGTATTTCCAAAAAAGTCCCCAAAACAAAACCCAACTGAGTTATTTTCCTCAGGGATACCTTTCACTACTCCAGGATGCTCCAAGCCCCATCCAGCCTGGCCTGGGACACTGCCAGGGATGGAGCACCCACAACTCCTCTGGGCAACCTATGCCAGAGCCTCAGCACCCCAAATCCCCAAGCAAACAAAACAAAACCCTCTAAAAAAGTCCCAAAACATAATTATGCCATTAAGTGAAATACTGCATCTCCAAAAGGGAATGTTCTGAAGCCCAGGGAATTTGTTTTGATCTTGGCAGATGAAATGTTCTGAGCTTGGAACCTGCTGTCCCCCAGGGAGATGCAATTTTGCTTTCCAGATTGAAAAGGTCTTTTTGGTCCCCTCAAGCTCTCAGCTTACATATAAAATAAACTTTTACATGCTTATGGCAAATGCACTTAAAAAAAGATGAAAAGCATGGTCTTTACTAGAACTGTAACAGTACAGTCACAAATATCCAATATGCCAAGGAAGAAATGGATCCAGCAGTTCTGTCTCAAGGTACAAGTGTGCAACTGGGTGTCCTCAGACCACTGGTGACACAACTCTGTGAGCTGTTGAGGGAAATAATGAAAATTTCAAAGTTGAGGTTTAGTCAGAAAATGCTGTGACTTACTTGAATAGATAAAACCCACCTTGTGACTGTCCTGACATGCACACGCCGTCCTGTGATACAATGAAATACAATATCTGGGTGGGATTTGCTTTATTTCTGAAGGTCAAGAGCCACAGAAACACCAACCATAGGGACTTTAGGGGGTTTCAAGGCACCTCTGTCTGGCTAAAACTTAATAATCTTCAGTTACTTGCTGCTTTGCAAGATGTTTCTGTTCTTATAATCATAAAGTTAAGCTAGCCAATGCTACATTAAATGCCTTGTAGAGCTTAGGCATTTACTCTGCTACACTGAAAACTTGTTTTTACAGAAATACTTGAAACTTCTTCAATTTCAGCCTCAGAATTTGATTGGGCACTCTAAATATGCATTTTATTTTCATTCCCATGATACTGTTTAGTCTGAAGTCTCCAGTAGGGAATGATTGAATTATACATGAACAACCCATGTGCAGAAATGCATACAGACAAGAAGTTAATAGTATTTTTTCTCCTTTTGCACTGAATTTTTTCCCATTCTTTCTGCATGACTTTCTTCTTTATCCCACTCAGAAAAAAGAATCACATGCATTACCTCTATTCTGTTTCATTATAACTTTGCTCTCTTGAGTGGAGCCAGATAAATTTATTTCAAGTTAAGAACTAAATACCAATATCTAATCACATAGTGTTCCTTTTCTCTTTTTGCAGTGCCAAATTTTCAATTTGATAAAATCCTTCTAAACCAATCTTGGTTTGCAAATACCTACAATAATTTCTACAGTCAAACTTGATAAAAAACTTCCATACTTCCACCAGATTCTATAAGATTACTTAAAGAATTTGTGGTAATAAATCAACTTAAAAAGACAACGAGCCTAGAAAAGAAGCAGGTTCCCCAACTTTTCAGTTAATGGAAAGTTTTCTTAAAAAGAACGAGCTGTGAAAGCCAATATAATTACTGCAACTATTAAAAATGTTCTTTCTCAAAAATGGCTATGTGCTAAGATTATTCATCCAAACCCCTTTGGTTTGGCTTTCATCCCTATGAGGCTGATTTATTAATTTCTCCTTGCCAGAACAAAAAGATCCTTGGCTCAAGAGAGAGTGGCATTAAAAGCAAGAAGAATTCTATTTATAAACAACCTCAAATGCAAGCTGTAAGTACAGGAGTACCTGCAGCTCTAACAAACATCCCTGAACAAGGAAGGAAGGCACACCTGAGGTGGACAAGCTTGGAGTATTCAAGCAGAAAACAGCCCTTGAAATACTGCCAGTCTAAATTTGAATCTCCTCTCAACTGGAGTCAAGGTTGTTCATACAAAGGTTATGTAAGTGACTTCCAATGCTTCCCCACAAGAAAGGATGTGTAGGAACTTAGAATAATCAAATTGCTGTTGTTATAAAGCAGTTGGATAGATTGCTTGTTCTTTTATATTTCCTTTTTTAAATCAAGGCCTTCATATATAGAAAGAAAAGAAAAGGGCAACAAAAAATCTGTTGTGGGCTCAAAGCTTCATCTCCCACCAAGAGGAGAAGAGGGAGTGATTTCTTTCTTGCCAGCTGTCTCTATAAGGAGCCTGTGGAGCACTGATGCTTCAAAACACTCCAGACCCTTGTAATAAATGTGTCTTGTTAAAAGTTATTAACTTGGAATCATAAGAAACAGCTTCTAGTTTGAAGTATCTGTAAAAGTTTACCATGGATTATTTAATAAGTCTTCTTCAAAGTGACTGTTTCCCACTGTTTCCAATTATGCCAACAAGAATTGTACTACCAAAATAAAGCTTTTCTTCATTTCCACCTTGAAATATTTTAAAATTCTGGCTGCAATAGCAACAACAACAACAACAAGACAACTGATGTAATTTTAATTTTTTTAAATAAACTGCAAATTCAGCAAAAATAATGATTACAGGAAGGTTGTCTGGATTTTTTTTTGTTTCTTTTTAATTTTTTATAAGTTTGATTCCACTGTAACTGAGTATAGTGATCCTAAAATGTGGTTATACTCATCCCATACTGATCCACAACCCTGAGCTTCATTTTGATCCATGAGCTTCCAAGTCCTGCTGGTGTCCAGTTCTGGATCTGTGTCATCACTGACACTCTCCACATTCCCCATCAGTGAAGGATTCTCTGTAAACTTCATGCTGGCCATTGATTTTTGATTAATTTGACTTGGAAGTCCTGAACCAGAGTTGAGAATGACAAGAGGACATAAAGTTCCCATTGGAATTACAGGCAACCCCTCCCCTTCAGAAAACATTTAGAAACCCCACGAACTCACAGCACTTTGCTGGATCTCTGTGTTTTAAAGGCCCAGAAAACTCTTCCAATCTTCCAAGCATTCCTCCAATATGACTATTCACTAAACATGCTATTTCAGTTTTCTGTTCCAGAATGTCATTCTTTCCTCTAGTGGATTTAGTTTTTTGTAAGACTGCCCTTTCAGGAATGCATTTTCAGTGTCTTACTTGCCATGAACATGCATGTACTGAATTTTCAGTTTCTACAATATTACTCCTTAGAGATTTATTATTTCAAATAAATAATGTTTCATCTAACATTTGCATGTTGCTCGATTCACATTTCAGCTGATAAAAAAACCTCCTTGGGATCCAGAAACAAGAGTTTACAATAAAACACAGCAGGAAAATGATCTTGTTTATGCATCTCCAAAAGATAAGCTCTCTATACGTGCACTAAAAAGTATAAAAATACCATAAAATTCTTCTTAAAACAACTTACTCCACTCTGCCTATACTTCCCAATGTGAATAACATTTGAAATGTTCAAATATGCAGTTTCTACTGGCATTTCTGACAAAGAGATGAAGTGACTGAAACACATTTTTGCTTCCTAGGTATTACCTGATCCACATATGGCAGGAGCCTGCACCAACAGAGTCCTTGGTCTCTGCACCCTCCCTCCAAAAAATCTGTTGACTCTTGATCAAAGCACTTTTAGGGGTCCTATTTGTGTAATCAGGAAGTTTTTCTGGTTTTATTTTATAGATTCATGTGCAAAGACTCCTGTTTTGATGCAGTTCCTTTTAAGAGCCTTTTGGTCAAAGCTCCTACCTGTGGGCTGAGGTATTTGATTCAAATAGTTATGAATCCAGCAAACTGCAACTGGAAATGGATCCCTGCAACACATGAAGTGTTCTAGAAACATGGTTGTTGATTTTGCTGAAGAATAGTGAACAGTGACATCATAAATGTAATAATTATTAATTGTTTTCTGTTTCCACTCAAAATGTATGGATAGCATTTGGGAGATTTTTTTTTTGTTGTTACAGATGAAGATAAACCAAGAAAAAAATAAGGTTTTCTAAAATCCCCTTAGAAATGCAGTCATTATTTACATTTTCATTTACAACTGAACAGTTTTGATTTACATTTAAATTAAGTACCCTTTATACTAAGGCACTGGAAATGAAAAGAAAAGTATATGAACAAATTCCACTGATATGTATTTTCTGTCCTTTTTGACATGACTTCATCTGTGGGAAGGAGTCTGGAGTACACAAAGATGAGCCCTGGGGAGTTTTGACATAGACTTTGAGATGCTCAGGGCTGTGTATTTTGGATATGACTCCAAATCGTGCCAGCTGGTAGAAAATTTTTATTAGAATGAGAGAAAAATGAAACCATTTACATAAATCCTTGGTAGTAATGAGAATGATCATGATAAAAATGCGAGACTGGTACCACCTTCCTATTTTTCTTGAGTTTGCAAGGCTGCCCTCTTGCAAATTCTGCAGAGTAGGTAAGCCCCGTGAATGTTTTAAACAATCCAGTTTTAATCTAATGTAGCACTGCAAATGCTGGAGAGCCTGCAGGCTAGCAGGCAGATCACTCAAATGTAAAAACAAATTTGACTGGAGTCTAAACAATGTTGGCCTCTGTTGTGAACTATAGCTTTCCTTTGACATGGAAAGAGAAAATGCATTTTGCCAAGAGGGGATTAGCTTGGAAAGCCTCTGTAAATGATACTGTGATGAAAATAAACAGTTTCACAGCTGGGCATGAGGAACCTGGAGATCATGCCTGGTGTCAGGAGTGCTCATTAGCTTTTGGCTGCAGCCCATGCCCTGGCCTGGGGAAATGATGAGAAGGAAATCACTGATGTCAATCTTTTCTCTCCACGGTGACACTGCAGTTCTTTGCAGTGAGGTGCCACTTCTGTTTGTCCTGTCCTTGCTAGGAAAGAGTCATTTCTGGAAATGCTCTGCTCCCTTTACACTTTACACTTGCACTCATTCATGCTTGGACTCAGTAAGATGTAATTACACAAAGCATAAAGATGAAGAAAAAACTGACTTGCACTTTGTCAGCTCTAGTTTCTCATTCTTCCCTTTCCTTACTTATCATCATGCTCCAATTTCTCTCTCCTTTGTCTTTTTTTAACAGCTTTGAAGGTTCACAGTGATTTGGTCTCATTCACCCTTATCAGCATCTCCTGCTCTGTCTGCTTTTATTTTGCTATCAGTATCTCCCTCTGCCCTTTTTCCCACATTCTCTCCCAAGGGAAAATGGCAATTCCATCTCTCTGTTGGGGTGTGAAGAGTCAGGGAATCCAGAAAGCCACTTGGTCTTCTGCTAGAAAAAGGCATTCACACATTTCTTCTCCCTTTATCTGCCAAATTTTCCATCACAGAGCTTTTGCTGGTTCTGGACCAGCTCCCAATTCAATGATTGGCATGGGGGAAAAATAATTTTTCATAGGAGATAATTTGAAATATAAGAGCCTAAGAAAAAGATAGGATAAAACTTCCTTCTGAAAAGGAGTTTATGTGTCAAGTTGTACAAGAATAAAAAACATTTCCAAACACACACAAAAAAATTCCCCAAACCCAACAAAAAAACTGCAAAGCAAAGCAAAGCAAAGCAAAGCAAAAGAAAACAAACAAAACAAAACAAAACAAAACAAAACAAAACAAAACAAAACAAAGGAACAACAAAAAACCACATGGCAAGCCTTTCACATAATATTGAAGCTGAGACAAAAATCTGCAGGGACGAGAAAAGTAAAAAACCATTTTTATTAGGAAGAATCTCAGGAAACATTTGGAAATGAATGACTTGTGTAATGCAGAAAACTTTGACAGCTAAGCAAATCCAAAAAATGTTTCAGCCTTGATACTTATAAATTAAAGTTACATTTTTTCCTTGTTGTTCAACAGTTCTATAAATTCCCTACTTATTGGATATATTTATATACCATATTATTTAAACATCATACATTAGACCAGTTAAAAGAAAAGCAAAAAGGAATGTTCTAAAAAAGACACCAGAGTCACCTCCATAGTCTTCATCAGGTTATTTTTCAGCCAAAGTAGGTTGAACTTTTTTAGAGCTTCCACATTTTCAATCCTGGTAATTTCACCACAATAACAATAAAACTTCTGCAAAGTTACATATTTTTGAAGACCATCTATTTTCTATTTTCTCAGAAGAACTATTACTTTGCAGCACTGAAAACAAAATATCACTTTATCAAAATGTTAATAACTCGCACAGAAAGTTGTTTGGTAGATCCAAATAATTTGGGACCCTCTCTGCAGAATTCTGAGAAAGCTTTTCAATCAAGGCAACAAAGTAGTAGCAGCTACAGCAATTCAAGACAATTCATATGTTTTAAAACTAAGCATTGTTTTCGTTCAAGTGCTTTGTATCTAACCAGTTTCTTGCAGAAGGTTTCAATTTAATTATTAAAAAAAATATTCTTTCAAATGAGAGAGAAAAAATCCAGAAAGAGGTTCTAAATTACAGAACCCTCTAATAAATAATATTTGATCCAAATATAAAATGGGATTTTTCAATACTTAAGTGAAAAAGTGCCAGATCCTGATTGCTTTGAACTCTGACTTCTTCCTTGAGCAGAAGGAAGGAGTGCTTGTGAAAGAATATGATTATTGTTGTAAGGTGCTGGAAACTGTATAAATTTGCCTGGAAAGGAAACTCATATTTCACTTCCCATTAAGCAGCACAGGAATCCAAAAACTCCTTGAGCAACAGGCGGGCCTGAAACCTTTTGAATACTTAATCCAAGGAAAACATTATATGTATATAAATATATATATATTTAAGAGTATTTTGTGCATACAAATTTAGGATTATCTGAGAAAACCAATTATCTTTTTAATCCCTCTTGATCAACGTCCTCATAAGACAATCCATTACATCTGTACTGGAAATGCAAATATTATTCTATTTATGTCCATGCTGTAAAAGAATGCATTATGCAGTAGAACATCTTAGTGCCATTACAGCCAATCAAAGGGAGCTGATTAACATCAGATGTGTCTTTTAAAACTTTCTCTGCACTATAAAGTGCTGGGTTTGCAATTTTGGCCCTATTTAGTATATAGCAATTAAGAAGCTCATTTTCTGCTCCCAAAGCACATTTGCAAAGTGTTACAGAAACACTTTATACCACACCCCAAAATGCAGCATCGATCTAAAATAAAATATTTTACAATTATTTTAAACATTTTTACAAAAAAGTAATTTTCAATTATTGCATTGCACAATCAGTATATCTAATACAATTACAATGGGGATCACAATAAAAGAAATTTGAAATTTGTTGGAATGCTCCACTGCCTTTGTAATAAGCTTTTTTCTTCAGTTCCAAAGGTTCAGAAAAGAATATAGTAAAAGCCCTTTTGGCTGCCTTTGTAAGGAGGAGTGAGGAATTGCACTTACTTATCCATGGACTCAGTAAGATATATTTACACAAAGCATAAAGATGAAGTAAAAACAAACCAGAAAGAGCTTGCAATCCCCCCAAAAACCTCAATAAAAGCCCCTCTGCATATGTGAAAAAATCTACCAAAGCATAATTGAGAGTATAAAGTCCTTTGCCAGAAAGTTTTGAAGTAATCACACAGATGCTATGATTAATCTTTAGAATGAACACTTATTAGCAATGAGTGGGATTCTTGCAGCAGGTTTTTTTTCCTTTTGCTCCACTTACAACCACACACATGTAAAGTACACCCTGAATAAACCTTCCACCAGATCAGGTTGCTCCAAGCCCCATCCAAAATGTCCTGGACACTTCCAGGGATGGGGCAGCCACAGCTTCTCTGGGCAGCCTGTGCCAGGGCCTCAGCAGCCTCACTGTAAAGAATTTCTTCCTAATTTCCAATATAACCCTGCCCTCTGTTGGTTTAAAGCCTTTCCCTCCTGTCCTGTCACTCCAAATCCTTGTCAAAGGTCTTTCTCCAGCTTTCTGGTAGGTCCTTGAGACACTGAAATGTTATTTAAGATCTCCCTGGAGTTGGGTATGATGGTGGCTGGTGGTTGGGAGATTCTAAACATCCAGAGATTTGTATAATATAAACTATTCTGACCACTTTCATAAGGAAGGATGAGGAATTGCAACCACTTCTCCTTCCATTAGACTTGGTAAATAACAGAGTAAATAATTCAGAGTCAACTGTACCCAAGGCCTGGCTCACATTTCTGGACACATCTTCTCTGTATCTTCATTACCAGGAACTGAATTTTCAATTCCAGATTCTTCCTCTACAGCATTTTATCTTCTTTTTGCCAGGGCTGGGATTAAATGCACAAGATGGCATTTCTTGTTTGGACTCAGATGTTTATTAATTCTTATCTAAATTACATTCCCACAAACCGTGAGTTCTACAGCACTTCAAGCTAACAAGCTAAAAATGGACACATATCTCTCTCTACAAGGTCTTTTAAGGGCAAATTGTCCAATTAAGAAATGGCACCTAAATTATTTTTACTTTTAACCCAATAACTAACCACCCGTGGCCCACAATGCAGATTTTTCTATCCAATTAAACAAATTCACCAAGACCCATGAAGAAGAAGGTGAAGAAGGACTAAGCCTCCTCCCTAAAACCTCCATCTTGCTTTATACCTATTACTATATTCTAAAACCTTAAACTCTGTGTTTTCCACCACGTGATATTACACACTTCTGTTCAAACTACACACTCATAATCTTAGTTCTATCACTCAATTTTGGAAGGCTTTTCCATGGCCTCAGGTCAAAAGCAGAGTTTTCTTGGGGGTCAGTGCCTGTTAGCACAGAAAGTTTAAAATTCTCAGTTTCCAGGGTTCCAGCATTCCTCCTCACAGATTCATTACTCCATGTTTTGCCCAACATTTGGAGATTGGACAATTCACGTTGCTCTCCCTGGAGCTTTCTCTTCTCCAGGCTGCAGCATTCCAGTTTTCCAGCCTCTTTCCATGGGAGCAGTGCTCCAGCCCTAATGGCACAATGAAAACTGGTTGGTTTTATTTTTTTTTTAATTCCTCAGCCCTGCTTGGCCCACAGTTTGGCAGCAACACCTTCCCCATCCCTTTGCTGGGCTGCAAATTTGAGCTGCAGTGCCATCTCCTCTTGCTCTGTGTGTAGAGTGGTGGAGTGGGGCTGATAAACTGGGTTGGGAGTGTCAGAAAAAGAGGATTATGGAGTTTTCCTCTGGTTTGTGCCAAGGCAGGGTGCCCTGTCTGTGGGGCAGGTTATCCTTGGGGAGCAATGGAGATTAGCTCTGCCAAGCTGCAGGAGTTTGCTGAAGCTGAAATCAGTGACAAATCAGCTAAAACAGGCTGCTGTCAAACCAAAAGAGAAGTTCTCACTGAGCCATTTACACTGGAATAGCTTTATCCATGTAAGATCAATTATAATTAAGTCACTGTGTTTTGTTGGGATTTTTTTTTCACTCATTTATCTTGCAGTGAGACCAGCTGCACATTTCCCAGGGGTAGGATTGCTCAGCAGAAAATCAGATCCTCACAGAAACAAATGTCATCAGAGATGTCTGGTTTGTGAGGATGGAGGATAAATTATTGAAAATCAGAAAGATTTGTGTTGAAGTCTTTGCATTAATTTTTAAAAACATTTTTAGTGGAGAGGGAGGAAACTGCTTCAAGCAGCTTCTGCACTTCTGCCAAGGTGGATCTCTGTCTGCAGCTCGTTGCTGGCACTGTTTTTTTCTGTCACTAGATGTCCCTCCAAGACCACATAAAGCAGAACCTTCCACATTTTTAGCTTGCAAAAGATGTTTTGGCTTTCACATCTATAGGTGCTTGATCTCCCTTACACAAAGACAAATATGTATATATTTATATTTAAATGTACTGCTTATTTTAGCAGAAGTCTGTAGCAAGTCTGTGAGTCCAAATATGTTCTCCTGAATTAACATATCATGGCAAGTACATAATGAAACAATTTGGAAAAAAAAAAAAAAAGTTAATCATCTGAAAATTGTGCACATTTTCTAACTCAAGGAAAAAGCCTCAAATCAATCATCTACTCTGAGCTTTCTTTAGAGATATTTTTATGTAATTTTACTCAAGTGTTCTGTTCCCTTTACACAGCCTCCTGCAAGACAGAGGATCTTGACCAGCAAATTCTTTCCTTTTTCCTTGACAGCAATTTACTCCTTTTATCTTTCCTTTCTCATTGACAAAGAACCTTAGGGACAACCTTCTCTGTAAATTAGTTTATGCAACAAGGCCAACTGATAAAATTTTGAGATTTTGTTTGATATTTTTAAACAATAATTGAATGAACAAGTATAAAAACTGGACATGGGATCCAAATTCAGATTCATTGGCAACACCAGTAGCAAATTGGAACTGCTTTTGCTTCTGGGTGTCTGAGGGGATGACTCAGTATTGGCAGTGAGGAAAGCCAAATGATCTAATTTGGGTGTAGGGATTTCTGCTTGACTGGAAAGCACTGCTATCTTACCAGAAGGGAATTATTGTACAATTCAACACCTTGGCCCTTTCTAGGTAACTGAATAATCTCAGAGTGACCTGCTCTGGCAGCCTCAAATCTGAGTGCCTAATATTCTTAATCCCTTTAGCTGCAGCAAACATACAGGGCAGCATTACAATATTAATCATTAACTCAGCTCATTATAAGCTTGCTAATGTTACTGCTAGATAATCTTATGGTGGTTTTAAAAGCCATTAAAATGTATATCTGCATGTACAGTATTTTTAAAATGTCTGGCAGCTGTTGCTAGGTTTCTCTTTCAATGTAAAGGATTTTCAGACCTATCTCAGACTGAATTAATCACTTTGAGTGTTATCTTTCACCTTCTGCTGTGGCACATTCTGCTCTAATTCTCCTAAAGCTTTTTACTATAATATGAAATCATTTCATAGCAGTGAAAGCAACTGTTTAAGTGCTGATGGTGCTCTGCTGCTGTGTATTTACTTTTGAAATTGTCCTTGTACTTCTGCTGGCTGCCATGGAAACTTTTGAAACTGACGTTCTCCAGACTCTCATGGATCACTGTGTGTCACAGATGTGTTTCTGTCTGTGCCTTCTACTGGTGTTGATATTTGATGGCTTCACTGACATTGCTAAGCATTCATCCTGTGTTTTTTTTTTTTTTTGTAGAAGGGTCCCCAGTCCTTAAAGAAATACTGTTTGTAATCTATATGTGGCTTTTTGTCTGCTTCTGCTTTGTATCACTGGGGCATTTCTGACTGTGTCATTTACTAATCCAAGTGCTTCTGGAATCATCTCTGCAAACCAGTGTGTGTTTAGATGAAATGTCAGATTAAATGGCAAGAAGAAGTCATGATAGAGCTCATGTAAATGTTTAAGAGAGATTACATTTCAGAAACTGGCCTCCCTGTGCCTTAGCCTCAATAGAACTGTCATCATTTAGCTTTAAGTGTTAGGTAAGATATATGAGACAGTTTTTGGATTGGGTGTTTTTTTCCTAATAATTTTAGCAGTAGAAATATTCTGATATAAATGTGTCTGTGTCTTATAAATGTTTAAAATAACAGATTTACAGACACTACCTGGTAATGTCACCCCTTCAGCTGTGATTGGAAGCAGGATAAGCAGAAGCAACAGTTGGAAAACTGATAACTTACACTGATGCCTCCATCTAATAAGGCAGAATCCTTCCTCCCACTGAGGCTGAGAAAGTTATTACTGAAGCTGATGGAGTGGCTACCTAAAACAGAGGCTAGGCAAAATTAAGAGTATAAAAGGTATTTTTTGAAGGCCTTCACTTCACACCTTGGGCAGTCAGAAGCCTCTGAGGGGTTACACCCAACATGGACAACAACCACAAGTTTTTCCTACAGTTACAGGTTTGGTCCCTTTATATATCAGTGGTTAATCCTCAATTACAGTTTCAGGTAATGAAGTAATTTACTCCAAGTTTGCCTCCCCAATTCACTGTTGTTTGCATTTTCAGGGCCTGAGACAATAAGGTGTCCTTGAGTTTCAGACTTAGAGAGGAGTTGTTTTGTCTGGATAAAATGGGAGAACAATAGCTGACAGGCTATGGGGTTTTGGAGTTATACACTAAAGCAGTACAGGATCTGAAAAATATAAAAGCTAAATCCTAAGGCATCAAAACAAGACTTTGAGGGTTTGCTGCAGGAGTGAGGATGCATTGAGTGTGTTCACAAGAGTCCCATGAGCCACTTGCACAGATGTGGCCAGGGCAGGAGAGCACTTGCTTGGTTTTGACACTGCCAAAAATAAATATTATTTAGGGAGCACTGTGGCAGCTTCCCAACCTAGTTACAGCCTCATCTTCAGGATTCAATGGGGTAAAAGTGTTTTGTGTCAAGTCTATCACTTGCCCACGTGGAATGGGCTGCTTCTTGTGTATCTGCAAAAGCACACAGGAAGGCTGAGTTATCTCAGAGTATTTTGGGTATAGTTGTTGGGAGTCTGTAACCCCCTCCCCCTGAACAAACCAATAAACCTTCACTAGTGCTTCTAAAAACAATAGGTAAGACATCACTTATAGAATGTTTTATTATTGCAGTAACTTCTTCAGCCAGCTCTGGGCTGGGTGTCGTGCTCACAGAGAGAAATGAGATCAGCATTGATCTATAAATTAGCAGTTGCCTAGTGACTCATGGTCTTGGCATGCCTGCTTTATGCAAACAAAAAATATCACTATGCAGTAATGGATGCATGCCAATTTTTTTGTTAGGGTCCCTGTCCCAGAGATCACAGCAATTTTTGACATAAATTTTTACAGGGAGAGTAGCTTGAAAATGGGAAATGTCAATGGAAGCAGGGAATTGTTCAGAAACTGTCAGCAAGGTAGTTACAGAGGAATGTTCTTATAAACAGACTGCAAGGGGAAAAGAATACACACACACAAATTATGAACCCAAATGTATGAAAATAAGCAGTGTAGAATAAAATACAATTTTCAGGGCACAAGTCGTGTAAAAATTGGCTTAAAAGCATATCTTGAAATGGGGAAAAATAATGTTAATGATTATTGATCAATTTAATAAAGCTATTTAATCATCCTATTGACCACCCAAATGGGAGCATAGGTCCCTGCCAATTAAATCTGCAAACGGCACAGACTTGTTGAGTAGTAAGTAATGAAGTTATGCCCACAAAATCATTTGAATTACCTAATGAAAAGCTGATGGCCCAGCAATATGCACTTCAATAGAGCTGAAACTGACACACCAGGTGTGTATGGGCTACAGCTGCACAATGGGTATTCCCATCTTGGAATGCTTTGGCTCAGAAAAGGGATAAAGGGCCAAACACAGCCAAGTGCTTCAGCCTGAGCTCCTGCTGACTTGCTCTGCTTAAATTAACCAACATGATTCACGGGTTTATCAAGTAGATGAAGACAGAGAAAAGGCCCAAGGAAGGGATTTTTCTTTGGTGTGCAGCACTCATAAAACAGCCCCTGTGATGGTGTGCTCCTTTATTTTCTCTGAGATCCAGAAAAGGAGGCCACAGTCTTGGCTATGAACTGGAAACAAACTGGTTGTCCACTGCTGACAGACCCTCACTGGTGGATGCTGAAATGAACTGAATAGGAGCATATAAAAAGCTACAGAAAATTACAGCTGGATAGCAGAGGGCTTTTCTGACAAGGAAAGGTTCAGCAATGTCCAGCCTCTGCAGTTTTAAGTTGGCCAGTGTACTGTAAAATGCATGTGAATTATTGTCAGCATCAATGGGGCTGTGCTGTGTCAATGCTGAATCCTTCTGCACTGTTAATCTCAGCAGGATCAGCTTAGAAATCAGCACCTGTGAAACTTCATCCTGGTATTGTCATGGACAGTCTGGAAAAAGAAGTGCAAGGTAATACCTTTCATTAATTTCAGCTTATCCTTCTTTGTAAATTATCAATGATATCCAATGCACTAAAGCCTTTAAAATTTACAATTTATGTTTTTCAACCCCTAAGAATGATAAAGTAAATATTTTCTCCAAGAGAGGGAACAAAATTCTCCAAGCTTACTAAAGAAGATCTTCATATATAGGAATTTGAGTGTGCTTCTCATCTTAGTGTGAAGAATATTTCCAGTTTTTATAAAAGAAGAAATTGTGCTTACACCAGTACTTTGAAAATTATCGCCATCTTTGTCTCCATCCTTTTTATCTTTCTTTTCATCCGAGGCCTGAACAAGATTCACTGGAACAAAAGTAAATCTTCCATGGGACACAATGTCATTACAGGCTTGTGAATCATGGAATCATGGAATAATTTGGGTTGGAAGGGTTCTTCAGGACCATCCCATCCCAACCCCTTGCCATGGGCAGGGACACGTTCCACTAGACCTAAATGCTCCAAGTCCCATCCCACCTGGCTTTGGACACTTCCAGGGATGGGGCATCCACAAAAGGCTTTAATTTTAGTCCTCATTTGCAGTCTTTGTGCCCTCCTGTAGCTCTACTGAATCCCATGGAATGATGCCAGTTTTTGGAGGCTGGATTCTGGTCATATTCTTCCCTGGTTTTGGCTTTATCTACACACAGAACATGAAACCCAACTGTCAGAGCAGGTGTGAAAAACCATTTCAGTCTTATGAGGCATCCTTATGAATAATCCTTTCCCAGATTCTGGATACACCAGGATCAAGAGCCCTGCTTCAGGGTGGCAGGGAGAGGCAAACAAAAGCAGCCAGGAGAGTTCTTGAGCAAATGCTGCAGTCACACTGCAATGGCACCTACCAGAGGTCTCCAGGAAATGAACCCCCAAAAAAGCAGTGTTGCATATTTTGACTATCATTTATGGCAAAAGAATGGCACTTGAGAACAGCATAGAAGCGCAGTGAGGAATTCTCACCTGAGGGATTCTTTTCCTGCATTCTTCCATGGTAAGCAGCACATCTCTGCCTCTCTGAGGCACAGTGGAAATTGAAAACCTGCAGGACTGGGATAAGTGCCCTCAGCTTTCCAGGATGAAATAATACATTAATAGTTCTGTCTGTATGGGGAAAAAAAACAAACCTGCCCAAGCCCTATTATCTCCTTCTGACAGAAATTATGAGAAAAGCACTCGAGATCTGATATCAGCAAATCTTCCTTGAGCTATTTGTATCTTTTAATGAAGAGAACTGCTGATGTGATTTGCAGAACAAGAATACTTTAAATCATTGTTTTGAGCATGTAATGGACTCCTACATAACCAGCTTAAGGAAGTCATTAACAGAAGATTTTTATTTCTCTTGTATTTTTTTTCATTAATATTTTTGGACTGCATTAGAGAAACAAGGCTAGCAAGCCACTTGGGAAAGCACACCTTCACTCCAAGGCACAATGGAGTCCAAAGACAAATGGCAGAGAAAGTTATTGAATGCAAGAGAAAATCCTGGTGCTCTCAATAGCCCTTTGATGTTACATTAACTTATAGATTTTCTGTAGGAGAGCAAGAACCTGGAAATTCCAAAGTCTCATCTGACTGTGTCAGCTCCCTGAATTAATTGTGCAAATTTGTTTTCCTTCCTTATATTTCTTGTTCCAAGTCATTTGCTGAAGATTGACAGCAGGAAATGGAATGAATTTGCTTTTTGACTTATAATTGTGATAGAGGAGAACCACCCCAATTTAGAGTTTTGAAAATTTAATATGTCAAAACCCTTCAAAATATAAATACTGAAAATATCTAAAACATAAGGCTATTTTTGAAATAATCTAACAGGAAATCATATTTAGCTGTCACCAGGTCCCCACTGTAAAATAGTTATAACACAGTCTGAAGAACTCAAAATTACTAGAAATGTAGAATTAATGACTTAATATTGTGAATGAATAACTTAATGCAACATCCCAAAGGCTGCTAAACAATGTTATAATTTAGACAAAGGAAGACTGAGAGATGATCAGCTTGTATTACTATAAAACAACTCTATTTTTTAAAGAAGAAATGAAGGGTCTCTCTTTGTGTTATAGTTAATTTGAAAAAAAAGGAAAAAAAAAAAGGAAAAGAAAGTGAAGAATTCCAGCCCAGTTCTGAGGACCACAATTGATGTATTTCTTTTGAAAAGGAGCAGCAAAAATGTGTCTTTGATTCCTCTTGTATAGCCATAGGTAAAAATATTCCAGGACAAAAGGATTATGTATGAGTTCCTCTTCTGAAGTGACTGTGCTCTGACAGCCTTGATATTGCCAAGGCAAAGGAGAATTTTGAGAAGCCCAAGTGACTGAGACCATTTGAAATGTGGAATGATTCCACCAGGAGAGGTGTCAGCCAGTGGAGCCCTGAGTATCAAGAGTCCTGACAACTCTCCTCATTTGCTCTAGGAGAGGGGTTATGATTTCAAAAGTGTGCCTGAAAGGCTGCACTCACAATTCTGGGAAATTATTTTAGCAATATAATACACCAGTCTTTCTGGGCATAATATAGGAACTGGATTCTAGGGCTAAGGAGACTGCAGTGTTTCATTTTTGGAGTGAACACAATGCTTTTCTCTGATGCTTCTGTTGTTTGTGGAACATCTGATGTTGAAGAGTTCATGTACACACATTTTCCACACCTTCATCTTACCACTTGTCTCGTTATTTCTAAGCAAATAGAATAGAAGAGAATGATAGAATAAAATAATTTGAAAGATAGAATATGATGGAGTGATAGAATAAAATCATAAAAAAATCATTGCAGAAGACCTTCCAGATCATCAAGCTTCAACTCCCACTAAAGCATATCATGACCAGATACACTCACTTTGTGAACACTTCCAGCAATGCAACATTTCCAGAACAGCCTGTTTCAATGCTTAACCAAGTGAAGAAATTTTTCCTAATATCCAACATGAACCTCTCTTGGTGCAGCTCGAGATCACCCCTTGTACTATCAAGAATCAGACCTGGACCTGGATTTCTTGTGTTCTTTTAGATGCAACTGGAAAAAGAGCAGGAACCAAACATCATCACCATCACTCAAAAAAAAAAAAAAAAAAAAAAAAAAAGAAAAAAAAAAAAAAAGCTTGCAGAAACAGCAAAACCAACACATGAGGTCTACATGGCCTAATGCCAGTCACTATTTCTTCCCAGAATGGGGTAAGTTGTGGGTGTGAGTCTCAGTAGGGAAATTTCCAGCCAGTACAAAGAGGAGAATTTCTCTGTTGGAAGAGACACAAATGCTGACAGCATCAGGTGCTTGGCTTCCTGCAGGAGAAGGGAAATGTGGATCCCCAGAATGCTGGCTGTAGTACAGCATCATATTCTTGAGCACATCTTGGGCCAGCTGTGCTTCAAATTGTTTATTTCACTAAACTAAACTCTTTATAAAAGCCAGTGGAGCAGTGTTGCATTTTGGCTATAAGAGCAGCAGAAAGGATAATACAACACAGCTCCTTGTGTAATGGAGAAGCAAGAGAGAGCTTTATTTAAAGAAACACTACATTTCTATATAGGGTAGTTTGGGCAAAACAGAATAGAAAAGACTCATTGGTCCAAGAAGGCAACACCTCTTTGAAAACATGCTTTCTGCAAAACATCACATCTCCAGCAGGTGTTTAATCATTGTTATAATTTCTTGTCCTTGAGCAGCCTGAGAAACCCAAGGCTTCAAGGCTGATTTTTCCCTGGTTCCCAGCAGTATCCAGTGACAGAGCAGCAGTAACAAAGGCTGGTTTGCCATGGACAGCAACACTCAGGTGAGCAAAGTGCCTTCTGGGGGTAGGAGGGACAGCAGACTTAATGAATTCAGCTGATGAGACTTTCCTCTTGGACAGACCAAATTAATTCCAACAGTTGAGTAAAAGATGGAAAGACATGCTAATTAGCAGCTTTTTTTATGAACCAGTTCTCTATTTCAGAATCTAATTAGCTTTCTAGATAAGGTTTAAGCTGAAGTTTATTTCTCCAGTGCAAGGATTATGTTCCTGTTTTTCCAGTGTTTTAAGAGAAATGCTTTGGATTGGTGGGTAGTTATTTGTATTGTCCTTACTTATATATTTATGAATTGTATATAAACTGTCTAGACAATGAAGGCCTTCTCTCATTACAGCTCTGGGGAATTAAAAGCAGAATAGATTCCTCCAATACAGAGAAGGCAGAGGGAACCCAAAGGATTACAAATTATGGATAATTTTTAAAATTTTATTGGAGTGATGGAGAACAGCCATGGTTGTGAGACAATGAACTGAGGGAGAACTGAACAGGAGAAATCTGAGGGGAACCACAGTAAGAGGAGAAAAGCCAAAAGGAATTTCCAAAATTTGCATTTCCTACAGTTTATATGATGAAGGACGAAACCAGAAAATATTTAATGGAAAAAAAGGATAGAAGAAAATATGAAATATAGAGAAAAATTTGGAAAAAAATCTTATCTGTTTAGTTGTCTACGAGGATAAAATAATCTCCTGACAAAAGTTCTGTATGTTTGGGGGGGAAAAGAGAAGTATGAGAAATAGTTGTGCTGGAAGAAATAGAGTCATAACACTCTGCTGTTTGCAGTCCAGCACACTGGATTTACTACCATGAAACATGCAATTTTAAAAATTCAAAGCCATACTGGTGAGTAATTTCTCCCAAATTTCCAGGTCCCAATTTTTAATCAATATTTAAAAACAATTAGGGAAACCATGGAAAAGGCTGACATGCTAGGCCAGGGCCAAACTTGAACTAAATTTTGCATAAAGTCTGATTTCAGAAACACTCAGGTATTTAATAATAACGGGATGCTAAAATACTCTCTGATTGATGACATCCATGAATAAATCCACAGAGGAAATGGATGTACTATACTATACTATACTAGACTATACTATACTATATTATACTATACTATACTAGTGAATAAAGCCTTTTTTTGTCTTAGCATGTTTGGAAGACAAGCTCTGAGGCTCAAGACTACAAAAGGTGAGGACTGAGGTGAATTAATTTTCCACTTGGTGTTGATACAGGTCAACCACAAAGGACACGTTAAAAAAGCCACCCAATGCCCCAGCAGCTTCTTGCTGTGAGATAGATCTAGGACTGTGCTGCCACAGAGGTAATAAAGACAGACTCAGGAGTCTGCTTTTCCCTTCCAAAACTAGCTCACATTTCTAGGGACATGCTGGAAAAAAATAGAGGAGGAAGAATGAGAAAGATGTTAAATTTGGCAATGATAATGAAACTCTGCATATTGAACTAGGATCAAGTTAGAGTGATTCTCTCTAGCCAGGGAAATTTGATTGCTCTTTTAATATAATTATAAAATGTCATGGAAAGAGGGAATCCAAAATTTCCCTTTTATTTGATGGAATATGTATCTGAAACATTTCAAAACTTAATTCAAGGGGATCTGGGGGGGGCTGGTAATACCCTGTGAGACCTTGCAATGAAAATAGCCATGATCAAGTGAAGTCTTCAGCTTTCCAATAACACAATGACATCTCAGATGTCTTTACAGATGTTAGTGAAAATACAGTGTGGTGCTGCCTCAATCAAACCAGTGACAGAGGGCACAGGAGTGTTCAGAGGATGCTGCTCCTGCTGCAGGGGAAGGAATGGCCACGCTGATTTCCCTACCCAGGTACATCAAACACAGCCCACACTGTCCTGATCTCTGCAAAGTTATGGCCAAATCAATCTGCCTGCATGACATTTGTCCCTGAGGGCTATTTATGACATCATGGTGTGAGAGACAAATCAGAAATTCGTGATGTGTGGATGGGAAGCAGCAAACTGTGCAACACGCTTCTGAATTCTGGTTCAATGGTCAAACCACTCCCTTCTCACTGACTGCAGTGAGGGTTGGTTTTGACAATGCTCTTGGAAAACAAATTTGGTCCTTCTGTGGGATTTTAATGCCTCTAGACTCTCTGTCACCATAGGAGATACAAGAGGTCCAAGCTGGGTGGAAGGCAGGCAGAAAGCAACAACTTTTTTTAACATTAGTTTACACTCCATTTTAATCTCTAGAGTTTTGGGGTTGCAGCTGGATTCAAAAGATGGTTATGTGAGTTAGAACCCATTACTCCTGTTTTGGGTTTTTTTTGTCTGATGTTTCACCAGGATTGGAGGAGATGGATGAAGCTCCTATTAAGACAAACTGTAACAAATCCAGCAGCCTCCACACTCCCTGAAGAGTAGGGCCACCAAAACCACATGAGTGGCTGGAAGGATCAGATTCAGAGTTGTGAGAATAATTCTGCAAGCTGGGCATGAGGGAGGGGAGTGGGGGGATGCTCAGTGAGCTGCAGGACAAAAGAGAGGGAAATGATGGCTGGAAAGAGGAGACAGAGTGTTCAAAGGATGGATCCTCCCAGCAAGCATCAGGGGGGACAAGTGCTGGCTTTATCCTGCTCATCACACTCATAAATGAGGTGGAAAACAGAGAACAGTGATGTGACAAGGACTATAAATTATTTGGAATTAGGTTAGTAAGAACTCAAGCTGTCTGCAAAGAGTTGCAAAAGGGACCTCATAAAATCTGAGTAACTGGATCATGAAACTGTAGATATCAAGATGCATGTTGATAGCTGGAGGAGGAACAGGCATGAGTAGATATACACCAATGAGCTCCAAATTAGCTATCACATCTCAAGAAAAATTATCTGAGTCATTGTGGATAATTCAATGAAAATATCAGGTCCATATTTGGGAGTAATGGAAAAAACCCCAAAGAAACAGACAAAAATTTAATAACCACTGAAGGATGAGATGAAAAAAACCATCACACTGCAGCAGCAAATCCCCACTGTACCCACACCTTACATTGTGCAAGCAGTTTGACCTCTTCCCACTTCCTCATTGACAATTTTTTTTAAATATAGCTAGAGAAATTGCAGGGAAGAGTACTGAAAATTATTAGTAGCATGGAATGTTTTCCAGTCTAGGAGAGGCTAAATAGAAGTGCTCCCCTTGAAAAGCAGAGGATTAAATCATAGAAGTATATAAAATATATAAAATATATAAAGTATATAAAATATATAAAATATATATTTTATATAAAATATATAAAATATATAAAATATGCTCCACAAGTGGCATGGAAGATGTATGTGGGGAACTATAGCCATTATTTCTTACTGTACAAACACAGCATGAAATCATCAGCAGGTCCTGAACAAACAGAAGAAAGTATTTCTTCAGGCAGTGTATAATTAAATTGTGGAACTCATTGCTACAGGATGCCATGGAAGCTGAAAGCATAAATGAATTAAAAATGTGATTAGACAAATTTATGGATTCACCTCCATCAAAGGCTGTTAAACAGAAGGATGTGGTTTCAATATCTGACTTGGGAAATCTTTCAGCAAAGATTGCAGGAAATCTGCAAGGATATATTGAGGAAGGAGGGCAGAGGATTTTCAGTCCTTGTGAAAGGGATCATTTTCACTCCTGATTTTCCCCTGTGCATATTCTCTAAACAGCTGAAACTGGATTGTCTCAAACACAGGATCCTGAACAATCCTTTGGCTTGACTCATTGTGACTCTTTATAACTCTTATTTTATTTCATTTCTCCTTTCCCTTTATCTGCCTCCAGTTTTTATGGCCAAGCCATTGGATGAACTAGGTCTCTCAGTAGCACAGTTGCTGTATGACCAAACTTCACAACCCTTTTTGATTTCTGGGGATGTTGGACACTTTACCTGTGCCTTATCTTAATGCTCAACACCTGGAAAAAGCAGGAAGGATTTTTAATTAACTGCTGGGTACATGAGCCATAGAATTAATTTTCCTTGATGCACACTGGAGATGTTTTTGAAGGCTCTGCTAGGCAAGACTGGGCAGATGTCTGAGGCACACCATGGGCTGAAGGCACAGTTCCAGCTGCTGGGGATGACTGTGAGCTGAGCTGGGCTGAAAAAAATCTAATGAATTTCCATTATCTAAAAGAGCACTTGAAAGCACAACTAAAAAAAATTGTGTAAATGATCCAGCTCTGGAACAGGATGCAAACTCCAACTGGAGGGAAAAAATAGAGCTACTAGGAAATGGAATCTGGAAATTAGTTTTTAAAAATTACCTCTTTTGCAAACTGATACATCTGGGAATTGCTCTGCCTTCCTTCTTCCCCATATTCCCATTCTCTAGGGGAGGCAGAAATGTGAGTAGGTACATAGAAAAGCAGAGGTTAAGTGAACAGCAGCAGGGAAGTGAAGTGACAGTGATACACTGAAATGGAAATGGGGGTGGTGGATTTGATCTGCATGTACAGGGGTATTATGTCATGGAGCCTCTTGATTTCACCATGGTAAAAGCACATCTATGTCACTGCAGCTAGTTTCAGAAACTGTTCACAACAAAACCAGAACAAATTGCACCAAGTCTAAAACTCACAGCAAAATAAAAATAGGGAATGACTTTAACAATGCCAGGAATACAAATCAGCAAAGAAAGCACCGAGGAGGGGAGAAGTTGTTCAAACTGAAGTACACTGTTGGCACAAGAATAAATGTCTGTAAACTGCCCATGAATAAATTTAGGCTGGAGGTTAGAAGAATTTGTCTAGCCCTGAGAGGAGTGAGTTTTTGGAATTGCTTTTTAGTAGAAACAAAAGAGACAGAGCACTCTGTTTTCAAATGACAGTGAACAGCTTATATGATATTGTTGCCTGAAATAGAAAAGGACTGTGTCTGGCAAGCCAGGGAGTCCCTTATATCTTTATATTTTGAGCAATTCTTTATTATAAGATGAAAGTAGATTTGAGATCATAAACATTTGAAGGGCAGGGAGAGAATTACTTTCTTGAGAAACTTCTGAGAGTGGTTATGCAATATTTTCTCAAAGGGACTCTTGGATGACTCATCATTTGGGTTGTCTAAAATAAGGCTGAATAAAGCTGCAATCCAGGTGATTTCAGGATGTGCCAGCATGATGAACAAGTCATTCTTAATTGTCATTCTTCATCAGGACTCATGTCATGGGGCCTTGGTGATTCAAACCCTGCAGCTCAATGGGAAAATTACAAAACAGAGGGAGGTAGATTCTCTGAAAGCTGCTGAAAAGGAGGAGATGGTGGCCAAAAGTTATGAATGTTGGGCTGGGGATTCTTAATTGCTTACCCAAGTGATGTTAGGTTTCATTTTTGTTGGCATGAACAAGATCTGCATGCTAGAGAGGATCATGCAGGAGGAAACATTTCATGTGGAGGATGCTCATGGGCCCTGAGCAGCCTGGTCTAGAGGAAGGTGCCACTGCCCCTGGCAGGAGAGGATTGGAACTGGATGATCTGCAAGGTCCTTTCCAGTCCCAACTATTCTCTGATTCTGTGACTTCAAAAGGAGGTTCAGGACCACCAACTCCAGCTACATAGTTCAAAATGTCATAGAAGAACCTCAGGTTCTGAGGCTGTGTGGCTTCTGAAAAGTTCACAAAATAAAGCCAATAGTCATGGAAGTCAGTACCTAAAAGATCAGACCGAAGGAATAAGGATTGGCCAGTGCAGACTGCAAAATTAGCTACAAATTGTAGTTTTATATTGAAACAGCTTACTACTCTCTGAAGATGGTTTGTGGGGTTTGTTTTTTTGCTTTGTTTTGTTTTTGGGTTGTTAGGTTTGTTTTTCTTTATTTTTTTTTTTTTTTGTTTTGTTTTTTAATTATTATTTTATTAATATTGAGCTGCCATTTAATTTTGTGCTTCACTATGGGAAAATATGACGTTGGAAATGTTCAGTGATCTCTCTCCCTGTTCTCAGGCACACAGGAGGGTGTTCTGCCATCAGAATGACAAACATAGCAGAGGGTTTCTGTTCAGAGCTGCTGGAACTGGGCTTTCCAGACCAATGGTGAAAATGATGGCATGGAGACTGGAATATGTGGAAAATAGGATGGAAGAGCAGGTCAGAATGTTTTTCCCTTACAAGAAGAATCACTGATGCTCATATTTAGTGCATTTTTGAGATAACCTGGACCCTTTGTAGCATATCACTGTGGCACTAGGACAAGGCATGCTGTAGGTAAATAGTCATAAGATAATGATTTCACTGTGATGTTTTTATCAAACCACAACAGATCTTTAACAAGATGAAGATACAAATTCTAACTTCATTGATTGGCTGTTTTAATAGAAAATAAGCCATAGTTAATGTAGACATGCTTGGGAAATGAAGCTCTCCCAATGAGTTTTCTGATTTTAATTAAAACTGCAGTTTTGATTCTTTGCATTGTCAGCCTCATTTCCATGCATATCAGTACAAGGTCATTTCATTGTTCTCAGAGATATCTTTTAATCTACCCCCTTGAGACTTGCATTCCTTGATTAAATAAATATGCTCTGGGAGCATTTATTATCTGACCATGCCCACTTACACATCAGATGCCAGGCAGCTACCCTTTATTCTTAATATACAATCAAATTGATAAAAGCATTGAAATTCTGGGCTCTGTCCAACACTGACAGATGAATAATTTAAGTAAAAAAAGACTTCAAGTTCTCACATTGCTTTTTCATGATCTCACTTGATGTAACTTTCAATACTGAGAATATCAGAGTTGGACAAAACTCTGACAGCAATACTTTTACCACCAAAAATATGGGTTCAGAATCATTAATTATTTCCTACTGATTCTGCTAAATTGCTTCAGCTGGGAAATGAAAATGCAAATCCAGAATCCAAGCCATTGCTTTGAGATAGTGTCATTCAACTTTCACAGAAGGGATCATATTAACCAAAATTATTTCTAAACTTATTGTATATAAAACAGTGAACATTTAAAAATGCAGGAAAAGCCCCCACATGTATCCACCATTAATGAGCACAAAGGTAACCAGTCTGACTGTTTGATACAGCTGCAAGTAGGAAATGTTAAAGAAGTTCTGGAAAGATAAAAAATGGAATGGCAAATAATTCCTCCCTGCTCCCACAAGTCAAGCCTCAAGCAGCATTACACAGCTATGAAGTTTTCAACTCTATATTGAATCATGCAGTCACTTATTATGTGTTCATCTCACTTTGGTTCATCATCCCTAGCTGGAGACTCAGACTTGCCAAGATTCTGCCTTTTTTCAGAAGCTTCTTTGGGAATGTCACAGGAATTCTGTGGTGTGACATGGAGGAAGGACTCAGTTGTGGCTTCCAGGCTAATTTTGTCCAGAAAGAGCTTGTGAAACCTGTTCTGCCAACAGCTGAACAGAGACACTGCTGATGTGAAATGTTTCCTTCTAGCATCACAACCCTCCTTCCATTTGGATTTAGCCTTTCTGTCCTGCAAGCTCAGTTATCTCCCTGTTTTTTTCCCAGAGCCCACCTCCATTTTCCTGTGTTGGCTGAAGTCCTGGACCTCACAAAGCTGCCTGGGGAGGATGACAGGATTATGGGGACATGTGGCCTTTCCATCCCTTGAAGGCAGAGGAATCCTTGGGGGAGACTTAATAAGACTTCCAAGTATGAAGTGCAGAAAATATTAAACTCCTTCCAGTTGCTTGAATTTTTATCAACAATTCCCCAGGCTGTGTGAAGGTCAAAAGCTCATTTCCTCCTACAGCATCTTTCACTGGTTCTGATCTGTCTCTCTTTTCTTATCTATTTCTCTACCATGTTCAGCTGTAATGGGTTGGTAAGAATTCAGGTAAGGAAATTACAGTGAATGGGGTGGGGTTTTTTTATTTCTTGGATACAAAAAGGGCAGATTCTCTATGCCTTATTCTGGGAAACCTTCCCTGTAGTGTTGTTGAAAACTTCCCTGAGTTGTCATAAGATGAGCTGAAATCTGCAGTTCTGTAATGTTAAAGGCCAAAAGTTTTATGTTGATGCAAACTCTGAACTTTCCAGGGCAGGGATTCATTTCAGCATTTTGAGGAAGATAAGGATTTCCTCACAATCCAGCAGAGGGCCCTGCATCTGATTTCACTTCTTTTTTTCGGCAGAAAATGATTTTACTTATACAATGGAGCTGTTCACAGGAAACCAGCTGAGCCTTGCTTTCAGTTCAGGTTTTGATTTTTTTGGTAAAAGTTAAGTTTCATTAGGGAAAGAACATAGCACACATTATAAAAACAAGTAATCAGATTTATTTAGTTAACTACCAACTCCACTGCAAAGCACAGAGAATATAAAATGATGATTTTAGAAGTTATTTATATCAGGGATTAATCCTGCCTGGTTTTGCTTTTTCAGCACTGACATCAGCTAGAATTTGGGGAATGTAGGCTTGTGTTCATTGTAGGCATTTAATTCACAAAATAAAGCCACAGATGAGCAGAGCTGGTGAGAATTTGCAGGTTGTTCTCCCCAGTTTGAATAATGTGATGTACAGAATGCACTACAAAGTGATTTTGAAATGTAAAACATTAATGTTCCCTTTGAAGGGCTGATATCAAGTGCCAAATGATATATCAATTAAATGGAAAACAAATCCCAGCCCTGCAAATATTGTACAAAAACAGCTTCTTTGAAGACTAATTACAAGTGTAAAACAGAGCCTGCTTGTACAACACTTCTGTTAACTGGAGTTTAATTCCATGAATTTAATAAAAAATAGATCTCAGAATAACTCCAGCTTGGCTCCACACTGACAAAGTGGAATTCCTGCCTGGCTCAGCCATCTGTGGTTCTTTGGAATCCAAATCCTGCAGGACAATGTTTAACACTGCACTGCAGAGCTCCACAATTCCCACCTCAGGGATGAAGTGTGTGGGCACTGATTGGCAAAGGGTTGTGCTCAGTATTCCCAAATCCTCTATCACACCCAACCTTCAGCTCCAAAGGGCAGCTGGACATATCTAGAATTTCCTGGTTTGAGACAGAGTTGCTGTGCTCAGGTGTGACTGGGCAACAGGCATCAGCCTCTTCCTCAGATAACTTCTTCCCATGAGCAATGTTTAAATTAAAAGTGAGAAATGGGGAGTTCTGAGCTGGATTTTTGATTTATGGATTAGCCCCTATGGATGCTGTAAAGCTGTTCTTGGTTCTCATTTGTATACAAAGCAAGATAATTAGGCCTGTGCTGTAAAAATGGAAGAAAAGACAAATATGTAGCTCATTGGGGGAATATGATTCCCAGCTACCAAGGTTACACCAAGGCAGCAATTGCATTGTTCAGTTTTTCCCTCTCCTCAGACCACTTAGATTCAATTTGATCTCTCAGGTTATAAGCTATCTTTAGATGAACCAATGTCCTGCACATCAATATCCTCACAGCAGCTCCTGGAAGCACTGCTGATTACCCTCAGGTGGTAATTGCTTAGAGGTATCTCTGGATACAAAACATTGCTTTTACCAAGCATGCATTCCCTTTCACTGAAATTTTGTCAGTATTTTCATATTGCAGCAGTTCTGGATCCTAGAAATGGAGTTTGTGCCTCTCAGTTACACTGCAAGGAGCAATCTCCTGAGGGTTTTGGAGGTGCTTGTATGTTTTATGTCCATAGGCTGGGTCTCTGGTAGCCTCTGTGCCATGACAAATTAGAAATGAAAACAATTTGAGTCTCCTCCAGCTCACAGGCTATAATCTTTAGTATCTATGGGTTTCCAGAGATTGCAAATGGTGCATAATCAACACTCAGAGCCTGATAAAGGCATGGATCAGCATAAATCAGGACTCAGAAGCCAACCTCTAATGGACTTGCTGAGGAGCTGTGTAAGTGTACAGAGCACTCAGTGCACAAATACCTTCTGATGTAATGCAAGGGAATGAGAATTCATTAACAAATCTGTTTCTGCATCTCTGACTGTACCTTTGGAGTACCAACCTAACTGTCCTATGATTGACACAATTCTGGCCAGACCTTTGTCTCACTTTTTTCAGCTTCTCCCTAAGCAAATTTGTGGATATTTTTATTGTAATTATCTTTTTGTTTGCTTTCACTGTTTCACCAGTATCAAACCATTGCCCATATAAACTTCTGTGATGATCTGCTCAGGGCTCACATGGGCTGTGTTGTCATGTATTTTCCTTTCAGCTGGATCATTAACAGTGCAATTAAATAGCACCAGACCCATTGGTGTCAGTCTGAACATTTTCCTCAGTGATAACTGGCCTCTGAAACTGCTCTGCCAGGACTCAAAGAAGTCAGTCCTGTTCCATGCAGCTGGGAATCTCTACAGGACAAATTCTAATGCTTCTTCTTTTATTATCACTGGGTTGGGCTCCCAGGATGAGCACTGTAAAAAGAGATTATTGTTCTGAAGATGCTTCACTTGCAGTGGCATGCAGAGGTCCTGCTGCCACATGAAGGATGTACTTGGAAATAATACCCTCAGATAAGACCATGGATTCAGATTCAGGCTCCTGTGCCAGTGCCCTCCAGGACAAGGAGTCATTTCAGTGGATGTGTGTTCCAGAGGGGAGTGCAGAGCCTTTCAGACCCTGGGTGGCAAATATAGGATATTTGGGTGGCAAATCCAGCTGCCAAGCACTGCTGAAAATAGGGCAGTACTGGATGTATCTTGGATATGCCACCTACTCACCTGTCTGCTCTGCTCAGCTCTCAGTCTCTACACAGAGGTTGGAGCTGGGAAGGAGAACTGGCCATCATCAGAGGTTTGTTGGGTTTCCTCCTCTCTGAGCCCTGACAAACACCCACCCAGGGCTGTGTCAGGGCACAGGTTTGATAGTTTTGCTGTTTAAGCTCCTGTCACTGGATTTCTTGGCAGAACCCTCTTTCCAGAGAAACAGAGGTAATCCTCAGTGCTCCTGGAGCACAGGGATTGATGTGCAGGGATGAAGGACAGAGCAGTCAGTCAGGCTTACCCAGTGAAAGCACCACCTTTAATCACATTGCATTACAACTGCAGGGCTGGAGAAGCTGAAAGCTCTGGCATGATGTGGGAATTAAAGAGCCAGGCAGGGTCTCTGTGCACTGCTGTGGTGCACCCAGCAAACATCAGAGCAGTGGAAGTGAAGGGAGGTTAAATTACACAACATGCAGTGAAAATGCTGCTATTTAGACTGTGGTGGTTTTGAAATTGCACTTACTAAAGATCCAAGCTGAACCAGTCTCCCCATTTCACAGCATGTGGGAAGAGTGGGACTATCCAGGAGCTCATTTCAGAGATCTGCAGTTTTGGACTCAGTACCTGTCTGGGAAAGCTGGAAAGGTGTGATCACTTTCTGCCTTTCCTGGGCTTGGCCCTTTTTCCTGGCACTGGCTTTTCCTTCAGAGCTAAATTGGGTTTAAGAGTCACTGGCTGCTGCAGACACTCCAGATTCCACAGCAGCCTGTGGTGGGTCCCAGGAGGGCTGTGGGGCTTGAAGCTTAGGAGTTTGGGGTACCTATTTCCAGAATGACCTGAAACATGACCACAGCTGTGGCAGTAGGAGGAAAAGATGGAAAGGGCCTTGGAGAGGCTGCCTGGCCCTGCTTCACTGCCAGAACTTGTGGAGGAGGAGAGGGAGAAGGTGGAAGGCCAAAGACCCAAAGGGCTCCCTGGGAAGGATCTCTGTGGGCTGAAAGGTGATGAATGACCTTTGCTGTGGGGACAGCCACCAGCACCCACAGGGTGCCTTTCCTCTCAGGCCTTTTGCCTCTCTGTAGGACAGTTTTGAGTGGTTTGGCTTGCCCAGGAGGAGTTGTTATTCTCACCAGCCTTTCTCTGGGTGTTCCAGTATCTCTCTATGCCTTGTAAGGTGGGTGTGTGCCAGATTAACCCCACAGCACTGGGGCTCCTGGGGTTCCCACCTGTCTGTGTCCAAATGGGATCTGGTGGCACAATGCAGAAGAGGATTCATGCCTGCTGGCCAGCCCAGAGCTGCCACACACTGCCTGTGTGAGGCTGAGGATGTGAGACACATGGAAAGCAGGTGGGCTGCAGTGCAGATGTGATGAACTGAAAAAGAGACTGTAGCTGCTTCAGTGTTGAAATATTTTCTGTGGGGTGGGGAGGTTGTTTTACTTATCTTGGTTTTCCTTTTTATGTCAAAAGCCTCTTTTTTTTCTTCTTTTTTTTCTTTTTTTTCCTTTCCCTTTTCCTATTGTAAGTCATTTATTCTAAAACCTTGAGAATAAATCCTCAAGGAAGAGGAGATGATTTTTTTCCCATTGCTGAATCCCTTGATATACTCTGCCAGGTCCTGTGCTCTTTGCTGGTAATGTTACATCTGAAACCACAAATCCCCTTGAGGTTCAAAGTCACTTTGTCCCAGCATTGTGCAGCATCCCCAGAGCACAAAGGGATATAATGGAAAGAGAAGCAATTTGTGCGTCTGTGTTTTCAGACTTCATACATTCAGAGGTTTATAATGTCCAAAGGGTAGATCAAGATAATTAAATACCAATAAGCAGAGATAGATGAGCCCTATGCAGGTCAGTTTGCTACACAATACAATACAAACTACCAGGAGCTTTTGTAAATGCATTGAAAATAGAAAGAATTCATTTTTGTTCCTTGTGCTACTTAAACTCACACCTCTCTTAAACAGGTATTTGATTAAACCTTCATCCAGCCTGATCTTCCTGTGTAAATTAACCTCTGTAAATTAACTTCATGCTGGACAGTCCAGGTTGGGCCAAGTTCAAAGTTTTCTCTATGCATGAAAAATGGACTAATCAAGGTTTTAAAGTATTGTCTTGTTGCTCCTGACGATTTTTTTTTCACTTATCCTGGCAAACCAAAGCTTTGCTATCAGAAATGTATGTACCACATCTGTGATGGTCAGCAGGAGCTCAGGGTTTGTATACAAGGTTTGAAGTCAGAGCTGTGGTTTTCCCTTGCAGTATTACATGGTGATGAGCAGAGCTGATTGTATTGCATGAGACTGTTCCAGGTCACCTGAGAACTCTACAGAAAATGGTGAAATAAAGTCCTGGGTTGCACTATAATTGGTATCCCTGGAAGAAAAAAGAAATTAAAAAAAAAAGGACTTTTTTACTTTTTTGTGTTTTATTTATTTACATACAACTGTAAACTCATTAAGGTTGGAAAAGACCTCCAAGATCTCCAAGTCCAGCCTTTGACCAATTGACCCCATGGCACTTAGTGCCACTTCCAGACATTTCTTGGATATGTCCAGGCATGGTGACTCCACCCCTCCCTGGGCAGCCCCTCCCAATGCCTGACAACCCTTTCCTTGAAGAAGTTGTTCCTGATGTCCAACCTGAACCTCTCCTGGTACAACTTGCTGCCATTTCTACTTGTCCTGTCCCTGTTCCCTGGGAGCAGAGCCTGAGCCCAACTGGCTGTCCCCTCCTGTCAGGGAGTTGTGCAGAGCCAGAAGGTTCCCCCTGAGCCTCCTTTTCTCCAGGCTGAGCCCCCCAGCTCCCACAGCTACTCCTCAGCAGACTTATTTTCCAGTCTCTTCCCCAGCTCTGTTCCCTTCTCTGCACACACTCCAGCCCCTCAATGTCTTTCTTGTCATGAGAGGCCCAAAAATCATCAGAGGATTTGAGATGCAGCCTCACCAGTGTCCAGCACAGAGGGACAATCACTTCCCTGGTCCTGCTGCCCCACTGTTTTTGATACAGGCCAGGATGCCATTGGCCTTCTCGACCACCTGGGCACACTCTGACTCCTGCTTGTCCCCATTTCTGTTCAATAAGCAGAGCACACAGTCCACACTCTCTCTTCTGAGTCTTTTTCTGTAGTAACACTGCTCATGGCAGCAGCCTCAGACCATGATAACCCCTTTGGTCTGTGGAAATGAATCATTCCTAGCAGCAGTGTGCACACATTCTGATGATGCTGCATTATCACAAGACCT
This sequence comes from Muscicapa striata striata, assembly GCA_030060385.1. NCBI lineage: Eukaryota > Metazoa > Chordata > Aves > Passeriformes > Muscicapidae > Muscicapa > Muscicapa striata. The sequence continues at coordinate 708,105 of JAREIS010000178.1, forward strand.
TTGTGATGGCCCATTGCTCACACAGCAGAGCTGCCAGGGGCTCAGGGCTCTTACAGACCTCCTGAGAGCTTCAGCCCATTGCACACTCACACAAAGAGACTCACAGGGCATGCCAAGGAGTGGTGGATGCAAAAGAAAACCAGGAAACCATAAGGATGTGCATTAAGAACTACAGGAAGACATATTTTTTAAAAACAAGATATACTGTATATTATTAATTTCATGAATATCAGTGTTGATATCATCAGAATCTTGCTGAAATCATAATCAGAAATTATGTATGTCAAAGGGGGAACCATGAATTTGGAAAAATTAATCTCCTTTTCTCATGAGGTAGACCCTGATGGTATGGGATGGGATTTGGCATTACAACCATGACTAAAAACATTGCTGCTGATCTACAGCAAACATGTCCTATCTTGAAATAAAGAAATAAAGAAAATCTAATTAGCCTGGGCATGTTCTTGACTGTGAGGCTGCTGAGGCCCTGGCCCACGCTGCCCACAGAAGCTGTGGCTGCCCCATCCCTGGAAGTGCTCCAGACAGGTTGGACTGGGCTTGGAGCAACCTGGGATAGTGGAAGATGTCCCTGCCCATGGCAGTGTGTTGAAACTAGATTGTCTATGGTCTTTTAGGTTCCTTTCATCCAAAATCATTCTGTGATTCTCAGGCAGCAGCAGGACGAAGTGAGTTTAAAGGTGGCAATTCCCTGGGATAATTACACAAATGGAAATCCTCAAGGCTACTTTGGAGGCTTTTCATCTTGTATTGTGGTCTTACCCTGGATTTCCTCCCCCCTTGTCTGGAAAAACTGGAAACATATTCAGTTTTTGAACCCAAGTATAAGCGTGTTGTAGCTGGAGAGGGTCCGAAGCCCACCTAGGGATGCTGTCACATACAGCTGTCAGATCCAGGGCTGCAACAGGCAGAGAGCCAGCTGGGAGTGAAATCTTCTGGCTAGGACAATTATGCTCCACTTTATAGCTTGACCTGTCACATGACAGGAGAGAGGCCCTTCTACAAGGCAGGGAATTTGTTTCCTTGACCCGTCAGTGCTAGAACTCTGTGCAATGCAGGAATGGACCCATACTCTTTCCCTGAGTCCATTTCCTCATCTGTAAAAGGACAGCAAGGAAGCTTGTTCCTAGTTCACCTCAGAAGCAGCCCAGATTCTGTGAAAGCACAGATCCTGCCCTGTGCTTTCACCTTTGCTGTACCTCATGCTGCTGCTGCTCTCACTGACTGCAAAAATTCCTGACATTTCTCATCGCCTCGGTACACACACGACTTCTGTGAGGCAGTAAGCAAGAAAATATAATGGCACAAAAGAAAAAAAAATATAAAAAAATTAGGCACACAAACACCTGCTGTGAGTTTATTTTGATAAGTGTCAATAAGCTGCCATCATGTCTCCAAACAGAGAGGAGCCAACTAAACAAACAAACCCAGGGGCAGAGTGCGGCTCCTCTCGCTGGGTTGGGGGCTGGCAGACAGGGGGAGCAACGGGGCGATTTTGGGGTGGGCTCGCTGGGAGCTCCGTGCCCCCGGCGGGGGGAGGAAAGGGCCGATTTTGGGGTCTCACTGGGAGCTCCATGACCCCCGGCCGGGGCAGACATAAACGGGCAGGAAAAGGGGCGATTTGGGGTGGGCTTGCTGGGAGCTCCGTGCCCCCCGGCCGGGAAAGGAAAGGGGCGATTTTGGGGTCTCACTGGGAGCTCTGTGCTCCCCGGCCGGGGGACGAAAGGGGCGATTTTGGGGTGGGCTCGCTGGGATCTCTCTGCCCCCGGCCGGGCAGACATAGAGGGGCAGGAAAGGGGCGATTTTGGGGTGGTCTCCCTGGGAGCTCCGTGCCCCCGGCCGGGGAGGAAAGGGCCGATTTTGGGGTTACAGTGGGAGCTCCGTGCCCCTCGGCCGGGGGAGGAAAGGGCCGATTTTGGGGTTACAGTGGGAGCTCCGTGCCCCTCGGCCGGGGAGGAAAGGGCCGATTTTGGGGTTACAGTGGGAGCTCCGTGCCCCTCGGCCGGGGGAGGAAAGGGCCGATTTTGGGGTTACAGTGGGAGCTCCGTGCCCCTCGGCCGGGGGAGGAAAGGGCCGATTTTGGGGTCTCTCTGGGAGCTCCATGACCCCCGGCCGGGGGAGGAAAGGGCCGATTTTGGGGTCTCTCTGGGAGCTCCGTACCCCCGGCCGGGGGAGGAAAGGGCCGATTTTGGGGTTACAGTGGGAGCTCCGTAGCCCCGGCCGGGGGAGGAAAGGGCCGATTTTGGGGTGGTCTCCCTGGGAGCTCCGTGCCCCGGGCTGTCCCGGCGGTGCGGGCGCGGGGCCGTGCGCGGCTGCGGCGCCTGCGGGATGCTCCGGAGCGCAGGGATGCGGAGGAGGAGGAGGAGGAGGGGGGCTGCGGGAGGGGACGCGGAGGGATGTGCCCGCCTGCAAGGGGGCATTTCTTCCCTTCCCCGCACACGCCGATGCCTACCCTGCTGAAGCAGTTAAACGGCGGAGAGCAGCAGCAGCAGCCCGGCTGGCAGATTGCTGCCCTGTGATATGCCAGCCACAGGGTGACGCAAGGGCTGGAAGGCTCCGACTAACAAGCCATTTTCACCTGCGTAACAAGCGCCAGTGGAGATACAGCAGCGGCGGCTCCCGGTCCCCGCAGCCGGCCAGACCGCAGCACCAGCCAGCCCGGCGGCCACCGCAGCCCTTCTGGTGGCCCCCGCTGCATCCCCAGAGCCGGAGATCAGCGGCCGCCTCGCAGGCAGCATGTCAGCCCCGCCGGACCCGCAGGAGCTGCTGCTGGCGGGCACTGGGGCGCACTGGGCTGCGGACGGGGCGGAGATGCGGGATGGAGATGGGGCGCAGCAGCGGGAGCAGCTGGGGTTCGGCTCCGCCAGGGAACACCCGCCCGTTGCCATGGCGACTGCATCCCCAGGTAAACGGCGAGGGGTACCCAGGGATGCTCAACAAAGGGGGCCCTGCCGGCAGCATCGCCCGGTTGTCTCGTTCCCGACGCTTCCTCTGTTTTTCTCCCAGCCTGGCTGCTTGGAAACATTGCTAACGAGTTAGTGAGCGCATGTCGGGAAACAGAAAATAACGAGGAATTGCGGCCTTTGCAAATAGTTATTTTTTGCTGATGTGGGGGAGGGGGGACGCGGGAGCCAGCCAAGTTCCCTAAAGCTCTTTGCAGTTTGTTAGGCACAAGACAACCAGATTTCAGGCAAATGTTGAAAGGCATTTGATTTCACTGACTTTATGTGGATCTGTCCTCATTTGTCATACACCTGTTCACATCTGGAGGGACAGATCTCAACGGAGTTACTTCAGCTATTCCCTGGGCATCTGGAATTCCTGCATGGCCCCTCGTGTTATTTCAACACCCAGCTTTTAATGGAGTGCCTATTCTGAAGTGTTTGTACATGCTGTGCATGCTTTTGGGACTTGTTCATTTATTTGTGGACTTCTTGCTTGCTGTGTTTTCCACCTTTTGAACACTAAGGTGTGTTCGACTTCAGGTGCATTCAGTTTAGGGTCTGCAGGTTCATTGATTTTCAGTTTGTTTTTGGGATGTGTTCCATTTCCCTTGGTTTAGGGTTGCTTTCTTTTAGTAGGTGTATTAATAGCAGGTGTATATCTGTTCATGAACCCCAGGAGGCTTCAGCTCCCCATAGCTTCTGGTAGAAATATTTGGGCACAAATGACTCTTTCCTTCTTTCTTTCCCTTTTCCCTACTTTCTTTCATGTTGTTGTCTGTCAGAGAACCCAAACAGCCAGAAACCCCAGCCCTGGGGGATCTGATGCATCCCATCTCACTGGGAAGTAGATGTTTCCATCACAGAGCCTGAAGCATTCAACTTGTCTTGAGTAAGTTGAGGGTCAGGGCTCGGGACAGGGATCGATCTCTGTTATGCAATAGCTGCAGGAGCATTAGGAATGGTGTTTTTGGGCTGAGTCCCTTCTAATCCCCTCCAGTCAATCAGCACAAAGAGTAGCTGGCCAGGAGCAGCACAGTCTGTGTGGCTGTGTGTGCTGTTCTGCTCCCACACGCGTGCTTCGGGGTCTGCGCCGTGCCTGTGTGTGCCTCCACCCTGGGGGCCTGTCTGTCTGTCTGTCTGTCTGCCTGATGTGACCAAGTCCAAGGGTAAAACAGGACCTAACACCCCTTGGCTGATGTGGGAAATGCTTTGCTGTTTTGTAGCTCTGGGCAGGCAGCTCATCTGCTGATGTGCTGCTCATTCGCTGAGTGAGTGCTGGGTTGTGGAACGTGACTTTCTACTGGAGGCAGAGGCAGAGGGCTGGGAATGTCAGGCTGCCTGAGAGTGTGAAGGGGGCAGGACTGGGGTCTCCAGGTAGGGCTGCCTCAACCATATAATGACACGAAGAAGGGAGGAAAAGAATCTTGTGAGATTTTTTTTGTTCACTGTTGGATAAAAATACGGCCATGCTGAATCTTAGCATACAGAACAAAGAGGGGTGGTCTCTTAAACTGTGTAAATCACCATTAAATGGAATCACTGTGAAACTGCTTACATTTGATGAAGGCTTCTTCAGGCTCGACATATCTGTAGATTTACACTTAGAGAATGCAGAATAGACAGACAGAAAGAAAAAAAAATAAGAAAGAAAAGAGAAAAAAGGGAAAGGAAGAAGAAAGAAAGAAAAAGAGATGCAAATAAAATTTTGGAATCCTCTGCAAAGGGGTTTCAGACGTGTTTGTTTGCTTGTGTCAAACTGTGGCAAGATGCAGGCGAAGTGAGTGATAGGGACATTTTTTTGGTGTTTGCAGGCTGTGGACTGTCAATCTGTCAAACCAGCAGTACCATAAGGGTAGTAACGTGCTCTAAACATTTCCCATGTTGTTTTCCCTGCTCGGTGAAGAGCGTGGTGTGGCTGTGTGCGTGCCTGGCCCAGCATGGCAGGCAGAGCAGCACCCTGAGCAGTGCAGCCCTGCTCTGTCTGTGGCTGCAGCAGCTGCATTCCTGTTCCACACCACCTAGAGAGCCACGACTCCCACCCCCTTCACCGGGGGAAGGAAATAATTTCCTTGTTCTCTCTGTGTGACTAAGTATTCATAAGTTTCTGAATAAGGAGGCTGTCATGTTGTTGAATATCTGAAACTGTCAAGCTTTTCTGAAAACTCTTTATTTCTCCTGCTCGAAGAGAGATTCCTGCCTGTTCCTAAGCCATAGGAATGGACCCAGCAGGAGATACACTGCTCCAGCTTTTTTACAACACTGCCATAGCCTGCTGCAAACTCAAACACTCCTGACACAATGGGCCATCTGGGGACACTTTAGACAAGGAGCAATCCATCCAAGCAGGAGTGAACTGGACAGAATAATTTTCAGGTAGCTTCCCAGCTCATCCTGGTATCTTCCTCCACACCTGTCAGACTGGTCTTTTTTTTTGTGAAAACCATAGTTATGGTCTCTGAGGCAGGAGCAGGGTTTGGAGTCTGGGAGATTCTCTTAGCATGAAAAGAACTGAAAACAAATGGTGGGAATTCATCACAGGTTGTGCAGATATTTTCTTATACAACCTAAAAATTTGCAAACTTTCCCTGATCTTGGCTTTTGTTTTAAGTTTGAAAACCAGCCAGGGATTGTTGAAAGGTTCAGGAATATTTTCAAGCTGGCCGTGGGCCCGGCTTTGAGCCAAGCTGGCTTTGTGTCAAAACCTGGTGAGTGGTTTCTGAATGATGAAAAGCAATGGATTTCACTCCCCATTCTTTGGATCAACCAAAATCAGCAGTGATTGAGGCTGCAGAAAAAAATTCCCACGAGGAGTGGAAAGCTCAGAGATTTCTCAAGCAAAGTCAGGGCAACAGGGAGCTGCAGATCCCACATCAGCCTCTCCTCTTGCAGGGCTGCAATGGAGATAAATTCCAGTAACTTCTGGGCAGGGATAAAGCTGTTTCTCTTGCTTTTATCTTGAATTTTGCTGAAAATGTCTCTCTTCCTCAAATGCAGAGTTTTCCTCCTTCCCAAAAAAGAATTTGTTTCAGGGTGAGAGGACCTTGCAGGCAGCTCTTGCAAGGACTGGTTCTGAAGGGCTGGTGAGCAGTTACATGCTGGTGAAGAGAGCCCCATGTCACCCAACACACCATCTGGTCACAGATTCTGTTATTTTATTTTTATGCACCAACAGTGATTAAAATCCCTTGACAGGCATTATTTCCAGAAATATTACACAGGCTAACAGGCATTCCCCAGGATAAATACATATGGTTTCCTCCAGAGAAATGGCAAAATGGAAGAATGGACTGTACCCCCATGCTGGATGTGTTCTTCAGGGGGAAAATAGCAGGGAAAGGGTAGGAACTGATACAAATGGTGATTCCTGTGTAAGGATCTGGGAGATTTTGTGCAGCCTGGGGCATGGGTGGGTGTCTGTAGGGTGGTACAGTCAGTGGGGTTATGCCCCCATGTCCATGCAGCTGAGACTGAGAGAGCTGCCAGCTCATGCTCCCTCCAGGCTTTCAGACAGACCCTGGCAATCCTGGCCCAAGTCCAGCTGCCTCCAAAGCCAGGTCACACGTGGGGTCCAGCTGCCCAAAGGGGAGGAGGCCAGTGCCACAGGGGATGGTATTAATAACTGGGACATGTCCATGGGGACACGATGGGATGGTGAATATGGCCTGTGGGAACCCTTCTGGAACAGCATCCAAGGGTTGGTTGGGATCCTCTGGGGTGCCCCAGTGGCGTGGGAGCCCTGTGCTTGTGGGAATAACAGCATCCAGTGTGGCAGTGAGGGATGGAGGGGCTCCATCCTGCTTGGATGAGGCAGGTGAGTTGAGGAACAGCCTCTGCCTGCTGAGGAGCAGGGGGAGGCCAGATCCCAGGAGTGTTTCATGCTCTGATAGGTGCAGATATAACACAGAAGACCATGAGGGATGTTGGCTCCCACTGCTCTGTGATGAGGACAATCTCTAAAGTGAGTGCTTTAAGTAAGGACCTTCCTAAAAACCCTTTCTAATTCTCATGATTTGTAGTGTCTGGGTTTGAAGATATGTGCTGTGACCCCATATGTTCTCACCATCAGCTAACCCACCAACCCAACCCTCTGCCTGCAAGGGACTGCAGTGAGGTGCCCCTGCCATAAGCCTGAATTTGCATTGCCAATGCTGCACCAGTGAATCTCAGCTTATGATTTCCCTCCAGTTACTGGCAGCTTTGCACCTCAGCATGAAAGAGATTTCTGATGGTTTTCAGGCAGGTTGAGAGCACTGGGTTTCACCTGGGTGGAGAGAAGTAGGCATGGACATGAATGTCTGCACTGCTTGGGCTTGGCACTGACACTTTTTGGGATGTCAGGTCATGGATAAATGCAGCAGATTCCCAAGACAAGTGGCTCTTTGTGGCATTCCCACCTTTCCCAGGTGTTTTCTAGGAAGATCTCCCTCTCCCCAAGCATCCATAGCAATGTGCTGCTCAAATCCCCCACTCTGGAAAGGCCAAGGTCCAAACACTAATTTTTCAAGTTGTTGTAGAAAAGTCTTGCTATGGTGGATTCACTGACCTAAGCATGACACAGGGGAGCCTCAGCAGGTGTTTGGAAATATGTCCTGAGCTGCCAGGCAATCCTGCTCAGATTGAACCCCCTGAGGCCAGATTTAGTCTCACTTTGGAGGAGCATATATCCATGCCAATTCTACTATCAACATTTTAGTCCTTTCTGATTTAGAAAACTGAATTTAGTTTTTCTCTGCTGTCTGGATTAGCCACTCGAAAATTCTGATCTATTGCTGTGAGTGAAGGGGACAGGGATCATTTGGTGGAGGTTCTCCCCATTCCCCAGAGTTTTGTTAATGCAAGCAGATTTTGCAGAGGGCCAGAAACAAAGCGGATTTCTTCTTGGATCTTTCTGTTCTTATAATGCTCATGAGGCTTGAAAAAGTACCCTAAGCCCACAGTTAGCCATAAAAAATATATATAAATTTTAAAAAATCCTGTTGAAGTATAATCTTTCTTCATTCTCACTTGGGTAAAGTCAGAACAATGGAAATCCTCTGCATTTGGGGTGCTCTCAGAGGTGCCTAAAACTCCTGGTATAAAATCCATGCAGCAGTGGAGTTCTCAATTCCATACAGATCAAAATGCAGCTGGTTTTTCCCTGTTCCTCACAGGGATGTAGATAGTTCTGTCTGCTTTTACTGCCACACTGATGAATTTTCTTCAGCCTTCAGGGCTGCAACTGGGTTGAGGAAGAGGATGAGGCAGATGAAAGAGCAAAGGAGTACCAGGGAGGGTGACTCACCTGCCTTACTTTAATCTTCATCACTCAGTAATGAAATGTTTTATTTATAGGTGAGGAACTGAGAGGGAGAGTTTGGGTAGGAGGAGAATGGTGTGGAGGGGAGAGACTTTGGATGTCCCAGTTACTGCAAGTGTTGGGTTTTGTGAGTTGCAGCATTTTCTGGACTGTGAATCTCCCCTGGGTTGGGTAGTTCATTATCTCTCACAGGTACAAGAGTCCCAGGAGGCACATCTGTCCCCTTTTTTCTTCAGCTCTGGAAATGCCATTCAATGACATGTCTTATGCCTATTTTTTACCAAAAAACCTGTGTTGTGCAGGTATCAGTCTGTCTGGGGACAGCAACCCCAGAAAATGCCTGCATGTTGTCTCTGAATTCTCCCAGGAAAGTTTGGGCAGATCCCACAGGTCTGTTTATCATGTCCTCACAGAGCATCCATGAAGGGATCCTGGCCCAACTGCATGGCCTGGATTGGCCCAGGATGCTCAGGATTAGAGTTAGGCTCTGCTGTCAGTCCTAAATAAAAACTCTTTTTATTTAAGAGTTTTAGCTCAAAGTTCCTGAAACAGCCAAGGAGTTGTGCTGCAGGCCCACATCATCAACAGGGAATGGAGTTTTTAGAATGGTTGACTTCTTAGGAGTTTCCCTCACTCCCCCTCCTTAGTTGGTACCTGTAAAATGGGCCAGGTATGCACTGGGATTTTTCATTTTTAATGTAGTATTTATGTCTGTTCTTCGTGTGCTATTCTCTTACTTCTAAATCAGGACTGCTTACAGAATTCTGGGGGTTCTTGTTTTTCTTGAGTTGTTTGTTTGTTTGTTTGTTTGTTTGTTTTTTCAAAAGAGAAGGTGGCCTCCACAGAGCAAACCATGTTTCAATTAATGAAGAATTATCTGTAATTAGTTTTCTAATTCAGGAGAAGCTGTAGAGTTGGCATGATTCAGCACTCAGGAGCACACCTCATATTTAGTGTTCTTGTTTATTAAGACATTTCTGATTTATGGTCAGTCTATTCCTCCAAGAAACCTTGTACCTTCAACAGAGAGAATAAATTCTTGGCACTCACTTGCAAGACAAAGCTTGAAATAGAGAGGACCTTAATCACCTATTTCAGTCCTCCTTGTTTCAGTGAAGTATTTAAGAGTCTGATTTTATGGAACATAAGTGCATTCTTAACTGCTATTAAAATTAGGATGGTCTTAAGCATATGCATAAAGGTGAGCATGTTTTGTTTAATTTAAGGATAAATGAGCTAGAAGATATATCATGTATAAATTGGCTTTATTACCCATTAGACCAGAGTGCTTCAGGACACTTGCATACAAAATGAAAGCACCAGTACTTACCCATCTCATTACAGCACTGTGAAAATTAACATTTAAAGAGATGGGAAACTTAGAATGAAAATCATAATCATGTTGCTGTTGTTTATTTTGATCTATCATGTGTGTCTAGGTGAGAATAAAAATTGTTAGAAGTGACTACATCCTTCATAAGCCTGTCACTTTCAAATATTGAGGTGTTACTTCATAAACATCAGCTTTGCACTTTAATATTCCTTAAGAGTGGGCTTTCCCATCTTTATTTAAATAACAGCTGGTAAAAGGGTTATTTGCATATTTCTTTCACTGCTCTTATGAGTTGCCTGCCCTTGCTACAGCCTCCTGCTATCATGAGATCTTGTATGGGAAAAGGGAGCTGGTTCTTCAGAGGGGATTTCAACACAACTGCCATCAACAGCTGCAGCATTCCCACCATCTCCCTCACACAGCAGTGGCTCCCATCCTGGATGCAGTGCTGCAGTGGGATGTTTGCTTGGGAGCAGGGAAGGTGCTTTTGCACTGGGGTGACTCTGCAGAGTCTGGGTGCAGGAAGTGATGGAGCAGGGAAGGTGCTTTTGCACTGGGGTGACTCTGCAGAGTTTGGGTGCAGGGGGTGATGGAGCAGGGAAGGTGCTTTTGCACTGGGGTGACTCTGCAGAGTTTGGGTGCAGGGGGTGATGGAGTAGGGAAGGTGCTTTCTGCACTGGGGTGACTCTGCAGAGTTTGGGTGCAGGGGGTGATGGAGCAGGGAAGGTGCTTTTGCACTGGGGTGACTCTGCAGAGTTTGGGTGCAGGGGGTGATGGAGCAGGGAAGGTGCTTTTGCACTGGGGTGACTCTGCAGAGTTTGGGTGCAGGGGGTGATGGAGCAGGGAAGGTGCTTTCTGCACTGGGGTGACTCTGCAGGGTCTGGGTGCAGGGGTGATGGAGCAGGAAGGTGCTTTCTGCACTGGGGTGACTCTGCAGAGTTTGGGTGCAGGGGGTGATGGAGCAGGGAAGGTGCTTTCTGCACTGGGGTGACTGCAGAGTTTGGGTGCAGGGGGTGATGGAGCAGGGAAGGTGCTTTCTGCACTGGGGTGACTCTGCAGAGTCTGGGTACAGGGGGTGATGGAGCAGGGAAGGTGCTTTCTGCACTGGGGTGACTCTGCAGGGTCTGGGTGCAGGGGGTGATGGAGCAGGGAAGGTGCTTTCTGCACTGGGGTGACTCTGCAGAGTTTGGGTGCAGGGGGTGATGGAGCAGGGAAGGTGCTTTCTGCACTGGGGTGACTCTGCAGAGTCTTTTCTGTGCCATTCAGGACATGAGTTATGTCTTATTTTTCAGCAGTACTGAGTTTATGAACTGCAGCTGATTTATTGCCTGTAGCTTTAAACATTGAAGGAACTTCTTAACTGTGGCCAATAAAAAGCAAATGCATGGGGCAGACTTCTCAGGCTGGAAATTTTCCTGCTTCTAGTCCCTCAGGATCTTCTGCTTCTCATCTCTGAGGGTTTTTTTTTTTTTTTAATGTCCAGATTATCAGTCCATGTCTTGGGTGCACATGTGGGTGAGCCCTTTGGCTGAGAAGGAGGCAACACCAAGTCTGGCCAGGGCTTTGTGTCCCAAACACAGCCCTGGGTACCATCCCTCACCCCATCAGAGCCCCCATGGACATTTCAAAGCCACATTCCCAGCTTTCCCTGCACTGCATTAGTCACTGTCTGCATGATCAAACAGAAATGCTCACCCTGGGCAGGCTCTGCAGCACAGCTGTGCAGAGAAGGGCTGCAGACAGCCTGAGCCATCTGAGCTGGGGCTGATGTTCTGCTGAGCCTGAGCCCCTCCACACAGCCCCCAAAACACCCAGGTGCCCCTGGGAAAGAACTGCTGGAGGCACAGACTGCATTTAAGGGTTGTGATCAGCCAGAGAGTTCTGCTATTCACAACCCATCCCCTAAGTAGGGGCCTCCCCCCACAAACATCATTTTACATCTCAGGAAGGTGGGGACTCCCTCACCCCACACAGGTTTTGATGCACATGTAGCAGAGCAGCTCTGCTTGGAAATTGCTTTAATGCCAAGCTCCTGGCAGCCCAAAGGTTGCTGTAAATCTCTAAATTCAAGTATTCACCTGTATCCAGGTCAGCTGCATCCCTCTCCCAGGGCAGGGCTGGGAGGTGAAAAGCTGCAGCCAGCAGAGCTGGGGATCAGTGTCTCACCTCTGCCCTGATCATGGAGCAGCACTCCCTGTGCTTTGTGGCAGGGGGAATGAGGTTTCACAGATGCCAGCTCTCTGCTGGAGCACGGAGGGGTCTGAACTCCAATCAGCCTTAATTGGGTCTGTCCCCTGGTGTCCTTAATGCAGGGGCTAAAGAGATGCACTTGCAGCTCACGTGCACTGGAGGTGTTTTGCATTTCAGGGTATTTCCATTCCTGTTGACTTCAGCACGATGCAACACGCTGGAGATGAAATGTGCACTTCAGCTGAACTGGAAGCTGAGCTGCTCTGTGCAGGTGGAGCTGTGTGATAGCAGCAGCAGTCATTTGTTATTTGCAGAACTGATTTCAGCAAAACGGGAAACGTCTTCTCCCGCTCCTTATAAAAGTTACAAAAATGTGTATTGCAGTTTTTTTCATCTTCTGTTTAGTGCTCATCTCTATCTAAGGATGTAGCATGTCTGACAGTTTGCTTTTTTAATTTTTTTTTTTTTTGTATTTTTTTTCTTTTATTATAAAGGTTTATAGCTTTGGTAAACATCATAGAGCAAATGCTCTAAACTGCAATATTGCTGTGCACTAAATTTTAATTGAGACAGCTGCCTTTGATGTAACCTAAAGCTGAGGCTGATTCCTCTCTTTTGCAGCTTTTGCAGTTCTTTAAAAAGAGACATAATGCAGCATTTATGTAGTTGCTGATTTCTCTACTGTTCCAGCAAATTATCACTGGAGTGGAATGTAGAATTGATTCCTCAGAATTTCCTGGCTATCCTGAAAGTCTCTGTTTATAATTTGTGATTCTCAGAGAGTAATTAGTTTGTAGGAAAGCTGTTGGGCCCAAGGGTGAAACTCCAAGATGATGCGTGAGAGTTAAAATCCCAGAGGAGTCACCTCCTCTGAACACATTGTTAATGGGAAAAATAAAATAAAATAAAATAAAATAAAATAAAATAAAATAAAATAAAATAAAATAAAATAAAATGGGTTTGGAACCTCTGGGCAGTAGCTCTGTTTGTCACTTTTACTAAGAAATCCTTTTAGCAAATTGGCTGGTAAGTGGCGTCTTTGTTGCTTGCAAGAGAAGATTTTTGTAGATTCTTATTGTTTTAGGTGTTACCTATTTTTTAATAAAAAGTTTAATGAGTGTTTAATGAGGGTACATTGCACACAGGATTGAAAAGTCAAACAAACAATTAATTGATTGCATGAACAGATGTGGAGTAATTAAGTAAAACCTGGATTACTTTTACATGGATGAAATAGGAACTCTGCCTGTGAAAATGCATACCTACCTCTGCTGCCAGGAGAAAGGACTAAATTTCCTGAAATTTAATTTTTTTAGAAATTTGTCATTAGACAAAAAAGACCTTTCCACAAGAGATACATAGATGAAAATTGTAGTAATAAAAATAGTGAAATCTTAGTATTAAGTGCATATATTTTCAAATTATTCTCAGAACAATTCATGTTTCTCCTTATTTGGCTGGCAGTGTTTAGAAAGGTACCTTTGCTTTTATAGGAATAAATTTATTCCAAACATACATAAATTCCAATTCAAAACCACTAATTCCAGCCTGCAAAATTCTTGATTCTATTTTAGAATTGCCATGTCATGTACATTTTTTCTGTTGTGATTTTTTTTTTTTCTTTTTTCCCTACCCTAAAAAATACCACTGGAGATTATGGAGGATTATCTGAGCAGTTATCACAGTAAAAGCCAGTTGCCATTTTGGGAACATTTTTTTTTCTCAAAGTCCTTTTGACATTAGCCTTTATAATTCAGTGCTGTGCTGTAGAAGTTCAGGTCAGAGCTGAGGAGACAAGGCCTGGGGATTAATGCTGTGTGAAATATATGCAATCTCCTTCCACTTTGAACGTGCTAAGCAGACCATGTATAATCCCTGGAATATTTGGTAGATCTGCCAGGCCTTGAAGATGGCATTTGTAATATTTGTCTAGCTACATGTATTTTCACATGCTTGTTCCCTCCCTGTGCCATCCAAACTCTATTCAAAAGTGAGGAGAAAGGGGCTGAACAAAGCCTGAGAAATAAATGTACCATTCCCAGGAGGAGATTTTTGAGTTTGAGCTTCTTTATTTCCCCCTCTCTCTGCTGTTGCTTTTTAATGAATCGTTCTTCTAACCTACTTTAAATTGAGCTTCTAGCATGCTGGATGTTTTGCAGATGAATCACACTGTGCAATGCACCTATGCATATCTGCTGTGCAAGTACATTGTCAGCTTGTATTTGATAACCAGCAAGCAGGATCTTTTTTAATGGAAGCTCGGGATGCTAACGTCCTTCTCCAAGTGAGAATAATGCAACCACTGTTAATAAATCAGCCTGGGTCTGGGGATGTCTCACCACTTTTGCTGCATCCTTGATTAGCATTATCCTCAGAGGTATAAATTAAAGAGGAAAATATATAATCTGGGAAGCTTTCCAGCATCATCTTTGAAAATGAGAGCTCAGTGCTTTGCTGGGATTTCTTTGGTGGAGGAATGCTAATAGCAATGCTGAAGATGTGCCCTGATTGCACCCTAAAGACTAGGAAGATGCACAGAATAGCTTTTTTTTTTTTTTTTTTTTTTTTTTTTTTCTTTTTCATCAAGATAATTTCTGTTGTGATCTGCACTGGGTGAACAATTTTCTACATGTTTCTGTGAATTGATCCCAGAAGTGCAGCTTCAGTCTCTCCCTTTTCTACTACTTGTTCCCTTTGTCTGATATCTGCATAGAATCTGGTGCATGTTTTCCCACCTCAGCCTGCAGCTGTCAGAGAGTGGACACAGTCCTTCTGAGACATTGGCCAAAGCCTGAGCTTCAGCAATAAAGATTTCAGGAATTTCTTCTGACTGCTCCTACAAGGTGCCATCACAGCTGGATGGTAACTCCTGACACCTCCCTCCATGCCAAGGGAAGAAAACTCTGCTGCAGAATCTGCTGGTTTAAAAAACACAAAACAAAACAAACCAACCAAAATTTCACAGGGAGGGTTTGGTTTTTGCAAAGTTCCAGCTGTGCTGAATGAGCAGCAAGGGGAGTTTTCAGCATATCAGCAACACCTTGGAAATGGAAATGCCACATCTTCCAGCACTTTCTGAGTAGTTAGTTTTCACCTTCCCTGCCCATAATCCACTTGGATCTTTGGCATTGACTGGAATTCTTGGTTTGGCATGATTTGCACTTGGAGTCTTGCTGTATAAGGTCAGTGTTTCTATTTGCTTTCCTTTGGCCAGCTCTCTGCCAACATCTCCCTTTGCCTTCCTTTCCAAGAGATGCTGAAAAGCACAGAATGCAAGACAAAGCTGTTGTTGCTCAGGTTGGCTTCTGGGGAGGTGTAAGATACCTTCATTACTATTTTCCTGATTCACAGCAGGTGGAGGGTCTTACAAACAGCCCCCAGGAGCTGCATTTGAACTCAGTCTGGGTCTGATGAGGCCAGGCTTCTCCAAAGAGGTTTTGGCTTCACCATCAATCAGTGACTCAGTTTACAGGGCCTCTCAGGCTGAGACTGCAAAAAGCCATTCCTCTCCTCTGAAAAAAAATGTAGGGCAGTTATTTTTACTTAGCTCCTGAAGATAGTTATTTTTTGCCCTGCATGTTATCACTTTTAAATTAATATTGAGGATCCTTAGTTATGTTTTACAAAGGCTTTCACCCTTCCAGCTCAACAAAATTGAGGGAATACCATGTGTTATTTACCAGCTCTACTGACTTTGGTAGATTTGTTGAAGCAACATTTCCAGACATTTTTCCTGTGGTGCTTTCTCTTCCATAGAATGGTTTTCTGTTTCCCCTTGATTTGAGATGAAAAGAAAATTGAAAATAATATGAAATTTTCCCACAGGACAGAATTTCTTTTGCAGTAGCTTGGCTTCTAGGTAATGTCAGGAATAACACAAACCACTGTGATCAGCGTGCTTAATTTCAGCTCTGCATTTATGACTTCTTGACATTTCTGTCTGAAGAATAATGACATAAACACACTTTACTCTCAGCTTGAGAATACCCATTACAACTGAGAGCTACTGCAACAGCAAGTAGGGTTTGTGAGCATCTATTTAATGCAGTCAGCAGGGTTGTGACCTTGGTTCTCTGTCACTGGAAATGAAATTTCATCCTGGCCCAGCCCATCTCATCCCTGCCAAGCTGTAACACCAAGCAGGTTATTTTCTCTTTGTGGCAGATGATTTTGCCAGCACTGTGGTGAAGAAGGCATGAAGTGTTCCCCAAGCCAGCCCAGGGTCCTTAGATTGAAAGAATTATCATAAAATCACAAATCATAGAATGGGTTGGGTTGGAATGGGTCTTAAAGACCACCCAGTTCCAGCCCCTCTGCCATAGGCAGGGACAATTTCCCCTATCCCAGGTTTCTCCAAGCCCCATCCAACCTGGCCTGGACACTTCCAGGGATCCAGGGGCAGCCACAGCTTCTCTGGGCACCCTGTGCCATGGCCTCACCACCCTTACAGCAAGGAATTTCTTCATAATATCCGACCTAAACCTACCCTCCTTCAGGTGAAGGCATTTCTCCCTTGTCCTGTCACTGCATATCCTTGTCCAAAAATCCCTCTCCAGCTCTCTTGGAGTCCCTTTAGGCACTGGAAGGGGCTCTGAGATCTCCCTGGAGCCTTCTCTTCTGCAGTCTGAGCAGCCCCAATTGTCTCAGCCTGCCTTTATAGATGTATTCCAGACCTGTGGCTGCTCTCTGCTGGACTCATTCCAACAGGTCAACATCATTATATAGTGTTCCTTTACTCACTTAAAAATGTTACTTGCCTGTTGATGCCAAGCAAGGAAAGGAAAGTGAGGGAAGAGAGCAAATGAAACTCTTTCTTCTTATTCTCTATACAAGACTTTCCTTTGGGAAAAGCCCCTCCCTTCTCATGCTGTGTGAGCAGAAAAGCAGCTCCCCACGAGTGGGAAGTGAAGCCTTTAGGAGCCATCAGGTTCCCTTTCCCAACCCTGAACTTGGAGCTGCAATAACAACTGCTCCCTCAGATTTGCTGTGCTGCTTGTTTTAAAAAAAAGGAGAAAAGTCTGTTCCAAAAGTTTTCAACCAATTTCAGTCCTGTTCAGCTGGATGGCAGCAACTCCTAGAGCAAATCTTACCAGGAGTCTTCTGCTCCTGCCTCCTTCCAGCACCAGGTGTCCCAGGCTTTTGTAACTGTTAGAAACAAAGAGCCAGATATAAGAAAAATCAAACATGTTGAGCAAAGAATCTGCAGAACTGCTCACTCAGATTTCTGCTTACAACTGCTCTGCTGTGCCAGGCACAAGCCAGCTTCTGAGAAGATTAATTAAAGAAGCTGATTTCTAACCTTGTCCAACATAAATTTGAGAGGGAAAAGGATGTTTGCTCCTGGTGCTTGGTGAAACTGGCAGGAGAAATGAGCTACACTAAAAATCAGTGCAGGCAGATGGGTAAAATTGTGTAAATTTTGCACAGGAGTGTCAGTCCAGGGAGGAGAGGAAGTAGTCAGTATGGAGGGGAAAATGGATAGCAAGAAGTGGAATCCCAGCTACCCTAAAGAGTTTGGATTCCTCAAGCAATGGATTTCTCACCAGTTTATGAAGGGATGTAGTGATGGGAGTCAAGCTTATAAATTCAGCAGATGCCTTTTGGTCCACATCTCCTGTGCTCACAAAATCTGGAGGCAAAGTTTGCCTGCAAAACGCTCTCTCTCCACCCTTTGTTCAGTTGGAGCAATTAACATAATTGCATGTAAAAAAAGCTTTTGAATAAGTTTTTGTTTCTCAAATATTTCTTTCAGTCAATTGAAAGGGCATGAAATCCCCATTCTTCCAAGCAGAGACAGATCTGTTGAGCCTTTCACCATGTGAGCAGTACCTGGAGGAGTGCTGTGCTGCAGCAGGACCTGCCTCATGTGCTGGTTTCACTCCTTGGAGGATGGCTGAGCTCTCCCAGCTCCTACATCGAGCACATGAAAAAGCAGAATGATCTTGTCCACCTGTATAAACATTCAGAATAAACAGGAGGAGGTTATGCAGGGACAGGGCACCTCAGCAGGAAGAGTCAGCTTCCTAACCATGGGATGGGAAATTCCAGATGAATCCATCAGAGAAGGTTGGGGTGGTTGAGGGTCACAAACCAAACCCAAACCAGCATAGGCTGCAAATCTTGTGCTGTTCTGCTGTTGATAAACAGCACATGCCAGGCTGAGATGTGATGATGTGGTTTTTATGTGCAAGATGCAATAAATGGCCTGGGGATGAGTGTGGTGTCCAGGATGGAGCACAACACCTCAGGAGCAATGCAGAAAATCCAGAGGAGAGGACCAGAGTGATCAGATGTCAGGGAAATACAATGTAAGAAGGAAGATTGAAAGAACCAGGCACGTTTAAGCTAAAAGTGAGAGTTCCTGGGGTGCAGAACAAGAGCAGTCTCTGAGTGCTTTGAGTTCATGAAAGCCCAAGCAAAGAGCCTGAGCCAACCTGGTATCCAGGAATGTGTGTGGCTTCAGATTAAACATTTGGAAAAAACTTTTGGAGAATGTGGACCTGTGGGACAGAGAAACACAGGCTGCTGTGTGAGTGCTGGAGTGGGCAGTGCAGAGGGACATCACCCAGATGGCAAAGGAAGTGATGCTGCTGCCTGAGGCAAGTGATAGAATCAGATCTTTCAGGTATTTCTGGCCTTGTTTTTGGTGAATCTATAAGCTGAGGTTGGGGATGGCAGCAGGAAACACATTAATTTATTCTTTTCTAATCTTGGTTTGGTTCCCGCTTGGTACAAACCAGCAGCTTCTCTTCTTCTTTGAAAAGAGGAATTCTTTCAAAGGATTCAACCACAAGTCACAGAAAAGTAGGAGTGGCTGATATTCTTATGTTTCAGTGTCTTTTTTATGTTAATTAATTATTTTTTTAAAGACAAATAGCTTTATATGTGTTTTGCAGGGAAAGCTTGGCTTTCCTTAGGGGGAGTGGGTGAATGGACTCCTGCAGATAAATCTCAATTTAGCATTCAATAAATTGGACAAACAGCAAACTTCAGCACAAAATAATAACAAGGATTTTTAATAAATGCAGGCTTGGCACAGATAAATTACAGAAGATAAAGTGAGCAGTGATAGTTGGATACTAAGAGCACTGTGTCTGCATCCAAGAAAGGAGGAAAAAAGATACAGCAACTACAGTCTTAATAAACTGATTTAATTAGTATTGTTGCAAATGTAAAGGGGAAATGGGAAAAGTGCATCATTGATTTATAAATGTGGACTGTGAAGACAAAATTGATGGCTTACTTCAGTAAGAGATTGATTGTTTTCTGACAGGGTTTCAGTGAAATGTAAACCCCAGCACTGCTTGGAGCACTTCTGCTGGGGAAACAGGGTGAGAGATCTGAGGCTGTTCATTCTGGAGAAGACTCCAGGGTAACCTCTTTGTGACCTTCCAGTATTTAATGGGAAGTATAAATCCAGCCTGTATAAATGAGGGTCAGTGACTTTTTATGTGGACAGATAGTTATAGGCAAGGGGGAATGGGTGTAAACTAAAAGAGAGGAGATTCAGGCTAGTTACTAAGAAGGAATTCTTCACTGTGAAAGGGATGAGACCCTGGCACAGGTTGCCCAGAGAAGCTGTGGCTGCCCCATTCCTGGAAGTGCCCAAGGACAGGATGGGATGGGATTGGAACAACCTGGGACAGGGAAAGGTGTCCCTTTTGTACCTGGGATGAAGCAGTGAAAGCAGTAAGAGCAACATCAAAGAAAAAGAGCTGAAATATTAAATACCTAACACTTGGTTCCAATGTTTTTGATCTGCTTTGAAACAGTTTTAATTCAATTAAAAAAATAAAAAAGAAAAGAAAAACGGCCAGTTTTATAGAAATTAATTTTTCCAGACGATTCTTTTAAGTAAAAATTTTCCATGCTTCTGAAAGGGTGAGGAAATAATCAATGAACATTGTTTGGAGAAATGTAGCACCCCTTCCTAACTGTGCTAATATTGGTGAGAAAACAACATTTCCTCAGACCAACTTGTGAGCCAAATTTGGAAATGATTCCCTTTATACTCTGTGGACTGCTCATGAATATTAGAAATGTGAGCTGTGCTGCTTAATTGTAGCTTCTTGTATGAGTCACATGATTATTTAACGAGGATCCTTGATTGGAGGCATGAGCAAACACATCTCTTATACCCTCTTGATTGAGCCAATTTCAGGGCTCATTTTCTCTCACTGCTGATACATAACACATTTGTCATTGGCCTTGGCAAATATTTCTTTGCCAGAAAAAAAAAAATCATTTCTCAAGTATCAACAAGAGATGATACATGGATTTAGCTAATATAAAGTGTGTAATAGAACAATAAAGTCATAGGATCACAGAATCATTTAGGTTGGAAAAGACTTTTAAGTTCATTGAGCCCAGCTGTTGGGCCAGCACTGCCAAGGCCACCATGTCCCCAAGTGACACACCCACATTTCTTTTAAATCCCTCCCTATCATCTCCCCTGTTACAAAATTAAGAAAATAACATTAAGATTCATTTGTGAGATACACTTGGGTGGCAGCAGCACGTGTCCAGCTGTGAGAATTTTATTAAGTGAAGTCAGAATCCTCTTTAGGAAAGGCTGACCTGTTTGCTTTCTTTGCTCTGCTGTAAGTTGAGATCTTGGTTTTTTTTGTTTTTGTTTGGATTTTTTTTTTTTTTTTTTTTTTTTGGGTGTGTGTGTGTGTGTTTCTGGTATGTTTAGGTTTCTCCTGGGCAGGAGGGTGGCTGTAATTCTCACCTCAGAACAAGAGTGGGTGTTGCAGCTCCAATATTGCTGCTCCAGTGCCACATCTGCCCATCTCCAGGTCTCATCCTGCATCCAGCATTAATGGGGAAGCACAAGGTCCTCAAAAGATCTCCAAAAATCATAGAAAGGCTTGGCTTGGAAGGGACTTCAAAGGCCATCTGGTTCCACCTGAATGAGATGGGTAGTTTTTATCATTTGTGATAGACTGCTTGTGCCACAATTTTCTGATGAAAGTTTGTTTATTAAGTTTGGGGAAAAAACTCTGTGTTTCCTGAGAGCTCTATTAAAGCACACAGCTACATCAGATTTCAGGAGAGCCTTCTCTGCAGTATCTTTTCATTGGATTTAAAGCTAGTCATTCCATGGATATAAAACATGACATATGTGATCTCCCCTCTGCCTAGCAGCAAAGGTTGATGCAAGACAGAGTCAATGACTTGCCTGGATTGAAAATAATCTTCATTTTTTTTCACAGTAAAGGTCAGTACAGTTATACCAGTCCAGGATTCCTGACCTACTTGATTGCTGAAGATACAGTTTTTTTAATAGAGTACAAAAATGAGATTATCTCTTTGGAAAGTGACTTCACAGATACAATACTATTCTCTGTTCCAGCTATGATTCCACCATTCCAAACACTGATGATTGTTTCTTAGCTCAAGTGAATGTTGTAAATTCATTGTGGTGGCATGGTTATTTCCAAAATTCCTTGGTCTATGTGCTGGTCTAAGTTTTAACAATCTGTCCTTTCAAACACACTGCCAAGCCAGCCACAACCCCTTGAACAACAAACATGATCAAAATCAAATTCTTTCCAAAACACAACATTGTTTTTTGAATAGATTCACTGACCAAAGGAATGACAGATTAAGGAAGAAAAAAAGAGAAGGAAATAACAGGCTTGGAAATCTGAAGCTAGGCATGGATAAACATGAGGGGATCATGGCAGTTCTTTGAGTATGCAGAAAACACACATTTGGGAAGAAAAAATGGAGAATGGTTAGGAAAACATCTGGAATGAGTGGTGCCAGATGGTTGTTTCCTTTTTGACTGGACCAATATTTTTCTCATAAAATATAAAGACCAAATTTTCATGATTTTTTCAATATTTACAGATCTTAGTCTGTATGTAAGAAGGAAAATAAGGTCTCAAGTGTCTGTGCACGCTTAAAATAATCTTGATATTCTCTGCTTTGCTGACTCAGCCTAACTGGCCTGAGATTTTGCAGTTCTGGGAATGCCTAAACCTTTTATCAGTTGCTGGTCTGGAAATGCTAAAACCCTATTACAGAAAGGATTTTATTTAGAGAGGTGAACTCTGGCCACTTAATGATTAGAAGATTTTAGCTTATGTTCCCACCACAGCAAAATCTTGTTGAGCTGGTAGAAAGGTGGCATTTACTAGAATAATTTTCATTAATTGCTGCTTGTGGCTGGTGGTGCAGTTCTTGCTTGAGACAAAATATCTCAAAGATGTTTTCAACTGCAGACATACACTTTCCCCCATCAACCACTGTGAAAAGCCAAGGACAAAATCCATTTTTTAAACAGATCCCTAGACTTTTGTTTTATGGCTTTGAGGTATCATTGTTTTCCCCACTTAATAGGGAACATATGCATTTAATGCAACCTTGAGTAGCTATTTCAGCACATTATTATGTTTTCTACAAAATATTTGTGTTTTCTTTCACAGACCAATGGTCTTAAACTTATAAAACCTGATGTTAAAGTGCTGTTGAATTGTGGGTATCTTTTCATTTCATTGTGTGCAATGCTGAGACAAACTTCCATACAGGCTGAAATTCAAATGCTGGGATTTGAGTGGGGCTATAGTTAACATCATTATCCCATGGGGCAAAAACATGATTTATGAGTAATTTAGAGAAGTTCTTTTGCCATTTTCCATCTTGAGGATATCTTGAGGATGCTCCCATCCAGTTGGACATCACCTTTGCAATACAAGATGTTCCCACATTTTAGGGACCCCCAGGTGAAACATCATGTGCTGAGAGCATATTTTGGGGATCATATTTGGGGGATCTGAGGAGAGGACATGGCACAGTTGTGGGTGTTGTGAACACACCTGAGAGGGATCCAAACTCTGCTGTTGTGTCCCAGCCCTGAGTCACCCTCCTGTCACACACCTGGCCCTGCTCTATGTCCCTGGTGCCTCGTGGGTCACTGGAACAAAGTCAAAACTCTACATTATTACAGGGCACTGAGAGCAAACCACTTCCTGCTCAGGCAGTGAATAGCATTGGAATCTTTTGTAGGGTGTTTCTTTTGCTTTAATTGGATTTCAGTGATTTAAAATTCATCAGAACTTTGCTAGCATAGTCTGAACAATGCATTTATTCACCAAACAAATTGGGTATGTTGCAAACACATGGTGCAATTGTTTTGCCTGAATGGTGTGCAGAGGTTCTGGTGGTCAGTAAGTTGAGCTGGAATGAGCAGAGTGGGCTCAGCCAGGGAGTTGAGGGAAGAGGTTATTCCTTCTGTTCAGCCAAGGGTGGCTAGAAGGGAAATTGAGCTACCTGAGCTAGCTTTGAAATGCCTCTGCTTTGAGCAGGGTTTGGCCTGGAGCACTCCAGATGTCTCCTCCAGCCTAATTTTTCCTGTAATTCTGACTTTTAAGACTTGGTTTTATCACTTTGCTCTTCTTCTACCTGCTGTTCCTGACCACTTCCACCTGTTTTCCCATTATAGGTATAAAGGTAATTAGGGATATTTTAAAAGTTGGCTGCTGGCCCTCAAGGCACTTCTGCACCAGCAAAGGGCTTGGGTTACTTCTCAAACCCAGCTGCATGTCTTGTTGCTCTGCTGTGTCAGTCTCTTCATTCTTTCTGGTTCACAGACTGAATTAATGAAATAAAATATATGTATTTCTGCCTGAGACTAGGAATTTTCACTGTCCTCAGGAAAAGAAACAAACAAACCAAATAAAAAATTGTTTTTATTAAATCCCAGGTGTTCAATTTTCTCCCTGCCAGTTCCCTTCACTTCACTTTGGAAACTACTTATTACTTTTATGAAAAGTCAGCTTGGGAAAAGACACTGCACATAAATTGCAGTATATTCTGCCACAACTACTGTGCAATAAAAGCTTTCTTCTTTTATTAAAAATAAATAATTTTAAGCCAAAAATAACAATTTATTAATAAAATTAATTAAATTTTTAAAATATTTAAAATTCATTAAATTTAATAATTATTTAGCTAATTATTTAGCTAAAATAATTGGCTGAATTTGGCAGAAACTTTCAAACTTTGGGTTAATCAAGCGTGAGCTTTTCACCCAATCACCTACCAACACCCCAAATCTCAGCCATCTTCAATTTTGGCAGTGCAGCAGGGAATTCCTGTACCCCTTATTTGTGCTACAAAGGCCAATTTTTAACAGTGTAAAGCAGAGATTGGCACTGCTGGTTTCAGAGAGGAATAATCTGGGTTTTTGCTTGTCTTGTAGGAGTGAGAAGCTGGGCTGCAACTAAGGAGAAAGGTGAAGATGCAGGGATGGGTTTTCTGTGAGGTGATTTGATTGGGCAACTGGAATGGGGACAGCCACTCTTCTGTGCACATTTCCTGTCTTTGTCCCTCTTTTCCCCATCCTCAGAGATGAGGAATGGTTTCCTCTTGGAGCTGGCACTCTTTGCCAGCAGAGTTTTGTGTGGAAGGGTGCTGATAACAGAATAAGGGCAAGGTAGTGACAAAAGTGCTGATGTTTGCTCGTGTGCTGTGCCATCAGCTCATGGGTGGAAAACCTGATTAACACTTCAAGTCTTGATTTCTGCAGGGGAAAAAGTGTTTGGCCATGAATCTGCTGCTCCCAATTGCACAGTGGTGGGACCCAGCTCACACCAGCTGGTTTGGACCAAGGCAAAGGGATGAGAGCAAGAGTGTCTGGCCACATCTGTCCTGCTGTGGGTTGGCTTGTTTATTTTCTGGCCTAATTTCCATGGGCAGTGTGCACTTCTCCTGCTGTTCTGCTCACTCTGAGATTGTAAGAGCTCTTGAGCAAGGCAGGAAAGGAAAAATGAAGCACCATTATCTGTCTCAGTCAGTAGCTGTTGGCATTGAGGGCGTGCTGGACCCAAAAGTGGTGCTCACCTTGCATTCCTCAGGCCTTGACCTCCTCAGGAGAAATTCCCTCTGTTCAATGCTGTAGTATGAGGATGGAGGGTGATGTGGGGTGGGAATGCCCAGGGAGACCAGAAGAAAGAGCACAGAGGGGATGTGAGAGCTGCTGCTGATGTGGAGGCAAAGCAGGATGTTCAGACAGAGGGAGAATGGGAAATTGCTGAGAGAGATGCTGTTGAAGGCAGGCTGTGCAGCCAGCAGCTCTCCATGGATCAGCCACCTCTCCAGCCACCCTGGGCAGTGCCAGGCTCTGTGAAGGTGCCACCCTGGCCTGGTGAGCTGCAGTGCTCTGCCTGTCTGCACAAACAGACCTCTCACAGCACTGAGCAGCTGTGCCAAGGACAAAGGTGCACATCTGCCACCATCCAGACTGTAAAAGGTGAATGGGTTTGGGAACAGTCAGTCTCCAGCTTGTGATGGTGACTGGTCCACAGAAGGCTTGGGAAACCAGAGGACACTCATCAGGAGGTCCAGTTATAGGGGATTACACAGAGATTGTGGTCAAGTGGAGGATGGGAATGGCACACAGAGGTTTGTAGGATAGAGGGGTGAAGGTATTGACAGAAAACTCTGTGTGCTTTGCTGTTGGTTTATAGAAGCTGTGAGGTGTGCAGCCCTGCTGAATAGTGTTTATTTCCTAAGTGTAGTTTTACAGAAATCAAACTGTGCTGCTGAGCCTTCATTCCTAAGTACTCTAATACAGTCTGCTCCCAATATAATCTTCTGTGCCATTTATCTGAACAAAATAGAGTCTTTTCTCATGGCAGAAACTCCAGCAACCCTTAACTGGGTGGAGTGGATGAAAACATGTATTTGAATCCTGAAAAAATATGAAGCCTATTGTTAAGCCCTAAATGTGTTTTGAAAGGAGGTCTAAACAAAGAAGAAATATTTACCACAGATATTTACTACCTCTTTTCTGCAGAATTCTGCCTCTCTGTTGTTCCTTTAAAAAAACCTCTGCTGGAGTTCTTCCAGTAAAACCAATGTCATCCACAACGTCTCTGCCATCCCTGCATGGGCTGTGCCCTGCTGTGAGTGCCAAGGGTGACCTGTGGGAGGGCAGACCTGCACCTTTGGCCTCTGCAAGCCAGCAGAGCTCCACTGAGGTCTCTTCTCTGATTCTTTGAGTTCAGATGGGCTATGGATTTGCAAAGAACCATTGCAAAACCCTTCTCTGCCCCAGGACTGTCCTTGGGAAGGGTGAATCTAATCCCTCACAATTTGCACTTGATTGAATATTCCCTACTACATTCCTATCTGAACATATTTGGCAATTGCTTGGAGGGCTTTTGGACTCCCCTTTTTGTTTTCTTTGGATTGCAGGCATGGAAAACTGCATGCACAATATGCTAAATATTTTCATTAATTTCACACTGTTTATGAGTTACTCTGTCTCCTGACCCCTTGCAGCAACTGATTAAGCTGGGGTTGAACTTCCTCTAATCTGCAAATTGAGAAATTTGTCAGCTATATCCCTTAGTCATGAAACTGGGATTATTTCAGCATGGATAAAATCTGAAGGCATCAACTGCTCTAGTTGAGCTTCTCTCTAGCTGGGAGCAGGAATACATATCCCCCTACTATAAAACCAGCTGGGTGGCTACATTGCTGAGGAGTGTACACACCTCTTTTAAATGCTGCACTTAAGCCAGGATGTCCTTTGTTTATGCTCTGAGCAGGAAAATGAAGCCCTTGGCACTGTGCTCTGTTACAGCAGGAGTTAATATGAGGTCTGGTATCCAGGCCATTTCCAAGGAGATGTGATGTTTGCAGGTCATCCCCAATATCCAAGCTCGTCCTACTTGCAAGCAATCAAGCAGTTCTGCTCCTGCTGGGGAATGTAACCTCACCCTGCTTGGATTTGCCTCCCTTTCTCTCCTGAGCACCAGCTGCACATCCTTTTATTTGCTCCTGTAACTCCCCACATAAGAGCTGAGTCACAGGGTCCCTGTTGGTCCCTGCTGGTCCCTGCTGGCTCCCTGCTGGTTCTTGGTGGTCTCTGCTGGTCCCTGCTGGTCCCCATGATCCTTGCTGATCCCTGCTGGTCCCTGCTGGTCCTTGTTGGTCCCTGTTGGTCCCCATGGTCCCTGCTGGCCCCTGCTGGTCCCTGCTGGTCCCTGTGGCTCCCTGCTGGTCCTTGTTGGTCCCTGTTGGTCCCCATGGTCTCTGCTGGTCCCTGTGGCTCCTGCTGGTCCTTGTTGGTCCCTGTTGGTCCCCATGGTCCCTGCTGGTCCCTGTGGTTTCTGTTGGCCCCTGCTGGTCCCTGCTGGTCCCTGTGGCTCCTGCTGGCTGGCACAGCCCTGGTGTCAGACAGGTCCCCTCTCCACCAGCCTGTCACAGCCAGCCCCTGCTGACAGCATGTCTGAGATGCCTCCTGCTTCCCTCCTTCCCATCTGTGTCGTGGGGAAAAGCCCAAGGAGCAGCCTTATCTGCTCTGACAGGCAGGGTTATGCAGAGGAGAGCTCCTCCTGCAAAGCAGATGGGACCAATTGGGATGGACAGGGAGATGTGCTGAATAAATCTGGACCAGCCAGTGCTTTGGGCAGGTGGTGGGGAGAACACCTGTGCCAGGCATGGAAAGGTAACCACCATGCACAGGCTTGACTTTTGGCTGTTATAATCTGGTAAAACTCCCATGCAGGAGCTCAGGGATATTGTTGTAAGCATAATAGTTACTGAATGATAAAAACCCCTCCAGATCATCCTGTGTGATGGTGTTTCCCTTATGGGAGTGGCTCCAGCTGTTGTGTTGTCCCATGTGCTGCTGGGTGGGATTTGAGGATTTGCTCTGCAGATGTGAACATGGTTTGTGTGGCCCTTCTGGCCCATCCAGGCAGACACCTGGGGCTCAAGAAACACTTAAATGCATCTTCAGGATAAACTAGGAGAAATAAATGGGTCTCGAGGGCTATGAGCAAGTTTCAGAAATATTTCTGCTTCTTCCTTTGATCTGTTCCAAAGAGGAATTAGCTGCTGTTTGTGTGTTTGGAAATAAACTGTGAAAGGGAGCATCCTTCAGAAGATACTGAGCTGTGAAATGTGGGCTCACACTGGGATGCTGAAATTGAGAGTGAAGCCCCAACACAGCAAAATTCCCACAAAGCTCTGGAGAGGGATCATTTTTCCTGACTTTCTCCCCTGTCCCCATTTTTAGTCAAGCCAGGGAGAGTCCCAGGATGGTGCATGGCAGTACCTTGTAATGTGCAAGGAGTCACTGACCTGGCATCTTTGAGGGCATCAAAAAACATCCAAATAAATACAGCAAGGGAGTGTTTTCCCTGTCCATAGTAAGGAAACTCCTGGAGCAGTTTGAAGAACATGGTATATTTCCTATAATTTTGTTTTGACATTTTCCAGAACATTTCTCATGCTGTTTGCAACCAGAAGCCAAAATCTCCAGGTAGTTGTTGCTACTAAAAAATTGAAATTCTTTGATCTAAGGCTGTTCAAAGCAACAGAGACACAGGGCATGACAGGGAGAAGGAGGAGGGTCAGGAATGGGGTCAGTCTTCCTGGAACAATTTCCATGTCATCAGATAGCAATATTTTCATGCTTGGAATGAAAAACAAAGGGCTTTGACCTTAGAAAAAACCCAAAGTCCAGCCTGGAATATAGTTTATTTTTTTTCTTTGTTAATAGGTTCTTGTCTCCATTTGTGTGTCCGGAGAAGGGCAGTGGAGCAGGGGAAGAGTCTGGAGCACAGGTCTGATGAAGAAAAGCTGAGAGAGCTGGAGGGGCTGAGATTGGAGAAGAGAAGGCTCAGGAGGGACTTTCTCACCCTCTACAACTCCCTGACACGAGGGTGGAGCAGCCAGGTGGGGGTCAGGCTCTGCTCCCAAGTAAAAAACAACACAGGATGGGAAGAAATGGCCTCAAGTTATACCAGGGGGAGTGTGGATTGGATAATAGGAAAAAAAAGACCACCCAATGCCTAGGGGTGGTCAGGAATTGGAATAGGTTGCCCAGGGAGCTGTTGTAAATGCCATTCCTGTAGGAGTTCAGATGAGATGTGGATGTGGCACTTCAGGACCTGGCTTAGTGCTGATCATGGTGGTGTTGGGTTAAGTGTGTGACTCGATGATCTTAGAGGTCTTTTCCAGCCTTAACAATTCTGTGATTCTCCAATTCTGTTCCTGTTAGACTGTGAGCACCTGAGAAGAGCCACTGCATGTCTGTCTGCCCATCCCATGTCCAGCTGCTTCTCCATCACTGGGATGGAAACTGCAGCAACCAAAGCTCACAGGTCTGCTGGGGTTCAGCCCTTATTGCCCCATCCTGCTCTGCAGAACCAGTCAAATGGTTCTAGCAGCAATGGAAACCCCCATGGAAACCCTTCTGCTTGTGTCCCTTTATAAATAGCCAGGCACCTTAATGCAGCCAGGGAAACCCTGCTGGCATGCTGCTGTTTTCCCAGTTCTCTGGATTTGAAGCATTTGCTTTGCAGTTCACCTTTAAAAGGACAAAAATGCTGATGAGCCTGAGATCAGGCTGACCCCTGGAGCCTTGAGTGGTGTTGATAATGGAAATCTTGCAAGAAGGACTAACAGAGTCCAGGGCTGCAGCTCTCTGGGAGAATGGGTCTCTCAGAGCACAGACAGGGATGGGCATTGGTATCTGCCTGCAGAGATGAACCTGCAGTGCTGGCCTCTGACATTTATTCCCTGTGCACTGCTCCTGTTGAGATGAATGGGAACCTCTAAAGGAAAATTTTAAATACCTTTTTAAAAGGAGTCAATTTTAGATGAAATGTTTTTCATTTGTCTTTTGGGCTGGTTTCCTGATATTCAGTGTAAAGAGGTGTAAATAGGAGAGGACTTGTCCTCATGGGTTATAATCCTGACTTTAAAAAATATATATACATATACACATGCATATACATATACATATACACATGCATATACATATACATATACATATACACATGCATATACATATACATATACATATACATATACATATACATATACACATGCATATACATATACATATACATATACTGCTGACTTTAAAACATGCCCATGGCAAACATTCCAGGGTTTGCCAGGAATGGGGAGAGTTATGTGAAAAAATAACTCCATCATTCACAAAATCAGATGATCATGAAACCCAGGGAGGAGTTTTTTTTTCCACTGTTTTCAGTAGGAAAGGTGCCTTTTCCAGCAGCAGTTCTGCCAGATCCCCTGCAACCTGCAAGGAGCTGAACAGATGTAATAAAAAAAGAGAACAGTGGAAGTACATCCTGTATTTTTGTTGTGGTTTTGCCCTCGTGGTGCCTTTGGACAGCCACTCTTGTTGAGGTGGGAGTTCCAGTGCAGCTCAGGGACTGCCCAGCAGGGCTGGGTTTGTGTCCCAGTGCTGCTGCCCTCCTCCATCCTCCCCACACTGTCTGTGCAGCAGGCTGGGCTGGGGGTCCCCAGGGGGGTCTGACATTCCCAACCAGCAGCTCCTTCCCAGCAGCTGAGCATGCCAGGCACTGAAATCACTTTCCTACTGGCAAACACCCTCAATTGCCCTCCCACAGGATGGGCAGAGAAGGCTCAGGGGGTCAAATCTGACCCACCACCACCCCAGCCCAGGTCTGAAATGTTCAGAGATGCAGGGTGGGCAGTGGCAGGCATAAGCACAAAGGGGGGTTTTTTTGGGTTGTGCCACATGAGAGCCTTTCTGCTGTTGGGAGAGCATCCTCCATGGGCAGTGGTGCTCCTTTGCCCACCAGGAGGGGTCAGCCCTGCAGGCTTGCCTGCCTCTGTGCTACCCAGGGATGGCCTCTGCATCTCCAGCTCGTGCAATATTTATGCACCTGATCTGGTGAATGGCATGGGCTTTACTCTTTGGTAGGTGCATGAGTGACCCCTCAGCTGTCCCAGCCACCAGAGACCCTCCAGAGAGCTCTGTGGCTGCCTGAAGAGAGCTTGTGAAGCATCATTTCCACAGCCTTGTGCAGATGAATTAGGTTGCAGAGAGCTCACACATAAATAAATGCATTTTGGGACACACAGGTTAGCAGTGTTGAGGCCTCATAAAACCTGTGGGACAAAGACAAAAGTGTTTGCTGAACCTGTGCAGTGAGTCTGTTTAGGCACCAAGGAAGGGGAGATCCGTGGTGGGGAGATCCTGGAAAATACCTGAGGAAGGTGTAGCAAGCAGGACAGAACCTTGCCTCCAAGCCATGATCTGCTGCAGGGCTGGGGTGTCCCCTGAAAGCCCAGGAGGATGAGGAGGAAGAGAGGAAGAGGCAGAAGGAGAAGGAGGAAAAAAATCTCCAAGGACTTCCTTACAGTGTAGTGGGAGGTGTGGGGAGACCCTTCTCCAAGGGGATGTCCCCAGATTGCTGAGTGTCCCCTCTGTGTGCCACCCTGACAGCCCAGTTACACACCAGCACTCAGTCCAGGCTGCTCCCTGCAGCAGCAGCAGCTGGAAATTCAGCTTTGCCCCCTGCCAAATGTGGGCAGGGACTGAACTGCTCGTTGGGAGCCCAGTGAGACTGTCAGGACCACCCCAAAAAAGGGATTTGGGGACGTGCCCTGTGGTTGTTCTGGTGTTGTTAAAACCTGGAGCTGGGTATCTCAGGGCTGCCTCTCCCTCCCTTCACAGATTTCCCTCTTAGCACCTTGCAGGCTGCACCAAGCACCTCCAAATCCAGCTTTCAGCCCTGGAGTAGTTTTTGGGGTTACTTGGTGATGGGAAAAGTGACACACAGAGACCATGGCCCTCCAAATGTCCTCACATTTTACAATGCACTTAAGGGGAAGGCAAGGAAGCCTGCTGGATTTTCACTTGTGTTTATTACTATTTACCCATGGAACTAAAGGTCATGAACCAGTTTTGTGTGTGGGCATTCTCCCATTTTTTGCAGCCTGGTTTCACAGACAGCTATAGCACAGAGAACATATCCAATATATCAAATATCCATTGCAATATTTGTTGGAATGTGTTGGACTCCAAACCTGCTTGGTGGTGACTTCTCTGGCAGAGGGGAGAGCCCCTTTTTAGCAGCACATGGAGAAATGATGTCTGAGAGTTTCTCTCCAGCAAGTAGAGCCCTCTGAACCAGAACCCTTATGCAATTGTGTGTGTGGTTTTTTTGACTCCAGATCCTAAGAATGTCTCTCTTGTATAGCATGTTTCTTGCTAGTTCGTTCATCTGTGAATTTCCCTGGCAGGTAGTGTATAAATAGCTCTGAGACACAGGCCATCCACGAGTTCTTTTCAAAATACAGCATTGAGTCATTTTAAAGCCTCCTACTGCAGCTCTTTTAAAGATTAACTCATTATTTTAAGTGTAAGATTTGTGCCTGAGAAAGCAGGATAAAACCCTGGCTTAAGATGCTCTTCCCACAAAGTACCTTGTTTAAAAGCCACTAAATAAAATGTCATGGGAGCTGGCCTGTGAAGTGAGCAGGGGACATCTGCCCATCCCCACCAGGCTGTTCATCACCCAGAGGCTACACTGCTTTCTAGAGCCAGGAATAGAAACCAGAGTTCCTCATTCCCAGGAGCCCTTTGCCATGTAGGGCAGAGCAGCCCAGCTGGTTCCCCCCAGCCTTTTTTCTCTGCCTGACCCCAGGCACCACTCAGCTCTCAGTAATTAGGGCAGAATTAGGGCAAGATCCCAGGGGATGGAGGCTGCTGGAGCAGGGCTTGCACAGAGGGCAGAGCTCTTCTATACATAGAACTGAGCTTCCTTTACCACCTGGAAATGTTGTCCAAAGAGAATTAGGGGATGTGACACACTTGGACAGGTCTGGCATCCCAGCAGGTTGCAGCAACAGCTCTGCCCCTGGATATCCAGAAATACCAGATGTGTGTGTGGTGCATATTCAGGTAAACACCTGCTGCCCATGCACTGGGCATCCAGAGCTTCTACTGGCACAGGCTGGAACACCAAAGTAAGCAGGAAAACCAAGAAGACATCATTTCTCCCATGCCATTGCTGATGGTGTGCAGTGTTAGCAGCCTGAGGAACAATGCAGTGTGGCTGGTGCTGACTGCACACTTCAGATGAATAACACATTTCATTCAAGCTACAGGAGAGCTCCCAAACAGACCAAAATGTATTGTCCTGCTGTGGAAACAGCACAGGACTCATCTTCTCATGTGCAAAATACCACTGCACTGCCTGTGCTTAACTAGTTAAGGGCTGTTTCATGCATTGTCTTTCACATGGATGTACCCCAGCACAATTAACTTCCCCATTAAGTTAGACCAACTTTCCTTTCCTTTCCTTTCCTTTCCTTTCCTTTCCTTTCCTTTCCTTTCCTTTCCTTTCCTTTCCTTTCCTTTCCTTTCCTTTCCTTTCCTTTCCTTTCCTTTCCTTTCCTTTCCTTTTCTTTTTCCTTTCCTTTCCTTTCCTTTCCTTTCCTTTCCTTTCCTTTCCTTTCCTTTCCTTTCCTTTCCTTTCCTTTCCTTTCCTTTCCTTTCCTTTCCTTTCCTTTCCTTTCCTTTCCTTTCCTTTCCTTTCCTTTCCTTTCCTTTCCTTTCCTTTCCTTTCCTTTCCTTTCCTTTCCTTTCCTTTCCTTTCCTTTCCTTTCCTTTCCTTTTTCTATTATTTTTCTTTTTTTAGCAGAAGGAATTTTGGGAGGAGGGGACAGCTCTGGGACTGTTTGTAAGTCTGAAGTGGGATATGCAATCAGATTCAACATGCAAAGAGAGTTTCAATAGGATACCTGGGTGGAATTTCCCTTTCTTTTGTTTAAAAACATGCCTGACTGCCCTGCCCAGAGCTGCTATCTTCTTTGCTAGAAGCACTGTGCACATGGATGTTGGAATTAGCCCTGTGCCTTCAGTCCTTCCTCCTGCAATGTGGCATCAGGATTCTGCCCTCAGTGTGAAGTGCAGCACTGACTTGTCCCTCCTGCAGGGTCAAAGGAACACAGACAAATTCTGTAAACCACAAACATCTCTGACACCTCTAAAAGTTCAAGGTGAAAATCAAAAATAGCTTTTTGATGTCCAAGACTTGTGGTGCACCTTTAGCTTGTGGTTCTGCTGACAGGAGCTGGGTGAGTCACACAAGCCATCAGCACCCTGCTGTTTCTCAGGGCACTTCTAGGGCTCCTCCTTGGGACACTTCTGCCACATCTGATGTCAGCCAGGGCCCACAGAGCAGCAAGATGCAAAGGTGATGCCCACAGGGACACACCACAGTTTATTTGGGGCTCTTGGGCTGGGGCAGACACTGTGAGTGGCATAATCTGCTGAAGATCAAGCCCTGTGCTGTGTTTGACAAGCTGAAGTTTGCAGTCTTAATGGCTGCTGATGTTATGATAAGGTAATATATTGAATTCAAAAGTGCTCCTTCTTAAAAACCATGAATAGATTTGAATCCATCTATTATTGAAAAGGCAATAAGCAATATGCTGTGCTGGGTCTCTTACAGGGGCTCCCTAATGCATCAGTGTATTGCTCCTTGGCTCAGGAGGTTGCACAACTTGAAAATTGTAGTTACCATGCTGGAGAGTTCAGGTATCCACAAGGGCTGAAAATACCCAGGGAATTGTGGTGCATGAGTGTGGGCACTTGGGATAGAGCAGAGTTGAGATGGAAATGCAGCAGGAGGAGCATGTGGCCTTCTCCATTCACTGGAACAGTTTACTGTGAAAAGAGAAAAATAAAAAGCAAAGCTAAAGATCAGTTGCATTTCATGGATGGAGGGTTACTGGTGGAAGGAAATGGTCCTCCTTGGATTTAAATCAGAGTTTAAAATTGCATCATTTAATCTGACATCCTGCAGAAATCATGCTTAAAGATTTTATCTTATAGTGCTATGGCAAGGTCAAACTCACTCTGTCAGTAATTACCTTGGAAGTCAGAGTGTGTTTCTGTGCATGTGCATGTTTGAAAGGGATGGGAAATAGAAGAAGCCTTTTCATTTCTTCCTAGCTTTTGGTGTATTTGAAATAAGTGAATTCCCTTATGTTGTGTGGTTCTTCAACACTTCTAATGGATTCTGATTCACATGTGCTGCCTCTTCCCATAGTGGGAGTGGAAATATCAAGGCCAAGTGAGTAAAGAGATGGGGAAATTGAGTGCCCAAAGGCACACACCTCTCCCTGGATGAGGCACAGCATGAGAGTTTGCAGCCCTGTGCTGTGTGCAGGCTGCCTGACCCATCCACAAGCATGGAAACACACTGAGACTTTTTTTATCAACTCTTCTTTTGCTCTGTGGCTCAAAGCTGGAAATAATTCACAGCATTTCTTTTAATCTTCTTTGGCAGTTTTTTTTTTTTTAAAAAAAAACAAAGGGGTTATAACAGTGGGATAAAGGAGCCCTCACAAGTTCTGTTTGCTCCAGTTCTGATCCAGAGCTAGGTGGCTCATCCAGCAATGCTCCTCTTCATGTCTATGGGGCTGTTCCTTGATAATGTGGAAATTTGTTATTCATAATCTGCTGCTAGTTGCTCTCATCATCAGCTGAAGGAGACAACATAATGTGAGTTAATTGTTTAGTTCCACAGCATCTAATGAGCAGAGTATATATTCCAATATAACAATTTTCCATACCTCCATGGGAGAGAGTATTAAGTGTTCAGTGACAACATGCAAATAATGAACGTATTTATAGAAAGCAGAACTGAGGGACAATAAAAGGACCCAGGTTTATGGATCATTTATTCAAAACAAACAGTGTGATAGTAAAGGAGATGCAGATTAAAAACCTAGATATGCCATTTGGGAACTCAGATATAATTCCTAGCTTTTTAAAAGTTCAAGCCTTTTACAGATCTTACTGAAAGCAGTGGGAGGACATTTGTGAAAGATGTGGCTGTTCAGTGTTTGGTTAAAAGCAACCCAGCCTTTTTGTCTGGCACTGTAATACAGTTCCCTCCTAAGACAATTTCTTGCCAACCTGTTTTCAGCAAGGCATTGCTTGGTTCCTCCTGCCAGCCCTCAGAAAACCATGGATGTCAGGTGAGCACACTCAGAAAATGCCATCTCTTATTATCACATCCATCTTATAATATCAATCAAGGTCAAGGCACTATGGAGATTGGTACTCTACGGATATGTAATAAGAGAAATCCTCCCTCAGAGGTGCACAGAACTAAAATAGTAAATGGTCCCAGTTCCACTGACATGACTTTTTTCTGTTCCCCATTTCTCCTTCACTTTCTGCCTCTGGCTTTTCAGGCTGTAGCCATTTGGGACAACACTATCTTCTTTTCTCAGCTTTCAGCATATAGGACTATAAATCACTACTGAGGCTCCTATTTAAATTTATTGAAATTCAAATAATTGATAGTAATAGTACATCCACAACAGGACTGGATTTTGTTCTCATGTGCAAGAGCACAGGTTTTTACAGCCCTGAGGTACCAGTGCCTCAGATGTGCACCAGAGAGGCAGGTGACATTTTTAAGAGCATTTCTCTTTGGAAAGTATGGCTTGAAAGTCAGGCTTGAACCTGTTTTGGACCTATTTTGGGCACCCTGCACTTATGTATTCTAAGAACAGTGCTGTGTAGAGACACTGTAGGAGACAATAAACCCACCTGCAGTGCAGAGTGACTGAGCATGAGTGGGGAGCAGTTGTATCTCCTCACTCAGAGCAGCCCCAGCAGCTGCTACTGCTCCACCTCTGCTTTTAGAGAGCACAGCAGAGCCTTTGGAGAGCTCCTGGAATTCCCATGTTGCTTCTTAAGACACAGGCAAGGCTTTCCAGGCTGGCTTTTAAAAAGGGTATTTCATTGTAATTGTCTGTTAAATCTAGATGATTAGAGTTTCATTGACCCCTCACACAGTGATCAAAGGACATTTGCCACACTTGATGGCAATGACAGCCACTGACTTGAAGGAGAAGGATAAATGAATTAGTTGGGTGATAGATTTCTTTCTTTCTTTTCAGCACCCAAGCCAGAAATCAATCCTTATAGTGACAAGGTTTAGTGTGCTAAATTCCCTTGGCATTACAAACTCTTTCTTTCCCTACCCCTACAAAAAAAAAAAAAAAAAAAAAAAAAAAAAAAAAAAAAAAAAAAGAAAAGAGAAACCAGGCAGATATAGCTGATGCTGTGTCGCATCCCACGCGCTCGTGTTGCTCCTGCAGTCTGTTGCTTTTTGGGATTCACACACACATTTGCATTTGCAAGCGCCACTATTGCTTTGCAGTAAACACTGCTCACAGCTCTCTCCTCAGAGAATCCAGATGTCTTCCTCTCAGGACTCTGCATTTCTCTTTAGGTTTCTCAGCCCCTCGCTGCGTGCTCTGAGTGTTTTTGCTTCTGCACAGAAACCCCGATCCTCATTGCAGAAATTGCATTTCATGGTGAGGACATTGTTTGGGAGGGAAAGGTATTTATCTTCCAAAAACCAGGTTTCAATTCCATTCTCCTGATT
Source organism: Muscicapa striata striata (assembly GCA_030060385.1). Lineage (NCBI taxonomy): Eukaryota > Metazoa > Chordata > Aves > Passeriformes > Muscicapidae > Muscicapa > Muscicapa striata. Next base: position 745,107 of record JAREIS010000178.1, read on the forward strand.
CCATGGATAGGTCTGTGCCAGGAGCTCTTTGCCCACACAGCCAACTCTGCCTCCATCAGCCATGTGCTCTTTGATTGTGCAGGTATTTGCTGGCTTTTGGGAGATGAGAAAGAGAAGGATTTTATTTTTTCAGTAGCTGAAATGGGGATGGGGGGGAAAGGGAAAGAAGACATCCAGCTCAGTTTTTTTTTAACAAAGGAAGGAGCAGTCTGAATGAACAAAGGGGTCAAGCCCATCTTGTTGGTGAAGAAATGAGGAGTAAATCCCAGTCACTGTGAAGCCTGGTGGAGTTTCCAGTGAGTGCATTGATCAGGCATCACCCTGTGATGTGCTGCTGCAAGTTCAGTGGGATCTGATCTGATTCAGTGAGAATCAGGGTTCATGTGTTTATCCCCATCCCCCTTGAGCCCAACCTCTGTGGTGTTATAACACCTCAGACTTGGCCTTCAGAGCTGTTTTTCAGAGGCAGAGCATCACTGCAGCTGTGATGGCCTGGGGACACACGAGGAGAGATAACAACTTCTAATGGACCAGCTAATATTGGTGGGGAAAACAGACAGCTCCCAGGCACAAGTGCTCCCTCATGTCTCCTCCTGTTTGCCAGGGGCTCTCCAGCATTGTGGACATTCAGAATGAGGATTTGCATCTCCAGGGCACAAAGTTCCTGCTGACCAGGATAAAGGATCAGCTCTTCAAGCTCAGCACAGGCAGAGGGTGATTGTTATAAGTGAGCATTTCTATAATTCTGTTTGCATCCCTGGGTAGAAGCCTTTTCTTTTTTTTTTTTTTTTTCCACGTGATTTCCCAAATTTCCCAAACACTAACCAGGTTCAGATGGCTTTTGGGAGCAGAGTTACAAGCTGCCTCTTTTCCCCTGTTTAGCTACAGTAAAGGAAAGGAGAGGGGGTTTAACAATCTTTAGGCTTTTCCTAATCCTTCTAGGTGAGGTGTGCAGGAACTGTATTTTCCCTAACCCCACCAGTGTGTCATCCTGGAGGACTGAAGTTATCATAGAAGAGTGGAAGGGCAAAACAGTAAAAACAACAGCATTATAAAAAGAAGCCAGCTGAGTGATGGCCTAGTGTGTAGTCTGATGTATGCTTGAAGAAGGTTATAAATACATGTTTAGGAATGTACCAGCATTAATGCCTGCTGAATGAGAGACATGATTAAGGAGAAGATCAAGCCAGGAGGTGGCTGCATTCAAGGACATGGTTTCATATATGAGATATCTGCAGAGAAGGAGAAAGAAAAAAAAAAAAAGTCCCTATTACAAGACCTCTTGGACCCTCAGTCTTCTCTCTCCCTCTCTTCTTGTAGGAGGGAAATCATCTACTGGAGCTTGGCATTTTGCTGTCTTTTTTCCCAGAGGTGGGTGGAGATGAGAAAATAGAAGTAATTTGATTTTTGATGCTCTTTCACCTTTTTGTCTACTTTATAACCTCAGTTTGCAGGAGAGGAGTTCCTGTAGGAGGAAGCCAGGATGATTGCTATGTCCAGTACCAAGACTGTGTCAAGGGGAGGTAGTTTGACCTGTAATGCAGGGAGATTTTATGTGGAAAATTCTCAATGTCACTACTAGAGGCCAGTGTTTTCCTCCCTGCCCAGGCAGTGACTCAGCTGCTCTCATGCATGTGGAAGATCAGGGGCTCAAAAGGGATTTGATTTAGCATGACCTGCTGTTTCAGCTGGTACCCATGGCTTCCATTAGCTCACAACTTATCAAAGCATGTGCCTGCAACTGAGCAGGGAATTCACATCTCACGTGTCACTGCATTGCTGGTTTGCACATGGGGGATGCTGTGGAAGCAGAGTGGGTTTGGATGAAGGTTTATTGCAGGACAAATGCTGAACACATGAAAAAGATGGGGAGCTGAGGTTTTCAGTGCATTGCTTGTGAATGGAGCTGCTGACAGCCAAATACTTTAGCAGATGTAATGATCCATTTCATTTCTTGTTGAGCCAAAGCAGAGGGAGTTGACCTGCCTTGAGTGGCTCTGCCCTACATACCCCTCCCTTACTGCACTTATTTTAGTGATATTTTTAGCATAGACTAATATCTTTATGTCTTAAAACATGGAAGTTTCAGTCAGTGAATTTGAGATTTGAGATTTGAGATTTGCATTAGCATTCCCACTCATGCTGCATTTGAAGGGTGGATTCCATACCCAACAGCAAGAACTGGGCTCTGGGCTGGTCCAAGCCCCAAAAAACCATTCTGCCTTCTGCACTTACCAGGAGAAGCCTGAAATTACTGACTACAAATCTCACTCTTTCCCCCCAACAATTACAGAGCACAGGTGTTTCAAAGCTAAAATCTGGAAACTAAAAAAGCATCTTAGATCCTTTACCCCCCTCCCCTTTATTAAGTGGTGTTGAGGATTACCACATGTAGTGATGTAGTTATTTCCCTCAGCCTGAGCTTTTTAGCAATTAATTAATCAGGGATTTGAAGGAAAATATGTCTAAAATGGTTGAATATTTGCTTACTGGTCCACAAATGTGCCCTATCTTGTAGCTGCTGTTCTAAATACCTAAAAAAGAAAGTTTTTTAAAAATTGGAAAAATCCATGACAAAATATTTTTGCTTTTGTTTTGTGTATCTTTATTAAGTGACCACGAGTAGGGAGGTTATGGGAAGCTAACAGCAGGGAGAACATCACTGCTAGTGCCAACAGGTTGTGCAGAGCCTCTTCCACCCAGCCAAAGGTGATTCAGGTGCTTCTCTTTCTCAAAATGCTGTTTTCCTCACTGTGCCTCTCAGACAAAACACTTCTGTAACCCCCAGCGTGGCTCTAAAATTGCTCAGAGCTGAGGAGTGTGAGATCTGCTTCATTCAGTGCCCAAGATCAAAGCCATCCAGGTTGGTAACACCATCCTGCTGAGTCAGCCAGAGCCTTTCAAAGCTGCTGGTTCCTAATAAACTCTGTAAAACCTTTGACTGCTTCGAGGTCTGTGGGTGAGTTGTGCAATGTGGGGGCTCGTTCACTTACTGCTCTCTCCCACCAAAACCCTTATAACAAGGAGAGGAAAAATCACAGATCTTGCTTGGCTCAGAGGGGACACTTTCCTGTGAGCTGAAAACAGAGGATGTTCCCTGTTACAGGCATCTACAGACACAGCTTTCAAAGCTGTTTTTTTATTCAGCCCTGTATGTGCTTTGTTGAGATGCTCCTTATCCTTTGGAAGATACCACTGCTTTTTCCTCCAATCCCTCTCCTTTCTCTGTGCTAAAAAGGGCTGTAGAACATCTTTGTCCCTAATAAAATCCCACTGAAGGAGTGTTTCCAACTTTATGGGCTTCCCTTCTTATTTCTGCCTTCAGACTCCAGCTCACAGCAGTGCGACGAGTGGGTGCTAATTATGGAGAGCCACATTCGACAACAGAGCCTTGCTGCTGGTGAATACAGAAAAATTGCTCATTAGAGCAGCATGGTATTTAGTCAGATTGGCTTCCCTAGATATTAACATTCTGGCATTAATGCAGACTGGCAGCGTGATGCTTGAATAAAACCATCTCAGGATAAGATGTGCAGAAGGCCTTGTGAGATGTTTGTCCCACCTGTGGGGTTTGCAGGGCAGTTCTGCTGGGGGCTCCCATGTGCTGCTTTAGGAAAAAAAAACAAAACAAAACACCCTTGGATTTGAGTAACTCACACAACACAAATTTCTGGGTGTTTTTTCCTTACCTCACAGGACTTGGTGCATCACATGTGTGATTTGTTTTGCTGGAACTAAACATGCTGTGCTTGATTCTGTTTGTGGATGCCCAGCTTTTCACAGTGCTGCTTGGTGTGGCAGTGCTGTATCCGTGGTGCAGGTGGCAGGGCTCTCTGCCTGATGGCTCTCTGTGCACAGCACAGTGTGCCTGACACTGAGGCCACCCTGGAAAATGTATTGTTTGTACCTGTTGTGCAGAGTAACTTCATGAAGGAGGCTCAGCCAAAGCTGGTTTGAGCACAAAAACCTTCAGGTGCCTTGTTTTAATGTAGGGGGGCTTTAGCATGAAGATTTTCTTGCTGTTTTATAAACAGCAAGAATCAAAGCTGGGGGTATTAGTGGCTATTTTCCTTTCTCCTTTGCCTTCAGCTAGAATCAAGATTGAAGCATGAGACATAGATTTTGGTTTGGACTTAGTTGTTTATTAATTCTTATCTATAGTACAGTGACAGCTACAGCACTTCCAGCTAACAAGCTAAAATGACAAAATGGACCTGTGTTTTGCTCACTACAAGGTCTTTTAAGGCCTAACTATTTAATTAAAAACTAACATTTATATTTTTTATACTTTTAACTCAATGACCAAACACCTGTGACCTGCACTGTGGTGCTTTCTATCCAACCAAAAACCACAACATAAAATCAAGAAGTAGAAGGAACAAGAAGAAATAAAAAGACAATGCCCAAGAGCATCTATCTTGTCCCACACCTATTACTATATTCTAAAACCCCAAACTCCAAACCCTTCACTGTGTGAAATTGCACACTTCTATTCAGACTACACACCAAAGACTTTAACTCCATCAGTCAATTTTGGAAGCCTTCTCTAAGGCCTCGAATCAAAAGCAGTGTTCTTTTGGGGGTCAGTGCCAGAAAGCACAGAAAGTTCAAAACTTCCAGGCTTCCAACAGGGTGTGTGTGCTGCAGGCAGAGGTGGGCATGGCTCCTTGTCCCCCCCTCTGCAGCATCAGGACACCTCCAGCTTGGCTTCTCAGTTGGTTTGCAGAGCTGCCCACACCTCCAGAGCTGCGTGGGTTTTTGAGCTTTCTGTGCTTTCTGGCACTGACCCACTGCAGAGAACTGCTTTTGACCTGAGACCTTGGAGAAGGCTTCCAAATTTGAGTGATGGAGTTAAAATCATGGGTGTGTAGTTAAACAGAAGTGTGTGATTTCACATGGTGAAGGGTTTAGAATTTGAGGGTTTTATAATATAGTAATAGGTATGGGACAAGGTGGAGGATTTCAGGTGTTGTTTCTTTCTGTCTTCTTCCTTTTTCATGGTTTCAGGCAGTAGTTTCTGGTTGAACAATTAGTGCTGCACTGAGGATCATGGGAATTTAGTTATTGGGTTAAAAGGATAAATAATAGAGGTGTTAATTCTCTGTTGGACTGTTTAGCTTTAAGAGACCTTGTAGCAGCTGGATCTTCCTCCATTTTGCTCACTTCTAGCAGGTAGCTAGAAGTGTGGTTGAATGCTCTGTACTTCAGATAAATTTAATAAACAACCAAGCCTGAACATGAGAAAAGTCATCTCCATTGTGTATTTGTTAATCCTGGCTCTGAGTGAAGACAGAAAAGACTGAGATAAGCCACTAATTAGGTGGTGCAAACTCCCACTGCTGTTAGAGCTGCATGGGCTGGTGCTGGTGTGTGCAGCTGGGTGAGCTGGAGCAGCTGCTGGAGCCAAAGCCACAGGGAATTCCTCGATCCCATGTCCTGCCCTCTCCCACCTCGGGGTCACAGCAGCAGCAGCTGCTCCAGTGGGCTCATGCCAGAGCTATAAACACACACACTGAGGACAGAGCTGCTCAGCAGCCAGCAGAGCTCATCCAGCCACTCACACACCAGAATTTCCTCTCCAACAGCCCCCTGGTCTCCACTTTGACTTGAACAGCATCATTTGCTAATTATCTCTGCTTTATCTAATTAGCACCCAAACAGGAGAGCCTCCCTCAGCTGCCTCTCACTTGCAAAGAGCCCAGAGCTGGGTATTTATGTTGGGGAGGGATTTTTTTTTTTTTTTTTTTTTTTTTTTTTTTGAGGGTTTGCATGGTGTGTCCTCACCTCTGTGCACTGGGGAGGTGTGTGAGTGTGTTCTCACACTGGTGTTACCCTGCTGGTCTCTGCAGGATGTACCTGCACTAAATTCTGCCTCATCTGCCAACCTGTTTCTTGCCTGTGAGTTTCCTGTGTGGGTTTTTTCCCTTCTTTTTTATAATGGTCATGGTATTTTGCCTGTAGTTTGCCTTGGGAAATAGAGTGTGTCCTACTTCTGTGTCTATTTTAAGACTCTGCTCTATTGCCTGCTACCAGCTGGGGACATGGCTGGAAGGAGTAGTGGCTTCATGTTATAAGGGGAAATACTGGATATTTCTAGGAGCCTGTAACTGTGAAATATGTTTCTAGTTCAGGATACTGTGCTCTTAGGGATAGTACTCATTTCCCTGGCTTTAGTGTTTTAAAAACTGGCTTTCTGTCTTGTCTCAGTGGAATAAGATCTATTTACAGATGCTGAAGAGTAAGACACACCCATAAAGTAATTTGTTTTGTTTGTATTTAATAAGAATAATATTTGTATTATTTGTATTTAATTAAGAATAATATGATTTTCCTTTGTGTTAGTCCTGCTCTGACATGTTTGGCTTTAGGGAAGCCAGTAGAGATTTTGTTATGGAAACCTTTTAATTTTTGTGGTCTGTCCAGATTAAAGTATCTGGAGGCTACAGCAATTTCTTCTAAAATTAAAACAGACAAACAGAACCTCTGTTTGTCAGAAAAGCACAAGAATGTTTCCACACAGTTGAAATTCAAATATTTGGAAGCAGGTGCCTTTCTTAATGTTTCACATCTTATGTTTATGCCTGTGGAGGTCTCCTAGTCCACAACTCTCCAGCTCAAACATTGATCATTTTCATCCTGACTGCTTTGTTGTGTCCCACGTGTGTTTTATTCAGTGAGTTGAATAGCATGGTTTTAGCTCAATCCCATTTTAGGTAATAAAGTGGCTCAGAGCCATTTCCATATGGGAGTCCAGGGCTCTGACTGCATCCTCTGTGTGCATTGGCCCCATCCTAGGAGGTTTTACCCCCTTAGAAACCCCTGGGTGCTCTCCTGCCACAGCTCTTGCTGTGCAGTCTTGGGTGATGCTGCCCAAAAACCACTGTGCTGGATGCCATGGTGCTTGTGTTCACAGATTAAAAAACAAACAAACAAAACACAAGTCAGACCCCAAACCAACCAACCAAAACAAAAAAATCCACCCTTCCAATAACCCCTAAAAACCTCTGTATCCAGAGATGGCCATAGGAATCCCAGGACAAGTGTTTTGTGGCCTCTCTGGGTTACATTTTTAGTGTTTTGGCCTGAGTAAAAAGAGGGACAAGAGTACCTAAATGTGACCTTTTAACTCAAAGGTGAGGAGCTGCTTGGTAAACCTGGCATAAACTATAACATGGTTTAGGCTGGCTTTCCCTGAAGTGCTTCTGTTTTGGTTAAACAGCTCTTTGCTCCACAGGGCTGGCTGGTTGGTGTGTCTATGTGCTGTTCATGAATTACCAGGTTTCTGAAGGGTCTCTCACTGCATTCAGTGGCTCTCCAGTTTTTCTTCTCCAGGGATGTCCAAAACCACTTGTAAACCTGCAGGTGACTTGTGAGATGGAAGAGGAGCAGAACTTTCTCAGAGTTTTCCAGCTGCTTCCATCTAATATTTAAGACAAGCATGAAAGTTACAGTTTATGCAGTAGTGCCAGGGAGTGAATTTTGTATTGATTTTAAAATCAGTCATTTTTAGCTTACTGTTTTATGCATCAGAAAATGGCCTCAGCTTCATTAAGAATGCTGTATATTATTAATATACATCATTAATTTAGTCTTGGCACTGAGCTAGTAAAAGCACTTGGATCTTCGCCCTGTCCTTAAAGTTGGACAAGTGAGGTAGTAATAAATATGGTGGGGAGCAAAGCCACTTCAGAAAAGTGCTGTTGGCCCCAGCCCTGCTTTCCTCACACAGCTCTTTTTTGGGGAGTCACTTGCATCTCCAGCTGGCTCTGCACAAGTGAGTCTGGAGGTGCTGAACTGACCATCTGCAGGTCTGATTTTTGACACCCAGGCCAGATTAGTTCAGAGGCTGGGAAGCCCAAATAGTTGATAAAGCAGCTGATCTGGGTTGAGGAACAGGCATGGGGAGGGAATTTGCCCTTCCCTAGGACATCAGTGCCTGATCCTTGTTTTCAGGAGGGCTGGGCACAAGCTGCACCCCAGCAGGGTAAGAGCAGGAGCCTCTGTGCAGCCAACTGGAGATGGAAAGTACCAGTGCTACAGGCAGGCCTCCAAGGCAAAGGACCCAATTTCAGTCCCTGTTCTTGTGCTGGTTTATTTATAAGCTGTTAAAGATGTATAAAGTGATTTTTGGAGCAGGCAGTGGAGCCTGTGCCTCTCTGTTTCTAAGTGCATGGTCTGATTGACTGGTTGCAGACTCCTGCTTACTTTCCCATGTCCTCTTTTTGGTGTTAGATTCTCCCATACTGGATGCTGCTGTTTCTCAACTGGCATAAAAATTGAACTTTTGTGGGGTATGGACCCACCCTGGTAAGCCAGCAGCCCTTCTGTGCAGGGTGTTTCATGTGACACTTCCCACCAGAATTGCTGGTGGTTGAATTCCTGCTGACTGGACATGACTCCAGTTTTGTGGGCAAAGCAGCACTCACTAATTTAAAAATACTTTTGGTTGAGCTCTTATTTGGAAAAGAGCAGTAATTTCAGCATTAGATATAGATTGATAGAATGGTTTGGGATAGAAGGGACATTAAAAAACACCTTGTTCCACCCCTCTGCCATGGGCAGGAACACCTTCCACTAGACCAGGTGTTTCAGAGCCCTGTCAAGCCTGGCCTGGAGCACTGCCAGGGCTGGGGCATCCACAGATTCTCTGGGCAGGCTGTCCCCCATCACTCTCACAGTCAAGGATTTTTTTGGTAATGTTTATTCCTCTGCTCTAAAATTATTTTGCTGCTCACAACCTGATTGCTTTTATGGCATCCTGAAAATGAAGTTCTTTATCATTGTTATTTATCATTGTAATTGCTAATGCAATTAAAGGAAAAATGTGGAAAGAGACCCTGCTGCATCTGATGACTGCACTTGTTCTTCTTGGCAGTAATTTATTTTACACAAATGCATGATTTTGTAGCAAGGACACCTTAAAAATGAAACAAACAAACAAACCCCCCTCAAAGCACTTTGTGGGCATCATGATTCACCTGAGTTATTTGCTGAGGTCTGTTGTTGCACAGATATTGAGGTGTGACACCTGGGTTGGACTGATGGTGCTTTCAGCTATCCCATCCTACTTGGTGTTAGTTCAAGAAATACATCATGACAGATGGCATTGTTTTAAAGCTTGAATATGCTGTGCAAAGCACTGAAAAGCCTTGAACCTTAGAAAAAGCTTTTTGTAAATTGGCATTCTCGAGTCTCTTTAGCCTCCTTAACATCACTTGCAGCTGGACACATGACACTTAGAAACACTGTGGATATGCCTTTAGGAACAGAAAAAGACAGATCATTTTAAGCTCTTGGATATTTGAGGATGTATGAGGCAGAAGCTGTTGTCATCTTGTGGTTTTATTGTAAAAGCAGTTGTAGTAAAAGTTACACTAATCCCTGGTGTTCTGCTTCAAAGCCCCTTGAAGTCTGCAATAATGGCTCCACTGAGTCCTGGCAGCCTTTGAGTGGGTTTTCCCATTGTAGAGTGGCACTGATCAAACCTGGAGCTCCAAAGCTCTCCCCAGAAACACCTCCCTGTGCTCTCCCTGTTCTCCAGGCACTCACACACCCCAACACAACCAGCATTTCAAAAGTGTTCTCAGATCTGGTGATGAAAAGAACTCTCTAAGAGCCCAATGTTATTCTGCCATCACATGTCAGGTTAGTGGGTTACAAAGTCTGTGCTACAGTGAGGAGCTTGCTGCCTTGGATTGTCTGCATGAGCCCATTTGCCTCCACTTTCATGCTCTGATGATGGAGCTCTCCTTTTGGGACCAAAATCTATCATGGTTGGTCTTTGACCAAGCTCAATAAATACCTCTCTGTTGCTGCTGCTTTGTCTGAATGCCAGAGGAATGCCCTAAAAGATGTTTTTAAATTTGAAAATGTGCTTTGTTGAGGACTTTGTTCTAACCATGATGCTGTAATGGGGCAGTGGTGTTTGCTGTGCCTGCAGAGCACACAGGAGTGGGGGGACACATGGCACACACCCATTTTGGGGGTGAGCGTGAGCTGAGGTGGCCATTCACCTCCTTGACCCCCTCATTGTGGCTTTGGGCACGTTATTTAGATGTTCAGTCTGTGGGTTGGGAAGGGAAGCTGCTCTCCTGGCCCAGCCCTGTGCACGGTGGCTCTCTCCAGCAGGGATGCTCTGCCCACTGACTGCAGCACTGGAGAGGAGCAGGCTGGAGACTGTCCCTGCTCTGCCACACCTGCAGTGCTCCATGGAGTAGGAAAATGGGATACAAACCTGCAGCAGTGCCTGCAGAGCTGTGAAATTCCACTCTCTGTTCCATGCAGTGCCTGATCTGTTCATGAGCTTTGCTGTCTGTAGTTCCCTCACTGAGCAGCAGGTTGTTTGGTTTATTTTTTTAAACTTTTTTGCTAGCATTGCCAGTCACTAGGTGACACCTAAAAATGCATTTTCCAATGTAATTGTTCTGACAAACCCCGTTATTGGCTGACTGGGGAGCTCCTACTCTGCACTTACAAATGCAGCATTGATTCAGTGCAGGTCTTCCTGAGAGTGAATTTAAAAAGCAGCCAGCCTCTGCTCTCAAGAGCAGCTCCTCTCCTTGTTTAATAATGTCTATAGGAAAATTCCCAGCACTTGGCACAGTCTGCCTGTCTGCTGTTCAGATCATCCCAAAGGGTCTTGTAGCTAGAATGTGTCTTTTTACCAGTTCTGGGCTAAGTTCTGTAGAAACTTATTAATTCCTCCCCTGGTTAGTTCCTATAGGGGATGGAGGTGACCTGACTGAAAGCTTTATGTAAGTAGAAACAATTCTGACTGGCTTTATTGAGTTTTCAGCTAGGTGAAATATGTGAATAGCTGCAAAACTGGGATATCCATTCCTAAAAACTCTACAGGTAAAAATACACTTTGCCACAGATCTGGACTCAGTTTGCTGTGATCATGCAGCTGGATGTGGAGAGCAGTTTGAGTACATGGAAAATTGTCTGTTATCAGCTAAATACTGTGCTGAGCCCCTGCACACACACCCAAGCCTGTGGCATTTGCCTTTCCGTGCTAGAGACCTGCTGCTCAGGTAGTTCTGCACAAAATACATCCCAGCCTGTCTGCACTGGGCAGAGCCCCTGGGGACTCATGGGCTGCTCTGGGGGACAGGATGGATTCAGGTGATACTGAGAGTAGCTTTCTATTTACAGCTGCTCCCAGCACAGCAGGCAGCATGTAATGAGAGCAATTAAGGGAAGAGGGGACAACTTGGTTGAAAAGCATGTCAGAAAGGTGAGAAAGTACATGTCTGATAGGCTCTAGAAAGAGGAGATGAGGCTCTTGGAGAGCAGGGTGTATTTGCATCTTGCCTTCATTATGTATGGAAGAGAAAATACTGCATTAATGGGAAGGTATTGAACAACCACTAACTGAAGCTTTTTAAACTGAGTTAGAAAGAGAATTGGCCAAAAAGATTTTTGGGAGTGGGGAAAGCTGAAATTGAATCCACTCTGAAAAGCAGAAGACAGAAAGGACTGGGGAATTAAGCAAACACTGTTGTGGTTCTTGTAAATAAAGTAAATGAAAAAGGATTGACCTACAGCTGAATGGAGTGAATGCTCTGAAAATCCATGGGCAGAGGTCACAAATTTGCTCTGAATTTTTGCAGGTGATTCCTATCTCCATCTTGTCCATTATCCTGTGAAGAAAGAAAAGCTGCCTCTCTTCTGGAGGCAGCTCTCCTGGGTCCACATCCTAGTGACTGTGTTTGGCTGGTTTGCAGATACTGCATTGGGCAGGTCAGTATTTGGCTGGCTGCCTTTGTTTTAGGACTCCAGCTCCAGAGGTGTTTTCCAGCACAAAAACCTATGGTTGCCTTACAGCATGAGGTTAGTGGGAAACATGTCAATGAACCTGGGGACCTTTGGAGCAAGAGGGCAGTGAAACTGGCAAAAAAAAGTTTTTATTGAGGCTTGCTAGGTGAAGAATTAGCAGAGGAAGACAGAACTTAAGAGCAAGAAAATTCTCTGAGCAGGCTGGGAGCTGGAGAAGGAAGAGCCTGAACAGGACTGAATTATAGACAGTGAAGATGTCTTTATAAGTCATCAGTTTCAGCTCTTTGTATTTGCTATGACTTAGCAAAGCATGGGCTTGTATTCTGTCTATTCCTGTGTTTTATGTTAAACATGTAATGAAGAGGTCTGAGTAAGAGCCTGTGGGCTCTGCAGAAGGAAGCAAGTTGGTGCAAATCAAGTCAACAGAGGGAGATTCTCCAGCAGAAAGACTGGAAGCAAGAGCAGGGCAGCACAGGCTGGGAACTGCAGCACTCATCCACCTCCTCTTCCAGCCAGGGGTGCCACAAAACACTGAAAGCTTCCCAGGATCTGAGTTTAACATTTAATCTGCCTTGAGTTAAATAATTGTGATAGGGAAAATGGGCTTCTGTTCCATGAAGTGCTGAAATCCAGGGATGGTGATAAAATAAACAGTGATGAGGGTAGTGGGTCAGGGAGTTTGTGGTGCCCAGCAGAGCTGAGGGGCTGATTCCTGTGCCCTGGATCTCATCAGGATGCTGAAGTGGCTCTCCTGGATGTGAGTCAGGCTGCTTTGAGACCTCCTGAAACCTGAGATGGTGAGAAACACAGCCCCCAGCCCCCTGGTCATGTTCTGTGCTCCCCAGGCACCTCTGGCTCCCAGCTGGGTTTGGGCTGGGGTGAGTGACTCCTCATAGGTGCTGCTGAAATTCTGCCAGATATGATGGTTTATCCTGAGGTGCATTTAACAAAATATGGCTGTGACTGCTGCACTGCTCCCCTCTGAGCTCTGCAAGTGGGATTAAAGGGAGCAGGGGGGTGGGAGTGTGCAGCAGTGGGTGGGCTCCTGGGATCTCCAGGGATGTAGTGAGGGTGACAGGAGGCTGTGTCCCCTTGGGGTGGATGTCCCCTCAGCTCCTAGGAGTGTATGAAGCTCATGCAGGTGGGTGTGAGGGGCAGGGCAAGGCAGGCAGCCCCTCACTGCTACCTTCCCTCCACATCCTGCTTTCTTGAGAGCCAGGAAAGAAATCTTCTCCTCCACACGCCTGGGGAGGTGATGCTGGGGTTGCTGGGCCCTTCCTTGCAAATTAGCTCGTGGCTTTGCCAGAAATGACATCATTTGTTAGACAGATTTCTTCATTAGGAGGCTTTCTAATCTCAGGCATGAGTGGCACAGAAACCCTCCCCACTCCCCAGGCACCAAGGAGGCCAGGCTGCACTGCCAGTCTCTGCAGCATGCTCTGCTTATTTATCATTCATGGCATCATGCTTGTTTTATGACAAGTGAACTTAATCATGATTTTCACAGTGGAATACACAGGAAAATACACAGCATAACCATAGCTGCAGGTATAGAAAACCAAACTTAATTTAGAAAGGATGTACAGCAGCAGTCTAAGCAGCTGAAGAATTGAATTAATCTAATAAAAAGATTCAGCTCTACATAATTTTTCATGCTAAAACAAAAGTCCTGTGAGATAGGATGGTGCTCAGGTTCTGCATTAACCTTTTTTCTTTTGTGCTTAATGCTCAGCCAAATGATTATTTGTTGCTGAAAAGTGCATTTGGGTGTTGGGAATATTTTTTTTTCCCCCTATGCCTTAAAGTGGAGGAGGGCAGGAACTGCAGATCATTTATTAATGCTCTGCTCCTCTGTGGTCTTAATCTCCAACAGATGGGCCAGGATACTCTGGCTAACACTCAGTGTGAGCCTGCTGACTTGCACAGAGCTTCCCTTTCCAAGCACAGTGATGCAGGGACTGGAAAAGGCACTGAGTGTAGTGGTCATCCTGAAATGTGATTCCAGCCATTTCAGAGGCTGAGAGTGCTTGGGAACTTAATTCCTGTTCTTGGAAGAGAAGGGGATGTATATGTAGATGTGTGTGCATACATGGATGTGCCTTCTTATGGATGTGTTATGGAATAATCGGGTTTTGATTCTTTGATGTGGCATTTACTGTGTGGCCATGCTTGCCAGGGAAACTGATAACTGCTTTCTTGACTCTGATAATACAGTATTGCTTCCAATTTCAGCACTATTTCTGATCCTTATCAGTGTTTCTCTTCCTTTCATGATACCAGAGCAGAAATTATTATGGTTGAACCAGAAAGAACAATGCTTTATAAACCATCCTACTGCTATCAGTGGATTTTTGTGCTGCTCCAGCCAACTGAAATAATGGTGTGAGCTGCCTGCACTGCACTGAAATGCATTTCCATGTGTAGAAACTTCATTAAAGAGTGGCTCAAAATACACAGCATTAAAGAAGGATTTAGGACAAAAAATAAAAGAAACTTTGTAGAGTGTAGCACCAGGCATACTAGAGTCTCCAGGAGATTTAGTGTCCAAGAGTGGAGAGTTTTCCTTAGGAGACTGGTGACAATAATTTGTTCAGTCTAGCAAAATGAGAGCTCCAAGGGAGTGATTGCTTCCTGTGAATGTTTTCAAGGGGCAAGAGCTGATGCTGACAGAATAACCAATGGATGTGGGTTGGTGATGAATAAATTTGGGCTGGAAATTTAGGAGACTCCTAAATGTTGTGTAATAACTTTCTAAGAAGTGTAAGGAATCAAAAGCCAAATTGCTTTTTAAGACTGAGGTTGATATCCTGAAAAGGGCCCTGTGACAGTATTTGGCATTTGGCAGGGGGATGGCTTTTCTTAGTGATCCAGATGTGATCCTCAATTTTAGCTCTGAATTTTGTGGAAATCTGGTTCCTTTGCCTGTGGAGTGTCCTTAAAATGTGTTGGAAAGCAGCAGAGCCTGTGTGAGGGAGCAGCTTGGTTACAGAAATCTGACTCCTTGGTTTAAAGGTGTAGCTGGAGATATTTAGGATGGCCTTGTCTCATTTGAAGACCCCAAAAAGTGGAGTTGAGAAGAAAGTCATGGTGATGCCAGGTATTCTGGGGATGGAAAGGGCAGGAACTCCAAGTGCATCACCTTGTGTGCCAGCCCTTGCCTTGCACATCTGGAGGGCATTTCCCTGCTTCCATTTGCCCTGTGAACAGGCTGCCAGTCCCTCCCAGCAGCATCTCCTGCCAAGGACTGATAGGAAATAGATTTATTTTTGAGGGCTGATGTGCTGATTAGCAGAAAGGACTTTGAGCCATTCCCAAGGCTGGCAGCAAGCCTCAGATCTGAGATACCCATCTCCTTTAAGTGTGGCATCAAGGCAGGCTGTGCCTGAAACTCTGCAGCCTCTCCCATGTCTCAAACCCTCTGAGGGTTTTGTTCCTGCACTGCCTGTGCTCTGCATGGCTTTGCATGGATGACACAGGAGTATCACAGGAGAGGCTGATTCCCATCTGGACATTTGTGCCTTCTCCACCTTCTGCATGTGCATTAGCAATTAAATCCACCAGGAAAATGTGCCTCCAACCATCAAGCAGCACTTGTGCATCTTCACAGCCTCTGCTGCTGAGCCACAGCTCTGACAGGAGTTCAGCACTGCTGCTCTATTTCCACCCAGCTTTACCTTCCTGCCACCTCCCTGCATCTCTGGCTCATTCCTCTGGCCACAGGACACAGCCCAACCAGCTAAATTCATGACAGCCATCTCTGCTGCAGCCAGGCCTTCTGGAGCTCCAATCCTGGAGACTTGGCAATGGACCAGAATAGGGAAACACGAATTTTTAAGCAAGGATAGGTATCTTCAAATTGCACATCAATTTAATGAGGATAAATTATGCAGGCACTCAGACTCTGATGCACATTACTGACATTTTTAGTGCCTGGACTCTCAGGAGGATGCATCTCTGTCAGCCCAGTTGCTCCAAGAGGCAGCTGAGTAAAGTCAAATTGCAGATGGTCCAAAGTCTTTTGTTTTTACCTCTCAAAAAAATGACATCTCCAGTGCCATCTTATAAGATTCACCAATGTCCTGCTGCATTAACTTTCAGATGGATAAGGCTGCACAATTTAGATAGTCAGTAAAATCTAGCAGCCAAAGAGAAGGAACATAAAAAATAAAAAGATATCTGGAAGATTGTTGCCTGAGTCCTGGCAAACAGTGTTTAGCTCCCCAGCCACCTCCCAGGAGAGGGACATACTCTTTTCAAAGCAGACTAAATGTACCTTATGGTCAAATGGCATGGGGCTGGGGGAAAGGTGGATGGAAGTGGCTTTGTGCATGTCCATGTGCTCCCACTTCTTGTAGAGTAAGGAGAGTGGCTCCAACTGGAGTTAGAGCAGCCTTGAGGCAGGGCTAAGCCAGCCTCCAGCAGCCCTAAGGGGAATGAACAGGAGGTGATGCTGCCTCAGACTCAATCCCTGCCTTCCTTGGTCTCCCACCCAAGAAAGGATAGGTGGTATTTTAAAATTCTGGGTTCTTCCTCCTGTAACTAGTTAAATCATCCCCAGCTGATGCTTACAGAGAGGGGCAGAGCAGCTGTAATGTGCAGGGAACAGGACACAGCAGCTTATTTGACTGATTCAAGCACATAGATGACCCTGGGGGAAGGTTCAGCCTTAAATCAGCACATTTCTGCCTTAAGCTAATCCCCTCCCTGCCCAGCATTTCCCACTGCAGCAATATCCAACACTGCTGATGAGGATGCACAGAGCATCCCTCCAGCAGCACCTCTGCTCCAGCCAAGGTCCCCACACCTGATATGGAACAAAACCAGCATCAGGCTGGTGTTTCTCAACCTGTTTCAGGCTATCCTCCAGCAGGCTGGCATGGCCATGGTGCAAGAAGCTGCTGCCTGCACAGCAGCTACTGCATTCACCACGTTCCTTTGTGCACATTTTGTTCCTCATGCTCTTTGCTGCTCCAGACTGGAAGAGCTCATTCCCTGCAGGAAGACAGGTAAAATGCCTGAGGAGGCAGGTAAAATTCCATAAAGGGAAGCCACCACCTCATCATTCACTCCCAAACATGCTCCTCTTTGGGGCTGTGTGCTCATCTGAGAATAGCTCCTTGCCACAGCCTCCTCTGCAGAACAGTGTTATTTGTTCATAGGCGTTGGGTTTGCTCTGATAGTCTTTCTGAATTTATTCTAAAAAGAGATCTGCCTTGTGCCTGGGAAGTGCCTGGTCCTTCCTCCAAAATGGAAGTGAGAAAAGCTCCCTGTGTGTTTTTTGTGCATGGTTTAAAATAGCCTCCCAGAACTGTATGTTGGATAAATATGAATGAGGGAAGAACAAATGTAGTAACCTTCAGAGTCTACAAATGGACAGGTATGTGTGTCTACTCTAGAGCTTCTAAAATTTCTTTTCTCACCCATTTCATACTCCAGTCTCTGCTTTCTTCTCTACCTTTCTTTGTCCTTTGTTCCCATGGCTTTGTTTTAATTCCCCTGCATCATTATTTTTTTCCATTGAACTCTCACTCTGCTCTGCCTATTTCTCTCCCTTCCCATCAGTGTCCTTCCCTTCCTCTGCTTTCCATCCTTCTCCTCCACACCTCATCTTTTTCTTCTTTCCCAATACTTCTCCCTGTTCTTAGCCAGTGCTCCCAGTTCTCCTTTGTCTCTTTTTCACCCTGGGGGCTCTTGATCCCCAAAGACAGCCCTGACCTGGGTGGCCAGCACAGCCTTTGGCTCAGGAGCAGGGATGGCAGCCAAAGGGAGGAGTTTCATTGCATCCTGGACGTGCAGACAGAAATACCTCACTGAAATGGCTGTTTACACTTGTCATCTTGCTCAGAATCACACACAAAACCCTTAAGCCTGTATCTGATGTATTTAAACAGATGAAAACATTAGAAATGAAGAGTCTGCCCATATGTTGTGAGTGTCTTCCAGTGACAGACCTGAATGTTTATCCACATGAAGACCCTTTCACACCACGAGACAGTGTTAAATGGCTTCAGGGTAAGTGGATTGGAGCCAGAGAGGATATAAATAGCCTGCTGGAAATGCTCTTCATGCTGTCTCCTATCCTCAACTTCCCTCATCTCTCCCATTTCCAGTTTATAAAGGAAAAAAATGTTGGGGTTTGGGATAGTTCAGGTCAGTCTGGGAGCTGTGTGGGCCTCAGCAGCTGTTTTTGTGTTAAAATCCCATGGCTGATGTGAGCATCTGCCAGGCTCATGGGCTGTAAGGAAAGAGCCTGAGCCATGCTGCATTTGGATAAGAAAGCATCAAGTGCTATTTAAAACTTCTTGAAATCTCTAACTTATTGTGGAAAGTCATTGCCTAACAAATTAGTTGCATTTAAACACCCCAAGCCACTTTTCCTCTTGGAAGAGGAATTTAATGGAAGGATGTAGTTACTTCTGTTAGAGCATGGGCAGCCTCATTCTTCCTCCATCCAGTGCTCTGTCCATCCTCAGCTCTGTACCAACCTAATTTCATGTGTGCTGAGGAATGTGCACTGTTCTAGCATTCAACATCAGGGAAAAAAGTGTTTATTGTCCTTCTTAGTGAAAAGGAAGTGTTCAGAAAGTTCTACTGAAACATTAAACCTCTGCAGCATCACACTCTAAATTCTTATCAAAAAAGGAGGGGGAAAGGTCTGAGTTTTAACTTGTTTGCTTGGACTACCAAAAATCCTCATTGCCTGCATTTAAATTAGGTTGTGTTTTGTTCACTTCTGGAAACTTTGCAGTGAGGAGGCAGCTCTGGACAAGCTGGGCCCTTGGAAGTGAGGTTCCTTTTGTTTTTTGCCCTCCACAGTGCCACAGCTGATAGCACTGAGGGAGGACAGGACATGGTTAATCCAGTGCCTGGATCAGCTGCTGTTGGGAGCAAGGGGAAGTGGGAGCCACTCAGGCAAAGATGTCTCTTACCCCTGCTGCACAACTCCTTCCAAGAGATGGGATTTTGGAACAGCAATTTATATTAATACTCAATAGGATGTTGCTATAGCAACTATAGGATGTGGTGAATAATTTCATGGGCTTAAATCCAAAATGCTGGGAGCTAAGATGGGCCTGAGCATGATTTAGGACTTTGGTCACGTGGGTGCTGTGCTGGAATGACTGGACTTGGGGAAAAGTTAGGGTAGAAGATAAAAGATGCTTCTGTGGCTCTGAAGGGGGCTGGAGCTGTTAGGTGCAGCTGGGGTGGGAGAGTGAAAATCGAGGACACTCCAGAATCCTCCCTGTGCACCAATTTGCATTTGCAGCCATGAGGGACCCTGATGCACAGCAGCTCCCTTTTGGTATTAGAAGTTTGCTGTAAACCAGATCTGACATTTAGCTTCAGGTCAAATTAAATTGATTTGACCTAGAATGATTTTTATTGGTTTGTTTTTGTTTCATGTAAAAAAAATAATTAAAAAAAAAAAAATCTGTTACAGCTCAGTTCCAAGCAGAATTACTTCCCTTTAATTTTCTCTCTTGCCAAATTGAAGAGTTTCTTATTTGCCCAGTTTTCAACTGCAGTGCTAAGTTACAAGAGGCAAAATTAGGTTGTTTATGGTAGTGCCAGAAAAAGACATGGAACCCTGTCAAAGGGCAGGACTGGAATTCATTCCCTCATCCAGATGTGCTGTGATGGGGAGATGGTGTATGGGCACCCCTGTGCTCCCTATCCCACTGCCCTGCCCTTTCCCATCAAGAAATATACCTGGACATGTAGCCTGATTTTATATATTAACTTCAAGCCACTTTGTCTCCTGTCCTCTAAGACTGTGACTAATTCCCTCCCTTCACTTCTACCTTGAGAAGTATTTATAGACTGTGATCCTGTTCTCTACTGTGCAATATAAATTTATCTGTTATTCCCTCCTCCAAACTGGCCCCAGGTCCTGCCCTCCAGTGCTTGTGCCATCAGCATCTTCTGTAGCTTCTCTGCACCTTCCTGTTCTTGTCCTCCCAAACAGAGAAAGCCAACCACAGAAATGCCCAGCTCCTGAGTTTTCTGTGCTAAAGGACAAGGTACAAATAATTAATGGGGTCTCTTCTCCCTGCCCTGTCCATCCCTGCCAGGGACTTTCTGTTTTACGTTGCAGGGTTAGTGCATGAGCTCTTATTTTTGTTATTTCTGTTCATGGGCTGGTTCTGACCTCCTTGATGTCCTGCTGAGTGTTGAGTTGTGCTCAGGCAGCAGCACTGCACACACACTCTCACTGCTGAGGGAATACACTGCATCCCTGAGCACAGAGTCATCCTCTGATGCATTTACACCACCCTGGCTGAGGTTTCTAATGCAATGAATGATTATCAGTACCTGATACTGCATGTAAAGACCTCACTCCAGGACATCTTAGTGTCTTAATTCCCCTGTTACCACTTTATCCATCTGACTGATATCCTGTTATGAGTCCATTACCAGAGGGAACCAAATGTCAAAATTATGAGAGAAAATGAAGTTTCCCACACTCAGTATTTTTCCTGTGCTGCCTAAAGCCAGTATTATAGCCAAGAAGGCTTTTAGATTTAATTTTTAAACACTATTTTTTTTAAAGCACAAGCCAGAGGCTGGACATGACTGAGCAAAATATGAGCTGGCAGCACAAAAAGTCATCTGTGTCCTGGGCTGCAACAAAACCAGTGTGGGCACTGGGGTGAGGGAGGGGATTCTGCCCCTCTGCTCTGCCCTGCTGAGACCCCACCTGGGAAGCTGCATCCAGCTGTGGAATCCTCAGCACAGGAGGACATTGAAGTGCTGGAGTGAGTCCAGAGGAGGCCACCAGGATGCTCCAAGGGCTGCTCTGGAGACAGGCTGAGAGAGATGTGGATGTTCAGTCTGGGAAAGAGAAGGTTCTGGGGTGACCTCACTGAAGCTCTTCAGTACCTGAAAGGGCTACAGGAGATCTGGAGAGGGGCTGTTTACAAGGGCATGGACTGAGAACACCTGGGGGAAATGGCTTCTGTCTGCCAGAGGGTGAGATTAGGTTGGAGATTGGGAAGAAATTCTTCCCTGTGAGGGTGCTGAGGCCCTGGTACAGGTTACCCAGAGAAGCTGTGGCTGCCCCATCCCTGGCAGTGTTCCAGGCCAGGCTGGAGGGGTTTGGAGCACCCTGGGGCAGTGGAAGCTGTCCCTGCCCATGGCAGAGGGGTGGAACTGGATGATCTGTGAGGTCTCTTCCAACCCACTCTATGATTTTAATGCTTAAGCTAATCTACAGTGATGCTTTTCCAAATGCCCTCTGGCTCACTGGCAGTGGTAGACTCTAAAAATGGGCTTTTCCCAGAGGAAGGACTGCCTCACTTCCCCTGAAGTTTTCTGTATCTCCTCTTTGAAAACAGTGCAAAAAAAGTGCTTGCCATATTTTATATTCTCTTTGGACATTTTTATCATTGTGGTGCAAACCTGTGGGTGAATCAGCAATATCTGCAGAGATGTCCTGCCCAGAACTTGTTCTAGAAGCTGCTCTCTGCTCAGCTGAAGTGCTGTTCCTGGTGTATCTGCTGGGATGGAGAGGTCCTTGTTGCTCATCACAGATGCAATTCTGGCTGTTGTGTAGCTGTTTTCCAAAAGCAGCTCATGCTAAAGCCTGAAGCAGGAGAACTGCCCTGGAGGTCAGGTATTTACCCTGTCACTTCAAGCAGGAGCAGCTCCACTGATTGCATCTGAGAGTTCCTTCTGTAACTGCTCCCAAAAACTTTCAGTTGTTCAGGGTCTGAAACCTTCCTGGGCTGCACAGGAAACTATTCCAGTGCCTTCTGCCTCCTCTAGGCCAGAGTGACATCAGGTTGGGAGTCTTGGGTGTCCCACTGGGGGAATATTAGTAGCACTACTTATTAATGGCTAGTTTTTTGGGTTGGTTTGTTTTCTTTTACTTAGAGTTAGAATTGAAGTACAGGAGATGGATTTTGGTTTAGACTCAGTTGCTTATTAATTCTTATCTATAGTACAGAGAGTTCTTTAGCACTTTTAGCTAATAAGCCAAAAGTGAGAAAATGTCAGTAGTTCTTGTTAGTTACAAGGTTTCTTAAAGCCTATCTAATTAAAAATTAACATCTGTATTTTTATACTTTTGACCCAATGACTAAACACCTGTGACCTTCACTGTAGGATTTTCTATTTCACCAAAAACTACTACTTAAAACTAAGAAGAAGAAAGAACAAGAAGGAAGAAGAGATAACACCTAAGAACCTCCATTTTGTCCCATACCTATTACTATATTTTAAAACCTCAAATTCCAGACTCTACACCATGTGAAATCACACACTTCTATTTAACCTACACACCAGTGACTCCAACTCCATCACACAAATTTGGAAACCTTATCTAAGGCCTCAAGTCAAAAGCAGTGCTCTTTTGAGGGACAGAAAGCACAGAAAGTTCAAAACTTCCAGGTTTCAGGGTTCCAACAGGGGAAGAGACATTCTTTGGAGGAAAGCAGACACACTGTGACTGAAAATGTAAGTTTTCATTGCAGCTTTTCCTAGAAATCCTGCAGCAGGTGTGGATGAGGCAGCAGCAATGAGAGGCAGAGCAATAGGAGAGCTCTCTGCTCCTGCTCTTCCCTGCAGCTTCCACAGGCAGCTGTTGGGGCTCTGGTGGAGCTGCAGGAGGTATCAGGAGCTGTGTAATTATCCCCAGCCCTTCCCTGGTGGAGCCAAAGCCCAGCTGTGCTCCTGGCAGGGAGGCTGGTCCTGGAGCTGCTGCCCCCCTCCTGCTTTAATAACACCCCACAAGCCCCAGGAAATGGTTGGTTTGCATCAAGCTTGCTCTGCCACGAGCTGAAAAGCTTTCAGGAGTGCAGGCTGTGCTGTTGTTAACTCTGCAGAAGGCTGATTCAGGCACCAAGCTCAGCTGTGGGGTGCTGGGTCCCCCTGCAAGGAAGGAGCAGGAGCATCTCCTGGGCTCTCACAGTCAAACTAACCTTGTGCTCCTTGAAATTTTAGTTATGCCTCCACTCAGAGCACAGAGTTCAAACTCTCTGGCTGCTCTCCTGGGTGGGTGGATAGTTTTGGTGTCATGCATTCAGAAAAAAAGAGGGAAGGACTTGTATTGGTTCTTCTGTGAAGGTGGGATAGGTCTAAAAAACATCCTCCAAGGGAGTGAGATGTCTGGGGAGGATTTTCCTGTCTCTGTTTGGAGTGAACTCATCTGTCACAGAAGAGACACAGTGGCAGGTAAAGAAAGGAGAGACCTTGAAGGCAAGGGCATTTCTAGCATTAGTTATAGCACACATGGCCCAATCCTCCTCAAGCAGAAGCTGGAGCCAGCAGCTTGATGCTGATTTATGACTGCAGTGGCTCTGCCCCAAATTCTGCACTACTTTGAGAGGTTTAACTTTTAATGTAGTTTTGAAAACTTTTTGATTGACTTTCAGATGCATCCTTAGCTGCACCACCTTCTAGAAACAGAGAAATCACTCTAATGTGCAAGGAAACCCCATTAGGGCTTGGATCTGAGTCTGCTGCCTCACCTGCCCCTGCAGAACCTCCCCATTTCTCTTTTTTTCTTTAAATGATTTCTGATATTGTATATCCTGTATCCTGCTTGATGCTTTACAGAGTCCTTTGTCCTAATGTTTCTGTTGCTGCCTGTAAAGGTAGACATCAGCACACCTGGTCCTCTGGCTTTTTTGGAGCAGGTCATGTTGAGGTGGGAAAATCTTGGATGGAAAGAGAGCTTGATGATGATTTTTGATATTTTTGATATTTTTCTGTGTCTGGCTGTGTCAGCCTGGCACTGCCATGTCCTCTCTGACCTAGATTTCCCTGCTGTCCCCTGGGCATTAGACTTGATCCTGATTTATGGCCAGTAATGCTTTGTCTTCAGACTCTATTTGTTGGCTCCCAGGGCCTGGTGCTTCCTTCCCTGGTGACAGTTTTATGCAGGTGTAACTCTCATACCTTTGGTGGAGTCACTTCTGATTTACCCCAGCCTGCAGTGCCTGACAGCTGGTTTTCTCCCTGAATTACTGTGCCTGACACATCACTGTAGGTGTTAGGCATTGTCACAAAATTAATTTTCCTCTCGAGAGCCCTCAGTGATTTCAGCTGAAGCTCTTTGCAATTGTCACTCTGTCTCCCTGGAAGATTCATGCAGCTGGAGTGGCTTCAGCCCTGGGGGGTGGGGAGCCAAGTCCAAGTGCAAGACAACCCTTTTTGCCTTTTCTCTCATTTTTTTTTCATGTCTTCCCCTGAGATTTCCAGGATTTGTTGTGGTCATGTATGAGTGGCATACAGAGAACTCAGCAATCCCTCCAGATGTGTGTTAAATTCTTACAGAAAACCGTATATTTCAGCAAAGCTCTTCTCCAGCACTGGGTTTTCCCTCCCTGTGGAAGAGCCTAAAGCTGCAGGGCAGTGATTTCTGTCCCAGGTTTATCTCAGCATCAAAAGCAGCTGGCATTGGGATCTCTCCCTTTTCCAGGCTGAGTGGGAATCTAGTTCTGTGAGTGGGGATTGACTTGGAGCAATCATGAAAAGCTGAATTTACAAGGAACTGGGACCCAGCAAAGATGGGCTGAAGGTGCCTGGGATAGGGCATTGCAGGGATGGAATCTGGCAAGGAGAGAAGGTGGTTCTGCAAGGGAGATTGGAGGACAACCTGGTCTGCTCTAGGGGTAAGAGCAGTGAGCAGCTGAATTTCCTGAATCATGCTGGAAATGGGATTTTGTTCTTTTAAAACTTAAAAGACAAATGAGACTTATCCAAACACATCCAGATTTTGTGAGATGCTTGGTAGTCTATTGCTCTAAAGGGAGTTGGGTCTCATTTCAGGTAATGGAAAAACATGATTTAGGTGCTAATTCACTTAGTGCTTGGAGTATTTTTGTCATGGAGCTCAGTGAAATTTTATCATTCCAGGGAAAATGTGACTACAGCGAAATAAGAAAGAATTAATCTCATAAGTGGGCTTTAATTATCCTCAGGAAATTGCATTTGAAGGTGTTTTAGGTAGTATCATGGTGTCATTGAAACCTACCAATCAGTCATGTTACTATCACCAGAGTGAAAAACCTCTTTACAAGGACCAGATTTTTGTTAACTTACTAAATTTTTTTTTTTTTTAAATAATGCTGCACATCTAGCAGCATTTGCAGAAGAAACCATTCTTGTGTTTTTTTCAGACCTCCTTTTAAAATGCTCTGTATTTTTCATGCTGTCCAGAGTACTGTGGAGGGCTGTCACAGACCTTATGTGAGGGTTTCACTGCCAGGTCAAATTGGAGCTCTCTGAGACCATTTATTGAAGCAGAAAGCCCCGAGGGCACAGGGGGGTGGGAAGTGCTGAATCATTTAGGATGGGTTCACTTTGCACACTGATGGTTGGCTTTGGGCACCTGCTCAGCATCCCCTGCCAGATGCTGTGAGCCCTGGAGTCCCCTGGGAGCTGAGGGTGTTCAACATCACCAAACCAAGCCCTGCTCCCCTGGGTGACTTGGCTTGGTCTGGGGTGCACCGTGGCACCCACAGTGGCTGCTCAGCAGCAGCAGAAAGTGGAACCTGGTGTCACTGTAAGGGAAACAATAGCTGCTGTGGTGCAGCATCTGTGGCCAAAAAAATGATGCTGTTAATATCCTGCTGGGATGGAGTGGACCTCCTTAATCTTATTAAAAGCTCAGCAGTGTTTCCTACACATCCCTCTCACAGATGAGGCTGTAGCACTCCACAGTAGAGCCAGGACCCCATCCATGCCTGCCCAGATGTTGGAAGAAAACAGAAGCTGGCTGGGGCAACAGGAAAAGCCCCAAAGCAGGGCCTTGGGAGAGCCAGAATGTGGTGGTGACCTGCCACCAGCTGCTGAGGGGTTTCTCAACCAGGCAAACTGGTGCTCCCAAAAGTGTCAGGGCCCCTAATGGTTGGATCCTGAAAGGGATTTGTGCCCTGCTCTATTCTCTGTGCTTACAAGAAGATGGGGAGTTGATAAACGTTGCTGATCCTCAGCAGCCCAGGTTTTGGGGGCTGGGATCTCAGCTGACCCCCATTCCCCCATATATTTCTCATGTGGAGGGCTGAGATTGGGTATCCCTGGATCTGGAAGCTGCAATGCCTGTTCACAATAGACAGCTAAAGCTGTGGAAACGTGATGCAGCTCCAGCTGGGAGGCTGTAGTAGCTCATATCCTCAGCAAAATGACCTGGAGGAGGGGTTTTACATGCACCAAAGGTTATCATTTACTTGTTTGAATTTAGGACTCGCTTCCATCTCAGGGGAGGATGAATCAGAAGCCACTCCAAAGAAATCAATTGTGTAATCAGAGTGTCAATAGGATTAAGTCTGTTTTTCCCACATTGTCCTCCTGCCCTCCTACCTGTGCAGGAGGCAGCACCTGCCATGGCAGTGTTTCCTCTGGTTGCTGTGGGGTCTGGGGGGAAGGATGAATAACTTGCACAGCTGAGACACTGACTCACTCCTGTCCCCAGGAGCTGAGGGACAGGCTGTCAGCTGCTGGGGACAGCAGGGAGCAGCCTGCCTGCTGCTCTGTTTCTCCAGCACGTTCAGGATCATGCAGAGAACCATGGGGAGGAATAATAGAATGGGATCATGAGCCCTCCAGATACATCCTTTCCTGTAGCTTTCCTGTAGCATCTACTGTGCAAATGAGTTCCCAAAAGATTCTTGGAGTGTGGCTATTCATGCCTGCCAATGCCATTTGTGGGGATGTATCTTTGTTGCAGACAGGATTTTGAGGGTTCTGGAGGAAAGGAAGTTGCCAACCTGTAAAGTGGGTTTGGGAATCCCGAGCTAAAACAAAGAGCACCATCTCCTGGCAGCTGGGGATGGCTGGCACTGCTTCCAGGGATGACACCTCACTGCAGCTCTGCTGCAGAGCTTGCTGCTCTCTCTGTCCAGCCCAGAGCACCTGGGTGTGGGCTGGCTCAGGGCTGACATGGCCACTGAAAAGGGCTAATCCAGGGGACACTGGGAGCTGATCCAGTGGTGTTACCCACAGCACACTGATGCCTCTGCTTGGCGTGAGAGCTCTCAGCCATTTGGGTTTCAAGCTGTTGACACACAGTTGCTAAAGTACTTTTGAGTTTTGCTTGGATATTGAAGTGTCTGGGGTTAGAAAATTCACACAGAAGGGTCTGGCAGAACTGAGAGCATGACTCCCAAGTGGTACACTCAAATATCCCTGAGGGTGAGATTATTTTGAAGCAGTGTATGATTTAGGTTAGGGGTAAGAGATGCTTCTGCCACTTGTGCAAGCTGCCCTTGCCACTGACAGGAAGGTTCTAGTCAAGGACATTCAGAAATCTGGAGCTTTCCTGAGGTTTGGGTTGAATATGAAATCAAGCAGAGAGGGAAAAACAGCTTGGTCTGGATCCAAGGAAATGGTGTGCTTTGAATTTGGAGGCACACTTGGGACTGCTGGTCTGTCTGGGTATGGTAAAGAGGAGTGGAAAAGTGATGTAAGACTGAAGACCTGCATAAAGATGTGCATGGATACGATGAGAATGCAGTAAGACATTATGGGTTTTGAAAAAGAAAGTAACTGGGTTGAGGAACTAAAAGGACACAATGAAGCATCATGTATCAGGGTCCAAAAACAGGAAAAAAGTCCTTCCCTTTTCCCCCCTCCTTTCTAAAGCATAAGTGAGGAATAAAAAGAAGCCAAGGTTAAGTAAAAGCTTTTTACTAGTGGCTGATGACAAAGTTGTAAATTTGGTCCAGAAAAAAAGAGGCAGGACTGTTTAATAACAACTTTTGTCGTGCATTTGGAAGAAAGTAGGAAGATACATTTTCCTAATGGTCATGGCTGAGTGATAAAAATGAAATTATATCTCTAGTTGATAGGTCAGGAATTGTTGAAGGGTGGACCTGGGTTCACATGAGAGAGAGCTGGGAAGACCCTGCTTCTGGGACCTTTCATCCCTGCAGCACTGGGGCAGCCAGTAATGCCTCCTGAAGCTCAATACCCAAAGCAAAAAGTCAGAGCCAATGATTTAAAAGACTTACAGGAATTTGCTGGAAGCTGCTTGCTCCTGCTATTCTGCTTTTGTCTGAAAAGGTCGCTGGAACCTTGATTCCTCCCATTGCAACCAAAAAGATTTTGTCTTTTCTGCACAGCTCCAGGCTGTAAAAACTGCATCAGCTAATGAAAGATTACTTCTCCCCTCTCTTCTTCTGAAAAATTATTAATTTTGAGCAAATCAGTGACACTCAATAAATACAGAACCTTGCTTTGAGGGGTTGCCAGCTGTTTTGAGGAACTGAAATTTCATGTCACAGAAACATGGAATGGTTTGAGTGGAAAGGGACCTTAAAGATCATCTTGTTCCAACCCTCTTGCTGTGGCCAGGGACACTTCCCACCAGACCAGGTCCCTCAAATGTCAGTCTCTCTGTGCCAGTGAAGATCACCAGAGGTGCATGTGGAGCTTGAGAGGTTAATATGAAATAAAGCTGTTTTATTGAGAGTTGAGCACAATATTCTGAAGTGATTAATTTTAATAAGGCCAAGAATACTCTGGCTGAGGAAAAAAAAAGAATCAGTTTTATTTAAATCAGCTCTTTTTCTTGACTGTGATCCTCAGCTAACTTTTTGTTCCCTGTTCCAGTGTGCTGCAGCAGTGCAGCTTGCCTTGATCCAAATCAGTCTTCAGCTGCCTTTCTTAAATTAAGAGCTACTCTGCACAGAACTGATGATTTCTAAATTATTTCCTGTGTCAATTGCTAAATAGCTCTAAATCCTGTTCCATAGCAGAGGATTTCTGGAGCATTCACTTATTCTGAGCAAACAAAACAGTCATTTTCCAATATATTTTTTTTTTCCTTTGCAGTTGATGAAAACACATGTAACTTGCTGAGCATCTCAGCTGGGCTGGAGTGATTGAATCACATCCATTGCTTCTTAGCTGGTTGCAGGAAGTGAAATTATTTCCCCAGGGCTCATGTTACGAGAAAGCACAACTGCTGCTCTCAGGAGCTGAATAGCTTTCCTTCACCTGAATTGGCAGGCAAGTTTTTGGGCAGTTTTGAGTAAAATCCAGATTAAAAAACCCCAACCTTTGTAACAAGGGTAAATTCAGACCTGATACTCTCATCTGTTACCAGTGCTATTCAAGGCTTCTCCTTCCCACGGATATTGAACCAAATAAACCTAAAGTCAGAGAGGGCATTGCTTAATCACCAGGCTGAGTACACTATTCTTCAGCAAAAATCTGCTCAGCTATTATCAGTTTCCATGTCTTTAAAAGCCAGTCTAATAGCTGAGAGATTCACGCTTCCCAAATGAGAGGCAGTTTTAGCAATGGCTTTAAATCAATCCCAGTGGAAATAGGGAGTTACATTAAATCCTATTAATTAGGCAATTTCAGCTGTCTTTAGTGCTTTTGACTCTGCTGTGCCTTGAGAGTTGGGATCCCCATATGTCCTGCTAATGTGAACCCTCCCTTTGCTCACATACCCTGTAACTCTTTCTCCTCCTCAACCCCAGTAGGAAATGCATTTTCTGGTTTCATTTTTATTTGCAAAACTACTGCAGGAAAAAAAAAAAAAAGGTTTATGATTGACAGTGATTCCATTCTAAACCAGCTCCTGTGTTAACATCTGCTACAGTACTGGGTTTGTGCTATTTGAAAATGTGATGTTTGTGTCAATGACTATTTCAGGGTTATTTTTCTTTCTGAGGAATAACCTAAAGAATAGGCTGGTATTTCCTCAGCCTCTCTTTATCACCCTGGCTCTCCTGTGAGCTGCTCTGGCTATAACTCCTGCTGTGAAGCACCTGACATAAATGCATCAGAAACCCTTTTGCTGCTCTATTGATCAGCATTGCTAAGAGCTTGCAAGTGCATCTGGCTCCCATGTAGTGTGGACAAAGCACAAATGAAAGCTGTGAGCAGCATCTGTGAATATTGCTCTGGCAGTGGCTTCAATCTCCTTTGACTCTGTTTGTGCTCCCTTTCTCCTTGCAATACTGGGATGTTTGTAGGGTTGGATTTTTGCCCTCTGATGGTGCTGTGACAGTGTGCTCCTCGTGAGCAGAAAGAATCCCACAGCCATCTTGAGCTGGTCCATGGCCACTCAGTCAGTGGGACTTTTCTAGAGAATTCAGTGGGCTTTGGATCAGCTCCAGGAGGCACTGAGGAAGCATTTAATGAAAGAGCAGCCCTGAAACCCCGTGATTTAGACAGCCACTCACCCAGCACAAATAGTAAATTACAAATAGCAGATACTGGCAGCAACAGGCATGAATAGTCTGTAGTCAGCAACTCACAGTCTGGAATATGTTGGCGTAAACAATGCATCAGATAATTCCAGCTAAGCAACACATTTGTGAAAATCCAAGCCTGTTCATGGATATTTTTCAAAAAGGCAAGTTCAGCAAGAAGAGCACTTGCAAGGAACAGAACCTTTCCCTTTTTGCTTACTGCTCATTTAGAAATGTGTTGTGGGTGTGAGCTGTCCTTGCAAGGCACTGGATGACCTCAGGTCGAACCTGGGTGTTGGGCAGCTCAGTTTATTCCTTATTCTGCTTTGGTTCCACTGTGGCTTTCCACCTAGGCTTCATTCTCACGTAGCTTTGCTGTTGGGGCTGGGTTATTTGGAGCAGTGAGGATGGGAGCTGCCTGCAGCAAGTTACAAAAGCATCTTGCAGCCCTCACTGAGCTGGCAGGAAAATAGAAGGTGAAATTTGGAGTAGGTAAATGTAAAAGTGCATAGACAGGGGGAAATAAGCCTTAAATTCACATCTCTGCAGTGACCCTCACTACCCTGAGGCAAGAGCTTGTCTTGATGATAAATGTGTCTATGAAAAGTTCTATGCAGTGCTACACAGCAGTGAGAACACCCAGCTGAAGGCTGGGAATGACTGGGAATGGATGATTTTCCACCTGCTGGCTGCAGCACCCCTTGCTCTGTGCTCTCCTGTGGCAAAGGCTGCTACAAATCCCTGGTGAGGGGATGGAGCTGCTGCCAGCATCGTGTGCAGGAGCAAATCAGCAGGGAGGATTGGTGGGGAGCAGCAGCACCCAAAGCCAGGCAGGATGGGGACACAGGAGCAGGTGGCACAGGTAGGCTGAAAAGCAAGGAGTGGCACTTCTGGGTTGCTTTTCCACTATGCTACCAGGTTTTCCCTTGTAATAGGAGGGGCATTGTTGTTCCCAGCCTAGAGGTGACCCAGGGAAAAGGAATTGCTTGTGAGACATCACAACACTGAGCAGTGCAGAAATGTGATGAGGGAAATGATTGCTCTGCCTTTGTGCAGGGCTTGGGGGGAGTGAGTGTCACATCCAGTGAGGCTGTGCAGTAAAATAAAGCCTTCAGCTACAACTCTGAAGTATTACAGGGTGGAAAATACTGCTCCAGGGCTTGCTAAATGAGCTGCACATCCCTGATGCATAAAGGGTTGTGGAGAAAAGCAGTTGTGGTGGTGTTTAGAGATGGTATCATTCTCTGTGTGTGCAAGGAGGAGGGAAATACTCAGATGCAAGCAGCAAAATGCAAGAGCTTTCACATGGACATTTTCCAGCTTCTGGCTTTGCAGCTGCACCAATGTCCCTTAAGTATTATGATGAAGTCTGCACTGTGTGTGGTAGCCCAGGCATGTGTGGAGCAGGTCAGGAGCCTCCTATCCCCTGCAGGTGGTGAGCAGAGGTTGGAGAAAGCCAGCCAGCCCCTGAGATGCTTCAGCACAGGAGGGGTTAACAGGCTGCTCCCTCCCATAGGCACCAGCTCCTACAGACATTGGCTTTGCTCCTCCTCATCCCATCCCCTCAGCTCCCACAGAAATCCGTCTCTCCCACCTCTCACTGCTCCCATGGTCGAGCTGTGCTGTGTATGAATGCTGCAGAGGGACAGTGGCTGCTGTTTCTGATTTAATTAGCATCATCCCCAGGAGCTGAGGGATGGCAGAGGGAATTAGAGGCAGTGCATGAAGATGATGATGGGTTTAACCACCTTCATGCCAGCATGATTTCTAGATGATGCACACAGGCTACAGCTTTCTGAACATGTGGAAATCACTGAATGAGGATGTTGATGCCCTGGTGTTTCACAAATTTAGGGTGTCTACTCTTAAGAAGAAATGTAATCTAAGTTTGCTTGCCAACTTTCCCTCTCAATTTCTGTCCAGCAGAATTTTTCTCATAATCAAAAGTTTCCTTAGGATGGAATTCCTCCAGTTCTATGTATTTAAAAAGATATATTGATTTAGCATTGGACATTAGATTTCTTTTAAGGATTTGGGATGCTGAGCCCCTGGGTTGGATTGTGAGTGATGTGAGGTTGCAATCACAGGAAGGTTTTATTTACAGGCTAGGCAAACATTGGCCAGGAATGCTTAGTTACTATCAGGATCCTTACAGCTATTTTAAGATGGAACAGCAGCTGGAAGCCTTGTGTGACAGATGTGCCACTACATTGCCCAAAGGTATAGAAAGAGACAGCCCCCAAGAGCTTGCAAACAAAGTCAAGTCTGGTTCACAAACCAAAGCTAAAATCAGCAGGGGGGGGTGAGTGTGGCTTTGCAGAAAGCTTGATGCAGAAAGTTTAATGCAGAAAGCAAGCAGGCATTTGTGTCTTACTGTGCCTCGTTTTTGTGTGTTTGCTTCAGGTGTCACAGGCTCCTCACATCTCTTTGATTACGGCTCCACTGCCAATGGAGGCGACAACTCCTTCTACACCTCCCTGATCTCTGATGTCCACTACACCACCCCACGGGACTCCACCTATTTCACAGGCATCTATCAGCAGGAAAACACCCCCATTCCCTGCTCAGGCAGCACAGAGGGGTTTAATGCTCTGGGGCATCCTGTTCAAGACGTTACTGGGTTTGAGTCCCGTGGCTTGTTTAGCTCAGACTCGGGAATAGAGATGACTCCTGCAGAGTCTACTGAAGTTGACAAAACCTTAGCAGATCCCATGAAAGTAGAAGCTTACAAATACATGGACATGAGTAGATCAGAAGAAATAAAGTACCAAGAAAAATATGACTCTGACTCAGAAGATGAGAGCCCAGTCCTTAGTGATAAGTACCGGGGAACACCCGCCGGGTCCAGCCACGCCGCCGAACCTCCGCGGACGCCTTCGGAGAGCACAAAGGCAGCCAAGGAACAAGACCTGCTGGAAGACAGAAAGCCTGGGGCCCAGCACAGTCCCTCTGTGGCTACTGCCCCTGTCAAGATCACACTCACTGAGACAGACAGCACCAAGGAAGCTGCCAGCAGAGAGCCGAGCCCAACTCAGCCGGACACCAGCCTGAAGCCGAGCAACGAGGTGGTGCCAATGGTGACAGTGTCAGAACCAGAGGATGACAGCCCAGGATCTGTCACACCACCCTCCTCTGGCACAGGTAATGCTGCTGCGGGTGCAGGGCACTGAGGGTTTTGCTATTCAATGAGTGGTTGCAATTGTACCCTGCACGTTGGAGAATTACTGTGGATTTTTGGGGTGGGAGAGGACATTGATGAGTCTCTGCTGGAGGTGATTGTGCTCTGCTCTGGCACCAGTTTGTGTGGCCAAAGTGAAAGTAGAGGCAAACTGTGCTCCCCATCATGACACACTGCTCAGGATGGGCTGTATGGAAAGGGATCCAGGCTTGCTGAGCCCAGTCCTCAGGGATCTTTCCTCAAGGGGAAATGAGGTGTGTGAGATCAGGGCAATGCAGCTGACTGGGTTCATATTATTAAAATTTTAATGGCTGGCTTAACATCTCTTTGCCCCTGCAGAAATTAAGGTTAAATTGTTAAAAATCAGTGCTGTTGTCATGTCCAAATGCTGCTTTTGTAAAGTGCTGAGGAGGAAAATGCTCTCACCTCATTCACAAAGGAGACTGGAGGGACAAAGGACCAGTCCCTTTAAAAGACTCCTGATTGCTATTGGGGAGTCACCAAAACCCAACGTTTATACATTTTTCCTACTGTCTGATTACTGCAGTAGTGCATAAGATCTATTCCTCCTTTTTCCTGTTCTACACTGCTAAAACATAAAAGTAGCACAGTCCTTTAAAAAGGACTAAAGTTCTGTGACAGAAAACAGAATTTCTAGACTGAAAATTAAATTTCAAAGTCCTGGATCAAAACCGTTTAACAATGAGCATTTGACAAAGAACATCCCCAAGCTGAAACTTCCTGTGCTTCAATTTCATTTAGAAGCATTAAAAACAATCAACTAGAATTTCCTTAAAATGGCAGTTTGGCACCCACAATAAAATCTCCCCTTGGAGAAATATTTAGTCCCTACAGAAAAGTGAGGGAGCATTTGTGCATTTCCACATAGGAAAAGGAGATAGAGTCCACCACAGCTGTGAATTTATTCTGCCTGCATCAGCCAGAAACTTTAATGAATTGGCTTTAGAGCCACATTCTTCTTCTTTTATTTGACTGAGTGAAATCACACACTGCTCCTGAGAAGTGCCTCTGTTCATCGATTTACACTTTTTGCTACAAGGTAATTAAGGACTTCAGGCACTGTTACTTATTCAGTCCTGGTGACTGTTCAAGGCTGCCTTGGGGATGCTTGGTGTCTGTATCCCACCAAAACTGCTTAATCCATTGTGTTAAGGAGAGAAGGCAGCATCTTCTTCTAGAGGCTGGCTCCCAAGGTGTGTTTCCTTTGGATTTCCCCCCCTTTCCTGCAGCTGGGAGTGTTGCATGCCCAGACCCTTCATTCATAAGTGATGAAGAAATTTGAAACCTGCCCTTGCTATTCCCAAGCAGTGACCCAGCAAAGTCATGGCTCCTAGGTACCCCTCAACCATCCTTGCAAAGCTGCCAGCCACCCCCTGCTTGGATCAAAACTTTTGAAAACATTTTGCTTTTAATCTCTGGCCCTCATCTTTCTGGGGAAGGAAGATGTGGTCTGTCTCTGTGCTGTGCTGGCACTGAAAGGCCGTGGGTATTTATCCACTTCCCATGCCAGCGGTAAATGTGACACCCTGCTGCTGGCCACAAAGGACTGCTTTATTCCCAAGGTGAATGCCAGGACTGGGAGTTACACACTGCCAGCACAGGGAGGAGTGGGGTGAAGCCCAGGGAGGGCTGGAAGTCACATGCCTGTTTGGATTCTTGCCGAATCCAGTCGTGGCTCAGGGAGAAAACGCTCACATGTGGTGATGCAGAAGAGCAGCAGCAGCTTCCTGCAGCCAGGGAAGGATGCACTAGCTCCCAATGCACCAGAAAATTCCCAGCATCCAGACTGGAGTGTGTTGTAACAGTGCTAGCACCTCAATCCTGTCTGCAGTCACAATTTGGGTGCTGAAAGACTTTCTTGTGTCATCTGCAACCACGGGGCTGGAAACCTTCCTGCACTCCACTGTGGTACCAGCCCTGTGGGTACCTGAGGCACTGTCCTCTCATGGACCTCTTCACCTGCATGCACTGGAGAAAACTTGGGGATTTATTTCCCTGGTGGCTTTCTTGACTCCTCACAACCTGCAATGCCACTTAGTGACCCCATCACATTAATAATGACTTTAAATTAGGGGCTGAACACTCAGGATCCCAGAGGACAAATGTGCACATGCGCTTGATGGCTTTTTCAATGTGACTGGGGAGTTGCAGTCAGAAAATGCAGACTAGGTTGTAAATATTTTTGTTTTGGTTTTGTTTCAAGTTTTAGGTGATGAGATAGTAATTATTTTTGTTAATACAGCTCATAATGATATTAAGAATTACAGTAGAAAAAAAATTGGTTTCATTCTGAGCTAAAAGCAAACAGAGAGAATTCACCACCCATACCCTGAGAAAAAACCAAAACCCCAAATTAATTAAAAAAACAACTAGTCAACCAACCAATCAAAACAAAACAAAAACAAAAAAAAAAAAAAAAAAAACAAACAAACAAACAAAAAAAAAAAAAACCAAAAAAAAAAAAAAAAAAAAAAGAAAAATTTCTGAACTTAAATTTTTCACATCTGAAAATTAAAGTTTGGCACAACTGCAGGTAACTACCCATGGGTTGTTAGGATCAACAGAACCCACCAGCCCCAGGTGTGTATTTGTCCCCCAGAATAGGTGAGTATCTGTAGGTGGCAGTCTGATGTTGTCATGTGTGTCCTGAGCCTATGTTCCTCCTGACTGATGATTTTCCTGGTGAAAACCACGTTGTTGAGCCGCTGGTCAAGCAGTGACTGGCATTGACTTCTCCCACAGCTTTTTCTTTAGTAAGTGATGGTTCTGTGCTAAGGAGTACCTGCATGGGAGATGCTGTTTGAGGTCAGGCTGTTATTACTGTTGTCATCCCAGACTGGGACACTTTGTGCCTGTGCTCCCAGCCCTGCTAGAGGGATATGTGCCTCTGTGAAATCTATTGTGTTTGCTCCGTAAATTGCTAGAAAATAAGATTATTTAATTTTTTTTTCCTTTCCTTTTCTCCTGCGTGGCAGAACCATCCGGCTCAGAGTCGCAGGGCAAAGGCAGCCTGTCGGAGGACGAACTCATCAGTGCCATCAAGGAAGCCAAGAGCTTTTCCTTCGAGCCCGCGGAGGCTCAGCGCTCGCCAGCCGCTCCGGCGGAGAAGCGGGAGCAGCGGAGCAAGCCCGGCCGCCCTCCCGCGGCCCCGCACGGCGACCACGAGGCCAGCAGCGCCGAGTCCGGCGACTCGGAGATCGAGCTGGTCTCGGAGGACCCGCTGGCCGCCGAGGAGGTGCTGCACTCCAACTACATGACCTTCAGCCACATCGGGGGGCCGCCTCCGTCGCCAGCCTCGCCCGCCATCCAGTACAGCATCCTGCGGGAGGAGCGGGAGGCAGAGCTGGACAGCGAGCTCATCATCGAGTCCTGCGACGCCTCGTCGGCCTCGGAGGAGAGCCCCAAGAGGGAGCAGGACTCCCCGCTGATGAAGCCCAAGGTCATGGACATCATCAAGGAGGAGAACAACTCGCGCACTGACGCCTCGGGCCACGAGGCCGGGAAAATGACAGAGAGCAGGATGAACAGGGAGAACCTGGCAGAGTCCTCGTCCTACCTGAAAAGCTCCTTTGTTGCACCAAAAACAGGGGCCGAGCCCCCGACCTCTGCTGTCAGCGCCGAGGAGCTGAAGGAAAGAGTAAAACTGAAGAAACCCATTGAAGAAACTGTTGTTAACCAAAGTAAAGTGTCTTCCAAGGACTTTGGCAAAAAAAGTCCTTTGGCTTCGTTCCTACTGCCGTTTTTAAATAAGCAGAAAGGTAAATGCAGATGTTATGTTGGTTTTTGCAGTGCTGCTGAGAGGAGGGGGAGGGAGGAGTTCCTTGCGGGGGAGATGTTCAAAGTGCAGAGCTGCTGGCACAGGATATCCTCAGGTGGGAGCTGGGCATGCCTGTGACAATCCATTCATTACCTGCCCATCCTCTTAGGGAAAAAAATAAATACCACTAACAATAATTTTTATGTTGCTGTCAGACTAGGAATGGTGAATAATATAGCAACACACACATTTCCTTCCAAGGCAGAAAAGAAGTGGTTTATTAAAAAGCAACTGCACTTTTATAGGTTAGATCGTGCAACATAGAATAGAAAAAGCTCATTGGTCCAAGAAAGGGAACACCTCTTGAAAACATGCTTTTACCAAAACATCATGTAGCTCATGCACTGCTCTGTGATCAACACCAGGTGCCAATCTCTGTCATTAATTCCACTGCTTCTGTTTTCTTTGAGCAGCTTGGTAAATTGCAAGCTGCATCTTTCCTTGAATCCTCACCAGTATCCACATTTTTGGCTTAAGCATAGATACAGGATGGTGCAGTAACCCCAGTACCATAAGGCTGATTTGTTCATCAGCCATCTGGAGAACAAAGAGGAAAAAATTACTATCTTAAATACTACTTGCCTTGTCCCAAGGAAGGGGTGCAATCAGTGATGTGGTCCTGCACCTCTCAGAAGTGCAAGGGCACAGATTTTTTCATTTAAAAAAAAAAAAAAAAAAAAAAAAAAGATTTGGAGAAGGAGAGGAGTTGGGTTTGGTGAGTCTGGGTGTTTCTGGAAGTGTTCAAGGCCGGGTTGGATGGAGCTTTGAGCAGTCAGGTCCAGTGGAAGGTATCCCTGTCTGTGAATGTGGTGTTGGAACTTTATAATATTTAGGGTCACTTCCAACCCAAACCATTCAGTGATACTGAAGCTGGTGCAGTTTAAACAAATCTCTCATGGTGGTTGACACCTTCCATTCTTAATAGTGAGGATAATTCCAGTGCAGGGAAGTGGGTGGCTCATCCCAGCTGTGCAGGACTTAGAGGACATGCAGTGTGCTCCTCTGAGATCCCTTCCTGAATCCAGCAGTGTGAGGAGGAAGGGCAGGACACTTCTAGGTAAGCTCAAGTTGTCTGCCCATGGGATCCCTTCAAGGCCAGTGCAGAACCAGCCAGGTCCAGGCTTGCTGTGCCAGGCACTGTGGTCTAACAGGACTCACCAAACCTTTAGAGACAGCTCCAGGTTTTAGTCTGAGCTGAACCCTGAGGACCAAAGGGCAGCATGTGGTCACTGCATGCTGACACTGCCATGGTTCCTACAGCCTGTAAGGGGCTTGGGTCACAAACCACTGAGAAAAAAAGGCACTTTATTCTTTGCAAGATGCAAGTTTAAGCAGCACTTTGTGTGCCCTGGCTTTGTAGGCTGGTGTGAGAGGGAGGGACACTGGGACTGCCCCTCGCCTGCCCTGCTGCCCCTCTGCCACCCCCTGGCTGGGGGACAGTGACTGCCCACATCTCTTGCCAGATGTGCTGTTTTTGGAGCTCAAAGAGCTGCTGCTTCCTTGCAAATAGCTGGATAGAGATTGGAGGAGAGCAAGAATGTCCCCCACCCTGCTTGAAGAGCATCTTTTCCCTCTGCCCACGTTTGTGCAGGCGTGTCCCACGTGATGGCCTGGAGATGTGGCACACTTAAAACCCATTTCCTGTGTGCTGTGAACCCAAGTGTGCAGGAAACAGCCTGAACTTGCATGATGTGCTGAGGGCTGCAAGATCTGCAGCACAAACAAAATATGTTAATACCCATTCTGAGTGGTAATGCACTAATGACATTAAGTCTGAATGAGAAACATGATTGCTGCTTGTAAGTGTGTTTTCCTGGCAGACTCTCAGAGCTCCCAATGTCATGCTGTGCATCTCATCTCCCTCACAAATAGTCTGAGCTCAAACCATTTCTTTCCCACTTACCAAATTCCCATTTTTTAGGACTAGACAAGCCTCGGCCCAAATCCTACAAGCTGTAGGTCTGATTAAATTAATTTTAATTTTGTAACTTTTAAACACTGCTCCTTCAGTCTAGCATTGAGTCTTTGCAATCCCAGTGTCTGTGTGCTGTTCTGGACAAAACACTGAAAATTTGTCTTGGATTTGGGAAAGTAGTTGAGGATTATCACATGGACAGCTAGTGTTCTGTCCCTCAATTTTGAGATTTCAGTATCTGTTACAATTTTTAGTACCCCTCAATCATGTTCAGATTTTTTTTTGCTTAAGTTTTGTGACTCTCTTTATTTCTGTCATTGCCTGAAGTGATGTTAACACACTTGTTCTCATGTGGTGGTCAGAGAAAATCCCTGTGTACATGAGCAGACTTTGTCCCTGTGTCCATGTTTCCTGTCTTTATTCCTCTAGGACAGTAGGGGCAGGAAGTTTTCCTCACAAGACAGCTAACTACTGCTTGGTGGTGCAAAGAGGACTGATTCAGTATGTGCTTTTTTGCTCTCAAGACAGCTTTTTTGCTGGTGCCTAAGGCAAGGAAAACAAAAACATAGAGCCTCTTGAGAGTATTGTTGGCAAAACTTGTGTATCTTTTTTTAAAGCTGATTTCTAGATATGGGGAGGTGGGTTCAAGACAAGAAAGTTTGGATGATGTAGGATTCAGTTTACAATGCCTTCCAGTCATGGGTGTGTTGCTATATCTGGGCAATATTTTAAAGTTGTTATATGTGGTGGCTCTCCTTCTCTCCTGGGAAAGGAGAGCTGGTCCCTCACTCCAAGAATCCACATGAAATCCACAAGAAATCCACATGAAAGCCAGCACTTTATCAGTTATCAGAGGTGAACTGAGGGATGTGTTAACTGGCTTGGTGCAACCAGAGCATCCCCATGGGTCCCCACATTGGCTAGCAGGGAAATGATGTGGCAGAGGATGTCCACTGGGACAGGGACTGCTTTCATGGCACCAACTTGAGGTCTTGGCAGAGTTTGACATGACAGCATCACATTTGTACCACTTTGTGCCAACTCAGAGGCACCTGGCAGGCACTTGGCACAGGCCACACTCAGCCAGAGTGAGGAGAGCAGGGGAGGAGTGGCAGTGACACAGCAGAGGGGCAGCAGAGTGATGTCACCCAAAGCAGGAACAGTCATCATTCACTAATCAGGAGAATTATCTCAGTCATACTAATCTGTCATTAAGAGAATACTAACAAGATGCAACTATGTACTTGTTAAATAGAGAAATCACAAAAACCTTGATTGTTTCCTATTACTTACTTTTACACAAGACCAAATGAAGCTGTTCAACACACCTGGCTGTATTTTTGAGACCCTCTGTAGATTTTTCTGTGGCCTTTGGCCAGCTCATAGCCATGTATACATTATTTAAAAACAATCACCCATCAGTTTCAATGTAAGCCTTAATTATTTCACAGCATTGCACTGTAATCCCACCAGGTGTTTTTTCACCCCTATCCATGGCATTAATGTATTTTGCTCATCAGAAGAGTTTGCTCTGAACTGGTGAGACAAAAATTGATTTTGAGTGCAGAAAAGGCATGGAAAGGCTGTGCAAAGGAAAAGCCCAGCATTCAGCCTGACACAACAAGAGTCTTGCTGGTTGTGTTGCTGCAGCCTGTGGGCTCTGGAGCTCTCTGTGTGTCTGCTGGGCATGCTGACACCACAGCCATCACTCTGAATAACAAGGTGGAGCACAGCAAGTGCATGTGTGCTCTGCACAGTGATCTCTGCTTAACATCTATTGCCATCCAGTGGCAATAACAAAAATGGGCAGTGACTCCCCACCTCCATTTTACTGGAGCTGCCAGGATTTCATGGAGGGGAGCTGCTCCCATGCTGTTGATCACCAAGCAGCTGCCTGGTGGGAATGATGGCTTTGCTTGGTGCACCCCAGGCTTGGCTTTGCCCAGAAATGTGCAGTTTCACCTGTGTTAGTGCTGCCAGCTCCTCCTGCAGAGCCAAGCAGCCCTCACATCACTCCTAGCATCTCCTCCCAGGGTGGGCACAGCCCTTACACAACAGGGCTTGGAACATATCTGAGTGTGGCACTGCAAGAAGGGAGGGTGACTATTGTGTTTTATTTTTTTTTTTTTTTTCCCATTTTTGCTGGAGTCAGGATTAAATGCGTGAGAGATGGTATTTTCTGTTTGGACTCAGATGTTTATTAATTCTTATTTTTACTGTATTTTTCTACAGTACTTCTAGCTAGCAAGCTAAGAATGGTGATGTATCTTTTTTGCCACAAGGTCTTTTAAGCTTAAACTGTTCAATTAAGAATGGACACTTAAATTATTTTTATTTTTAACCTAATAACTAAACACTCGTGACCTGCAATGCGGAATTTTTTATTGAATTACAAAAGTATCAGACTCATGAAGAAGAAGGTGAAGAAGAAAGAAGCTTCTGCCTTAAAACCTTTATCTTGCCTTCCATATACTGTTATATTTTAAATCCTTAAATTGTAAGTTTTCTACTATGTGATATTACACACTTTTATTCAAACTACACCCCAGTGATCTCAGTTCTATCACTCAATTTTGGAAGCCTTCTGCAAGGCCTCAAGTCAAAAGCAGTGTTTTCTTAGGGGTCAGAACCTGTCAGCAAAGAAAGTCTAAAACTCTCAGTTTCCAGCGTTCCAACAGGTGACAAGTCAGTTTCTTCTTCCTTTTTATCCTTTTTTTAAAAAATTGTTATATGCTGGACTTGCTCATGTCTTGGGCATACAGGGAATTTCAGAAAAGACCTGGAAACATGAATCCTTTGGCTTGGGGCATTTTGAAAAAAGCCCAAAAGAAGCCTGGATCAAGGCAGGCTGAGAAGGAGCTCTTTGCTGAGTCCTTTCCTGTCTTCTCTTGTGGTCTGGCTTACCTTGTGCTAGTGTCCCACAGCCTGAGGAGCTGGTACTGGCAGGAAATCTTCCTTATGCTGGAGGATCATATCTGTCCCCAGCCCCTCCTTCAGTCACACTATTAGAAGATTCCTTCTTCTTGATCCATTTAATGAAATGTGCAGCAGCTTGT
This sequence comes from Muscicapa striata striata, assembly GCA_030060385.1. Taxonomy (NCBI): domain Eukaryota; kingdom Metazoa; phylum Chordata; class Aves; order Passeriformes; family Muscicapidae; genus Muscicapa; species Muscicapa striata. The sequence continues at coordinate 787,021 of JAREIS010000178.1, forward strand.
TACCTTCCAGATCAGATACCCGATCTCAGGATATGAAAGAGATGTGGACATTCAAAGTAATGGTTATTATAATTTTCTTTTTGCTTTATGGCAAAATTTCACTTAATAAAAGGAAAGACCAGGCCTGGGGCTGTGGGCTATCACTCACAGGTTAGATGACACAATGGGGAGGATCCTGCTGGACACACATTCAAATAAATTAATCATTTCAAGTGCATTATTCTGCAGCACAGTCCTGTGCCAACCTGCCATGAAGCATCTTGATTTTGATGCCTTGAAAGGCTTTCACAGCACTACTCCAGTACAAATGTGTGTCCTTGTCACACCCTTGGTGGCTGCTGTGGCTCTAAGCACCCATGGGGGACACCAGGTTTGGGACCACCCATCTCTGTGTGGTATCCTGGTGTCTCTTAGGTAGTGTCACAAGCTGCAGGTTGATCCCTTCTGGCTGTGGGGTGACAATGGCAAATGCCCTGGGTTGAAGAAGGTGTTTTCCCTCATTCCTGGTGCCCCTGTGCTGTCCCGTGGTGTCCTGGGCTATCCCACAAACACAAAACAGTGTGGGCTTTTCCCCCATTTGGTACCACAGACAAACTGATTCTACAGAGTTCCCTAGGAAATGGTTTTCCAGCAGAGATCTGGGAAAGACCTGAATTTGTTGGGAATGCTTTTTTGTTCAGCTAAACATCATCTGCATTGAGTTAGCACATCCCTGCTGCTGGAGGAGCTGCTAGTGAGGCATTTTTCCGTGGGAAGGGGATGTTTGGTTGGGTGCTTTAGCAATCTGAGGCTTGTTTCTCATCTGCATGCTCTCACCAGGCTGGCTCTGCAATCAGCAGCAAGCCAGGCCAAGGCTTAAGCATACGGTAATGTTAGTTTAATATTTTAGTGCCATCTGCTGTAAGTGCCTCCACACTCTGGCCCATCTGTTTTCTGTGCTTCAGTTTGCTTTTTATGGGGCTTGGGTAGCTTTGCATCCTTTGGAAAGGCCCTGCTTGGAAAAGGTGTAGGGGAGAGGGATGTCCTGCCTGGGGGAGGAGTGTCTGCCTGTCCAGAGAAGTAAACATGTGAACTAGTCCTGGTCTTGCCATGAAATCTTGGAGTAGCTTGGTGAGCCTCTCTGGACTTTGCTCCCACATGGAACAATTCAGGTGCCTGTGGAGCAGCTGGTCCAACCCCTGCTCCCAAAGTTTGGTGAGGTGGCTCAGGACCCCCTCTGCTACCTCTCTGTCCATCCTCTCAGCAAGGGCAGAGGTTTGGGGCAGCTGAGAGTTGGAGCCTGCAAGCCTGGGTCAGTCCTGTGCCTGCAGGCAGAGCAGGGTAAAGGAGAAATGCCACCCAGTACAGACAGAGTGGGCTGGCAGGAGCTCCACGAGGTCCCAAGAGCCATCTCCTGGCCCACAGCCACCATTCCTGGTAGAACACTCCTGACAGATGCTTGTGACTCATTTGGAAAGGCCTCTGTTGGCAGATCCTCCACTAGCTCCCAGGTGTCTCTCCAAAACTGTTATCACTCTTCCACCCTTCTTTGCTTTAGGCTAAGCAATTCTGGTTTCTTCATTTTTTTTTTTTTTTTTTTGGTTATGCTTTTGAGCTTCCTGAACTGCCTCAGTCCCTCTGTTCTTTCCTACCCTTGGGTCCCAGACATCCTCTGCAGCCACCATGACTGGAGGAGTTTCCCCATCCCAGCACTGACCCTGCCTGTGCCCGTGGAGGAGGAGAGAGAACATCACAGACACACACTCCTGTCCCACCTCCCCACTTCTGGCCATTTCATGCAGTTCAGCTGCCACCTGGCAGCTTGTCACCCACCAAGCTGGGATAACTCAGCCACAGCTGAGCTGGAGAAAGCTGGAGATGTGCAGGGGGTGGAAATGAGCAGCGTGCACACCAGGTCTGTGCTGTACAGGATTTGCCCTTCACTCCTTTTTCAGGAAGCAAGGAGTGAGTTTGGCCCCTTCTGGCCTCAGGAGTGCTTGCAGTGTCACCTGTCCCCTCTGCAGAGGGGACATGGAGAGCTGAAAAATATGTGCTGATTTTGGAGTTCTTCCTGGAGTCCTGGTTTGATGGGAGCATAGCAGGGTCTCCTACATTTAGAGGAGATGCTTTTATCCTGGAAAATATCAGAACAAAGCAAAGAACAGGGGATTTTCTCCTTAGATATATTGGTTTGCTTGGGCAGTGGCTGGGATCAGTGGTGATTACTGCAATAATCCCTCTCACAGTGAGCACCATGTACATACACCAGAGCATGACCTTTTTATGACCTTCAGAAATGTCTCAGTAAATCTCACGCCTTCATTCCACTACCTGTGTTATCCATAGCCTGAATATTTGGCCTGTTTCACCCCTAGCATCTCTCTCCTCCCCTGATTTTTGTCTCTGTTGGTGAAAATTACTCCTCATCTATTGGGTAAGGTCAAACTTTTAATGCATGTGTGTCAAAGCATCTTAAACACAGCGACTGGGTGCTCAGAGGGGCTTTTAAATTGGGTATAGCTCTAACGTGGGAGGATCACATGTCTTCTCCTGGGACTGCTGTCTACTCCACTGCCTGTGAGTGTTAAGTACTGAGCTATAAAAAATTACAGGCTTTTTCCTTCCTGTTTTATATATCTTCCCTTTCAGAGCAAGGGACAGCCTCTGAAGAGCTGTCATCAGTGGCAGCACTCAGACACAAGTGTACCTTTCTGACGAGATAGCATTTATAAAATCTTCCTGCCAGATCAAGATTACATAGTGACCAGCAGAAAAACAAACAGACACACCCCAGAAAGCTGCTTGTTTAACTGTGTGCAGGGACCTGGTGGTTGTGTCAAATGTTTAAGGGCCATGAATAGCAAAGCCCAGGCCAAGCCCAGAGAGTTGGGAGGATCTGTAGACAAACAAGAACCTGCTAAAAAGGGGAATGGAAAGAAAAGATGTGTTATGTGCAAAGACTTGTCTCTGTGAGTCCATAGCTTGGTGCACCCATATCCATATCCATATCCATATCCATATCCATATCCATATCCACATCCATATCCATATCCACATCCAAATCCAAATCCATATCCACATCCATATCTACATCCAAATCCAAATCCATATCCACATCCATATCCACATCCATATCCACATCCACATCCAAATCCAAATCCATATCCACATCCACATCCATATCCATATCCACATCCACATCCATATCCATATCCATATCCACATCCATATCCACATCCACATCCACATCCATATCCACATCCACATCCATATCCATATCCATATCCATACATCCATATCCATATCCATATCCATATCCACATCCAAATCCATATCCACATCCATATCCACATCCATATCCACATCCACATCCAAATCCAAATCCATATCCACATCCACATCCACATCCATATCCATATCCACATCCACATCCATATCCATATCCATATCCATATCCACATCCACATCCACATCCACATCCACATCCACATCCACATCCACATCCACATCCACATCCACATCCACATCCACATCCACATCCACATCCATATCCACATCACATCCACATCACATCCATATCCATATCCATACCCATATCCATATCTGTGACTGCTGGGGCTTGGGGTTTACCCCAGGCTGCCACAACAAGCTTGGATAAGATGTCCCATAAGGAACAGCTTCTCCTGGTGTCTCAGGCAGATTTCAGCCACAAGGTGTTTGAATGCAAGCAATGCCTAGAATTTAGGCCATCAACTCTTATTGTGATTTCTGCTCAGCTTGCAAAGTATCTTCTTGGCCAGCAGAGAAGGAGACTGAGGAAGCTGCATGGAGGTTCCATCCAGGCAACAATCCGAATGTATAAGGTGCTAAGGGGGCTTTTGTAGGGTCAGGGTGTCTTAAAAATGGACCAGTGGTATAGGGGATTGTGAAACTAACCAACTATTAGGGATTTTAGGTGAAAAGTGACCAATTACCCAGGGGATCAAAAATGGACCAATTAAATCACAAAGAAATAAAGCGGGGATTTGCAAAGGGGGGAAAATATTTTTAGTATTAGTCATTCTAAGTAAGCAATTTCTTATCTAAGGGATGGTTTTCCAGGGAGGCTTTGTCAGGGTTTCTGCTCCTTCCACACATATCCATATCCATACCTTTATCCATGTCCATGCCACACCAAGCTGAGCACCTGAAGTTGGCTCAGTTCTGCTCCTGGGAAAGGCTGCAAGGAGACAACTCTTCTTTTCATGGGTGATTTTTCTCTTAGTTCAGGCACACTTCAAGTGCAGAATCACTCATAGTTTAAACACCAAAAGCCAAAATTTTTACATAGAGTCCCTTTTGGTGTCTCTTTGTGTCAGGGATCAATGACTCAGCTTCCAGACAAGGCTTGTCACTGTCATCAGAGTGACACTGACACTCTGATGGTGGCCAGATTTTGCAGGTGCCTGGATGTGGGGATGCTTTGTCTGGATATTCCAGCAGATCTGAAAGATGTCATGGACAGAGACACATCTAGCACCTATGAGATAGCAATGTTACCTTTTCTGTGGCTGACAAAATAGATAGTGAGAGGCACACAGAAACAGGGAAAAAACCAACCCTAAGTCATAAATAATGAAGGGGTGAAAGTTACACAACTTGTAAGGATTTTGTAAGTTATATTAAAATATCTTTCACAGAATCACAGAATGGTTTGGGTTAGAAGGAATCTTAAAGATCATCTTGTTCCAACCCCCTGCCATGACAGGACATCTTTCACTCAACCAGCTGGCCCTGAACACTTCCAAGGATCAGGCATCCATACCAATTCAAGGTTGTAGCTCAGAAGGTGCTATGGGGAGGTTATACAGTGGAATACAGATTAGGTGAAGGAAAAACCAAAATATATTTCTTTTGTTAACAGAATAGTTTTCTTATTAATTCAAGGTTTTTTTCATAAATTTAGTGTTTTGCAGGGAACTCCAGGCATGTTTTGTTTTCTGATCTAGAAATGCTGCTTCTCAACCTCTGCAATGCTCTGTGAGCTGGGAGTTATGTTTTTTCACCAGTTTCATTGATTAATTCATTTGAAGAGTTTGGACTCATTTCAGGTCAGATTTAAATTTAAGATTAAGCTCCAGTGATACAAAATATATTTCTAGGTCTCAATGAGAGGTGGAATACAAATTCCTGAACCTGTTGGCTCTAATTCCTCTGATGTTCAGCAGAATAAGGATTTCCTTGGGTATTGCTATTTGTGTCTGGTAGCTACCATGAAAATTAATGTATTTGACTGTAGTGAAGGGTGGGCATGTGATAGATTTCCATTGAGAATAAAACCTGGAGGTGGGTATTGATTTTCTTGGTGTTTTTCCTTAGCTTCCAAGGGTACACTGCTGATTGGGACATAATAGCTGTATTGACTGAAAAGGTTTTTTTTGTTGTTGTTGTTGTGGTTTTTGGGGGGTTTTTTTTGTTGGTTTTTTGTTGTTTTTGTTGTTGTGGTGGTTTTTTGGGGGGTTTTTTGTTGGTGTTTTTTGTTGTTGTTGTTGGTTTTTGTTTTCCTTGGAGAGCTGCTGAGTTCATATCAGTTCAGAACAATATAGAAATTAAGGGACTTGCAATGATCCAACATTCAATCTGAAGGGCTTGAATTCCCCCCTGAAGGAAGCATCTCATGTCCTTGTCACTTTAGCTCTTAATCTTACCTTAGTTACCACATTCCTTTGTTTTATTCTTTTGCAGTATATTTTTTCAAACTCTCTTGACCTTTACACAACCTGGAGAATTTAGTCTGCTATTTTTTTACAGAGAGATATCACAAATACCCTCTTTCCCCTCTGGCTCCGAGAGCAGCTTGGTGGTTTCATGGGAGCTGTGGTGGTGTGAGCTCATTCTGGTGTTCTTGTTCTGCTGCATTTCATTTGTGTGTGAGGAATACCAACAAGTATGGGAAAAAACCCTAATGCACACAGAAGACAGGTTGGTTTTGTTGGCAATAATCTCCTGCCCTCACCACAGGTCTGCCAAATGCAACCCTGCCAGTGCTGGGGATGTATGGGGATGTCAGGGGTGTTTAAATCAGCTGTAGAAATGAAGGTGAAGGTTTGTGGTGTGACCAATTTCACAATTGCTCTGGGTCTGGGAGGGTCCAGCTGTGCCTTGTTTCTGAAAATTTGGCATACAAAGTTCCTTGTGCTTCTGAAATAGGTGTTTCTCCACTCAACATGGCTGAGCAATTGTCTCCTGAGTGTTCAGGGCTCAGAAGACACAAAATATGACAGATTTGCAGCTTTCTTACATAACAGTGAGTTTTTTATGGGGGAAAAGCCCTGTTAATTGGGTTGCTTTGGTGCCAGAACCTCTGTTTTTGTGGTTTATGTTCCTTGCAGCTTCTACTTGACTCATGTTTGAGTCTATGCACTGAAAGCCCTTGGATATCACTTGCTCAGAGAAACCCTTTCCCAGCAGGTGCCATGAGGTTTTATATGGAATTAGTCCTCCAATATTTTCCTGAAGTCTCCAACATCACTGGGAAAGATGTACAAGATTTCTCCCAGTTCATATCAAAATAATTCACAGCTCAGTTCATGAGAGTGCAAGCTGCAGTGAGAGGTGACCTCAGGAGTCCTCTGAGCTGAGGTAACTTGAGAGGCACTAAAAGGACACAGATAATCAGTATTACCTTTGCAAAAAAAGTCATGGCTTAGAGAGGGAGATATAAAGCTTCCAGGGCAGCAAATTGAGCTTTCCTTAAGGATTTGCCATTAGACTATCCAGACTGCCAGGTAATGCAGGAATCTCAGTAAAGGCTGTCCTCTTTCAAAGTGGATCCTGAAGAATAATTCACCAGGGAAACAGCTTTTGATGTTGCTACATCATCCATCTGGGATGAGAGCAACACATTTCATACAAATGAGCAAAATGCAATTTTTTTTTAATAGCTTCTTATCTTTTGAATAGAAAGTGCAATGCGACTGCAAAATTAAAGGGATAAAAGTAATTCAGATTTCCAAGGTTTGGTACCACCATGGCCTGGCTGGTACAAGCTCTCTGCCTGGCTTGGGATCCACAGTGGTGTAAGATCAAAATCCAGCTCTGACAATCCCAGAAACACTGTTTTCTGAGAGCTCCCATAAAAGCAGCCCAGGATCTCAGTGTGCTGTTGGCAGAGGCAGGCATTGCACAGAGAGGTTTTTCTGCTCTCTTTTAGGAATAGGGACAGTTCCTTACAGAGGAGTGTGTGAGGGGGTCCTTGCACACATCCCCATGAAATGCTGATAGCATCAACAAAACAAGGTCTGTATCTGAGCAACCAGCAGGGTAGGGGAGCCTGAAGAAAAGCCAGCAGAGATTAATAGCCAGGATTTCTGAAGGTTTCTTTATCAGCTAATGTAGCATTGAAACACTGAAACACAAACAGCTGTGCTTACCTGCTTAGCTTAAATGCAAGAGCTGCTCCAAAAAACTGGAAGTTACTTCCCAAAGAGGGAGAACAGGATGTCTTCTCTGTTTGTCTGGGATTCCTGCACTGCAGCTTTGCTGCTGCAAAAATAAAACAAAGCCCTGTTTCACCCTTAGCTGAAAGTGAAAGGCTTATTGCTCCAACCAGGGAGTGATAAAATGAGTGGGATTTAATAAAAGCCACAGTAGCAATTGTGCCTTCTGAAATGAGCACTCACCTTACCCTTCATGTGCACAGTTATTGCAGCTGGATGTCACACACTGACTGCACTGCACGTGCACACCCCTTTTGTCTGGAAAAGCTGCTGAAAAAGGAATTATATTGGCTAATTTATTGTATGAGTAATTGATTTGTTGGGTGTGATGAATTGCTTTCACTGCAGTAACACCAGGAACACACAACAAATCTGGGAAATTGCCTCAGTTATTTTCTGAATTCTGGTTTGTGATATCATCCTTATGGTGTGTTTTTTGAACCTTATATCCAATAGATGTCTGTAAAAAAAATTAGCTGTTTTTTTCCACCATTAGCAGAAGCAGTGAGTGGGAGCAGCAATGCATCCAGCAGAATGATTAGCAGCACAGCATTCCTATCAAAGAGGGAATTTCCATATATATTGTTATATTTCCATATAAATATGGCAGCGTGCTCTTACTTGTAGGTCTTGCTCCCCCAGCAGCAATGAAGAGGAGATTATGTTGGAATGAAGTTTAAATGGAGAAAACGACCAAAGAACTGATCCTACAGCTTTGGCACGTGTCTAATGTTGCTGAATTATTCATTGAGCTGGCTGGGCAAACTGACTTTGCAAAAAAAAAATAAATGAAGGTGCTGGGGGACAAATGCCAAAGGATGTGTTGGCCAAATGTCCTGGTGTCACAGAGTCAAATGTCCTGGTGTCACAGGGCTCACAGGGAATCAGGGCAGGGATCCCACCCTGGAGTGCCAGCAGCTGTCAGGTAAAGGCTTTGTAAAGCAGAGAGTGGATGTTTTGGCTGTGCACACAGCAGTGACTTCAGTGATGTTTGTGGGCTCAGAATAGCTCAGTTTGGGATGTGAGACCTTCCCTTTGAGGGGAGGCATTGCAAAGAGCTGGCCATGGCCAGCAGACCACTGCTAAGGGTCAGAGGGGTTGGTGGGGCAGCTCATGGAGCATGTAGAGCCATGCAGAATGGAAATTAACCTTTGTCAGACACACCTGTCAGGGGAACATGCCATCTCTTACTCCTCCTAAAGGAGTCTTGCTTCTTTCTGCTCCTGCACCCCTTGTTAAGTTATATCAGTGCCTCCCCCCAGTGCTTCTTCTCCAGGTGAGGAGACCTTTCCCTGACCAGTCTGGGCAGCTGTCTGCAGCTATCCCCCTTCTTCCCTGCACTTCAAATCCTACAGAAAGAGAGCAACAATGGCTCATTTTTGTTAGGATACTGCTGGGAGCCATGAAAGCAGCCCTTTCTCAAGCTATTCAAGAATAAAAAAATTATAACAATGATTAAACACCTGCTGGAGATGTGATGTTTTGCAGAAAGCATGTTTTCAAAGAGGTGTTGTCTTCTTGGACCAATGAGCCTTTTCTATTTTGTTTTGCACGTACTACCCTGTATAAGTGTAGTGTTTCTTTAATTAAAGCTCTCTCTTTTTTTTTTTTTTTTCTTCTCCATTAACACGAGGAGCTACGTTGCATTGTCCTTTCCTCCGCCCCTATAGCCAAAATGCAACAGCTCATCAAACTGTTCTGCCTTACATGTGAAGGAGGGCAGGGGGCTGAAGCCTATTCCTTGGCATGGGTCTGGCCCTTCTCAGGATAATCTGGGCAGGGGCATTGCCCTTCACTGCAGCCACAGCAGCAGCTGGCAGCAGTGTCTGGGTGGGCAGTGGTCACTTAGCTTGTGCCTGATGCTCCATGGAGGGGGGGAAAAACCTCAGTGTGATAACCATGGCCTCAAAGCCCTGCCTGTGCTGTGGTTTGAATCCTGCCTGGGGAGAAGAATCATTTCCTGGCACCTCTGTGGCTGCTAAGATAGAAATGTTGCCTCAAACACTGTGGAAATATCTCTGTTACATACAGCTGTGCTCTCCTGGGTATTCTGCAAGGAGATATTCAGAGCACTTGGCTCCAGCTCCTGTTGCTGTTGCACTGACTGGAGGTGCTGGCAGATGAAGTTTTCAGGATTTATGCAGATGAAACTTTGCTTCTGCCCTGTGGGCAAGGCTGGAGTTCAGAGCTGCAGATTCCATTTATGAATTTGAGTCAGGCATAGACCCATATCACACCTGTATGTATAACCCTCTACCTGCAGTTTTTAAAAATCAAGTTTAACTCTAGGGGTTCGAATCTTTCCAGAAAGGTGAGATTGCAACACATTTTTAGCTGTCACCCCCACAGGATCTCACTTTTGCTGACCAAAGTGAAGCAACTGTAAAATGCTGAGGCATCCCCTATGCATCCTTTTAGCATATTTTGACCCAAAATAGCAAGAGAGGGGATGTAAATATTTACTGGAATTGTGTATCAGAGAGTACCCAGGGATCTGCATTTGGATAATCTGCATTGCAAGGGAAGTCAAGGGAATAGCAGATGACTTTGAAAGGCTGCAGTGCTGGATGTGTTTCTTAACATGCACAAATTGCTCCCTGATTTCTCAGGAAAAAGAAGGCTCTGGGCTGATTATTGGTTTTGGATCTTATTTTAGATGTAGTGCCTGGAGACCCAGTCAAGATCAGGATCTTTTGTTAGCCAAGATAAGAGCAAGCAGTGAGGTCCTTTCCTTGGAGAGCTTGCAGGATGAATTTCATTGTGAGGAGGATTATTAAATGCAGGAATTGCCACCTTTTTGTGTTGTCTGAGGGTCAGCTCTGCTTTGCCTGGTGCCTGTTCCTTTTTTCAGTCCCCTCACAATGGTGAAGTGGGAAGGTGAGGGAGAAGGGAGAAAAACAAGGGGTCTGCTCTGCTTTCTTCTCCAACCTTTTCCCTACTTAAGTGCATTTGAAAGGTGAGAATTGGCAGACTCGTGTGTCAGTGAGTCACTAGGTGCCTGACAATGCCAGTCAGCCCCAGGTACCCCAACAGCTCCTGTCCCATCACAGACAGGAAGGGTGAGGAAAAGTGCCTAACATTTGCTTTATAGCACAGCCACACAGAATTCTGCCCAGTGATGTTGAACTAAGAGATGTCTCTCCTCCTTTTCAGGAGCTGTTTTGGCCCATTGCTTGCAGGTAACATAAACAGGACATTATTTCCAATCCCCACACCTCAGGTCTCTGATAGGTCTGATTCGAAGCTGCTCCTATTCCCATTTTATTTGAACTCAGCTTTAAATATAGCTCAGGGAGAAGAATGCAGTGGGCTTGGTAGGAGATGAGGCAGAGCCAGTCCCTGTGATCACAAGATTCCTCCTGCCATGTACTATAAATGATTCTTTTGCCATGCATTAGAGGAACAGAACTACACAAGGGCCTGAGGACCAAGGGCTCTGCTTTAATTATTCATCATTAGCAATAGCTATTATTATTTAAGAGCCTGGCATATTAACTGCTGGCCAGTTTCTTTCCTTGACTGCTACCATCCTGCTCTTTTTGCTCTAGCTCTTCTCCATCCAGCCAGCTCCAGCCCTTTGCCACCTCCCACTCATCCAGTCCTCCTGGACCTGCTCTCCAGGCTCCTGCTTGCAGCTATTCCTACCCAGCCAGACAGTGCTTTGCTGCTGGTGTTAATCCCAAATTTGTGCTGGGTTTCCCATCAGTGTCCCCCTGAGTCTGCCTCAGATGTTTCACACAATACGTGCACAGGAGCAGCTCCCAGCACGCCTCTCTATCATCCCCACTCCTCCCTGAGAGGCACAGCCCTTGTTTACTCCTCTTTTAATAACACAGATGGTTTTATTAGTTCTCTGCCTTCGCCCCCAGTTCTTTCTCCTTGTCTGTAGTCTTTTTAATGCTTCCTTCCAAGTGATGGCTTTGTCACTTAATCTCATTAAAACTTCTCTCCATTGAGCTCCGTGAGCTGCTTATCAGACCGTAAGCATAAGCTCCCATTTGTAATTAATTTGTTCTGTGCCTCCTACAATTTGGAATCATTAGATAATGGCATCACCCCCAAGGTCACTGATACACAGAATGAGGTAAACACCCATGGCTCCAGCACAGGCTGCCCTGCTGGCCTTCATCCTCCTCCTCCTCCCTTTGACACACAGCTTGATTTTATTGGCATGTTTCTCCCTTTCCCTCAGCCAATTTCTGCTGATGCTTCCTGTCCAGCCTGTGCTGCTGTGTGACTGCAGATCAATATCTGTGGCTGTCTGGAAGCAAATGCTTTTCTGATATTCTCCTAGTGCAGGCACATCTGCACCAGTTTTCTGCTCACCTTTCAGTACCTTCCTACCTAGTCCTAGAATTTATTTGCAGTGTTTTTCCTTTCTTTACACATTTACAAAATTTGCACGGGCTTTTTATAGAATCCTAGAATCACAGAGTAGTTAGGTTTGGAAGGGACCTTAAAATTCTCCCAGTTCCAACCCCCTGCCATGGCCAGGGTCACCTTCCACTAGACCAGGTTGCTCAAAACCACATCCAGCTTGGATTTGAACACTCCCACATGTGTCCTGGTGGGCTTGGAGTTGGGAGTAGGATACAGGAGCCTTTCATCTTCAGGCTTTTGGGCCCAGTGGACACTCAGTGGCTCACTTACCAATAGCATAGGTAGAAACAACCCACAAATCACTATTACAGTTTGATCAAATAATAATAATAAACAAGCCGTTATTATGATTTGACATCCATGTTTTGAAAAAAAAAAAGGAAAAATCCCAGATTATCACAGTTCATGGCACCAGCCAGTCCCAGCAGGCAATTTCCACTGGTGAGGTGAAGAATATTAAGCACTAGCCAGAGATGAAAACCAATCCAGTGCACCCTCCCTCTAAGCCATGTGTTCACAGGCTTCTGAAGGAAGAAGGATACCTTCTGTGCTACTCCCATCTGCTCCCTGGGATTTGCAGGTGTTGAGCTCTCTGGGATCTTTGCAGACTCTGGAAATAGGGTCAGTCCTGGTACAAACTCAATCTTCATTTCATCCAGTAGATTTATTTTAATCTCTCATATTTCCCTGTTTGGATGTAGTTTCTAAGAAATTCAAATGGATTTGATCCATTCTTTCAATTATTGCTGCTGTCTGCCTGAAAACAACCTACTAAACTTAAGTCCTAGATGCACACAGAGCTGCCATTAGATCATAGGTATTGTTATTCAATACATTATTGACCACAGTATTCAGAAATTCAGCATTCAGGCAGCTACAGAGAACAGCTCCAAATCCATTGCACACAGAGCTGTGGGGAGAAAGTCTCCCAAACACTAAAAAAACTCAGGATTTTTAACTCACTGGAGCCTGCAACTCTTTTCTAATTGGCAGTTTTTCTAAGCGTGCCTAAATTTTCTTGCCCGATAGTCAAGAAAGAAAAGAAACCCAAACCTACTGGTGAGAGATTCTGCAGCCTTTTGGGACAAGGCAGGATGCTGTAAAAGAGAGAAATGTTTTTCTGAGGGGGGTAAGTGCAGGAAGGACATTTTGCATGTGATGCTGTGATGGCTGCACAAGGATCAGCCTTGCTGGGATGCTGGCACGAAGCCACCAGGTGGATCCAGCTTAGTCACTGGAAAGAACCTACAATCAAGTCACCCAGTGCCATATTTTGGCCAAGAAGCAGCTCTTACCTGGGGATAAATGGTAATTACTCCCAGGGAAATGTGCCTGGCTCAGCAGCAAGATGTATTTGCAGCTGGCTTGAGAGCTGTTAGGAGCTGTGTGTTTTCTTTGGATGCAGTGATGCCTCAAGATGCTCGTTCAAAGCCAGGAAAATTTCATGATTTTCCAGAAACAAGTTCATGCTCAAAGGACATGTTGATAAGACTGACAGGGTGACTTCAGGAGGCTCACTCCTGAGATCACAATCAGGTTTGATCAACAGATAAACCCTTCCTTTTCCTAAACAATCCATATTTCCTAAACCATCCTTGATTAAGTCTCTCTCACTCCTCCAAACCACGCTGAAAACATGTTTTATTCCATTTATGTAACTGCCTTTGTGTGCTGCACTGCCATTCTCTGTGCTCACACAATCACTACACCAGTGTGACCAACAAAAGAGCAAAAATCATTTTATTTGGCACATACTCTGTTTCCTCTGAGAATGAGCCCAAGTTTGGTTTCACTCATCTGTGATGCACCTGAAACCCTGTCCCTGAAGAGAACATTGCAGTACTAAATACCAGCTATCTACTATCAAAAGGGCTGTTTAAAATTTCAGGTGTTTTTTATTTTTAATGATCCATTTGTCTTTTCAGGCTCGTGAGCAGGCAGTGAGATTGCTGTGATTTGCAGCCACAGGCTGCCCATTTCCTCCTCTGCTTCCATGGAAACACATGTTGGATGAGGCAGAACCAGGCACAGACTTAAAGTACATGATTTCCAAACTATTTGCTTTTCCTTGCAAGGAGTTCTTTACCTCCTGTTTTTACAAAACTCTGTGTGAGGAGGAAATCTCTCAAGGAAGAGGCAGATTTTGAGGTGTTGATGCACAGGTTTGAAAGTATAATCCCTGAGCATGCTGCTCAGAGGTGAAATGCATGAGACAAAGCAGGGACAGTGCATTTTGGAGCTGGTGTCACTCTGGCTGTGGCATTTGGGATCAGAAGAGTTTTGCTTTTATGTAAACTCTTTGCTTTACTTTCATCTCCTCCCTGGAGAGGTGAAGATTGTACCTCCTTCTGCACTTCAGGACCCCAAAGAGACCAAATTTGCACATGTAATAGCTCCATGTGTTCTCTGGGCAGCCCCTCTCCTCCTTAGTGAAAACCTCTCTCCCTCAGGGTAAAAAACAGATTTTTTGCTGTTTGATGATAAAATGAGGGAGGGCTGGGAAAAGGGCAGCAGCTCACACAGAACTGTGTGTTATAGCTCAGTACAAGCCTCTGGTGTGTTTTGTGTGGGGAATTGACTCAGAAAGAAATCATTGAAGAAAATGGACCTAAAGTGACAGCCACCAGCTCTTCCTGTACCTCTTATTAGAAGGGCTCACCCTGCAGGGACACCAGCTTGCTCTGCCACCCAGTGCCAACCTGGAATGCCACTGCCATGGGAGCCAGATCCTGCTGTGGGGGCTGAGCTCACAGGATCTGAGCCCCACCCCTGGCAGATGCACACCTGGCATCTTCTCATTGATTCCTGTTTGTCAGTAAGAGGGAGAAAAAGCCCTTTTAGATGTGGTGGCTCTAATGAGGCACTGAGAGAAACGAGTTGCTGGGTGCTACATTTGCAGGATGTCTTTCCTGCCTGGAAAAGAAATGTGTTTTGTCTTCCATCCCTTGCAAAGCATTCATATTTTGAAGGCTGCTCGTGTCTGTGGCAGCCTAAGCACAAAACAAGGCAGAAACCTTTTTACAGATCATGCCCAGGGCCACGCCCTTTCAGCTGCAGGGAAGGATGGAAGCCTGCTCACAAAGCCCTGTCTCAGGCATCAAGAAATAAATGTCACTCCATGCTGTCTGATGATTCCACAACGTTCACACTAATCAGAACCTTTCATTAATTATTCAGCTTCAGGGAAATGTGCCAAAGGGTTCTGACACTTCGGATGTACAAAGTAATTGCCACGTTTACCTCCCAGCTAATGGGGAGGCCAAAATAAATTGTGCCTGGCTGAGTGGTTGTGTGTGTGTGGGCAGGACCTTCCTGTTCTAGCATGTGATTGCATCCATACCCCAGAGCTCACAGGGCTTCCCAATGTGTCAAAGGGCTCAGGGTTGTCACTGTGGACTGGACATGTGTCTTGGTTTGAGGGACAGTTATCTACCAATAAAGGCAGAAGCTTCTCTTTGAAATGGAGAATGCAAACCCCCTCCCTCCAAATTATTATTATAATTTTGAAATTAAGGGGCTTTCAGGCAAAGATATGGGAATTAGGAATAGCAGTTTTTTACCAGGAAAAACTAAAAATAGAAATACAGTATTAAAAAGAACAATCCCAAAACCCTGCCAGAGTCAGAATCCAAGCTGACACCCTGTCAGTCAGTCAGGGTGTTGGCACAGTCCCATTCCATGGTGGCTGCATCCTCCTGCAGTGGCAGATGTGGCTCAGCTGGAGCAGTGCTCCTGGAGAAGGTGCAGTTTCCTCTGAAGGTGCAGGGATGATGTGGAAAGGTCTGGCTTTCCTCTGGAATCCAGTGGAAAGAAGGTGCCTTGGTGTCCAAAATGTCAGTTTTTCTCTGGGTAGGAAAGGCTTGGCTCCTCCCCTGGCTGGAGCATCTCCCATGGGATGATGGAATTTTATCAGCCATGCCCTGGGACTCACTGGCCATGAACAGGAGGTCTCTCCTGGAGGGAGGATGGGTTGTAGAAAAGATAAAGATGATTGCCCCAGCTGGTTTAAAGCTGCCCATGAGCAGATAATGTGTGCCAGGAGATCAGGGGCACTGCCCCACCCAGCTCCAACAGTTGGTGACAGAATTCACATTTCTGGCCACATCAACCCAACACAACATGTCACAGTGCTCAGCCACAGCCATCTCCATCCTCCCTCCCTGCCTCTTGTCTCCATGTGCCTTCTGCCCCCTCCAGGGCTGCTCTGGCTCCTCCAGCTGACAAGGGGGCTGCTGCTGGGTTTGTTCTGAGTTGCCAGAGCAGGACTGGAGCCTGTGCTGGGAGCAGTGCAGAGCCCCATCCTGCACAGAGGGCTCTGCTCCCTCCTGGCTGCTGGACACGGGGTGACAAACCAGCAGCTCCCCCTGCTCCACAGTAAGTAGGTCTCTACTGCAGGTTTGCAACCTGAGAAAAACAAACAAATGCAGAGCATCGTGGCTATATTTATCTGAAATTTAGAAGCTGTGGTTCACAGGGAACTTTGATCACTTTAAATGTCAGGCAGTCTGGGAAAAGAATGAGGTGGGGAGAAAAGTACATTTAAAAAGAAAGTGTTTTGGAAAAGTAAGAGCTGCTGCTGCTTCCAAAACAAAATCCTTCTCTTCCCAGTATAAATCATCCTGATCTTGAGGGCTGCTGTTTCTCAGCTTCAAGCTGGGGGTACTCAGAGGCTGAGTTTTCCAAAGCCCAGCCCCACAGATGCTGAGGAACAGCTGGGCTCAGAGTCCTGCCCAGAATTCAGCAAGAGCTGATCACACCTACTGCACCTGTGAAAAAGGAGGTTCATTAAAAACAAACAAAACAAAACAAAACAAAAACAAACAAACAAACAAAAAAAACCCCAACCAAACAAAAAACAAAAAAAACCAAACCCCCCTCCCCAAAAAAACAAAACAAAAAACAAACAAACAAACAAACAAAAATAAAACCAAAAAAACCAACAAAAACAAAACAAAAAGCCATGACAATTGAGTTTAGGGTTTGGGATTTTTTGGTTTGCAAACCAAAATAAGATTGTGGTTTTCTTGAATTTATGATTTGAAATTAATGTCATGCCATTATGGTTTATCTCTGATTCATCTGCAAGACATTAATTTTAAGTACCTGGCACTTGAAATTCAAGAACCTCACATGATACACAAGGGGTATTGTGCTTTGGATCCTGGGTGGATTTATTCAGAATGAACTAACTGATACAATACAATGAGGTTATTTGGTGGCACCTGTGTCACTCAGGGAATTTCATCAAAGCCCCATGTACTTAAATGTTTGCAAGGAGGGAAACACTTAAGGAAAGCAGTTCTGAAATCCCAGCAGACCTTTTGCAGATCTTGCCCAGACCTATTTAACTGTTCTCTTTGGAAATTCCCCATTTCTGCCAAAGCCAAACCTGTTGCAGGGGAATTCACTCCATGCAGAATATGTAGTTTTCTTCCTTCCACCTCAATTGCTCATGTGCAGTGCTCTGGGATACAGCTATTTCTGGGAATCTGCAGTTACCCTGAAATTCCTGATGCTTCTCCATATCCACTTGCTGTTATCACAGCAGAATTGTTAAATGTGCTGTCAATAAGGAAAACACCTTCCCTTGTTTAGTTCTGTCCAGTGGACTTTCAAGCTACTTATTAATTGATAAATATGGAAAAATAATTCAATTTTTCATGTATATATTCAAATCCACCCTATATCTTGTATTTTGCTCACACTCACCCCAGGATAAGGAGCTCTCAGTCCTTCTGTAGAAGCAATCAGGAAAATGTGGTTTGTGGTATTTAACAATATCAAAGGGGAAATCTGAATTCCTCAGGCTTTTTCGTTTGGTTTTCTAAATGTGAAATAGTTTTGCTGTTCTATCTTTAATCCTTTAGCCTTGAGAATGGGAAATTAAATTGTCTTTTCTCAGATACTTGATGTCAGCATCCAAATCAGGACTTTCTCATTGTGTGCAGAGAGGGAGTGAGGTTATATGATAGCCAAGTGCTCAGAGATAGGATCTGTTCTTCAGAGAGAAGCACATTTCCACAAATTCAGTGGGTTCAGCTGGGTTCTGCATTTTTTTCCTTCTCTCTTTCCTCCTTTTGCATCTGTTTGCATATGATAACTGGTTTTAGGGATGACTGATCTTAAGTTCCTAATGAGCTGGCTCCAGGGCATGGATTTTTATGGCATTTTCTGCTGATTGGATGCTGGAAGCTTGCTTGACCTGGCTGATGGTATCTTCCATAAGATGTATACATGTGATCTGTCCTCTTCCCTCTGCCCCATGTGAGGGGATGTGCTGGAGCAGGGCCAGCCCTCCACTACTCAAACCACTTCTGCTTTTCTGTGTTACTTCACTTCTAACTGATGTCCTAAAATACCACACAAAACCATTTTTCCTGTTCATTTCCCCAGCAAACACAGCTCTAAGCACTTTTCAGCCAACACTTCTGGCACATCATTTCCTGATCTAATTCTTCTAATTGCCCTAGAGGCCCATAATAACATTTAAAACTCAGAGTGCTGCTACACCATCCAAAGCATTTCTGCAAAGCCCACACAGACTCTCAGCAGAACCCTGCCCTGTTCTCTCCTTGCTTTCCCCTTCTCACAGCCTTGCACTGGCACTTCTGCCTTACACATCAATATTTTATGTCCTCCATTGCTCCTTTTGGATTTTTCCCCCCCACTTTGTGCCACCACCACCACTGGCATTGCTGCAATAAGCAGCCACACTTCCCCCTCCATCACTTCTACAAGCAATGTAGGCTGAGTTTGCTCAGGACAGGAGCAGCTGCTTCTTCACCTCCCCCTGTCCAACCTGTGCTCCATTTCTCTGTAACCTCAGCCAGGATTTTCCCATGTTAACAGCATTCCCAGCCTGGGTGTGACTGGAGCTGCCCCTTTGCAGAGAGCATCTTGGTACCCAGGTGTCCCTCATGCATGGAGCAGGCTGTTGAATCCAGCAGTGTTTCAGTGATTTGCTTCTGTTTTCCAGGGAAAGCTGGGGTTGCCATGACAATTGTGTGCTGGCCGAGCTGGTGCAGGGCTGCAGTATCCACACACTCCCACCACTAATGTGTTTTATCCTCCCTGCAGGGCAGGTGCAGGATGTAAAGATGCCCCTGGTGAGATGCTTGAAGCAGCTCCCCAGCATGGTGAGAAGCTCAGGCCCTTCTGGGGAGCACCTTTCCCCAAAGAATATTATTTTTTGGGAGCATCTGAAGCTGGGGAAAGGGGCTTGATCTACATTAAATTATTCTGCTCCTTCACCCCTGGCCTGAATTGGGCTGGCTGCAGGAGTGCCAGGTACAGGAGCAGTGGAGCCAGCAGAAATGCTGCAAACCACAGCTCATTCCCAGGCACCCTGGCTGCTTATGAGCACCCCAAACCCAATTTAGGGCTTGTGACACTGCTGCAAATGTAGCCTCAGTCTCCTGAGCCTCTGCCTGCAGGCTGTTGGTTTAATTTGCTGTCACATTTGCAAAATTTGTAGTTGCATTTTGCACTTGGGCAGAGCATCCCAACCTCTGAATCAGCACCTGGAGTTTCAAAATTTGGATCTGATCCCAGCAGAGCAGGAGCAGAGGGCAGCCCTGCAAGCTGGAAGCAAAGCTTTGGGATTTTGGGGGGAACATCTTTCCTGGGGATGCACCAGAGCTGCCTGAGCTCAGGGCCTGGATGAGCAGAGGAGCAAAGGGCAGGACAGGACCTCTCCCTGCTGGCTGGTGGCACTGCTGTGTGGCACAGCCTCCTTTCCCCAGCTCAGGCACTGCACAACAAACCTTGCTTCAAGAATTTGCTGAAAATGCATCATCATCATCTCTTCAGGGCATGCTTGGCCAAAGAGGAGAGTCCCCTGTGCCCCTTACACACCAGCAGGCAGGATTTCACCTTTTCCAGCAGCAGTGCAATCCAAATTCATCTTTACAACCTCTCTTCATCTCCCTGCTCCAAGAATGGCAGCCAGTAACACCAGCCTTGCAGGCTGTGCTGCAAAAATGAGCAAGGCTCCTTTGTGGGAGCCTCAGATGTTGTGCTGGGTGCTGCAGAAACAATGCCCCAAATTTAAATAGAGTGAGCAGACCCAGAGACCTCAGAGAGAGAATTCCCAAGGTCACAATAGGAAGCCTGGGGCAGACGTGGGCACTGAACAGAGATCTCCTGAGGCTCAGCCACGCTGTGCTCTCAGGACTGTCTTCCCTTTTGTCTTCCAGTACATTAAGAAGATCACTTAATGAAATGGAATTAATAATGCCAGCTGCAGCACCAGCAATGCTGTAGGAGAGAAAAATTTCACAGCACAGGGTTAAAAACAGAAGGCTTGAAAATGGGAATAAGCTGCAAGCACTTCCCTTTGTAATGGGGGAGTGCAGGAGGTCAGAGAGAGATTTAGGGTCTCTTCAGCTTTACTGATCAAATCTTAAATGAGTAATGAAGATGTTGCAACTACCTCCCCCAGAGGAGAGAATGATTTTAAGGTTCCCAGCAACTGAAAAAAGTAGTCCCACTGGAAAGAATCAAAAGACTTTTCTAGGTCAATGGCAGGAATAGAGCCTTTATTTCTATGAACCTTGCAGTTCAAAAATAACATTAAAGAACCAAGAGAAATTATCTCCCTCTGAAGAACCAGGAGTAAATCAAAACTGATTGTTATGTGTTGTTTGTGCTGCTGGCTGCAGTAATCAGGGAGCTCAAATGGCACCACAGGAGTCCCAGCCATCTCTGGGATGGCTGCTGAGGAAGGTCTGTGTTCACTGCATCAGAGGCTCAAAACCCAAAATTGTTTCTTAATAACAACATTGAATATAAGGAGCTCCCCCCAAAATGCTCATTTACTAGGATTCAAGGAAAGACCACCACATTCCCAGGGAAGGACACAAGCACAAATCTTGTCTCACCTGGATCTTTCACCAGCTCCTTTGGCTCCCGTCACTGGCTTGCTGCTGAAAATCTAGTGATAATAAGGTTTAATGATACAGTTATGTACTGTTATTATACAGTTATATGTGGTTGTTTTGACATATAATTATTATATAGGCCTCTTATACAGTTCTTCTTAAACTTGGAGAAGTTCAGAACATCTTCCAGTGCCTAAAGGGGGCTGACAGCAGAGCTGGAGAGGGATTTTGGACAAGGGCATGGAGTCATAGGAGAAAGGGGAATGGCTTCATCTGACAGAAAGCAGGTTCAGATCTGATGTTAGGAAGAAATTCCCCTGTGAGAATTTTGGGGAGGCCCTGGCACAGGGTGCCCAGAGAAGCTGTGGCTGCCCCATCCCTGAAGTGTTCAAGGCCAGGTTGGAAGGGGCTCTGAACAGCCTGGGGTAGTGGAAGGGGTTGGGAACTGGATGATCTTGGAGGTCCATTCCAATCTACACTTCTATGATTAGATATATGCATATATATATAGAGAGAGAGATATATACATCTATAATCTCACCCTTTGAGCAAAGATGGGTATGAAGAACAGTTTTGCTGAGCAGAAAGTGAAACAGAGGCAGCAGAGCAGAAGCTTAGCACATCTCAAAATCACACTTCTTGTCCTTGTGAAAAACCCAAATATTTTGACTGATGATTAAAAACATCCCCTATAAATCCAGGCATTTCAAGACTTAAAAAGAAATTTCAGGGAAGCTGGAACATTTTGTGACATGCCAGGACATGGGGCTTTTTTTGTTGTGATTGTTCAGCTTCAGACTCTAATTCTGCCAGTTTAAGACCATATTCTCTTTTTTTTACCAGCTATTGATTCCTTTTGTGGCCTGAAGGTCTAAGAAAAAAGGTAATTCACCACTGCATTACATCTCCTAAGAGAAAGTAGCTAAGACCTGGGGCAAAAGAGAGCAAGGACAGAGCTGTCTATGTGCTTCCTGTACTGTGAGAAGTGATGGACCTGCAACAGCCATCAGCATCTCCCAGCTCATGGCCTTGCCATTTGAGCTGCCTCTGAGCAGCTCTGCAGACCAGAAAATGTGCAAGAACGAGCACAAGACAGTGAAAAGGATGAGAGCAGAGCCAGGATTTGGCCCATCCCTCTGCTATTGACAGCCTCCTCACGAAAATGTAATTGCTGGCTGCCCTTGCTTGGAGTGCTCAGGAAAAAATTCCCTGTTGCTCTTTAGAGCTCTGAGACATATTAATGCAACTTTTAAAATAGCATCCTCCCTATTTTTGTTGCTAATGTTGAGAACAAATTGGCTTAGAAAAATAACCCAAATGATCTCCCTTCATGCTATTGTTCTCCTAAAGTGCTAAGTGTCAGGATCTTTCAGCACCACGTGCAGATCTGGCACTGCCCTCAATGTGCCCCACGGAGCCTTGACTTGGAGTGATGCAGGAAAAAGCAATCAGTCCAAATGCCTTCAAAGTCACTGCACTCCAAACAGTGGTTTCAGCTCTGTCTTTGGATTTTTAAACATTAAATCATCTTGGAAACCAACTGAAACCAGCTGACTTTCACCCCTGCCGTCCAGCAGGATTTTTAAGGGGAAGCCCTGAAGTTTATTTCCTGGTAGAACAGTGGTTGTTTCTGAGCTCTTATAGACTGTTATGGTCCATAAGACCATAACAAGTATATTTACCTAAAAAAGCCTTAAAATTTGCTAAGTCTGACCTCATCAGAGCTCATCAGTGGTGCACAGGTGGGTTGGGTCACCATGGAAGGACCTTTGGAGGGACTCAAGGTAGGGCTGGAGCTCCAGTCCTGCTGCAGGATTTCCTGTGCCCCTGCAAGGACCACAGCCCTGGTGGCCACGCTCCTAAGCAGGGTGTCCCTGTCCCTCTGTA
The DNA here is from genome assembly GCA_030060385.1 of Muscicapa striata striata. NCBI lineage: Eukaryota > Metazoa > Chordata > Aves > Passeriformes > Muscicapidae > Muscicapa > Muscicapa striata. The sequence continues at coordinate 809,624 of JAREIS010000178.1, forward strand.
GCCCTCTGCAGAGCTACAGGCTCATTTGGCCATCCAGAGGTGGGTGCCCTATGCCTGGAATTGTTCAAGGCTGGATTGGACAGGGCTTTAAGAAACTTTGTCTGGTGGATGGCATCCCTGCCCATGGGCAAAGGGTTTGGAACTAGATGACCTTTAAGGCATTTTAAGGTATGATTCTATGATTCTGTGATGTCTGTTGGAGATGGAGGGATGGAAATAAATGAGGCAGACAGCAGAACCCTACTCATGTGCTCACTTGGTGAGTGGTTTCCTGCAGTGATCCCATGGGTAACTTTATTTTTCTGAGTGCTTGCCCCACACATCCTGCACACACAGGTCAGTATCTCCAGCAGAGCTAACAGGCAAGTGTTGATGAGCCCTCTTGGCTTGTGGCTGTGCCATCAACACTGAGCTTCATGTGACCTCAGTAACACATCTGAAGATCTGTAATAATTTCAGTAACATCCATAGCAGAAGGAGGCTTCCAATGGACAGTGCTCTGAAGGGAAGCAAATTCCACTTACTACTTTTCATCCTGCTCATATTCATGATCACAGGAAAGTTCTCCTCCGACACTGAACTTTCCTGCAGCTGATGTCAAAATCTCTGTGCATGTCTCACCCTTTTAAGATCCAGGCAGTGCAATGTTTATTTGTGCCTTCCAGCCTGTTCCTGGTTTAGTCCTGTGGCAAAGCAGCAATTCTTAACCCTAGGATTGATGGCTAAATGCCTAGCCCTAATTCTGTCTCGCTACTTACTGAATGCATAATTTAAAATCTCATTGCAGAAATGCCTTTTTTATCAATGCCATTTTAGTCCTTTTTCCACCCAGCACTGATTGGGATTTTGTGCAATTTCTATAGTCACACACAGAGTTTCTTCTGTCCCCCACCTGCCTCAGGTCCTGGGACAAGTGAGTGCACACTGGAAGCTCCTCTTAGCCCATGTACAGTTTTGAAGTGTCTTCATCTCACTGTTCTGTTTCTGACACAAATGCAGTGTTCCTGTTACTGCTGGTAAAGAGATGGGCTCTGGTGCCTGTGGATTAAAATAGTTCTGGAACTAGTGTGGGAGAGTCCAATCACATGGGCCAGGTCTGAAGAGACACTTTTCCAAAGGGGAGTAAGAATTTAAGCAGGAAGCTTGATGGTGTGGTTTGTTTTGGTAGCCTGGAAGAGGGAATGGAGACATCAAGTCTGTGGCAAGAGAAACTTCTACAAACAATGAAGGCAAGGAGAAATCATTAGTGGGATGTTAAATGGGCATGGACCACTCTTCTGTCCAAAGAGAATTTCTCCTTCATACTTGACTGAGAAATGTGGGTTACAGTGAGACCAAACAGAGATCTTTTGCCTTCTCTCTGCTGTGTTGCTGGTGGTACACACACAGTAGCCATGCATTTGACCTATGCACTGTATTTGGGGTGTCTATGGCTATTCCAGGGACAAGGATATTCAAGTTTTATGTGAATTATGTCTCTGGTTTATGCACACTTCTTGTAAATACCTCATATTATGGCTTGGTGCTGGGAACCCCATTGCAGAGCTGCAGAATTTGCAGGGCAAAATGTATCAACAGGGATATTTTCTGCTCCTGCAAAGAGTTTAAACCAATCAGCCCATGCTTAGAGATCGTTCCTTGCCAATTTCTTTCTTCCTTTTATTTTTAACAAAGCCAGGAAGGACACGAAATTCAGATTTGTAACATTATAGATGGTTTAATCTTACTATATGCAATGACAGCTGAAGCCAGTTCTGCCCCAATTAATTAAGGATTTCCCTGTTAGGGGAATGAAGATGCTGGGTTCAAGCCTAAGTAACCATTTTTGGGGATCTTAAAGATGGTTTATTCACATCAACAATAACTGTTGGTCTCTGTAGAGACTCAGCAGAGTTTCCTAGGTAAAGAGTAAGATAATATTATGATGAATCTCCTTAAATTTTGGCTTTCTTCTATAAGATGAGTTACCTGAGGGAAGGATAAGTGAAGTACTACTGCCAGTTGGAAGAAATACCTGTTAACTGAGGTATTGAAGACCTTTTATTTTTGGAGCCAAAGGAGCAGATGGGTTCAAACTCTATTGCCCATGCTGAAAAGTACATCACCCACCATGTCTGTGTTGGTGTCTGTTTCCACATAAAAAAGCAGAATTCAGTAAAACACAGCTAAAGTGAAATTATTTCATGAACTGTCATGATCTAAAGGTTTAAATCAAGCCTCAGAGCTACAAGGTGCCCAACTAGGGTTATTCTGCCCAAAATGACTGGACACAGTCTGATATACTGGTCACTCTTCAGTGAAATGGGGTGACTTTTGGGGGAGTTTCTTAATATTATTAGGCACCCCAAAATCTGAAAATGTGAACAGGTTGAGTAGTAAAGGATTTTTTTTCCCAGTGTTTGTTATGATTTCTCTGCAAGGCTATTCATAATAGTTTATTGGTGGGGAAACTGAGGCAGAGGCTCTGCCCTGCTAAGGAAGGAGTGGTGGAGCCCATGTTAAAATTCAGCTATTAGTGGGCCTTTCACTAATTCTCCTGTATTCCTGCACCCTTGCACCTCAAATCTTGAGTTATGCAGCATTTTGGGCAGTGAGAGCAGGCAGCACACCCAAACCTGGAGCAACTGGGAGTCCTCAGCATCCTGGTGTGGCGGGGAGGTCACAGGGATCACCCCATGCTTGTAGGGTTTTCAAAAAAAAAAAAAAAAAAAAAACCAATAGCAAGATAGGGGTTGCTCTGCATGGCTTGGATCCTGACCTTGTTTGTTTTCCTGCCTGCTCCCCGACCCCACCCAGCTGGGCAGAGGAGAGAGAGGCATGAAAACCTGGAGGGTGAAATTTGGCCTTCATTAAAAAAAAAAAAAAAAAAAATTAAAAAATAAAGAAAGGGGAAAAAAAAAAAAAAAAAAAAAAAGAAGAAGAAAGCACCAGATTCCATCACTGTCAAGAAATTTCTGGAACATGAACAGCCACAACCATACTGACACATAGGAAACACTGCTCACCCCCCACCGCCCCCCCAGCTTTACCCACACCCAATTTGTTTTTATTTCTTTGCCTTAACCATTTCCACGGCTTTAGGAGCGGGCTAAGCCGGCGGAGCGCAAGCTTTAGATTTGAAAAGGGACCGCATCCCCCTTTTCAAAGGAGCCTGCTCCCTAGGGCTACCACATCACAGTGCTGATTTGCTGCAGTGGAGACCGCAGCGCGTACAATATGCCCTCCCCCTCCGCCTGTGCTGCTGACAGCATCATTCCGGAGCGGAGCGGAGCGGAGCGGAGCGGGGCGGGCGCGGAGGGAGGCAGGCAGAGCGCGGTACCCACGGAGCGGGGATGCCCGAGTGAGCGCTAGCGCAGCGCTCCCGCCGCACCGAGCAGCCCGCCGCCATGCAAGCCACTGCCGACTCCACCAAGATGGACTGTCTTTGGAGCAACTGGAAATGTCAGGGTATTCTGTCTGTTCTGGTGTTGCATGCTAGGAGTGCATGGCAGAGGAGGAAGAGGCAGGATCCATCCTTTTTTTTTTTTTTTTTTTTTTGCATTGTTCACCTGTGGGCCTTTGCATGCTGTTTCCCTCTCCCTCCCCGCCAAGCTTTTTCTTTGGGGGTAATTTAAGGAAGAAAGGTTAAAAGCCCCCCCCCCGTTTGTGTCCTCGGAATGCATTTCTCCCATCGCCAGGTGTCTCAGCCTGAAAGCATCCAGGATACAGGTCCTCCCTTCCCACCTTAGAGCATCCGCCCTTGCCCTTAGAGCGTCATTCCTCCCTCTCCGCGGGGATCTCGCAGGCATGATTCCCTTCCTTTGGGCTCCAGGGAAGCTGTGCTGGTCCCTGGGTGCTGGCATTGGGCTGCTGGGTGCCTCCTGCCCACGGACACACCCAGAGCCGGGCTCAGCCTTGTGTCACACAAAGAAAACGCAGCTCCGGCAAGAGCCGGGGCACCGCGGGATGGCCCCCGATTCCTACTTTCCTCTAGGATTGCTTGTTTGTTTTTAAAGAAAAAAAAACCCCACATTAATCCTTTCATTATGCACCTCGTTTTGGGGGGTAAAATATCGCGGTGATGTTTTCTCGCTGCCGCGTAGGCGAAGGGAACAATGGCATCTCCCTTTTGGGGCTGAATTTCAGCGGGTTTTGAGCGGGTCGGTGTCTGCGCTGGGTGGGGCTGGCCACCTTCCCGGGTGCCTTGGACAGCTTTTCAGCCATTTTTAGTCGGCTTCACACTTCCCAGCCATCATCCAGCCTTTGTTTTGATAAAAGACAGTCTCTGTGACGCTGCTCGGTGGGCAGATTAGAGGGAGAAAAGCTAGCGGCTGATCCTTTCGGGCAGGCTTTGTTTGGATGTGTTTTTGTAATTTGAAGGTGCGTGTTTACGCCGTGCAGTCCGTTCATGGTGCTGATGCTCCCAGCGGGGTCCCTGGGACAGTGATTACTCCATAGCATCATCGCATTAAAGGGTCCAAGGATGCTTGCAGTTTCATAAACGCAGCTCGATGCAGCACAAGCTGGAAAACCGTCCTAAAGTGGTTTTTTGGGGGATGGAGAGACCTTTCAGACACTTGTCTCTAGGGATCTTGATTTTTTTTTGCAATCAATCCAGCATCTAATTGTATTTAGGAACTGAGGGTTTTTAAGGAAGATGGGTAGCTGGAAAGTAAACAGATGCATCTGTTAAATGCCAGGCTCCAGCAGCTCTGGCTTTCCACCCCGAAATGAAGGGTTTTCCATGTGTTTTGTGGGATTCATTAAGATTTTACAAGAGAGTCACAACCAAACTTCAGGGTCTTTTCTTCTGAGCTTTGCAGATGAACTTCCTTGTAGGGTGGGGTTTGGGGTTTTCTAAAAAATTGCTCAGTATTTTGCTGATTCTTATAAAAACATTGGCTTGCTGAGTCAGATTGCTGAACCACCTGTTTTCAGAAGCAAACTGAGTATTTTCCTTCTCATCAGAAAAAAAAATATCATAAATTAAAAAAGAGGAATAACAAAGGGCATGCTGCTATTTTTTAAATTAATAATTAATAATAATAGTGGGGTTTCTCTCCTTCAGTGCTTTCCTTTTTGAAAGTGGAGTAGATTTGATGAAAATTGAATTACACAATACGTCCCATGCTGATTTGAAAAAAAAATCCCAGGTCTGAAAAAATCAACGCAGTTAAAATAAATCACTTGCCTCACTTCCACAGCATTTACATATTTTTTTCTTTTTCTTGGGTGGTGCTTTATGATTCCAAAATGATCCTGCACAAAACATGAAATAGCCATAGAATATTATTTCTGTCATCAAAATTCTTTGATCAGTCCCTGATAAAATAGAGGAAATTTAAAATTCAGGGGAATGAAAACTAAAGACGATTCATTGATTCCTTTAATATCTATTATTCATGTTGTCTCTGTCTCAACCTGGAATACCAGTTTTGTGCAAATCTGGAGATGCATAATTTTGCCAGCTTGATTGTCAATGGAATTATGGTTCCTCCCTGAAAAGTCTGGAATGTGTCTGCGAGTGTAACAGATGCAGAGAGAAACCTCAGTAAATGCAGAGCATATTTTTATGGAAATTATGGAGATTCAACAACAGGGTTAACAAAAGTTTTGATTACTCAACAACCAAGGCTGCAACTAGCTCTATCATTGAATTGATCCTATAGTATTTATAATTGGTGCAAAATTGGGTGGGGACTGTGAGAAGCACCAGATTCTTGGTGAAGCTTTGACTTTGCCCCACTCAGTCGAGGTACTGATATTTCCCTTGCAGTGAATCAACTGCTGCTGCTGCACCCATTTAGAAATGTTGGTTTTTACCTGCCCATCCTGCAGGATTAGAGCAAAGGTAGGTCATGATCCAGCCCTTTAGCAGGACAGTAATTCACCCCTGCTGGGCGTCTGCTTCATTCAAAATGTTAGAGAGGAATCGCAGCCGCTTCCACGCCCAAGACATCTCTGCACTGAAGGTGATGCATTAGGAGCAGGCTGGGATGGTGCCATGCATAATGCATGAGTGTGAGCAGAAATGTCCCTGCTGGGCGTGCTGGTGGCTGTGGGCCCTGGAGGAGCAGCCTGCAGCCTGTGCCAGGTGTGTGACACGGGAGTGACACAGTGCGCAGCTTCCCACCGGGAGATGCTGCGCCAGGGAAGGAGCAGCAGCCCTGCCTTCCCCAGGGACTGAGCTCAGCTCAGGACACAGCTTCACACCCTGCTAGAGAGGTGCTCTGGGTTGGGAAGGACATAAAACCATAGAATACCCTGAGCTGGGAGGGACTCAGGTTTGTCAATATCCAGTTTCTGGACGGGACACCCCAAAAATCCCACCCTGTGCCTGAGAGCATTGTCCAAACCCTCCTTGAGCTCTGTCAGGTTTGGTGCTGTGACCACTGCCCTGGGGAGCCTGTTCAGCACCCAAACACCCTCTGGGTGAAGAACCTTTTCCTGATATCCAACCTAAACCTCCCCTGACACATCTCCAGCTGTTTCCTCAGGTCCTGTCACTGGGCACCAGCAAAGAGATCAGGAGATCAGTGCCCAAGTTTGCACCTCAGCTTGGAGGAGTTGATTGGTGTTAGTACACTGGTCCTCATGAATATTCCCTTTTCCACTCTTCCTTCTACATGCCAGCTCTTGGCTGGTCATAAGTGTCAGGCTTGCCCCTGCAACTTCAACCTTCTGCAAGATTTATTAAAAAAGAAAAATGAAAAGATCCAGAGACACAGGCCTGTGAAGTGTTCATAGAAATGATCCTAAATATTACCCACATTGTAATTATAACTCAATGTGGAAAAGGGCTGCAGACTGCACAAACCCATCTACTTGATATTAGTGTGCTGGGACTGCAGTTATTGATTATCATTCTCTTGGCAGTTGTTTTCAGAGAGCCAGCTTCCTTACCTGATTGAGGTATCCATTGGTTTCCAAAGGGTGATGGGAAGCTGCAGCAACTGTTCATGGCAATGTTCCTCACTTTAAGACTGATAGAGAATTTCAATGGCAATAATGGGGTTGCATGCTGTTAATCTGTAATCTTATTGACAGTGGTGAAGTCTGCCTAATTACAGCTTTATAATGAGAATAAAACTTCAGCCAGTTGGTACTTTCAGTGCTTTATTGAAAATATTGTGGGCTGATCTCTCAGCTGGATCCACTTGATAAAGATCTGCCCAAGTATTTGGTTCTTATGTTGGATCTTGGTAGGGCTAAAACCTTGGTACCAACTCAATACTTGCTGTAAAAATTTAGCTCATAGTTCCATTAAACTATACCAACTTATGGGGAGTTTATTTCCTAATTTCACAGATTATTTCCTGTGAAGTTTGAAGGAAATATCTCAAGATTGTTTACCACTTTCAGATTTGCTTGTTTTTTTTGTTTTTTTTTTTGTTTTGTTTTGTTTTTTGTCACTGATACAGAAATTGTATCAATTCTTCTTCCAGCACGTTCCTGTTGATGGCAAAAAAGATCAGGGAGAAAATGTGCTCTGCACACCTGCTGTGCCAGCACAGAATCACAGAATGGTTTGGGATGGAAGGATCCTTAAAGACCACCCAGTTCCTCCCTTCCATGGCCAGGGACACTTCCACCAGACCACGTTACTCAGAGTCATGTCTTTTAAGAACTGATGGATGATATTCTTTCATTGCCAGAACAAGGTGAAAATTCCCAAAAGTAAGAGTATATTGAGGTATTCCCTGAGGATTGATTTAAACCCCATCAAGGGAGTGATGGGGGGCAATAGCTGGAGGCAGTGTTGGAGGGCTGCTTTTGTTCTCACTAGGTCCCTGGGGAGTGGGTTCTGGTGAGGCTTTTGTGATATCAGAAGGGAGTACTTCCTCCACATCATATTTAATTATAACTAACATAGGTCTGAACCACTCATTTTGAAAATCTGCAGATTTTCAAATGTTTGGATAGAGTCTAAGATGAAGTCTGGGTTTATTCCTTTGGTCCAGGAGCATCTCAGGAAAATCTTAATATTACCATAGCATTATGTGCACTCAGAGCCTGCATTCAGAGACTCTGCTTGGTCTCTTTGGCTTCTCCCACTTAAGGTGAGACCCATAACACCCTCCACAGAGGCTGGCCAAGGCAGCCAGTGATACAGTTTGATGAGCAGGAGTTGTTTCTCCTGCTGCTGTGCTCAATCCTGGTGTTAAAGCAGCTCTCACATGAACCTGAAAATAACAACAGCATAGTCGTTAATAGCAGCACCAGTCACACAATAACTAATAATTAATGATCATAAATGCTGCAATAGGCTGTGTGTAGTGTGGTTGCACTGGCTATGCTCAGTGACCTGTTGGAAGACCTTAAACCCATGAGGTCAGAATGTGTTTGGGAGGAGTTGTTTGATATCCTAACCAGTTTTACATGAATACAGAGTGAGATAAAACTCAAAGCAGACATATAAATGTGGTGGACAACCTCATCTTTAATTTTAATTCCTGTTTAGAATAAAAAAGAAAGGGTGTGAGGAGGGTTGATGCCAGTCTGGGTTTACCTGATGGTCAATAAGAGGGTTAATATTTTTACTGACAATCTTTTTCATTGCCAGTCTTCTCCTGTCCACCCAAGCCTACTCTGGTGCCTCACATGAGGCAATCCATCAATAATTTTTTGCTCATATCTTGATCTTGCAGATGTTGTAGGAGATAACATGGAGGGCATCCTGTACCAAGGCTTTCCTTTTCCCTGGTCCTATTTTTGTTCCAGGTCTCCTCTCATCAGACTCTAGGGACTAAGAAAGTCTGAACTTTCAAGTTAAACCTTGAAAGAGGTGAATGATAAAGTTATAAAGCTGAACTGAGGACAGGAAGTTAATGGTCAGAGTGTGAACAAGAGGTAGAGGTATGGAGAGATTCCTCCAGGCAGGAGATGAAGGATCAGGAGATATGATTGGTGAAACAGCACAGATATTCTCTCCTGGCTCTGCTGTTCATCACAGCAGTCTCCTGAAGGCAGCAGACTGCTCATTCAACTGCATATCCATCTGTATTTTGTTAGAATCAAATCTGCTGTGGGGAAGGGAGCAGTGTCCACACTGGATCTTCCATTGGAGAGAGGGAGAGGCTGCAGCCTGTGGTTAAACCTGCAAACTGGGCTTGCATTGAGTGAGAGCAGAGAGCAGTATTTATTTCTACTCAAAACCTACAGCATTATCTTATTTGTTGTCAAATACTTCTGTGACAGTGCTACAAACAAGATTGTTTTTCATAAATTGTGTTTCTTGGCTTTTTCACTCCCAGAAGGTCTGATAAATGCCTTATGAAGTCATTTATATTTATGAATTGTAATGTTGTACTGTGTGCAGAAGTAAATGCTGTGTACAGAGAGGTTTTTCTCACTTCTCTTAAAAGCTGGTATTAGATAGGGAGTGAAGCAGTACAACCCATTGATTTTCTCTCCTAAGCAGGCCTGGTGGTACCTCCATGGTGGGAAGGGCACCTTGACCACTTCCAAAGGTGTTAGTAGTGTACTTCAGAGCATACAACATTTTATATAATCATCAAGGCCCATGGGCTTCATTTGAGGGCTGAGTACCCAGGGTTTGCTCACACTTTTTGACTAGATTCCATGGAAATGATCATTCCATGCATGATCATTTTTCACACAGTCATTGCAATAGAGGAAGAACTTGCAAAGTCAGAAGGAGAGAGCAGATTTTCAGAGGAGAAGCTATAAAAGATTTGAATTCTTCAATCTCTGCTTGATTGATCTTTAATTTTCATTTTAAAATGCTTTCTTTGAGACATGGAATGGGAAGGTCCCCATTTTTCCTAGAGAAGTTTTTTTGGATAACATAACCATGCAGGAGGACATTTTAGCTACAAGTTGGTTTGGATCCTCCTTTGGCACCACAAAAACCCCCAAAGCCCAGCCCTTGTGTTTCCAGATCCTAACAAGAATGCATTCAGGAGCATTTTTTTATCAGTCTACCTTGGCACTGGCCTTTCCAGCCCCCACATCTGTCTTCTGGCTCTTTTGATACCAAGTACTGAGGAGCAGGAACATTTTCTTCTCCAAGCCATGGTAAGAGCTGTGAGAGCTTTTAGGCACTCATGAGCCATTCCTTGCTGCCAAAAGCACTGCCTGCAGCTGCTGCTCCTTAGATTTGTGAGGTTAATTTTAGCTTGCCCCACAAACATGGGTATTTACCAGCTGTTCATATTAACAGATGGTTTCTTGTACATAGAGTTCACCTCTGCTAGTCTGTGACTTGGCCCCGAGTGCAGGATCCCGTTAGTTTACTCAGGTGAGGTTCTGCCATAAAGTATGGCTTTAAAGCACTGTTTTGGCACCCTTGAAAAATATTGCAGCTAGAAGACTACTTGAGTAACATTTTGCAAGTTCTGCTGTGAGTTGAAAAGCACAAGCAGGCGATACTTGCAGATAAACAGCTCATCAGACACACTTCTCCAGAAAAATTCTTCAAAGGCAGGAGCAGTGACCTGCAGCGCTGCTGTCTTAAGGATAAATGCACACAGTTTTGAGTCTGAGGCAGTTCTGGCAAAACCCAGAGTCCTTTTGTACCTCCACAAATGACTCAGACCTCTGGTGAGTTGTGCTGTTAATAGTGCAAAGTGAGTGATGTTGCTTCCCTCCTTCCAGGAGGCTGAAGGGAGATCATGGAAAGCTACAGCAGAACAGCTTCTGAATGTTAATGGGCATGGGCAGGATTTTACAGTAGAGATCTTCAAAACAGAGGGAGCCCAGCCCTCAAGTGAAGCCAAGGCTGATTTCCATGCCCAAACCCCTTTTGCAAACTGGGTGGTTTGAAGTTGGTGTTTTGGCTCTGGGAAGTGGATCTGGCTCAGCCAAACAGGCTGAGCCCCTGTCCAATTGCATGCACATCACACATCCACAGCCTGACGTGGCACCAGCCTCCTGCCTCATGAATATTCAGTGTGCATGGCTCAGAATTGTGCCATTGTGGAGGGGTCTGGGCACTGCACACACACACACCCCCCCCTTCCCAGACCCTGCACCACTTTTATCCTTCCCCTGCTGATTGCCCAAAGCACTCATGCTGTGGTTAATTCATGCTGTGGGCTATCCTCTGTGCTTTAGTCTGTCTGGGGAATGCTGTATCCCCCTTGGAGCTGGGCTGGAAGCTGTCCCAGCCTGGCTGAGTGTGGGGCCAGCGTGTGCTGGCCAGTGGCTCTGCCCAGGAGTGTGTGTGTGTGTGTGAAATCTGCAGCTCCAGCTCAGCTGCTGGCCCTGCCATCCTCATTCCCTCTGCATCCCCATGTCCTGGGAGGCTGCTCTGAGCCTGGCTGGCTGTCTCCTCAGTGTGCCAAGGAAGGGGCACAGGCAGCTGCCCCTAAACAGAGGCTCAGGCACTGACTGTGCTGAGTAACTTGTTGAAAGACCCTAAACCCATGGGGTCAGAGAGTGACTGGGAGGAGTTTTTGGTATCCTAACCAGTTTTACATGAATACAAGGTGAGATAAAGCAGACATATAAATGTGGTGGACAACCTCATCTTTAATTTTAATTCCTGTTTAGAATAAAAAAGAAAGGGTGTGAGGAGGGTTAACACAAGTCTGGGTTCACCAGATGGTCGATAAGAAAATTTCTCATTCATTTGTCTCTTGGTCTCTATTTACAGCACCAGACAGTGATGTGACAGGTACTTTGGCTCTGGTGTAAATGGTTATAGGAGAAAATGGCACTCTGAGGAAACCAGGCACAGGATCCCAGCTGGGGCATTCTGCACCCAGAGTGCCTCTCCCAGTTTTTAAGGGAGATTTGCTTAGGTAAGGGAATGTAGGAGAAAAATGTGTTTGACTACTGTCTCAGCAAGGAAGGATTTCTTTACCAAGAGGGTGGTCAAACTGGAACTGGCTTCTAGAGAGAGGGTCAATGTCCCAAACCTGCCAGTGTTTCAGAGGCATTTGGAAAATGCCCTCAAAAATATATTTTAGCTTTTGGTCAGCCCTGAATTGGTCAGGCTGTTACAGTAGGTGATGGTTGTAGGTGCCTCCCAACAGAAATAGTCCTATTCTATTCTATTCTATTCTATTCTATTCTATTCTATTCTATTCTATTCTATTCTATTCTATTCTATTCTATTCTATTCTATTCTACTCTACTCTACTCTACTCTACTCTACTCCATTCCATTCCATTCCATTCCATTCCATTCCATTCCATTCCATTCATGCAAAAACCCTTTGAAGTGACAGAAGGTGCAACTGAAAGAGAAAACATGACTCTGACAGGTGTAGCTCAGGTGTTTTTAGCAGCATCTAAATTCCAGGGGAACTGATATAGCTCAAATCCCTGAGGCCTGTCATCCAAAGTCTCCCCAAGTCTCCACTGATTTCTGGTTCTGGATCCTCCTCCTTCCCCTTCCCTGCCCAAGGACCTGTGAGATTCACCTCCCTCCTCTATCACTTTCTGCAAAGAGGTTTGGATCAGCCCTTTCTCCTTAATGGAGAGGAGGAGGAATGGCTACAGGAGCATCAAATCCCACCCAGACAGCTGGACAGGGCAGCAGTGCTGCAGCTCCCTGTCCCTTCAAGGGATATGAGGCAGATGTGCTTCCTGCCCTTGAGAATCCTGAGACACCTGTGGGTGAGGGGAATGTGCTCCCAGGCTGGACCTGGGCACTGGGAGAGCCATATAAAAATCACTGAACTCATATCTCCCTTTTCTGTGCTGAGATTTTCCTGCTAGGGTTTGGCACTTTTTTTTTCCATGCACGTGGGAATATTTGCCTCAGGTCTAAAAGACACAGAATCCCTCTTTCCCAGGTCTCCTTTGGCTGCAGAAAGAGGCCAGATGCTTTTTCATCTCCTCCTTTGAACATGCACTTGTTCCCAGAACTGTGTCACTTGGCCTCTGTCCATCTCTGATCCTTTCCTTACCTGATACAGCTGAGGAAATATCCCAATCATGCCATGGCAGGAACAGGTGACTTTCAGGATATGCACATGCCTGATCAAGCCTGTCTTGAGTAACTCAGCATCTTCCCTTTTGAGGGGAATGACAAAATGCAATTTGGCATCTCCCTGCATGAGAACGCAGCCCACTGCCAGTCTGCAGGAGTATGAGTTGGAAGATCAATGGAAGAAAAAGGCTTAGTTGGTCATTTTGGATCTTATAATTAATTGGGATTAACTCAGGGAATTCTATTGGAGTTCAGTTTGTATTTTTTGGCTCAGTTCTCATCTGTTTGCCTCTTTACTGCCTGTGTCCCAGGGAGTGTTTTCTCCTGGCACGTGTCCTTTTTCTGTACCACATACATCAGCTCACCTGTGCTTATTTAATTTAATGTTGAGGTTTTGTGTGATGGAAAACTTGAGTATCTCAAGGTCAGGTTTTCATAAATTTCCAGTACTCTCCTCTGGCAGAGTAATTTTTGAGCACAAAAGATACCAGGTTGTGAATAATCACAGAATTTTAGAATGGGTTGGGTTGGAAGAAACCTTAAAAATCATCTCATCTCACCCCTCCTGCCATGGCAGGGACACCTTCCACTTGTTCCAAGCCCCATCCAGCCTGATCTTGAACACTTCCAGGGATGGGGCAGCCACAGCTTCTCTGGGCACCCTGTGCCAGGCCCTCACCACCCTCACAGAAAAAATAATAACTCTGTCCAAATGCTCACTGGTGACAACACCCAGTTGTTGTGCTGCAGGATTTTGAAGTCCCTTTACTGAAAAAGAATATGAAAAATAGCCAGACTTGCATGCTTGTGTTCTGGATGCCATTTTGTAAGGATGGTTTGTGAGGATGGAGTTGCATGCTCCAGCACCTCATTGCTGTGAGCAATCCGTGGAGCTCCAGCTGTGTCCTGCAATCCAGCTGTGTCCTGCAATCCAGCTGTGCTGCTAAACCTCCTCATCCAGCTGCTCTGTCGATGCTGGAACTGCATTTTGGAGCGTTCCATACTCCCTGCCCCAGAGTTTCTGCAGGAAGCAGGTGTGGGCTTATATCTGTAAAAGACTGGTCCCTGTTTTGGGGAGTCAGCAGCCAGGATCCCCAAAAAAGCATCAAGGTCCCTTGTCCCATGGCTTTCATGCAGCCCACAGGATCCAGTCATGTGTGCTCATGATCACAGGTTCGTGGCTGAGTACTTAAAAATAGTAAAATGTTATTATTATGTAGTGTACATTGATGGAGAATATAATTGGATGTGAATGATGCATGAAAAGAGGAGAGCTCAGTAATACAACAGCAATTTTTGCATTCAAGCCCATCACTGTGAAGCAAGGCTAATATGTGTGATAGTAATGAGTAATATAACTCATTGACTCAAGGCAAACATGCTGTGATGACTCACAATTTTTGGAGATTAGATGATAAGGACTAAGAGGCTGGATTAATTTTGTCTCTTTTAGTATCGGTGACTTTTTTTTTTTTTTTTTTTTTCCTTCTTGACAGATTGCAGTTTTCCTGAATTTACTCTTTGTTCAGAATGATTTGACAAGTGGCATCTCTCAAATCTGTTTGGCTGGTGGTGTGTTCAAGCTGTTCTTGAGGACTTGTGCAGTGTGTGAAATTAAAGCTGTTTTGTTTAGGTAGTCATGAGCACATTCTCTGGTTGGATCTTCATCCCATGTCCTCTGAAAAACAGGTTGTGGGTGTAAACAGATTAAATTCACCTCTGTGGACTGGATATTCCACAATCCTTTCATAAATTTTGCTATTTTAGTGCCTGTCTCCGATGCTGAATTTTTTTGCTGAAGAGGTTGAAATAAAATATATCAAGTGGGTGGAAAACAGTGCAAAAGTTAACTGGTTTACAAATGTAAAAATGCACTAGTTGAAAATGGTCTGATGCACTTGTTTTGTTCTAACCAGCACCTCCCATGGACAAGGGAAGTTATGTAACAACCAGAAAGCTTTTTTATCTTTTTGGTATTTCTGAGATAGTTGGATTAAGTAGCAAGAGTTATTATAAGGCCTTATCTGAAAAATGGTTTCCTACTCATGGAACTATTAGGCAGTTGTAAAACCAGGAGTCTTTTCCTTTCTCAAAACTTAAGAAACAACAAAATCAAATTGTCAAAACTTTGAATGGGAAAGTGGTTTGTTGTAGCTAGTCCCAAACTTTCTCATTCATTTATCGACAACCAAAACTGGAAAACGCTTTGATCAAGCATTTGGCATTTGAACTTGTAAGAAAAAAAAAAAAAAAAAAAAAAAAAATTGAAGTTTTCAGACTGAGTAAATACCAGGTAGGTTGAAATCTTCCATACAGCCCTAGCAACAACACAAACCCCAGCTTGCACTTGTCTTGCTGCTGCAGGAGACCCACCCACCATGCTGTGGTTAGAGATATTCATCCATCTTACCTAACCCAGGCACGAGGAAAACGAGGATTTCAAGTAGGTCATGGGTTGTAGTTCCCTCAGTGCATTGCTCAAGTGCCTTGGCTGCTCCTGCTCATGTTGAGGAGCTCGTGTTGGAGCTGCTGTGAGCAGAGACATCACTGCTCCCTGCTCCTCCAAGGGCCCCTCTGCCCACAGCAGCAGATGTGACACACCAAAGGACACTCTACATCTCAGAAGGCTAAAACCCATTTATTACAACAGCTAGCTGCCTTTTAAACACTCTACAAAGTTTATGCTTTGTTCATTGGTTACAATAGATCAACACAATGTTGATTGGTGCAAAACAGTCTCCACCACTGCTTTCACAAAACTTTTCTAAAAATATTTTTCCCAGCTGGAGATTTCTTCTTGCTTATCTTCTTCTTCTCTTCTCAGTCTCCATACCAACGGCCTTGGTAAAATTCCTTTCAGAAGTAAACCTTATCAGTTAACTCTCTGGCTCACAGACCAGCTGCAAGCCCCTTCCATAACCACCAATGCCATTCCAGTTCCTGCCTTTAACAATTTGGTTTTCTCCCCCCAGCTATCGACCTGTTGTACTGGCGTGACATCAAGCAGACAGGGATCGTGTTTGGCAGCCTGCTGCTGCTGCTCTTCTCCCTGACCCAGTTCAGCGTGGTCAGCGTGGTGGCTTACCTGGCCCTGGCTGGCCTCTCGGCCACCATCAGCTTCAGAATCTACAAATCAGTCCTACAGGCTGTGCAGAAGACGGACGAGGGTCACCCCTTCAAGTGAGTGGCTTCCTAGTGATGCCCAAGCGTTGCTTTGGTGCTGGATGAAATTTTCTTCCTGCTCATAAAACAGGAAATAATTGTGTTTTCACAGGGTCTCAAAAAGTGTAAGGTACTATTGGCTTAGATCCTGCAGAGGGAAAGAAAAACAACACACCACAAAAATTGTTATCTTCTAAGATATGGGGTTTTTTTCTCTAAAAAGATACAGGAAATTTTAAGTGAACAGAGAAAAGGAGTTTCTTTAGAGCTGGTCATAATATAGCATACCTGCAAGAGAAGAGAGCATTGTTTCTGAGCACAATCTATTGGGTGTAGAAGGAAACTATTTCTGTCTTTTCTCCAGCAACCCAAAATCTAAGTGATGGTGCCACTGCCAATGCACTCCCCACTCTCCACAGGGTCTGGGGCTTTGCTCCACAAGAACAGTGATCCTTTCTGCTCTGCTGTGCCAACCAGTTTGTAAACCAGATTGTGGAACTGGTGTGGTTTGCAAACACACACACACTACAAAATAATCTTTTTCTAGGGTGCTGCTCCTTCTGCTTCTCTTGGGTCAGTTCTGAGCAGTGACTCAGGATGAGGGGTGGGCATAGCTCAGAGAACAGCACAGGAAATTGTGGGGAATGCTCCCAGGTCAGATTTGTATTCCCCTTTGGGTGGGAAAAGAGAGAAATCCCATCCAGACCAGGCTCTGTGTGGGAAGAGGGCGAGGCTGGATCACTCAGAGAGATGGGTCATGCAGGGTGAAGAGGGTGTGCTGGTGGCCCTGTGCCTGCAGGCAGTGGAACACATTGTGTTCCTTGTGCTCCAGCACAAGGAAAGGAGGTCTGGGAAGGAGGGAATGATGGGCTGCATGGGTATGAGCATGAGCAGGAGGGGAAAATTCCCAGGTTTGTAACGGGACTGTGTTTCTGGCAGAGCCTACTTGGAGATGGAGATGAATCTTTCACAGGACCAGATCCAGAAATACACAGATTGTCTCCAGCTATACGTCAACAGCACAGTCAAAGAGCTGAGGAGACTCTTTCTCGTTCAGGACCTCGTGGATTCTTTAAAAGTAAGATTGCTTTAAATATTTTTAACCCCTCTCTAGAGGATCAATCTACATTTCAAAGAGCTTCTTCCCATGTTGACAGAGTTGTCATGAAACCTAGTTTTGTGTAGCTCCAAATATGAAAGTTGCTCTTCTTTTTGAATTAAAAACTGTTTCCAGCACTTTAGGGTTTGGCATTTGAATGTATTAATAGGTAATACAGAATGTAAAAATTTGCAGAACCAGCTTAACTCCTCCTCAGTTCTAGAAGTGTCCCAGCATTATGCTTTCTACTGCTTTGCTATAAAATAATGTTCCCCTTTTTAAATCTGGATTTCCTCTCGTGGCATTTCCTGCTATGGAAGAAGATCTTCTTTCACTCCCTGCTGAAATAACTATTGATTTTTAGCCTTACACTCAAGCAGGTGTCCTTTAGAGCAAAGGGAAAACCATTAAGAGAACAGACATAGGTTAGACTCATAAATTTGTAAAGAATTTAAGGAAAATATACCCATCTCTCAGCCTCAAGTGTTATCATTTCCAGGGATTATCACTTCAGGGCTCTGTTTAACCTGCTTGGGATGAGCCCTGCCATCATAAAAATTGGATGCAGAATTTTGCCCATGCTATTCTCAATGCAGAGTCCTACATGGATGCAATTTAAGCCTTAAATAGACACAAAAGCTGAGCTAAGAGGGTGAGAAGCAGAACAGAGAATGGGGTTTGTACACCTAGAACCACTACCTAGTTCCTAATGTGCCTTCACCACTCCCTTCCACATTAAAAAAGGCTAATGTGCTGTTATATTAGCTAGTTAAGCAAACTACTTCCTTCTTATGCTGGCAGTAGGGGTGATGTAATGATCCATCTTTAATTTAGTTTGCAGTACTAATGTGGCTGCTGACTTACGTGGGAGCCCTCTTCAATGGCCTGACTCTTCTGATAATGGGTAAAAACCAACATTTCTTTTAAAAATCTATTTTTAACCTGAACTCCCTCTGGATTTCAACGTAGACAAAACAGCCTATCCCTGGCATGCCTTCCCCTCAGTTAAACCACCAACATTAATTTCCCTTCCCAGTAAATATTCCTTGCACTATTATGCTGCCCCTCCTGCTAGAGCTACTTTGCAGTTTATGGTTTTGCAGCTGCCAGTCCCAGAGCAATGGGGAATTCCATATTTGGGAGGTTTGAGCAAAGTGCATTTTTAATACAAGGCTCCCTGATGGATCAGCTGACCAAGTGGCACGATAATGTGTTTGTCACCAAAGTAGGTCTCTCCTCTGGAGGAATCTGATCTACAGCAGCATAACACTGCTCTCTTTTCCTCCTCAGCTGTGGTGTCTATGTTTACTCTCCCTGTTGTATATGACAAGTACCAGGTAGGTCTCTCTGCAGAGTGCATTTGGGGTGGCTGGGGGGCTCTGCCTGGCTGTTGCCTCGTTGACTTGCTCTCCTCTTGCTCTCTGCAGGCACAGATTGATCAATACTTGGGGCTGGTGCGGACCCACATAAACACGGTGGTGGCAAAGTGAGTTCAGTGTGTGGTCAGTGGTGCCCTGGAGGGTGGCTGGCAGCTGGGTGGTTCTGGGGACACTGTGTCCTGTCTGTGGTGTCCTCCCTGTCACTGTCTGAGGGGTCTCCTGAGCCTGAGATCCCCACAGCAGGACATTTAGGTGGTTTAAAGTTCAGGTTTTCCCAGCTGGTCACCGAAGAAGATGCAGGAGGTGTTTTCTGAGGTTTCCCAGGTTGTTTATTGTTTCTTATCTAAGAAATTCTTTCTCTAACTAACAGATTCAAGGCACACTGCCTGCCCTTGGGGCAGGATTTATCTTTTATACTATAAATTATGTACCTAATATTTACAATTACTTTCCAACACATGACAATTTTATTACACTGTCCAACTCTGTCCCAGACCAATCCAGTAATGCCAGCCTGGCATTTAACATGGATGGCATGAAGAAGAAGAAAGAAAAGACATACCACACCCCAAATCCTCCATATTAACTTCAAACCCCCTAATATAAACATTTCTAGAAATCCACTTTTCTACCTTCTAACAATCTGATTTATACTCTACTTATTTTTTGTGACTTGTAATTCTTCCTGCAATGTTGGTAGTTTTTTCCTGGGATTTAAATCCAGTCCCCAGGAGTCCTGGGCACCATGCCAGAGGCTCTGAGACCTTTGTCAGGGGGGTCTCAAGGCATCCAGGGAAGCCAAGGGAACACCCTGGACTCCCACACTCCCCAGACCCTGGAATGGGAGAGGTTGAGGGAGAACAGATCCCTGGAGAAAGGCAGACCCTCCCAGCTGAGTGCAGACTGTGGCACTCCATCCTTCTGCCCCCTCCCCTGCTATTTTGGGGAATTGTGGACAGAGCAGCCCAGTTGTGGATTGGTGTCCACACTTGTACCTGGCCAGGACAAACAGGAAGGAATGAGTTAATTCTCTTCCCCACTGACCCCTCTAAGCATGGTTTTTTAGCATTCAGGGAGCTGATAGCATTAATGACCAAAGTGGGAATTAGGACACCACCCTGTCACACAAATACCTGGAAGCACCATGATCTTTAGTGTTTCAAATCCCCATGGAGCAGGCAGAAGACCTGGGTGAAATTTTGTTTTGAAAATTCTATTTTTAGACTCCATTCCTGGCTTTCTATAGACAATAGACCATGGAGAAATAATGTGGGGGGAGAATATCACTGAACATATCCCAAGGTTACATGAACTACCAAAAACCTGTAAGAACACCTAGATGGGCATCACTCCTGTTTCTCATGGCACTTTCATTCCCCTGTTGAGACAGCACACTTCACATGGACTAGAAGTTATCCCTGGATAAGAATTCAGCTGGGAACCCACTGCAATGCAATAACTGCCTCAGAATATAATCCTTTTTCTTTTTCTTCTTTATTTTTTAGGATTCAAGCTAAAATCCCAGGTGCTAAAAGAAAGGCAGAGTAAAGCAGACATCAATAATTCGTTGACTACAGTAGTGCATAATGGGGAAATCCGGAGTGAAAACAGCTCTGTTCTTACACTTTACTGCAAATTTATCATTCTTTTTTTTTTTTTTCTCAACACCATAATCTTAGAAACATAAAACTGAGAAGCAGTGCTTTTCCCCTGCTGCTTCTGCACTTAGAATATTTGCAATCACTTGTGTCAAGCACTAAAGTATAGTAAAGAGAAAAGTGTACTAGATGTGGTTTTTTGTGTTGCTTATAAAGTGCATGATGGTGAGAGCCTAAATAATATTGACCTCTTTATTTAATTTTTTTTTTTTTTTAGTGTTTTTCCTTCTTCTATTGGCATTGCTTCTATAACTTTTAATGTTACATGTGGCTAGGGGCTTTCCTGCTTAGCGCACTTGATGCAATAGTTAAAATTGCTTCTACGTCACTGGGTTGCTGGTTGGATTCATCTTTATTAACTATATAGAATTGTAGACTGATGTTTTAGTGTTTTCCAGCACAAATGAAATAAACAGTAATCGGTACTTATGGTAATCAGTTTTGTATAACTCAAAAAAAAAAAAAAATAAAGAACACAAAACCCAGTACTTTTGTCGTAAAGGATTGACAGGCTGATTTACATGTATGGTAACTGGAAAGTTCCAGCATGTTCAATTTATTACAATTTGTATTACATTCTCTGTAGTTCCTAATGGACTTAATTATGGACTCTGAATATTTGCACTTATGTACTTGATACCGAATGCAGAAATAAATGTTACTAAATGTAAAAAGTTCTCTTTCTTTTCACCACTGGGATTACCTTGACATTTGGGAACTGGACACATACTGTGCAAGAAGGAGCATTTTCCCTCTGTCTGTCTCCTCTGGACATCTGCACACACTTTGCCCTTACATCATGGTGCAGTCCAACAAGTAATATCTAAGAGTAGCTAATCTAATATTTTTACATCTTGAGCTAATCTAATATTTTTACATGTTGATGATCTTTCTTGGAATGAAAGGAAGGTCTCTGCACACAGTTAGTTTATTTTTGTTGGTGGTGTAGCAAATACCAGGTGCATGAGCAAGGGTCTCTTCCTCCATTTGCTCACTGTGCAAACCAGGAGCAGAGTGTGGAGGTGTCACACAGCACAAAGGGACTTTCAGTTTCCTTATCACCAATTGCTCTCTTACCCAAAGCTGTTCTCTGAAGTCTGCTTTAAACAGAATCAATGTCAAATCCAGAGACTGGGAGCTGAAACAAGCATTTACTCTGGTTCAAAGGTGAAGGTTTTTAAAAATTGGAATTTGGTGTTTGAGAACAAGCAGAGGAAAGAAATAGCTGTTGAACACTACCCAAAGTGCTTCAAAACAAACACTTGGTTAAGTGCTTGATTTGTTCATTTGTGGAACACACCTGTAGAATTTGTTGGTTTTTTTTTTTTTTTTTATACAAATGTGAACATCAAAATATCTTCAGCCAAACTGCTGTGTTTCTCTTTTTCAGTCACAAAGGTTTTATGAAGAATTTCTTTTAATACAAAGAACTAGATTTTTTTAAATTTTTATCCCACCTTTTTTTACTTGGACTCATTCCTTAATTCACCTTTGTCTCAGTTCTACATGGCCACAGTCACACCTGTCCAAGGCCTGGCTGCAGTTCTGTTTGTATCTAAATGTAAAACCCAAATGCACATAAGGAGTTAATAGAAACATTGGTGTGGCTGTGGCCTAGTTAATTTTTGTGACAAGTCTCAAATACCCTTATTTTCATTCAAGTTTTTTATCTAAATGTTCAAAATACTGGCTTGGATTTTAAATGTCACCTGCAGCTAGATGGGAACATTTTTCCTGAATGAAAAACTGAATGTCTTAAAAGAGCATATATTGGTTTTGATCAAACTGAGTCTGTCTGCTTTAGCATGTGCAGTTTGCAGGCAGGAGTTAAAATTCAGCATGAACCTCCAGCTTTAACTGCCTTGGAGTTCCCTGTGTCTCTGAGGATGGGAGAGCAGATCATACAGAGCATCCTTGAGGATAAAGATTGACCACCAGAATTTTTATTACTTATGAGTGTGTGGGCTCAACATGTTAATTTTGAAAATGAGCCCATTTAATGTCTCATCCCCCTGGTCCCATAAATGTGTTCTTCCCTCACACCCCCAGTGCAGTAATATCCAAGATTGGCCTTTGGCAATGCTGAACCCTAAGCACAATTTAAAAGCTACATCTCCTGCACATTTGGAAATAAAGCAAAAAAACCTTTTAGAAGAGTACAACTATCCTCAAGAGCCTAAATCAATAGAGACCAAGATTCCCATATTTGTTTCCTCCAGCATCACCCTCTCTCAAGCCCCAATCCCAGCCCTCAATCATGCTGACTGTACTGCTGCACACACACCTCTCAAACCCACATCACTTTCTCACATCCCACCTTGCCAAGCAAACTTCCCAACTTTCTCAGAGCTGCTCTGACTTTACATTTATTTGGCAGTAACACCCTGCAAGTGCTGCTGAGCAGCTGGGGTGGCTTAACCTGGTGGTGGGACCAACTGGGCAGACCACACTGGGATGTGGGAGAAGCAGAGGGTTTCTGGCAGGGTTTGGATTGCTGATGCTGCTCGTGGCCACCAGCCCCTTACACAGCAGCACTTTCTGTGACACCTTTGAACATGGAAGCCTGGAGAAAGCCAATCTCTGTCAATTCCTGGTCCTGCTACACACCTTGCAATAACAGAAGCCCTGTGCATATGGGGAATGAAGGTTTGTGGCACCCTTGGTGTCCCTGGACATCCATTTATTTGGTTTTCTAACAAGTGTGGGGGAAAATAACCAACACCAAGCTCTACTTGTTAAAATATTTTAGTGTGATTATAGTAGGGGGCTGAAGATAGCAGAATAACACATTCATGAGCTGTGCTATGAGATACACAGGCTGTGAAGCCCTTTGGCTTCTGATCTTCATTTGCAAAGTAAAAAGCAGCAGTAGGAAAGCTTGACTGGTAAAAGCAGCAAATTTGTGGGTGTTTCTGGACAGGTGAAACCTGGGAGGTAGCTCATTCTGCCTGGGTAAAATGCAAGGGAGGGTGTTAAACCATTCATTTCTCTTCAGGGTGTCCCTTGGGTGAGGGACCTGGACATGAAATCACCAGTGATTCAGGGGGCAGCTTTTCCACCTGCTTCAAAGGCTGCTTTAATGAGAGAAGCCACTGATGAGTGTTTGGGGACCCACCTCACCACTGGAGGTTCTTCAGGTGGTTGGAGCAGGTGTTTGCCAAACACCTGTCCTGGGCTGTGCCTCCCTCCTGGTCTCTGGACAGTTTGTGATGTTGATGTTCCCTTTCTGGAGAGGAAGCTGAGAGGTCTCCAGGGTCAATGGCACAGGTTGGTTTAGATGCAGGGACAGGCACAGACCAGGACTTTCCATGGCTGGGAAATGTAAATGCAACTTTTGATCTACTCAACATGGTGCTGCTTTTCAAGGAAGATAACAACTCCACCTGCTGAGCTGAGCTTTGAAATCCAGCCCAAATGACTGTGCTAATTTGAGCTGAAAGTAATTTAACTCTGACTTGGGGATATGAAATCAGGAGTGCCATGCTGGCAGGTAAGAAAACTTTGTCAGAACATGTACATGAGTCTTTTCTCATCCTCTATGACTTTCAAATATCTTCTCCATGGTTTCACTTGTACCTTGCAGAAACTTTATAACCCTGCTCCTAAACTGCTGCCTGTTAAGTAGAGGCTCCATGGTTACTTGAAAATTCTGTCAGAGCTTTATGTCACTTAAATGTCTGTTCCTGTAGCTTGAAATGATTACTGCATTGGTATTTCATGTGAAATGTGAATATTCTCCAAGGTCACTGGTTTTGATTCCCTGGTTCTTGGTGCTTCAGCAGAATTCCACTCCTCTATTTTATTTGCCTCTGTTACTGATCTCTTTTATTCTCCTTCTGCTCTTTAATATTTATCTAGTGAGAGTAGGATCATAAAGCACATGAGTGTCAGGAAAGCCTTGCAACTGGGAGGAGATAAGAATGTTATAATATTCTGTGAGCAGCTAATCCATTGAAAGAGAATCTGGCTGCTCCCCCATAGCTTTTGCTCTCTCCCTGTTTGCTTTCAGATGGCAGCTGGCTCCCATCCCTGTCCTGGTGGGTTATTACAAGTCAGTAGCTGTGAGCTTACCAGCCTTTCCTTCTCCATATGGGCCCAGGGAGGTATGTGGCAAGCCTGTGTGTTTGCCCAGTGCAGCTTTCAGAAGACCAAGTGTGATGCATTTCTTCCTGACTCCTCTTAATATATTCATTTCTCAGGCACAGGGTTAGAAGATGCTCCATCAGGCAGTGTGTGTGCGGCATTCCTGGGATTTCAGGAGTGAGTGAGCCTGGCTGGTGCATGCAGCACTGCAGGACATGTGGAATTTGGGTCAGGGTGAGATATGTCCACTGACAGGAGTCAAAAGCTGCAGTGCCTGAAGCAGCAGGAGGAGTGGGCTCTGCTCATTTCTGCCAGGCTTCCTTGGTGCCCAGCACCTGTGCAGGAGAGAGTGGCAGAGCCCTGCTCTCTGACATAACATGGCAAAGATATTGGGAGTGGGGGACCCTTCTCCACAGGGAAATGGGACTGGATTCTGAGCAGGTAAATGGGCTTGACCTGCTTCTCTCATTTATCTGAGCTGCTCATTCCCTTGTGTTTGTGTCTGCTCACAAGGGAAGGGTCAGATCACTGTGAGCTCCAAGCTCTCCTCTGGTCACCATCTGATCCAAGTGGTTTCCACTTCTGCAGCTCCCCTAGAAATTGTTCTGACTCTATGAATATGCCAGATTTATAATTTGGAGACACCACCAGGTGTGTGAAGGCAGAGTGAAGTTATCTGTGCAGTTACTGCTCTGTTCAGCATTCTGCAATCCCTCTACAACTGGGACATGCTCATCTCTGACCATTCTCCTCCTCCCTTTCACTCCTCCTGCCCCAGCCAAAGCCCTGGGAGATGCTGCAGGCACCAGGGTCAGCTTGAGAGGATGGGAAGAGCTGCAGAAGGAGTCTGTCTAAGAAAACCCAAAGACCAAGGATGCCTATGCTGACATGCTTTCATTCCTTTTCCCTCCTGTCTGCTCCCAAGTCAGACTCATTTCCCTTGTTCATTGAATATTAAAGAGGTTCAGCCTCAAGGTTGCAATTTATGCCTCCTCATGAGTCTTTTTGTTTTAGCTGAAAAAATAATTCAGTCCAGTGAAGCTAATTGTCATTTACACTAAGGTCCCTCTGCACACATTTTCCTTTATGAGAGAGCTGTAAAGAGAATTTAGTTACGTTTTTACTCCTTTGCACAAGCTTCTAATTTAGATGCAGTGATATAAAGTACCCCAGACCAGTCTAAAAATCACAGGATTATAGAATCCTGGAATGATTTGGGTTAGAAGGAACCTTAAAGCTTATCTAGTTTCAACACCCTGCTGTAAACAGAGACACTTTCCATTATCCCAGGTTGCTCCAAGCCCTGTCCAACCTGGCCTGGGACACTTTCAGGGATCCAGGGGCAGCCACATCTCTGGACAGCCCGTGCCAGGGCTTTACCACCCTCAGAGCCAAGAATTCTTTCCCAATATCCCCCCTGACCCTGCCCTCTGGCTGTGTGAAGCCATTCCCTCTTGTCCTGTCACTCCAACCCTTGCCCAAAGTCCCTCTTCATTTATCTTGCAGCCCCTTTAGGTTCTGGAAGGGGCTCTAAGGTGTGTGGAGCTTTCTCCAAGCTGAACAGCCCCAGCTCTCTCTGCCTTTCCTGCTCTGGCTCTCAAAGCATCTTTGTGACCTCCTCTGGATTCACTTCAACAGCTCTGTGATCTACAGTATCACCAAAAACTCTTATAGCATTTTATAGATGTGCCAAAAACAACAGCAAAATATATGTAACATCCAGGCAGTGGAGTGACTTCAATAGCAGATGTCTTTACACAAAATATTCTTCATTTGCCGAGATAGACATGAGGTCTAACTTCATTTCTCATAATTCCAGAAATGCTTGGTTGGAGAAACCAGCATCCACACAATCATTACACTGAGTGAAAAAGTATCACTTTTAGCACAGGTTAAACATAATTACTGAACAGATGAGCAGAACATCAACTTCTCAGCATTCAGCACAGTTGAGGTGCTTAGTTAGGAAGAGCTGGTTCTTCTTAGAAGAACCTACCTGGGGAATCACCTCTTGTTTTCCTTCTAGCTGAAAATCTTGAAGTCCTGGAAACCTTCTTCACACCTCTCTCCCCTCAAAAATGATACAATTTACAACTTTTTCCAGATGAAATACAGAAATATGATGAACTGCGGAGAGAAAAGCTCTCAAAAACTATACTCTGAGTTTTCACGTGCCAGCTTAAAAAAACCTGAAGGAGTGTAAAATTCTGATAGTACTACTGTCTCTTTTGGGCACCAGACTTTCAGGAAATCAGCTTAAATTTTAATTCTGACATCATCATTTAATCAAGCATCTCTCTTCATCTCAAGTGCTTTCTCCCACCCACTTTCCACAGCAGTCACACATCTATTACTCACAAACTACATCAATAGTGCAAATTAAAAGAAAACATTTTTCCTACTGCCATTTAGCCAGAGGTACTCCCACAGCTCCCCAGTCACAAGAGACTTGAGTAAGTCAGCCTTCTGGGGAGAAATGGGGTTGTCTCTGCTGTGGATGAACTGAGGTTTATAACTAAATTTTCCAAATAAAAAATCAGCCAAAGAAACCCTTGGAGTACCTGCAGTCAAGGTGTCATGGGTATGGTGCAGATGTCTGGAAGGAGAAGTTATGAATAAAGCAGATAAAACTTTGATTAATGCACGATTTTTAAGGAGATCTCCAGGAGCAGATGAGAATTGGTAACATAAAATGAAAATAAAAAAGCTACTGAGCTTTGCTGAAGATGTGAAGTGGTGAAGTCCCCATCAGAAGGGAATGCCATAGGGAAGGAAAGGGGTAATCTTGACACTTATGGGCAGTAAAAATCAGATTGTATTTTGCATTTCAGAGTTCTGTCCTGGATTGATAACAGAAAATTACCTTGGTGGCTAGAAGGCTGCTGGTTAGGAACAAATACTGATGAAAAATTCTGGTTAAACACTGTGTGAAAATGCTCAGTGGGGCAGAGAAATGCTGTTAGGGTTATACAAGGGAATGTGGGGCCATTACAGAACTGGAGTCCAGAAGAGTTCAGCTTTGTTACTTTTGGCAAACCAGAGGCTGGGAAGGGGGAATAGAATTGCTCCTTACATGTACATTGTGCAGAAACACAGGAAGGCTAAAATCTGTCTAAAACGGTGGTTAATTAAGATGCTAAATGATGACATGGGGAAAAAAAAATTGCATTCCATGGTTTTGTTCTGTACCTTCAAATTTGTTATTGCTCAGGGAAATTAACACTGGCTCCCAAATAGGAGTTAGGAACAAGCACTGTGAATCTCTGAGTCATTCCAGGTGGGAAATAGGTTACGTAAAATGCAGTGTCTTGTTGATAACATGCACAGGTGGCAATTTCCCATGTGGCTCTCCATTGTGAAAGGTGAATTTACCAAAAAAAGTGAGTTTACAAGAGAGGATTAAAGGGAACCACACACATTTTTTCCCCCAGTCGTTACTGCACCAGTGCATTTAGCCATAGAATGTGCCTGTGTTTATTTATCAGGAAGAGAATATTCCATGGATGTGGATATGAGCAAGCAGATCTGCTGAAGTCAAAGATCACATGAACTCAAAATTTGGCCCATTCTCCTTGAGAAGAAGAGATTGCTCTTGTCATTTATTATTAACTGGCCATGTCTGTGATCCCAAGAAGGATATTCCAGGCTCAGCTGAGGATCTCAGAGAGGCAGGAACTCTCCCAGGCTCCTGTGAGGCCATTGTTAGGCTTGTGACAAAATTGTAGAGGCTTGTCACTTCTTCCACATGTAGATGGTGCTTCATGACTCCTCTTGTTTCCTGGAGGATGCTGTAAAGGCAGACTGATCCATGTCTTCCTCTGTGAATCTGGCTTGCTGTGACACAATTTTGCAGGTGAGGGAAAGGGTAACCATTAGATTAGATTTGGGTTGTGATGGATGGGTTAATAGAAATTAGTGCAAACAAACCCACAGGGGTTTTCTGTTTGGTATAAGTAAATAGAAGTGGAAAAAAATCTACCCAAATTCCCTTAGTTTTTAATAAACTTGTCAGGTTGCAGGTGATGTATGAGAGGTGGAAATTTCCATTCAGAGTGAACACACATTTGCTCAGACTGGGAGTTGTAGTGAAGGAAGGAAGGAGCAGATCCTCCTACACAAAATCACCTCTGCTAACTCAGGCCCAGCACCCTGGGCTCTTGTGGGCTGGTGCTGCATTTCCCAGCTGCTCTCACCTCCAGGCTGGGCAGGGATTTTTCTGTCCCCATTTGATGATCATTGCAGTAGCTGGATTTATTTCAGATACAGGGCAGCAATAAATCCTTAGAAGTCTGGGGCTAGAAATCAGAGTATTTCTTAGCTTAAATGTCCTGCAGCAGCAGTAAAACCATCCCAGCTCATGACTTATCCTTTGCTTTTGCACTTTATGTGCCTGTACCTTATTTAACACCCTCATCTTTGACAGGAGTTTGAAAGCAAAATCTGCAGATGAGGTTTTATTGGACATGCAGAGGCAGCATGATGGCATTGGAAAAGGCATTTCTCTGGGAGAGGAGAAAGCCCTGTAGAGGACCTTCTGTGTAGGAGTCACCAGACATCCTCTTTTAAGTGTTAAAAAACTGAAATTCCTGTGCACTCTGCAGAGCTGTTTGAAGTGAAGCCCTGGCTTGAAATATCTGCTGGAAAAATATAAGTTACTATTTCATATCAGATATTCTGATTTTGAGGCTGTTTTTACAGGAAAAAAAAAAGAGAAGTCATACAGTTCAGAAAGAAAAAGGAACATTACTATTATTTTTCCATTAAAATCTGTAATTCCACTACTGTATTTGTACCAAGCTGTGCCACCACAACTGTGGAGTCATAATATACCTCCCCCTCCAAAAAAAAAAAAGTGAAAAATAGTCAAATATTCTACCTAGAAATTCCTTCTTGAAAAGGAACGAACCTATAATTCTTCCTTAAGAATAATTTCTAGTTGAGAGGCTAAACTCACCAGGAGAACGGAGTACTTTGGAATTTTAGTACTGGGTTAATGGCTGGACTTGATGATCTTAGAGGTCTTTTCCAACCTCAGCAATTCTGTGATTTTTAATCCATTTGTTTACTTGCCCCAGAGCCGCCTGAATTTCAGTAAGGTACAGAAGCACAACTATCAAGTTCCCTGAGGCTTAGTCTTGGGCTGCAATACAGGATGTGGCCAGAAATGTGTATTCTGTCACCATCTGTTAACCCAGCTGGGGCAGTGCCCCTGATCTCCTGGCACACATTATCTGCTCATGGGCAGCTTTAAACCAGCTGGGGCAATCATCTTTATCTTTGCCACAGCCCATCCTCCCTCCAGGAGAGATCTCCTGTTCATGGCCAGTGAGTCCCAGGGCATGGCTGATAAAATTCCATCATCCCATGGGAGATGCTCCAGCCAGGGGAGGAGCCAAGCCTTTCCTACCCAGAGAAAAACTGACATTTTGGACACCAAGGCACCTTCTTTCTACTGGATTCCAGAGGAAAGCCAGACCTTTCCACATCATCCCTGGACCTTCAGAGGAAACTGCACCTTCTCCAGGAGCACTGCTCCAGCTGAGCCACATCTGCCACTGCAGGAGGATGCAGCCACCATGGAATGGGACTGTGCCAACACCCTGACTGACTGACAGGTGTCAGCTTGGATTCTGACTCTGGCAGGGTTTGGGATTGTTCTTTGTAATACTGCATTTCTATTTTAATTTTTCCTAGTAAAGAACTGTTATTCCTAATTCCCATATCTTTGCCTGAGAGCCCCTTAATTTCAAAATTATAATAATTTGGAGGGAGGGGGTTTACATTCTCCATTTCAAAGAGAAGGTTCTGCCTTTATTGGCAGACACCTGTCCTCCAAACCTAGAAAGGCCTGAATCCTGTTTAAGACTTGAAAAGATACTCAGAAAAAGAGGGCCACTGGCTGTCATGCAATAAACAGGTGACTTCCCCCCCTTCCCAAATAAAGCCAGGTAAAATAGGTCTTCTGCTCTTCCAGGGATGTGTTCATCCAGATAGTGGTAGTTTACCTGCAGGACGATGAAGACCTTGATCCATCTGTTTTGGGGACACTTTGCACATGCAAACCACAGAAGAGCATTACTCCACTCCACAAGGCAGGGTGCACTGATTTCCCCCATCCCTTGCAAACATCAGGAGGAGAAATGGGGAGAGTCTCACCTCTCTTGGGATCAGGTCCAGGGCAGGTGCCCAACACACAGATCACTTAACACCTGGCTGTTCTTGGCACAGCTCAATTTCCAAGGCAATTTCTCAGAGTGCTGGAGGTGAAGGATGTCCCCAGCTTTGCTGATGGTCCCTTGCTGAGCCATAAATCGAGGCTGATTTGGAATGGGGAAGGTCTCCAGGAGAGGCCTGGACAGGGTGGCAGCAGCTGTAAATATGATGGAGAGAAAGGAGCCATCTCCTATCAAGCTGATTGTCTCCAGAGAAAAGTTGCAGCACTTTTTATTTGATTTTTTTAGGTAATTGAAAAGAGGTGAGGCTATCCTGCTGGTTCTTTGTTGCTCCAAGTCTGTTTCTCACAGAAATGATCAGCAGTGCTACCTGATATTCCCTCATACAATCACTGTCTTCAGTTTTGAGTTGATATTTGTACTTAGACCCCCCTGTGATAACTGTGAAACACAGATGGCTGCATTTAAACACGTCCACAGGAAAGCCCCAAATTGCAACTCAACTGCAATGTGCAGGCTTGGAAGAGAAAATAAAGAGGTAAGGTAAGATTTATTACTAATATTATTTATATTTCCATGTTTTGAAAGTTTGGGATGCCAGCATTGGCTCCAAGGCCAGAAATTATTTCTTTTAACTGCTTGAAATATTGTATGCACTGTGTTTTGTGAAATGACCATCTCCTTGTATTGTACATGTTTTCTCATGTGGGGATATTTGGAGCCAAGGATTAATAGGGAAAATGGATCTTATTTTAACTTGCTGTTTTTAATTGGGTTTTTTTTATTTAAAGATCTGCCTGAGAAAACACAATTTTCCCAGTGGCTGCAATGCCCATGGGCTGTCTTTTCCTTTTTTCTGGGGTAATGTAAAAGACATAAAATCCAAAGGGAAGTGTCACAGAAGTGTTTGGTGGGAAAGGGCCATGTGAAGACCATGTGTTTTATGATGAGGTGGCTGCCATTGTTATTAATGCATTTCCTCCTCCTCTTTTTGGTTTTGCTCTCACATATGGGGCCATCTGGTTCCTCTGTGGGACTCCCAAGACTTTTTGGCAAGCATGTACATGAAGATGTCTAGGTTTTTTCCTCTTTGAGCTTTTCTACTATATCTTCTTTCTGGAAACCCTGCTCAAAAAAAAAAAAAAAAAAAAAAAAAACAAAAATTAAATAAAAAAAAGGAGAGAGAGAGAGAGCTGCAGTCTCTACCTGTCACACAAACCTTGCTGTCAGCATTGTTGATGTTGTAGGGCAGTGCTGGGAAAATCCTCCTTCACTGACAAGTCTGGTGGTGAATTAAGGAGGTGACTGCACCTTGCAGGGTGGTTCAGTGGCAGGTGGTGAGAGACAGATGCTCCTTGTCCCCTCGGCCTCTGAAGTGATCATGTGCCTGGGATCTGAAGGCAGAAGGAAATTTAAAACATGCTCAGAGCACAAATTCATTCTTTTCAGGTCTTGAGAGGTTAGAAGCTCTTGAACTGTCTTGAATGTTAATTTTTTTTTTTCCCCTGTGCCATATCAGACAAGAACCTGGTTATGGAGCTGTTGGGCTTTCTTGGAAGATAAATGTGACCTATTGAATGCCATTTATCATGATGACTGCTGTAAGAAATACAGCCTGCTGTCAGGGTACCTGGATGGATTACAGGGCTGCAAAACTGGAACAATTCAGCAATCAGCACCTCAGTGTGAAGGCCTTCCTGCAAGAGATGAAGTAATGGCTAAAAACAGAATAAATTTGTTTCAGAAGGCAAGATTAATCATCATGCAGGAGAAGGATCACTTCAAGTGCAAGCAAGGAAATTGCACTTTGAGTAATAAAGTTGCCCAGAGAAAAAAAGCACCAAATAAACTAAGTACCAGGAGACACATTTCAAACAAGTTTTATCTTGTCTCTAAAGTGCCCCTCTTTGAGATGTAGGGGCAAACATGGCTGAGAAATCCACAGGGATGGATTCCACACTGTCCCTGGTTATCACTCCAAATTATCCAATTTCAGAATGTCCAAAACTTTCCATCGTTGTCACATCTGTTCAACTGCAATGGAAAGTTATTCCTGTCTAACAAAACTGGTTTATTATAAATAGTGAGAATTTGGCACAGCTTGTGCTTATAACATGTACACCACAAAATCCTCACTTCTGGAATATTTTGAATATTCAGCTGTCAGAATAAGGACTATATGGGATGGGGGCCTGAGCTGCCTTGTTGTCTTTGGGATGAGTTTCAGAGCAGTTTAATTTCCAATGCTGCACGTTTGTAATGTCCCTTGAAGAGCTTTTAACCAGGAGGTCAGAAAAAGGCATTTATGGATCAGACAAATGGCTTGGGGTGACATGAGCTGGTTCATGAGATGTGAGATGGTCTGGGAACACTTTAGCAGTGACTGTCCATGGTCTCAGCACTCTGCCCTCCTGGCCACACTCACCCCATGCCCAAAGGAGCCAGGGGGTTGAGGAGGGATTTCAAGTGGGACAAACCAGCAACTCTGCTGTGTCCATGACTTTGGTGTCAGTGAACAGGGAAGTGATGGAGTCAAAATCCCTGCAGGGATGTAAAAGACACGTGGATGTGGCACTCAGGGACATGGTTTAGTGGTGGCCTTGGCAGTGCTGGGGGAACTGCTGGGCTTGATGATCTTAAAGGTCTTTTCCAACCTAAATAATTCCATGTTTTTTGGGAATGTGGTGTGCAAGCAGTGCTCTGCTGTGCAGGGAAGATGAAGCCTGAAGTTTGTGCCTGTGGCAATGAGTGAGTCCAGGAGGGATGGAAAAGGTTCAGCTGGCTTTTTTTTGCATATCACCCTAATTTTTAAGCCACTTTTAAAAGGCTTAAAGGTTTGATTAGGAGAAAAACTTCAGCAGTGAAGAGGCTGGGATAAAAGGCAGGCTGGATTTTGGAGGAGCATGTAGGAAAAATTGGCAAGAATTACCAGAGGAATCTTTTTCCTTAATATAACCCCTATATTTGAGAAAGCTTTACTTCACTAATGTGAGTTTATTTTTTGGTTTAGAAATAGGTGTGAAAGGAAATTAAAAATATCTAAATGCTTTGTCTCAATTTTTTCTTTTTTTTTTTTTTTCTTTCTTTTTCTTTCTGTCTTTTGTTGTTGTTGTTGTTGGGGTGGGTTTTTTTGGGTTTTTTTTTTGTTTGTTTGTTTGTTTGTTTTTTTTTTTTTTTTTTCCTGAATGAGATGTTTAGTCTAGGAAACAGATATTTTGAGAAAGCAAGTGAAAGAGACCTTTGAGTGCCTTTCAGTCCCTGGAAGAGGCTGCAGAGGGGCTGTGAACCAGGGCCTGGAGGGACAGCACCAGGGGCAGCAGCTTCCCACTGACAGAAGGCAGCACTTCAGTTAGATTTCATCATGTATCTTCATTTATGCACAATATGCCTTAAATTTTCTGATGTTCCTGGGGAAAATAACTCACAGCTCTATTGATCTGCTAAAAAAGTTGTGATTTCAGACTGCTGTTGTTAGAAAGAATTGCCTGGAATTGCTGCAAACTGGTGAAGCTGGGGCAAATTCTGCCCTTCCAGAACAGCAACTCTGCTGTTTCCTGCATGCATGGACTTGTTTTCCAGCATTTCTCCTGCTGGTATTTCACAGGAAATGCTGTGCCAGCAGCTGGTCACCATGAGGGATGAAGATGGGCAGGTCAGGCTGAGGTGGGAGCTTCTCCTGGCCTCTGTTCCCACCAGCTGTGGATGAAGATCCCATGGCCATGGGGCAGCTGCTCCTTTTCCAACAAGCTAGTTGATCAAATTAAAACCACAGCTCTCAGCTGGCCAAGTCCCTCATCTTCACTACACATTCACTTATTCATGGATTACAAATATTCTTACTCCCACTCCTAGGAGGATTTGGGTTCTGTTACAAAATCAGGGTATTAAAAAAATTTCATGCCACTGTAACAGGTACAATAATATTTGGGATGAATTCAAATCCTTGCAGTTATTATTCCAGCTCGAGCTACATTAAAATTTACAACACAAAGAGTAGCTTCTGGGCTAATGTAAATCTCACTTCAGGCTTTGACAAATTTGGATTAGTATTTTTGGTTGGAAAAAGATGTAATGAAGGCATGACTGCCTGCAAAATTCCTAAAGATTAGCTACCCCCTGCTTAAGTGGAAATTATTTTGATCCACAGCTCTTAATTCAGTTTAATAACCTCTGTAAACTTCTCTGAATGACTGTTTTAAAAGATTAACTCAGCAGAAATGAAGTTGGAAGCATTTTTTCACTGAAAATTTTACCAGGTCCTGTGGAATTCAAACACTGCTTGTGCATCTGCCTCTTCTGTGCACCAGGAGGAGGAGGAGGTGTGAAAGATGCTGACCTACTTTAGAACAAGGGGAAACAGCTTTAGCAAATAATAAAAAAAACCAACCTTCTCTTTCAGAGTAATTCTTGCATAACAATAGAGCAATATTTGACACTTAGAAACCATACATTCTAATTTCATTGTGTTTTTCATTTAGGAAAACGCTTGGAAAATGAAGGCTCTGCATTCAGCAGGGAAATTGTGCAGTGTCTTGAAAGTACAATTGCTGCTATTAAGAAATTGGTTAGGAAAATTTAATATTTAGTCTCAAACATATGGGAATAAATTAGTTGGTAACCGTGGAATTAATCTTTCACAGTTGTACTATTAGAAGTGTTCTCTGGTGTGAATTAAGAGAGAAAGAGAGAAGCATTTTGGGGTGATGGGGGGGTGCTTGCCTGCACTTTGCTGCCTGCAGAGGTTTGGCTGAAACAGAAAAAAACCCCAATCTGATAGGGAAGATGGCACAGCTGATCCAAGCCTTGGCTCACCTGGGGGGGCTTTAGTGGGGGAGCAGAAGGTGTCATTTATACATTACAGGGGCTGGGAAACTTGATCTTGTTGGACCCCAGAAACCTGGGACTTTTGAGCTTTCTGGCACTGACCCCCTGAAGAGCACTGCTTTTGACCTGAGGCCTTGGAGAAGGCTTCCAAATTTGAGTGATGGAGTTGGAATCACTGTTAAATGTATGGAGTTAAAATGGAAGTGTGTGATTTCACATGGTGAAGGGTTCTAAATTTGAAGGTTTTGGAATATAGTAATAGGTATGGGACAAGGTGGAGGATTTTGGGTGGTGTGTCTCTGTGTTCTTCTTCCTTTTTCTTCATGGTTTTAGGCAGCAGTTTCTGGTTGGACAGTCAATGCTGCACTGAGGGTCACAGGAGTTTGGTTATTGGATCAAAAGTATAAATGATATAGGTATTAATTCTCTATTGGATTGTTTAAAAGACCTTGTAGCAGCGGGATTCATCTCCATTTTGCTCACTTTTAGCTTATGGCTGGAAGTGTTGCAGAACTCTCTGTACTTTAGATAAGATTTAATAACAACCAAGTCTGAACACGAGAAAATTCATCTCCTTCATGTGCTCTGAAGACAGAAGAAAATGAAGACAAGCCACTAATTCAGTGGTGCAGTTAACCCTTTTAAAGACATCTGCCTACACTACATCTGTCAAAGTAAGAAAAGTAAGTGTCTTATGGTCAGTGAATTGTGACTCAGGGCTGAAGTTCTCCTCTCAGATCTGTTGTGATTTCATTGTTTGCTTTTGTGCAAGCTCTGAATCCTGACTGGGCAGGAGCACCATGAAAACCACATGGAGGCAAAGTTCTGCTTGTGTGGAGCTTTTCACATCCTGAAGACCTTAAAACTCTGCTCCCCCCCTGCTCAGTGCTGTGTGAGGATGCACCCACTGCTGGCAGTGGGTTCTGCAGATGCACACAGCTCAGCAGGAGGCTGGTTTGCCCTCTGACTGGGTGATTTTTTAAAAATAATTTATCTTTACTCAAAACTTTTGCATCGATTCATAGAATGCCTTGAGTTAAGGGAACCATATGGATCATTGAGTCCAACTCCTGCCCTGCACAGGGCATCCCCAAAAATTCCACCATGGATCTGAGAGTGCCCAAACACCTCTTGAATGGTGACTGCTTGATAATAAAGAGCTGGCAGCAATTATGGGCTGGGGGTGGCTGCTCACAGAGAACTGCTGTAAAATCTCTGAAGCCAATAAAGCCAGAATGGCTTCAAACAGAAGGTGTTTTAAAAGCATCTCCATAATGTATTTATCTATGCAGGTGTAAAACTTCTCCAACTTCCCTTTCTCCTTCAGTGGGACTCTAAATCATCTGCTCTGCATTAGTCTATCAGATGAGTGTTTTATGCAAGGTGCTGAAATCATAAAGCTGTTTTCTTTTTCACCACTTCAGCTAATTGAGGATGTAACTCACAGGAAAATTAAAACCTTTTACACATTTATTTTACACCTCCAAATATTTCACCTTGCCAAGGAAAGGAGAGTAATTTATATGCATGTATGCAGAGCTGGCTCTGCAGACAGCAGAGTTCAACAATATAATTTCTTTCCATAGTGTCTCAGCAGGTGATTGTAGCTTCCAGAAAAACTGAAGGAGGAAGATTGAATTGGATTTATGCATAAGTTGTGATGCCTTAGAGACAATCTTGTTCCAACTCCCTTGCCATGGGCAGGGATACCTTCCACTGTCCCAGGGTGCTCCAAGCCCCATCCAACCTGGCCTGGAACACTCCCAGGGATGATCCACAGCTTCTCTGGGCAACCTGTTGAGCAAGGTGAGCAAGCAAAATGACTTACCTAGACATGGAAAATATCCAGTAGTTAAAAAAAAAGTTGTAAGGAAAAAGTGCTTTTTTATGAGTTGTATCACTTCATTGTCACTTGTGGATTTTTT
This sequence comes from Muscicapa striata striata, assembly GCA_030060385.1. Lineage (NCBI taxonomy): Eukaryota > Metazoa > Chordata > Aves > Passeriformes > Muscicapidae > Muscicapa > Muscicapa striata. The sequence goes on from JAREIS010000178.1 coordinate 846,806, forward strand.
TTTTTAAATTGTCAGAAAGGAATTTGAAGGCATATGCTTGAATGTCTAGAAGAGACTATAAATGGCAGCAAACTTTGCTTCAGAATGCAGAATTTATAATAATAGGAGATATAATAATAATCAGGAGAGATTATTGCAGAGATGACAGGTAGTCCTGACTTAACCAGTCCTGAAAACAACACCCCCCCAAAAAACCCCAACATGAGAATTGAATTTTATATGTGTTTGAAAAAAATTGTTCTATAAAATAAATCTAACTTCTAAAGAATATTATTAATACTAATAAAGAATAAGTTATTAATGGAAAAAGATGGGTGTTTGCTGATGTGTGACACTGTGTCTAAATGAGAGGCATCTTTACTGAAGACCCTGCACAAGCAGTAGAGGACAACTCTACTGGAGAACTGCAGCATTTCTGATCCCAGCTCTGTGCTGCAGCTTCCCACTTTGTCAGGTAGTGATAGTGATATTTAACCAGATGTGACATTGATTCTGGGTGGGACTCACCTGTCCAAACACTTGTCACCTGTCCCTTTGAGGCAGCCAAGAGTAAGAGGCATGTTCAGATACCCTGCATGCTGGAATAGATGTTTAAAGCAGCTCAGAATGAGTGACAGAATGAATCACAGAATCATTTAGGTAGGCAAACACCTCTAAGATCATCAAGTCCAACCATTCCCCAGCACTGCCAAGGCCACCACTAACCCGAGTGTCACACTCACACATTTCTCAAACCCCTCCAAGGGTGGTGACTCCACCACTGTCCTGGGCAGCTGTGCCAGTGCTTGACAGCCCTTTCAGTGAGTTGGTTTTTCCCTAATACCCAACCTAAGCCTCCTCTGGCACAACTTGAGGCCATTTCCTCTTGTCCTGTCCATTGTTCCCTGGGAACAGAGCCTGACCCCACCTGGCTGCTCCCTCCTGTCTGGAAGAGCAGGGAGTGAGAAATTTCCCTCTGAGCCTCCTCTTCTCCAGGCTGGAGCTGGAGCTCATCATGAGCTGAAAGTTTCTCTCCACTGGCTCTGACAGCTCCAATTCACATACCCACATGAAATAAAGTTTGAGCTCTAATTCTCTTTTTTTCCCTCAGGTATGGCTTGACTTGTAGAGTGACCAAAGAATATTCTGCTATCACCATTCTCTTTGCACTGTGGCCACAAAACAAATTGTTCAGGGAGCTGATAGAGATGAAAATCAGGGTTTCCTTTTCATGGGAGAAGCAAGGGAGTTGCAGTTCTTTGTCCAGCTAACCATGAGGCTGCATGACTGCTGGTGGTGGCAAAGGAGGAGGGATGGGAACGTGGCAGAGTGACCAGGGAGAGCAGGACTGGCTTTTTTTTTACTACTACTGAATGAGATCAGCTTTAAATTCATCAAGAAACAGCAACAAGACCTTTTCTTTTGTTTATCTTTTTCTTTTTTCCCCCCACAGCTCTGTTTGATGTTTGTTGTTTACTTTCTTTTATAGCCAGTTCTTTGCCTCACCTCTGTCTGCTTTGCAGCAGAAGGTTCTTTGTATTTTTTGCTCCCATTCTGCACTCCCTAAGTGTGTTTTGTTTTTTTTTTTTTTGTTTGTTTGTTTGTTGGTTTTTTTGTTTTGTTTTTTTGTTTTGTTTTGGTTTTTTGTTTGGGTTTTTTGTTGGGTTTTTTGTTGGTTTTTTTATTTGTTTGTTTGTTTTGGTTTTGGTTTTTTGGTTTTTTTTTTTTTGTTTTTGGTTTGGGTTTTTTTGTTTTTTTGGGGTTTTTTGTTTTTTGTTTTGTTTTTTTGTTTGGTTTTTTTGTTTGTTTTTTTTTTTTTTTTTTTTTTTTAGAAGTGGATGCACATCCCTGGTGTGTCTCTTATCTCTAAAGCTGAAGGGATGCTGCAGTACAACACCCCTGCACAGAGGAGCTTCATCCCCAGAGCCTCCATGCTCTTCCCTTTCACACAGCAGTGGCTCTTCTGGGAGAAAAATACTGAATTTCAACCAGGTGGTCCCACTCCTTATCCTTGGCTGCCAGAGCTCATTGTGCAGAAGATTTTTTGGGGAGGAAAGGAGTAATTTTTATCAGTTCACTGTATGTCTAGTTAGTTTCTTAGATAAACAGCATGAAAAAGAGCAGTTGTACTGTGAGAGCACAGCAGGCTTCTTGTTGATAAATGCAGATGACTCAGGGAAAATGTGGTAAGACTAAACTACTGGAATAAATATGTGATTTCTGGGATGTCAGAATCACAGCTATCCTTTACCAGCTGGCAGCATCAATGGTAGAGAACTGAAGATTATAAATCAATCCCTTAATGCATTATCTTATATATTTAAATAGCTTTTTATACCTAAGAAGCTTCTGCATGTTTTACATTCATTTTTTAGCCCTTGTTCCTGCTGCACATGAATGTAGTGCTGCTCAGACACATCAGCTGCAGCTTGCTGTGCTTATGGAACTGAACTCCTGTGTCAAAGGCAAAGAAACCCTTTGGAAAGAGAGGATGCTGCACTGTGGCATGTGTGGAAAATTGCACTGGTGGGATTATTGAGAATAGAAATATTTTCAAAACATGGTGAGCAGTGCTTGTCCCTCACCCCTGCAGCTCACTGCTGAGAGTTCTCTGCTGCAGCAGCAAGAGGTTTTTGAGATGTTTTTTTCTGGAACAGCAGAGCCTGCCTGCTGCTGCCTGCCTTCTGCAGCCCTGGTGAGCTCGCTGAGGGAAAACTGGAGTTTTAACAATTAATGTTAAAGAACTGCTGAAGACAAAAATCATAGAACAGAATCATTAAGGATGGAAAAGCCCTCTAAGATCAACGAGTCCAACCATGAGTTCAGCACTGCTAAAGCCCATCATTAAAACATAGCCCTAAATGCCACATCTACACATCTTTTAAATCCCTCCAGGGATGGTGACTGCAGCACTTCCCTGAGCAGCCTGTGCCTGTCACCCTTTCAGTGGCAACATTTTTCCTAATATCCATTCTAAGCATTCCCTGAAATTGTTCAGGCTGTTTCATTAAAAAACAACGTTTTCAACCAAAAAAAAAAAAAATTAAAAAAAATTAAAAAAAATTTAAAAAAAAGACAGAAGAATAATTCTGAATCAGTAACTGTGCTTGAGATCCATCTTCTTCAAGAGCTGCTCCAACAGAGACTTGGGAGATATTTGTTTTCTCTCTGCCAGATTTCATGCCACTGCCACCTTCTGCCATGCTGCTAGAGCTGTTCAAAAATAAATCACACTTCCCCTTCTTTGGGGAAGCCTCTCCCTGCTTGCTTTGCTCTCCCAGTGCTTGCAAGCAGCCCTTCCATTTTAAATGAAACTGGTGGGAAACAACTGCATCAGAAAAAGCATAAACTTCCTAGAAATTAAGATACAAATAACTGGAATCTGTTTCATTGGAACACAAAGTCTTAGATGGTCTTATCACAGCTCCTGGTCATGTCATGCTTTATTGCATATATATTAATTTTGTTCATGTATGGATAAACAGGGATTCATTTCAACAAACCCAGAATGGAGGAATCAGAATATTTTGGGTTGGAAGGGACTTCAAGACCATTTTGTTCCAACCCCCCTGCCCTGGGCAGGGAAACCTGGAATGAGATCATCTTGAAAATCCCTTCCAAGCCAAACCATTCTGTGCTTCTGGGAGTGTGATAAAAAGGTAAAGGCTTTAAACCTACTCCCAGTTCTGCAGATAATTATATAGTGCCAGAAATGAAATTACCTTAGAAATTATTCCAGATGTTGAATTTTGCCTTCTCATATGGAGCTGACTTGTTCCCACAGTGGCACAGGCAGAAAAGTGACTCCCTTGGGTGCACATGTGCAGTTTGACTTGTGTGTGTGGTATATATAAATATATGCACTCACACACAGAGAATGTGAATTTTTTTTTTCCTGAGAATGTCACATCTGTATTGATGCTTCTTACAGACTGTGAGACAAACAAACACATACTTGGAATTCACTCCCTCCAGGCAAACTGCTTAAAATAAAGGTACCTGCATTTCCCAGCAAGCTGGGAGATAAGGTTTTACTGGTTCTGTCCTACTTTCTGTTGTGTATATTTGATATACTTTCTGAATGATAACATAAAGACAGAATAGCAGGTTAAAAATTATTTAGATTTTTCACTAAATCTGATATAATCAGGTTCTTACACTGGAATAAAATCACATGAAATTTGATCAGGTCCTAATTTGCATGATACATTAATTAGTCATAGTTTCTTTATCTTGCAGAATTTTGTTGTCTGGTACATAGCTGTGGTTTTTGCAGAAAATTATTTTCTTCCAGTCTAAGTTTTATGCTTTTTTAATTTTGGAAGGCTTCAGATATTTTAATTTAAAGTGTTATATATTGCACACTACATTGCTCAGTTAATTGCATTATTTTTAATATGGAAGAAATAAATTAAAAGGAAAAAAAAAATCTTAATTCTCACCTTCCAAGAAAATCTTCCAAGAAAAAGGCTGAATTTGAAAACCCAAGCATAAAATTTTTGGACTTATAGCATTTGATAAGTCTGAATTCAGTGGTACATTATACACAAAATTCTTTGGGTTCATTACTGCACAGGTCAAAATTCAATTTCATAATTGGTAAAAGTGAGAGGCATTTATAGAAAAATGTTGTCCCCACCTTTAAAGAAAAAAAAAAATTAGCTTTTCTGATGTCTGACCTTATTAACTGTTAATTACTTGGTTGTAAAGTCACTTTCTAAAACACAAAAAAATCTGGTTTTACCAGATTCATGGAACAGTTTGCTACTCTTTTGGTCAATTTATCAGGACATTTTATGAGGAATATTAAAAAGAGTCAGTGAGAGGCTGATTTGGATCCCAGTCCCTCCCATGCCTCTGCTGGAGCTGCTTGGAGGACCAGCTGAAAAGGAGAAATTAAAATCAAAAATATTTAGTGGATGCAAACTAGGATGTGAAATAGGAAGAAATCTAGAAAAGAAGACTGTTCAGACATTATGAAAGAGTCTGTACTCCTCCAGAATTTAAACCTGAGTTAATCCTGCAATGAGGGTCTCTCAAATAGTAAATTTCCCAGGTAAACATTTTAAAGTTTGTTTTCATTACCAAGCTGCATTGGTTATTTATTTTAAAATACAATTAAATACAGAAAATACAGCCTTAACCACAGCTCCTTTTGTATTTTTTCTTTGCAGGCTGTTGAAATTTCTAACTGTGAAATCACAGAGGGGTTATAAAATAGTTGATCCTCATGCAGATATTATGAAAATTAAAAAAAAAAAAAAACAAACAAAAAAAACCCCAGTGGCAGTAAAGGGATTCATTATCTGCTGTTTTGGAAATTTCATTTCTTTTGACATATTCTTTTTATTTTTATAAGCTATATTTAATTCTCATAGCAAATCTGAAAAAAAAACAACCTCCAAGCAACTGGAAAAATGGAATTTAAAGAGACAGACATTTTGACATTCTCAGGAAAGAGAATCTGTGGCACAGGAGGTTTCTTCTTCTGAATGTCACCTGAATTGCAAGGCATTGCAAAAGGTGTGAACAGACAAAATAATCCAAGTATTCTGTGGACTTATCCATGGAGCTCAACGTGCAGATCCTCAATTTAGCACTATAATAATAATTTTATCATCATCATTATTATTATTATATCTATTAGTTGTTCCTCTCCTGATCTGCCTTTTGAAGGGTTGTAGGACAAAAGTAAGGGGGGAAAGCTGAGACTCTTCTTGGTGAACCCAACCCTGCTTTTGAACCCCCTTCCCTGTACAATCTGAGCTAAGAAACCCTACAGAGAAGAAAATAAGAATTCCTGGAAACTTGTGTAAAACCATTGCTCAGAACTCTACTATTTTTCTTGGTGGCAGAACTATTTCATTAATGTCCTCATGAAATGAATGTTGCCATTAATTAACAATGTAATTACTGTAAAAAATGAACTGCAGCCAGCAGCCAGCAGGGCCCTTGATCTTGTAAGCAGTTATAAATGTCTTATCTTTACTCTTCTGAGTATTAACTTCAGTAAAAATATTTTTGCTGGGGAAGTTGACCAAGTTGTTTTGAGAGTCCAAGGAGTTAAGATCTGATGATGACCAGAGAGCTGCAGGAATTTCACAGCCTGAGTAGAACAGAAGCATTATCTCTCTGTTTCTTTTTTGTTTGTTTGTTTCTTTTTTTCTTATTCTTGTTTGGTTTTTTTCTATGTGCTGCATTTTTACTGCTGCTCAGTTGAGTTGAGCTAAAGAAAATACCTCATCAATGTATTTTTTCCTTCACTTTTTTTGCCACGTGCTCCCCAAGCCTGGTCAAGATGGATTTCTGTTTCTGCATTTGTTTGATATAAAACTGCTAGGGTGCTGGGGTTTCTTATTCCTCTTTTTTTCCCTTTGATGTATCCTCTCTCCTCCTCTGTATCAGAATTCTTTCCTCAAACACTTCTTTGGGTAGGCTTGTGCTTCTTGCACAACTCCTGTTTTGTACAGGAAATTTAAAAAGGAAGCAATTATCCCTTGTTCTGAGAGCATCCTATAAAACACACAAATGCACAATGTTCACCCAAGAGAGAAGTATAAATCTGTGCTCAGACTTTTATCCTGTAGACCAGCAGGTTGGACTTACCTACCTGAAAACTTCTGTTTTCTCCCTGTGTACTTTTTCTGTGGAAAATATTGCCTCTCCCCTCAAGCCTGCCTTGACTTGTAAATTAAGACCTTGTAGTAGAAATCCTGGTTCTGTACATCCTTGCCTTCTTTGCCAATTTCATTCTCATCAGATATATCAGAGGGAATTAATTAATAAAGTTGGAATGGAATAGAGCTCAAAAGCATGTAGATATACCTTATATTCACATGAGACACCTGAAAATTGGAATGCATTAATGCATTACTTTTTTTTTTTTTTTTTTTTTTTTTTACAACTCACTAAATATGTCTGCATTGGTTTTGTTTATTAGGATTCAGCTTGATTCTGAGTTTCTGCCTTTACAATCAAAAATTGCCCAGGAAAAGAAAGATTTCAATAAGGAACCTGAAAAGGTAAGAGAGTTATATTTATCCTGTCTCAGAGTATTTACAACTGAGGCCATGGGCTAATGTTGAAAGACTTGAGAGGCATTGAGAGTTCTGATGAGCTTGCAGGAGAGGTTTTGTGTGCTGGGATGCAGGGGAAGAGAGGGTGATGATGTTAGGATGCTGATTTGGGAGGGACTGAAAGTGCAGTAAGAGCATGGGGCAGACAGATGGATGTGGGAGGATTGTGGGGAGATTTTCAGCAAGGATGAGGTCGGGTTCCTGCTCTGGAAAGCTGAGGGTGCAGTTCTCAGAGTCATCCTGGCTGATTTGCTCCCTGCTTTTTGTATGTTATTATTGACTTTCACTGTGTGGAGGGAAAATCTAAATCTAATGGGGGCTCTACACACATCTGTCCATGGGGGCTCTGCTGGCTGTGTCCATGTCCTGGTTTGAAGGAACAGGTGTCTGCCAATAAAGGCAGGAGCTTCTCTTTAAAATGAAGAATGTAAACCCCCTCCCTCCAAATTATTAAAATTTAGAAATTAAGGGGCTCTCAGGCAAAGATATGGGAATTAGGAATAACAGTTCTTTATAGGAAAAATTAACAATAGAAATACAATATTACAAAGAACAATCCCAAACACTGCCAGAGTCAGAATCCAAGCTGACACCCGTCAGTCAGTCAGGGTGTTGGCACAGTCCCATTCCATGGTGGCTGCATCCTCCTGCAGTGGCAGATGTGGCTCAGCTGGAGCAGTGCTCCTGGAGAAGGGGCAGTTTCCTCTGAAGGTGCAGGGATGATGTGGAAAGGTCCAGCTTTCCTCTGGAATCCAGTGGAAAGAAGGTGCCTTGGTGTCCAAAATGTCAGTTTTTCTCTGGGTAGGAAAGGCTTGGCTCCTCCCCTGGCTGGAGCATCTCCCATGGGATGATGGAATTTTATCAGCCATGCCCTGGGACTCACTGGCCATGAACAGGAGATCTCTCCTGGAGGGAGGATGGGCTGTGGCAAAGATAAAGATGATTGCCCCAGCTGGTTTAAAGCTGCCCATGAGCAGATAATGTGTGCCAGGAGATCAGGGGCACTGCCCCAGCCAGCTCCAACAGATGGTGACAGAATACACATTGCTGGTCACATCCTGAATTGCAGCCCAAGACAGTTCATAACCTCTCCTTCACATCAAACAAGAGGCTGGGCCATTGAAACTCTGCCATGCTGGGTCTGGCCATGCCAGCTCTGCCCCACTCTCCCCATCCCATGGTCACTCCACCTGCTCTTGTACAGCATTCACAGCCATGACCCCAGTAACCCACACTCATATTTCCTGTGTTTCTTTAATTTTCCTGCACTTGCCTCCATTAGCCCAGACCCAGACTCCTTCCTGCCTCCACTGATATTGCATGCCTACCATCCCATCCTTCCTTGTCAAGACTTCCCCAGTTTAGGCACTGGTTGAAGTTTTCTCTGAATTATTGTAGTAAATCCATTGGAGTGAGTGATGGTGGTCAAGACATCCCCCAAGGCTACTGTCTGTCACTGTTCCTTAGAACAATGAGGAGCTGCTTTCCCAAAGAAAGTAGGGCACTGAAATGCTGAATATGAACTGTGCAGCTTTCAAAGATTCCAAGAGCTCCTTTGGTCCATAGCAGATGCTCTGTCCCCAGGGAAATTGTCTGACTCTTGGTCAGCAGCTGATCTGAGACAGGATAAATCAGAAGCCAGGAGTGCAGGAAATATCCTCTTTGCGTGGCTGACCTTAGAAAGGTGAATTTACAGCTGGTCTTGAGGGTTGTTGTCATTCTGCTGCAGGAGAGGTTGTGCTCCCACATCACAAAGGAGAGCCATGGTTGTGTAACTCCTCAAGACTCCCCAAAAATCAGGGCTGGGGCTGTCACTGCAGAGTAAACCACTGTGCTGGTTTGTTCTCATGCTCTTTCTGACAGCTGAACTAAGCAGAGCATACAAAAGAGTTGCCAAATATACCTTGATACTTTCCTACTCTGTCTTTTCCTTAATATGATCCATTCTAAAAGAGCTTCCCCCTTATCTAATACAGTGCTGATGAGACTGTTACCAGAGGATTGTCCTTGCTTTTGTGTCCTGAACAGAGCTAGGTATATAAAGGAATTGTAGCTATTTATTTTCACTCAGTGACACACTGGTAACACTTTCTCCTTTTTTAACTTTTCCTACTTTGCTTATTTCATCCTATTTTGATCAAACAACCAAAGTTGCTTCCTTTTTTCCTCCATTTTTCTTATGGGGCTTGCTTTCAGTATTTCTTGCACTTGCCCTTCACTATTTTAATTTGCAAAATGCCTCAGTCTGCATGCTGTGTTATGGAGGTGATGTGTGTGAGGGGAATAAATTCCTTTGTAGGAACCATGTCAGATCAAGCTCATTCTTCTCTGTTTGGAGCATCACTGTGATGCAAAATATCAAAGAAGTTCACAGAAATGAGACTCAGCTCACCTTTCTCTACCTTCCTCACATACCTGTTTCTGCCAAGGGAGCCAATTCCTCTGTTCTCCATATTTCACTTTTTTTTTTTTTCCTTTTTTTATACTGATTTTTCTGCTAAGTCTTTTATTAAAAAAAAAAAAAAATTAAAACTCATGAGAATATCCAAACATCTATACTTTGAGTTTATCTGATGTTTCTTGTCTTTGATCCACAGGAGTGGATCTGACAGATTTACCCGACTTCAGAGTCTCAGAGGGAACAAAAACAGGCAGTGCAGCACTTGACATTGAAATCCTGCACAAAGTGAGTTCAGAGTCCTGTGTTGCTTCACATCCTGGGCCCAGTTTCATTCCTTTGTCTGGCTTTATTTCCTGGGTATCATTTTGTCTCTCTGCTCTCCAAGTCTCCCAGCCTGCCTAGATTGTTCCTGTCCCCCCTTTCTGTGCTTTTCCCTACTGCAGCAAAACAGAAGGGATGTATTTTTCCACTGAAAAGTCATTTCACTTGTGACTTGTGTTTTTTTGGCCTTAACCACGATGAGATTCTGCTATGCTGAGAGATGCACATACATCAAATTAGACTTTTTTTTGGCCAGAGCTACTCGTGATTATATTTAAGTGCTCATCAGGAGTAGGTGAGTGAAGTTCAAATCAGCTTCATTTCCCAAAATAGCCACTCTGGGTAAGGCTCAGGATCCTGTCTTCTGCAGTGATCAATAGTCCTCCTTGGAGATGTAATGCAAGAACAGTCAAATACAGAATGACCCTTCTGTATAATCTCCATGACAAATGGAGTGTCAGGAACTTCTCTGGATGAGGATGATATCTGCATTTTAATAGCTTTTGATGGAATTTCATTCTATTATGGATCTTCAGTGCAATATTCTCCTATCACTGATTGATTCTTTTAGCTCACATATACATTTATCCTCCCTAATAACTTATATAATTTATTTAATAAGGACAAGAATTCCCTTGTTTTAAACCTGCTGTCTCAAAAGTCTATTGGCATCCTGCAGTTCTTGTGTTATGAGAAACAGTAACTCATCTCATCTCCTCCAGCAAAGGTGTGATTTTTACACACCTTTACTTTATGTCCCTTCAACTGCCTCTTTTTCAGGCTGAGCAAAAACAGTTGGGAAAATCACCCTAGATAATTGTTATTCATGCTTTACTGACTGAATAGAATAATGATTCCTGTTAGTTTGCAGGAGGTCTGGCCTCACACTGGAATTAATCTCTTTTTTCCTGATAGAAAAAAGGTGATAGGATGGAGCAAATGCTTATCATATCTGCTGATGACAAACATGATAAGAGTGGGAGCACCCTCTGCAGGGCAGAACTAGAATTAAGAATTACTTTAGCAAGCCAGAAAATTATTTAAGGGAAAAAATGGCTCACAATAATTTTTAAAAATCTGTGTTTTCACATTTAGGTCGAAACAGTTGTTTGTGGAAATCCATCATGAGGGAGATATTTAAGCAGTGATAAACAGAATTAAAGCTGAAAAGTTGAACATAAGTGAAGAGAGATTTGCAGCAATGAAAAAGGCAACAGTCAGACCAGTGTGTGTGAAAAGGTGGCCTGGCAAAGTTTAAGGTGTGTGTTCTCACCTGTAGCTTTGGTATAGAACAGAGCTGGAGCTTAAAGGAGGATGCAGATTATTTTGAGATTGAAGAGGAATTCAGTAAAGATGATGAAAAAAAAGTCAAAGAAATGTGCAACTTTTTCACTTAAAAAGGTAAATCCAAGAGAAGGCATGGTAGGAACTATCAAGCAAATAAAAATCCCTAGCAAGACAGAAAGCTTTTCTCCTTGTCTGCTTTTTCAGACAGATAACTGGGAGCAGATTTAACAAAAGAAGAACCCTTAGAAAGCACTGAGGAAGCCCCTAGAATCAAACTGGAACCCGTTGTCTGAGTTTTGCAGACACAGAGTATTTCTGCCACCAGGGTTTTTAAGGACAAATCAAACATCTGTCAGGGGTACTTAGATCTAATTGATTCTGCTGCACAGCAGAGATGGACTAAGATGACCTTTGGAGATTACTTTCAGTATTCTTTCTTCTGCTGTAAAAAGAGGAAGAATTAAACCATAAGCAGGCTAACCTTGGGAGAAACCCAGAGAGAAACAAAAGAGAAGTATTCAAAAATTGAAAAAAGAAAGGAAGGAAAAAAGGGAGACAGGTTAAGCCAATCAGTTGCTGATAGACCCTGCTTTTACTCATAACAGCATAAGTCTAATGGTCAGTCATAGCACTGTCTAAAAACCTTTTCTCTGCTTTGCAGAAAAGAGAGAATAAATTTGGGAGGAAACAAAGAGGAGTGTCTAAGGCATGAGGCATAATCAATATTGTGTGTCAGGTGCACTCAGGGATTTTAGGAAAACACTTTTCTGGCACATGAAGGGGGCTGGGATGCAGGTGAGCTGTGGCATAGGAAATGTGAAATGTGGAATTTTTGCTTTGAAATGATTGTGCACCTTTCAGACCCTTGTCTATCAGCTCTATCTGCTCAGATCTGTCTGGAAACAAAGGCTCCCCCAGGATGAAATTTAGCTGGGTAGAGCTGATCCAACATTGTTGAGACAACACAATTTTGTGGGAGCAAAGGAAGAAGAATTTCTCTGCTTGAGCATGACCTGTGCTGCTCTGGCTGTTCTCACTCATTTTATTTGGTGCCAGAGACACGAGTGTGTCTCTGTGTTGATTTTGGAAACTCCTAAAATTTGTTCAACAGGATGAAATGGATGATGTTGTTGAAAGAAAAATTGTCTTTTTAATGTCAGAGGAATACATTAACCTTTGTATTTCCATAAGCTAAAACTCATTTTATTCTTCCTGATCTCTCTAAAACCAGTGAAACTCTTTGGAAAATATTTAGAAAGCCATGGTAATATTCAGTTGTAATTATTTTTTTCACAGAGCAATAATAAAAGAAGATAATTTTGCAGTGAATTCCAGCCAGCAACAGGCAAAAACCTGAATGACCTGACAGTGCTTCATGATAACATTTTAATAACTACTTCAAAATTTTTTAAAAGTGACTTTTTTTCTTTTTATTCTTTTTAAGAATATCTTTCAGTTCTTATATATATATATATATTTTTTTTCCCATAGCAATCTACACCATTGTAGCTCTTAATTCTCTTGTAAATCTTCTGAAGGGATGGTCAGAGAAGATCTTTATTCAAAAGATGAACTTAAATTTTCTGGTGTACTGGTTTGCATAAATCTATTTCACTTACCATGTAAAAAAACACAAAATTGCATTTTGCAAATACGGGGCCACTATATTTGAAGTCATATGACACAAATTATTAAATCTGTGTTTTCCAGCAATGTATAAAATCCTGGCTATAAAAACAATCTTTCTTGATATTATTCCTTTTGTTGATCTGATACTCAAGCTTTTCTTAAACCTGTAACTCATCATGTTCTTGCTGTTCTCACTCAGCTCATCAGCCTTGCAATGTTTTTCCAGTTGGGTGTGGCTTTAATTTTTAACAGAAATTCAAATAAACTGTCAAGTAAGTTTTTTCACCAGTTATCCTGTCAGAAAAGCAAACTTTGGGGTTTTTTTATGCAAGGACTGGGTACTTGAAAAAGATCCTGCAGAGTTACAGATCTGGTGGCCAGGCAAGCTGTGGGAAAACAAGGTGAACAAAACAAGTTTCTTAAAAATTTGAGAGGTTTTTTTTCATTTTAAGAAAAAAAAAAAATTAGAATCTGTGTCACTACACTAATTTCTGGAAAAAGAGTGGGAAATCTTGAACAGAGTGCCAGCTCTGATAAGAAAAATTCAGCAATGAGAGGAAAAGATCAGTGGTTTTTATAGCAGGCTACAGTACAAGCTGGAAAAACTGGATACTCTGGTTGTCAAAAAATCCTGAATGGGTGATCACTGTAAAATGTACTGAACATTTTTATTTTTCCACACTTCTTTTTTTCCTTCTAAATCCCACAATATATTAATTCTTAGCAGGTATCATCAGGTGTTGAAAAGGAAGAATTTTCTTTCAGGAAATGGAACGAAATCTTGCAATGTCAATGAGCTTTATTTGGGCAAGCTTTAGTCCATTTCTCTGCACTTCTTGTCATCCCATCCACTTCCAGTGTTTTCACTTGGTTTTGGAATTTCCCCTTTATTTTTCTAACCATTTCATTTCCTTTGCATTTTCTCAACAGTCTTTTCTACCTTTGTCCCATGATTTCAGGATTTTATTTGGAGTAATTTTAGCAAGTTTTGGTCCATTTCACTGCCCCTCTTGTCATCTCAGTCCATTTAGTTGGAGTCACTCAATTTTCAAATTTCCAGGGATTTTTTTCCATTGCATTTTATTTCATCATATCTTCTTTCCAGAGGGTTTGTTAGACTTCGTCCTCTGATTTCAAGATTTCATTCCCTTTCCTGAAAGGATGAATTTCCTTTCAGGGTTCAAGGAATTCAAAATGCAAGGAATTCTCAGAACATTGGGCCTATAAGTCAAAGTTTAGAAAAAAACACAGGATTTGATTTGAGGCCTTGGGAAAAGTTTCCAAGCTAAGGTTCTAAAAGCAAGAATGGAGATTGAAATCTTAAAGCAGAGACAAGTGAAGTAAATAAAATTTAGCTATAGAGTTTAAGGTATAGAAAGAATAAATGTAGTTGCAAAAATGACAAGTCTTAGAATAGGTCTGTGTGTTGGAATAGGATTGGTTAAGACACTGTAATTAGATGAAGTTTCTTAGTATTGGTTTAATAACATAAATATCTCTGTTGGCAGTGCTTTATTGGTTAGTGACTCCTTACCAAAGACCTTGTAACCATAAGTCTTGTGACTTCTAGCCATGGTCTCAACACCTGTAACAGGAACTCAGTTTTCTGTAGAAGATAAGAAAAATAAACTGCACTTTCCAAAGCAATGAGAAGTCCCATCTCTGCCTCCTTTGGAAAAAGAAAGAATCCCCATGGAACATTTGTATTGCTGGAGCAATGAACTCACAGTCAGGCACTGCAGTGATGGAACAAGGGGGAATGGCTTCAAGCTGAAAGAGAAGGGGTTTAGACTGGATTAAGGTTAGGAAGGAATTCTTCCCTGTGAGGGGGCTGAGGCACAGGGTGCCCAGAGAAGCTGTGGCTGCCCCTGGATCCCTGGAAGTGTCCCAGGCCAGGCTGGACAAGGCTTGGAGCACCCTGGAGTAGTGGAAGGTGTCCCTGCCCATGGCTTGGAACTGGATGGTTTTTAGTCCCTTTCTATTCAATATTCTGTGATTCCCTGAATCTGTAAATTACAAGCAGTGTGTCCAATCCTCCTGCTGCAGATTGAGACCATTTAGTGGAAGAACCAGAAATGCTTTAAGGCATTCTTTAACTTCCTTAATCTTCCTTAACTCCCACTTCCTGAAGAGCTGTGGTAATAGCAGTGAGGGGGCTGTAAAATAGTCTGAGCATCACTGATCCTCCCAGAACTGTGTGTTTGCTTTTCCACAAAGGATAAATAAAACTAACAGACCCCAACTCCTGCAGCTTGGGGCTGGGTGGTTACCACTGCAGGACTACGTGGTCAATTAATGTTTATGTTCTTTACTATTTTCATGTGAGCAATTTGTACTGCTGTTTCTATGGCTACCATATATCTATATCTATATATATATATAATTATTTTAATGCTACTGAGAGAAGATGATAAAAGACTTTATTAATTTGTATTTCACATTCCAGGTTTTGCTGAAGGCTAAAGCACCAGCAGAAAGGTCAGTGGTTGGGGTGCCAGCCAAGGTCCATGGGGTGCACTGCCTTCCTATAAACTCTGCTTTTAATAGAATCCTTCATTCTGCATTCAAAATCAACACACTGTTCTCCAGACCTAGCAAAATATGTACTCTTTTACTGGGACTTGTTAGTTTTCTTTTTAAAAACAAGATCTAGCACATTTAAACCCAATACACATAGTCCACACAGAAATACACATGAAAGAGTGAAGTCCTTAGATGAGGTATTTACACACGATTCTTAATCCCATACTTTTAGAACTCTCCTCTAGATCACTGTGTCTGCAAATTAGACATTGTACACAGCAGTGCAGATAGTATTTAAGATCATTTACCTCCTTAATCCCTAAATAAAACCTCACTTCTGCATGCAGGAGTGAGTTTGCTTGCACACAATTTTTAGGTGCAGTGAGACTGTCAAGTGGCATTTTGCATTAAAATAAAAAAATCACATAAAGCTGTGAGGAAGGGTATAACAGATGTAACAAAAACAAACCTTCTATGGAGGAGAGTGACAGCTCGAGGCAGCCTGGCTGAGGTGACATCTTTCAAAGATTCTGAGCTGCTGGCAGACTGTGTCCTTAGTAGTGTTGGCAGGTGGGAGAATGAAAAAAGCATTGTCACAGACACATACAAATATGCACTGTTACAGCCATGATCCATGCAGTGGAAAGGGTTTAATTTGGGAGGATCTTCTTACTCTTGGTTCTGGTTTTGGCCCTTAAGCCCTGCTCTGCATCTTCCTCTAGACCCTCTACAGCATCAAATTTTGGTGACCAGTACTAACTCAGCTCCCAAGAAAAGAAAATCTTTAATCTCATCTATTTAATGCTCTCCAGGAAGGTCTCCATATATGAAGCACACAAGAGATACACTTGACCTTATAAAGAATTTTACAGTGCATTTCTTCTTTTACAGTGCATTTCTCTTCTAACAGACTCAAACATCACGAGGAATCATGCACATGTTTTATGTTTTGATGGAAGGAAGAAGACAGTCTGTTTCCACTGGTGGGGGATAGAAGCTAGAGTATGTGATGAAAAAATCAAGTTTTCTGGTATATTCAAGCTCTACTTTTTTTTTTATTAAAGTCTATTGAAAACCAGGCTCTATTGTTTTATTCAAATATTGTGTTAGGAAATGAACAATACACAAACAAACCATTGTACTAGGATGTGTCACAAGCTTTTTATACAGATTCACAGTGATAAATAGATAAAAAGACATTGCTTTTGATCTATACCAGATACTCAGGAAAAATACAAAGTGCAGCTTTTGAATATTATACAGTCTCACCCAGTGGTGTTTCACCAGAAGACTGGCACATAAACAACTTCTTTTTGAAAACAGAAGTTTCCAAAGCGTGACAAGCACTGAAATAGTTTCATCCAGATCAGTGGGACAGAGTTGCTGGCACAGGCTCCTTTCAATGTCCATTCCCACCTTCGGAGAGGATGCGTGAGGGCTCTGTGTACTTTGCTGTCATCAAGTAGAAGAGGGCAGGGGCAGGTACCAAGGCAAGCAAAGGCAGGTCCTGCTCAAGCTTATCCAGTTTGGAAATGGAGATGATTCCATAGGCATGAAGTAACCAGTGGCTGAAGAGGACAACGAGCCTTTTCTTCCTCACGAGCAGATCCTTGAAAAACTTGCAAAATAAACACAATATCCTGTTAGCATTCAGCCTGTTACCCAGCACCTGAAATTTAAGAGGTGTGACAGGTAGAACACAAAAACCATGTGAAGCCTCCTGGGTTTGAGCCCCCACACACCCAGTTTTTCAGTGCACCATCAGAGGGAATTCTCACATGAGATTTCTCCACCAAAAGGAGAAGGGATAAATGAAGAGGCTTAAGTGTGAAATATACCACTGAGAAAAGAGTCTCTGCTCATTCAACTTTTTTACTCTGAGTTTTAACACAGGAAATGTGTTTACTTACCTCCACTTCAGAAGCAGACATGTACACAGCCAGTGTAACCAAAGACAGCACCAGGATGATGTATGGGAAGGCATAATCTAAAGGCAAACATGTAACATGTTAGCAGGCAAAAAATGGCACAGCTTATCCTTCACAGAGAGAGTTTTTCCACAGGTGTGAAGCAAACTGAGCTACTCTAGCTGCCTCTTAGCATGGCACCACACATGCAAAGCAGTGAGGGTCAGCCAAGCACAACCCTTCTGCTGTTCCCTCTGAGGTTTTCTGCTATCTCTCAGTGGAGTAACTCAACACTTACACCAGGAATTGAAAAAGGCACATAATGAGAAAAGTAGTCAAGCTGAGTGGGGATTTTGTGGCACCTCTCCAAATGTGACAAGAATGCTGGAAGCGAAACCAAAAATAGCCAATTCTCCCTAAATTTACACTGAAATCCATCTCTGAAATCAGACAAACCCTGCCTTAGCAAAAAGTGGATCTAGCTCCCTCTGAAATACTTTCCTCTCACACTCCCTCCATTCCTTTTTTGGGAAAGGGACAGTCTCTAGCAGGACTGGCTGAGGCAAAGCAGTGTTGGTCAGGAGCCTGGAGAGGACAGAGCTCCTAACAGCAATCTTTTCAGGTGAAACCCCTCAAAGTAACCCTAAACAATCTCCTTATTCCCAAAGCAAAAAGTGTCTCTTCCTTCTCTCCCTGAAGTCCTCTCTTAGAGTGTATTTATAGGTGTGTTCAGGAGTGTTTTTAGGATAGAACTCACAGAGGAGGCCTCCTCCCACGGCCTGCAGCACAGTGAGGATGGGGAAGAAGTAGAGTGCTGCATAAATGCTTTTAAATCGGTCAGACCTTCCCAAACCACAGGCAACCTTCTTAACCAGGAGAGGCCGAAGCAGCATCATCAACACGAGACAGAAAGCATAATAGATAAACACAATGGTGTACCTGGATTTAAAAAAAAAAAAAAAAAAAAAAAAAAGTTCCTTAAAATGGGCAGTTTTCTCATGGAGATTTGGGTCATAACCAAGGAATTTAGGGTTAGTCAGTGAACTCTAGACTTAATAGGCAAAAGCTGTAAACACAGAATGATGGCCTCACTTTTCCTTAGGAGAAACAGCCAAGATGTTTCCTTTGCAAGGAAAGGAAAACAAAAAGAAAAGAAGTTTTAAGCTACATAGTGACAGGTTGAGAGGACATAATCTCAAGTTGCACATGGGGAGGTTCAGGTTGGAAGAAGGAGGAATTTCTTCACAGAAGGGGTGATCAGACACTGGAATGGGCTGACAGGGAGGTGATAGAGTCACCATCCCTAAAGATGTTTAAGGAAAGACTGGAATTGGCACTCAGTGCCACGGTGGTGTTGGGTCATAGGTTGGATTCAATGATCCCAGAGATCTTTTCCAATTAAATTGGTTGTGTGTTAGCCTTGGCTATGCCACTTTCTTTGATTACTCAGAAAGTCATTAAGTGTTGCTAAACCTGTGTAAAACAGCTCAATGCACTAAAACTGATTGTCACTGATCCCAGCTCTACCTGAACACTTTTGGCAGCTGTGAGGAGGCAGGGACAGCCAGCCAGCTGTACAAAGGGCAGGGGCAGGCAGGAGCACAAACCCTTCACACTCACAGGGGGTACACGGCCTCGTGGGTGCAGTGCACTGTGGTGATGTAGTCGGGGCTGGGGTTGTAGAGCATGGTGTACCAGTCTGAGAGCTTCTTCACCCTGCAGGAGCGGATGTGCAGGGAGCCCACGGGGTCGCTGAGCAGCAGCGTCACCACGGCCGCCACGCTGCACTCCAGCAGCGCCGTCAGGTGCTGCAGCAGCGCGCTGGAGCTGCGGGACAACACACACTGTCACTGCCACTGCCACTGCCACTGCCACTGCCACTGCCACGCTGCCTGCTCCTGGCAAATCCCAGCACCCGGGGGGCTGGCCAGGGCAGAGCCTTCCCTTAGCTCAGCAGAGTTAAAACCTGCTGAGTGTGGAAACTCTTCGACAATCTCATGTGATTTAGGGTGTAAAAGAAAAGAGAAATGAGCATAATGCACCACACACTTGGAAGGGATGACGTTGCTACACATCACATGAGCAGAGTTTCCAAAGCTGCAAGATGGTAATATTCATATATTAAACGTTCCCAGTCCCCTCTTTTCAGAGCTCATAGAATCACAGAATGATTCAGGTTAGCAGGGACTTTAAAGACTATCCAGTTCAACTCCTTGCCAGGGACATGGACAGTTCAGTACACTCCAGAGCCATCACTTCTCTAAAAACTCCAGTCTAACACCTAATGGCCACATGCAGCTGTGGATTTAAACCTCTTCTTCACAGAACTTCTCTGTTATAAAGGCCACAGCAGCACTGCTATCAAGACCCAAACCCAGAATACATATTCCTGAAGAGAAAACTCAAACCCATCCTCTCATTGCACTTGTGCAGCCCTGCTGACACTGACCCAGGAGAGAGGAGAGGATACAACCTGCTGCTTCTGTCTGCTGGGGAACCAAATCCAGTCCCAACTGCCAGATGGACTGTGCACCACCACATTAAAGAGGTATAGACATTGCCTGAGGGCAGTGACTGGAAAGGGTGCCCTGCAGGACACTTACATTTGTAAATTAACCCTCCTAGAGCTGCTTAAAACCTACATGCTACCATATCAGCTCAACTGAAAACTAGGGTGGATGGGGCTCTGAGCAACCTGGTCTACTGGAAGGTGTCCCCACCCATGAGAGAGAATTGGAACTGGATGATCTTTAAGTTTTCCCCCAACCCAAACCAGTCTAGGATTCTAAGAACCGCTGGACAGTTCAGTTCAGTATCTCAGACTGATCACTTGGGGATAAAAGTTTTCCAATTTTAAATAAGTCATCTAGAGAAAGGGTACACAAACCTCTTCTTTCCAGAATACCACTCAATGAAGAACCAGTGTAAAACCAGGGGCAACATGGCCATGAAGCCGAGGTACAGCCAGTCATAGCGGTCTGGAGATCCCGTGCATTCCCGGCAGATTTTGTTGTCATCGGTCCTTTGGCCTCTAGGACACACCTACAGAAAGCAGAGGCTGCATTTAGAATCCCACTACCAAAAGCAAATCACTGCAGTTAATGGAAAAACAGCTTCAAGATTGTCATCAACAGATGAAGAAACACAGATTTTTAAAGAGGCAAAACAATAACCCCAGTAATTTCTCAACTTGCACTTCCTCTCCCTTGCTCTTCTTTTTTAATAAAAAGAGCTTAGACAAGGGTGAAGCATGATTAAAGGCCTTCATGCAAGCCTCCATTTTCCTCTCCTGCTGTCACACCACTTCCTTTCATCTCAGCTGCCTCATCAGACTGCTCACAACCACTGCTCCTGTTCCTTGCTTCCCTTTCATCCCACCCTTCCCGGATCTCGCTCTCCCTTAGCACTCCAACAAAATCGGCGTGCACAGCGACTTATTTCAGCGCAGCTCTGCACATCATCGCGTTCTGCTCCAGATTTTCCTGCCCCTCCTCAGCTCGGGTTCAGCACCGAACCCCCAGCTGCTCCTTCGGGGACCGTGTCGCGGCGCAGCTCCGGTCTCGCTCGGGGAGCTCTTCCCGCCGGGACCCGCCTGAGCCATCCCGCACCGCGCCGAGCCCCGCACTCACCCCGCAGTCCCCGTACGTCTCCACGGAGCCGTTCACCGACAGCACGGTCCTGCCGCAGTACAGCCCGAGGCAGGCGGGCTGGATCTCCACAGCTGCGGGGAGAGCGGGGGCCGCGTTACCGGGAGAGGCACCGAACGCCAGTCCCGGCCCGCTCCAGCCGCTGAAGACACCCTCAACCCCATCCACAACCCATCCCCCCCCACTCCCAGCCCCGTCCCGCTGCCCCATCCCGGCCCGTGCTACCGGCGCGGAACATCGCGGTAACCCAGCAACCGCCTCCGCGCTCCTTCCGCCTCGCCGCTTCCGCTTCCGGCGCGGGGCGGCTCCGCCCGGGAATGCGGGCGCGGGAACACGCGAGGGGCGGGGCCTCTGGGGCGGGGCGTGGTTACCGCTATGGGCGTGGCTGTGGGCGGGAGTTTAATTTGGTGGGCGCGGCGCGGGTGTGGCCTTAGGCTGGTAGAGACTGGATGGGGCGTGGTCTCTCGTTTGTGGGCGTGGTCTCCTGTGGGGCGGTGCGGGCGCGATGGCGGAGCAGGGCCGCGGTGACAGTGGCGGTGACGGGGCGGGACGGGCGCTGCCTCCGCACTCGCCCTCGGGCGTGCTGCTGCAGACGGTGGAGATGCACACGGGCGGCGAGCCGCTGCGCATCGTGCCGCGGCTGGAGGCGGCGGAGCAGGCGGCGGCGGCGGGGCTGTCGCTGCTGTCGCTGCGGCGGGAGCTGGCGGCCAGGCAGGACCACGTGCGGCGGGCGCTGATGCACGAGCCGCGCGGGCACGCCGGCATGTACGGCGCCGTGGTGGTGCGCGGCGCGGCGGCCGCGGAGGGCGCGCACCTGGCCGCCCTGTTCCTGCACTGCGCCGGCTACAGCGCCATGTGCGGCCACGCCGTCATGGGCCTCGGCCGCTTCGCCCTCGACTACGGGCTGGTGCCGGCGCCCACCCGCCCCGAGACCGCCGTGCTTCTGCGCTGCCCCTGCGGGCCGTCCCACCGCCTCGTGCCCTGGGACGGCCGCCGCAGCGGCAACCCCGTGCGCTTCCACAGCGTGCCCGCCTTCGCTGCCGCCACCGGTGGGGCCCAGTGTGTTTGGAGGGGGTTTGGTGGTGGCCTGGCTGAGGGATGTCTGGCAGTTCTGTCCCTAGTTGTCTGTTATTCAGAGGTCATCAGGGATGCTATAAGGTGCCATAGCAGTACTCAAGTTATCATCCCTGTCCACTGCCCTCACATGCTGCTGGGTTCCTTCACTCTGTGCAAGCCCATGGCTCAGCACAGTTTTGTCTCCTTACTTTCCTCCCTTTCTCTGCTCAGACTTGGCCATTGATGTTCCCGGCCATGGGAAGGTGGTGGTTGATGTCGGCTTTGGTGGCACTTTCTACGCCTTCCTCAGCGCCGAGCAGCTGGGCCTTGATGTGTGCTCTTCAAAGACCAGAGACCTTGTCAGTGCAGCGAGTGCAGTGACAGAAGCAGTGAAGAAACAGGTATGGATGAGCACTGTGGCATCCTAGCATGTTCCCTTTGGGGTCACTGCACCAGACTGAGATGCTCAGGTTGGTGGGAGAGTCCCATCCTCCTGGCCCCTTGTTGAATTTCAGAATCCTTACAAGGACAGGAGAAGGAGCCTTCCTGCTTCTCTCTGTCTCTGTTACCTTGGAAGCAGAGATGGAAACGCAGTAATGTGTCCTTGTCCCCTTCCTCTGGTCTCTCACAGAAGCTGCACTGCACACATTCTGCTGTTGTGTGTGTTTGTGACCCTCTCTGTGCTGTTCCCAGTTCAAGCTTCTTCACCCTGAGAGTGAAGACTGGCTTTCCTCTATGGCACCATACTGACAGATGGGAAAGATGCCTTTAGCGAGGAGCCCACCACCAACATCTGTGTGTTTGCAGATGAACAGGTACAGAAACAGGCTCTTCTCAGGCACAGGAGGCACCACAATTGTACCTTTGTCCCTTAGATAGGCTGCAAAGTAGAGAGTCTGTTCTGATTCTTGGTTTGGACAGTGATTGCTTGTGCTGCTGTCCTGTCTTAGGACAGCCGAGTGTTGATGCACATATTCTGGTTTTGCCCCTAATAGCAGAAATACTTCTGCACACCATAGATGATGGCATTTTAAAAAGGTTTATACCCAAAACCTATTGATTGGAATTTTCCAGGAGTTCAAGGGCTGAGACAGGATCCCAGCACAGTAAAGTCCTAATCCAGGCAACATCTGCTGGGGATGAACAACAGGAGAGAAATGGAGTGTCAAAATTCTGTTCTTATCTGTGGTGCATAAGGTATAACATAAGTGGCAGGAGAAGTTTTGGTTGGACTTCCCAGCAGTGAAGAGTGTGGAGCACTTGGACAGGTCACCTCAGAAGCTGGCCAACACTGTGTTTTTGAGATATTAAAAAACAGGCTAGACAGGAGTCCCCTCAGTGTAAAGAGAACCAATCTGGCCTTGAGGTGTGAGAATGGGGCAGGTGGTCTCAGCCCCTCTCAATCCTTTTGGGATGGTGCTGGGAAGATTTCAAGTGCTCCTAAGTAGCCTCAGTGTTTATTACATCATTCATCCCTAACTGTGCCAAAGCCAGTCACAGTCCAGAAGTACCCCAAACCTGCTTCTTTTCTCATTCTCAGTTGTGATGTATCTGTATCCTCCACAAAACCCTGGGTTGAAGGGCTTCCCCCCAAATGCAGCATAAAGGTGGCAGAGAGAACTGAGGGGAGCCATCTCATTTTGTGTTAAACCCCAAAATCTCAAGCTGCTCTAGATTCATCTCTTCTGCTGTAGGTTGACCGAAGTCCGACCGGTTCGGGGGTGACAGCTCGCATTGCCCTGCAGTACCATAAGGGACTCATCCAGCTGGGCCAGACCAGAACCTTCCGGAGCAGCACCACAGGCTCCTTCTTCACTGGGAAGGCAGTGAAGGCAAGTGACTTGTGCTGCACTTTCCCCTGTCTCAAGGGCTGCTGGAAGTGTGCTCAGTGGGGAAGCAGAAAAGCTTTTCTGTGCCTGGGGAAGGTGTAGGAAGAAGCCTGTGGGTCTTGCCCTCCCCCAAACCTGGCACTTCAAGGATTTTTAGGACCTTGTTGTGTTGTATGGCTGCTGCATGCTTTGGGATGTATGAGAGAGCTCGGGGAGGGGTGTCTGCATAAATGCCAGGTAGCACTGGAATTCTGTGGGGTTGGGAGAGTGGAGAGCCTTCTGTTGCCTCTATCCTCATCCTAATCCCTCTGCAGGAAACCAAGTTTGGGAACTACAACGCCGTCATTGTGGAAGTCTCAGGAGAAGCCTTTTACACTGGCACAGCCACCTTCACTGTGGAAGAGGAGGACCCACTGAAACATGGCTTCTTCTTCAAGTGACCCGAGCCATGGGTGGTGGCAAAGCCTCACTGATGGTGCTGTGCTTCTCCTGCCCATGAATTTCTGTTTTGCTTCTCCACACATTGCAACAGGAATGGCCTTGGGTGGGGTGACAGCATTTCTCACGTTTCAGGATAACAGGCTTGTTGCCCTCTTGTGATTAACGTATACAAGCTGCTCTGAGAAGTGTAGTATTTTTCTTCTTTTTCTTCCCAATAATTCACAGAAAACAGAGCTGATCTTGGAGAGCTGCCTTCAAATTTATGTGCCTTCTCTATGTCTGCAAATTATAAATTTCAAAGTTAGATTTCTATTAAATGCCAGGTGAAAACTCTGCCATTTTCCTTGTTTTCACTCCCATAGGTCATTTGCAGGATTCTGCTGAGTGTCATGACTCTGGGTTTGAATTGCAAGCTCTTGTCTCCTGCTCAGCCAGCTGTGCTGCTCTGTCTCATGCCCCAGCTTCCCTGCTCAGCCTGTCCAGGCAATCCCTTCCTCACTCATTTTACCCCACCAGGGCTCTCCTGCGTCCTGGGGCTGGATGCAGGTATTTCATCAGAATTTCCTATGTTCCTGCTGAGTGTCCATGCTGTGCTGCTTCCCTAAGCCTTCCTCTCTTGCTTATCTTGGACCACTGGCTGCAAATACCCTGTGGTTAACTTTCAACAGGAGCAGCTGTGTTTGAAGGTCTGAGCCATTACAACCTTTGACTGCTAATTATTTACTGATTTTGTCCCAATCCAGGGGCAGCTTGTGCAGCAGAGTGCAGTCAATGCTTGCTTTGCTGGAGTGCCTCCAGGGAAAACCCAAGCATTTGCAGTGGCAGGAGCAGAGCTTCCGACCTCTGGTGGCCTGTCACTTCCACTGTATCTCTAGACAAAATGATGCTTGTTAAATGAAGACACTCATGGGAGGAACTGGCACTTATTAAAATGAGACATGAAAATGAGAATGATCATCTCACAGAAGCTCTTGCAGCAGAAGGAAGAAAGTCAGACTGGTGAACTTATATAAGGCTGGCACAGAAAAGCCTGGGAGGAATTTCTTCTGTCAGCGTGAAAATAACTTTGTAGCAAGAGGAAGCAAAAATCCCTGATTTATGCAACTGCAATGCTGCCAATAGAGGTTTTTTAGGGTGGTGTCTGGGGCTCTCGCTCCCAGCTTTCCTGTAACCCCCTGTAAAGCCTCTGGTCCAGGAGAACAAGAAGTGCCACACACATCCTCTGTGCTTGCAGGAGCACACTCTTCCATGTGTTTTCATCTTCTGGCAATCTCCCTCTGATCAGCCCCTCAGCCTGGCTCCTGAGAAAGAGCTGGGACAGCAAGTCACAAAGCCCAGCACAGGATGTTTGGAGGTTCTTTAGGCACTAATTGGGATGCATCCTCCATTACCTATTCTCTACCCCACATCCCTAAGAAAATTTTCAGGTAGGGGCAGGCAGCTAGAGCATGGATGAGAGTGGGGGGAAAGGGTCCTGCTGCCCATGTGGGGGTCCCTGGCCTGGTCCCTCAATCCTGCAGCTGCTGATCAAGCCCGAGCCTGGTGAGCCGGGAAGGGACCCGGCCTCCCCCTGAGTGTCTGGGGGTAGCTGTTCCTTCATGATGGGCTGTGCGGGGAGAGCAGCTGATGGAGGCTGCCGGAGGAGCGCATCTGTGCGGACCCACCGCCGGCTCCCGCATGGGGACGATGCCGGTGTGTGGGGTGCGATCCCCCAGCCCCACTGCTCGTCCGCAGCGGCTCCGCTTCGCCGCCCGCGGGTCCGGCCGGGCCGGGCCGGGCCGGTTCCCCGGGCAACGGCGGCCGAGCGACGTCAGCGGCCGGGGGAGCCGGGAGCGGCGGGGCCTCTGCAGCCGCGGCGGGGCCGGGCCGTGGCGCTGCGCATGGAGCCGCCGGCGGCCGTGCCGGGCAACCTCTCCCGCGGCGGCGGCAACGAGAGCGGCGGGGCGGCGGCGGCGGCGGGGACAGCGGCGGGGGCGGGGTGGTCGGCGGCGGCGCTGGCCTCGCAAGCGGCCGCGCTGCTGCTCATCTTCGCCCCTCTGCGCTGGGCAACGGGGCGGTGGTGCTGGTGATCGCCCGGCACCGGCAGCTCCGCACGGTAACCAACGCCTTCGTGCTGTCGCTGTCGCTGTCGGAGCTGCTGGGCGCCCTGCTGTGCCTGCCGCTGGCCTTCCTCAGCCTGCTCAGCCGCCCGCCCGGCGCTTGGCTCTTCGGGCAGCGCCTGTGCCTGGCCAGCGCCGCCCTGCACGCCGGGCTGGGCATCGCTGCCACGCTCACCATGGCCCTGCTGTCCTTCGACCGCTACTGTGCCATCGTGCGGCAGCCCCGGCACAAGATGGGCCGGCGCCGCGCCGCGCAGCTGCTGGCCGCGGTCTGGCTGGCGGCCCTGGCGCTGGCCGGGCCCTGGTACGGGCTGGCGGGCGAGGGGCACCGCGAGGCCCGGCCCGGCGCCTACCGCTGTGTCTACGTGCTGCCCTGGGGCTCCTCGCGGCTCGGGCCGCCCTACGGCGCTGCCCTGATCGTGCTGTGCTACCTGCTGCCCTTCGCCGTCATGTGCTTCTGCCACTTCAACATCTGCCGGGCGGTGCGGCTGGCCGAGAGCCGCGTGCGGCCGCTGACCACCTACGGGCACCTGCTGCGGGCCTACGGGGAGATGCGCACAGCCACCACGGTGCTCATCATGATCGTCTCCATCATCTGCTGCTGGGGGCCCTACTGCATCCTGGGGCTGGCTGCCGCCGCCGGCCGCTTGCCCTTCTCGCCCACCATGGACGCCGTGGCCAGCGGGATGGCCTGGGCCAACGGCGCCATCAACCCGCTCATCTACGCCGCCCGTAACCCCAACATCTCGGTGCTGCTGCGGCGCAGCCGGGAGGGCGGCTACAGGACTAGGAACAACATGGTGGCCTACCTGTCGGTGCCGGGCCGCCAGCCCGAGCCGCGGAGCCGGGCCGAGCGGGTCCGGGAGCGCTACATCAACCGGCACAGCGCTGCCCCGGGCAGCGGCCTGTCCTCCTCCAGCCCGGCCAGCGGCGCAGAGCTCGCCATGTGGGCCTGCAAGACTCCCGCTGTGCTCTTCTGCCGGGACGGGCAGCCCGACACCATCTCGGAGGCCGCCCTGAAGGCCAAAGCAGGCGCCATCGACACCAGCCTCTGAAGGGATGGGGGCCGGCGTGGAGGCAGCTGGGCCCAGGGCTGTATCCTGAGGAAAGTCCTGGTGCTTGGAGCCCTTTGCAGCCAGATTACCAGGATGGGACTGTGTTTCTTCACTGTGTGAGCTCTGGTTTGGTGACCCAATTTCCAAGCAGCAAGAGCACCACAGGGAAGGGGATTCCTCCTTTTCAGTGGCAGCCACCGAGCCTGGCCAAGCAAGAGCTCAGCTGCAAAACAGGACAGTGTTCCCTCCAGAGCTGCAGAATGTGCCACTGTGAAGCTCCGACACACCAAAGCATCCCAAACTGACTGAATGACTGTGTGAGCTGCTAAGTGCCAAAAAAGCGATTGAAAGCTGAGCGCTGGCAGCTGGAAGCCACTCTGAAAACACCACACTGTGAAAACCGCTTCATGGCAGGAAAATGTTGTTTTTACTCTGTTCTGTGTGGAAGTGCCAACAGTCATAAAGTCACAGACTGTAGGACAGGCTGAAAAAGTGATCTATTTATATATATATATATAGATATAATTTTTTTAATTTAAACTCTGAGGCATAACAAGAAAAGTAATAGTGAAATGGATGATATGTGATACTGGGAGGGAAGGAAAGGAAGGTAGTACCTCAGGTGTTGGAATTTCAGCAGCCTTTTATTTTCAGGTACAGTCAACTTAAAATACAATGAATATGAGAAACATGAGTTCCTCAGAGTGTGTGGGTGTAAACTGTGGTGTGCACAAGATGTGTGTTTTCTTTTTGAGCTCATCCAAGTGTCTCACATCTCCAAGGGTTTTACCATAATTAGAGGAGCTGTGTGAGAAAAGTGTCTGAAGGGAGAGGTAAAGCAATAGCACGTGCTCCCTGTGTGCTCTGCAGCACGTGAAAATGTGTATATGCACAGAACAGATATTGTATTGATGGCAGAAATCCATTGGAATACAATGTTTCAAAACCAGCTGTTTGCTATTGGAAAAAAAAAAAAAAAAAGGAAAATAACACCATGGAAGTGATTGCACAGTATAAATTCGAATGAATTTATCAGTGTAATCTTTTCCTTCAAGGTCTCAAAGCCTTAAATTAGTATTTTGAATCAGAAATTAAGACTTGGCCTTTGTTTGTCTTTGCCAGAATTAAGTGTGAGACAGTATTTTTCCTTGTACAGGCTTTAAAACTCCAGTGTTTCATTTTTACTAGATTTTTCAGCTGTTTGTGATGCAGGTGAACACAGTATCATTATTTTGTGAGACAAGAAATAAACTGTCTTTTATGCAGGAAATGAAAGTGTCTCAGTCTGGCATCATTCTCAGGCCAGCCTTGGGAAGGGAACTCCTGTAAACAATTGCCAGATGAATGATAGTAGAGAGACTTAATTGTTTGTGAGATTTTAATGCAGCTGGTTTCTATGCTGTAAGCATTACTGCAGCTTTCTTCTCTGATGCTCCTGAAGCCCATGAGGAAAAGATCTGGCCCTTGACTACTCAGCACTGCTAATTTGCCCTGCAGCTACTGGATTTTGCAGGTTGAGCAGTGTTTTCTTGCCCCAGCTCTTCCCAGGAGCTGATTGACAGTGAGTGAACATGGGTGGCTTGTTGGAAGGGCAACAATTTTTGAAATTGAATTGAAACAAGGAATTTTTGGCATACCTGCCCTTGCCCAGCAATGTGTGGCTAAGTGTAAATGGAAGGGGTGGCTGTGAGTGATGACATTGGTTTTAACTCTAACCTGGGCAGCTGCAGGTGGTACCAAGGAGATTGGGGGTGGATAATTGATGATGCAGAGCATCATGCAGGGGCTGAAAGCCCCTAAAAAGGGTGGTCCTGCTCCCCTGAGTGCCTGGCTCTGGCCACCTTCCCTGTCCTTCTGTCCCCACCAGCCCAGTCGCTCAGGCACTGAACAACCACTGATTCCCTCTTTTTCATGCTGGTTCCCTTTTATACTGATTTATTGTCTTGGCCAGTGTACCATGGGCCAGGGAAGTATCTCTGTGGCAGCCAGTTGTGGCAAGGGAAGGATTGGGGATGTCAGGACTGAGGGAGCTGCACTGGGAGTGGAAGTAACACAGCTTTCTAGGAAAGTGGCAGTGAAGCTGCTGTAACACAGGTTTCAATCTATTTTTAACAAGCTCAGGCTGGTCCATGTTAGTCTTGCATGTGAGGAGTTGAAACGAGGGCAGCTGGCTGTGGTCTTGGAGGCATCACAAACTGGCACATTTCTGTGAAATGCTAACTTGGGCTGCAGCAAGGGGAGATTCTTGACCTGATCCTTTTTGACATGGAACTGCTGCAGCTCCAGTAGAGAGCCAGCTTGTGTTTTAAAGCTGTGCCTGGCCTGTGCTCCTCATAATCACAGAAACATAGAATAATTTCTGTTGAAAAAGGCCTCTTGGGTCATTGAATTCCAGCACTGCCAAACCTACCATTAACTCACGTTAAGTGCCACACCTATGTGTCTTTTCAATGCCTCCAGGGACTGAGACTTTACACAACAACATTGGCAACATTTCCTGTAAAGAAATTTCCCCTAATATCCAATTGTAGCTTCTTTTGGTGCAACTTGAGGCGTTTTCATCTGGTCCTGTTATTTGTTGCCTGGGAGAAGAAGTAACCCCACCTGGCTACAACCTCTCTTCAGGTAGTTGTAGAGAGGCCCCCTCCAAACCTCCTTTTCTCCTGGCTAAACACTCCCTCAGCCACTCTTCATATCACATCACAAGTGAGGTACACAGGTCTCTACAGCCACATTTTTAAAAGGATGTTTTAAAAAATACAACTGAATGGTCTTAACCACAGACAGCACAAACCCCACGAAGGCTGCCTGCCAATGCAGTGCTTGAAATGTTTCTGTGTCCCAGCTCTGCTGAAGGTTGCTGCCTCTCACTCAGCACCACAGAGTGGGTGAGAAGGTCTGCACCTCACAATGGCTCCATGTGTTCATCAGGGAGAAAGAAACCAGTGGATTAAGCTGCTGTTTTACTCTAGCTCTGAAATCTCTGCCTGTGGTTTCAGCTGCTTGTGCTTGGGTGAGAAAACGTTACAGCAGGTGGCTCCTGGCCAAGCCACTATGGGACATCACCCCCACATCTCCCACATGCCCATGCTGCTGTCACCCCACTTTTCTTTGGGCTGAAAAGCTCAGAAGGCAGGAAGACACTGATGTTTTAGACACTGCAAAACTGGCTCTGAGGTTCTAACCCTCCAGCCTCTTTGAATTTTCCTCCCTTGAGACGAGCCTGGACAAAGCAAATTGCACAAAGCTTATTTGCTCAAGGATATTTGGACATACTTTAGCACACCAAAAATCACATGGATTATTCTGTGCAAGATATTCAGCATAAGGGAAAGAGGAGTTCAAGTGATTTGAAGGCCGGTTCAGCCCTGGATACCGGAGACAACTTCAGTCAAAGGCAAATTAAAAATGAATGTTTGGGCTCTTTAGTCTCTTGTTGACTTTCCAGCATTCTTAAACTCTCAGTTTAAGAGTACCTTAATATTTGGCAATGATAACATGCCACTGACTGAACTAATGCATTATATCTCAGAAGGAAAACATTAAGTCTTGATGAATGACAAGCATTTTAGAACATACTGCTCCAACTGCACGCAGTGGTAGTTTTCCTGCTGATTTAATCATCAGATCCATTCAAGTAGTTATTTTCCACTCCTTTCCTAATCTGTGGATGCAACCACCATTCAAAGCAAATGCTGTGTGCATACCTTACAAAGTGTGAACAATTAGCAGTCCAATTAGCAGTATTTATAAGTGACAGCCAGATGGGCTGTAATAGCTGCCATCAATCACCAGAACTGGGAGAGCTGCGGAGAACTAAACACCCATTGCTGCCTCTCTTTCAGCACTGGTGTTAATTCCTGTGTCCAGCAGATGCCAGCAGAGACCTAAGCAGCCAGCACAGCTGTGCCGATAGTGATCCTGAGAAAAGTCTCTTTCTGTTAATGAGATCAAGCACTCCCTCAGAACTGCTGCTTCCCAAATATGAGCACTCAAGGCAGAGGTTGTGACTGATGCCCAAAGAGCACCTCATCAAAACCCAGTTTGAAAGAGATTCAACAAACTCTTTGGGATGTTTGTTGTATGGGCTGAAATGAATAATTTGGAAAGCACATCAGAAAAGTGGCATCTTGTGCATGCAGGCCAGAGCTGCAAGCCTGCAGCCTGGAGGGCTGGTGAGATCAGCCCTAGAGCTGTCAGAGTGCTTTGTTCAGCAGCACAGCTGCCTCTGGGCTCTGGATGCTTTTGTATTTTCACATGATGACTCCGATTATTAATAATAAATGGGTGCACATCTAGGTCTGCTTGCAAAGCATTACAGACACACAAAGTAAGAGCTAGAAAGAAGAGATCCCAAGTCCTCCAGGAGGAATAGCCCACAATAACATTCAGTCTTGGGGGCCTCATGCCCAACTGCACAGTGCTGCTTTGCTGCTGCAAGCCTTGGGCTTGCTGTGACCAGTGGGGTGAGTCCCAGTGCCTTCACTGGGGCTGAATTTGGGAGGACAAGGCCAGTTCTCCTCCTACAGCATGGCCAGCCCTCCTGCTGCTCCCAGTTTGCAGAGGAGTGATGGGTTTTCAATGCCATGCTGCTGGCAGGCCACTACCTGAGTCCTGAAGCATCTACACTCACCAGAGCCCAATGCTTGGGCAACAGCTCAGCATTTCTAGGTTGTTTTTTCCTAGGAAATCATCTCTGCAAGGAGCAGGAGGAAAAGTGATGTGGAGAGAGAGACAGACAGTGAATCCCTGTCAGTGGCATGAAATGGATGAGTCACAGGAGAAATCAAAGTGAAAGTAGCAGAAACTCTAGGGCACAACATTAATCTGTCTGGGAAGTTGTGGATGATCTCAGCCAAGAAGACCCCAGCAGGCTGTGGCAGAAGGAAATTTAACGAGGGGGGCTGTTTGCTGGGGCTGTTTGTACTGGGTGGCAGAGCACAGAAATGTGCCCACAGGCTCCTGGGGTGATCATAAGAGATGAGCAGGATCTAGCTGTGATTCAGCAGACGAAGTAAATTCACCCTGAGTGGAACTGCTTGTTATTTATGTTATTTCTTGGGCTGCTGGCACTGAGCTCCTCAAGGTTTAGCTGGTTTCACAAAGACAAGCACTGCCAGAAGCCCACAAAACCAACTGGGGAGCAATTTCTGAGTACTTGGGGTCCTTAATTCTACACATCCATTATTCTCACTTTTATTTTTAATCTTATCTCTCGCATAGTTCAGAAGCTAAGGGAACATCGAAAGGTAATCATAAAGGTAGCAAAGGTTTTTTAAAGTTTTATTTAGACCAGAGGATTGTGCCTTTCCTCAGGGGCCTTTTACTGTGTGCACTGAAGAGTTTAAGGTGTTGGGGCTGCACATAGACACCAGGCTGGCTCCTGTGTGAGATTATGGAAAACACCAGGCTAGCCCAGCCCACCCCACTCCACCAGAGAGTAGCTGGGAGGATGCTGGTGCTTCAAGACCCCTTTGGATGGGCCCTATAAATTAACACACACCCCCAGACAAAACCAGCAAAATAAATTTCTCTGAAATTCATCTCACCCTCCCAGCAATTCCCTCACGACCCCATAAATGTAATTTGCTTACCTGATTTAGCAACATACTCTGAACTAATCTCAGCATCAGGGATAAAAAATGCTCTGAGTAACCAGGTCACTTATTTTTTTCCAGTGGAATCTAATGTGCTGCAGCACTTGTGCCTGATCTGTGCCTGTGGCTTCTGTGCTCAGTCTGGTGCATTTTACAGAACATTTGGTAATATAGCATCCCTGAGGTCATGTCAAGTTCTGAATACAGCATCTGAATTGTGGAGTCTTTACAGAAAATGTAACTCAAATGGTGATTGCCTCCTGCTATTAGATTGGAAAGATTTGCCATAGAAATTAGTTCTTGCCTGAGTGCTTCTCACTGATTTCATAGCAAAAAGGGTTTTAGGCAATGATCAGGAGCTGGGCAAAGCACAAAACTGGGACTTACTTTTCCTTGAGCCCAGGGGATGTTCTGCACAGAGCCTGGCAAAGTAAAGCCCTGTCAAAGTACACAGCACAAATTCAAGCAGATGGAAAAGCTGCTGGTGCCCCTCAGCACCCAAAGCCCAGGTAAAGCCAGGGACACTGTCCCAGCCCAGCTCACAGCAGTGTCCTGGCAGGACAAAGGCATGGGTTAGGCAGCAGCAGCAAAGCTGTGTCCTCCAGACTTGCTGAGGTGGTGCCCAGGATAATCCTGGGTTAGAGCAGCTCTGCTTGCTGTTGCCCAGAACCAAAGTGTCCTGCCCCTCCTGCAGAGCCACCTCTGAGCTGAGAGCACATGGGCAAATACAGAATATGGGCCAGTAAAGAAAGTCATGGGAAAATGGCAGATTCAATGACTTACCTTCACAGAATTGCTCTAAAATCTGGGAAACTCCAGCTTTATTTCAAGTTCTTTGTGGTGTGACAACAGAGTGCATACAAAGTGTCAGGAAAGCTGGGTAGAAACAGGCTCCCAGCAAAACTCTGGCACTGGGGCAAGCCATTGGGACACACTGTAGTGGAGTGGGGTGTTCTGTGGTACTGTCAAAAGCCATGGAAGTAAGTTCAGGTGATCCATGAAACTGTTCTGAGTTAGTTTATCTTACACACATGTTAACTTTTGGTGCCTGCCCATGCACACACCACTGACCTGAGGGCTGGGCATTGCCAAAAGTCACAGAGAAGGCACAGGCTGTAACCTTTGGCTATTTGACTCGAATTACAATGGAGAGAATTAAAATTAGCCCTCCTCAACCATGCTGGGTGAAGCTTAGATAGAAAATTTTGCATGAGAACTTTTCAGACCTCAGTAGAGATCACAAAGGAGAACAAGAAGCAGAATTGATTTTGTACTTGACAACTCTAAAATGCTAAAATTGGGAAGTACCAGCAGATGGCACTTCCCTCAGACTTTGCTGAGGCTCCAGTGGGGCCTGGGATTTCTCCCTGGCTTACCTGCACAGTCTCATCAAGCTGGTTTAGGGCTAAAAATGAAACAAAATTCTCAGAAGTTTCAGGTCAAAGCACTCCTGATTCAAATGGAGAACTCTCCTTTTCACATGCATTTGTTGGAGGACCCTGAACAATGCCAGGGAGAGAGCTCACAGGAGAGATGTCTGCAGGATGGAGTGGAGATGGGACTCATCCTTACCCTCCTGCATCCTTTGTGTCCTCTTGGCCTCTCCTGTCTCCCCCAGAAGCAAAGCTCAAAGAGTGTGTTCACCCAAAGCACAGGCTGGTGAAATAACCAGCTTTTATGGGAGTTGGGAGTCATAGAATTGTTGAGAATCATAGAATTGTTGAGAATCATAGAATTGTTGAGAATCAGAGAATCATAGAATTGTTTGGAATCACAGAATCATTTGGATTGGAAAATATCTCAGATCATTGAATCTAACCATTCCCCCAGCACTGCCAATCTCACCATTAACATGTCCCCAAGTGCAATATCTACATGGCTTTTAGATACCTCCAGGCATGGTGAGTCCACCACTGCCCTGAGCAGCCTGTTCCAATGTTTGGTAACTCTTTGAACCAAAAACTTTTCTCTAATATCCAATCTAAACCTGCCCTGGCCTAACTTGAGGCTGTTTTCTCTTTTTCTGCTGTTTGTTACCTGGGAGATCAACCCCCACCTGGCTCCACCATCCTGTCAGGGAGCTGTACAGAGTGAGAAGGTCCCACCTGAACCTCCTTTTCTCCAGGCTGAGCCCCCCTCCAGCTCTCCCAGTTGCTTGTGCCTGTTCCTGTGGCAGTCCAGCAGATTTGATCAGGCTGTGTGACAGTGATGATGGCAAAGTGCAGTTTTACCCCAGAGCATCTGCTTGAGGTGTGACACGGGGCGGGAGCAGAACTGGCAACATCCCTGCTTTGCTTACCTTTCCCAAGGCCTCCAGCAGGGATATCAAAGTCTGACAGGTCCATTGGGCCCATTGTCCCCTTTCTTTGGGATTAAATAAATAGTCCAGAAGTCCAGCAGCTCCTGCCAGAGGGATGGAGCCGGTTGTGTCTCCCCATCCAGCCATGCCTGCCCTACTTGCTGAGCTGAGCTTTGCATGCAATGCTGCAATGCTGCATCAGGCCATTGCCACAAGCCCTTGACTCATCTTTTCCAAGGGAACAGGCTGAGTGCAGGAGGTGACACCCAACATTGCTCCCAGTCACCCCAGCCTGTGGCAACAGGGAAAGCTGCTGGGCTGGAGCAGAGCACAGCCAGGGCTGGCTCAGCAGGTTTGGTGCCACCAACCTGGGTGGCCCCATGGGACAATTCCACCAGGAGAGCTGTGCCCAGCAGCTTCCCTGGCACCAGCAGGTCTGGGCAGGTTGGGATCATCCAGCACAGCTCATGGCTCTAACTGCAGGGAACTGCCAGGATCTGGGGCACAGGAGCCTTTTTTCAGGTGAAAACCCAGCCAGCCAGGACAGCAGTGGACATGGGCTCACACAGCACAGGTGTGCCACTCCAGCACAGTGCCCACCCTGGTCCCCTTTCCTCTGGGATGATAAATATTGTGTCTGAAATTTGTATTCTTAAACAACAGATGCTGCTAATCCAGCCATGTGGAAGGGTTTGAAGTCAAGGAAGCTTGAAAGTTACTAGGATATTTTTTTCCCATCAACTATCTCGGTTGAATAAAAAGCTGTCCTGACCTCACTCACATCTCCCACAGCCACCCTGCCCCCATCCTGGGGACCATCACACAATGGCATGTGTGGAAACCTGCAATCTGCCATGAACTAGAATTTCAGGTCCTCATTGGTTTGTGGGGTTTGGCCAGCTTGGTCACATCTATTTATGGACAAACCCAGACCAGCCCTATGCTGGGGACACGGGGATTTACAATGGGAAGAGGAGCTGAAGCCATTCCTGTTTTCCTTGGGTCCTGTCACCACACAGCCCTGGGCTGCTTTCCCATGGCATCACCAGCCCACAACTGCCAGGGTAGTGATGGATCTGTGCTCCCTGCCAGCCCCAGTCCAAAATGGGAAGCCCATGGGTCAGAGCACAATGCAGATGCTCCCACTGGCACAGGCAGTGGGGCTTGGGGGTATCTTTGGGTGCTGCAAAAATCACTCAAGAGCACTGGAAAAAAAAAAAAAAAAAAAAAAAAGCCTTGATGGAAAGGTGTGTGGAAAAGGAAAAGGTGAGCAGGAATAAGCCAGGAGGGGGTTTGGGCTACTGCCAAGGAAACATCACTATCTAGGCTTGCTAGAGGCACAGTGGCCAGCCTCAGCCAGCACTTCTCCTGGAAAAAAGGACAGGATCCAATCCCACATTGCAAAACTGGCTGCTGCCTCAATGCAGGATCCTGGAAAAGCCCCAGTGGGCTTTTGGAAAAAAATCCCACCAAGGTGGGAACAGGAATCAGCAACAACAAAACGAGGAGACATGAACAGGTTCACCAACTGGGAGGCATTTCAGAACCCACATCTGGGTGACAATGTGAGTGCTGTAATCCTGGAGGGTGAGAAAAACCCACCTGCCTTAAACCCAGCAGGGTGGAGACACCCCAACTTCCTAAAACCCAGCACTCAGGGAAAGGGTGAAGGGTTATCACCTGACCCCAGAAATGCCTGCAAACACACCTGAATAAAAGCAACCCTCAGAGAACCTCTTTTCCAACAACTGCCTCAATTCCTAATTATCCCATTCTTTTCCCCTAAAAAATAACTCACGCCTCTGCCATGTACACTCACCGAAATTGTTTTGCTTTATTGCATATTGCCATCTTAGAAAATGTACAGTCTCATAACAATACACAGCATTTCCCACTAGCTAGAACTACTAACATCCTTGCACCTAACAGACTACCTTAGTCACTACGAAGCTAATAAGGTCCAAGACAAACTTTCGTTTACAAATTATTATGGAATTTTTTTTTGTTGTTGTTTTGTTTTTGGCATTATTAAAAAAAAAAAAATCATCTTTAAAATACACACCCAAGAGAAAAGAGTGGCTACTTACACCAGCACCAATCTAAAAGTAGTTTTCAACAATGGCACATGGAATTACCTGCACACAGCCTTTGTACTTATTTATAGAGATATAATATTTTTTCTTTTTTCTATTTTTTTTTTGAAAGAAAACAAAGAAATGGCAAAGTCAGCATTATAATCAGGCTGCTGTAAAACAATTAAAAAAACAAAAAAACAAAAAAAAAACAACCCAAGAGGTTTGGAAGGGCAAGAGGAAATCTGTCAGGAAAGGTCCTGATGTGGCACTGGGGTTGCAGAGGCAGGAGTGGGTGCTGGCACCCAGGGACCCTGGGAGGAGATTGCCCTTTCTGACCCCCACCACCTGTCCAATTAAACACGTGTGACCAACCATTCCTTAAACCATCAGAAGCCAAACTTTTTTTTTAAACCTTTTTTTTTTTCTTTCTTATTTTATATATTTTCAATTCCCCCCATAGTCCATTCCCTCAATTGTATCAGCCCCATTTTTTTCAGCCATAAATAAAAAATATAAATAGAGGCACTTTAGTTAAGGAATAGTATTATCATTACCTTTTGTCTTTATTTCCCCCTCCTTCTTAAAGCAAAGTGCTTAACTCCACCTTTGAACATAATCTGCAGGTTTTGCAGCTGCTTGGATATGAGGTGCTGGACTTTATTTTTGTGTTTACCTGCTTTATTTATTACTGCTTTAAATGCTACTTAGAAAGTCCTTTTTTCTTTTTTTTTTTTTTTTTTTTTTTTAAATCTACAGTGCGTTAAACGTTGCAATGAAGAAAAGAACAAATGGTAAAACCACAGCTCTTGACAACTCTGCTTTGAGAGAGATTTCACAGCTTTCACTCAGCACACAGACCCCGTGGCCTCTAGGTGCTTAGAACCTTTTTTTTTATACAAATTAGTTTAAACAGCACTTTTGCTATACAGTACATATAGTTAACTGACATCCCATACCCCACCAGTAATACCGATTATCTGACAAAAAAAAAAAAAAGAACAACCAACCTTATTTCAAATAGTGTTAATATCTAGTGCAACAGGGACAAACTCATCTCTCCACAGGAAAAAGAACAAACAAACAAAAAAAAAGATCACAAAAGTATTGGTGGTATAAAAAGGTTTTGTTTTGCTTTCTTAAAAAACATACCACAAATAAATAAAAGTAAAAAGTAACAGTCCTCTATATACTCAGCATAATTTAAGAATAGAAATGTTAATATGTTAATGGTGGTTATTTTTTTTATTCTCCAATTCTTAATTTTCTAAACCCTTAAATTATTACTCCCTGAGAGCTCTGAATTACTTTTATTATTGATTTTTTTTTTTTTTGTCTTTTTTATTTTTTGGACTGACATTTGACAGGTAGTTCTGCTTACAAATTTGCAATGACAATGAACAGCAAACCAGTCAAAAAAGGACCTGGCTAAGAGACGAGTGTTTCTTGGCATCGCTG
This sequence comes from Muscicapa striata striata, assembly GCA_030060385.1. Classification (NCBI taxonomy): domain Eukaryota; kingdom Metazoa; phylum Chordata; class Aves; order Passeriformes; family Muscicapidae; genus Muscicapa; species Muscicapa striata. Next base: position 885,482 of record JAREIS010000178.1, read on the forward strand.
CTTCTGTGTGTCCGAGAAAGAAAAAGGAAAAGAAGGCAGGTGAAAGCTGGTGGGTTTTACCCCAACCCCTTTGTATTTCAGGGACCTTTGGTCCTGACCCACCTTGACAGAGGATACAGTTTGTCCCACTGAACAGAAAACAAGAACAAAAATTACAACGCAAAAGTTTATGCTCTTCGTCTCCTCCGAGAACCGAACCTTTCCCACCGTCTTGGGCCAGAAAACGCTGCAAAAGTATAAATACATCAGTGTGGCGTTACAGCAAGAAGCACTTTGGGGTAAAGTTTGTCCTTTAGCAAGGTGGCAGCAGGAGGAAAACGAGCGTTCCCCAAGGATGACGGGAAGAGCATCGCCGGGAGCACCCGCGGCGCCGAGCTCGGGACCCAGCGCCAACGCGCCGAGCTGCGAGTTCCTCGGGATAACCACAGCAATGAGAGAAAACAAACAAACAAACAGACAACGGATTAAAGTTCAGTCAACTTTGCTTTTTTTTTTTCCTTTCCTTTTCTTCTTTAAACCGCTCGGCTTGTGTGCAAGGCGTCCCCTGCAAATGGCCCGGGGGGTTCTGAGCAGGAGAGCAGCAGGAGCAGCGTCCCCGTTGGCTCTGGGGCCGTGGGGACAGCCGGCGGCTGGGGCTGGCTCCTCTCTCGCTCCACGGACGCGGCATTGTGCTTGTGCATGGGGAGAACTACTTTTTGGAGTGGGGAGGAGGCGGTGCTGGCACTCACCTCCCTCCACACCCCCCGACCCGACTATATACACAGTATATACACACACACGCACTCGCCCGCGGGGACAAGGAGCGTGCCACTGTTCCGCTTCCAATCGCAAGGCAGTGTCATTGGAAACTGAAAAAAAAAAACAACTCAAAAAACCACAGCCACTTCAGAAACTGACCCGCCTGTCTTTGGCTGGGCTTTGTCAGTTTGTGTCTCAGAAGTTGAGCTTGGTGACGGGCCTCTCGCGGCCGCTCTCCGCCAGCTGGTTGGTGATGCGCTTGCGGTTGCGCTTCAGCTTGGTCAGGTCCTTGTCGAAGACTTCTCCCGAGCGCAGGGCTGACACCAGGTCATCGAACTCGCCGCTCTCCTCGCCCGTCTCCTTCGCCTTCCTGGCCTTGCGCTCCCGCTCCCGCTGCTCCTTCAGCTGCGAGTCGTGGTTTTGGGGGGAGAGAAGGGATCTCAGCGTCACACAGCTGGTGGTGGGGGTGCCCAGCACATGCAGGGGGATCCCCACACTCATGGAACAAGGGTGGTTTCCCAGCCCAGTGCTTGGCACGTGAGAGCTGGGCAGGGTTTTTGAAGACCACATCCCTGGAAGTGCTCCAAGGCCAGGCTGGACAGGGCTTGGAGCAGCCTTGTCTAGTGGAAGGTGTCCAAGCCCACAGTGAGGGGGCTGGAACTAGAACTAGGTCACTTCTAAGCCAAACCATTCTATGGTTCTTAAACTCTGTGATACAAGCCATGGGCTGAGGGTCACAGCAGCTGACAGCACAGCTCTGCTGCACATTTCAGCTGCAAGATCTCACCAACCCAAGGTCATTAATCAAGTAATCAAAAGCGAAAAGCCTTTGGGTTTAAGACCACAGAAGCTCCCTTCCCAGTCTTCAGCGCTCCCTGTGCCACTCATGATGGGGACATCATGACACGGTTGCCACTCCCAGGTGTCCTAGGGGTGCTGCCAGACTTGCTGGTGTGTGCTCACCTGTGCCTCCATGCGTGCCCGGCGCTCCTCCTCCTCCTTCCTCTTCCTCATGTTCTCGTTCTCCTGCTTGGCCTCGGTCACAGCTTGAAGGAACTGGTCAAAGATGCCAAAGAATTCATCAGGCTGCATTTTGTCTGTGTCTTCTCCAAAGTGCTTCACAGCCTTGGAAAACTGGAAGAGAGAAGACAGGGGTGCATCAGTCTTGGATAAATCCACTGGTGAAACCTTCAACCTGATGGACAGAGTGAAACACTTCCAGCAGCCATAGCACACAGCAGGGCTTTGCCCCATCAAGCCTTGATTTAAACCTGAAATAAATCACTTGATGTGTTACCTGCTGCCCTGCAAGACCTGGATCACTATCAAGCCCCCTCTCCCCATCTTGCCTCTGGCTCTGCTGAGCCTCCCCTGCCCCAGCTCCACTTTATTAACTAAGCAGCAGTAAAAACAAGGAAGCAAAATATTGTGGGACTGAAGACATAAAACTAATAGTAAACACGGCAGGGGAAGGGAAACTTGCACTTTTAAGTTTTTCTTTGAAGTATTTTTGGGGTATTATTTATCATTGCCACATGCTCTGCTATTGAAACCAAATGTGTTGGTGAAACTTCTGAAAGAGATTTCTGCCCAGGCTCAGGCACAGCCCTGGGCAGGGAAACAGGGAGTTTTCCAGGCTCTTGTGCTGTTTGTACACCATTAATGTGAGGGAGTTGAATGAGGCCATAGCAGAGGTCAGGACAGGACATCCACAATCTGCCAAAAAGTGTCCTGGTCCCCAGGCAGCCCCCGAGTTGTCCTTGGGACTGACACTCTTTGTTCTCACTTCCAGTCTGAAGGAGACTCTTTGTGCACAGCAAGTTTGTTAAAATTGTGAAGGCACATTCTGGAGATAAGCACGCTTAAAAGAAAAGAAAAACAAAATCAAAGCACCAACAGATTTATTAGTTGCTTTGATATTGCAGGGTAGACCAAGAGGAACATTTTTAAAGCCTGCCTGTATGATTTAGTTTTATTTGCAGGGGTGCCCCAGGCTCTTCAAAAGACATTTAGTGCATTTTTATTTCTTTGTTTACTTAAGAGACTTAACACTTCAAGATGCAGGGAGGAATCTGAGAAGTGCCACTATATAAGTCAATATAATTGAGGTTAATCTTGCTGATTTTAATCAAGATATTACAATTCTCTGCCATGTTATAAGAGATTCTGCTGGGGGAGGGAAGGCTGAAAATGCTCTCCTCATGTGATATAAAGTTTATAAAAGTTTCTGCTTTCCTAAGAGAAAACAGGAACACAACTTGAATCTGGACATGTGTTTAAAAAGCAAAGAGCCTTACCAGCTCTTTTGCTTCTGTCAGGAGATCTTCAACATCCGAGAAGCTGAAGCTGGCCAATGTGATGAACTGGCTGACCACAGACACAAACTTGTCACCTGCTTGCTGAACCTGAGACTTCTGGAAGTCCAACTCCTTTGGGGAAAAAAAGAAAAAAAAAGGTTAATCTGGTCAGGCCTGTCTGATGAGGGACAAAAATACCACTGGCCTCTGGTAGTGTCATTGAGAGTGTGCCTGAATCAGTGCCAGGGGCTCTGCCAGCACCACCACTGCTGCTCCCCCTGCCATGCACTGCACCCTGGATTACACTGCCTGAAGGAAGCTTTTAAGCCAAATCCTGCAGGAAAGCTTATGGAAGCAGGATAATTCAGCAAGACAGTGAGTCCTTTGGGATACCTCCACCATTTCATCACCACTCCAGCTGTGCTGCAGTGATCCCCAACTCTTGGTTTTCCAACCAAGGGAAGACTCCTCTGCACATCACAGGTTCTCCTTGGGCATCACCACTAGGCTTACCCTGCCTCCCTTGATGTATTAGACATAAGCCATGAGTGTGCCTGAACACACATGGTAACTTCAGTGCCAAAACAGCCCTGAGAGGACAGGCACACGTGCAGGGCAGGAAGGAAAGGCAAACAGATCTCCAGGATGTGAGATAAAAGCAGCTTCACTGGGAGCTCCCTGGCCTGCCTCCCCAAGGAGGGATGCAATGCTGCTGGGAGCCAGGCTGGACTGTACTTGATTTAAATAATACTTACAGTCTCCACTGCTCTCAGGCCGCTTCTCAGAGTGTTTATTTCTTTCTCCAGCTCAGTCATGCTGTTGGAAATAGCAGGATGTTAATTTTCAGCTTTTCCCAGCAAAATCTACAGCTCTCCAATGAACTTCACCATGGTTTTCCCACTAAAAAGACCCCAACCCTGCCCACATTGGCTCCTTTTTGCAGATCAGTGTTGTCTCAAGCAGCAAATCAGGCTGACAGCCTCTAAGCTGGGACTGTCTCAAAGTGGCTGCAGCTGCTTGTTTCAAAGCAAAGTGCTTTTCTGTATTTTTAATCAAGGGGACTGTGCAGGTTTAGCAAGATCAGCAGCCTCCAGCCCTCTCAGTGAAAGGACAGCTCAGGAGAAGGCCTTGCTGGGCACAGATTTCTCTCCAGGTCCAGCAGCAAATGGGATCATTGTCCCAGTGCAGAGAGGACAGTTTTTCAGGGTACCACGGATGGGTGAACACCAGGCAAAGCATCCTTCCAAGGAGCAGCCAGGCTTCCACAAAGGGAGACAGCCCAAATATAGAGAAATAAAAATAAATCACCATGTCTGGCGCTGCCTTTGTTTACACAAGGCTCAAGCCCCTGATGAGCTTCAAATTCAAGTGCTTATGGGTTTCTACCACCACGTCTGAGGGGAAGCTTTCTCACAAAGCCTCGGTGACCACAGGCTTGATGCCTTTCCAGGGGTGTCTGTGAGAGGGCTGGGGTCCCTGGAAATGCTGATGCTGGGTCATGGGGCAAGCATTCCTGGCAGGTTTAGTCTGGGAAAATGCAGTTTTGGGAGCCCTGTGCTCCAGCAGTTCATTACTAGTGGTGGGACTGACAGAGGCAGCAATTTCTGCTTCACAGCTGCAGGACTGGGGGGAATTCAGGGTTTTCCAATTCTTGGTTTCGCTCTAGATTGGACCAAACCCAAATGTTACATATGGTGTCCAGTTTAGAGCGAAATGATAAAGTTTAGGGGGGTAAAGAAACCCTCTGTGCAGGCGTTTTCATTCCCATACGTGTGTCTGTGCAGCAGCTGCACATCAGGAGCATGGGAAAGCAGAGTGTGCATGGGCAAGGAGCATGTCCTGCTCAGCCATGCCCTCAGCTGAGCCTAGAAACTGAGCACCACACACCCCCAGAACCATGGAATATCCTCAGCTGGAAGGGACTGACAAGGATCTCCTGTCCCTGCACAGGATAGCCCCAAGAATCCCACCCTGTGCCTGAGAGCATTGTCCAAATGCTTTTGGAGCTCTGTCAGGTTTGGTGCTGTGACCAGTGCCCAGCCACCCTGTGGCAGAGGAACACTCTTCCCTGCACGCCAAGATTTGTCCTGTTGCTGTGCTCAACCCCAATGGCTGATGATTATTTTACATTTTATACATGATGAGCCTTGTTTTGCCCAGTACACATCTTCCCTGGGAACCCATCACTGCTACAAGAGACCTTTGAAGGTCTCTCCCCTTGAGCCACTGTAAACTCCATGTGTATTTCATAGCACCATGGAATGGTTTGGGTTGGAAGAGCCTCAAAGCCCTTCTAGTTCCAACCCTGCTGCCACAGGACACCTTCCACTACCCCAGGTTGCTCCAAGCCCCACCCACCCTGGCCTGGAACACTTCCAGGGAGGGGACATCCACAACTTCTCTGGGTAATCTGTCTAAAGAGGTGCAGTCTCAGCCCCTTTTCATGTTCACAGCTATCACAGATGACTGCAGAAATGTGTGATCTTTGCTGCTCACATCCCTGAAGCATCAAAGCCCATAAGCTCCTGCTGGAGTTTAGAACCAAAACAGAGCCTCATTGATTTCAGAGGCACTGCAGCACATACTTGAGGGCTTTGCAGGGCAACAGCAGATCCCTCCTGAACTCAAAGGTTCAGGCTGTGTTTCAGGGCTTTGCTGAACTGGGGCAGCCTGTTCCCCACAGGTCACAAGGCAGGGTTACAAATCTGGCTGCAAACCCAAGAAACTCCATGTTGGTAGAACAAGGGGCAGGCAGGACCTGGATGCAGGTGAGTCCCTGCAGAGCTGCCTGGTCCTGCCTGTGCTGCAGGCAGAGCCTCCCTGGCACATGAAGATAAACAGCTGCCCTTTATCTGCAGCCACAGCGCAACCGCTTCCTCCCAGATTACTTAATGCACCATTAGAAATTAATTAAATGCTTTTGTGGTGAGATAACAACAGGAAGCGGCTGCTCCAAGCAGCTCTCCTCCCCCAAGCTCAGAAGTTTAGAGCCTTTGCTGCAAGGGCTGTGATTTAAAGCTGCCAGGTGATGTTTGCTCCTGAGTTTGCTGCTCTGGGCCAGCGTGGCCATGGTATGGGACACAGCCCAGCAGCCAGGATCTGGCAGGAGGGTGAGCTGGGCTGAGGTGATGTGGAGAAGCAGGCTGAACTGAGGGGAGAGGTGCTGCCAGTGCTGCCCAAGGGCCACTCAAGCCCTGCTTACTTGACTTTGGCTGCCTGTGGGATGTCTCGCAGCTCCTCGTGCAGGCAGAGCACTTTGGGGTATTTCTTTTCCACGACAGTGATGAGATAGTGCAGCAGGGTGATGTTCCTAGAGAGAGGAGCACAGAGGTCAGTGTGGCAGCACCTTGGGGAGCTTGTTGTTCAGAAAAAAGCCCTGGTTAAATCCCAGCCCTAGTAATGAACTCTTTGAGGATTTCTGCAAGGATGCTGCTTGATGCCTGTCTGGGGACATGGGGTGGGTCTGTGCCATGCACAGCTACAGGGCAGAGCAGCCTGGTCCCTGCAAGCCAAGGTTCTCCACAGGAGGAACCCAGGGGAGCTGACTTGAGTGTCACTTCTCTTGTCTTTCATTGTCTTTACTGATGGATGAGGCAGGTTTGAGACCTGACCCAACTCCTCTTGCTCTGTGAACAGAGCTCAGCAGGGCAGAGCAAACCAGACACCAGCATGGGAGAGTGGCAGAGGGAGTTCCTATGGAGAAAAGCCCCTGGAAATCATTTCTCTGGCTCTTGGCATCTTCAAAGAGGTTAAAAAGCATTTGGAAGATGACCTCCCAATCAGTCTCAGCTGCAGTTTAGCCAGCCCAGGAAGGAAAGGCCCCATCAATTGCTGTGCTGATCTGCAGCTTGGCTTCCCTTGAAAGCTGTCCTGCTCAAAAAAATGCACACTCACATCACTGGATGTGCCAAATGGGGCAGCAGGAGGAGGGGACAGCTCCCACCTACCCATGTCCCAGAGGTAATGCCAATGACCCCTGCATTCCCCCAACACCCCTGGGGCCCATGGATGCTACCAAGGATAAGGGCAGGAGCTGCTCACTTGTCAATGCTGGACTTGGTGTCTGCAATCTTGTTGAGGCTGGAGATCTTAAACCCGAAGGCATTGCCCCTCTGGCCCTTGTTCATGTAGTTCCCAAAGGCCAGGACCACCTCCAGGAGCTGCTGGAGGCTGCTGCTCTGCAGCACTGCCTTGGAGCCAGCACGGATGGCTGAAAGCAGAGCAGGGTGGGACATTACCCCCTGCCACAACAGCCCACCAGCAAACCCCCTCAGTACCCCCAAAGAGTCACCACCAACCCCTTCCCTTCCCTTCCCTTCCCTTCCCTTCCCTTCCCCCTTCCCTTCCCTTCCCTTCCCTTCCCTTCCCTTCCCTTCCCTTCCCTTCCCTTCCCTTCCCTTCCCTTCCCTTCCCTTCCCTTCCCTTCCCTTCCCTTCCCTCAGTTCTCATGGACCAGGCTCATCCTGGCACAGAGGATGCTTTCCTGGGAGTGATCTCTGTGCTGGCACAGAGTCCCTTAGCAGGTTTGGTCACTTGCCTTCCACCTTGGGTTTGACCTCTGCAACTCTCTCTGCAAACTTCTTCTTGAAGTAGAGAGACTGCAGCCTTTGCTGATAATGGTTTATCCTGGAGAACAAAGAGGAGGTGCAGGCTGAGCTTTCCTTGCTCCAGGCAGAGCTCTCCACTGCTCACAGCTGTGCTTACAAAGCACGCTTGAGCCAGGGTGATTAAAAAATAATGACCCCTTTTCTCCCTGAAACTGTGCTGGGATGGGAAAAAAAGGCAACTGAAGCTACAGCTGTCCTGGGGTGGATCCCCGTGGGTTCTTAAGCACATGCTTAAGCCTATCCCCTTAACTCAGCAGGTTCAACAAGTGGAGTTTTACACCCTATTGGTATGAACAAACAGTTCTTTCACAACCACTCCTAAGCAAAGGTGCTGATGAGGTCTGGGCTCCCCAAGGCTTTGTGATGAGCTGCAGCTGCAGAGAGGCTCACCTACAACCAGAACTAATGAAACTGGGCCTTCTGATCATCAGAATGATGGACTGGGCTGGAAAGTCCCTTTCCTGGGCAAGTCAGTGATGGCTCTGCTCATGTCAGTTGTGTTCATGCTAGCCAAGATCTCACTTGTATGCACATGGCAGTCTGATTTGAGTCACTTGGACCAAGGACCCACAGGAGACATTCTCACACATGCTGTTGTACTAATCAGAGGTGACAAAGACATCACACTTAGTTACAGTGCACAAGGCAAAAATTAAAAAGCTGTGCTGGAAATCAAAAACATTTACACCAGCACATTGTGCCTTCCAAAGGATGAAGGCATGGGAGCAACACTTGGGCGAGAGTCTGTGAAGAAGAAAGGTGACCTGTGATAGAAAATCTAGTTCTGAGCGTCACTGAGCCCTGAGGGCTGAGGTCTGAACTTCCCAGCTCCCTCCTGCCTGCCTTTGACACTCAGCAACCACACAGCACATCACCACAGTGCTCATCACTGCATTTCTTGGGGAGCATTTCTATTTTTGATCTCCCAGTGCAGTCTCCAATTGTAAAACTTGCTGACCTTGCCAACAAGTGACTGGCTTGAAGTTCAGCTAAGAAATTCAAAGAGCTCCATGCTCAGTTCAATTTAAATAAGAAGCTTCAAGATTTTAACCCGGCACCTCTAGAGGATGTGCATGCAAGAGATAAGGTTATTCATCCCTGAAGACTCCTAAGTTTTAAATGATTGCTACCAGGAGCAGGAAGAAATGACATTTCCTTTCAGTCTCATACAGTCTCAGGAGCCCTGGAGATGAATCAATCCTCAGGTGAGGAGTGGGACTCATCTACACAGCAGGGCAAAATGTACATACATCAGGCCTGAATATTCATAAGGTTGAAAGGGAAAGGAGCATTGTGTTATCATTTTAACAGCACTTCCCACCCAGGCCACAATGAATAACAGAATGGTTTGGGCTGGAAGGGGCTGAAAGATCATTTAGCTGCAACCCCTCAGCTCTGTAGGGACACCTCCCACTTGACCAGGTTAGAGTAGAGAATCTCAGAATCATCAAGGTTCAAAGAGACCCCCAAGATCATCTAGTCCAACCATCAACCCAGAAGCACCACAAAATGCATTTCCCCATGCCTCCCCCTCTGCTGCTTGTATGGGAGCACAACCCTGATTTTAGGACCAGAGCATCACAAATGATCCTTATCATTTGGAGCACCTTGCTTGCTCTCCTGTCTGCTTGGCCCACTCATTCCTTGATGTGAAAAACAGCAAGAAAGGCTGATTTCCCAAGCAGGCTCCATGAAACAGCCACCTCCCCATCAGCCTGTGCAGGCAGTGGCCAAAATGTGTCCCCTGAGGCACCAACCTGCTCATCTCGAAGAGGAAGCGGTCAGCCTTGGCCATGCGGTCCAGCTCGTGCTTGTGCTCCTCCAGCAGGTCAATGTCCCCCTTTTCAGGGACAAACTTCAGCAGCTGAACAGGAGAAAGCACAGCAGTGCACATCAGCTCTTTTCAGGAGTTAAAAAGTGATTTATTTGCCTGAGTCTAACACCTTTTCAGCACGTACAGGCAGTGACCCCAAGGCACCTGTGAAATCAGTGTTACTGCTGTTCCTGTGTGTTCCCCACATTACTCCATCAGTGTCTCCTGCCTCTGCCCTGCCATCACTCAGCTTTTACAACAAATGAATTAAGTCTGCTCCAAGGAGGTTTCAACATCAGCTCTGCCAGAGGAGATGTCAGTCAGGGACTCCCATTTGCTGCAACTCTACTTATTAGCAGATGGAAATTGCGTGCAATGAATCCTCCCACGTCTCTGCTCAAAGTGCAATTACCAGCTCAGCTTTAAGGACAGGTCAATAACAAGCTTCCAGAGGGATTCAGAGGGGGTGGAAATGGGATTCCCCTTTTGAGAACTGCACAAACACTGCCTAACCTTTTAAAAATAAACAACCACTGAGCACAAACCTCAAGCTGCAGCCACAAGAAGGGGAAATGGCCCAACCTTGGGGTCCCAGGGCAGACCTGGGGACAGGAATGGCACATGGGGGCCATGCTGCTCCACCACTGATGCCACACCCAAGCTGCTTTCCTGCTGCTCCAGACCACCTGGGTGGTTTTTCAGCATGTGGCTGGTAAATAATTTGGGGACCAGCACACTCAAAGCTGCACTTTGGTCCCAAGCACTTTGCACAGTGTGAGGCAACCACCAAGGAGCACCAGACACGTTGCCCACCTGTTCCAGCATGTCTTTTGGGAGGTCCTCCTGCTCATCCATCGTCAGAATCGCTCGTTTGATCTCCTCATTCGAGAGTTTCAGCCTGGGAGGTGGAGGAAAAGGAGAGTTATTCCCAGCCCAGCATCACAAACAGCTCTACCCAGCATGTTATGAAGGAGGATGTGTGAGAAATGTGGTAGGACTGTGCTCTGCCAAGGCTCAGCACAGCACTGGGCAGCCCTGGCCCTGCTGCAAACAGGGGGTCAACCCCCCCCCAGCCAATTCCCTCTCCCCACACCACAGCTGCCATTCCCTGTTTCCCTGTTTTATAGTACTGAATGTAAGGATTGTAAGCAGTACATTAAATATCCAACTTTCAAATGCCCATAGCAATGCTGCTCCTGCAGTTTCAGCACCCCAAAAGGCCACAGGGCCACTGAGGTTACATTCCCACTGGCAACAGAGCCCAACCCAGGCTCAGGAGTGCAGCTCTGCACTGCCCCTGAACCCACTGCCACAACCCTTAAGGAAAATCTGGCCAATTTCCACTGTTGTTCTTGGATTTAAACATCTCTCCCACTTTTCCTGACTACCTTCAGTTGGAGTCTTCCTCTAGGAAAAAGTTAGAAATAAATTGAAAAATTGGACAAGTGGATGTTCAGCATCCCAGGAAACCCATCAGTTTGGTTTTCTTTGGAGGGGTGGGGATTCAATGCTCTTGGAAGTGTAAGAGGCTGGAAACCAGGTTCTCCTCCACCTTTTTCTTCCTCTACTTCACCTAACAGGAATTGAAGGTGCAGCCTCAAATTGGACATTTCCAAAACCACAGACCACTGTGTCACAGCGAGCACCACCAGGCTGAGCTTCCCTGGCAGGGATCTTTCTGCCAGCAGCCCACAATGAGCTGAGGCAACAGGGAGATGGAAAGATGCCCTCAGCTCCTCCTGGGCTAGAGCAGCCATTAATTACAATTTAATTTGACTGCAAGGAACTGCTCCCTGCAAAGTCTTTGATTGCAAAACCACATGTATTTTTCTTATTCTTTGCTTTGTGGTCTATAAAATAATCTAAATTAAATAAAGGGGCAGCCCAGAAACTCCTGCAACTCCATTTACCTACATCCTCTCTCTCACCCAGCATGCAGTCATGGTTAAAACCATTGCAACAGATCCAGTTTAAAAAATGTAATTCCCTGTACTTGCACGCAGGGGAAAACCACAGAGTTGAAAAGACCTGTTTGAGGAACCCCAGTATCGGTGATCAGTGCTGCCAAGGGATGCTGAAACACTGGATGTGGCTCAAAGGAATGACCTGAAACCAGAAACACACCCTACAGCAGGATGTGAGACCTTGGAAGTCAACCCGATCAGCAGATCAAAAAGAAGATCAGGAGCTGAGCTGATCACTCTGAGTAATTAAACAAGGAGGGTGTTTTTCACCCCCACCTCTCTTCAGGGAGCAGACTGAGACTGTGGAGCTGGCTTTGGGAGCTAAAGCTGATACAGGAAGGGTGCTGGTCCCTAAGGCCAGGGTAGCAAGGGCTTGTTTTGGCTTGGAATATTTTGCTCAAGACTGGAAGTGAAGGATTAGCTTTACTGAGACAGGTGCACCTTACAGACCTGGTCAGTAAATCTTCATTCCTTATGACCCCATGCTTCTCATCCTGCACTCAATCCTCTCTCACCTCCTCCTCAAGGGAGCACCCTAGAGAGAGCCTGTTAATTAAGGAGTGAATTAAAATCTACCTCAGCCAAGGGAAGAAGCTCAAAGATTGCACTGAGAAGTGGCCAAGAACAAATCCAGAATCCTTGGAAAATATCCTCTCTGCTGCTTGCAGTAACAAGCAGCCACATCCTGGGGTCACCCTCCCTGTCCCTCACAGTGGCAGTGGCCAGGATGGGACATGATCTGAGGTGGGAGAGGAAACTGCAGGAGAACTTTTACACCCAAGCAGAAACAGGAATGCTCAGACCACCAACACCAGTCTCCATCCTAATGAAAAGCAGACATTGCCTAGATCTGAGCATTTGGGGATCCCTGGGAGGCAAAAATGCTCCTGGGAGAAGGGGGTGGGCAGGCAGCTACTCCTCATCCATAGCAAACACCTAAAGCACAGCAAAGTACCACGATCATCTCCAGGAGGGTGGGGGAAGATCAGGGTGACTTTTTAAAACCCTTACTCATTAAAAGCAAAGTCAACAATAAAAATGCATTTAAAAAGAAAGAGGTTGGGAGGGGAAAAAAAAAAACAAAACAAACCCAAAACTTTTCTCAGGAATCATCACAAGCCAGTGCCAAGAACAAGAGCCTGCCCCTGCCTCAGCAGAGAGCAAGCGCGGGGCGCCAGAAGAAAACAGCTTCTCAGACAATTTGATGGGAAAGGGGCCAGTGCAAGCTAGAAGCTTATCTATAACCACAATAATTATCATTGTTGGCAGCAGCTGTCGAGGGTGAGCTGTCTGGGAGGAGCAGGGTCACAGGGCTGGCTGTCACAGGGATTTAGAGGCAGCAGCCCCCGATGCGAGGTGACAGCTCGGTGGCTTTGTCACAGCCCGGGGAGGACGTGGTAAGTGTGAAGGGGAAAAACAAATTCCCTCCCTGAAAAGCCACATTCATGTGAGAGGAAAACAATTTTTAAAAAACCCTCATGTCGCCTCGCTGGGAGAGAGGAATCAAACGAGGCATTCACTGCTGCACAGCCAGAAAATGATGGAGAGAGGGGTGGATTTGCATCTGGGAGAATGCAGCACTAAAAATACACACCCATACATCCACACCCACAGAGAGGGAGCAACAGCAAGGACATGGTGGGTTCACAGAGGGAGACACGGTAAGGCACTGACATCAGCAAAGCCTTCTCCAAAAAAACAGAAGGAAAAAAGCAAGTGTTAAAAATATTCTTGTGCTGCATTACAAGCTGGAGGAAAATCCAGTGATCTCACTGTGCAGTAATTTCTCCCAAAGCAAGGGAAACAGGCAAAAAAATAAATCTACAGAGAGAGATAAAGTATCTCGCTGGCTGTAATCTTTCCACGCTGTGAGCCAGACAATGCCTGGTGAGCTCACAAATGTCTGGGCTAAATCAGGGGCCAAGCCTGCAAGGCTTTTTGCATGTCAAAGTCTGCTCAGCCCCATGGTGGCCATGCAAGCCAGGTGGGACAGCAGCAGCCCAGCTGCCAGACCAGTCCCTTTGGAACACTGGGACCAGGGACCCACTACTCTGCCCAGCTTTGGGATGGGCAGAGGAAAAAGGGTTTCATGGAGTCTGCTGGAGCTGGACCTGAGAACACTAAAAGGATGCTTGGGCTTTATCCACCTCTGAGGCACTTGGCATCAAATCACCCAAAGGGATTTTGGGGAGAAAAGCTCAACTGTGGTCTTGGGAGTACCATGGGATGAATTCCAAAGCAGCATCTGAAGCAAGTCACTGCAACTTCAAAGCCACTCATCCCTGCATGAGGATGGGCCTGGGAAAAGCCATATAGGTGGCCTGAGGACCACCTTGCAGGGCAAGTCTGATCCTGCTTCTCCCCTAGGAAATGGCCCACAGGGAAAGGCAGGCAGGCAGCAGCCTCCATCCTGCCCTTTTTGTGGGATTAGTTACTGGCAGTTCATTTCCAGCCATTGCTTTCTTGGAAGAGAAAGGTTTACTGGCGAGATGAAATTGAGACCTTCACTCAGTAAGATGTGCAAGATGCCTTTGAAGTTGAGTGCTTGGGTCTCTCCCCTTCCCACTGAAGGAGCAATTTGTGTGCCTAACTTCCCAATATACCCTTAAACCTCTGGCTGAATCACACCTAAACCCACTCGCCTACGTGTGCCGGGAGCCAGTGCCCCAAATCCCATCGTTTTACTTGCTAATAGCTGCCTGCCACAGACATACTCATTTGCCTGCTGCTTTAAACTCTGCTTTCATCATCAGCCTTTTTATTTGGACTGCTAGGAAGCACGAAAATCCCCAGAAGCAGCCCAGAGCAGAGCCAGCCAAACCAGGGCAGTTTTACCCCCAAATGCTGCATCACTCATCTCTCTTGCTGCCCACAGGCTGCCAGCCACCTCTGGGAGAAGCACCAGGGGCTGACTTACCCACCCAGAGGGTTTTTTTTTTTTTTTGCAGACATCAGCCTCTGCAAGCTTCCTAGGGAAAGAAATCAGCTTGGCTGCCCAGACAAGGCACCATCTCCACTTGGAAGAACCAGACAGAACCCACAGTCTGGGAAAACACCAAATTCAGCTGCAAACCCAACCTGCCAGAGATGCTGCTACATCCTGGCCAGTCCTGGGTGGCACAGAAGCTTCTGTGCTTCCAGACAGCAGAGTGAATATTTTTAAATTTTACTGATGTTTGATTTTTTTTTTAATTATTTTTTGCTGGGTGAGTCAGAAACAAGTGGCATTTTCTGTTGCTCTTTGGGTGTTTTTTTCCAAGTAGCTACACTGATGGCTTATCCTTTCAGACCACCACAACCTGGTTTCCCTTTTGTCAGTGTCTTACTGGTGTAGTTTATCCTGCCAAAATAATTTCAATAATTTTGGCAGCCATTTGGAGATCAGATTAAATTGCTGGTAGCAGTGCTGAGCCTGTCTGGTGAGGGGTGTGAGGCAGGGTGTCAGAGCAAGAAGCAGGGCAGCTGTAAGAGGGGGACATCCCCTTCCCAAAATTGAGATGTGGGCAGCAAGATCCTGGCTGAATTACTGATACCCAGCACAGAGAAACCTTCTTCAACCACCAGCAAAGAGCAAACAAAACCCAGGCTGAGAAAGGTAAGAGGTGAAATCAACTCCCTTCCACCTCCTGTGAAAGCTCACTGGGTACCCCACCCCCTTGAGGGCTTTCCAGGGACACCAAATTGTCATGTACCCAATTAATGGCCCAGTTAATTGCCCAGTTAATTGCACCCCCCCAGGGTCACCCCACCATGAGGATGTAAAGCTATAGCTGGGCTCAGGTGTCACTGGCTCTCCTGCTGCACTGGCTCCTGTCATCAACCCCCTGCTCCAGGGATGAGGAGCACACTCAGGGCAGCCCAGGGCAGGGCATTAAGCATCCCCCCACTCCCCAGAGGGCACCAGCCATACCTGGAGAGGAGGATGTTGCAGTTCTGAGCTCTCCGGCCGTCTATGACAGAAAGCTCCTTGACTTTGTGCCGGGAACTCAGAGTGTCATCGATGGCATCTTCCTTCTGCAAGGAAATCAGAAGAAAAGCCTGGAGAAGAGACTTGGAGCAGGAAGGACATTCAGTACTCCCAGCACACAGCAGGGGGATGCACACAGCAGGGGGATACACAGCGGGCCCCCATTCATCAGGAATGAACCCCTCGCCTGTAACCACACACAGTAAGTCATTTCATAAACCAGAGCTGCCTTTGAAGCCACTGGTTAGAAATGTAAATATTTTCTCAGACAGGGAAGATTTAAGAATCTGCAAACACACGGGTGCTGCTGAATAAATAAAGGGGGGCTTTCTTAGCATACATACTTGTGATACTTCATTAAACCCTCCCATGGAATATTCCATTATGGGCTGCTGCACACACTCAGCATCGCTCTTGTTCCTCACCCCTGCTCCAAACATCTGTGATCACCCTTCATGCATCAGTCCTCCCGAGCCAGCTAGCCAATACAGGCTTGCAAAAGCAACCAGCAGCTTTTTCAGTGAAATTCTCCCAAAAGAAGGGATTTGAAAGCAGGAATTGGTGTGGCATAAGCACTCATATCTCCTAAATGGATTAAACACATTACCTGCAGATGAGTAACAATATTGTGGTTGTGGGCAAATGGGCAGATCAACACAACAGCAGCTTTGCAGGGCTGCCCGAGCAGTTCATGCTGCCCCAGGTTTTATTTTACCATATTGCATATTTTAGTAAGGTTAATCAATTAAAAGTTGGCTATTCAATCCTTCTGGAAGGAACACAATCTGGAGCTGCAAGGTCCTGAACGTTACAGATCCACACTAAATGTCCATGAGCATAGGGACCTGGCACATGGCCACTGCAAGCGAGAGTGAGCACTGAAATCACCATTTATTTACTAATTTTCTTGTAATGAATAAAACATACAGGTATGAGAAGGGGAGAGAGGCAGGTGCTGGAAAATGAGCCCCAGGTCACCCAGCACCAGCTGCCCCTCTCATGTGCCCCCCCTGCTCTGACCAAGCAGAGAGCTTCAACCCATGGGTTTATTTCCATCCTTTGCAAATGGAAACTGCTCAGGGGTAGGAGCTTCTCTGTGCTCATCTCCATCTAAAAATCCAGCTCCTGGTCTCAGACAGTGGCTTTGACCTCAGGCCAGACAGCAGGGAGGGTGGGTTCTGCCTTACCAGCCTTCCCAGCATCAGCTTTCAAGCTGCTCCTTCTGGTGATCTTTGCTCTGATTCATTTGTCACATATCAACCCCTCTCAGAAGCAGCCACGTGTCCCCACGTCCCTGTCCCCAGCCCCACACTCACCCTGCCCACATCACACTCCTGCAGGTGCTCACTTACCTGTCTGGAGCTACCATTCACAAAGAAGTCCTACAGCCATAGCAGAAGCATGGAAAAAGGCAGTAAAAACACATGCAGTTCAGTGATCTCAGCAAAACCAGAGGGAATGAGGCACAGAGAAGGGAGACGTGCAGTATGGGGGGCACTTGGGGGTGCCAGTGCTGAACCAGGGGGGATGCAGGTGAACATGGGGGTTCCAGGATGTGCAGAAGGGGAGAGCAGATGGAAGAGGAGGCTCCACGAATGGATCAGGCTGAGGTGCATTGTGCACAGAGGTGAGGAGGGGACACGGCGTGAGGTGGGAGGATGCTGGCCAAGCCCTGCTGCTGGCCCAAAGGCACAGCACTGCTCAGCCTGCCGTGCCAGGAGGAAAATTGCTGGTTCTTGCACATCTGAGGGACTGAAATGCCACTGTGACTGCCAGGAAAAACAGGGCTTTTAAGTGGAAATAACGAGAGGCGCATCCTGGAGCAAATCTGGCCGCAGCAAAACTTCACCATTTACCACAGCAACACGCTTCCCCTCGAGCTCTCCTCCTCCTCCTCCTCCTCCTCCCTGCTTCTCCAGGGCCCAGCAGCCTGGCCAAGTGCCACCCCAGTGCTCACCAGCACCATGCCCCTCCCAAGACCTGGCTGTGCTGCTGGGCTCCCCCCACCAGACTGGAAGCAGGTGCAGTAAAGCTGGCACCACACACATGTGCACACACACACAGGAGTTTTCCTTCCTCCTCCCCTTGGCTGAGCTGTGCTGATCAGCCTTGTCTTGTGGCTAAAAGCCTTTGGTTCAGTTCAGGCTAAAGATCAGTGTTTCACTGATCAATCTCTTCCCAGCAGTCTCCTTTGTGGAGAAACACACACAAGCTGCAATGGGTATCTTTATCTTCATTTAACTGGGCCCTAATTAGGAGTTTTCCCTTCCACTTCAACCCTCAGACCTGCTCCATGATGCTCACACTGCTGGAGAGGCAGAAGGATGTGCTGGCTCTCTTTGCAGCCCCCTGCTCCAGGAGAGGGAGGGCTCCTCATGCATTAAGGCAGAGAAAAGGCTCACTACAAAAACTCTCCCTTCTCTGCCTCAAACCAGCCTCATCCCTGCCCCTTTCCCTCACAGGAACTGTGATCCAGCCTCTGCTGCAGCATGGTGTAAGGAGGAGCAGCTTTAAATGTGCTTTAAATGTGCTGTCACCATCCCCACAAACAATTCCCAGCCCTGCTGCCCCTGGCCCCTGTGCAGGTCACTCTCCCTTGCACAGAGGAGCTGCAGGCTTTACTTCCCTCATCCTTTTTTGGGAGATGAATTCTTTCCCAGCTCACTGCTAAGCCCCTGGTTCAACAACACATATTTTTTCCACTTGGCCCTGACTCTTTTACATCACTCACTGCTGCAGGACCTGCCCTGCCTGTGTTCCTGCTACTTATCAACATCACTCCCAGCCTCTGCCCCCATGAGGACTCCAAAGACATCCCTGACACAGGCACAAACCCCTGTGTAGTTTAAGCCCTGATTGTCCTGGACTTGCCTTTCTCCACCCCTACATGCACACCCTTACACAGCTACTGCCAGTTCTCCAAAACCCCTGTTGGCTTTTCTGTAAATGCTGGCATTCTGAACAGCTGCAGGGCTGAGATGTTCTCTGGGGACAGGGACATCTGCCCAGCCTCAGCTGGGAGGATACAGGCTCTCCTAACAGCTTCAAGCACTGTGAGGCAGGGATGCTCCCAGGCTGAGCCCCAGGAAGCCCAGAGGGTTCCTGTCCTCCCCCATGGAAAGGGCCCTTCCCAAAAGCTGCAGAGCTCACTTAATAGCCTGCATTTACATCCCAGCCTGTGATGTGGGAAAAACATTTAAAGGGATGCTTAAAATTAAGTACATGGTTTGTGCAGCACTCAGGGATTCCCAGTCACTCTGGCAACAAAACCAGACAAATCCCAGCAAAGGCAGCCCCACAGCAGCACCTGGGGGTCAGAGAGCTCTGTGCACTGCACACACCTCTGCCTGCTGTCCCCAGATCCTGCTGGGGCACTGGCCACAGGGATGCACCCCCTGACCATGCACTCTCAGAGCCCTGGTTTGTCTGGGGGCATGGGCACACAGGCAGCCCCTGATGCCCCATGTGCTGTGGATATTGTGACTCAGCATCACTGAGCAAGTGCCTCAAGACAGGGAACAGGGAGGAGGAAACCCTGCTGGTCCCCTGCTTCTTTGTGACAGAAACCAAGTTTTGCTAGAGCTTGAAAATGCTGTGAGTTGTTAAAGCATTATTAGCTCACTGTGCCTCAGGGACAGGCTGTTCACTCCCCCAGGCCCCCACCATGTACACAGTGCCCTGGTTTGCATGTACAGCACCACAGAATGGCTCAGCCTGCAGGGCTGTGAAGATGCTCCAGTCCAACCCCCCTGCCATGGGCAGGGAACATTCCACTCCACCAGGCTGCTCAGAGCCCATCCAGCCTGCAACACCTCCACTTCTCCTGAGCTCATGGAGCACGTGGAGCTCATGGACCCCACACACTGGTGCCTGCAGAGCCATGCACCCCCTCTCCATCCTGGAATAATGCTGGGAGCACCCTGGGGACTTCCAGCTAGACAACCACATCCCTCAGGCTCAGCAAAGTGTGTCCCATGGCTCCACTCACACAAAATGAGCCACAGGAACTTGTGCATCACGTCCCCAAGGGCAGCTCCAGCCCCAGCAGCATCTCACAGGTGGGATTTTGCTTTTTCTTTCCCTTCTGCCTTTCAGATGCCCTTGCAACATCTCCTGCCAGTCCCTGGCTCCTACATTCAGCTCCCTTTTGGTCCTCATCTCACCTGGGGTGTAAGCCCAGCTCTCCTTGCACCATCCCCCTGTTCCTCCTGGCCCCAAACCTAACCAGCCACTTCACCCAGCCAGACCTCAGCCAAGCCAAATTATTTTTAAATTCCTGCCTGGCAATAATCCGAATCACACCAGGTGACTCAGGCAGGCAAGCCTGAGGGCAAACCATCCTGCTGACACTCAGGTTTCTATTCTTGCTCCTCTTCCATTTCCACTCCTTGTCCTCAGACGTGCCCTCCAGCAGGCATGAGTCACCCTCCAAAAATGTGAGGGGAAAGAGACATTGCTGTGGTCACCCATTCCCAAAACATTGGGGCAGGCAGCATGTACCTCTGGTGGGTTACTCTTGATATTTGCCGTGCTCTAATCCACCCTGATTTTTCCCTCAATTAGCCTCTGGAACAGATTGAACTCTCACACTGCCTAATGAGCTTATGGGTTTGGTGCAGTCCTTCCCAGCACTGTCCCTCTGACTGAGCCTGGCACAAAGGAGACAAGGTGTTCTCTCCTCCCAGGAACACAGCCAGGTGTTCAGCAGGTGAACATCCTTTCTCAGCCTCTCTCCTTGCTTTTTCTCCTGCCTTCTTGAAACACTCATTGCTTTTGCTCATTTTTGTCCTGCCTGGGGTAAAAAAAGTGTCTAATTTTCTTCATGTGCTTTGATGCCTTCCAAACTGGGGCTATAGTGCTTGGGCAGGAGATTAAAAAGTGGAGACTTTTGCCTGCAATGACATTATTTTGGTTTGGGATATTTGTTCAAAGCTCACATTTTGCTCTTGGCTCACTACAAAAATAAAAGAAGAGACCCACCCATGGTAGATGTGGGCAAAACTTAGTCCTTCTTGGCCAGAGAGGGATAGAAATTTTCCACCCAATACAGACACATGGAGCAGTTGTTAAGAGCAATCCAAAAATATTACCCAATTGTGGCCACATCTGGGGGTTATTTTCATAACGTTCCCTGTCTCTTTTTTGGGTTTATTTTTGGTGTGTGTGTGTGTTTTTTTGGTGATCCATCTTCAGGGTGCAGGTGTGAATCAGGCACAGTGAGCCATGAAAGGCCACCTCAACACAAAGGCTCTGGCACATGGATGAGAGGGCAAAGCAGATGAACTCAGTCTGGCAAACATGGCTTTGGTATGAAATAATGATGGGAGATGTGTTTTGGGACCACAGGTGATCCCAGAATGGTGGCACCTTGCCCAGGTGTGCCCACCCCAGGCCAGCTGTTACCTGCTGTCTTTGGTAGGCAGAGAATGTCCTTTCCAGGTCTTCAAGGTCCAGGATTTTGAACACTTTTGTGTCATCTATGTTGGTCCACACAGTGCCTGCCAGCTTGTTCTGCAAGACAGTGGGAGCATTGCAGGTTGGGGGTCACTGATCACCATCCAGAACCTCCAGGCTCACTGCCCAAATGATTGCCCAGCTCACCTCTGGAAGCTTGGACCAGTTGAAAGACTTGAGGGCGTTGGTTGGTTGAGGGATGCTCTTCTTCTTGAAGGCCGTGCCCAGAGGTGGTCCAGGGGGAGGCATCATCCCACCCAGGGGTGGGGGGCCAGGGGGAGGTGGGGGGCCACCTGGAGGAGGTGGTGGGGGAGGTGGTGGGGGACACACCCCTGGGAGTGGTGGGGGTGGTGGAGGGGGAAGAAGAGACCCGGGTGTTGGGGATGGTGAAGGGCCACCAGGTGCTCCTGGGGGCATGGGAGGTCCTCCAGGACTGGCAGCACAGATGGCCCTCTGGGAGAGAGAGAGGAATAGGGACTGGTCATATGGAGTTGGAGGACACCAGCTAAGAAATACCCCCACACTGATTTTTAATTAAATTTAGTTAAAATTTAGGAAACTAAGGAAGCATTCAAAGACATCAACACTCCTGAGTGAGGCTCAATGCAGCTGAGAGGCAGAATCACCCCATCACCCCCCATGTGAGCTGATGCAGCTCAGCCTCCTGAAACCGGCCCACAGCATTTGCAGGGGGTTAGGGACAACAACAGGGAGCAGGTCTGAGGTCTCACCCTGCTCATCTCGTGGAGCTGTGCTGTGAGATCTGCCACTTGCTGCTTGACCTGCTTGTGCTCGCTGGACTCCTTCTCCAGCTTCTCCTTCATCTTGTTCAGAGTCTGCATCATCTCCTCCTTCTCCTGGGCCTTGGCATCACACTCCCTCTCCTTCTTCTCCAGCTTCTGCTGCAGCTCTGTGTGCTCTGCAACAGCCCCAGCACACCACTTCTGGGTGACAAACATCCTTTTTGCCAACAGCAGCCCATGGGGGGCTAAACTCTCTGCCCTGCAGAGAAGCTGCAGCTGACAAAAGGGAACCTGTGCTGTGCCTTATCACCCCATCTGGAGCATCTCAATGAAAAAATATTATTTGCTCTGCCCATTTCCCATGTCAGCCCCATGGCATGATACTATCTCAGCCCTTCAATAAAGCCTGCAGATACATGTATAAATAAACATGTGTATGTTAACTGCTTAGCCAAGGTTAGAGTTGACACTGTGTGTTTCTCCATCACTCACCTTTTCTCATTTTCTCTGCTTGCTCTTTCCACTGTTTCACTTCATTTTCATTGACTAACCTAAAAGGTAGAGATGTAGCATGTGAGACAATCCTACCACAGCAAACAGGAGACCTTCATCATCAAGGAACACAACTGAGGAAGTGGGATTTAAGGCTCCCAAACTGGTACACACCTAACAGCTCTGCAGGCTTATGTAAAATTTATCAGGGAACACGCAAAAAGTCCTAAATCTCAAATACTGCTCACAAGTGCTGTCTAACAAAAAGGATGGGGCTCATTGTCGAGGTGGGGTGAGTGGGTTTTAGGAGGGCAGCAGCTCCAGGGATGCTGCTTGTGTCCAGCCAAGGAGCAGGAACATCACTGTGTGACAGCAATGAGTAAGGAACAGTGACACTTGAGCACTTACATTCGCACAACGTTTTTGATGTTGAAGTTTTCCAGGGGAGTGGCGTCGGGGTCCTGCCCTTTGTCACTCTGGATGACGATCTGCTGCACGATCCTGTCGAGCAGCAGCCAGTACTGGACAGTGTTGCCACTTCTTTTATCTGCAGGGAAGGAAGGGAGGCCTGAGCAAAGGAGAGCTGGGCTGCCAGGCCTGCAGCAAGCCCTGGGTTTTTTCCTGGCTGTCCTGGGACTCACAAGGCATCTGGAGACAGTGGTGCAGGATGGACATAAAGTGCGGGTACGCCTCGCTGTGCGTCAGCCTCTTCCTCGTCAGCTCAAACATCTGGGTTGCACTCTTGGTGTCAATGTGGACCTGTGGGCAGGAGCCAGGCAAGGTCAGGCCACTGCACCCACATTGCCAGTTCCAGACCCCACAGGTCACCCCCACCCCAAAACTGTCAGACAAACCAGTCCCACTGCCCTGCGAGCGGCAAACAGCTGTTGGGCAGCCAGAGGACAAAGGGCTAAAGCAGGCTCTAGGACAGATGTTGCAAAAGAGCAGGGCAACAGGAAGGATTTCCAACCTCCATGTTTTATCCAGAAGACCAGTCTTTATCCCAGGGCACACAAGTGTTTTTAAAACTAACTGTGATATTGAGTGCCAGTGTCTGTATCAGCAGCATCCATACTCACCAGCTCAAATCTTTTGGCAAACTCCAGCTCATCTTCATTTCTAAGCATTTCAAAGAAATCTAAGTGCCTAAGGAAAGAAAAGGGAAAAACACCCCCAGAACAACCTGTTAAAAGCAGATACAAATGGGACAATTAATAAATTAGACAGTTGGTCTCTCAGTGGACCAGACACTGTGAGGGCTTGAAACACCAACTGGACCTTCAGCCTCAACTTCCTAGTCACTACAGGATGTTCAAGGAGCCTTTTGGGATGAGAAGAGGTGGATGAGGGCTGACAGCATCCCCTGAACCCCTGATACTCACATCACATCCTCCCCAGCTCAACCCTACATCAGAATGCAGCAAAACCATTTTGGAATTTTTTTCTCCCTCTCTGGAGACAGCAAGGAATTTCTGTAAGAGGTGTGACTCTAGAGCCATGTGATCCCCCCAAAGGCCAGCAGCTGAAGCAAGGGCACCAGACAAAGATCCCAGGCGTGCTGGGGGTCACCACTCACCGGTCCAGGGTGGAATTTTCGTGTTGCCTTAGCTTATCAATGACTGGCTGGATGCCAAGCATGAGGAATTCGTATCTCAGATGGAGTCTGAAATCCAGGCTTTCCTGCAAGGGACAGTTGTGGGCTCAGCATGGCCAGGTGCACATCCTCAGGAAGTTCACTGAAGTAAAAGCAGCCCAAACACAGCCCCAGGCCCCTGTCCCCAGCTCACCACGCCTGCCCCCTGGCTCAGGACAGCGTTGATGAAGGACATGATGGCTGTCTTGAGGCTCACTTCATCTCGGTACCGGCCCGTGCTCTTGTCCAGGTCGTTGATCAGCGTCTGCCAAACACCAGGTGTCACTGAAACGCCCTGTGACAGCCCCAGTGCTGCCCACAGAGCCAGGGAAGACAACACACTCCCATAGCTGGTGATGCAGCATCAGCTGCTGGCCACCCCAGCACCCATTTGGGCCAACACCAGCCCAGCCAGGTATGCTGCAGCCTGCAGAGCTGTGCTCCCAGTGACCCTGTTTTTTCTTTGGTGGGTATCACCTTAAATAACTCTTTCCTCCCTCTTCGCTCGGCTGCCACCAGACACAGTTGGATTTTTCAACTTGCAAACACCCATAACAAAACATCTGCAAGCTGAATTAGATATTCAGGAGGAGAAAGGGACAGGAATGCTGAATTTCAAGGGCTGAGTGGAGACCCACCTACCTGAAAACGAGTCCTTTCACTGGCATATTTCTGGTAGTGCAGCATGGCCTCCAGTACCTTTTTGTGGCCCCCAGGAACCAGGCACACAGCGCCCATGATTTCCAGCACTGCCACCTTTGTCTTAATATTCTCTGTGCTCAGACTCTGAGCAATTACATTGATGCTCTCCAGGTGGGCCAGGACGTGGGCCCGGCCCAGGGAGTTGTTCATTAGTGCTTTTATACATCCAATGAGCGAGGTATGTATTCGAGACTCTGCTGTCTCATAGTCCATGCTTTTGAGAAAGTTGAGGATACAGGATAAGCCATCCAGGTCGATGAACCGGGTCACAAACCTGCCAGAAAAAGGGGTTTTCACTTTTTGTTTTCATTTTCAAACAAAATGCTAGAAGTCTGTCTTACCCTCAGAGCTAAACTAGAATCTTCCTGAATACTTTTTCATGGATACCAGAATGTCTGAAGGGCTCCTGAGGCCCAGACACAGGGATGGGGTTGTAAAATCAATTTAATTGGTGGCTGGTGGCATAGGCAACCAGGCACCATCTGCACAAGGCTCTTCAGAGTGAGGATATTTCAAAGAGAACCAGCTAACCCAGCCACCAACACAAGTCCCAGGATGGAGGCTGGAAGTTTGCAGTCACACTGCAAAAAATACCAACTAGAGTCTTGAGACCAGTTTTGGACTGGAAGAAGATCCCAAGCCCTGAAGTCACCTCTCATCAGCTGCAGACACCTCAGTGTCAGCCTTTCTGCCCTCTGCTGCCTCTCCTGCCTCACCACCCACACCCTTCTCCTCCCTCAGGCACAGCTCCCCAGTTTTCAGGGATTTCTAATTTTTACCATGACTTACAATGCCACTGGACAGAGAGCAGACAGCAAACACAGGGCAGTGCCCAGGCTGACAACACTGCACACTGCTGATTTTAGGGCCCCCATGCCCAGTGCCATCCAGCCTGGTGTCCTCTGCTTTGGCAAAAGGCTCTGGCTGGGACAGCAAATGAGCCAAGAACATCCCAGCACTGGGATGATTTTAATTCCAAACAAGCCATGCTGATGGGCAGCAACAAAAGGGGTAATTGCAGGCTTGGGCAAAACTGTTTCTCTGCTTTAAAGCTTGCTCTTCTTCCAGCCAAAGTCAATAGGAAAGTTGGTGTTCACTTCCCTGGGTGCACAAGTAGGTCCAACAGGTAAGATTTTCTACAGAGCCTGCAGCATCCCTCAAAAAAACACTCAAACCCCACTTCTAAGGGTTTTGTAAAGTTTCATGGCTGGCCACCAGCCCTGCTCACTGCAGGGGCCAGCACCAACAAGGTCCAGGTGTCACAGAAATGAGGTGCTCACCCTGGACCCTGGGAATTTCTCACCATCACTACAGGTGGAAGAGGAAAAGGTATTTGCAAGCAATTGTAAATTTGTTTCTTCCATAACCAGAACAGGTCAGGCATTTCCTAGTGGAATGTTTTCCCATCAGAGGATGTCAACCTGAGGCACCTTAAGTGTTGCAAAAGTGTGCATGCAGACTCCAGAGAAAATGAAATTAGGAAAAGCTACAGACACTCAGAAAGAGTCCCAGCCTTCACCTATCCTCTCCATCAAAATTTTTTTCCCATTTCATAAAAGCCTGAAGATTCATGGGACTTCATTCCCTTATAAAGTGCAAGAGGAGTTGCAGCTGAAACAAAGGGCCTAGCTGACCAATAAAAACTGTTTTCTTGAAATAAAAATATTCAGTCTTTAAGGAATTTTTACCTTTTGTTCAATACAAAGGAAAATTTGGAAAAATAAAAAAAAGTTGCCTGATTTGCCTGAACAGACAGGGAGGTCTTGGTGGCCCTTGGCCACTAAAAGGACCAAGATAAAAGAACAAAATGACAAAATGTGACACAAAAAAAGCCATTGGTGAAACAATAAAACAAGCAATTAGCGCCTCAGAGTCCTTGCCTCCCTCACCCTGTACAACTCCCATTTATATTCTTATTTAAACCCCTGCTCTGCCAGAGAACTCAAATCCAAAGCCACAAGCACAGCAAGAAGGGAAGGGAAGGGAAGGGAAGGGAAGGGAAGGGAAGGGAAGGGAAGGGAAGGGAAGGGAAGGGAAGGGAAGGGAAGGGAAGGGAAGGGAAGGGAAGGAAGGAAGGAAGGGAAGGGAAGGGAAGGGAAGGGAAGGGAAGGGAAGGGAAGGGAAGGGAAGGGAAGGGAAGGGAAGGGAAGGGAAGGGAAGGGAAGGGAAGGGAATTGCCTCATTGGTTTTGTCCGCAGCGCAGTCTTCAAACTCTCGATTGTTTTATTTCTCTCCTCCTCGTCTTCCTTCTCCAAGGCAATCAGAGATTTTCTCTGTGAGAGCAGGAAGGCAGAAATCAGGAGGGGAATCCCCCTGTGTGCCCCAGGAGTGGCAGTGCCCACCACCCACTGTGCCAAGCCATGGGGATCCTAAACCCATCCTGGAAGTCCAGAAACCTTATGGCAATCACAGAACTTGGGAAAAGCAGCAGTGAGGAAAAATCACTCCATGGTGTGCAAGGAGACAGCCTGGGCTGGGACAGAGGGATGGGGGCACTGTCTCCAAACCCCCACACAATTCCTGCTCTGCTCTGCACTCACCTCGAGCCCTGGGGGCAGTTTCAGGCACCACAATATAAAAAAAGACATCCAAAAAAGACATTAGGCTATTGGAGATCATCCAGAGCAGGCCATGGGGATGGTGAACATCCAGCCCTGCCATTGCCAAGTGCAACCCAGCAGGGTGACTCTCAGCTGGGGACAGTGGCTGTGTGCATCTCCCACACTGGATTTTGCTCTCCAGCTGGGGCTGGGGCTGGGATTTGACTCCTGCACCAGGGCTGCCTGCTCCCTGGGCATGCATGAGGCACAGCTACAGCTGACACAGCTCTCCTGCACCACCCAACAGTGCTGGGCCCCAGAGGTGTCAGGGTGAGCCCTGCCAGCCCCAGCTGGGCTAATCCAGAGCAGGGAGGAAGGGTCCCAGAGACAGGAGGAGCTGTGCTGACCCCTCCATTTAACCCAGCTCCTCTTCAGCAGCACATCAGGGAGATCAAAGCACCCTCCAGGCATCTGGCAGGCTTTGATCACAAGCTCTGCTCAGGCTCAGGGCTCTGCCTGGCTGGCAGCCCGTGGCCAGCACTGGGTGTTCCTGCCTTTCCCAGAGGGAATCAGCACACTCCCTGCTGGCTCACAGCCCCTGCTCATCCCTCTGCCCCATCCCTGCAGTGCTCAAGGCCAGGCTGGATGGGGCTTGGAGCAACCTGGTCTGGTGGAAGGGGGTTGGAGCTGGATGTTCTTTAAGGTCCCTTCCCACCCAAACCCCATCCCTGGTTCTAGTACAGCACCAACGCCCCAGGTGCTGCAGGAACATCTCCATTCTGCAGCTGTGCCTGCTGCTCTGACAGTGACACTGCCCCTGCTGACACCTGCCCCCTCTCAGGCACAGTGCTGCCAGACTGTCCCCACTGTCCTGCTGCTGCCCCACAGGGGTTCAGAGCTCTGGGAATACTCACAGCAGCCATTGAGTTCAGCTGATCAATGTAGAACTCTGGCCAGCTGGTGGCTCCTTTATTTTCTTCCTGGTCCTGGTAGGGGACAAAAAAAGTGAAACAAAGCCAGATTAGTAGAAATAGTATTAACATCCCCTGCCCTCCATGATCATCACTTCTGAAGAGCCCCTGAGCTTTTGCATTACTTTATATTTATACAAGTGTGACTTTCTGTATTCTGAGCTTACCCCTGACTCCAGCTATTGGAACATTAGCTGGTTTGGTATTGAACTGCCATATTTAAATACAGTAACACCACCTGCCTATGACCAAACACTGCTCCACTGATACTGCATCAGTCTTGTGATTATCAGCTTCAGGGAAACCACACTGACATTTTACATCTCTTGTTTCAACTCTGTGGTGCCCTTGAAACTTTGGCTGCACAGCCTTGAATATGCTCAGGGGGGAAATGTTTATAAGCAATGAAGAGTGTTTAAATGTGACATGATCTAGGCTGCACTCCTGGAGCAGAACCATGACTTATCAACATCCTAAGAGAGACTCCAGGCACAACAGTTCCTCTGGGGACTTCATAAGTCACTGGGGGAGAACATGCATCTGGCAATGTCACCTCCTGAAGGATGTCACCCCTGGGCCCATGAGCTGGGACACTGAATGATGCAGAGCCTCATTTGGCCATGCTGGTCC
Organism: Muscicapa striata striata; assembly: GCA_030060385.1. NCBI lineage: Eukaryota > Metazoa > Chordata > Aves > Passeriformes > Muscicapidae > Muscicapa > Muscicapa striata. Next base: position 914,033 of record JAREIS010000178.1, read on the forward strand.
TCGATGCCCTGCATCTGTCAGGGCTCATGAGGAGTTTTCAGGTTCTGCCTTGTTCTTGTAGGACATGATTGCAGGAGCTCTGAGCCCAGCTCAGGTAACCAGTGCTGCCCATTCCCAGGGGCTGCAAGGGGTAAGTAGGCAGAAATTGAGGAAATGCTTCATAATTAACCTTTCCCCCCCACTTTATTTTCCTAAACACACATATATCAAAAGGAGAAGAAGATCTCACAGCAGAAATGCCACACAGGTCTAGGCTGGAGTCAACAAAGGTACACAAATCCCAAACATTTTCCATCAGTAAGAATCCTCTGATCACAGCCTGACTCTGCTGCATGGCTCTGCCCCTTCCCCAACTTTAAGAGAAGTTTGTAAACCTCATCCCACACACAAACACCTACAGTGGTTGGAACTGGACCACCTCCCCTCTGTCCCCACGTCTGTGCACACAGACAACCACGGCTGCTGTCAGCAGGCAGAGGAGCAGAGCCCCAAATATTTACTGTGGCTCAAGAGGTGTACGTGGAAAACATCTGTGCATCCAAACTTCCCAAGCTGCAGTGTCCAAGAGGAGCACACGAGGAGTCAAGGACAGGTAATTTGGATGACACTCAGTCTGCCCCTGGGCTGAACAGCCTGTGCCTCCAGACCTGACCCTTCCTTGGCTCCAAGGTAGGGACAAAACAAGTTTGAGAGCACCAAGGGGCCTGGAAACCTCTGCCCTTTGCTTTAACACTTTTCCTGACCTCACAGCCCCTCAGAGGTGGCAGGCAGCTGGGCTGGGGCTCAGGCCACCTGTCTGCTCAGTGACAATTCTGTCTGACACGGCCATCAGGGCTTCCAGCTCCTCAGCAGAACCCTGGGCACTTGTGCCAACCCCTCCTCTGAGCTGCCTGTGCTCTGCACAAAGCTTGTGGCCATTCTGATTTTCCCCACTTGAGAGTCCAGCATGCAAATATACTCCAGGGGACGGCAGAGCTGGGACACTCATGAGCCTTGAGCACGGCCCTGTCACCTCCTGGAGGTGTCAGAGAAGGTCTTTGCCCTTGCCCCTCGTATGAGGAGCATCTCTTTCCCACCAGACACAGCTGGGAAGAGTGGCAAGGTCCCCACTTGGCACAGCAGCAGATGTGCCCAGATGTGCCCAGCCAGGAGAGCTGGGCAGGGAGTGGGATCCATGCTGAGGAATGGGGAGGGGAAGCAGCAGGGCTGGCTCATGCCACAGCCAGGACCTTCCCACGTGCTGTGAGCACCTGTGAGGCAGCCAGGGACGGGGACCTGCTGCTCATTTGGGGATGAAAAGAAGCAGTGGAGCAAATAAAGGTCTCCAGGGGGTGGAGGGGAGGCTGAACAACAAAATTGGCTAAACTGCTCATTTATAATTAACGTGCTGCATTATAAATATTTCCCTTTGCTCGGCTCCCTCGGGCTCTCACATTTCCTCCCTGAAACCCCCAATTTAGAGAGTGCTCTCAATTAAGTGCAGCAGAACCTCATTAATTCCGATGAGCAGCTGGGCAGGCTCTTGGAAAGCAGCTTCCCAGGCAAAGGGGGCTGCACAATAAAGCAGGCAGAGATCAGGGCAGGGGCTTCCCTCCCCTCAGCTCGCTGCAGGATGTTGCTCAGTGGTAATTACTGGGGCTAATGGTCTATAGCACACTGCTAAGTGTCCTTTGGTGTGCTCCTGGTGGCAAAGAAATCTCCTGACAAAGCGACAGCCCCGAGGGAAGTGAGTCACAAGGCTCTGCTCAGCGCCAGGAGGAGGGAGGAACATCCCCAGCATCAGGGTTTGGAAGGCTGGGTGTGTGAAATGGTTTCCCAGCATGCAGGGTGGGTTTTGGGGATGTGGGTTTTGCAGCCTGCCTTTGGGGAGGGGTGCCAGGCACAGAGCTGAGCACTTCCAACATGAGCATCCCTGGGATGTTGCACTGCATCCCTGAACATCTCCCAGTTTCTGATTCTCTGGGCTGAGCCTTTGCTGTGTGTGCTGTCAAGCAGCAAAGAAGTGAGAGCTGATCTGAGGGCAGGAACCCAGACTGAGCTGCTCTGTTAGAGACACACTGATGGCTTTAATTGCACATCAACATCCTCACTGTCCTCCAGGCCCCAATGTGCCACCACACGTGCTCAGCTGCAAAAATTAAACATGCCAAAGTTGTGCAGACCTTGCTCCATCCCTGCTTTGCTCCACCTGCTCCCCTCACCTACTTCTTCATTCCAGGGACCTGCCAAAACCACAAATCCCTGGTGTCACCATGCCACCCTCTCATGTCACAGCCTCTGCTGTCCCTGAGCTCTGTGCATGGGGCTGAGGGATGCTGCCAGGGACTGCTCTGTCCCATGCTGGCAGTGGCAGGGGGTGCTGGTGATGTGAACCCAGTAACTCCCTCCCCTCCTCAGCACCCCAGGGAAAGCAGTGCCCAGTCATGATGGAGGAGCTTTCTCAAGTGAAGGTCACCAATCTGCCAGCTCCAGCCACCCCTTGGCTCTTCCCAGGGAGGTCTCACACTCCCCAGCCCTTGGTTATGAGCCTGACACTTTCCAGCCTTGCTGCCTCCCCCTTGGAGCATCAGCAGCTCCCACAGCCACACTTCCTCCTCTTCCCAGTGACCACTGCAGAGGAGGTGGGGGCTCAAAGCAATTCCAAGGCTGGTCTCAGCCTATTTGCACCAGAAGGTGCATCCCCACAGATCCTGCTGCCCTGCCCTGCAGGAATGCAGCTTCTGTGCAGCCTCACAGCATGTCCCCATGGTGGTGGAGAAAGACACCTGTGATGCTCCTCAGTGCTTTGTCACACCTGCTTTGCTTCCTAAACTTCTGGGAACATCCTTTAGACCCTCAGTCTGCAGGTGATGTCACACCTGATGCAGCAGCCTGCCTCCCCACACTCACAGCCCATGGTGGTGCTTTGGGGTACCTGGATCTGGAGCTGCTTTGGGGTAACTGATGGGGGCTGGCTGAGCTCCCCACTCACCTGACATCCAACACACTAAGCTACATCCCACAAGGCTGGAAGGAAAGGGCTGGCTCACAGCAGCCAGCTCCATGTGACAGCCCTTCAGTGACAACAGCTGTGGCTTTCCTCCAGGGCAGCAAGTGACAGGACAAAAGGAAATGGCCTCAGGTTGTGCCACAGGAGGCTTAGATTGGATACTGGGAAAAACTTCACTGAAAATGTGGTCAGGCACTGGAACAGGCTGCCCAGGGAGTGGTGGAATCACCACCCCTGAAGCATTCAGATCCTGGGGATGTGGCACTTGGGGCCATGGTTTAAGGGTGGACATGGCAGCACTGGGTTAATGGCTGGATTCAGTGATCTCACAGGTCTTTCCAACCTTCACAATTCTATGATTTTGGTAGTTCACCTCCCTCTTGGCACCACCTGCAGGGCTGGTCTGCCCCAGGAGAGCTCCCCAGAAAAGTCACAAGAAGGGATTAAAAAAACCCTCTTCAATTGGCACCAGCAGCAAAAACAGAAACACTCTCTTCATTTTTACACATTATCCTGACAGAATTTACCTTGCACAGTGTTCCCTACCCCTCCTTGCTGCTCCACAACAGCAGAGCAAGGGGAAGCTGGCAGCAGCTGCAGCTCACTGCATTTGGCAGCCCCTCCCTCCCTGACTGCTCTGGATGATCCACTGGATGCTGTTTGCAAGGTCAGACAGGAGGCAGGCTGTGGCATGGGTGGGTTTTAAAGCCCAAGGGCTCTGCAGCCTGTAAGAGATGTTTAAACCCAGCCCAGCCTCACCAGCAGGGCCCAGCCTTTGCCAGGAGTGTGCTGGTGGAGGTTTGAGCCCAGCACAGCCCTCCAGGTATCCCTGGAACAGCACCTAAATGATTCAATAAAGCTGCTTCCCCATGGAGCCAAGCTGCAAAGGGCTGGAATTCCATCAGACTCTCCCCAGGCTGAGCTCTCAGGGTCTGAACCAGCCCAGCCCAGCCTGCTCTGGTTTTCCATATGCTAACACTTCCTATACCCTCTCCTCCACAAACACACACGTGCCCTCATATGCTTTTCCCAGGGTTTAAAAATTATGCTCCCCATAAGCAAATACAGCATGACCAGATGCCTTTGGTAGTCAGCTGGTTCATTGTTTGAAAAGCTTCCCTTTAAAATCCAAAAAGATTGCTAACAGATGCATTTCTTGGCCAGAGAGAGAGAAAAACCTTGCTTAAACAAAAGTGTGTTGTGATTGGAACTAAAGGGGGAATTACCTTGAAAGATAAAAACCATAAACATTTCCCAGTGAAAAACACCCCCAGCCATGCAAAGAGCCAGTTTATCTGAGCAAATGACACCTGAGATGGTATTTCAACCTGCTGCTGCAATACCAGCAGGTATATCTGGATGCTCAGAGGCCATGAAATCCTTCCCATCCATCCCAGGTGACCCTGGAGCATGGCAAAATGCCCAGCTGCTTTATCCTCCCCTCCCCTCCCCTGCATGCCATCTTTGTCAGCTTTTGCTCTTAGTTCTGCTACTGCAGCAAAAATATGGGGAATTGATGTGATTTAAATGAAGGAAATGGAACACAAGCCCCATGAAGGAGCTGCAGGAGAGAGCAGGACAAGTGGAAGAAGGAGCTGGAAAGCAAAGCTCTCTGCAGGGAGTGGGTGGAAGGCACATTTGGAGGGGAGAGAGGCTGTCTGGCTGGGAAATAAGAGGATTATTGGAGAGACATCACTCATTTCCCTATTTATCACATATTTCCCCTGAAAAATCACCACTGCTGCCTCTTCCTAGTGTGAAAGGATCCTGTTTTTTATCTGACCCCCGAGGAAATTTTAGATACAAGCCTTGTTCCACACAGCTCAGAGTGCTGCACCCAGGGCTGGTGATGCCACAGGGTTTTCAGCACAAGTTTAGAGAGCTCAGCATCACTTGGCATCCCTGCAGGTCGTTTTTATCAACTCCAGCTCTAGAAATGCTCAGCTGGACCCAAAGGGAGAGGGGCAGAGCCAGATCCTGCATTCCCATGAGCTGTTTCTCACTATCCATTCCTCCCACCTGGTTATTTATCCTGAGCTTCTGCCCCAACACCCTGTACCCACCCATATTCTGAGGCTCACAAAAGCCACTCTTTGAGCTGCTTTAACAGCTTGGCATGACCTGCATGGGCTGCCAGGAGCCAAACCTCCTGTGGTTAAACAGGTCCTGCAGACTAAGCACAAAGGGTTAATCATTAACTCCCTCTGGAAAAAGGCCATCCTGAGTCACCCTCTGCCACTGAGGCAAACCCACAGCCAAAGAAACAGCAAACCTGGAAACCCTCCTGCTTCCTCTGCACTTCCAAGCAATATCCTCTCCTGGAGAGGGGGCCAGCAGGGAGGAAAGTATTTTGGGATGAGGTATGGAACGAGTCATCATCCAGAAATACCACTTCTAAAAGCAGATTTATCCCTCTGCTGATGCATTTGCACTTCCCTGCTTTATCCCAGCCGTAGAGGGGCTGATGGCTACAAAGAAAGTCTCTCCAATAATCTTTAAATCTCTCTCCTGACCCCAGCACTGCTGCATTTAGTGCAGACTTCAGCTCCTCCTCTTGCTGCTGACAGAACTCACCAGCCCCATCAAGAGATGCTTTTTGTGTCTCTGAGCAGCACAGGGTGAGGCAGCAGGGGTGGGACCAGAGGAGCTCATGCAGTGCAATCCCCAGGGATGGGATCAAACCCACTGGCTCCAGGGATGGAGAATCCATGGACAAAGCCAGTCCTGTGGGCTGGGATAAAACCAGCTGCTAGCAAGGCAGAGAAACCAGGATACAGGTTTCTCTGGGAAATATTCCAGAGAAAGAAACATGCCTGGGGAATAGCTGGATTTCACCTATTTCCTCTCAACAGGAGCTGCCAAGGCCAGGTGCTGCTGTCAGGTCTCTTTCCAGGACAAAAGTGCAAAAAAAAAGTCTCATTTTTGGTTCTCTTTAATGAAATCTTGCTCATCCCAGGGACATATAAAACAGCAACATCTGGGACGTGTTCTGGAGAGCTGAGTGTGGTGGATGACACCATCAGCAAAGCAGAAGCATCAGCCAAAATCAGCAGCAGAGTAAAGAACAAAAACTGCTCAGGGGACAATTTTGGATTGTTGGTACATCAGGCCTGTGACTGATGTCCATCTTTGCCAGCCCCCTGAGACCCACCAAGTGAAACTGGGTGTTACAAGCATCCCAAACAACAATTTGCTGTTAAACACAGGTTCTGGGCACACCCTGCACTTCCCAAATCACTGCCACTCAGAGTGCAGCCAAGCCAGGGAGGCAGGACCACTGTCCTACCCCCAGCTCTGCTGCCCTGCCCAAAAAACAGACACTGCTCTCAGCTGGAGATGTCCAGCCCCTCTCCTCAGTGCCAGGCTCCCATGTAGGTGATCTGGCCTCATAAATACACAGGAGCACAAGTTAAGATTCACCACGAGCTGTCAGGATATCCAGCAGTGTTTCTGCTGCTCACAGGTCATCATCACACAGGGCAGGACAGCCTGGGGCCTGCTGTGCACAGAAATGCTCCAGCCCATGTAATTCCTGATTTCCTCCATGGCTGGAGCCTTCACCAATGTGTTCTCGCTCATTTTTAATGAAAAATCAGGAGAAAAACATGTTTCCACCAGCACATCTCCATCAGAGCAAGCAGTGGCACATGTGCTGTGCAGCTCACAAGTGGGGAAGGAGTGGCTGGGAAGAGCCAGAGGAATGAGGAGCAGAGGAGAGCAGCACCAGGATCCAGCCTCAGAGGGGTGCCTGCCCCCAGAACCTCAGAGGATGCCACAGGCTCTTCAGTGAGCAAGCAGTGTCACAGCACAGCCTTTGAAAAGCCATGAGAGCAAGGGGGTTCTGGAAAGGGAAAGAGCCACCATCAGCTCCATCTAAACCCTTCCTCAGGAGATTAGATAGCACCTAATCTCCACTCACAATAATAATGACACAGCTTTGCCTGATTTAACTCTCCCATTATCCAGACACACCAGGGCAAGGCTCTGCTTATCCACCAGGGAGTGAGGAGGGAGCATCCCCTGCCCATTCTCTTGTTGATCCAGAGCAGTGCCTGTAATTTGTTAACATCCCTTCTCCCCTCCAATTTAAATCTCAGGCATGGCAGGCCTCTGTCTAACAATAATACAGGGATTTCAGGGGTATTTATGAGAGGCTTAAAACTTAATCCTACATGAGCAAGGTAAGCCTGCTCTTGGCCTAAAATGCGGATGGAAAATCTGGTGCCATTGCTAGAGCAGGAGAAAAGAGGCATTTACAGCAGAGAGAACCCTCTGAGGGGGGCCAGGGGCTGCCAGCACTGCCCAGCCACCCCCTGCAGCCAGCTGAGGGGCACAGTGGCAAATTTGGAATGGAATCACAGAACCCTAGAATGGCTTGGGTTGGCAGGAACCTTAAAGTTCAGCTGGTTCCAATGTCCCTGCTGCCAGCAGGGACACCTGCCACCAGACCAGGTTGATCCAAAACCCATCCTACCTGGCTTGAAACACTTCCAGGAATGGAGCATCCACAGCTTCTCTGGGCAACCTGTGCCAGTGTTTCAGCACCCTCACTGTATAAACCTTCTTCCTTTTATCTAACCTAAATAATTTCCAGTTTAAAATCATGACCCCTTGTCCTGCTGCAGCAGCCCCTGTTATAATGTCCATCCTCATCTGTTTTCTAAGCCCCCTTTAGGTACTGGGAGGGGCTCTAGGGAGATGGTGAGCAGGCCCTCGTCCCTGCAAGGCCAACCTCAGTGCCCACAGAGTTCCACATGGCCCTGATGTGCTGGCAGGGATGGGCATGGGGTTGGGGACACCCATGTGGGTTGTGGGGACACCCCCTCCAGCCTGGATGGGCTGGGGACCAAAGACCTTGTGTTCCCAGGGTCACTCCAGGAACAGGAACACTTCTGTGACACCCCAAACACCCCTTGGCATCCCAAGGGAGCTGTGTCCTTCCCCCCAGCTCCTCCCCAGCCTGCATGAGAGGGAAGAGGCTGAGCACCCAACAGGTCTCTCACTTTTTTCTTGCTGCAGTAGATCTGCCACTTCTTCTCCGCCGGCAGCGCAAACATCGCCTCCCTGTGCTTGTCTGTGAGGTCAAGCTCATCCTGGAAAGGGGGAAAGAAACACAAAACATGCAATGTGAGTACACAAACAGGTGATGGCACAGACACAACCCCCAGAGAAGCAGTGTAAATCAGTGTGGGGTCACACCACAGAGCAGTGGTGACCCCACAGCATCAGCCCGTGACTCTCCATCTGCCAGGGAATGATGCCAATTCTCATCCTGCTCTTGCTGACCTCTCCTGACTCTGGGCTGCAAACCTCCCTGCCTTGTCCCTTCCAGACATCTCCTTCATTGCTTTTAAAGGCTGTAAGTGTTTTGGAAAGGACACCCATGAAGCCATCACAGCTGCTCACGAGACTCACACTGACAGCTTCAGGTGAGCAGTCTCATCCAAGACACACACAGCAAAGAAAAATTCAAACAGAACCTTTCTTTTTTATCATAATTGCTTCACTGGAGCACCTCACCCCGAGTGCTCCAGCCCATTTCCCTTGCTGACACCCTCATATCATCAAAAACTGTAGGTGTTTTGGCTTTTGCTTTGTTTCCCTACAGCTAAAAATAGAAACTCTTTTCCTAATACCTACAGCTCATACAGCAGTACATCCTCTCCCATCAAAACTGGATCACACACTGCCTGGCAGAGATAAAGCTGTTTACTGACTGAAGCCTTTATTGGTTTATCTGATATTTTAAAGTACACATCCATTTTCCACATGGAAGCTTGGTGAGCAGCGTGCCCTCCGTGGGATGCCCGAGTATTATCAAAGCCTCAGCACTTCCTGGTGCTGGATGTAGGTCAAAGTTTTTATGAGGGAACTAAATAAAACATTCAGGCAGGGCTGGGAGGCTCGTTGCTAAAGCCAGCATGGATCTTAGAACCATGGGTGTCTTAAAATCACCACCACTGGTGACAACAATGACAATCACCACCACTGGTGACAATGCAATCACCACCACTGGTGACAATGCTCGTGCTGGAGGGGTTTGGGGGCAGCAGTGAACTGGAGAGGCTGCAGAAGGTCACAGGAAAGCCCTGCCATGGCCTCAAGCCAACTCATCCCACCCAGACAGTGGATTTCAGTAAGAGGATCCCCATCAAAAATTACACATTTAATTCCAGCAACCAAAACAACCCCATATGGAGAACTGTTAATGCTTCCCTGCCTGAACAATATAACACTTACCAGCTAAAACTGGCAGCTCCTGCACCCCAATCAAAGCTTGGGGAAGGCTGAGCAAGATGCCTCTGGTAAAAGATGTGTTCCTGCATGAGCAAGCCTACAGGCCACTGAGAAACTCAGCTGCTTGAATTCTAGCTCATATTGCACCCAGCAGCCAAAGAAGGGAGCTTTCAGCTATTGTAACCCAAACCTAGGGGCCCCCCAGAAAAACCACCAGTGGTAGAGGGCTGCTAGCAACCCCAAACTTATCTATCCACTGCAGGTATTGATTTCTCTTCTTGATGAAATTACTTCTCAAAAGGAAAAGTGGTGTGGAGCTTTTTTCTTTTACATATTCATGGAGGAGGCTTTGCCTCTTCCCTGACCTTTTCACCCCAAACCACCATGCTGCACACAGCTGATGCTGGTGGAGTTCTGGAAGCAGACTTGGGCACCTTTATAACAGAAAAAACCCATGCTGCTACAACAGAGACTGAGGAAGAAGAGAGGACTGAGAAAACCTGAGCCCAGTGTGAGACACATCTCATGCTCCTGCACCCAGGGAGGAGACCCTGGGCTAGGGACTGCTCCAACAAGTGCCATTCTCAAACATTCCCATGTCCTTACAGTTTGGGAGGTCAGAGATTCCTATCAAGCAGCCAACCAACCTCCACCCCAGCCTTGGGCAAGTCTTGTCACCTTTCCATGCCTCAAAATCAGAATTGCAGCTCCCTTCTGTTTCCTCAGGCTATGAATCCAAGCTCTGCTTCAGCCTCAGTTCATAGAAATCACAGAATGGTTTGGGATGGGAGAGACCTTAAATATGACCTAGTTCCAACATTCTCCACCCTCTAAACCAGGTTGCTCAGAGTCCACACAACCTGGCCTTGAACACATTTTTGAAAGTTTAAAGGTGACCAACAGGATGACACCTACACAGGGACCAGGCTGAAATTCAGCTCATTGGAAAAGTAAATCTGGGAGTGTGGAGGAGGACAAGGGTCTCCTGATGAATATTTACCTCTGTGGTGAGGGTTTGAGAGAGCACAGGAAACTGCTTCCACTGTGACCCCACTTTTTGGCCATGTGAATCTGATAATCAGGCATGAAAGCACCAGCCAAGCACATCTGCCTTTAGGTCCTTAGAAAAATATTTACTGAAACTTTCAAAATGCCCATACCCCCTAAAAAGACAACTTGTGCAAATGTGAAGATTTATTAACCAAGGAAAAAAAAATCTACACCAAGCTGAAGCCTAAGCAGGAGCAAGAAGGGATAAAACAAAAGAACATATTAGGTAGGTGCTGGCACATGACAACGTGCAAACACATCCAAAAAAGGTGCAGAAATGCTTCTAAGTCTCACACAGCACATTTCATCGTGTCCCAGCTCCAACATGTTCAGTCATCACAGCCCTGCATCACTCAACAACACCTACCTAATGATATCTTGCAGGATGCTTGGGAGAGGTGTTTAAATAAATACTGTGTGGCAGCAGTGAATATGAAAATCCTCATAATCAAAGAGTGACTGACGACTGTTATTGGGAACAGTGACTCAGCTGTGCAGAGACAGGGCTTTGCTGGTTTTTATGTGCATGGGGATTCCTGCAGCCACCTCCAGCCCTCACTGATGTGCCTCTCAGTGCAGGCTGCTCAGAATCTGCCCTTTCCAACTCCAAAAGATCAAGGAAGGACAGGAACAACACCTGATTTCCAGGGGCTCACAGCCCACTGTAGAAATGCAGGTCCCACAAAGCCTTTAACAATCCCTGCAGAAACTCACACCCATATGGGCCCTCAATTAATAAACACGAGCTTGATAATTAGGTGATTCTAACTGGCAATTCATTTTATGGGCCATTTGCAATCCACACACTCCCACTTCAGCTGTGATGCTGGCAGCTGCTGAAAATACAACCAGTGGGTCATGTCCATCACCCTCATTTCAGCCTCACCTTTCACAGCTCTGCCCCTTCCACCTGGCTGCCTCCCGTGTCAGGATCTGCCAGCTTCACTATTTTTAGTACTTTTTTTTGGAATCAGGTCAGTGGCACACAAAACAGCAGCCTCGTTTCACTACCAAAGGGAAGTCTCTGCCCAGAGTGTTTTTACTGGAAAGAGATAATGCTGCTTTTAAATATTTATTCCATACAGCTAAACTATTCATCTTTACTTCTAAGAAACAGGTTTCCACATTAGATCTTCATTTGAATATGGTTTTTAAAAAAAACCTCATAGGGAAGCTTTGATTCTCAGTGTGTATTTTGCTATTTCCAGGAGGTACAACACTTCCATGCTGTGTGCTCTGCTGAAAGCTCTCCATTCCAGCCTCAGCCCTTCTCTCTGAGCACAGCACAAGCTCTGCTGAAGGTGAGATCTCACACCATCCTCCAAAAAGCCACTGGAAGAAATGTTCAACCCTCCCAGCAGGGAAGGCACCAAGTCCAGCCTCAGACTCACAGCACAGTCCTTTGAGACAAACTGCTGTCCCTGCCACTTCACTCATGCCATGTTTTAATGAGCATCTTCCACAGACTGAGAGCCAGGGGCTCTAATGGGGCCATCAGGAGGGAGACAGGATTTGCAGGATGCTGCAAATCTCCTGACTTCAGGAATGACCTCCAGGATGGGCTCCTGCAGCTGGGTGAGCCCAAGTGCTGCCCACCCATGTCCCCAAGACCACAGTGTGACCAGCACTGGTTTTTCTCCTACATCCCACAGGATCAAACATTCTGCATGAATGTAGGGGAGAGATTAAATCAGGAACAACTTCCTACTGAGGGGTCTGCAACTCCAAAATACCCTTACAGGTTGTAAGAAAATGAAAAACCTTTAGATCCAGTGCACCTTTCTGGCTGATAAATTGTGTAAGTGTAGTACATGGAGGAGACTGGGGGTCACCCATTGCCATAACTGAAATAATGATTATTAAAAATTTACTGGTTTGTGCTGGGTTTGTATATACATACATATGTTTATAGAATGACAGAAAAGCTTGTTTTGGGCAGAACCATAAACCCATTCACTGTGAGCAGGGATGCCACCCACTAGACCAAGCTGCTCCAAGTCCCATCCACAAAACTCTAAAACTTCCAGGGATGAGGCATCCACAATTTCTGTTTCTTTGGATTTACTTATACATACATGTATGCATATATATATATATATATATACATATATACACACACATACAAAAAGATGTCAGTGCATCAATAAATGACCAACATGATAAATAGCAAGTGAATTTACTCCTCGTGGATGGATGCACAGAGTTTAGAAAATTCTGTAACCAAGGCTATAGCATGTGAAGATGAGATCTCTTGCACCATCAAATGAAGCATGAGAGAGATTCAAGATTGTTCCAAAAAACTGGAAAAAAAATAGAGGGAAAAAACAAAGTGTGAACTTTTTGGCAACGCTTGGCATTAAGGGGTCCAGCATGGGAATTAAAAAGCCAATAAATAATGGCCTGTTGAAGCCTGCACTGCCTTCCTTTCTCAGGGGTCACACTGCTTTTTCACTCTCTTCCAGGCATTCTTCTCCAAGTTCATCAATTTGATTTATCCCAGAGTGCAGTGGTGTCAGGGGAAATGGCAATCAGCATTTTCCCCTGTTCCTCATCTCGTGTTTTTCCTCTGCTGCTTCCACTGCCTTCAGCACACCCCTGCCTCACAACACACCCTACCCAGCTCCTCCTTTTCTTTTTAAGCTGTTTTCTTGGAAAAAAAAAGAATTCATATTAATCCTTACTAATCAGTGGCTGTTACAAACAACCCCCCTCCTCCACACCCACCCTGCACCACAGGAGGAGCTCCTCCAGCTGCAGCTTTATTCAGGCAGCTACAATTCTCAGTGTATGCAGATTTATCTCTGGGCTTTTTTTAAAAGTCTTTTGTTTTTATTATCACTAATAAAAATGCCTCCTCCTCAGCACACTTCAGCTACAGTACCCTGAGAGCTTAAAAACAACTCCTCACACAAGCCAACCTCTGCTAATATTATCACTGTGTATTTTTAATTTCTCCATGACAACTCGCAGCTGCAATTACAGAACATGAGCAAAAAATCAACTATTCATATTTCTTAATGAATAAGCAAAACAGATAAAAGATGATTATTCATTTTGCCTTTATGAATTTCCTGAATAAAGGAAATTGCTCACAGCCAAGAGAATGAGTAGCAGCAACAAGGAATAACAGAAGCACTTCAAAGTGCTCATGCTTAGTTAACTTCCTCCCACAATGAATTTTTTGTCCTAGTCTCAGAAAGACCCCAGTCCACCCTGCTCAGTTATTGACCTGAACACATGCACAGACATAAATAAAATATATATTCCTTCCTTCTTCTGCAGGAAAGATTATGGCCATCAATATCTGACTTAGCCCTCCAATAAACTCCAGCTGCAGTTGATTCATGTTACCATCACTTCAAACACCTGAGGCAGACAGCATGTAATGCTTTAATATTTTAATTCAATTAATTATATTAATAGACTAAAGGTTTCAAAGGTGCTCATATTTCCATATTAGTGTATTTTAAGAGAGGTATCCAGTTAATTTATTCTTCTTTTTGTTATCATATATATATATATCTACATCTATACCCTCATATACACTTTTTTTTTAAATATTATTTATTGAGCTTGGCCTCCTGTGACCTTTTCACCGACCTCATCTAGAAAACCTTTTTCCCATTTTAATTAACCCAGGGTACATTTCCAGCCTGAGTTATTGACCTACACAGTTCCACCCTGCAGAGCACTCTCAGATCAGCCTGCAGGTGCATCACCAGCACACTCTTTCCACACAATTGTACATACACCCTGAAAAAACAACTAAAATATGTCTCAGCCCATTATCCACTACACTGACAGCTTAAATGGATTCAATCCAACCAACCAGAGCTGTCCTTTGGTGGGTGCACCTCCTACCATAATAAAGCACATAAGTTGGCAAATAAGTAAGAGGATGTGGACCTCTCACCTCTTTACAGAACCAAAGCAGCAGCTCCTTTTTCACTCAGATTTTACACTGCTTCTGCTGCTGGCACCCAGGGAGCTGCTCAAGCTGGAAATCAAGCCCAGCAGGTCAAGAGTGGCTCCAGATGTCCCCTGCCTGACAGGGATGCTCAGGTAGGAACACTGTGGATGGTTGGTCTGGGGCCAAACCCGGCCAAGGTTTCCCCAGATCGTGCTCTGGGAAGGGTTTCAAGAAGGGGCTGGATGGAATTAGAGCACAACTTGATCCTGAAAGTTTCCCAAGAGGTACCACTCTGGTTGTGGGACCTAAAGAATGCAGCTACAGGAAGCAGAAACCAGCTACAGCCTGAAGCTATAGGCTGGAGCAACAGAGAATGGAAATGGATTCCTGGATGGGACGAGCTCTAATCCCCCACAGGCCTGGCTTTAGTCACACCTGGCATCCTAATGGCATTTTAAGAACTTACTCAGGTGCAAAGGGGTCATCCTGAGAGCAGGTTACTGCCCACCAAGGCTGGATGAGACTTGGAGCAACCTGGTCAGGTGGAAAGTGTCCCTGTCCATGGCAGGGGGGCTGGAATGAGATCTTTAAGGTCCCTTCCAACCCATGCTGTGATTTCTATGATTTCAGGGTCTGACACTCAAGATGTCCTGTGCAAGCAGGCATCAGACTGGATTACAGATGTTGGGTGTGGTTGGGAAAGGGAAGCTGGTCCCTGTAAATAATGCTATTGATTTGAACCCTGGAGTTCATGGGAATTAGGATGGCTGGGCACTCAGGCAGGATCCTCCCTGCAGGGCTGCAAAAGCCTCAGCTGCCAAAAGCTGACCTTGGTGATGTTCCCACGCTGAGGAACACCCAGACTGTGCCAACAACAGATCCCACAGCAGCACAGACAGCTTCCACTGCTATCTGCAAATGGACACAAGGCAGGCACAGGCTATTCCTGGCAGGAATGCTTCCAGCTGAGGGTGGTGACAGAGCACAACTCATCTGCTGCCCAACCCTGCTCAGAAGTACAGCAACACCACCCAAACACTGAGCAGTCAGAAGAAGACTGCTGCTGGAGCAGATTCCCCATCCAAAGAGGCTGGTACCCTCCATGGTGACCTGGGCCAGAAACACCCAGAGCAAGTGCAAGCCAAAAACCTAAATGCCTCAATTAAGGTCACTGATGTGTTACCAAATGAGCTGCCCAGGCATCTCCCAGGGATGTGGCCTGCTCTTTTACAAAGTGCAAAGTAGAAAGCATTTAGCAGGTAGACTGTATTATTTTTCCACTTCACTTGTACTTCTGGAAACAAAGGGGCTCCTTATGTGCTCTCTGCCTTCAGCTGAGACTCACACTGTGCTGTAACATGGCTCCTTTGTAAAATCAAGGGTTGGGAACAGCATGTTTTTTGGGGAAGCCCCCACGCTGGTTTGCAGCAATAACAGATACTGCAATTACAGGGCTGTTACTGCTGAAATACAGTTCCTCGGTGCATTGGCTCATTCAGGTCCAGGGAACACATGCAAGCAGAAAATCCTTATTTTCTGACCAAGTAGGTGTGTGACTTCTCTATCAGATGCTTGCCTATCAAAAGGTGCATTTAGAGATTATCTGGGAGGGTGTTAACAACACGAGGTGATGAAAGCCAGTGCCGTGAGCACTGGGCTGGGATGGGAGCCTGGCAGGTCCAGACTGCTCACACTGAAAAACAGAAACTGGGCAGCCTGGTAAAAGTGTCCATACAGCACATGGATCCCTGCAGAGTGAATTTAAAAGCAGATATTACCAATCATTTGGTTTGCCTTCTTAAAAATGATTCTTAAGCCAAGAGGGCTTGGTTTTGGGAGACAGCAGTGGGATGGGGTCAGGAGCCCCATGCTCAGCATCTGGCTCTGGATTTAAAGGGGTGGCTTGCCCAGGACACAAGGGCTACTGCAAATGTAATTTTTTTCCAGCCACATGCTTTTCTTTGCAGATATAGGGGAAATGGCTTTGGTCACCATTCAGTGGCTCTCAAAATCCTGAAGTCCTTAATGCTGGAAGGACCAGGCTGCAAAACACGACAGCTGACCTGCAAGCATGAAATGCAAAGCTTGGCTTTGCAGCTGATCCCTCAGCTGCTACTTAAAAGCCGTGTTGTTTTGCAAAGCCCAAAACCTCATACTTTCTTTTTATTGGATTAGAAACCGGGGGGAAAAGCACATTACTGAAGTTCCTGAGTACAACTGGATATCACTAGCAGTGAGTTCCCAACCCAGAGCTGTTACTGACACACAGCAGTGCTCACACTGATCACACCACCTTTCTCCTAACATTTATATGCTCCCTGCTCAAGCAGCACTTAGAACAGCCATCATCCCAGCATGTCAAGAGGAAGGGAAGGCACAGCTCCAAGGGACAGCTATGGAGAACCCTGCCCCAGCACTGCACATCATGAGCCAACAGACCCATCGACCACCATGAAGCATTTCAAAGGCAGATTTAATGTCTGTGACAGGGGATACTATCTCCTAACTATCTCCTGATAGCATCCAGAGAGTAGCTCAATGCATTAGTTGCCCTAAGCACAGCAAAAACAAATGCTGTGATAAATCTCATAAGCTGCCAGAGACCTTTTTATTGTTCCTCAGGCTCACAAGTTTCCACTACTTCATAAAGCAGCAGGGAGGGGATGCAGTGCCTTCCATGTGAGGGGAAGGGATAAAGCCCAGGCAGCATCAGTGGGCAAAGGCCTGCACCCATCCTGAGTGTGGGGCTGGAGACACTGCACAGCCACCCTCCTCCTGCTGTTACCTCCCCAAATCCCAAAAAACTTGCCAGCTGCTGGAGTCTGGGCAGAGGGACCCAGGGAAGGTTACCTGCTCTGGTTTCACAGGCTAAAAACTGCTGCACACCAGAGGCAGGATGCAGGGCTGGATGGAGGTTGCTCTAATTTCTTCTGCATCACTAACTCAGAAGTGAAAAGGCTGCGAAGCCCAATCAGGAGCAGCAAATGGAAATTCCTCAAAGCCTGGGGAAGACAAGCATTGAGGAATGTCTGGAGCAGACATTGAACCCATCCCTCCACCAGCAGATATGCAGGCTGGGAGCAGGGTGTGGGATCAGGGAGAGGCAGCACCTCGTGCTTCAGGGGCAAGCAAAGCCACACCAGTCTCAGCAGCTGCTCTGAGCATCCAAGCTGTCTGAGGAGCCACTGGAGCATCACTCTGCAGGGATGGAGATGCCACTGAGGGGTCATGCTGGGGCTCCTCCTAACCTCCCAAACCAAGCCATCCCAGCCCCCTGCCCTGTGCACACACCACACACAGAGCGTTTCATTACAAGCCTCACAGTGACAAGGAGTGTTAAGCAGATATAAAGGACATCAGTCATTCACCCATCTGGTGCAAAGTCTAGTTGCTGGCGGAAAATAGAGAGGATTGTTATGGCAAGATCTACCATATGGCACCATTATGTGGAGCTTTGCAAGTGCTTTCTCTGAGCATGCAAGCAAGATTTCAGCCTTTGAAGAAATGCTGTATTGTTAGCCTGGATAGGCAGGAGCCTCTTGAAAGAAGCTGTGGCAGATGGCACAGCTTTGTTCTCTTGGTGCACAGGCAGTTTGTGCTACCCCAGATTTCCTCCTCTCTGGGGCACAGTGATCAGTGATCCTGATGGATCCTACAGGAGGACTGATGCCTCCTGAAACTCCTTAAATCCAGGGGATGCCGCCACTCTGCAGGAGCCTCAGGAAGTGAACACTGCCTACCCAAGCCTGCAGGACACAATGGTGTTGATGCACGGAAAGCTGCACAAAATCATAAAGCATGATCCCAGCCAAAGGAGCTGCAAATCAGTAAACCTTGCAGAAATACTCTGCTTTTGTTGTGCCTCTCTGCCAGCACCTGCTCCTCCCTGGGTGGCTGAGCCTGGCCGGAGCCCCAGCAGGACAGGGGACAAAGAAAAGCCTTTCAGACAGGGCTGGTGCCTGCCTGAGCGACATCCCAACAATGCCCCAACAAAACCCATTCACACCAGGCTGGGGGAGAGGCAGGGAAAGGGAAAAGGCTCCTCCGGGAGGAAGCGGCGATCAGTCACTGACCACAACAACAACATCTGCATCTGCCCTGAGCCAGGGAACAGCCCCTGCCTGCTGCATGTGGCTGGCTGGGACAGGGAGCATGGTCCCTGCAGTCTGGGATGAAGATCAGGCATTTCTTATTGCTGAAATTTGTGCCCAAGTGAAAAAAAAAATCCCATTTCCCTGTTGTTCCTAATGCAACTAAGTGAAAAACACTTGCACAGACACGGAATAAACCCCTATTTATCTATTCTATTCTATTCTATTCTATTCTATTCTATTCTATTCTATTCTATTCTATTCTATTCTATTCTATTCTATTCTATTCTACTCTATTCACCTATCCTAATTAAAATCCAAAGTGTTCATCTAAGACAAAACAGGCCAAAAAACAGACACTGGGAGAGCAGCCCAAGCCTTCAGCTGACCTTGAAGTCACAGCTGCTCCACATCCCTCTGCAGCTCAGGCCCTCATCTTTTGCTGCTGGCATGGGACAATCACCAATTTCTCACACTGGGGATGTTTCCTGCCTCAGATCAACAAGGCACACTTAAAACCACACAAAGCTCAGGGAATACTTTGCAGGATGGCTCCAAAAAGAAAGGGACTTTGCCCTTTGATGTAAGCAGCAGGCTGGGATCTGTGGAGCAGGGATCCCACTCTCTTGTTTGTGTCTGTGGGAGGACTGTCCATGCCAAAGGACCAAACCTACTGCTGCAATGTCCCCAGAGATACTCCCCATCCCAGGCCTGAAATCCTCCATCCTTCCCACTCTTATCCCTGATGCAAACCAGTGGGGCAGAAAAGTCACGATTAAGCTGCAAGAGAAGAGTTGGCAAAGGACCAACTCCAGCTGGCAAAGCCTCCAGATCCTCTCCAACTCCTTTAACTTCCCTCAGCCCAATGGGCTGAGACAGCCAAGGACTTTGGAGGGAGCCTCAGTCCCACAGAGCAGGCACAAGCCATCCCACCCAGGAGGGCCAAGCACGATGGCACTGGGCTCCTGCAGGCATGAAGATCAGCCCAGCACCTCTGAGTGCTTCCTCTGTCTCCCTTCCAAGTGTTACACAGTGGGCTTGTACAGGAACAGTGGGATCCTTTCCAAACCATTTAACTAATGCTGAAATTTAATACCCAACACCAACAGGTTACAGAGAGCAAGAAGGAGCTGTTGTAAGGACGGGCTGGGGGGATTTGCAACTTCACTCCCCTGAATGGGAATCTGCCTGCTTGTGCCCACAGGGCAGAGCTGGGCTTCCCCCTCCCTCCTGCCCAGTGCTGGCTTGGGTTGAGATCTGCCTGATGGGTTTTGGGGAGCCAGGGGGTTGCAGCTGCCTGTGCAGGAGCATGGTGGGCACACACTGTCCCCCTCCCTGCTTCAGTCCCCAGGGAGCCAGGAGGCTCCTGCTGCCAGCACACCCTGCAGCAGCAGCAGCTGCCTCCAGGCCTTCTTCTCACCCTTGGCTGGGGAAAAATAACTAAAAAATCTCAGCAGCATGGAGAAGGGCTGGGGAGCAGAAGGGCCACACCAGGGTGTGCCCCAGGCTGGACTGGCTCCTGCCTTGCTGCACACAGAGGTTCCCTGTGGCACTGCCACTGCATGAAGCATCTGGATGAGTCTGGAACAGATGTTTTGAAAATCCTGGGCTGAGATGAGGTGCACAGGCTTGGTGGGGCTCCAGCCAATGAGCCTCCAGAGTTGCCCCCTTCAACCCAATAAGCCTTTGGTTGGGGCATGGGAAAAGCAATCCCTGGGAAAAAATTTCCCCAGGATAACCTGATTTGGCCAAGTTATCAGTGGAGAATAAATTAGAGACAGCTATTTCTTCTGAGTAAACCCAACCCAACCAGAAGAGTCCTGCAGGGACACTTCATCCCCACTGTGCTGTGTTGGTGTCCTGGTCTGCCACATCCTGCCCTTGGAGAAGGATGTCTTGGCAAAACCAGCTTTTAGAACACAACCTGGAGCTTACCTCTCCCAAGAGGCCTGGCTGAACAGGTCCATGCTGCCTGGCATCTAATGACATGTGCTATACCTTGAGGTGTGACTGGCCAGTGTCACAGTTCCCAGCTCCCTCCATGCATCCAAGCACTGCAGGAAAACCTCATTTCACTGCTGAATGAACTCAAAGTACACCACATCCAAAATACCACACCAAAATGTTTTTGCTTAGAGGAAATTAAAGCTTTTTTTGGCTGTCAATTCCTTTCTTAATCCATGTTTTTCCAAGTTTTGGCACCGACAGATAAAGAAACAATATCCTGACTTTCCAAATCTTAGTGTAGCCCACACCTGACAATTTCTGTGGAAGCTGAGTGCCCAGCAAGTAAAATCACTTTGCACCTACAGGGAATGTCCCACTTTACCAGCTTGGACCAAAGATCCTGCTGTAAAAAAGCAAGACTTTCTAATGAGAGAGACCACTCCAAACTGGCAGGACTTCAGGGAGGAGCAGAGCTCGGGGTTCAGCAACAGCAGCCTCCCTTCATGCCAAAGTCTGCCCGAAAACCAAAAACCAAGGCTGGGGGACTGCAAAGAGGGGGTTGAGGAGACAGAGGGAGAAACCCCAAAAGCAGAACTGAAGGGCAGGAGTTTCCTACTCACCACCAGCTCGGTGAACATGGCATCCAGCTCCTCCACGGGCGGCATGGGCAGCGAGGGCTCCATGGTCTGCAGGGCGAAGCTGCTGTCATTGCGCAGCCGGTACGTGATCTCGGGGTGGTCGCTGCTGCGGAAGCAGCAGAAGATGAAGGAGATGCCCCGGCCGCTCCTCTTCCTCGGGGCCATGGCCACAGTCCTGCGTGTCCCTCCCTGCTGGGCGCTAGATCCTGCGGGAAGAGAGCAGCGGAGCTGGAGCGGCGGGAGGAGGGACCGAGCCACCCACGCGCTGCGCACCGAGGGGAAGAGCAGAGGCGGCTCCCGTGCCAAATATTTCTGCTCAGATTTGACGTTTGCAGTCCTGGCAACCTTGAGGACCACGCGAATTGAAAAGATGCGTTTGCTTCGCCTCGTGCCAGAGCTGTCCCTGCGGGATGAGGGGTCCTGGGCACCACCACTGCTGCCAATCCCAGCAAATCCCCACCAAATCCCCATGCCATGGCAGCCCCCCTCATACCCACACCTCATGCCAGGAGTATGGAAAATTCAGGAAACTGCTGTCAGAACAGCTGGATGTGCTTGGGGCCACCAGGTCCCCGCCATGGGTGATTCAATCCTTGAAGACCTCATATGGCTCAGCATGCCCTGAGCTACAGACAGCAGCAGAGCTGAAAAAAAATATCCTGCACGCTTCCCTCCACTCTTAAACGTGGCCCTAAACATCCACCAGTACGGCGGCTCTTTTTTCATGGAAAGTTTTGCTTGGCTTTAATTAGATAAACCTTACTTGCAGCTCCAGTAAATATTTACAAGACGCGATTTCAGCTGATAAAAATCACACGGTGCTGGTAGCTCAGATTTTCCTAAGCACTGCTGACGTTGGGCATCGCTCGCCAGGGCGGCTGCTTGGGTTTGCTGCTTTCTGAAACTCTGGTTGGGAGCAAAGCTCAAAGCTCAGGACAGGAAGCTGCCTGCATAATGACAGCAAGGACCAGGCAAAAGCTGCCCCAAAATTGGGACTCTTAAGTCAGCAACACAAGAGGAGGGTCACCTATGAGGAATGAGGAGTGTGGAGAAACACTCTAATGAGAAAAATCAACCAGCAAAGTGGGGAATTTTTGAAAGCCTAAACATTTGTCTTACAAAGTTACACACCCACATATTTTATCTCTGCGAAACAAGACACTGAGATGTTAAGAGACTGGACAAACAGCCAAGGTTGAAATATGGATGACTCAGATTTATTAACAAAGCTATGAAGAGACTCGGGGGGGAAAAAAGGTCAGTGTTTGGAAAGGAGTGTCTGATCTCCCTGGAGCCTGCCATTCCCTCCAACTATGGATTTATACAGCAGAACAAACAGCTGCTGTGCCCTGTGGAGAGCCAGGGCTGGGGTCAGACCCAAGGTCAGACCCTGCACCACCACAGCATGGCAAACACTGCCCTCTGAAAGCAGGGACCTAGCAGAAAATTCAGGCTCTACCCACAGTTCCTGAACAGATTTGACCCCTGAAATGATCTCGATGGCACGTTTTAGCACATGGTGTAATCATCTGCTGAACCACGAGCGATGGGAAAGAGCTACTGGATCTTCACGCAGGATAATCCCAGGCTGTGCAACTGCTCTGTGCCCAGCCTGCAGAGTCCCCCCCTTCCTGAAGGGCCCCAAATCTCATTTCACATTTTTACATCTTGGATGTAGAAATATGCGGCTGCTGGAGGAATTTCAGCTGCCATGAAAGCTCTCTCACCACGGCTCCCCGGCAGCCAGCACCGCAGCAAATCCATTAGCTGCCTGCTGGCATCCCCTCGGTGTCAGCAGGGGCTGGGGACCTGAAGAAGGGAGGGAAACAAAAAGCCAAAGGCACACGGATTTCTGTGCACTCCAAGATGGAAGAAAACACTGCAGGTCTGGGTTTTTGAGAGCCACAAGGAGCAGGGTGCAAAGGGAGATGCTGGTGGTTGCCCAGCGCTTTGTGCCCAGCACAGGAGCTCTGTCCCAGCCTACACTGAGTCCTCAGATGTGCAAAGTTTGGTCATTCCAAGTCCAGGGGTACAGCCACACCATTCCCAAAGCAGCATCTGATCCTGGTCCTGCTCCAGGAGCTGGTCTGGAGCAGACCCAGCTCTTCCACAGGGCATTTTCCATCCTCTTTTCAACACCGTGTCAAGCTCGTCCTTGAAACCTGCTGCTACATACAAGCTCTGACTTGGGCTCACAAAAACGTGTGGAAAGCTTTTATCAGAGCAACACCTGCTCTTCAGAGATACCCACTCCTGACAATGTTTTATGAGGAGTCTGAATGACAGACCAAAAGGCAAGGTTTTATTTTGGGGTTTGAAGCAGACAGCCACGTAGCAACCAATACCAGGTACTTTTGAGCTGCTTCCAGCTCTGGAGCTATTGAGGTTCCTCATTTTCATCTATAAACAATTTAGAAAACCAAACCACCCTATAATGCAGACTGAGTGGGCTGTAGGTTATTAGCAACCAAGGCTAAAAAAAGGTTAGGGAGAGAATATATTAGCTACCAGGCAAATAGCATTAAACCTTCAGAAGGCTGCTGAATATTCATTGACATGATGGATCAAAATCAAAACACAGCTCCCTGGCAGGTCACTGGGAGCTGCAGACAGCACAGCTTGCATCGTCAGAACAAAGTCCAGCTACACAGCCTCCCCCTCCCCTGCAAACCCTGCAGAAATTGGTTATTCAAGAAGAAAAAGCAGCAGCCCCTGGCAATCTGGAGGCTTGTGTTAAGGAGAACAGAAGGGACAAGTTCTATGCCGAATCATATGTTAAGTGTCCTGCTCCTACCTTTGACTGCTAATTAGATCAATACATTTAAGTCAGATCGTGATCTGATGGTGCCTTCTGGCCTCCAGTATTGAACAGGCCAGAATAAATTAAGCTTAATTGCTCCTGGATGAACAGAGCCAGGGAAGATAGGTTGGGAAGGGTCACTGAGGGAACTTGTAGCCAAGCCCAAATCTCAAGGCAGGACTGATGGGGCTGAATCATTCCCAAACAATTCCATTTTCACAGAAACAAGGGTGAAAATGTGTGTGTGATGGGCTCAGACTGGAAACCCAGACTGAAGAGAAGGAGCTTAGCTCATGTGTGGGACCAGGAGGGACAGAGGCCACCCAGCTCAGTGACACACAGAGATAGGAGTTCAGCTCTCCCCAGCCCTAAAAAGAAAAGCATCAAGCCTACATCGCCCTGAGCAGTGTTTAAATGAAATCAGTCATTAGGAGAAAATTGGACCCTGGTGTAGCTTCCTCCTTTGCTTTAAGGAAAGAAGAGCAGCAATTACCACTTGCATATTCAACAGCCTCCTCAGCAAGCTAAATTAAACTGTGTGGAGCAAGGAGCTGCCAAAGCCTGTCTGTGACCGATGCCCCAATGAGCTGGTGGGGAGCCAGCACCGGTATTGCAGCCTAAAAATACCCAGCAAGGGCACACACACATGCAGAGGAGCACACACTCCCCTTCACACCGCCTCCTCCAAACCCACCCAGCAGCCAAACCCTCAGACATGAATATCAGCTTGTTGTTTTCCTGGCTCCCCTCCCAAAATGAGGATGCAAGATCCTGAGTGAGCTCTTTTTCTGAACGTGGAGCTGGATTCCAGTGCCTTGCACAAGGAGGGAGTGGTTTTGGTCACTGTCCCTTCCCTGCCATGTCCTCACCAGTTTCAGCATCTTGGCAAATGTCAAGCTTTGCCTGCCTTTACTCTGCAAGAGCTTCAGCACAGCCTGGGAGGCTCCCAAGCAATGGAAATATTCCAGCTCTCATCCATCGCTGCCAAGTGACTTCCTTGGCTGCTGGTGGTTGGGAGGCACTTGGCTCCAGCAAGGACTTTAGGAAGACACCATCACTGTCACCAAGTGTTAGAGCCAGGTGTCCTGGACCCCTCTTCTTAGCAGTCAGCAGGAATTTGGCATTCCCTAGAGCTGCCCCATCCCACCACTGAGCAATGCTCATCCTCCCTCAGCGCTTCTCCCCATGAATTCAACACCCAGAACAGGGCACAGCACAAGATAACTTACATCAGTTTTTAAAATAAACAATTCTAGATGATTTTTCCTCCCCTTTAAGCCACATCCACACCTCCACAGCAACAAAAACTGGATGCTCCCACAGCATTTTTCAGATCAGCTGTACATTTGCAGCATTCCTTGAGAAGCACCAAAGCCCTTCCCAGGTACATTTTAATTTTTCATTTTACAGACCCAAGACAGTCAGCACCTTCCTTGGCTCCACTCAGCAACCCAACCTCTTCTTGGGTTTGGGTTTGGCTCTGATTGTGAGCCCTCCAAAATGTGCTCATGGTGCTCTGCCCATGCAAGAGGCAGCAGCACATCCCACTCAAGAGAGAGAAGTGCTCCTCCATTTCACATTTCCACCAAAGCTGGTGCATAGAAACACTTACTACTGAGGAGGGGGAGGTCTAAGTATTATTCAACTTTAAAAATAAAAGGTTTGACATTGAGCATGGATGAAATGCTCAGAAATAGGATTGCCTTCCCCTGAGCAGGAATCACCTTCCCTCCAACACAGAAGCTTAAAGGATCTGAGCCCATTACCAGCACCTTTGCTCCTGTTTAAAGCAAACAGAATGATTTTTTTTGGCCACAAACTCTCATGCTGATTTCCAAAACGTCCCTTCTCCAGTGTAAAGCTGTTTTCAGGCATAGGCTGTACAGGGGAGCAATGTTTGTGTTTGGTGGAAATCAGTGCAGGAGGGGGCAAAAAGCCCAAAACATTCAGCTAAAAGGCTTTAAACTATTGATTGGTTTTTTTCCACCCACCTACTCTCCAAACAGCAGCCCAGAAAGGATGGGAACAGAACCCATTCCATGATGCAGCTTCCAGGAGGAGCCTGACTCATCACAAGAGCTGTGATTCTCAGCACAAGCAAATCTCAAAGACTTGGGTTTCATGGATTTATAAATACACCCACCAAATTGTGAATTATCCCTGATCCTCTTTGCTTGTCCCAGAAATCCAATTATACTCTATGGACCCAACAAAAAGAGTGTTTTGTGTCTCCATACCTTGCTTGGTACCTGGTATCTGAAGGCCACCAGCACAGTGCCCCTGATGCCATGAGGAGATATTTGCAGCCACAGGCTCTCTGCTCACTCCAGCAAAGCCCCATCTGCCAGCATCATCAAAAATCCCAGTGCTTGCCTAAAATGTGTCACCTCCTCTTTCTATTCTTCCCTTTTATTGTGGCATTTGTCATATCCTGAAGCACACATCTGGGACTGCTGGCTCACAAGAAAACATTTTGCTCAGCTCAAGGGCAGATGAGCTTCGGGGGCTTAATGGCCACATCCAGAAAGATTACACCAAGTTTATTACAGAGCCAGTGAGGGAAAGATACAGTTTCAGGAATTTGTAACACACCAGAAAAACCCTCCTTTTTCCAGTTTAAGCTTACACCTATCAAAAGTGCTGTGAGAGACTTTTTGGTGTCTGCATGGGGCTCCCACCTGGAGGTGTTGATGCTATTCAGGGAAAAGAGCAACAACCTCCACTGTGCTGTGACAGCACCATGGCCTGCTGCCCCTCCAGCACACGAGTGAGGTCCCTGCCAAGGAAAGCACACACGCTGCTGACTCTGTAATCCACTTTTCAGGGGCAGGAGCGTGGTGCACAGCAGGGTGAGACGGGATCTGCCTTAGAGCTCCCCAGCTGAAATCCATCCTCGGAGCAGCGCCGCTCGCTTTGGCAAGGCAGCAAGAATCCAGAGCAGGGGATGGCTGATGGTGTGCTGCAGGATGTTCAGGGCATGGAGACAAGCTGGGATCCAAGGAGAGGGCTGAGGGCTTGCAGCATCCATCAGGAGCTGGCCCAGGGAAGCCCACACAGCCCTTGATCCCCCGTGGCGCACGGCTCAGTGAGCGCGTTAATCCAACCACGAAAGACGCTGCTGCAGCAAAACTTTGTTTAGTTTTTGAGGATTAAAAACCAAACCTTGCTGGAAGTTTCCCAGCCATCTAGATGGTGAGCAGCACAGTAACACTGGAGGTCACGAGTTCTCCACTGAAAGGGTAAATTTCATCAGTGACAAGCTGAGCACCGGCACCAGATCCTCCACTTCTTACAGGAGATCCAGCAGATCAGCTCGGGCAAATACCATTTATTTCAGGAACAAGGACAACAACATGGAGCCACAGACAAGACCCAGTTTGCAAGCCTATATAAATATATATATATATATTCCTTGATATTCACTAGGGTGCTGAATGACCCAGTTTTACAGACACACACATCCCGTTTTCCCAGAAACCAGGCAGATTCGTGGTGCTCTTTATTCAGAATCAAACCAAAGAAGAGTGGGATGGGTTAACACTGGTGGGAGGAAGTTTTCAAGTCACATATCACTCCCCAAAATGTACTCCATGATTTGCATCCTGGAACCCAGGCACACTTATCCAAACCCAAGGGACTTTCCAGGAAGGCAGAGGGAGGCAGAGCTGGCAGGGGGAGCTGTGCAGGAAGGATGCTGGGGCAATCCTCTGACCTCCCTGTCCCAGCCCAGTTTGAAAATATATATAAATATAAATATAAATATAAATATAAATATAAAAGTATAAATATAAATATAAAAGTATAAATATAAATATAAAAGTATAAATATAAATATAAATATAAATATAAATATAAATATAAATAGAAATAGAAATAGAAATAGAAATAGAAATAGAAATAGAAATAGAAATAGAAATATAAATAGAAATAGAAATAATGCATACATATAAATATATATATAAAATAATGCCTTGTCCAGACAGCCCTCAAGGACAAAAGCACTTAAGAGGGATGCAGGATCCCTGGGCAGCTCAGGGGCTCCTACAGCCTCGCTGAGCATCCTCTTCCATCCTGGCTCCATCCCTATCACCCAGCACAGGATCAAGCACCAATCCAGCCCCAGTTCCTTTCCATCACTGGTTTTGGCCCCAGCTGGGAGAAAACTGCTCATTCAAAGCCCAGCACACCTCCAGAAGGTGCCAGTACCAGCTGTAAAGCTCAGCCCAGATATCACAAGTTCTGACTACTCCCTTTGAGGATGCAAATGCTGCTAATACAAACTCAGCAGCCTGGCAAGGCAGAGAGGAGCTGCATTTCCCACTGGAGGAGGATATTTGTTTGCCAATTAGCCTTTTCCTGGAGAACAACAGTTCAATCAACAACCTTCCTTTATTGTAATTCCTTCCTTTTTTCATCCCTGCTCCTCCAATGAATATTTGGGCTGTGACTGTAATTTATCATATGCAAACCCTCACTGCTGAGCTTTCCATTTCAGTGCTCCCCATTTCAGCAGTAATCCCCAGGGTGAGACTGGCTGAAGGCAGGCAGGGTTTTTTCTTCTTTTAAAGCCTCTTAATTTTGCTTCACAAAGTGGAGTTTCCAAGTTGTTCAGCAGCAGATGCTCCCAGTCCATCAGCACAGCCACATCTGTCATGGGGCCACCACCACGACAAGGCAACAAGGAGCTACAGGCTGAGTCCCAGAGGGCTTTTTTGAGGGGTATTTGGAGTTTTTTAACATTATCTGTGCTTAAGGTGAGGCTACTGGAACCACAGGTGTTCAGCATTTCATGGTGTGGAGCAGGCTGGTTTCTTTCTCTCTCAAAATGGGAATTTGATGAAGGCTGCTGTAAAGAGGAATCTTTCCCAGCAGGGACCCTGATGGCTAAATATCATTAAACTTCAAGATGTCATTAAACTCATGATACAGAAGGTGCCCAGAGCAAACAAAACACACTTGTCAGATCTCTCAGCTGGCCTACCCATCTGCAATGCTGATTTCCTTTTAAGGGTTTTTAAATTCTGATGTTAATCCAGAGTGATTTTCCCCCCTAAAGTACAAACCTGGGGTTGAGAATCCCTTGATAAATATGTCTAATGGCAGAAAAAGCCCTGCTGGCCACTTTTCCTTCCAGTGTGACACTAATACCTCCCTGTGCTCCAGCAGATGAACACCAAAAATAATATGTGTGAGCTCACATCAGGCACAACATGAACCCAACAGCTCCCACCCAGCCTGGGAAAAAAACAGCAATTTTTATCTCATTTCACTGAAATATTGTCTGCATTTAACAAACAAACAAAAAAAAAAATAATAAAGATCATGTGAGCATAGCAAGTGAGATTAATTGGAAAGCTTGGTCACACTTATTTTATGTGGCTACAACAAAATGTAGCTTATGGCAAAAGCCCTGCTTTGACCAGGATGGATCTGCACCATCCTGAGCCACTCCATTTTCCAGGACAGCTGCTCAAATCCACCACCTGCAATTCAGAGACCTGTCTTAATGGGGGCATGTGGTTTTAATTGCCTAATTATCCAACCTCTGACCGAAGGGATGGACCAAAGGAAGGCTCCTCTTCCCCTGCTGGAGCAGCCAGAGGGGAGTGTCAGTCCAGTGGAGGTCCCAAGGGGATGCATTTAAAAATCAATGAAGGCTATTTTAATGCTTAATCTGGGGATCAGCATCAGCAGGGTCAATGCAAACCCAATTTAAACACACTGAGTACATGCACAGGATTGTTAGTTTTTCCTCTGTGCATTGATTTAACCAAGTCTGGTTTTCCCCAGAGAGTTTGGAGTCCAAACAGGGCATCCACAGCATCTCTGGTGCTTCAGGCACCCTGCCTGCCTTCACCTCTATATACTGCTCAAAAACTGAGCCTCTGCACCCCACCTGAGCAAACATTTCAGTGAGGAAACCCCCTGGAGGGACAATATCATCACAGCAACAGTGGTGACATCTCTGCCATGGTTACATATGGGAGTAGATTTCTCTTCTTTGCAGGTTTTCACACTGCACAGCACAAACTGCAACACAAGCATCCCTATATCCCTATATATATTTATACAATCATCTCCCTTTTCATTAAAAAAAAAAATAGCCTAGCAATTGCAAATAACTGCTTTGAAAAAGTGACCCAAGGGGATCCTGAGAGGCTCAGACACCCTGAGAGAACATAACTGTGTTTGATTTTTTAAATTTAATCTCATCTGCAGTAGGAGGGCAGACTCCCTCAAACCAGTCCTGCCCCTTTCCAAGCTGGTTGTGGCTGGAATGATTAATTTTCTTTGGGTTTGTGCTGGGTTTGTTGCTAATTCAGAGGTGTTGTAGTCCCAGAGTCAAGGTCTCTGCTGCTCCTCACCCCACAGTGAGGATGCTGGGGATGCTCAAGGAGCTGGGAGGGGACACAGCCAGGACAGCTGACCCTGAGTGACCAAAGGGACACTCCAGACTGGTGGAGTCATGCTCAGCAGATAAAGCTGAGCTTTGCTTCTCCCCATCAACACCAGCCTGCTTTAGCCACAATCCAAATCAATGGAGAACTTCAACTTTTAGAGGTGAGTCCTGGGGGTGGCTGGGTCCTGCAGAGCTCTTCACACCTGGGCAAGGCTTCAGGTGCTCTGCTGATCAGTTGGAATGGGGTGGTGCTTGCACTACTTAATATTGGTTTGTCTGAAGTTTTTTTTTGTCTTCACTCAGAGTCAGGCTTGAAAAACACAAAGGAAACAAATTTCTTGTGTTCAGGCTTGGTTGTTTATTAAATATCAATTAAAGTACCAAGAGCTCAGCAACACTTCTATCCACCAGCTAAAAGTGAGCAAAATTGAGATGAATCCAGCTAGTTACAAGTCCCTTAAAGCTAAACAGTCCAATAGAGAATTAACACCTGTATTATTTATACTCTTGACCCAATAACCAAACCCATGATCCTCAGGGCAGCACTGACTGTCCAACCAGAAACTACTGCCTGAAACCATGAAGAAGAAGAAGAAGAACACAGAAAGAGACACCATCCAAAATCCTCCACCTTGTCCCATACATATTACTGTATTATAAAACCCTCAAATTTAAAACCCTTCACCATGTGAAATCACACACTTCTGTTTAACTCCACACCCATGATTTTAACTCCATCACTCAAATTTGGAAGCCTCCTCCAAGGTCTCAGGTCAAAAGCAGTGTTCTCCTGGGGGTCAGTGCCAGAAAGCACAGAAAGCTCAAAACCCCAGGGTTCTGGGATCCAACAATCAGTGACCTGTGGCATTCCTTCAAAGCTCCCCTCCTTTCCTGGCTTTGGGGCAATGCATCTGACTGACACCAGGTCTGCCAGATCTGCAGTGAAAAATACATCCCCAACACCCAGAAACTCTCAGAAACACTCTCCCATTCCTTCAGCAGCCTTTGAAACACCTCTATCAGCAAAAGTGGCAATGGAGTTGGCTGATAGAGGCCACCCAGGGGTGCAGATGTGCATTCACCAGAATGTCAGGTGCTCCAACACAGCCCAGACAATACCAAGGATAACAACCAACAAGACTGAAACCCATGACTCCATCTAGACCCTTTCCTACAAGAGACAGCCTGCAGGTTTGTTGCAGACACCCTCTGAACCTTGAAAAACATCTTCCCCCTTGTCTGATCTCTGCATCCCATTGCCCCAAATTAACACTGCAGTCTGGATGGCCTAAACACATGGTAATGACTTAATGCAGACTGACCCTCAGATCATCCACAATCTTCTGACTGTCCACAGGGAAAGGAAGTGAAGTGGCTTTTGGATAACAAACCTGTGCTGCATTTTCCAGCACAAGACCTGTAACAGTGAAGTGAAAGCTTGAAGAAGCTGCAAATTGGATTTAGGTACCTGAAAATTCCAGATTCACTCCACTACTGCCAGAGTTGTCACAGGAAGAGAAAGCACCCTGAAATAACTGCCTCTCCAGGCAAAAACTTTCAAAATGCCCTTAATGCAGATTTTTAGAGCTGGCAAGAGCTACCCATCCCCATGGACTGCAACATGAACCTGAGAGCAGGCAGAGAGGAGAAAAAGCATCTTCCAGGCAATCACAGGCATTTTTTTTCCCAGCTGAGTGCCTAGTGAGAAGAGCAACCCCTGCATCAACAGGAGCACTTGACACATGCCAGCACTTTCTAAATTCACTTTCAAAAGATTTACCAACAGGTCCTATGGAAAAGGAATGTGTGCTATGCAAATCCAGCCTCAGACTGCTCCCTGCCTAATCTAGCTTTAGATTCAAATGCTTATTACCATGGCATCTAATCGGGTCATGTGTAATAGACAGGTTTAGTTTGGGCTCCCAGGACTTCAGCTGTGTTCTTACTAAGGCACTGAATGGAGAAGGAAAAAAGGGAACAAAGAAAAACAAAACAAAACAAACAAAAACAAACAAACAAAAAAACCAAAACAAGCAAAAAAAAAAAAAAACAACAAACAAAACCCAACAAAAACAAACAAACAAACAAACAAACAAAAAAAAAACCCAAAACAAAACAAAAAAACCAACACAACACTGCAAAGAATTCAGGTTTTGGCAGAAACCAGGCCTGGAAAGAAGCATTGACACCTACCAGTACAAGCCAGGCTGATATGCAAACATTTGGCAGCTCACCAAGAACACACTGAATGTCAAGCCCTGTTTGCACCCCATCATATCCCTGCAGGGAATTTGGTGTCTGGTCTTTCAGGGTCTGTCCCTTCCCCCTGAGACAAGGTGATGAGATGATCTCACATATGTACCAGCAGCACTAAGCCCAGCTGGTCACACCATAACCTGCAGAATACCTCACAGCTCCCTGAGCAGCCACAGCAGCACCTCCAGAGCCTGGGAAATGCTGCTGGTTTAGGGAGGAAGGGGGTTCATCACTGCACTGGGGTCTGCAGCACCACACAGGGACCTTTGTCATTCCCAAAGGCAACCACCTCCCTGTTTGGCACCAGCCACACAGCTCTGGCTGAGGTAACCTCTGTCCTAATCAGCACCAGGCAAAATGCTTCATTTAACTGCTGAGTTTGTGCAATTTGTTGTGCTCAAACCAACCCTGGTATCTCCAGGACACAACCCACAACCCCTTATCTCCACCATGCTGCTGCAGCTCAGCCACTGGGCACCAGAAACAACCCAGACCCAGAGACACAGGATCCCCCACCATTCAGGCTTCTCCTCTCCATCTGCTGCTCACCTGCCAGACTGTGCTTTCCTGCTGGACAGCATGGAGAAGACAACAGCACTGTCCAGCTGCCACCTTCAGGATGCTGAATCCCAGCAGCAGGGCTGCCCTGCCTCCACAGTGCCAACCTGCCATGGACTGGCAACCAGCTCCAGCAAGAAGTCAGGACATCCACAGACACCCAAGGACATCCAAGGACATGCCACCAGTTTCTGAAGACCCTACAAGACAGTGTTGACCCTGTTATGCCACCAAAACTCCCTTTGGTGGGGTGAGCAGCACTAGGAATACCAACATGAATGGAAGAATTTCCTTCTGTGAATCTCAGCAACATAAGCCACTATTAGAGTGAGGCTGCAGGATGAACTTCCATTTATTAGACACCAGAGAATCCACAGAGGTGAACATCCCCCCAGCAACACCTACATGTCTGCACAGAGCCCTGCAGTGGGGGCTCTCTGGTGTCTCATAACATGGCAAATCCAACTAAAGCACTCTTTATGGCTTGGATGTTCATAACATTTATGTGTATTCCCTGGTGTCTAGTACTGGCTGAGGTTTCATTGCATCCCTTAATAAAAAACCTCCACAACACCCTTCCAACTTGATGGCTGCTTTGACAAAAATCACAGCAGCTCCACAGATTTGAGATGAAAAACCAATCTGAAAGAAAGGACAAAACCAGGCAATGGACTCAATGAATTGTCAGTGATGGGAGAGGAGCAGATGGACAGACTGAGTTTAAACCTTCCCTTCATTAGCAAATTAAACTAAAATCATGGGTTAACTTTCAACAATGCACATTATTACTGAGAAGAGTGAGGCAGCTGATAGTCTGCCACTCAGGCACATGGCTCTCTATGCTTCATCATTTACTGAATTAACAATCAAATGCTTTGAAAGGAGAAGGAAGAAAGCCCAGAGAAACCAAAGGCTGCAGCTCTCAGTGCTCTCATCAGCCTGTTCAAAGACCAAGCCAGATTTACCAGGGGCTGCATGGCTGTGCTGGTGTCTGGCCAGGCTCTCCCTCCAGCACCTCCCCAGCTCACAGCTGCACCTGGAACTGGGCTGGGGGACATTTTTCCTTGCTCCTGTAGCCAAAACAACCAGCAGGGATGGTTAAACCAGGTGAAAGACCCCTGTTTGCACACAGCCCAGCCTGCAGCACAGAAGGGAGAAACTCTGTGAGATTCCCTGCCCGAGGACACGGATGGAGGAGCTCCTGGAGGAGCCTTCCCAGCACCAAAGCAGCCATGCAAACAGCATCTACCAGCTCACAGGGACTAAATACTTCAGCAAAGTCATACTCACTTCTGAACCAAAAAAGAAAAACTCATTCCTGTATTTACAGCCACTGCCACCTCTGCAGTCTCCAGGACAGGGTCATTCCCAGTGATGGCTGTGAAGTCCTAAGGAAGAGATCCATGGCACAGACACCCATGGATAGCTCACACAAAGTGAAAAAATATTTCCAAGCCTCAGAAGCTGCATTGCTGGAGCTGTGAATAACACACAGGCAGAGAGCATGGCTTGCTTATGATGAGCCAGGATGACAACCCAGTGGAAATGTAAAAATAATTTAATGAATAAGTATATTTAGATTTATAATCCCACAGCAGCTTTATTTATAGGGATGCCAATCACTTTTACACAGATATAAAATTGGCTGGCAGAATGCCTTAGACTATATCCAGAAAGCCATCTGTAACAAATCCAAGCTGTGATATCCCCACATTTGTTTGGCCAAACAATAATGCTGATGCCAGTCATCTCCACTTCAGATGTGCAGATGGGCCATGGGGGGCTTGCCAAGCCTCCCCAGAGCCAAAGATGGATGAATTCCCCTATCACCTACTGTAAACTGGTTGGAGAAAAGACCAGATGAAGGAAAACCAGTCACCATCTGGGCTCTGTGGATTCCAGCACCAAGGCAATGCTGGCTAGAGAACAAGCCTGCATCCAGCTGGCTACAGGTGAACCTCTTTCAGAACCTTCCATCACTGAAGTGGGGAGCTGTAAGCAAGGTAAAAAAAACCCATGGAGCTCTGCAGAACCTTTAGAAGGTGGGGGCATTAAAGTAGGGCTCTGGGGTATGTTTTTTTTGTTTTTTTTTTTTTTTTTTGATTCATTGTTCAAGACACAAAGCTGGGACAGAGGAAGATGCAGGAGAAATTAACTGAAAGTCATCACTTGGCTCAATCTCAAAGCAGATGAGGATTTCTAGATCCTTGCCCAGGATCTCACAACTTTATCTAAGCCTGCAGATGTCAAGGGGAGAGGCTGCTGTGGATTTCCACAGGGCTGGTGACCACCTGGAAAACTGAAAAGTCACAGCTAGTTCACAAGAAACAAAGAAAAACCCACTCTTCATCCCCAGGGACTTCTGGGGACTGGCTGCCTCAGAAATGGGGCAAAACATGTCAAATACAGACTGTGGGTAACTGCAATTCATGCATAAAGCTTCCAGTATCCTGGCAAATGCCAAGGTGGAAAAGGTTACTCTGGAATATTGTTTTGAATAGCTCTGGGAGCAAACCCAGCATTAATTTTCAACACTTATTCAGCAAATTATTTGAATAAACTGAGGAAGGCTCGTGCACAAATACTGAGAGTGTTATTGGGTAGATTTTTGCTCTGCTCCTGAGATAATTTATGACAAAACAACTCCCAGCAAAGAAAATCACTTTCCAGACCAATGAGCGTATTCAACCACCCTTGGGGACAAGGTAACCTCTCAAGATCCCTTCCAGCACAATTTTAGTAACACTTTACACCACAAACTATTTTCACACTGGCATTTGCTCTGATTTATTCCTGGAAGTAAGTCTGTCTGAAGGAATAACTGATGGAAAGGAAAAACAAAAAAAAAAAACCAACCAACATAAACCCAACAGCAGTTTTCTCGCTCAAGGACAAAGCAAAGTAAAACAACCAAGCACAGAGCTACAGCATCCTGGATCCAAATGTTTTCCAAAACACTTCCAAATGTTTCTCAAAGCTTCCAGATGAAGCTTTCATAACTAGGCTGCAACCCCTCCAAAGCCTGGGGCACTGAGCGTGGCATCATGGTGTGCTGCAGCAGAGACACCAAGGAGATGGCTGGTGGGGACTCTGTCAAAGCACACCCCAGAGCCCTGCACAGAAAGCACAGTGTTTCAGAGAAAAACTGCCTCTGCTTCCTCCACAGGGCATATTCCAGTGTGACTGACTGCCACATGGCCTCCAGCTATGTCAGCAGAGGTTCAGGTTGGACATCAGGAGGAGTTTCTTCACTGACAGGGCTGTTAAGCATTGGGACAGAGTGCCCAGGGCAGTGGTGGAGTCACCATCCCTGGAGGTGTTCAAGAAACAGCTGTGTGGCACTCAGGGCTATGGTTTGGTTGAGTGGTTTGATCAGAGATTGGAGTCAGTGATCTTGGAGGACTTTTCCAACTTTAATGATTCTATAAATACATGTGGCCAGATGTCCTCACCTTCTTCTCAGCAGGCTTTTGAGTGTATTCCAAGCAACTTAAAAAGATCCTTCCCTGCATCTCTTTTGGAATAACAGAATAAAAAATTAAATAATAAAAGAATTCAGTAAAATATTTTTTTAAAAAGTTTCAAACCCAGTTATGGAATGGTAAGGAGAAAAAACAGTACATTTTCTACACTCAAGCTAAAAATGCTGAAGTTCTGTCCACGCACCACCAAATGTGGATGTTTATGGTGATTACACAGAGAAAACTGAGACAGCTGTGGGAGATCCTGGTCTGAGCAGCTGACCACAAGCACAGCAGCCAAAGGATGAGCAGAGAGGTCTCAGCAGTGCTCACCTGCAGGAGCTGACTGCTCTGGGGAGGGGGGACTGGCACACAGCTGGTGCCCACCCTCAGCCTCCCCATCCCACTGCTGACACAACAATCAAAGCCCCTCCTATCAACTCTACATGGGCTTTGGATTAGACCTTTTGTAGAGTAGGGAAAAAAGAGCCTTTCTTGAGGATGATAAAGTCTAGACACTACAATATATTTTCCAGCTGATGCAGCAAACCTAAAGAGCCCTTCCTTGATCTCAGACTGTCATGATCAAAGCCATTATCCCATTCAGAGTCCTTCTGAAACTTTAGCTTCCAAATGTGCAAGTTATTTTTAAAATCTAAACCAGGCCAAGCCTCTTGTTTGGAGTTTTATGAGGAAAATGGGGTGTGCTCCTCCCAAACCTTCCCCCAGCACGTCTGGAAGTGCTGGTGGGCACATGGTGGAGGACCAGAGCAGGGAGGGAGAGCAGAGCCCCATGTCTGGGGACACCTCAGTGGCACCTGGTGGCCACGACCTGATTGCATGGGGGGACACAGCTGAACCCCCCAAGGGGGCTGGGGTGTGGGAATATCCCCCATCCTTGACTGAGACAGAGTTTTTTGGAGACCAAACATTGTTTGCATCCCCATCCTCAGCATTTGTGCCTGCCTTTGGCACCCTCTGTCACAGAGTGTGTTACCCTGGAGACAAAGAAAAGGAAACAGCTTGAGATCCTTTCATTTTCTACAGAAATTAAATAAAACTAAGCACTATGAACTTCCTTTACCAGGTAGCAGGATGATCAAGTGCACAAACAACATCCAGCTCTGCACCAAGGGACAAACAGGGAAATAAGGTGCTCAAAATCATTCTCCAGTCTCTTAGAGCAGTTTCATAGCTGGCTGAAAGGAAAGAAGAAATACATTGCAGAAGACCTGGAAAAGCCCTGCAAAAGACCAGGAAAGCCAAAGGGGCATCCTCTGCCTTAAGGAGAGGTGGTGGAAGAGCAGCCAGCTCATCCCAGAGCAGCTGGTGCTGTGTGATGGACACCAGAGCTCCTGGCATGCCGTGGCCTCTGCAGGAGAGGAAACCTGTGCTCAGTCCCTATCAGTGTCCAGAGTGCAAAAAGACAAAAGGATAGATGGTCTGGAATGATGAGGAGCTTGGAGAGAACTTTGTAGGGTTTTTTGAAAGCAAGTGACCATGAAGCTTCCCCTCCTACATCCTAAGGTAGATTTTTAACAGGGATATTCTTCAAAGAGAGATGGGGACAGGAGGTGGCTCACAGTGCAGAAAGAAGAGGGCAACACAGAGCATCCACATGCTCCAAAGCTATTAAAAAGCCAAATGAGGCTCCCTAGTGAGCACTTAATTTAACTGAGCAACTTCTACAGCACCAGGCAAATGAGCCACATCATCTCCTTTTCTTCCAGCATCCATCTCCACCACTCTGTCATCACCCTTCCTCTCCATGCTTCCACTCTCCTCCACTCCCAGCAGCTCTGCTCCTCCTCCTCACCTCTCCCTCTGCCCAAACCAAGCAGATCTGTGAAAGGCTGAGTGAAGCAGGCAGGCACACACCAGTAGGATGAGGATTAGAGACCTGCCACCCCCTCCAGCATCCCTCACTGGATGGAGGGACCCTGCCAGGCAGGAGCAATGGCTGTGCTGCACATCACACATTCCCAGTGCTTCAAGAGGTGTCGTCTGAACCACCACCAGCTTTCCAGCTGGGCAAACATCAAGGAAAAAAACAGGCTGACAGGCTTTCTTAAAAGTATTTCCATCAAACAGGACTTTTCCCACCTCCAGGCACACCAGAGCAGAAAGAGCAAAGGCCACCAGCAAGGCAGTGCTGGTTGTGACAGCCACCACAGAGGGGACAGAGGATTTGATAGCATCTCTCCAAACTGTTCCTCTGGAGCTGGGACAGGATGTGGGGATCATGCCCAGCTTCAGCTCTGCCACAGCAGAGTCCAACACATGCCCCATGGCTGTGGCTCACCTTTACTCTTCCCAACAAACGCAGAGAGAACATGGAATTAACCTCAACCTTCACACAAGCAATATTCCCTGAAGCCACCAAAGCCTGAAAATCCCTTTGGTCCCACCTTGTCCCCTCCAAGCCTTTTCCCTTTCATGAGCTTCTCCCAGTGAAGGAGAACAAAGCCCAGCTGCACATCTGTACCCCCAAGAAGGGCTAACACAAAGCTACCAACCTCAAAAATTTGTGCCCCCTCTCACACAGGAGAGCAGAGAAGCTAATGGCAAAGGCTGCTTCTGGGTTTAAAAGTATCTAAACCCATCAGGGAAGCAGAGTGCACCCTGAACTCTTGCTCCCAGGGTTTGCACACTGCACATGATAAATGAGGCAGCAAAGGCAGCTGACAAGTCAGCACCTCAGAACCCAACCCAAACCACGCCAGCTCAGGAAGAGAGAGAAACCAAAGGGAAAAAAGCAAACTGTCCATCCCCACACTGCCATCAGAACGGTGCCACTCATCTGCTCTCAGTGACAAACACTGAGGGGAAAACATCACAGAGTTCACTCAGGCACCAGGGCTGGGTTCAGCACCTCACTGCTCTCCCTGTGAGATTTCAGTGACCTCCCGTGTCCTTCTCATCTCCTGTGTCAGAGATGGGAAATGTGTGCATTAACAGTCCCCCTTCCCAAACCAAGCATGCAAATACAGGCTGAAAACCAGCTAATTCCCAATCCTGCCAAACTCACAGTGGTAACTTATTTCCAGGCAGAGCTGTGATTTTTATAAGGAATACCATTGGCTTAAGGAGCCAAAGCCGTAACTGTACAGGTGAAAGCAAAAACCCTTCATTCCTGTAAGGCCTTTTTTCCCCCTGCTCCTGAAATGACAGGGAGCAACAGAGCTCTTGCCAGTTCAGCAGGGTGAAGGCTTGGCTGAGAGCAGCCTCATTAACTGGCTGGGTCTAAATTGCCAATCCAAACACTCAGTCCTCTGATCACCACATGACGGGCTGGGAACCACAACTCACAATTAAACCCGTGACAATCAGGAAAAATCCGTACATCCCCCCCCAAGCTGAATCCACCAACACCATCCCCACCCTCCCTGCTTTCATTTACTTATTTATTTGTTTACTTACATAAGCCTCATGACAGGTAACCTGGAGGAAATCGGATGCTTTAATGATTGAGTGACACTTGGGCAGCCCTCTGGAAGGTAAATACGCCCTTTGGTAACCCTGCAGCAGAAACAGAAGGTACAAACAGACAGTAACTAATTATTCTGATTAAAGCTTGGAAGACCTGAAATACCCGACTGCAGCAGAACAAAGCCAGCGTGCAGCAGGGGCTGCTCGTTAAAAAAATAAAAAATAAAAAATAAAAAATAAGTCACACCCTTTTTTTTGAAAGAATTCACCCAAATAAACCTTAAGTGCTTCTGTGTTGTTTTTGTTTGTGTGTGTTGTTTCTTAAGGTCTGGGCAGCTGATGGGAAATCTCTGCCATACCCTGGAGGGATCCCGTTGCCTTCAGCTAAAATTAGACTTCAAGGGAAGCAGGCAGGCGTCTCCAACCCACCCTGCACCCGAGGAGTGTGGGGGTTTTTCCTCCCTTCCCACCGAAACCAAACACAGAGGGGGTTGTGGATTAGAAGAAATTAAGGAAAATAAACAAATAAGGCACACTCCTAAGGAGAAAGGTGGGGACAGCAGGCTAGGAGGGATCTGAGCCAGGAGTGAGATGGGGCAGTGGGGAGGCAGCTCAGGCACAGGGACTGGGCAGGATGCAATGGGATGCTGAGTGCAGCAGTGAGAGGGAATGGCAAAGCCCACCAGCACCCACCATGGTGGGTATGGAGTGAGGCAGCTCCTTTACTGGTGCCCATGACACCGGTGCCAGGAGCCTGTCACAGACCAAGACAAGGGGCTGTGCTCAGCAGACATTCCTGTACTCTCCTTGCCTTGCAGGAAAACCATAATTCTCCTCCACCCCTTCCCTCCCCCCACCACACTAAATGCCAGTGGAGCTCAGGGGAATATTTAATCTCAAACCTCAGTAATCAATCAGTTCACCCTCATGCATGAGAAAGAGTCACAGCGGTAAGCACCAAATCCCATTTCCATCCAGCAATACAACGGTTTAATTACGTACATAACACTTCCCTCTTAACATAAATCCTGCAGAGACCCAGGCAGCCCCCAGGTTGTGGGTGGGGAAAGACACAGTGATGGGGAAGAACATGGGGAAGGGGTGGAAGAAAGGGAGGAAAAACCATTATGGCAGTTATTTAAAATGACAACTTTCTATGGCTGCTCCACTTTGCTGTTGGCACAGCCATTGTTTGACCTTGCATTTGCTGTCCCAGAGATGGGCAGCAAGCCCAACATCAGCCCTGCCACCAAAAGCTGCATCTGTTTCATTCCAACACACCAGCAAGGATATGGGAAAGAGGGCATGGAAAATGCAAGATGGGCACACATGGAAAGGCCTGCCCAGGCTGTGATACAAATGACAGCAACAGAGCCTCTCCACTGGTGCTGCCAGACTTACCCTAAAGCCTGCTCACTTCAAAAGGAGCCTTCCTGGCCAGGTCTGAGCAGGTTTGGGATCACTCTTTACCAACACCTGTTATTTCCAAGTGCAAGAATGGCTGGACCAGCAGGACCATCACACAGCTGCCAGTGCAGCAGGTAGGCAGCTGTGAAATACACCCCTCCTTTGTCCAACCAGGCCAGTCCCGAGGGGCACAGCTCACAAATGGCCATGCTGACATATATACATGCTGTTTTTAAATATAAACATGTGTGCAGACTTTTCTAATATACAGGAACACAAGAGGGGACACCCTGCTGAAACCCCATGTGCAGCTCCACTGCTCTCACAGCCATGAAGGAAATGAGAAGCAGAGACCAGGCACACACCCGCCTGCCACGGCGTGTTTTGGCTCTGGGAATGTTTCTGGATTCTCCAGCTTGAGCTCTGACCTCCAAGAGATATAAAATTATCTTGGAGCTGCTCTGGAGGAGAGGTGGAGGGGTCCCTGGGGGCTCAGCCAGGCAGGTGAACAGGATGGAGAAATGCTCATGGGGACAGCTGACCCAGTCCATGCCCAAACAGTTCAGAGGCCTTCAAAACACCCACTGTGCACAAGAAGATACTAGGAACAACCCCAAACCCCTGGTGCACAGCAGAAAGCAAGGTCCCTCATCCATCCACGACCACAGCTCCAGCCTCACCAGACTGCAGTGCCCAGACAAAGCAAGGGAAACAAGCTCAGGGCTGGGGGAGTTGGGGTTACCTTTGACTTCTCCATGTGTAGCAGAGCTGTGTTTCTGAGCCCTCTTTTTCCAGGCAGATCCAGTGGCAGGCTTTGTAAACACATGTGCATTGCTTCCAAGGGGCTCATAAAAGCAGCTTTTGGAAGGGGAGGTGGCGCAGAGCAACAGGAATTTTTCAATTCCTCCTGAGATGGAACTGAGATTCCACTCAGAGATGTGGAAGGAAAACCTACCTGTAACCCAGATTTCTGCACTGTGGTCTCCTTCAAAGGCCAACGATCCCACCCCTCCTTTTTTTTTTTTTTTTTTTGCTTCAATTTCCCAAAGATCTGTAACATCAGTAAATGCTTGGCACAACGGACTAAGCCCTCAAATTTCACACAGAGGGAAACCATTGCTCTTACACCCTGCCTGAACTCTTCAGCCTGAGCTGGGAGGTGCACAATTAACAAGGATCAGGCACCATCAGATGCTGGCAGCATGTTCCCAGAGGATCCAGCTGTATCCTCATCCTCTCCCAAAGAGCAGAACTTGGCAGTGCAATTCAGGACAGAGATACTCCGTGCAGTATCTAGAGCAAATTAAACCTCCCAGGCACAGCAGCAAGCATGGATTTATTGATTCATGGAAAATGTCCTTATAAATTACTTCATTCAGATCAACAGGACAAGACAAGGACTCTTCTCAGCAGTGAGAGGTTGCACTGCAGTCATTTCAGTCCCACATTCCAGAAGAAATCACTTTTCCAGAGCAGACATTTCTTACAGGGCTTTGGAGGGCTGGCAAAGGGCAACACAGAGGCCAGTGCAGATCTGTGTCAAATCTCACCTGGTCCCCACCCCTCTGCCCCACAGCAGGCAGAGCCAGTGGATGATTTTTTGCAAGCAAACAGGAAAAACCACTGCTTGACATCAGTTTTACAGCTGCAGAAACTCCATCCACACCTGCTTGCTGAAGCTACATTAGAAGTGTTTGCTCTGAAAGTGATTTCTCCTGGAGCATGGGGCTCCCAAACACTGTGGTTTGTTGATCTTATCTGCTTCTCTTGCTACTGATGGCTTAATGTGCTTTCATCAAGCTCAAACTCCCTTCAGGGCTACCTGTGGTCTGCATGCAGGATACTGAGCCAAGGCTAAGGCCACTTTCTGCAAGTGTTTGTTCCAGTGGCTAAAGGCAGCTCAAATATAAATAAATATCCAGATGTCCCCGTGCCTTGTTCAGGATTACATGCACCTGGCCTTGGCTTTCAGGCACGGGCTGAAGAGCTGCTGGATGCCATTTTATGGCTTCTTGATGAAAAGGCAAGAGGAGCCTATTCCTATTCCTATTCCTATTCCTATTCCTATTCCTATTCCTATTCCTATTCCTATTCCTATTCCTATTCCTATTCCTATTCCTATTCCTATTCCCATTCCCATTCCCCAGCTTTTATGCACATGCAGCTCTTCCCTGCACACCCATCAGTCAAACCAGGGTCAGGCA
This sequence comes from Muscicapa striata striata, assembly GCA_030060385.1. NCBI lineage: Eukaryota > Metazoa > Chordata > Aves > Passeriformes > Muscicapidae > Muscicapa > Muscicapa striata. The sequence continues at coordinate 957,410 of JAREIS010000178.1, forward strand.
CTGCCCTTCCACCATGGGCTCAGCAGCAGCCCATGCCCTGCTCCCAAACTGCCTCTTTTGCTCATCACAGATCAAAATGCTATTCCACAGCTCCAAATCACTGCCTGTGCTCCCTGTCTTCCCATTACCTCCCAGCTCTGAAAATCAGCACCAACCCAAAGCCCACTCTACGCCACCACCAGCCCAGATGCTGAGTCACATCTGGATGCCTCCAGGGCTTCCAGGAATGCCTCCCTCTCCTGTGAACGCCCCCGCTGGAAACACTGAAACTACAATTATCCCAGCAGATTAATAACGAGGCCAGCAGCTCTGGCAGCAGTGTGGGGCAGGGAGTCCCAGCAGCAATGAGTTGGAGTTACCAGGACACACACAGCTGTGTTTGTGGTCCCTGCTGATCTGCCCTGCCTCGCCCCTTCCCCCAAACACACCCCTTTCCCTGGGCACTGATCAGGGCTCTGATAAATAAACGTGTCTCATCACATCTCTTCACTGAACCCACCAGGAGGGGCTGCCATTCCCAGTGCACTGGCTCTGCAGCATCTAAAGCTAATGGCTTTCCCCATCTCTGGAGTGATGTGGTCCCCTGGCTCCTCCCAGCCCCAGGGCACAGCTCCTGGCTGCCCAGCATCCTCCTGCTCCTGGACCCTGCAGGGGCAGGGAGGGGAGATCTCACCTCTCCCAGCTGAGAAGGGCAGTGCTGCTCTGCTCCAGGGACACAGGGAAGGAAGGACAAACTGCCCTGTCCCTGGAGAGCAATTCTCTGCTTCCCTGAACTAACAAACTCAGGCATTGCCATGGAAGACAAGGCTCTGATCTTTCAAGGGTGAAGCTGATTTTCCCTAGTTTTATCTAAAATTTGGGGCAGGCTCCAATTTCTTCTCTGTGGTGGCCTGTGATGGAAGCTGAGGGAATGGGATGAAGTGGTGTCAGGGAGGTTTAGGCTGAATATTAGGGAAAGGTTCTTCCCCCAGAGGGTGTCTGAGCACTGAACAGGCTCCCCAGGGCAGTGGTCACAGCACCAAACCTGACAGAGCCTAAGGAACATTTGGACAACACTCTCAGGCACATGGTGTGATTCTTGGGATGTCCTGTGCAGGGCCAGAGTCAGACTCAGTGATCCTTTAGGGTCCCTTCCAGCTCAGGACATTCTATGCTTCCATGATAATTTACCTCCCCTCTCCATCTGTAAGCCAAATCAGGGATAAAGCAGGTCAGTGGCTCATTATTTTAGGAACCATGATGAGACACTATATATATATATATATTTTTTTTTTTTTAATTAAAGGACAACTCATTTACTTAAACACCTCAATCTTACCTAATTATCCCAATCCAGGAGTTTGCTGGTGCATTTTTTGTTTTGTTTCTTTTTAAATAACAGAAGTAATCATCCCAGGCAGGGAAAACACCCATTTCCCATGGAAGTCATCCAGGCTGGGACAGATGAGCAGAGTGTGAAGGGCTGGCACAGAGAGGGATAAGAGGGTTAAATCCAGCTGCTCAGAGATAAGCTGGTTACACACCAGGGCAGCAAATGGGGAAATATAGGTTTGCCAGCCTCCAGCAAATGCCTGCACAAGGCACTTGCACGGCTGACACTGGGTATTTAACTCAGAAGTTGGCAATATTAGAGACTCTGAAGCCACATCCCACTGAAGCTCTCCTGAGCTGCTTTCCTAGCTCCTCTGAAGACAGCAACAGTGAAAAAATTAAGTAAGTGACTACTGGCTTTGAGGTCAGCATGGCAGGGAAGATGCAGCAGCACATTTCACCTGTTGTTGTGACTTTCTGGCCTCTCCCTGTGAGGCCAAACACAGGAGAGTCTGAGATGCTGTCACAGGACAAACCTCAGGAGAGAACACAACCAAAGACCTCCCCAGCAGCTCTGGCAGAACACCCTCACAGACAGAACAGGGTGCAAACAGGCATCTCCCAACACAGCTTGTGTGTCCAATCCCAGGTACTGACATTCCCAGTTTGGAATAACACATTAAATTTCACCACTAGCCTTTAATTTCCCTTTTGCCTTCCAAGACTAGAACTTCTTCCAGTTGCTGCTCAAGCTGACCAACAGCTTTTTAGTTCCCTTTGCATGCAGGAAGATGGAACTGCTGCTTCTGGGAATTATGCAGGGATGGAGAGGGGCTTTTTCTCTGTCCTGAGCCACCAGCCATGCCCAGGTAGGTGCAGCTCAGCCACTGAACTTTAAAACCTGTCAGACAATGGAAATCTTCTGGCTACACTGGAATTCCTCATGCTTCCAAAACCTGCATCACATGAAACTCTGGAGCTGGGGCCCTCCACACAGATGCCCATTGAGCATCCCACAATTTGGCTCTAGTCCAGATACAGGTAAGCAGGAGAGAGTCTCAGCCATGGGATGCCCCAATCCCACTCTTCTCCCAGCTCCATCCAGAGGCAGCCAGCTGCATCCTGTGTTAGTGTGTTTCCCATAATCCAAAAGGGAGTTAGCCTCCATAACCACAACCCAAAGGGTATATTTAGCTCAGCTGGAAGACAAAGGAGATCATGTCCACCACAGATTAAATTAGCTGAGCCTGCTTATGGCCAGGAGTGCCTGTCTGCCACCCATCACAGCTCCCACGGGCTCATCCCCAGCTCCACACTTCAGTGGTCCCCCATGGAGGAACAGGCCTGCTCCACAAAAGCTCTGAAAAGCAAACAGGTGGAAGAATGGGTCCAACAGGTTTCCAAAGCCTTGGGCAGGACACAGTCTCTCTCTCACAAGGGTTTGTGTCACCTGTCTAGACCCTGGAGCCATGGCATGGCATGAGGTGCAGGAAGCCACATGGGGCTGCAGCTCCTTCAGTGAGGAAGAGGATGACAGGGAACACTGGGGAACCCTCTGAAACCACCCCAGAGCCCAGCTCCAGTGTGTCCCCTGCACCCAGCACAGCGCAGGAGGGCGAGGACCTTTCCCTCATGGTGTTCAGGACCTTTCCTTCAGACCTGCCTCTCAGGACAAGGCTCATTTCTCCTGCCTCATTTCCATGGATATACCTTCATCCCCCACCTCCTTTGCTGCAGTCTCACGCAACCCAGACACGCAGCCAAAGCCGTGGTTATTTTTACATTTTCCTCCCAGGAGATGGTATCTCCACAGGGCATGGCTGCCATGCCTCATCAGATCACTGCACCAAACCACCTCAGCCCCACGACAGCAGGATGAAGGCGCAGGGACACCCTGCCACCAGGTATTTTTCTGTCTCACTGGCATCAAAACTCAGCAGCTTTTCAGTCAAGAGCATCCCAGAAAAGCTAAAACAGCACCAGTCCTGGAGGTTGTTTCAGCTCCTCTCTCCCTGAGTCCCACCCAAGCATTGAAACCATCTTACAATCATCCCAGTTTTAGATTTTTCTGAGGCTTTTGCAGTTGTCATGGAACCCTAGAAGGCACGTGCTTCATTTGGATGCAGACCTTTGTGGATTCAGGATTCCCAAGTTGACCCAAATTTCCCCAGCACAGAAAGTGACTGGGTTTGGCTATGCCATGATGTCAAGGTCCACAACATGACCTCCTTGATAGGGCTTCAGCACAGCACTCCATATCTTTACACCCACATCTCTTACAGGGCACTTTTACATTGGGAGAAGGAAAAAAAGCAGCACTTCCATGAATAACCCAAGAGCTTTTGGAACTTAGGGAGTGGGGAGATGGAGAGCAAAATTCTAGGCATGCAGGGAAAAGCTGGTTTGTGTACCCCTAGGAGAGGACCAAGCAGGGCAGAAGCGTGGTGTGCTGCATGCCACAGCACATTTGCAACAGCTACACCCTGCAAGTTCACCCAGTGTTTTCCTTTCCCCCTTTCCCTGAGATCACTCTCACCTTCATTTGTCCATAACAGCGAGGCCAGGCATGCAGGGAAGGAGGTATCACCTGTGCATGGCTTATCTGTAGCTACTTTACAAATAAAAGTGATCATAATGAATGTTCGCACCCTAGAAGAAATCCGGGTGCCCTTCCCCCTCCTACACCTCCCAAAGCAGAGCACAGACCCAGCTGCTCTGCAACCTTATCTTGATGCAGAAACAGTCTGGGACAGAGATAGAAGGGTTCCCCAAGGCACAGCTTATTAAAGGCATCTTTCCTTAATCGGTTCTCTTCAAAAACGCTGCACCCAAGCGCCGTTCCCGGACTGGTTTTCATCACAGCAGCAGCAAACACCCCCAGGCTGGAAAAGTCGTGTATCCCCTTGGGAAGTCACAGGGCTTTTCCAGGCTAAAAATCAACCTAAGACCAGACAGCTACGCCCAGACCAAGGCACTTTGGGGGACCTGCAGCTAAGAGCCACAAGGAGCTCCCAAATGTCAGAAACAGGGCCAGGACACCAATCTCCTTTTTAAAGGCCTTTAATAGCACAGCTATGGGAGGGGAACTCCAGGGACCACGCACACCACTGCTGCTCCCACTGGACACTGCTGAGGAGGAAATGCAAGTCAAACCCACTGCTCATGTTGTCTAGGGGGAGGTCATCCTGCCATAGTGCTCTTTAGTGATGGTGAGGTGATGGTGGGAAGATGGAGACTATCCACATGTAGCTTAGTTTTCTGCCAACCTAATGGTGTCTCTTGTAAATTTAGATTTTGTGCCTGCTCACTGGTTTTAGGAGATTTTGGTATTAGTTAAACTTGTGCTTTGGAGCTATGCATCATGGGAGTGCCTCAATTTGATTATTACTGGGCGGAGTCAGCGGTTTGATGGGCAGGTGGGAGCAGCAGAGGCCTCGCCTAACATAAGGTAAGGGGGAAATGGAGGATACAGGAATTGCAGGGAAGAGCACAACTCAGAACACAACAGACTGGAACTGGGGAGTACAGATTCAACAAGAACAAACAGTAAGTAACAGCATAACACTCTAACAATGCCACACACAGTACTCAACCAGATAAGTGCCACAGACTGAGGTTTTTCTAGGTTTATCCATTTCACCAAACACACCCAGGAATGTCACAGGAATGGGGGCCACAGGATGTTCCCTCTCCACCCAGCAGCTTTTCCCTCCAACCCCACTCCAGCCAGCGTAGGGGATTGCACACTTGCAGCCAAACCCTCCTAATGCCAGGTTTGCAGAAGCAGAGCTACAGCAGAGGCACACAAAGAGCAGCAGCTCTGCATCCCGGGATCCTCCCGCAGCCAACGCCTCCGTGTTGATCCAACACGCCATCATTGCTCCTCCAGCTATTTCCATCCCACCCTGCTATTCACGGATGCAGGAGGCGGCTGGGTGAGGCGTTCGACAAAAATCTCATTTAGAGATCAAGACAAGCTTAATTGGTTTCCAGCCAGACCTGCACAAAGATGGGTAACTCCACAAATACAGTTGCTAATCTGCCCATTATACTCCCTAAGCTCCCACCCACAAAGAAAAAGAAAATAAAGTGAAGATGCACAAAGGAATGCAGGATTTTGAGCGTGTTACTTCCAGCGAGGAACACGTCACGAGTGGTGAATTCTGCAGGAACAAGGGCTTTGCTTTTCTTTGAAGGAAAAGGATAACCAAGCGGTAAACAAAATAAAAACAAAAAGACCTAACATAAATTAAATCTGCATTTTCCACAGGCAATCCCCAGCCATTCTGGGTTCCTGAAGAGCATTTCCAGCAGCTATTGTTTCTGTGGGCAGGCAGAACAGGGGAAAAGCTTACACGGCCAAGGAGATGTCATGTCACAAGTGACAGAGGAGAAAGGATGGGGAACCTCGTGATTAAAAAGCACAGGACTGAGACCCTGGAGAGCTGAATTCACTTCCGAACTTGGCTGCAGAAAAAAAAATAAAAATTAAATTCGCGAATTTCCTGTGTGATCACATCCTAGATGATTTATTCAAAGCCTGGTGTTGAAAAGCCAAGGGAGGGGGAAGGAAGCAGGAGGAGGAAGGGGAAGACACAGTCCTGTGAGCTTTTAATAAGCTTGGGGTTAGACCAGCACTGCTAAGCTGTGAATATCCATCCGTATCGGGCTCTGCATGACCTGGAGCTGCTGCTGGGAAAGCCCTGAGTATCCCACAAGCTGAGGTCAGAGCCTGCCCTGCTGCTCTGCCCAGGTGTGTGCCATGGGCTCACACCACCACAGCCCCCAGCAGCATCCCACAGGCTTCTGTAATGCTGGACTCCCACCAGAAACACAGCCACGTGCAAAATGGAAAGGTCAGGGATGATTTCCCCTTCTGGAGCAACAAGAGAATTTAGAAATAAGAACACAAAGCTGTCCCCAGAATGCAGCATGTTATGGATCAGCCCCAGCTCAGCTCCAGCACTGCAGCAGCAGCACAGGTAGAGGCAGGTGATGAAAGGGTCATTTGGTTACAACCTTCACCCCTCCTGCAGCAGCCCAGGACTCCCAGCTCCAGCAGAGAAGGCTTGCTCATTTTCCTGAAAACAGTTCCAGTCCTGCTAGGTGGGAAGCGCTGCACCCAAAGGAGAGCTGAGCTGCAGATCCTCCAGCAGCACAGAGCCAAAAACCAGAGCCAGGAAGAACAGCAGTCCTGTGCTTGGGACCTTCACAGCAACACCCCCTGAGCTCCAGGGCACCTCTGCAGGGCCTTTTGCAGCAGGTGAGCTCAGAATAGTGCAGAGAGACTGAGAGGTGTTTTTCCAGGACCTTCAGCCATGATAGGTGCTCACAAATCCAAGGCTTAGTGCAAAGAGCAGTCCAGTCTCTGGCGTTGGACAAGAGCTTCCAGGCATGGAGATACAGGGGTTGGTGCTGTCCCAAAATGCTGCTGTGGGAAACCCAGGGTGAACAGATTCAAACTTTCCCTTTCAGCAGCCAGACAAGCTGTAATTAGCAGCACTGAGTCCAACCCAGGGGCTGGATAAGGACGTTCCCGTGACAGATCTGACAAGGCGACTTTGGATATGTTTTCCTTGGCTTTTTTTCCCCCCACTGGAAAAATGAGCACCCATTTTTTCACAGGTCTTTTTGCCCCCACTCCATGCTGCCTTGAGTCAGTTTCCCAGAGTAAGGGCATGCCTTTCAGAGCACACTCTAACAACCCATTACCACAGCTGGAGCTTGGGTTTTGCCATCCCCAGGGATGGGTGCCTCCTTCATTATCCCACACCCCATGGCATACTGAGGATGCCAGACCCCAAAGACACAGCCTCAGTTTGATTTTCACCAAAATGCAAAACACAGTCCAATCCACAAGGCAAATGTAAAATAAAAACATGAATGTGAGGCCACTGAGCTACAGCTGCAAGACACATCACCACCACTGTCTCACACGTCTCTCACCTAGTTCAGCCTCATCCCCAGAGCAAAACCAACAAAGCTTCCTGTGATGCAACTACAAGCAATCCTTTGGAAATCAATTCAGAGAATTTTGAGGCTGAAGTCCCTCTTTGCTCTCCTTCTCTCAGGATGAAAGCTGTCACGCTATGAATGGCTTGAAAAGCCTGATGTAAGGTAAGTCCTAGTGTGCCAGCTAAGGGAACAGCACAATTTCATGACTAGGTAACCCAAATCACAGCCTGTCACACATCAGTGAGTTTGAACACAACTGTGACCACCACTGCACCAATTAAGAGCTGACAAATTTTGCTGAACTTGGTAAGTGGAAGAGCAGTATTTAATACACAAGTAAATGTGGGGAAAAGCAATGAGCATAAAGGCTCAATTCCATCCCCAGCCCCAAAAGCAGACTGACTGTAGGGATTACAATATGTAGCATGCTCCAAAATTTTTCTTCAACATATTTTTGCTCCTTGTGATGGGCAGGGATTCCTTGTGGCTCCAGAGCCACCAGCTATTTCACAGGCAATTTGCCAGCAGAACTCTCCACAGGAAAACAGATGGAGTTCATAAATGGAGGTGAGTGATCCCCAAAAAGGTTCCAGTCTCCTTGCAGGGTGTCTCCAAAACGCTGGGACAAGGAGATGGCACACTGAGGCCTGCAAACCAATCTCCCAGAGCTTTGGTAAGCAAATGGCTTGCATAAAGTTTTTGTCAGAACACCCATTTGAAGAGCTGGCATGGTAAACAAGGTTGCTCCAGAGGCACCTGGGATTAGCACTGCTCAAACAGTCCTTGGCATGACTTACCAGAGCACCCAGGAACAGATCTGCAAGTTCAGCTTTTCTCCTGCCTGACGCTCACCCAGCACCACAGAACGAGATCAGAGCTCCCACAGCCTTAACCCTGCTGCCTCCTGCATGGAGTTTGAGACACAGGACTTGATGGAAGAAGAAAACCCAAGGACAGCAGCGTGGGGCTGCTTTTTCCCCGTGTTGCTGGATGAGATCCAGCAGCAGGCTGGGTGAGTGTCCCTCTGCAGAGGCACAGCAGCTGGAAGCAACGCTGGGGATGTGCAAGGAGAGCAGAGCCAAGCCAGACAGGGCAGCTGAACAACACCAGGCACCCTCAAGGCTTAAGGCACAGAGCAGCCTCTCTTCCCTGCACTGGGCACACAAGCCAAGACACTCCTTGTGCCTTGGGGGCAGAGGGAAGGAAACTCAGCCAAAGAATCGTCCTTTGCATGAGATTCCTGTGGAAGCCAGGCACGACAAGGGTGTCCTCCTTCTCTGACACATCTCCCCACCCTCAGCTCTGGCAAGAAGGTGCTGTGTTTCCCAGGGGCAGCAGCAGCATGAAACAATAGGAACACAAGGGATGGCTGGAGTCACGGCAGGGAAAGCTTTACACAAACAGATTTACAGTCGCCTCCATCCACACAAGCATCCTTGAAGGAAACAGCTGCACCAGACCACAGCTGACACAGACTCTCCAGGATGGGACATGAGTTCACAGCTCCTCTAAGCACCAGTCATTAAGCTGATGCTGAGGCCAAGCAAAGAACAAGCACTAAGAAAAAAAAAAAAACAAAAAAAACAACCCACACCTCATGGCAAGTCAGATAAATGTGCAGCTCCAGAGAGCCACCTCAGAAAGGTCTGGACAAAAGAAACACTTGGGAGCAGCAGCAGGGCAGACCCACCATGGGCTGAACTCTATGACACAGCACATCAGAGACAGAAAACATCCCCACATGCTGCCTCCATGGCCATGCCACTGCAAACAATTAACTTTGCTTGTTTGGGGTGGGGGAAATGGTCTCTGGACTGCTGCTCCATCCTCCTCCTCCTTCTACCTGCTGGACCTGGGAGGAAAGCCTACCAAGAGTTTGCCTGTACCAGGCACCAAGCTGCTAGAAAAACACCTGAGCAACATAAAACATCTTTCCACACCCCCCTGTTACACACTGCACTCTCCTCCTCACAGCTCAGACCTGGGTGGCTGCAGATCCCACCCCTGAACAATGCCCCTCTGCATTCCCCATTTTAACACTCCAGGCTTTTTTATTTTAATGACAAAGTGCTGTCCTCTCCTCCCAGCCCAAGTGGTGCAAAGCTGGCTCCCAGGTGCAGAGCACAGCCCCAGCTCCCCTGCCCTGCAGTCTCAGAATACAGGCAGTTGTGTTACAGGAAGGACTTTCCTGCTTGGTGACAGTCTGCCCTCAAATGCTCAACCCTACAACCTCTGAGGATGTCCTGCTCACTAGGAGAGGCAAGCTGATCCTCACTCCTGCAAAGCATGGGACGAACCAACACCCTGCAGAGCCTTCCCCAAAAGCTGCCAAGCTCCGTAGCTCCGCTTTGCATCTTGGTACAGAGCCCAGCTGCTGGTGTTTCACACACCACCCCCCAGAATCCGCCTCTGAATGGCACAGTTTTGAATTGCTTCCTCCTGCCATACTGCCCCAAGGCAGGATCTGCCAGCAGCCCAGCCCATTGCCACGGGAAACAGGATGAAAGGCCCATGTGAAAGACAGGCAGGGAGCAGCAGGGAGCCAGAAACACCAGGAGATCCCACTGGGTTCTCCTCGGGATGGGCACAGGTCAGGTGGATTAATGGGTCCTTCCCTTCTCTTTATCTCACCCATCTCTGGCTGTTGCCAAGCTGTTCTGAGCTTTGGCACGGCTGCTTTCCACCCAGGGCCTGCACAAAAGGGAATGAGCAGCCTCAGTGCAGAATTCCTGGCCACAGTCCAGAGCCAGAGGTCGGTAATTGGGTCACTGGGTTCAGCTTCCGAAAACCATTCCTTCAGGAGGTGTGGTGAAAGCAGCACGGTCGCCTCCACCAGAGCCGGGCACTCCTGCAGCTCCTCCAGCACACCCTCCACACCTCATTTCATCACCCTGCCATAAAAGCACAGGTGGCACAGGGTCAGGCAGCCTGGACAGGGAGAGCCCTGACTCCCACTCTGTGTGGACAGGGAAGACATGGTTGAGGTGAGCAGCACGCAGCTGAGAGCACATCGCTATGCAGCGCTCAGCCCCAGGAATGCACAAGGGAAACATGAAGCCACTTGTCTGGCACGGCAAATAACCCTTCAATCATCCACCAGGCCCTGCCTGGGTTGGGAAACAGAGGATGTCTCTCTGAGTTGGGAAACAGAAGATATCTCCAGCCAGCCATGCACCAGCTCTTACCAACCACACCACGCCGCGCTGCTGCGCTTCCTCTGTGCCTGCAAGCGAGCTCCAAACACAAAATATAAAACTCCAAGCAGCACCTAAGCAAGTGGCACATTCTGCAGGAAGAGAAGGGGTTTGAAGATCAAGCAGCATTAGCACCCATCAGCACTGGCACGATGAGCAGCTAGCTGGTGGGTAAGAACACGCCTGTCCAACACCGCCCTTCCAGTCATGGCAATGGTTTGAATTGTTTTTCTGAATGTTTTGAGTTTCTCAAGACTCAGTCATGAGGAGTAGAACATCGAGAAACTTTCTGAGTCACGGTGACACTGACTCACCTGTGAGTGTCTCTAGGCTGGGCCACCCCATCCAGTCTGGCTGACTCAGGAAGGGACCATGAGCAACCTCCTGGCCCAGGTGCTCCAGGCAGCACAAACCTCCTCCACTGAACACATTTACATTAAATTCCCCCCAAATGGCTGGGAGTGAATGCAGGAGGGAGCAGGAACAGGATGGGGTAATCAGAGACTCATGTGAGGACACAGAGGTTGCTGCAGACCTGGGCACAGCATGGGACAGATGCCCTTGGGAATGACCCCACCCAGCCCCACCATGAGGAAAACACAGGCCAGATGTTCATACAACTTCAGGCGTTAATTTGGTTAATTTGCTGTAATTCAGGTGGCTGGTGTTCAGGCCACACCAATCAGGAAACAAAGCACTGTCAGCTCAGATCCTGAAACTCTTCAGTCAACTAACCACGTCCTCATGGTGTGCCAGGCCGCTTCTCTCATTTCCATCTCCTTTGGTTTTCTTCTCAGTGGCCACAAAGATCTGAAAGGTTTATGACTCACTGAGCTGAGATTTTCTGTGCTACCCCAGAACTCCTGGTTCCTCAGTGTATTCCAGAATGTTATGACATGCCACAAGGACAGAAGATACCAAGTGCAAATGGTCTCTTGAGAGGGCAGGAGGCTAAGTAGGCACCAGCACAGCTTTTCTCCCAATTAAGGAAGAAAGAAAAGAAAAATCAAAGGCAAACAGCAAATTACAACATGTATCTGGCAAGGGGCTGTGCAGCCTCTAATTTTTGCATTAAATAGAACGTTGGAAATCACAGAATCACAGAATGGTTTGGGTTGGAATGGACCTTAAAGACCATTTAGTTCCAACCCCGTTCCTCTGGTTTAGGTTGTGCAAAGAGTATGTCATGAAGAGTGAGGGAATGCAATACTCAGAAGAGCTTCTGCTGGAATATTTAATGACATTCCAACCCTTAACTAGCTGTTTCTCTCATCCCCTAGTATGGTAAACACATAGAGTGAGTAAATCTATGTGACTTAGCATCTAAATTAACCAACACACAAGTCAGGATGATCATTCAGTATTTCTGCCCCAATTTATGGCCCTTTGCTCAGATCAGCTCCTTTTTTTTCAGCATGGCACTGACATCTGTTGTGTTGCATGAGTGAAAAGTACATATATGATTATCTTAAAAGAGAGGGGGAAAATCAATGTGGACATGATTTGAATTTTATGGCATTCGGCTGCCACGACTTGCAAATAAACAGCTGTCCCAGCAGGTCCATGCAAGCTTAACAACACAGCAGTAAAACACAAGGTTTTTCTTCCCCTTTAAAAGGGTTTTACTTATATAAAAAAGGATATTTTTATAAGAAAATAAATTGCAGGTTGAAGAATCATAGTTAGGTCACACTCAATTCCAGCAGAACAAGCACATCCTGCTTCACATGGCCTCACCAGTCACTCCGCAGCAGTGGCAGCTTTCTGAAGCCAAGTTAAGATATTTAATTACCAGCATCAAGTCAGAAACCAAAGCGTCCAACAAAATCCTCATTTGTGAGCAAAGCCTGCAGAAATGTCGTTGAGCAGGCTTTGGCAATCTCCAAAGCTGACAGCTGGATGCCCTGGCTTATCGACTGCTAGAGCACACGAGGAAAAAAGCTCTGAATAGCTGCAGTGCCGAGCAAGCCTGCAAGGCAGCCCCGCCAGCCTCTTAAAAAGGCTCACAGAAATAGGCAGGCTTCATTTATTAATACTTCAGAGATAAAAGTGGCCATGTAGGAGCAGCTCAGTGGGAGTCTGTGCAGGAGGAGGATGGGCAGACCACCCGCTCTGGGTGATGCATCTGTCGGGATCCCCACACAACCTGTTCAGGTTATAAATGCACCAGGTGTGTCTGCAGCCTGGCCACGGGGTGGGCTGCTCAAATGTACCTTCAGGGATGGACCCAGCAGGGATGGTTGGTGCATGGAAACTCCAAAGCAGGAAGGTGGAGTCAGAGCAGCCATGCTCCTGGCTGGCTGACAGACAGAATTTGTGGGAAGCCCAGCTGCCCCAACAGCTCCATGTCCCCACTGCCTTGGGATCCTCAGCTGTGACATGACAGCACGGGAAAAAGAGGAGGAAGGAACCAAAACAAAGCACAGAAGCCAAGGGGGATAAACATGATCCAGTCAGACCGGCTGTCCCCAGGTCTCGCCTGTCCCCACTGGAGCAGCCAGCCCGCCGTGGCTGCCCCTGGCCTGCTCCCTCCTGCACCCCTGCCAGAAACAAAGGGTCAGATAAGGAGCCAGCTCAGGTCAAGACCGGTTTGACTCCGTTTCCAGCCCAGGGGAGCGGATTCAGCGCTGATTTTACACCTCACCCATCCTGTTTGCCTCCCTGGGGCAGAGAGCAGGACACAGAGCAGGGTGTACGCTCGGACTGGCTGGACCAAAGAATCCCAGGGCCGTGTCAGGGCACCACGGGCAGAGCCACACACCAGCTGAGCGCTGGCCAGAGCCAGGAAGCGTCACTGCTTCCTCCTGTCCCGGTGTCACACAACATTGGGCGGCCGGAGATCGTGGACTTTGGCTTTTGCTTCCTGCTCCTGACAGAGCAGGGGCAGGTCCCGGCATATGGCCACGGGGAGAGCAGGGTGAGTCACTCATTAATCGAGGAACAGCAAGGTGGATGTCTGACCCGCAGGGTTTGGGGGGAAATGCACGCCAAAACAAACTCCAGTGCTCGTGGAAAAAGGTCCAGATGCTGCAGGACCCATCTACTCCTAATGGATCTCAAAGAGGGGCAGGCAGGGAATGCCCATAGCTTTGGAATACATAGTTTTTGGCAAGGGGGGATAACAAGGTTGCACCACATTCACCACCGAGGCATTACTACACACCAGCACCTTATTTTGTAGGCAGTGTCAGAATCAACCTCTAGAGAGGGAGAAAAAGAAAACTGCAGGCTTCTCCCTCTGTGTGCTGCCAGGAGAAGCTGGCTGTACAATGCCAGGCATCTGCAGTGCTCAGGCCTGGCCAGAACCACCAGGGCAGCCTGTGCCATGGGCTGCCTGCTCCCCAGCACCTGCAAAAGGGGGCTGGGCTGCATCCCCTCATCTCCCACCTGCCTCCGATTTCCACGGGGAGCCCTCGCCCCCAGTTTGGCAGCAGAGCCCTGTCAGTTCACGTGGCGTTTGTCAGGAGGAACATCATCATTTGTCTTTGCCTTAAATTAACCTTGATTCCTTAAAGATGCCCAAAGACTGTTTCACACCAGCACCAATGCAAGAGGCAGCGTGGTGTGAAAGCCATGAGCGTTGCAGACCCCAGGGACAAAACTCCGCTGTTCACACTGAAAACCTCGTGCCAAGCAAAAGCCCAGGATCCAGCCACAGCCATCACACACCAACGGCAGTGGGTGCCAACCTCAAGGCTCCTCGCAGCAAGGGCATTGTCCCTCCTCCAGGCAGACTCTTAACCAGAATCCTCCCTCCCAGAATTTTTGGGCGGGTGCAGCCGGTGACAGACCGATCTCCCCACCTGGTGCCTGAGCCACAGATCTGCTCCTAGCCAAGCCATAGCCCAACACCGGCACATGCCAAAATCCTCCTCCCACATCAAAGCATCGACTGGACCAGAGCACGCCTGCAGCAAAACGCGTGACACCAGCACCAGCGGCTTCGCACAGAGATGATGGGGCAGCCCCAAACTGCTGTGCTAAGGGGGAGGCACTCAGGAGGCTGAGACCCCCCAAAGCCCGCGGGAGCCCCATCACGGGGGGGTCACAGCGGTGATGTGGGAGTCGCCGCAGGGGTGGGAGCCGCCGTGCCAGCCGGCGCCGGGGCTGCAGCAGCCTCCGGAGGCGTTGCCATGGAGAAGGCAGCGCAGCAGCAGCATCCTGCATCCCACGCCCCCGCGTGGGCGCCCCCTGCCCGGCGCCCACCGGGCTGGGAACCGCCCGGGACACGCCGGGGCTGGCGGACACGCCGGGCAGGGGGACACGCCACGCTCCGGGGGACACGCAGGGGCTGGGGGACACGCCACGCTCCGGGGCTCCGGCAGCGGGACGAACACCGCGGGCCCGGGCGCTCCCCCTTGGGAGCCCGGGGCGGGCTGGGACGCGGGCTCGGCTCCCTCCGCACGGCGAGGAAAAGGCAGAAAAGTCGCGGCCCCCACCCCGCTGCTGGCGCTCCCGAACCCCTCCCCAGCACGGCCGCGGGGTGCGGGAGAAGGGCAGCACGCTCCGCCAAAATCCCCCCCAAACCGAAAGGGGAGGAGCGCCCAAGGGCTCGGAGGACTCACCGCAGCGCGGCCGCCGTTCCTGCCGGGGCGGAGGGCTCGCTGCCTGCTCTCCGCCCGCCGTTCCTGCCGGGGCGGAGGGCTCGCTGCCTGCTCTCCGCCCGCCGTTCCTGCCGGGGCGGAGGGCTCGCTGCCTGCTCTCCGCCCGCCGTTCCTGCCGGGGCGGAGGCTCGCTGCCCTGCTCTCCGCCCGCCGTTCCTGCCGGGGCGGAGGGCTCGCTGCCCGCCCCGCTCCGCCCGGTACCTGCCGGCGCGGCGCTGCGCCGGCGCGGCGCGGAGCCCGCCCGGCCCCCTGGGACAATGGGCCGCGCCCGCCCCGCCCCGCCCGGCGCGCTGGCGTCACCGCCCGCCCGCCGCCGGGACTGGGAGGGACGTGCGGGGCGGGGGCTCGGCCGGAGGGGTGCCCTGCTGGGGGGTACGGCAGCGGGGGTACCGCAACAAGGGTACCGCACTGGGGGTGCCCTGCTGGGGAGTACGGCGTCGGGGGTACTGCAACAAGGGTACTGCAACAAGGGTACCGCACCGGGGGTACCGACCCGAGGGTGCGGCACTGGGGGTACCGCAACAAGGGTACCGCAACGAGGGTACCGCACCGCAGGTGCCCCTCTGAAGGTACCGCACCGGGGGTACCGCTCTAGGGATGCTGCAAAGGCTGTACCGCACCTGGGGTACCGCACCGTGGGATGCCCTGCTGGCGGTACCACACTGGGGATACCACGCCGAGGGTACCGCACCGAGAGTACCCCACCAGGGGTAGTGCACTGGGGGTATCGCACTGGGGTGCCTTGCTGGAGGCACCGTACTAGGGATGCTGCAAAGGCTGTACTGCACCGTGGGTGCCCTGCTGGGGGTACCACAGTGGGGGTGCTGCAAAGGCTGTACCGCACTGGAGGTACTGCACCGAGAGTACCGCACCAGGGATGCCCTGCTGGTGGTACCGCACCGGGAGTGCCACACTGGGAGTACCACACCCGGGACACCGCACCGGGACACTCCAGGCCCCAGCACTGCCCGTGCTGCAGAGGAGGAGGAGGGCAGGCAGGAGGACGAAGATAAAGTTTCACCCGGCTGGCGACATGGGGGACACGGACACACGGGATCTGTGTCGCAGCTGCCTGGCACAGGCCTCCCAAGGTGCGGCAGTCTCCGCTTGGATTTAAAAAATCGATTTTCCAGGGGTTCCCATTTCACGTGAATCAGAGCAGCAATTGGATACACGGTTGGATTCCCACATGTATGGGAATAACCTCACTGCATGAGATGGCAGAAGGGACAGTTAGTGTTCTTGGTGCAAATCAAAACTCAGATCAAATTAATAGCGTGGAACATTTTACCTTAAGTAATCTTTTTTTTTTTTTTTTTTTTTTTTTTTTTTCTGGATAAGAGGTCAAGCTATTTACATCTTATATAATTCTTTTTACTTTCTTGGCAACAACTATATGGGAAGGTCTGAAAGGCAGAAGGGGTTTACTGTGATAGTGTTTCATATGGAGTCGGCACAAAAATTGATACAAAGGAGAGTTGGGAAAGTAAAGAAAGAGCATCATCTTTAGAGGAGTTGATACCAAAACATAGAGTAAAATTACAGAACCACAAAAGGGCTTGGGCTGGAAGGGACCTTCAAGATCATCTTGTTCCAGCCCCCCTGCCATGGATGGGGACACTTTCCGCTAGACCATGTTCTCATTGGCCTTTTTTATCTGTGCCTTAGCCCACCCCCAAACATCAAAATCTACCCCTGTACTCTTCCTAGGTCACCTGTCCCTGCTTCCATTGGCTTTTCCTTCTCACTCATCAGTTTGAGGAGCAGGTCTTTGCTCAGCCATGCTGGTCTCCAGCCTGCCTTGCTTGATTTCTTGCCTGATGGGTGTTAAAGCAAATGGGAGGCAACAATCACAGAGGTAGTTTTTGGATAAAAGGTGTCAAGGGCAGGTTATCTGGGACAGCAAACCCAATGATGGTGTTGTGAAACTGGCGAGACAAGAGGATAAACTTCTTTTCCAGGGCACAAATTTTGGCAAGAGAAATTACAACTCACAAAATCTACCACAGTCCTTGATGGAGCCAAAAACGTGGTAGAAAAACCAAGATCTAATGGATATAAGAGATATTGATTTCCTAGAGGCTCTGACAAAATCTTTCATCAAAACATATTGAGAGGAGTAAGGAGCCATGGAAAAAACCTCAGTGGTTTATAGAAGGAAACCACAAAGGCCAGAGTAGGGTGGTCAGTCTGCACTGGAGCTATGGGATGGGGAGTTTCACAGAGATCTGAGCAGAGGTCTGTGCTCAGCACCTTCATCAGAGTGGGGGTGGGTGGGGACATGGTGAGGGTTTCTGGTGACACTGAGCTGCTTGGAAAGGCCAGTGGCACCAAACTGCAGCAGCACCTTGGGACGCTCAGTGACAAAATGACAGATAAAATTCTTTGGAGACAAATGTGGAAAAGTGATCACAAAAGTGATGAACCTCATGCACATGGCAATGGGCTCTGAACTGGCTGCAACCCCTCAGGAAAAGAATTCCAGGTTATAACAAGGAATTTGATGAAAGCATCAACTCATTGCTGAGCAGCAGTCAAGAAAGCAAATAGACAGATAGGAGTTAATGAGGTAAGAGGGGAAACTGCTGCAAATTCCTGGTTTGCTCTCCTCTTGAATACTGTGAGCAGCTCTGGCCTCTGTTCTCACCAAAGAGCTAGTGATCAAAAATAGGGAGCATTTTTCACTGAGGTAAAGGGTTAGGCCAGGACTATTCAATCCAGTATTTCTATACAAGCCTCAGGCTCAGGAAGTCCTGGAGCTGCATGCAGTCTGCTGTAGGCTTGGAGAGTTTATGGGAAAATATCCCTGAACGATTCTCATAGCCCTGGCTTATCATACACCATTGGCTATGAGAGGATGCTGGGCAGGATGGTCCCTGCCTCCCACCCAGCACAGCTTTTCTTTCACTCTTCTATTCATCTTTTTTTTCCCCTTAAAATGCCTTCCCAAAACCCCACTTCCCACTCTTCTCCTCCTCAAGGACTTTGGTTAACTATGGAGTGATGGTTTGATGTGGAAGCTCCCAGCCTGGGTAATCTGCTTAATGGTTGGCATCTGGAATTACATCTTCCTCATCGAAGCAGCTCAGCCATTTTCTTGTAATTGCCTCCTTGGAGCTTGTTTGGACGCTGCTTATCAAGCCCCATTGTGTTGCTTTCCTGCTTGTTTTTCCAACAGCCGCCTATTAAATTAAGCTCCTGTATTCAGGCAGGAAAACCCAATAACCAGCTGCCCAGAGCCTCTCTGGATAAGTAGGACACATGCAATAGTCATCGTGTGACACTGATGAGCATCCGGCCCCGAGAAGGGGATGGGTACCAAGCCTGCTTGGAAAATAATCCCTGTAATGCCTTGTAACAGGAGGGGGTTGCCAGGGTTTGCTCATTGCATGAAAAACTAAACCAGGACTTTCTCAGAGCTGAGGGAAAGAAAATGGGTTTCTTGTTCTAAATCTGTAAGAATATACTTGGTGGTGTTCATCATTAGATGCTCACTAGACCCTAATAAATGTTCTCTGAGACCATTCCATGTCAGATCAATACTGTCTTATCCCTGGGGAAGGGTTTTTATGTGTCTGTTCCAGTGAAACTTAAAAGGACACTCTTGATTCAGCTGACAGTAATGGAATATGGAACCCATCCCCTTACAAAAATTAAATAAAATTGATTTGGGGGGAAAAAAGCCCTCTCGAGGTTATATCTTTCACACTGCACAGATGATATTGCTCAGCAGAAAAACAGGCCACAGCTTTTATTTAATTGTTGTTCTGGTCTAAACAGAAGACTTGCACCAAAAGGACAAAACCACCATCTGAGCCCCTACCACCATCCCAATCCATTGGAGCTCATGGGAAGATTTCCATCACAACAACCAGGGCTGGTTTTGGCTCAAAGGTAGGACACAGCATTATGCTTTCTGTTCTTTGACATGAGGTTTTTAGAGTACGTAGAGGACCTTCAGCAGTTCTGTATCTGGGCTGGGATATTCTGTGTGAAAACAAACCACACCCTAAACCAATGTTATCTCCAACAGCTCCGAGCCCAATCTCACCCCAGGGTTCACATCAGCTCCCTGCAGCTGGCAGGGGGAGGCAAAGCTTCAGTGTAACATTTCATAGCCTCAGAAGGGAAAATAAACGCATTCCCCAGGCAGGACTCAGCCAGCTGGGAGCGTTAGCAAAGACTCAGTGGATTTAGGCCCTGATTCTGCAAAGTCCTTAAGCTTGTAAGGAATTTGTAATTTGCTTGTAAGCAAATTCCCATCCGCTTCAGTGGCATTTAATCACATCTACATAAGTGCTTTATGGCGTACCAGGGAGTTGTACCTTGGTGGAGGTGGGGATATGGGGAGCCCGAGCAACCAAATTCTTTTCCAGTGTGTTCAGAGAAGGGTAAAATCATGGAATCATATTGCAGAATCATAGAATGGTTTGGGTTGGAAGGGATCTTAAAGATAATCTAGTTTCAACCCTTCTGTCATGGGCAAGGACACCTTCCACTAGACCAGGTTGCTCAGGGCCTCGCCCAACCCTAAGAAATAAAGGTCTTTAAAGGTCTTTTCTAAGAAATAAAAAATATAAGAAATAATTGGAGAGCAAATTGTGAGATTTATTGCAAACAGCTATAACAAGGTGTTGCTCCAGCCATGCCCTGTCTACTGGGAGATGCTGGGAGAACACAGCCTCTCCTGGCTGCTTCACCTGAAAGAACACCATGTCCTATGGGAAACATGACTCAGATGAGTGGCAGAGATATAAAGCACTTGTAAGTGTGCTAGGGGTGTAGGAAGCCCTAAATTATCTCAGTGCCTTGGTCAGAGCCCTCCACCCCACCTCTCTCTGTGCTCCTATCATGGCCTTCCTCCCCTCTCCAGTGGTCCCTGCAGCTGCCAGAAGCCCCTGGTGCTTCCCTTGCCATCCATCCTCCTGGCTGTCTCCTGTGGCATGCTGTGCCTGTGGCCATGCCCTGGTTTGGATCATCTTGCTGGTACCTGGTGTGTCTTTGGCAGACTCCTGACACTCAGCTCCTGATTGCTCACAAAGCCAAGGGTCAGTCTTCTCCCTGGGTTTGCTGCCAGTCAGTGCCAGGCTTCATCCACAGCCTTGTGCCAGCCTCAGCTGCTGGGTCTGGGGGAACATGTATTGTTCAGGGTGGCTGGAGGGCTTTCTCTTCCCCCCCTAGACTCCCCAGCATGGCTAGAAAACAAGCCATTCCTGATTAGGAATCTGTAACTTTGCCCAGGTTTTTTTTCTCCTTCCTATTCCCAGAGATGACTTGCACTGAATTGCTGCAAAAGGTACCAAACAAACAACAATAACAAAAACCAACCAACCAAACAAACAAAAACCAGAGCAAATTCTCAATGGATGAAATTTCGGTGCCCTGTTTTCTTCCTCATATCCATGGTTATTCATCTCCTGAGAGCAGGGAAGGAGGTGAGCTGAGGGGTAGGATCCAGGGAAGAGGTGAGGCAGGAGGAAGAGGAGTGAAGGGGTGGGAGAGGGGTGTAAATCAGTGCCTCTCTCTCAAGGCCAGATATTGCTGCAGATTTCCACCAGCTGTTGCTGGGGCTGTCAGAGAAGAGTTTAACAGGGATGTGTGCACACATAGCCTACAGGGAGAGCTGCTTTTATTTGTTCACATCTAGCAGGGGTTGAATTTATTGCTTTTGCAGAGAGGCCAGCAAAAAGCCAGAGCATCACTTAAATCCCATTTAAAACCTCAGATTAAGGCTTTGCAGGAAGGGAAAACAGGGAGGTGGAAATGGCCTGACCAGATCTGGCTCCATTGCTTGGGGGAGTGGGCTACAGATCCACATGGCTACAACAGCCAGGGGGACAAGTGAGGCTGTTGTTTTGTCAGTGGAGCATCCTTTGCTCCACACCTGTAGCAGGGACAGAGTGAGGAAATGCCAAAGCACCTTACACTTATGAGGAGCTTCCAGCCTCTTATTGGAGCATAAAGCACTTAACCTTAGGTCACCAGGTGGATCCCAACCCAATTCTGTCATCTATTAAGGAAAGGAGCTTATCCAAAGGAATTAGGAACCCTCATCAAAGACCTACCTGCATTTGGAATATCTTAATCCTCATGATTTTTGACATGATTCAATATTCTATACCTATCTTACTTTTGCAAGATGCCTAAGGCAACTCTTGGCAGAATTTGCCCAAAGTGATTCAGCCAAGGTCATTCTCAGTCTGTGGCCGACCTGGGAATGGCTCATAGATACCCCAAGTGCTGGCTGAGCACAATAAATCACAAAACCCTCTCCATCCTGCTCACTATTTTGGTCCCCCTGATTTGTCCTGCATCATTAAATTTTTACAGTGCCTGACTCCAGATGACTTAAAGTTTGTGCCTCCTGTCTCCAGTAACTGCAGAGCTAAGAGGTTTTGTTCCTCCCAGCACAAGGGCTGGAATGTGAAGACTCAGCGACCAGCACAGGCAGGAAAATGTCTCCCATCCCTGACAGCTGTGTAACTGGACATACGTGCTCCTGGTATCTCTCAGAGCATCAGTGTGGCTTTTACAGGTCCTGGTGCTGCATTTCTTTCTGAACAGCAGAGTTCAGGACAGATCTGTTAGAGGACTTGAACAACGATGTTGCAGCCAGCAGAGCAGCAGTCCTGCTGCATCCCTGCCAAGGGATCACATCCTGCATGGATGGAGGGAGCTCAGTACTGCTCCAGCCTCCCTGCTCCATCCCTGGGCACTCCTGGGGTGACATCAGCACCATGAGATCATCTCTCTTGACTGGCTATATTTTCTTACAGGTTTTCCCTGGAGGGCTTCTGGTTACTCTCGGGTTGCAGTTTCTCTGCTGCAAGGACTTCTGCAGGCTCGTGTTCCCTTTTCCATGGTGCCCAGATGTTGCTCCACCCCTGGGTCTGCATGCAGCTGTGGCTCCATCAGCTGTCAGAGCCACTGTGCTCGGAATGTTTTTGATGGTGAGGTATTGCAGCCACCTTTGGCTGCTGCAGGCTGTACCCACAGCAACAGCCCTACTGGAAGCTTTTCCTGGCTTGGCATGGGGTTGAACTCTGCAGGAAAGATCTTCTCTTTCAGCCTTTTCTCTCCCCAAGCACACAAACTTCTCTTCCTCTGTCTGCCTTGCAGTAATTTTAGGTCCATGCACAAGACTCTGCTGATACCCTGGCAGGATGTCCTCAGTATCTAAAAGCTGCCCATGGCTGATGATGCTCAGAGGTCTCAGATTTGGGTTGCAGCCTTGGGAGAGCAGCTCCTCCCTGGCACAGGAGCCCCTGGGAGTGCAAGGATGAGCAGCTGGGGACATTAGGGGGCAGATGGGGGCATTAGGGGACAGCTGAGGGCATTAAGAGGTGTGGCAGTAACAGCAGCCTCCCTGGGGTGGATGGAGCCCTGAAAATGCCTTCACTGCCTCGGATTACTGGTGACAAAAGGGTGTTGCTAAACAGAGAGGGAAATCATGGTCACAACAACAGCGAGAGGAACCTCCCCAGTTGCAACCTCCTTAGTCACAGTTGGATTACAAACCCCATTCTTACATTTTCCATGAGGGCGGCATGAGTAAGAGCTGACTCCTAGGGATGTCTGTTGCCTCCAGAAACCCTTGAGGAGAGAAATGCTGATGGGGCTATCAGGTTTGGCTTTCATTCCCTCATGTGGCATGTTGAACGGTTGTACAAAGAATGGGATGGTGACTCAGGTACAGGGCAGAGCCAGCCCCGGGGGGCCAGGATGTTAAGGACTGCCCCAAGCATCCCCCAAGGCAGTGTCACTGCGAGGGGATGGGCGTGCACAGTTCAGCCTTTTCCACAGTATCTGCAACACCTCAGTCACTCCAGAGATTGCATTTGCGGCACGGACTTGCCTTGGAGAAGAGCCCCCAGCCCCTGCAGCAAACCTGCAGATCGATCTTGGGAGTGTCTCAGCATCTCCCGGATGCTGGTTTATGTGTAAGGGCGGTGCAAATGATGGCCAGAGGGCTCAAACACACGCCAGGTCTCCTGCAGCTCAAAGCCATGGACATCCCGGGAGCCCCAGGACCCCGGCTCAGCCTCCCCACAGCCGGCTGGGCTGTTGGGGTGCAGGAGAGGGGGATGGAAGCCCCCAGCTCCCTCCAGGGTCAGGGTCTGCACCCATTCCCCAGGTGATCCCCTCTCTGTGGAGACCTGCGAAAGGGAGGAATGGAGAAGAAGGACTTTCCCACTTGGGCAAAGCCGATGGGAACCAAGCCTTGCTCCCTCAGCCCTGCCTGCCGAGGCGGTGGGAATCTGAGCTCAGCCCCTAGGCGACTTAATGGGCTTTTAAAAAACCCCTTTGTATTGGGTCCATTCTTCTTCCCGAAGCTTGCTGGCCCCGCTCCAAGGGGAAACCTTTGATTCTACAAATACACCACAATTATCATCCCGAGGAGTCTCGGCTATCAGGCTCCCCGCCTCCAGAAGATCAGCAGGATGCCGGAGAGGTGCTTAAATCATGTCACCCTAAGAAAGCCTTGGGCTGTAACAGCTTCCTGTTGCTCGGAAAAAGCCACCTCTCTCCCAAAAGCTTGGCTCCATTTTTGAGCCAGGGATGCTGTCGCTAGTGGAGGCAGGGCGGGCAGCGCTGCGCAAACCAGGCCATGGGCTTCCCGGTGATTTCATCCGTGCTGGGACCCAGCTCCGGAGATTTATGAGCTCACAAGAATCTCGCCTTGAGTTATCTCCCCCTCCCGCTCTTTATGGCCGGGCAGAAAGGGATCCGGCGATAGAGCCCTGCTGGGTGCCGTAACAGGCTCGCTCTGCTTGACAGACGCAAATATTTTTCTCCAACATTGCCCAGGTCCGTGTGCACGGGCTGCTCTCGCCAGCGTCGACAGCACCCAGCGCCAGGCAGCGCAAACCAAAAGCTTGCCAAGCCCTGCATCCACCCCCTGACTCCTAGTCCTTGCTCACGGCTCCCCTAACTCTCCCCCAGGAAGGTTTTTATTATTTTTAAATTGTTGTGCGGGTTTTTTGGGTTTTTTTTTTGTGTGTTTTTTGTTTTTTGTTTTGGGTTTTTGTTTTTGTTTTTGTTTTTTTTTTTTTTTTTTTTTTTTTTTTTTTTGTTTTGTTTTTGTTGTTGTTGTTGTTGTTGTTGTTTTGTTTTGTTTTTTTCCAGAAGTATTTTTATTTTCTTCGGGTAATACAAATCCTACCCTTCTGCAATGCTCTCCAGTCTAATGCTGGGGTTTTTGAAGGGGCTAGGTGCTCCACTTCCAGCAAGAGTCCAGCATTTCTCTCCTTGCAGGAATCGCCCTTTAAAGCACATCATCAGTACTCTTTTGCAGCTGTTTTTCTTAGTAGTCTAAATAAAGCTTTCAAGTTACGACTCCTTGATGTGAAGCCAGATTCAGAGGCTGTCAGTTCCTTTGTGTATCCTCAACTTGTCCGGGGGTGTTTTGTTTTATTTTTGGATGGCTGTTTGCTGCAAAGCTGTGCATTTAGCAGCCCATTCCTGCCCTATTCTGCTCCTTGCCAGTGACAATGTCAGCTCCAAAGCACCACTGAGCCCGGCCCCTGCAAACCCTTTGCACTGTGCCTGCCTTTCTGCGAGGATAAAGGATTTTACAAGCAGGAATTTGTTCAGGCCATGGGCTCACCATCACAGGAGCCCCAGGGAAAGGTGATTCACTGTGGTTGAACAGCCAAGGCCAAGCTGCAGTTGCAGCCCACAGCCGTGGGATACAGATGGAGTCCCTTCCTCATGGGAATCAGTTATTTGGGCTGATCCCCTTTGGTGACACACAGCCACCATGTGGGTCTAGCAGAGGCTGCTGCGACTTGGCATTTTGTTTGGGGATGGCATCCCCACCCAGGATGGCCACACTGCTGTGGCCAAGCCAGCCCAGGATGAAAGCGATGGAAGGCTGAGGCAGCTCTGCCACCAGGAGGAATGTGGACCCATAGCCAGTTTAGGGACCCACACAGATCACTCCAGAAATCTATACCTATAGCTAAATCTGTACCTCAGCAACGGGCTGAGACCAAAAATCCGCTCCTATCCTGTATCAAAACCACTGCCGCTTACTTAGGATGCTCCAGGCATGATTCAACACTCATTATCTTCATTGAGCTGGAGATTAGGCTGCAATATTCCCAGATAATAGCTTTATTAGCACTGTATTATTCTTTCTGCATTATTTATTTACACTGAGTCAAGAACACTCAAAGCTTTCACTGAAACAGTAACACCAGTTCATCAGACAACATTCTACGCTGTGCTTTGTACAGGAGCAAAGATCCTGTGTAGAAGGAGCTACCCCAGGACAAAAGTACCCTTGCCAGGTCTTTTTGGCTCAAGAAAGCTGTAGGTGCTATGGATGTCCCACCAGATGCTAGCAGTGTGGAAAGGTCATTTTCTGAAATTTCAGCACAGGCAATGGACTGTTGTACTTTCTGTGCTGGCTCTGCCAGGGTTGCTCCTCACTTAGGGACAGCTGACACTCATGGCACAGCTCACTAGGGACTTTTTCTTGAGCTTCCATGACCTGTGTGCCTCCAGCCATCCATCTTGTCTCAGGATAGCACAATCCTCTTTTGGCTGGAACAAGATTGCATTCTCCCTCCCTCTCTCCTGAAAAAGGAATTTGACTGATTTAATGATAAATGCATGGGCTCTTGGCTTTGGCCTTCCTCATCAGCTGAGGCAACAGGAGCCACTGCAAAGCTGTGGTAGCCCAGAGAACCAGCCCTGGGTGCAAGGAGCTGGCCCCAGGAAGGGCTGCCTGGGAGGTCCTGCACTAAGTGCTGTGATGTCCAGATTTTCCTCTGACTTGGTGTCACTGCAGGGGATGACTGTGGGGAGACAGCAGCTGAGTATCCATTCATTGGATAATTGCCCTATCCTTAATGACCTTGTCTGGAAAACAGGAGCTGACAACCTGGCCCTCCAGTCAACCAGCTCCTCCCTGGGATGCAAAGGACCTTTTCTGGCACAGGATACTCGACTTGCTCCATTTCTTTCCAAGTGTCTGTCTTTGCAATCAGAGCTGTTGACCATTCTATTACCACACTCCCAGTCTGGATTAAAGGGATCCATGTGATGCTGGGGGTTTTTGGCCTACATTCTCCCTATGAGCTCTTGGTACCCATTGCTTCCAGAGCTGAGCAAAGCCCCACATGACACCTGACACACTCCCTAGGGAGGATGCTCCAGGAATGTCACATCACCCACCTGAGTTCAGCAGGTGCAAAAGCAGAGCTGAACGTGCACATTCTTGATAGCCCCAAATGGGCCTGCTCTTCCCAGCTCACTCCTGGAAGAAGGATTCCCACCTGGGGAGTGACTGCTTGTGATGTACCCTCCATACAGATGCTGTGGCTCCCCAACAAACCTGGCACATGCTGGGGGCCAGCTTTGATGTGTATTTCTTTGCTATTTGAAACAGTCTTTCCTGGAAGGGCTTGAACTGGAGGCTGTATAAAAAAAGCTGATGCTGTTTGTGTTGGGCTACCATCCATCTGTTTATAACACAGATGCCTGAGTGATTCTGCTGGCGGGAAGCAGAGGTGAAGGGGCTCCTTTGGAAGTTCTCAGAAACCTTCTCCACGTCCAGGACTCCTTTTAGAGATGTTTAGCATCATCCATCTTTCAAGGCTCTCTCAGCACTGCCACATCTCTGGGGTTTGCTATAAACACTGGAGAGTCAGTGAGATAGAGCGGGCCAGGCGGTGCAGTTACGAGATGTCCTACGTCAGAAGTGGTGCAATTTGCAGCTGCTTGGAAACGCCCTGGCAGAGAAACAGGGGATCTGGGAGACGCACCTCTCCTTTCCCGGCCCAGCCCAGGGGCAGCCTGCCAGCCCCGGAGCACAGGCACGGAGCCCTAATGGAGCTACAACACAAACTGCTCTTTCGCTTGCTGTTTGTACTCCACATCAACCAGAGCTGTCTGGAAGAAGCTCTGGATAATATTTGCTTGTGTGTTCCTCATCAAAATCCCAGCTCCAGCTTTCTGGAGCTGCTAGCAATGTTCCACCCTGGCACTGCCTCTAATTGAAGCTCAAGTCAGCCAAGAAGGGATGAATTTGTCCCTTCTTTTGTACCATAGAAGGGGAGTCTCCATTTCTCTCCCCACCTGTGGTACACCCACCTACATCCTACCTTGGGCTTTCCTTCTGAACAGCCACCACCAGCCCAGCTCCACCTGCTCCACCTCTCTGCCATACCCATCCCTTTCCTTTGGGACATACCTTCCCTGCGTGCAGGTGTCCTGGTGCCCTCTATGCCTCCTGCAGCTGCAGCTCCTGGCACTTGGACTGCAGCTCGATGTCTTGCCCAAGTCCAGAGAGTGGATCAGTGTCAGAGGAGGGATGTGGACATCCCTCCCTGTGCTGTGCCTCCAGCCCAGCCCCAGCTGTGTGTGAAAAGTGCACAAACCGGACATTCAACTCACCATGTCTTTGCACAAGGCCGGCCACAGCCGGGGCTGCCAGGGAATTATCAGATGCTCTTGTGGCTCTGCAGAGAAGCCAGGATTCTAAGGGAAGGGTTACTGATTGCATTTTGGCCCTGGGGAGCTGTGTTGGACAAACTGCTGTATAATCACTGCACAGTCCAGCCTGCAGAACAGCACTGTAATATTTTTCTCTTATCATCGTGCAGCTTTGGAAGTTCTTGTTTGATCTCCTTTATCCATGTGAATGTGTTCAAGAATGCAGCAGCCTCTGCCTGTAGAATAGTTCCTATTGTTCCCTTTGTTCATGTGTCTGGGCTGTTTCTCAGCCTCCTCTCTCCCTTCCTGCAAAGAGACATACTCTGCATGGTCAAAAAGTATCTTTACAACTTGATCTTAGATATGAACTCAGCCATGAGAAAGGCAGAGGTCATATTTTCCTGAATATTACAGTTTTTTGTGATGCAGAGGGGGGAGTGGTGAAAGGTACCCTGAGCTCACACGGTGCATTAGCTGCTTTTAACTTCAACCAGGTTCTACTCACCCATGCCTAACCTGCAAGCTGCTCCAAAATAATGCTGAAAATGGATAGCATTGGATTGGGCATTTTTGGTTTATCTATTTGTTCTTCTTGAAGTGCTGACCCTCTTAGTTTGAAAAAATCCACAGTAACACAGCAAATCAGCCTGGAAGAGAAACAAAGAATCTGAAGGCCATGAGAAATACAAATCCACATTTCAATTTTTTATCCTGCTTTTTTTCTGATACAAAAGCTTGTACATGCTTTCATGCTGAAAACAGGCAGGAATTGATTTAGATACTAAAAGTATTTGACTTGGAGACTTATTTTTGTGAGTGTGGAACTGAATTCAGTGCTTTACAAAAGCAGGCCTCCAGCTTTGCAAAAATGTCTCTCTGATTTCTAGATCAGCCCTTTCTACTTCTCCTTCCAGACAGGTCTGCAGCAGGTTATCCTAACACGATCTGCACAATCTTTACACCCCATCAAGTGCACAGTTTCTTCAAAACAAACCTCAAACAAACCTCAGCTCCATCTGAAAACCCATCTCCTCTCCATCACCCTTGTGTGAGAACCTGTAGGAAAATGTCAAATTATACAAATGAGAACTTTGGCACAGCTGAGTTAGATCAGGCTGAGTTAGTCATCAAAGTTACAGCTGGAGGTTGTTAATCCTCTGGTGATTTCCAAGCAAATTATTTTTTACATTCTGTTTACAAAGTAAGAGAATTGATATTATTGGTTGAGCCTGGAGGCTGATGCATCACCAGCCATGGTAAAGCAAAGATGACAACTTGCTTGCACACTGAGGAAGGTGTGCTCCTTAATTAAGCCTGAGTCATCACTTCCATTAGAAGCAGGATGGAAGGAGTAGGGGCCAGAACCTGCTGAGAGCCTGATCCTGCACTGCCTGTGGCACACACCACTGGTGAGACAGGTTGGAAATCACTGGCTCAAGGCTGGATGTGTGCTTTGGCTTCCCTACCTGCTTCACTGGGAATTCATTTAGAAATCCTTGCTGGGAATTCCACCTTAGACTGAACTTACGTGAGCAGGAGGCCAAATAGTTATTTCAATTTATTTTATTTTAGGTCTTGTTACTGTTTTTGGTACTGAATGAAGCCAGGGAAATCACTTAACTGCTATTCAAGTCTCATGAATGTGTAGTGCTGGTAATCTCAGACTTCATAAATTGTAAATTAAGGTTCCCAAAATAATGAAATTTGTACTTGTTTATTTTTAAGTAAGAGAAGTTGTCTCTTTTTATTGAGGTTTTGTGCTTTCAGGATATGACGTGGCCTTTTTTCACCCCACATAGCAGCAGAAACAACCCCAAAAATTAAAACTTCTATTGCAATTGCCTGATCCCAGAAACAGGCATTTGTAAAAACATCCCCTTCCTAAAGACCCTACTGAGACCTTTGGACATGGGCAGTGTAGGCAGGGGTAGAGATTTCGGTTCACAGGGACCAAGTCCTTTTTACCCTCATCTCTCAGCAGTGGACTCTGAACCTGCCATTGCTGAGCACCCATTATTTGATCTGCAGACTGAGGAGGAAAAAAAACCCCAAAGAGCAGCTGATTTTAAATTTTTTTCTCCTATGCCTTGTGGCAAAACCTCTTCCCAGAGTGCAGAAAGCAGTAAAACGCTCCCACCCAGCACTTCTGTTTTCAAGCAATGTCAAGGTGAAAAGCCTCCCAAGTGAACCCTGAGTGTCTCTTTCCTCTGCTTGGTTCACAAAGCAGGAGCAAAGAACAAAGCTCCTTTCCTGTCCCTCCCACCTCCCTGAATCCCTTCTCATTAAGGAAAGAAAAGGTCAATATTGGTGGTGTTGAAATGAAGCACAAGGACCGAGCTGCCTCCTGCGCCTGGTGCAGGGCGCTGAAAGAGCCAAGCGTGAAACAACATTTTCCAGAGCCTCCATCAGCTCAGGGGGCTGCTTTGGCCTGCCAGTGTGCAAGGAAGGAGCCTAATTTCAGGATGCAATTTTCAACCAGCCCCTAAGGAGACTAAGGGGGAAAAAAAGCACCTGTGAGCAGGTCATAGCTTGGCGTCTCCTGACAGGAGTTTGAAAAGTGCCTGGCAATTTGGGAAATTCAAGAGGTGGTGGACGAGTCCCACTAGGAGGATGCTGAGGAAGCCTGAGGCTTGCCACACCAGAGAGCTCTTGGTGAGGCTCCCCATCTTGGCCCAAGCCACTGTCTCCCCTCCTCTTAGCATCTGTTTGTAGTCCATCCATGCAGTAAAGCTGCCACCTGAGCCTCATCATGAACACAAATTCTCAAAAGTAGCACGGACAGATAATGTTTCCCACCCCACCAATCTACCCACCCATCTTGTCTTCTGCCTCTCCACAGCTTCCCCTCCATGGCCTGGTAGATGCTGTTTTGTCCAAGTATGGACTTGGTCAATCATTACCATCTTGCTCCACTTTTAATCCCAACACGTTCATGTTTCCTCCTCTGCTGCCTTTTACCCTTCCCATGAATACTTCATCACCCTCTTTGAGTCCTGCCTGATGATGGGTGCAGACATTGAAGCTGGGCCTGGCACCCAAGGCTTTGATGCTGTACCCTCATGGACTCTCCTGTATTCTTGTGTTTTTCTCTCTGTTTATCTCCATCCACTATTGCCTCTGCTCTTAAATCTTCTGGCACTCTGGGTGCAGAGAGATGCCCCTTTGGTCTGTATTCATCTGCCATCACTTATGATGCTGTCCTGGGTGCATTATGAGAGATATTGCCTAAGCCTGGGTGAAAACCAGGGGGCCAAAGCCCCTTGGGATCAGCATCAGTGATCTGTATGCTGCAAACTGAGCAGGGATGGAAGGCTTAAATGTCCCTGAACTTTGCAACAAATACTGTCCTGTGAAAAGGAATATTTTCCCCTTTTATTGCCCTGATTTGGTATCAAACCAAGTGTTTAAAAAGCCTGACTTTTCTCCAGGGAGGGAAAGTTTGATTTTCGACCAACCTACCTCTTGCAATCTTAAATCTGTTTTAGAAGGAACATTTTGTTTTCTTTTTCAGTGCAAACAGACATAATTTCTACACCACCCAAATACTCCTTTCTTGTGCACCAACAACACAAGGCATTTACCTTGGCAGACCAGGTAAAACAGTGCCCCGAGGGAAGCTGAATGGGCCCTGGTGATGAGTTACAGTGTCTAACACTTCCCAAGTACAATCACAATGATTTATGACCGCTGACATGACAAAGATTTTGTGTGGTAGTGAGGAGTGATGGCTGATGTCCCTCTAAATGCTTATCATTTCTGGCAGCTTAATTGAATCCCGTTAACAGATGCAACAAAACTGAGAAACATTTCTCCTCCTAGGAGTCCTCATCAGAGCAAAGCAAAGATGGTGTTGGCATTATTTCCCTGTTTTCAGGAATTCTTCTTTGAAGTCAGAGGGTGCAGAAATGATTTTCCTAAAAAGAAAATGCCACCAAAGTTGTATATTATCTTCATATTTGATTTTAGGACGCTTTGGCAGGAGAAAAACCTGCCATGATGGGTGGTAAGAAAGGACCCTTGGAGAGTTGCTGCAGTTTCCCCTGTGGACTGAGGCATCCCTCAGTCAGCATGCAGAGGACTTGGGCTTACATCCAACTTGGATCCTTGCCCTCCTCTTGGGGGTTTTGAAGCGTTTCAGACCAGTTGAGCAAAACCTCAGATAACTGTGACAGCCAGGGCATCCAGCCCTGGCCTGCAAGGTGTTCTGGGAACAGCTCTGCACCACAAGAGATGCAAGGGAGGAATGCAGGCATTTCTGACTGGCCTGCAGGCAGCTGGGAGAGCTGCAGGAGATCCCACTTTGCCTGGGTGGCTGCGGTGCTGCCAAGGGGCAGCATTTGCTCAGCACCCGAGAGAGCAGCAAACCCCCGGCTGCTGGAGGCAGGTGGAGGGAGAAAGCTCCATACTTCAAAGCTGCTGTGTGCACAGAAGGCTAAAATGTGGGAAATGGTTTTCAATAATGTTCATCCACAGCAGCAACAGACACCTGTGGCCTGGAAGGACTTTTAGGAAAGATAAAGTTGTGCATACGGTGTGTCCTCTTGCAGCAGCTGAGCCGTGCTAGTCTCTCATCCAATTTCATGCACCAGGGTGTTATCTTTTTCTTGGGAAAGCCATGGAACTGGGCAGAATTTAAATTATACCCCAGAGAAACTGGCTTGCTTCTCTGACAGAGGTCGTAATGAGGGAGTTTGGATTCCAGTTATAGTTCAGCACAGCAGATGTAGCTGGTTTTGCAGATGATAAAAATACAGCCTTGTCTCAGGAATGCTGCAGAAGTGAGGCATGCGTGTGGCTGGCTTCTCTTTTTTCAGAGCTGTTGTTTAACTCTGGCTGTACTGCACAACAGTTGTTCCCATTGGGAAATCAATATTTACTGACTAAACAGCAATGAGACAGGCTGGGTGCCATCCAAGCATGCAGCAGGACCTGCTCTGGTGAATGCCCACACCTCAAACTGTGAAAAATGTTACTCCTCTCACTTTTTGGGGTAGGAGTACTTTTCACTACCATTGATGAATACTAGTTTATTTTTACTGTGCTCTGTATGCTTTCCAAGGCCAGCATGCAAGGAAGGAGGCAGCCACTGAAACACAGAAAGCTACATTATATACTTTCCTCTATCACACACAGCTCACCTCTCCTGATCAGAATTGAGTGCTTGGTGCACAGAATTAGCCACCCTCGACAAAGGAAAGCAATTTATCTGAGAATGCAATCACAACTAACACTTCAAATACTGAACTTTCAACTCAAGCTCCTGCTTGCTGTCATCTGTATGTCATAGAATCATAGAATTGTTTGGGTTGGAAGGGACCTTCAAGACCATTTGGTTGAAACCCCACTTGCATGAGCAGGGACACCTTCCATTAGATCAGGAGGCTCCAAGCCCCATCCAGCCTGGCCTGGAACATTGCCAGGGACAGAAGTGTTACAGGGACCTCCTCAGGGATCCTGCAACTCCACTGCCTACAGAGACCTTTCCCTGGAGTACAAACACCAAGGAGCAGGTCACTGAGGCTCAGCTGGGACTAACACAAACCTGGCAATGTGAACTTGGAGCTTTGCTGCTCCCCAAGGCACTGCCAATGGAGGAATGCACTACAGGTAGGGTGGCACTGCCACTCTCACTTTATCTGGATACTGCCATGAGTCCATGTCTTCCTGGATTTGCAGCAACACACTTAAAGCTGGCTCTGTAATATTGCCTGGCCCTGTACTCCCTTCTGTTTGCAAAGCACAGCTGTAAGGAAAATGCACTGTCTCTAATCTCTATTTACACAGGATGGTGATAAAGAAATTCCTCCACAATCATTTAATCTCTCTTTGGGCTGACACCACCATCTTTGCTCAGCCCAGCTCCAAAGCAGCAAGACACACAAACACAGTTATTTGTGGGCTAGGGAAGGACAGTCATGTGCAAACAATCTCTGTACCAAAGCACCCCTCAAGTCTTGCTTTGAACCTCTCACTGCAAGAAAGACATTGAGGGGCTGGAGCATGTCCAGGGAAAGGGGAAGGAGCTGGGAAAGGGTCTGGAGAACAAGTCCAATGAGGAGCAGCTGAGGGAGCTGGGTGGATTCAGCCTGAAGAAAAGGAGTTCAAGGGGAGCCTTCTCACTCTCCACAACTCCCTGGCAGGAGGGTGGAGCTAGGTGAGGTGAGTGTCTTCTCCCAGGTAACGAGTAACAGAGGAAATGGCCTCAAGTTGTATAACAGGAGGTTTAGATTAGGTGAAATTTCTTCACTGAAAAGATAGTCAGGTACTGGAAACATGCTGTCCAGGGCAGATGGAGTCACTATCCCTGGAGGTGTTCAAAAGGTGTGTGGGTGTGGCATTTTGGGACATGGTTTAGCAGTGGGCTTAATAGTGCTGGGATAACTGTTGTACCCAATGATCCCAGACATATTTTCCAACCTGAACAACAATGTGATTCTAAGTTTTTGCTGAGCACGATGAGTGAGAATGAGTATCCCACCAGGCAGGACAATACTCAGAGGAAGGACAGCCCCATCTTCTGGAAGCTGAGGTGATTGAAGCTCTTACTCAATTTTGGCAAGAGATTGGAAGCAAGAAGCCTGCTTTGGGGTGGGTTTCTGCAGTAAACTCAGCTGGCTGTCCGCAGCAGTGAGGTGCCACTGGTATACGTGCTGTCCCCACCGTGAGCTGGCCTGCTCTTGTCACTAAGCTCTCAGCAAGCTCTGCATGAACTCACTGGCCCTAAAGGATTGGCAAAACAGGAAACTCTTTCAAAGGTGTCTAAGGATTTGATGTTGATGTTTGAATTTCCCTTTCA
This sequence comes from Muscicapa striata striata, assembly GCA_030060385.1. Lineage (NCBI taxonomy): Eukaryota > Metazoa > Chordata > Aves > Passeriformes > Muscicapidae > Muscicapa > Muscicapa striata. Next base: position 991,711 of record JAREIS010000178.1, read on the forward strand.
TATCACTGCAGCATTTTTGTCCAGGCGCTTTATCCCTGCAGCGCAAAGCTGTCATTTATTTGTAGTCAGAGATTTTGTGCTTTTGAAATTAAAGCCAAGGCAGAGAGAAAATAAAAGTATTCCAAGACACTTTAGTGCATTAGACAGGTGTTAATTAGGGGAAGCTGAGTCTTTCCAGCCCTTGGGGCGAAGCATATCTTGCCTACAAATAATTCAGAAAAAGGCAAAGCTGTTCTGCCTAGTGAAGATTTTTGGTTCTATACAATTTGAGGAAAACATAGAATGTACTCATCAGTGGAAAGAGAGTTATAACACAGTGAGAATAACTTAGAAGGAGCTGACAGGGTCTGAGGCCAATGCAGAATACATGGCCACAGCTGGGAAAGCAACATCCCTGCTCAGCCAGGTACACAAGGAAGAAAATGGGCTGAGAAAACAAGGTAGGGTTATGAAGGGAGCTCCTCTGGTCACAGTTCTACCTGTGAAATGGGTTCTGCCTGCTCACAGCCTGTGATCACAGGAGAAGCAGGGTGTATCTCACCCTCTTCCCAGGAGCTTCTGGGAACCAGCTCCCAAAGCAGCAACTGGCAGTGATGGTTGTTAAAAATACACTCTCAGCTGCACCTGGAGCTGGCCACATTTTCCTGCCAATTGTTGGCAAATTCTGTAGTTGGAAGAACTATGGAAAAAAATCCACTAAGAATCTGTGAATATGACCCCTTAGGTGAAACTGTGTCTCACTTGTTATTCAGATCAGCAAATGTTAATGCCCTACCCCTGAATAAAAATTCCCATCAGAGCCATTTTCCCCAGACAATGGCCTTCTTTGCCCTGGTCAACACAGAAAATGGGCATTTTCTCAGAGGAAGTTAATTTGGCTTTTTAGACAACCCCTGCACACACAATAACAACAAAAATCCAGTAATCCGGGAAAGTATTATCAAACAAAACCTTTTCTACTGAAGGGAAACACTTTCCCCATGCCATTGAGATGCTAAGGGACAACATATTACTTTAATATTACCTTAAATGAAGAAAATTAGATGTCCTTGCATTTAATTTTACCAGTACACATATCTTCCATTGAAATTCTGACTTTATTTTAAAAGAGTGATTCATGCATTTAGCTTTTGGTTCATTTTAAACTTATTTTAGGAGTCATAATAAATCTCACTTTGGAAGTGCAGAATGATTAATTTCTCAACTACATTTTTGCTTTGAAGTGTCTGTTGGCTGTTAATAAGTCCTTTTAGGTTTTCTTCAAAGTCACAAAACACAAATACATGTGGATGCTTTGGGCCAAAGGAGGGGGGAAACCTGTCTGGCAGTGGGAATTTAGCTGAAAGGAGGAGGGGAGCTGCTGTCTCACCACTCTGGGGAAAAGTGCTGCATTTGTTCAACTAAAACCACTGTATGTGGAGGCAATGGGAAATTTGGGACTGGGTCTGCAGAGATCCTGATTTAAAGGGTGGAGTCTTGGGAAATGAACATTACATTTTGTTAGAAAACCACAAGTGTTTTCACAGCCCAGATTTCATAAATCTAATGTCTGTCTGACTGAAAGTTAAATGCCTTACAGCCCTTCACTCAGTGTTTGCTCAGTGGTGAATACTGTAATAGGCTCTGTGTCCAGCTCACAGCTGCTTTTGGAGTGTGTCTAGAAACACTCATGCCTTTGAGACACAGAGAAACATGTAGGCTCAGAGGAGCAAATTGCCAGCTGGCAGAGCTGGCCAGCCACCCTCGGAAGCCACTGGCTCAGGCTAGCTGAGGATGAGCCTCAAGTTCTCAGGAGTGAGATTTTTTACAAAGGCCACTGTCAGAGCAGAATGCTAAACTCAGGTGCTGATGCTCTGGACCACTGCAGTAGTAAAAAGATCCTTCCACCCTCAGGGAAGCATTTCACCAGGAACACTGATGCGACAAAGTAATTTCCACCCAAGCCAGCAGGTGGGCTGCCATCATAGCACAGAAGGGGGAAGAAGGGAGAAAAAAAATCAAAGCAAGTTGGAATTGAGCAAGGGATATGCCATGAAAGCAATTCTCCCTGGAAGACAATTCACAAAACCAAAAATGCTTATTTTGCTAGAATATTTCACATTTCTCTTAGGGAGAGTCTCATGTAGCTGTTGCACTTTGGTCACTTACTCAAAACTAGAAAATGCTGCTGAACATTGTGTATTTCCTGTGAAAGGAGCTTAAGGTCACTTGAGCATTCAACTGACCTTCCACAGCCACCTCACAGAGTCCAGCTCCTTTCCTAGGAGCAGGACGTGTTAGAAGACTGCATGTCCTGAAGCATCCCACTGCAAAACTTGGCTTGGAAAGCAATTTTGTCACATGGGAACTGCCTGATTTTTGCAGAATTGAGGGAAAGGGAGGTTTGTTTGCAAAGCCAGCTCCTCTCAGAAGAGAGAAAGGTGGTGCTTTTGCACTTCCCATGACCCAGTGGGACAAAATGGGTTGTTGGTGGGCAGAAGAGTTTCAGGCTGCCTGGAAGCATTTCCATGTGAGAACCTTTGTGCCAAATACATCAACCGAGGGAATCCACCCCCTTCCAAGCAGAAGGAAAACTCAGAATTTTCCTAGTAGAAAATTAAAAGGTTTTAAGTCAAAGACAGTGTTGGAGTGTCCCCGTGTGTCTGTGTGGATTTTGTGAAGCTGCAAGGCCAGACTGTGAAGAGGGGATCCCAGCAGACCAGAAATGCCCTCTTGCTCTGGCACCTTCTATGGCACCGGCAGCACAAGTGAGAGCCCTTCCTTGGCCTTTGCCTTCAGCAAGAGCCCAGTTTGTGCAGAGAAGAGACCATCAGCACTGCACAGCAGATTCTCTCAGCCATCAGTCACAGAAAATTCAAACATTACAGTTTGGGTTTAGGGTTTGTGTGCCCCCCTCCCTGATCCAGCTTGACCCTAAAAGGGCTCTGCAGTAGGGTAAGGTGGCATGTTGCCAGTGGCTCAGCTGCCAGTACTGGCACTAGCTGACGTGGAAGGTTCATCTGTATGGCTTGAATCAGCTCACAGCTGCCAGCACCTGGGCTGTGTCCCACCCCACATTGGTCCTGCCATCAAGTAAAAATGCTGCAGCAGGATGGCAGCCAAAGGGGCTTCAGCAAATCAAGTCTCCTTCGTGCCTGGGCCGTAATTTGTCATTGTCCGTTACCATGGGCTGCTGGGCAAAGCCTTGCCTGAATTTAAAAAGCACTGAAAAAATATTTCAATAATTTTAAATATATAAAAATCACACTATAATAAGACTGTAATAACTCTATTTTATGATAAATGACATTGAAACAACACAGGGTCATAACTGGCATACCAGCTTCTTCCATTCATTGTTACATGAAACATGCTTGATTCTAGAAGCATGCTGTTCAGAAATTAGTGACTTTCCCATCATTTCCTGCATGTTTTGTGTTCATATCATTTACATCTGCTTGGCAAACACAGGCTGGGATTGATGTGGCAAGGAGACTTTATCTATTGCTTGGTTCAGCCGGGTTTCAGATCAGTGCTTTGTGTGATCTGCCTTCAGTTTGACCACCATCTCTTGCAGCCTGTAACTTGCCTCAGAGTGGTCAAAGAATGTGAATAGGGACTAGAGGGATCACAGACTTTTCTGGATGCAGCTCCAACCTTGGCAGAAACAAACTGACCTGCAATCCCCTGGCATGAGGGTCTCCCACTACCACTGACCCCTCCAAAGCCAATTCTCCTGTCCCAAGGCTGAAGGTAGAGGAGAAGATGAGGAGAGCACAGGGAAAAGCAGCTGCATAAGGTTGAGCACTAGAGTGAAGTTGCTACAAATGGCTTTATGGAATAACCTTACAAAATACTCTTTGGGTTGAAACTGGCTGCCCATCACTGTAATATGGAATTGTTTAGGTTGAAAAAGATCTCTAAGATTTTGGAGAGTCCAGCTACAAACCTGACACTGACAAGTCCACCTTGAAACCATGTCTCCAAGTGCCACATCCACACATTCCTTAAGAGCCTCCAGGCATGACACTACCACTAATTCCATGGGCTGCTGGACAACCCTTAACAACCCTTTTCAGAGGTGAAAGTTTTCCCTAATACCCAATCTAAATCTCCCCTGGCACAACATGAGACCATTTCCTCTTATCCTATCCACTGTTCCCTGGGAGCAATGCCTGACCCTCACCTGGCTGCTCCACCCTTCTGTCAGGGAGCTGTAGAGAGAGAGAAAGTCTCCCCTAAGTCTCCCCTGAGCCTCCTCTTCTCTAAGCTGAGCCCCTCCACCTCCCTCAGCTGCTCCTCATCAGACTTGAACTCCAGACCCTTTCCCAGCTCTCTTCCCTTACTTGCACTAAGGCCTTTGCCACCACTGCTTTTTTTGCTGCTTGGACCTGTTGCAGTATTCCACACTCCACACAGGCATGTTTTTATCTAACCGTTACTTGGTCAGAGAGAGAGATTAATCCCTTTTCTTTGCAGTGACCTAACTTGCAGTCTGATTGCTGGCTCTGCTTGTTTTCTTGCATTTTGTATCACCCCACAAAAGAAAAGATCGCCATACCAAAAAAACAGCTGCTAGAGGGCAGAAAGTCAGCAAGTACTTTGTGAGCAATTCCCATTCTTTATTCATCAGTAGGTGTGATCTGGGCTAGCCAAATTATTGGAAATGGTTGTTGCCTTCTTCCCCTGCTCAGGATGCTTTAACAAGATAGGAACCAACTAGAGACAAGGGAAGATTGCTGTTCTGGAGAGGGCAAGAACAGCCATTCACCAGTTATCCTTCTGCAGGACCAGAGTGGAATACATAAACCTCTGGCTCCAGCTAGAGGCCACTAATGGTTGGGTTTCTAAGCTGAACAGAGCTCTCCTTAGGAAGTATCACTCTGCTCTGATAAGATGTGTGGCACAATAGGCCAAATATCTCAGAGGGAACGAGAAGACCAGAGAACAAAGAAATTGCTTTCTTCCCAGGAAGTGACTGAACATCTCTCATCTATGAGAAGCAGAGACTAAATGTTTTTTCTCCTTTACTTTTGTGTGCACAAACTCTCAGCTTTTTCATTTTAGTCAACAGCTTTATCTCAACTTACTACTTGTTTTCCATCTTATTTTCTCTCCCCTGAACCACTAGGAAGGGAAGTGATAGATGACACCTGGCATTCAACCAAGGTGAACCCATTACAACCATCTTAAAAAAGGGTAGAAAGGAGAACTCTGTAAACGACTGACATGTCAGCCTCACAACACATCCTCCTTGAAGCTATACTAAGGCACACAGAGAACAAGGAGGTGATTTGGGACAGCCAAGGGTGAGTCCTGCCTGACCCTTAGTCCTTCCTGACACTTAGTCTTGCCTGACCCATAGTGGCTCCTATGACAAAGCAAGTACATGAAGGGACATGGGAAGGGCTACAGGTGTCATTTATCTGGACTTCTGTAAAGGCACACAACACTCTCTCTACATTTAAAAGAGATGGATTTGATGCCCAGACTGTTGGATGGATAAGAAATTGCATGCACAATCACATCCAGAGATCAACAGCTCAGTCAGGATGGACATGGGTGACCAGTGGTGTCCTCAAAGGTCTCTTGTAGGAGGAGTGTTTCTTAATATCTTCATTAATTTTGTGGACAAAGGGATTGAGGGCCTCCTCAGCAGATTTGCTGATGTCACCGAGCAGAGTGGGACAGTTGCCACACCTGAGGGACAGAATGCCAACCAGAGAGATGCGGATGTGCTTGAGGAGTGGAACCATGGCAATCTTACATGGTTAAAAAAAACAAGTCTGAGAAGCTGCACCTGGGTCAGGGTAGACCCCAGGACACATCCAGGCACAGTGTGGGCCATGGGGGCAAAAAGGATGGGAGCTCCTGCCTGTCCCTGTCCTGTCTGCCTGTTGGGTCTGCCCCAGAGCACCTGGGCTGTGAGTGCAGCCACGTGTCCCCCTGTGTGTGTGGCCGGCCCTGCTGTCCCTGCTGCCCTGCTGGCAGAGCCCTGTCCCTGGGCAGAGCCGTTGCCTGGCCGGGCACAGCCCCATGGGGCGCTCCCTGCTGCGGCCTGGCCTGGCCCCAGAGCAGGGTCCCCGTGCGGGTGGCCCCGGGGTGGCCGCGTGTCCCCAGCCGGCTGTGCCTGGGCAGCTGCCTCAGCCGTGAGGGATGCAGAGCTGCGGGAGCCGCCGGCTCTGTGCCGCCCGCACTGCAGAGCTCCCTGCTCCAGCTGCCAGGGCCTGGGCGCCCGCCCTGTGCCCTCCCGCCCCGCCGGCCGCGCCAGGCCCCGCTTGCTGCCCTCATGGTGCCCCTGCTGGCCCCAGGGCTGTGCCAGGCCTTCTCCAGGGACACCTTCCTGCAGCCTGTCAGCCCCTGCACGGGCCCGGCACAGCCCTGCCCAGGGGCTGTGTGCCAGGGCCTGCAGGGACAGCGCCAGCGCCGGTGGCTTCCCAGTGCCACAGGGAGGCCTTAGGCTGGAGCTGTGCAGGAAATTGTGGCCTCTGGGGCTGCTGAGGCCCTGGCCCACGCTGCCCACAGAAGCTGTGGCTGCCCCGTCCCTGGCCCGGATCCAGGCCAGCCTGGGTGGCGCTTGGAGCATCCTGGCCCAATGGAAGGTGTCCCTGTCCTTGGCAGCAGGGCTGGGACAAGGCAATTTCTGAGGGCCCTTCCAAGCCAAGCCAGTCTGTGATTCTGTGATCACAGGGGCTGGGGCCAGCTGGGCTTAATTTATGATTAGAACCAGCTGCACACTCTCAGTTTGGTTGAGTTCAAGAAGGCAGCTCACGAGCCCAGTTTCCTAGTGTGTGACTTTCACCAGTACTGTAGGTTTGGCTGAGATCAATAAAGTCTGCAATATTGTGTTCTGCAAGATTGTATTTTATTGAAACAATAATAAAGCAGTATCTAGCTTGCCACTCATAAATGCACTAACTATAGAAAATAATACAATATATGTAATACATACATATTATATATAATATAAATTATATAGTTATAGCAATATCTAATATCTAAAGTATATCTATTTTATGTATGTTATATATCTATAAATTTATCTACTTTATGAAAAACCTTCCAACCAAAAGTGCGCTAACAGTATTAATGTGTCAAAATAGATAGTGACACTTAAAATGTGCTCTCTTGTTTTCATTTAACCATAATTAAATATTCAACTCTCCAGAATTATTTTTATCAGGACATAATAACTATATATTTAATATTTTTTGATAATATTTGTATTAGTATATTGTTTTGCTTTATTGTAATAAACCATATATATGATAATTTAAACTCTTTACCGTATATAACTTGCATACACAATATATATATCTACGAGAAAAACATCTAGATTCTTATACATATAAAATTTCAGGTCAGCTCCAATACAGTTTGTCCAATGCTGATCTAAAGGTGTCCCTTCTGGAGACAAGGAGAGACACTGTCCATTGACTGATCCTGGCCAGGCAGCACTGATTTTTCCTGTTAGTCTCTTTTGCCCTGTTTCTTTTTTCTTTTACTGTCCCACATTCTCACTTCTTTCATATTCTAATTTTGGCTCAAATGCCTGGAACAAGTGTGTGTTATAGGTGGGGACTGGGGACTTTGGCCCTGCATGTACAGCATGTTCTCTCTTCCGTGCATTCTTAGGAGTGGGGAAATTCCATCTGGGCTTTATGCAGATCTGGGTGCCTTTTTTGAAAAATGAAATTATACAAGGAGGTAGAATAAACCCTCCCATGGCCCTCCACCTGCTGAGGCAGCAGGAGAGGCTGTGGGAGCTTTGCCAGAGCCTTTGCAAGAATATTCTTCTCCTTAAATTTGTACTATGAGGTGTCTCTGCTGGCAGGTGTGAGCAGCACAAGCACGGCTCTGTGCAGGAGAATCTATTTCAATCTTCAGGTCTGAGGACTGCTACGAGCTGACGTTGCAGATCCAGGTACTCGCCCATCCCCTGGGAGTGGGCATCTGGATCCATGGCCAGGCGATGGAAGAGATTGTATGGCTGAGCCGTTTGAACATCTGGGGGTAAACGGATGTCCTCAGGAAGCCTCCGGTTGCCCACAATGAAGTGGTTGAGGCATTTCGCTTCCAGGGATGAGCGCAGACTCTCGCTGATATCAATCAGTCGCCTCAGGAAATGTCTCCTTCGCCACTGTGACACAGGAATGGTGTTCAGGAGGTGCATGACAATGGTTTTCATGGTGTAGGTGGAAAAGCCTATGCCCAGCACAAGACGGGTGAAGAACTGCAGGCATCTCAGGTGCAAACTGTCAGGAGGGGCCCGCCTGGCGATGTGCTGGAAGAACTTCATCTCTGCCACAGCATAGCTCTCAGACCACAGAGTGCTTGGGGTTCCAGCATATCCAGGCTGGCTGCTCACAAAGATGTCGGAGTCACCTCTCTGCACTCCAAACTGTATCTCAATCTTGAAGCTTTCTAAGCCATTGGTCACCTGGAATTGGCAGCAGCGTCTGGATGGCAGCAGCTTTAAATGCCAGTTGTGTGACTGGGGCAAAGCTGGCCAGATGGCTCTCACCAGCTGGTAGAACCAGCGGGCAGTTTTCTGCACATCCAGGTAGGAGTCGGTGCACAGGGTGTCCAGGAGGCTGGGATCCTGCTTGCTCCTCAGCTCCTCCTCGGGGTGGTGCAGGAAGCACAGCATGTTGTCAGCCTGCTGCTCCTCCGTGCAGGTGCATTCCAGCTGCACACGGACACGGAAGTTCCTCACGTGCGTCTGCTCTGCAGAGTCCAGCTCCAGGTGGAAGCTGTGGCCTCGGGGAGGAGTCATGGGGATGAACACACGATACACAAAATCCTGCTCACGGGGACTCCAACCTTCAAAGGCGCTGCCCACTCCAATGGCTCGTTGCAGGACTGGGTAGAAGCTGTTGGATAAGACATGTCCAAAATAAACTGTATAATTGTTCATGAGGTCAGTTGTCCACTCACAGCCTTTCCGCAGGTCCTGTACAGGCCACTGTATGCGCTCCACTAGCCTCCTTCCTATGTTCTCTTGAACATGATGATCTAGGTCATTTCCAACATCATCTTCTCCATTTGCATTCACATTATCTTCCTCAGGCTCCTCTCTCCTTAGGCTCCTTTGGCACCCCATGAACCATAGGATCATGACAAGGGCCAGGAGCACAGCAATAGCTAATATCTCCAAGAAGTGCGCCAATCCACTCTGCTTCTGGGCCAGCTGCTCCATCTCCAGCTCCAGCCGAAGCCTTTCCAGTTCCTGGCGCTTTGCATGCACCTCCATGCGCAGACGTGTTTCTTCATCCTGACCATCACCCACATGCTGCAGATAATGGATGAGGCTTTGCAGGAGCACGAAAAGGAATGTTATGGCATCCATGGTCTGCAGGAGGATGGAGAGAAGGCTGAAATGCAGCAAGTAGGGAAAGAGATGACAATGAGGGCAGCAGGGACAGGAATCCTCAGGGCTCTGAGGGCAGGAAGGACAGGGCCCCTGACAGCTGGCAGGCACCAACGCCTGTCCCACTGCCCCAGCAGCAGCAGCAGCAGCAGCAGCAGCAGCACAGGGTGCCCTGCCCAAGGCATTCCCATTAGGGGCTGTCCCTGCATGCAGAGGGAGAACCCAGCCCCAGGTGCAGTGTTTCTGCCCCGGCCCTTGTCCCCAGCCCAGCCTCCCCACCACGTGTGCACTCACCGCTTGCCCAAGCAACACTGGGCCAGCGTTACCTGCTGGGCCCTTTTATAGCTGCCCCCATTGTGACATATCCCATTGTGATGTCACATGTGTCACAGCACATCACAACCCAGCCAACCCCGCCCTTTGTCCCCACCCTGGCTCAGCCTCTCAGAGTGGCCCTGGTATACTGCTTAAGGCTGCCTTGGAGTGAAGCTTCTTCAAAAATCTCCCACGGCTCTTTCTTTTGGATTGCTTTTCCTCTTCTCTCCATTGGCAATCTCATAGATATCCATGTTAGAAGGCACCCTTGAGCATCATTGAGTCTAAGCTTTGACTCCTCACTGCTTGAGCTACACTTCAAAGTCATTGCGGTTGAAAAAGTCCCTGAAGATCATACAGTCCAAAGGCAAACAACACAGCCTACTGCACCAATCAGCCAGGTCCCCAGATGACACATCCACATGACTTTTAAACCATTCTGAGGATGGGAACTCCGCCATTTTCCTAGGCAGCCAGTTCCTAAGCATAATATCCTTTTTGTTGAAGGAATATTTCCTTCAGATCCAATCTAAACCTCCCTTGGCTCAACTTGATGTCATTTTCCTCTGGTCATATTGTTTGCTTCCTGGGCTAATGGAATTACATTGCTACAGCCTCCCTTCATGGACCATCTGCATTGTGCCGGGCGGTTGGGCTGAGAATCCAGCTCCTCTGAGAGGAGAGAAAGGTGATGCTTTTGCACCATGTGCTTCCTGTGATTCAGTGGGACAAAATGGGTTGTTGGAGGGCAGAAGAGTTTCAGGCTGCCCGAAAGCATTTCCATGTGAGGAGGAACTTTCTGCCAAATACATCAACTGAGGGATTCTACCCCCTTCCAAGCAGAAAAAAACCTCAGAATTTTGCTACTAGGAAATTGAAAGGATATGAGTGAAAATCAGGGCTAGAATGTCACCGCATATTCATGTGGATTTTGCGAAGCTGCAAGGCCAGACTGTGAAGAGGGGATCCCAGCAGACAAGAAATGCCCGCTTGCTCTGGCACCTTCCATGACATGGACAGCACAAGTGAGAGCCCTTCCTTGGCCTTTGCCTTCAGCAAAGTCCAGGCAAACCCTGAATTCCCTGTGAAAGCACTGCCCCCCCCCCCCCTTGAAGGAGGGATGCCAGAGGACAGACAAGCTCAACAGGGTGCTACTGCAATCCAGCTTAGGCTACAGCTTTCTGCCCTTGTGTGTCTGGAGCCTTGGAGAGGAAGGTTGCGTGGCATGCAGTGACCTTCACCAGCACTTCTGCTAACAGCACTGGGCACCCAAAAGCTGTTTGGTCTCAGCACAGGCAAGAGCAGGAAGAAACCCTCACCTGGATTTGTAGAACCCTGAGACGAGCAAAGAAGAGGAGTGTGCAGAGAAGAGACCATCAGCACTGCACAGCAGCTACTCTCAGCCATCAATTACAGAAAATTCAAAAATTTTTGTTTGGCTTTGTGGTTTGTCTTGTCTTTGGTGTGCAGCCATTTCCCCCACAGGAAAACCTGTGACATATTCAATGCTGGTGACCTGGATTTGAGTGGTCCCGTCTCGGTGCTGCCTAGATGGATCTCAAAATTGTGCCTTTGCCCCTCTCTTTCCTCTGTTACCAAGTGTCAGTCAAAGGCCTTCATGGGTAACAGGGTTTCTCTATTCTCACCTTGTGCTCAGGAGCTGGGAGAGCCGCCAACCCCCCTCCCTGATCCAGCTTGACCCTAAAAGGGCTCTGCAGTATGGTAAGGTGGCATGTTGCCAGTGGCTCAGCTGCCAGTACTGGCACTAGATGACATGGAAGGCTCATTTGTATGGCTTGAGTCAGCTCACAGCTGGCAGCACCTGGGCTGTGTCTCACCCCACATTGGTCCTGCCATCAAGTCAAAAGACACAAACATGACACTGACAAGTCCACCTCATAACCATGTCCCCATGGGCCACATCCACACAATCCCGAAGTGTCTCAAGCAATGACAATTGCACCAATTCCATGGGCAGCCTGTGCCAGTGCTTGCAGACCCTTCCAGAGGAGAATTTTTCCCTAACATCCAATCTAAGGCTCCCGTGGCAGAACTTGAGGCCATTCCCTCTTGTCCTCTCCCTTGTTTCCTGGGAGCAGAGCCTGACGTGCAGCAGCCCAAGCGTCCTGTGTGGGAGCTGCAGAGAGTGAGAAGGTTCCTCAGTGCTGCTGCCAGTGAGTGCAGCCACGTGTCCCCCTGTGTGTGTGGCCGGCCCTGCTGTCCCTGCTGCCCTGCTGGCAGAGCCCTGTCCCTGGGCAGAGCCGTTGCCTGGCTGGGCACAGCCCCATGGGGCGCTCCCTGCTGCGGCCTGGCCTGGCCCCAGAGCAGGGTCCCCGTGCGGGTGGCCCCGGGGTGGCCGCGTGTCCCCAGCCGGCTGTGCCTGGGCAGCTGCCTCAGCCGTGAGGGATGCAGAGCTGCGGGAGCCGCCGGCTCTGTGCCGCCCGCACTGCAGAGCTCCCTGCTCCAGCTGCCAGGGCCTGGGCGCCCGCCCTGTGCCCTCCCGCCCCGCCGGCCGCGCCAGGCCCCGCTTGCTGCCCTCATGGTGCCCCTGCTGGCCCCAGGGCTGTGCCAGGCCTTCTCCAGGGACACCTTCCTGCAGCCTGTCAGCCCCTGCACGGGCCCGGCACTGCCCTGCCCAGGGGCTGTGTGCCAGGGCCTGCAGGGACAGCGCCAGCGCCGGTGGCTTCCCAGTGCCACAGGGAGGCCTTAGGCTGGAGCTGTGCAGGAAATTGTGGCCCCTGGGGCTGCTGAGGCCCTGGCCCACGCTGCCCACTGAAGCTGTGGCTGCCCCGTCCCTGGCACTGCTCCAGGCCAGCCTGGGTGGCGCTTGGAGCATCCTGGCCCAGTGGAAGGTGTCCCTGTCCTTGGCAGCAGGGCTGGGACAAGGCAATTTCTGAGCACCCTTCCAAGACAAGCCATTCTGTGATTCTGTGATCACAGGGGCTGGGGCCAGCTGGGCTTAATTTATGATTAGAACCAGCTGCACACTCTCAGTTTCGTTGATTACAAGCAGACAGCTCATGTGCCCAGATTCACAGCCCACGCCTTTTACCAACACTATAGATGTGGCCGAGATCAATAAAGTCTTGCACAATCCCAATTCTGATCTATTGTATTTTATTGAAACAAGAATAAAGCAGTTCCAAGGCCTCCACTCAGAAATGCACTAAACTATAGAGCACTGAGTCGCAACAGACAGCAACCACAGATAGGTCTTTATTTTCATATAAAAATAATATTATATATGTAATATATTACATGCATATGATGAATAATATATATTATATAGTTACATAAATATATAATACCTATAGCATATCTATATTTATGTTACATATGTTATAAATATATCTACTCTATGAAAATCTTTCCAGACATAAATGTCCTGAGGGTATTTGTACGTATCACAACAGATAGTGATACTTAATATGTGCTCTATTCTTATTCTTATTCTTACTCTTATTCTTATTCTTATTCTTATTCTTATTCTTATTCTTATTCTTATTCTTATTCTTATTCTTATCCTTATCCTTATTCTTATGCTTATTATTTAGCAATTATAACATATTCTACTCTCCAGAATTATTTTTTATCAGAATATCTTAACTGCATATTTCATATATTTGAAAATATTTATATTCCTATATTGGTTTGTTTTATTGTATTTTACTATATATATGATCATTAATACTCTTTACAGTATATAATAGGTATACAGCATATATATACCTCTATGAAAAAAAACATCTAGATTCTTATATCTACAAAATTTCAGGTCAGTTCTGTTGGAGTCAGTGAGTCAAGGGTCTCTCTGAATTCTTCAGAGAGAAATCAGAGTGCAAGGATTGAATGAAAGCCTTTGGATTGATTAAAGTATGTGAAGCCACTCATACATAAAATAAAGGTGTAGGCGTATATTTTAGGGTAAGTGAGTCCATAAGTAAGTTTTAAAAGAAGTTCTAGTGCTTTTAGTGAGTGAAAGGTTTCAGATGCCAGAGTAGAAGTCCAAGTTCTAGTGAAGTTTGAAAAACATTCTAGTGTTTTCAGTGGAGCCTCCAGGATCATAGTTTCAGACATAAAAGATCTATAGTAAGAATATTGCTGACATTTTTCAGATAGAACAAGACAGACCATATGCATAGTTTATACATAATCTGGTGTGCTAAAAAACTAGAATTCTAATAGGTTAAGGGGTGGTGATCTAAATTTGGGTCTTAGCATATTAAGAAAATTCTGTATAACAGCATGCCTTGGGAAGAGCTACTGCTTTTTGCCATGGCTTTTGGCCATTGCATTTGCTTTGCTTTGCTCGCTGCCACCATCAACACCTTAGAAGAAGACAGGAGCTGAACAGCAACATCGGCCCCACCAGGACCTCCAGGAACAGCTTCTGCTTCTATTTAAAACTTTATACCAGAACTTAGCATAGACCTTAATGTCTGTAACTCTGCTTTTGAAACTGATGTGCTTCTACAGTAAATATCTTTTTAGCAACTATTAGCTACTTTGCACATTTAAATAAATAACCCCCCAAAGTTAGTGCCTTAAGCACCAGAAGTCTAACTTCACAAGCTCCAAGATAGTTTGTCCAGTGCTGACATAGAGGTGTTTCTTCCAGGGTACCAGGAAAGACACCGTGCATTAAATGATGCCAGCCAAGCAGTGCTGATGTTTCCTCTTGGTCTTCCTGGCCCTGTTTTTTTTATCCTGTCCCACATTCCTGCTTCTTTCATGGTCTAAATTTGGGTCCTCCTCAAAGGCCGGGTACAACTGCGTGTTACAGGGGGCGTTTGGTGACTTTGGCCCTGCATGTACGGCATGTTCTCTCTTCACGTGCATTCTTGGGAGTGGGGAAATTCCCGAAGGGATTTCTGTAGATCCAGGTGCCTTTTTTGAAAAATGAAATGATGCAAGGAAGTAGAATAAACCCTCCCATGGCTGTCCACATGCTGAAGGCGGCAGGAGAGTTTGTGGAATCTTCTCCAGACCCTTTGTACGCATTCTCTTCTCCTAAAAGCACTAAATTTGTTCTGTGAGGTGTGTCTTGGCTGCCAGCTGTGAGCAGCACAAGCACAGCTCTGTGCATTAGCACACTCAGTCACTGCTCACGAAGAAGGATTCTTTTGAACCACTTTCGAAGAACCCGGTACTCATTTATCGCCTGGTTGTGTGCAGAAGGTGCCTCTGCCAGGCGATGGAAGAGATTGTATGGCTGAGTCATTTGAACATCTGGGGGCAAATGGATGTCCTCAGGCAGCCTCTGGTTCCCCACAATGAAGTGGTTGAGGCGTTTTGCTAGCACACATAAGCACAGACTATCGCTGATATCCAGCAGTCGCTGCAGCAAATGTCTCCTGCGCCACTGTGACACGGGCACCACATTGAGCAGGTGCATGACAACAGTCTTCATGGAGTAGGTGGAAAAGCAGAAGCCCAGCACAAGACGTGTGAAGAACTGCAGGCATCTCAGGTGCACACTGTCTGGGGGTGCCTGTCTGGCGATGTGCTGGAAGAACTTCATCTCTGCCACAGAATAAGTCTCAGGCCAGGTTGTGCTTTGGGTGTGGGTCTCTCTAGGCTGGCTGCTCACAAAGATGTCGGAGTCACCTCTCTGCACCCCAAACTGTATCTCAATCCTGAAGCTTTCTAAGCCATTGGTCACCTGGAATTGGCAGCAGCGTCTTGATGGCAGCAGCTTTAAATGCCAGTTATGTGACTGGGGCAAAGCTGGCCAGATGGCTCTCACCAGCTGGTAGAACCAGCGGGCAGTTTTCTGCACATCCAGGTAGGAGTCGGTGCACAGGGTGTCCAGGAGGCTGGGATCCTGCTTGCTCCTCAGCTCCTCCTCGGGGTGGTGCAGGAAGCACAGCATGTTGTCAGCCTGCTGCTCCTCCGTGCAGGTGCACTCCAGCTGCACGCGGACACGGAAGTTCTTCCCCCTCCTCTGCTCTGCAGAGTCCAGCTCCAGGTGGAAGCTGTGGCCTCGGGGAGGAGTCATGGGGATGAGCACCTGGTACACCACATCCTCTTCACGGGGACTCCAACCTTCGAAGGCACTGCCCACTCCAATGGCTGGTTGCAGGACTGGGTAAAAGCTGTTGGATAAGACGTGTCCAAAGTAATATGCATAAGTATCCATGAGGTTCCTTATCCACTCACAACCCGCCTGCAGGTCCTGTACAGGCCACTGTATGCGTTCCAGTAGAATTCTTCCAACGTTGTCATCAAAATCATTGGGTCTTTCATAGGCTGCAGATGCAAGGTCATTGTTTTCTGCATTTGCAGCCTCATTGACAACTCCATTTTCAACATTATCATTTCCATTTGCAGCAACATTGCCGACTTCCTCTACATTGCCATCAACATTGTTAACTTCCTCCTCATTCGCATTGCTTTCTTCTGCATTTCCAACATCGACTTCCTCATTTGCATCCGCATTTCTGACTTCCTCTTCATTTGCAGCATTCTTTTTGTATTCATACTGTTCTCTCCTCTGGCTCCTTTGGCACCCCATCAACCATAGGAACCCGACAAGTAACAGGAACACAGTAACAGCTAAGAGCTGGAAGAACTCCACAGGCTGCACCTGCTGCAGGATGACCTGCTCTGCCTCCCGCTCCAGCTGAATCCTCTCCCATTCCAGCTGCTCTAGACGCTCTTCCATGCTCTGACGTGATTCCTCATCCTGAGCATCACCCACAAGCTGTGGGTACTGGGTGAGGCTTTTGAAGAGCACGAAAAGCAACACTGCGGCTTTCATGATCTGCAGGAGGATGGAGAGAAGGCCTTGAGTGGGGCTGTGAGGGAGGCAGCTGGCAGTGGGGGCAGCAGGAATGGGAATCCTCAGGGCTGTGAGGGCAGGAAGGACAGGGCCCCTGACAGCTGGCAGGCACCAACGCCTGTCCCACTGCCCAGCAGCAGCAGCAGCAGCAGCAGCAGCAGGGTGCCCTGCCCAAGGCATTCCCATTAGGGGCTGTCCCTGCCTGCAGAGGAGAACCCAGCCCCAGGTGCAGCGTTTCTGCCCCGGCCCTTGTCCCCAGCCCAGCCTCCCCACCACGTGTGCACTCACCGCTTGCCCAAGCAACAGTGGGGCAGCGTTACCTGCTGGGCCCTTTTATAGCTGCCCCCATTGTGACACATCCCCTGTGATGTCACATGTGTCACAGCACATCACAACCCAGCCAACCCCGCTCCTTGTCCCCACCCTGACTCAGCCACTCAGGGTGGTCCCTTAAAGGGTTCTGCATAACAGTAAGGTGGCATGTTCCCCAGCGGATCAGCTGCCAGCACTGGTATTAATAGTTATGGAAGTCCTGTCTGTAATGTTCATTCACTTCATAGCTGCCAGCACATGGGCTGTGTCGCACCCCACATTGGTCCTGCCATCAAGTCAAAGGACACAAACATGACACTGACAAGTCCACCTCATAACCATCTTCCCAAGTGCCACATCCACACATTCCCAATGTGCCTCCTGCAATGACAATTGCACCAATTCCATGGGCAGCCTGTGCCAGTGCTTGCAGACCCTTCCAGAGGAGAATTTTTTCCC
Organism: Muscicapa striata striata; assembly: GCA_030060385.1. Classification (NCBI taxonomy): domain Eukaryota; kingdom Metazoa; phylum Chordata; class Aves; order Passeriformes; family Muscicapidae; genus Muscicapa; species Muscicapa striata. Next base: position 1,008,927 of record JAREIS010000178.1, read on the forward strand.
TAACACCCAATCTAAGGCTCCCGTGGCAGAACTTGAGGCCATTCCCTCTTGTCCTCTCCCTTGTTTCCTGGGAGTAGCACCTGACGTGCAGCAGCCCAAGCGTCCTGTGTGGGAGTTGCAGAGAGTGAGAAGGTTCCTCAGTGCTGCTGCCAGTGAGTGCAGCCACGTGTCCCCCTGTGTGTGTGGCCGGCCCTGCTGTCCCTGCTGCCCTGCTGGCAGAGCCCTGTCCCTGGGCAGAGCCGTTGCCTGGCTGGGCACAGCCCCATGGGGCGCTCCCTGCTGCGGCCTGGCCTGGCCCCAGAGCAGGGTCCCCGTGCGGGTGGCCCCGGGGTGGCCGCGTGTCCCCAGCCGGCTGTGCCTGGGCAGCTGCCTCAGCCGTGAGGGATGCAGAGCTGCGGGAGCCGCCGGCTCTGTGCCGCCCGCACTGCAGAGCTCCCTGCTCCAGCTGCCAGGGCCTGGGCGCCCGCCCTGTGCCCTCCCGCCCCGCCTGCCGCGCCAGGCCCCGCTTGCTGCCCTCATGGTGCCCCTGCTGGCCCCAGGGCTGTGCCAGGCCTTCTCCAGGGACACCTTCCTGCAGCCTGTCAGCCCCTGCACGGGCCCAGCACTGCCCTGCCCAGGGGCTGTGTGCCAGGGCCTGCAGGGACAGCGCCAGCGCCGGTGGCTTCCCAGTGCCACAGGGAGGCCTTAGGCTGGAGCTGTGCAGGAAATTGTGGCCCCTGGGGCTGCTGAGGCCCTGGCCCACGCTGCCCACAGAAGCTGTGGCTGCCCCGTCCCTGGCACTGCTCCAGGCCAGCCTGGGTGGCGCTTGGAGCATCGTGGCCCAGTGGAAGGTGTCCCTGTCCTTGGCAGCAGGGCTGGGACAAGGCAATTTCTAAGGGCCCTTCCAAGACAAGCCATTCTGTGATTCTGTGGTCGCAGGGGCTGGGGACAGCTGGGCTTAATTTATGATTAGAATCAGTTGAGCACTGTCAGTTTCGTTGATTTCAAGCAGGCAGCTGATGTGCCCAGTTTCCCAATGTGTGACTTATACCAAAAGTATAGATATGGCTGAGATCAATAAAGTCTTGCACAATCCCAATTCTGATCTATTGTATTTTATTGAAACAAGAATAAAGCAGTTCCAAGGCCTCCACTCAGAAATGCACTAAACTATAGAGCAGTAATATGAGTCGCAACAGACAGCAACCACAGATATGTCTTTATTTTCATATAAAAATAATATCATATATGTAATATATTACATGCATATGTTGAATAATATATATTATATAGTTACATAAATATATAATACCTATAGCATATCTATATTTATGTTACATATGTTATAAATATATCTACTCTATGAAAATCTTTCCAGACATAAATGTCCTGAGGGCATTTGTATGTGTCAAAACAGATAGTGATACTCAATATGTATTCTTATTCTTATTCTTATTCTTATTCTTATTCTTATTCTTATTCTTATTCTTATTCTTATTCTTATTCTTAGTCTTAAGTCTTAGTCTTAGTCTTAGTCTTAATCTTATAGTCTTATTCTCTTATTCTTATGCTTATCTTATTCTTATGCTTATGCTTTTGCTTATTCTTATGCTTCTGCTTCTGCTTCTGCTCATTATTTAGCAATTATAACATATTCTAGTCTCCAGAATTATTTTTTATCAGAATATCATACCTGCACATTTCATATATTTGAAAATATTTATATTCCTATATTGGTTTGTTTTATTGTATTTTACTATATATATGATCATTAATACTCTTTACAGTATATAATAGGTATACAGCATATATATACCTCTATGAAAAAAAACATCTAGATTCTTATATCTACAAAATTTCAGGTCAGTTCTGTTGGAGTCAGTGAGTCAAGGGTCTCTCTGAATTCTTCAGAGAGAAATCAGAGTGCAAGGATTGAATGAAAGCCTTTGGATGGATTAAAGTATGTGAAGCCACTCACACATAAAATAGAGGTGTAAGTTTAAGTTTTATGGCAATTAAGTGAGTCAATAAGTAAGTTTTAAAAGAAGTTCTAGTGCTTTTAGTGAGTGAAAGGTTTCAGATGCCAGAGTAGAAGTCCAAGTTCTAGTGAAGGATGAAAAACATACTAGTGTTTTCAGTGGAGCCTCCAGGAACATAGTTTTAGACATAAAAGATCTATAGTAAGAATATTGCTGACATTTTTCAGATAGAACAAGACAGACCATATGCATAGTTTATACATAATCTGGTGTGCTAAAAAACTAGAATTCTAATAGGTTAAGGGGTGGTGATCTAAATTTGGGTCTTAGCATATTAAGAAAATTCTGTATAACAGCATGCCTTGGGAAGAGCTACTGCTTTTTGCCAAGGCTTTTGGCCATTGCATTTGCTTTTCTTTGCTCGCTGCCACCATCAACACCTGAGAAGAAGACAGGAGCTGAACAGCAACTTTGGCCCCACCGGGACCTCCAGGAACAGCTTCTGCTTCTATTTAAAACTTTATACCAGAACTTAGCATAGACCTTAATGTCTGTAACTCTGCTTTTGAAACTGATGTGCTTCTACAATAAACAGCTTTTTAGCAACTATTAGCTACTTTGCTCATTTAAATAAATAACCCCCCAAAGTTAGTGCCTAAAGCACCAGAAGTCTAACTTCACAAGCTCCAAGATAGTTTGTCCAGTGCTGACATAGAGGTGTCTCGTCCAGGGTGCAAGGAGAGACACTGTACAGTGACTGAAGCCAGCCAAGCAGTGCTGATGTTTCCTCTTGGTCTTTTTGCCCTGTTTCTTTTTTGTTTTTCTGTCCCACATTCCTGCTTCTTTCATGGCCTACATTTTGGTCCTTCTCAAAGGCCGGGTACAACTGCGTGTTACAGGGGGCGTTTGGTGACTTTGGCCCCGCATGTACGGCATGTTCTCTCTTCACGTGCATTCTTGGGAGTGGGGAAATTCCAGAAGGGATTTCTGTAGATCCAGGTGCCTTTTTTGAAAAATGAAATGATGCAAGGAAGTAGAATAAACCCTCCCATGGCTGTCCACATGCTGAAGGCGGCAGGAGAGGCGGTGGGATCTTCTCCAGAGCCTTTGCGCGCATTCTCTTCTCCTAAAAGCACTAAATTTGTTCTATGAGGTGTGTCTTGGCTGCCAGCTGTGAGCAGCACAAGCACAGCTCTGTGCATTAGCACACTCAGTCACTGCTCATCAAGAATGATTCTTTTAAACCACGTTCGCAGACCAAGGTAGTCGTTTATCGCCTGGTTGTGTGCAGAAGGTGCCTCTGCCAGGTGGTGGAAGAGATTGTATGGCTGAGTCATTTGAACATCTGAGGGTAAACGGATGTCCTGAGGCAGCCTCTGGTTCCCCACAATGAAGTGGTTGAGGCATTTTGCTACCAAACACACGCGCAGGCCATCGCTGATATCCAGCATTCGCTGCAGCAAATGTCTCCTGCTCCACTGTGATACGGGCACCACATTGAGCAGGTGCATGACAACAGTCTTCATGGAGTAGGTGGAAAAGCTGAAGCCCCGCACAAGACGTGTGAAGAACTGCAGGCATCTCAGGTGCACACTGTCTGGGGGTGCCTGTCTGGCAATGTGCTGGAAGAACTTCATCTCTGCCACAGAATAAGTCTCAGGCCAGGTTGTGCTTTGGGTGTGGGTCTCTCTAGGCTGGCTGCTCACAAAGATGTCGGAGTCACCTCTCTGCACCCCAAACTGTATCTCAATCCTGAAGCTTTCTAAGCCATTGGTCACCTGGAATTGGCAGCAGCGTCTGGATGGCAGCAGCTTTAAATGCCAGTTGTGTGACTGAGGCAAAGCTGGCCAGATGGCTCTCACCAGCTGGTAGAACCAGCGGGCAGTTTTCTGCACATCCAGGTAGGAGTCGGTGCACAGGGTGTCCAGGAGGCTGGGATCCTGCTTGCTCCTCAGCTCCTCCTCGGGGTGGTGCAGGAAGCACAGCATGTTGTCAGCCCGCTGCTCCTCCGTGCAGGTGCACTCCAGCTGCACGCGGACACGGAAGTTCCTCACGTGCCTCTGCTCTGCAGAGTCCAGCTCCAGGTGGAAGCTGTGGCCTCGGGGAGGAGTCATGGGGATGAGCACCTGGTACACAACATCCTCCTTGCATGGACTCCAACCTTCGAAGGCGCTGCCCACTCCAATGGCTGGTTGCAGGACTGGGTAGAAGCTGCTTGAAAAGACATGTCCCAAGTAATGTACATAGGTATCCATGAGGTTCTTTGTCCACTCATAGCCTTTCTGCAGGTCCTGTACAGGCAACTGTATGCGTTCCAGTAGAATTCTTCCAACGTTATCATCAAAATCATTGAGTCTCTGATATGCTGCAAGTGCAAGGTCATTGTTTTCTGCATTTGCAACCTCATTGACAACTCCATTTCCAACATTATCGTCTCCATTTGCAGCAACATTGCCGACTCCCTCTAAATTGCCATCAATATTGTTATCTTCCTCCTCATTCGCATTGCTTTCTTCTGCATTTCCAACGTTGACTTCCTCATTTGCATCCACATTTCCGACTTCCTCTTCACTTGCACCATTCTTTTCGTATTTATTCTCTTCTCTCCTCCGGCTCCTTTGACACCCCATCCACCATAGGACCACAACAAGGACCAGGAGCACAGTAACAGCTAAGAGCTGCAAGAGCAGCACGAGCTGCACCTGCTGCAGGCTGAGCTGCTCCGCCTCCTTCTTCAGCATGAGCTGCTTAGTCTCCCACTCCAGCCGAATCTTCTCCCATTCCAGCTGATCTAGACGCTCTTCCATGCTCTGACGTGATTCTTCATCCTGAGCATCACCCACAAGCTGTGGGTACTGGGTGAGGCTTTTGAAGAGCACGAAAAGCAACACTGCGGCTTTCATGGTCTGCAGGAGGATGGAGAGAAGGGCATGAGTGGGGCTGTGAGGGAGGCAGCTGGCAGTGGGGGCAGCAGGGATGGGAATCCTCAGGGCTGTGAGGGCAGGAAGGACAGGGCCCCTGACAGCTGGCAGGCACCAACGCCTGTCCCCCTGCCCCAGCAGCAGCAGCAGCAGCAGCAGCACAGGGTGCCCTGCCCAAGGCATTCCCATTAGGGGCTGTCCCTGCCTGCAGAGGTAGAACCCAGCCCCAGGTGCAGCGTTTCTGCCCCGGCCCTTGTCCCCAGCCCAGCCTCCCCACCACGTGTGCACTCACCGCTTGCCCAAGCAACACTGGGCCAGCGTTACCTGCTGGGCCCTTTTATAGCTGCCCCCATTGTGACACATCCCCTGTGATGTCACATGTGTCACAGCACATCACAACCCAGCCAACCCCGCCCTTTGTCCCCACCCTGGCTCAGCCTCTCAGAGTGGCCCTGGTGTACTGCTTAAGGCTGCCTTGGAGTGAAGCTTCTTCAAAAATCTCCCACAGTTCTTTCTTTTGGATTGCTTTTCCTCTTCTCTCCATTGGCAATCTCATAGATACCCATGTTAGAAGGCACCCTTGAGCATTATTGAGTCTAAGCTTTGACTCCTCACTGCTTGATCTACACTTCAATCTCGGGGTTAGCGAGGTTGAAAAAGTCCCTGAAGATCACACACTCCAAGGGCAAATTTAACACAGCCTACTGCATCAATCAGCCAGGTCCCCAGTTGCCACACCCACGTTACTTTTAAATGTTTTTGAGCATGAAACTCAACCATTTCCATAGGCAGCCTGTTTCCAAGCTTGATATCCTTTCTGTTGATGTATTTTTCCTAAGATCCAATCTAAACATATGAATCCGATGCAACTTGAGATCATTTTCCTTGATCTTTTTGCTTTTTTCCTCTTGTCACAGGGCAAGTGGGAACTTCAGACAAGCCCTGCCTTAGCCTAAGATTTTGGCAATAGTTCATGTTTAAAAAATGACTCTGGCTCGCAACTTCTAAGGATCAAATCCCTATGAAACAAGTTATTTATTAAACAGACAGGAGATCATACACAAAATATCTCAACCAGTGTTACTGCTCAGTAGAAAACTAAAACTAAAAAGAACTAGAAGTTGATTGCAATATAACCTAAACAGTGTAACACATGAAGGTATTTTCATTAAAGCTTGTCAAGGAATCAGCATTTTTGAGCAGTCAAATGTAACATACCAAAGAGATGACAATAATGTGAATATCTTTCACTTAACCTCCACAGCAGTTACCATAAAACAAGTGTCCTTGTTCTCAGGGAAAAGACCACACCTTTCCAGAGAAATGAATAGAAATTTTTTGCTTTGTGTTCATTTGTTATGGCTTTTATAGTCATAAAGAGAAGTGCCTGTCAGTGAGAAATCCAGCCTCTCTTTCTAGATCTCACTTCAACAGTAAGATGTTTATTGGCAGTTGGGAGATGCCAGCCCACTCTTAACTCCACAGTGCCAAAAGAATTCACTGCAAGACAGTTTGTCCATTTTGAATTATCTGACCAGTTAACAAACAACTAATCAGCTCTTGGGCACGATGCTCTGCCACACCTGGGAGAAGATATCAACCCCCACCTGGCTATCACCTCCCTTCAGGGAGTTGTAGAGAACCATAAGTTCCCCCTCAAGGTGCTTTTTCTCTCTGCTAAAATCCCCCACTTCCCTCAGCCCTTCTTCATCAAACTTATGCTCCTATAGAAATCTCTCTAATAAACAAGACTAGCATGTGGACATCAATCCCTTTGAAACTGTATGCTCAGGGGCCCTGAGCTTGCTCTCCCACAACCCTGAGGAGTAGCTCTCTGGACAGTTTCCCCCATAACACCTAAGATTTTTTACTCAAGTGTTTCTTGATTACTGTGGCCAAGACAATGCCAATCACTACTTCACCCACAAGGGCATCTCTATATAAAAACAAGAGGTCTAGGAGGCCCCTTTCCCTAGTTTGCTCCCACAGTACCTATGTCAAAAAGCTATCTTCTGTGTGGACTTTGGGAATTTCCTGGGCTTGTTCAGCTCTTGTCCATCATGGCCCCATTTGCAGCTAAGAAATTGAAGTGTCCCCTGAGTATGATTTTGTGAGACTGATCTAGAGATTTCCCTTTATTCCTTATAGCATCATCCACCACTGACATCATCCTGGCTCGGTGATCCATTGCACACTGGGTAAAGCTCACAGAGGGAGTAACTGTCTCAGAAAAGGGATAGCAGACAGTGTCCAAGGGGTAACGACACTCTCTCTCACAAGTCCCCAGGCCAGGGCCTCTTCAGCTACATCAGGTTTGACTCCCCAGATGTGCTTTTACTCTACAGGAAGGATGTGGCACCAATTCCCCCTGCCGACTGAGCAGTGCTGTCTCCATGTCCTGCATGCTCAGATCTGTGTCAGCTTTTCCCCAGGGAGTGTCTAAGGATGGGTAGATCCTCCATGCAGACCTCAGTGAACACAAGGAGGAATATTAGCAATGCCTCTTGCTCAGTTCCTGACCAGCTGGAGCTGCCAGCAAGAATTTCTGGGCCCATCTGAAATTGTCATCCTGGCTGTGACAGTGCAAGAGGAAAGGGGGATGAAAGTCATCTTTGTAGCCACTGTAGTGTGACGACCCAACCTTAAGGGGAGGGAAGCACCTAAGATTTGTAAATGCTTGTGATCAAAAGGAATAACAAAAGTCAGGGGGTCTACAAACAATCAGAAAATTTTATTAGCCCACTACACAATTGTGGACACTGCTGCAGGCCTAGGCAGATTCAGCCAGGCCTTTCTCACAGGGTCTGAGTTCCTTTCTCAGGCTGTGAAACTCTCGCAGGCCTAGCAGAAACCTTTCCCAGGCTAGGGCCTCTGTCTGTACTGTAAACATGAGAGAAAGAATCATAACAATAGATAAACACCTGGTGAATCCCTGAGAAAGCCTGGCACAAGAAAGCCTGGGCTCTTTCTCTGCCCAATGAATTGTCTGTATTTTGTTTTGCACAAACTGTATTATAAAAAGCCATGGCTTCCTTTAAGAAACTGCTCTTTCTTGCTTTCCTGCACCAAGCAAGGGAGTTCCCTTGTTGCTGTTTTTCCTTTCGCCGCTCTATAACTCTCTAGGCAGCAACATACAATGAGTGTGAAAATTGGTATATTTGTCCCTGACCTACTATATAAGCACATGGCAGGGGGTTTTGGAAAAAGGGGTAGGGTTAAAGGGAAGAGAGGAATTATAGAGGGAGAGATGAATTAAAGAAAGAAAGACAAAGGCAAAGAAAGAAGAAAAGAGAGAGAAAAAGAGGACACCAGTCCTGGTTCCAGTGTTTATCCAGTTAATGGGATGTCAATACCAGCTGCAGTGCCAATCCAGGTGATAATCTTGGGTTCAGCATCAACCCAGCTGTGCTGGTCTGGTCTATGAGACGTCCAGAGTCCTGAGGGCACTTCCCAGACCTGGAAGTTACCTTTTAAGTGACAGGTTCCTCTGCCCTAAAGACAAGTTTCCCACTTTCTATGTCAATTTATTACCATGTCCAGTCCTTTCTTTCAGGCTTTCCTGGAAATGAGTCAGAGGGCTTTGGTGTTTTTTGGTGGTCTTAGTCCCACTCTACAGTCCATGCCTTCTTCTTGGCCTCATTCCTGTTTTGATGCTGTACTGTTCTGTGGTTCTTTCTACACAAAAGCGTTGCCCTATTTCCTCCTGGTCCCCCTTCCCCAGCCAAATCTTTGTCTTTCTCACAGCACATTAATACCAAGAGTTCTTGGTTATTACCAGGAGTCCTTGGTTGGCTCCACTGACATCCAATTATCAGTGTTAGAGACATACAGACATAGAGTCTTTTATATTATGGGAATCAAGAGCTCAAAAGGTCTCACTTTGGAATGCTCTTTAGTCGCAACAAGTCTTTAGTCATAGTAATTTTCTGTCACTCAGATCTTTTCTCTGTAACTTTATTTGAAGGTTTGTCAACAAAAATATTATCCCACTTGGATTCTTACTCAGAAAGAAAAATAAGTTTCCAAGGCTATTCCTTGAAAACATGGTGCTAGCTAGACACCTGTTAGCTCCTGGGGACAAATCATGTTTCTGATACATTCAAAGGGGGCTTAGAACAAGCAGAGTTTGAGAAGACCAAGGCTTAAGGAGCATTTCTCAGATGGCAGCCAGGGGCAGGGGGAATGCATCACCACAATCCACCCTGCATTGGAAGTCAGCTTCTCTGGGCTAGTCATCACTGGATGCTGTGCTGGGGAAACTGCCGAGATGACACTGCTGCAGCTGCTGCTGGCAGAGCACTGCGGCACAGCGTTTTACCTTCTCTCTCTGCGTGCCGCATTCTCCTCTCTATTTCCCGGCACTCTGAGCTGGTTTTCTGCCATTGCCTGCCAGCCAATAGCTCTGTGCATGAGCACCTCTTTCAGTGGCCATTGAGCAGCACACTTGCGAGCCGATACTGAAGATCCTGGTACTCACTCATAGCCTGGGAGTGGGCAGCTGGATTCCGTGCCAGGTGATGGAAGAGATTGGGTGGCTCAGCTGATGCAATGTCCGGGGGCAACCTGATCAGCCGAGGAAATCTCTTGTTGCCAATGACAAAGTGGTTAAGGTGCTTCACCTCCAGGCAGCGCTGCAGGTTCACATTGATATCCCCAGACGACGCAGAAAATACCTCCTGTGCCATTGTGACATGGGGACAGTGTTCAGGAGGTGCATGACAATGGTCTTCATGGTGTAGGTGGAAAAGCCTATGCCCAGCACAAGACGGGTGAAGAACTGCAGGCATCTCAGGTGCAAACTGTCAGGAGGGGCCCGCCTGGCGATGTGCTGGAAGAACTTCATCTCTGCCACAGCATAGCTCTCAGACCACAGAGTGCTTGGGGTTCCAGCATATCCAGGCTGGCTGCTCACAAAGATGTCGGAGTCACCTCTCTGCACCCCAAACAGCATCTCAATCCTGAAGCGTTTACTGCCATTGGTCACCTGGAATTGGCAGCAGTGTCTGGATGGCAGCAGCTTTAAATGCCAGTTGTGTGACTGGGGCAAAGCTGGCCAGATGGCTCTCACCAGCTGGTAGAACCAGCGGGCAGTTTTCTGCACATCCAGGTAGGAGTCAGTGCACAGGGTGTCCAGGAGGCTGGGATCCTGCTTGCTCCTCAGCTCCTCCTCGGGGTGGTGCAGGAAGCACAGCATGTTGTCAGCCTGCTGCTCCTCCGTGCAGGTGCACTCCAGCTGCACGCGGACACGGAAGTTCCTCACGAGCCTCTGCTCTGCAGAGTCCAGCTCCAGGTGGAAGCTGTGACCTCGGGGAGGAGTCATGGGGATCAGCACCTGGTACACAACATCCTCTTCACGGGGACTCCAACCTTCGAAGGCGCTGCCCACTCCAATGGCTCGTTGCAGGCCTGGGTAGAAGCTGTTTGCCAAGACATGTCCAAAATAAACTGTATAATTGTCCATCAGGTCAGTTATCCATTCACAGCCTTTCCATAGGTCAAGTGCAGGCCACTGTATGTGCTCATGTATGAGCCATCCCAGATCATTGTCAAGAACAGGATCTTCCTCATCTTCCTCGCCACTGTCCTCTGCCTCATGGCTCCTTTTCCCCCAGAAAAAAACCAGTCCCAAGAGAAGGACGAGGAGCCCAGCAGCAGCACAGGCCCTTCCACTCTGCTTCAGAGTGAGCTGCTCCACCTCCCACTCCAGCCGAACCTTCTCCCATTCCAGCTGCTCTAGACGCTCTTCCATGCGCAGACGTGATTCCTCATCCTGAGCATCACCCACGAGCTGTGGGTACTGGGTGAGGCTTCTGAAGAGCACGAAAAGCAACACTGCGGCTTTCATGGTCTGCAGGAGGATGGAGAGAAGGCCTTGAGTGGGGCTGTGAGGGAGGCAGCTGGCAGTGGGGACAGCAGGGATGGGAATCCTCAGGGCTGTGAGGGCAGGAAGGACAGGGCCCCTGACAGCTGGCAGGCACCAACGCCTGTCCCCCTGCCCCAGCAGCAGCAGCAGCAGCAGCAGGGTGCCCTGCCCAAGGCATTCCCATTAGGGGCTGTCCCTGCCTGCAGAGGTAGAACCCAGCCCCAGGTGCAGCGTTTCTGCCCCGGCCCTTGTCCCCAGCCCAGCCTCCCCACCACGTGTGCACTCACCGCTTGCCCAAGCAACACTGGGCCAGCGTTACCTGTTGGGCCCTTTTATAGCTGCCCCCATTGTGACACATCCCCTGTGATGTCACATGTGTCACAGCACATCACAACCCAGCCAACCCCGCCCTGCCTTTCATCCCCACCCCCACTCAGCCACTATTGTAGCCTGAAGCAATCAAAGGCTGGATACACACAAAGTGCACACCGAACTGCAGGTTAAGTAGTGGAAGGACTACAGGTGTGACTTCTGTGAGAATCTTCTTTGAGGGTTATGGCTGCAGCTTGAGCAGTTCTCGTGCCCACACAAGACACAGTGGAGTGGAAGGTCTGATTGTGATGGGTCCCTGTGTGTGGTACCACTAAAGGGCCTCTGTACCTTCACTGTTGTTTAGGAAGGAGTATCCACCCATCCTCGATTCCCTGGGGAGCAGGTGCCACATTCCTGAGCACACAGGACATGGAGAAGACACTGCTTTGTCAGAGTTGGGAATTGCTGCTGCACCTTTCTCCAACAGCGAAAGCTCACTCTGGAGTCAGATCCCCAGATGAAGAGGCCGTGGCAAGGAGCCTGGAACTGGAGACTCCTGTTACCACATGGACACTGAATGCCCCCCCTTTCTGAGAGAGTCCAATCCCCCCCAGTTTCACTCTCTGCCAAGATGCCAATAAATGGCATCTTGAGCAAATGCTTCCTCTGTTGAGTGTCTGTGCCTCACTTTGGCAGGGAATGCAGGCAGTAGTACTCACTGGCTGGTTGACCTCAGGTGACAGAGAGAGAAAATAAGAACTTGTGGGTTGAGACAAGAAGAGAGAGATTGCTCAGGCTCATCTGGGGGAAACATATTTAATTTGCTACCCAGCAAATCAGAGTGAGATAATGAAAAATAAAACCAAACCTTAAAATATTTTTACCACATCTCTCCCTTCTTCCTGGGCTCAACTGATCACCATTGCTGATGCTGTGGGCCAGGACTCACACAGCACTTGGGTAATTCTCCATGCTGGGTTGCCTGACACAGCAGCCCTTATCTCCTGAACACCAAAGGTCTTAGCCAGCTACCAAAGGCAAGTGACCAGCTTCAGGATTTTCTTCCCTCATGAATTTCAGCCCATTTCCTTGAGAGCTGATAGCTATCCACAGGAATTTGGCTTTGCAGACCTGAAACAACAAACTAGGAAGTATGAGGATCTCTGTTGAATCCACCTTTAGCCTAAGTGTTTAATAATCTGGCATAAGATCACAGCATAAAAACCAAAATGACCCACGTTTGAAGACTGAATGTTCTGACCAGTTATAATGAATAGATATTTATAGGAGAACTGTAAGAAAGTGTAAAAATACAGATCATTTAATGGTTTTAGACCTAAGCACAACAGGAAGTACAATCACTATCACAATGGAATTCCCATGGAAATGGATAATGTTTTCCATTAAACTGGAATTTATTTCAGGCTATAATCTGCTTAAGGACACAGAATGCATAGTGCTGCAGCAAGATGCCATATGTAGAAAAAGAAAATGGCTAAACTGTGGGTATGACGAGTGTGGAGGAGGAAAAGCAGGACTCAGCGTAAGAAAACCCTGTCCCAGCACATGATGTTACAGGCAGGAAATGCTCTCTGCCCTGTATTGCCACTGGATCCCACTGCCTGGATTTCCCTTCAGTGGACTGGGTAAATAATGCAGGTGGAAAAAAGTCAGCATGGCTCCTCCTTCCCTGGTCCCTTAACTGCGTCATGGATCTCTCCTGGCTCAGGAACAAAAAGCATTAGTTAACTGCCTTAGCAGACAGTCTGCTGCCATGTCTGCCAATGCTATGACCAGCCCACTTGAGCTTCCCTTTTATACTCCTTAGCCCAGGATCCACCTCCAGTCCAAACCAGGGCTGTCAGCTTCCAGTGGCACTGCAGGTTGCCCATTCCAGCTTGCCCAGCCCAGCCATGCATCCCAGAAAGCCAAGCCCACCAGGAGACCCTGCCTGGCTGAGCTGCAGGATGACTTCCTGACTTGAACCCATTCTGTCTCATCACCATGAACATGCTCCATGATCACTCAGCAGGGCTGGCTGAACCTCTTGAGAATCTCCAGGTCTGCCCTGCTCCATGGATGGGGGCAGTGGGACAGACAGACCAGTGTTAGCACACTCATCTCCCAGCTCCTGGGCCCTGAGGGAGCTGCCAGCCCTCACTGCACCTGGGTATGAGGTTTGCAGTGCCATGGTAGCCACGTTCTGCCACCTCCCCTTGCCAGGAAACTATACCCCAACCCACCACAGCCTCAGGCAGCCCAGTGGATCTTGTTGCTGTAACCACAAGCCACGGGTTGGGTGGCAGTGGGGCCTTCCTGAGGGAACTGGACCAGCAGAAATCAATTTATGGGTTGCAGAGAAATTCTTGGTAGCTGGATCTATTGGTTTCCCACAACTCAAAGCTACAGTGATGAGGCCTCACTTCCATTTCTTCAGCTCCTTCTTGAGAGATAAATGCCATTGAATGGGTCTGTCAGACCATGTGGCCCAAGGTGGTGGGGAACATGAAAGAAGAGATGCTGCCAGCAGTAATTTGTTTTATTAACAAGAAGGGTTCTATTAACTTGCCTGGCAGTGTTCAAGGCCAGGTTGGATGAGGCCCTGAGCATGGCCTTGCCTGACATAATGGATGGCTTCCTTGCCCACAGCAGGGGGGTTGGAAGTAGATGATTTTTAAGGTCTTTTTCAACCCAAACCATTCTACAACTTCTTTGATTTCTATGCTAACTTGACCTAGGTGGGATATACTCATGATCTCCCAATGTACAAAGGTAATGGCAGCTGGGTCACCAGGTACAGTGTCCCCATTTACCTTCCCAGCTATCTAGATAGGTTATCAGTGTAGTTATGAAGCAGGTGTGAGATGCCAGCATCAGCCTTTGGATAAGGGTGCTGTACCTACATCAGCTCCCAGCACTTGTGAAGTGCTCAGTTTTCATAACCAGGGTGAGTGGTGTCAAGCTAACCCAGTGCTCAGACCCCTGTGGGGAAACTGAGTCAATAATGGTGCTTTGTCTCAAGCCCCTGACACTCAGTAGCTATAACAAGCAGTACAGCTCTAGCAGCCTCCACCAAGAGCATGTTTTGCAGTTTTGAATCTGGGCAAAATAAGGAGAGGAGAATCACTAATGGAAAATACTCTCACCTTTAAGAGGAATGGCTTCAAGTAAAGCATTCCACTGAGTGAATTCCCCCTTCCTTTCTTCCTCAAAACAACTTATCTGCAAACATCCCAGCAGTGAACTGTGCTTTCCTTCCCTTGTTCCCTGTGGAAGTGTCAATCCAAGTATGAACAAGATGCTGTGTGATGGGACACTCCTCTCACATCCAGACAATCTGTAGTGGCCATTAAAGATACACAAGCAGGTTCTGTGTTCCCCGTTCCAGAGCTAGAGAAAAACCAAAGTCACCAAACTTCCTTGCAATCAAATGTTTCTGGGGATGCAGACACAAATAGCCCCCTGGAGAGTGGCTTAGAGAGAAACCAAACTTAGTGTATATATGCAGACTGGAGAAGACAGCATAAGAAAGATGAGGTTTCTTGGCATCTTACCCACCCAATCAAACCATTGCAGATGCCATCAGTATCAAAATTCTCATCATCTTCCACGAGTTTCATGGTTTTTCCATCTATTTTCCCCTCAGATGAACTGAGGAAACAATCCACTTGTATTATCTTCATGTCTTTTGAGAATGATGAAGACATGTTGCATTTGTACATGTAAAGGGCTTTATCTTATCTCATGTGCTGGGAGACACAAAAGGATGGAGCCATGGTTGTCCTTATTTTAGAGCAATAATTTAAATCTGAGGAAGAAGCACACCTTTGACGTGTAGCTTCAAAAGAAGTTAAAGGAAACACGACACATCCTGTTTCTACAAACCCTTTTCCAGTAACCCTAAGGAAAATCTTCAAACATGTAAGAGTTTTGGAAGCTGCTTACCTTCATTCATAGTCTTCCTGTTTTCCTCTAAGGTCAAACAGATTTATATGTGAAAGGACAACCTGCAGTTGACAGAGTGAAGCCACGTGCCACTTCTTGTTTGCACCCCCTCTGCAAAGCTAATCCCAGAGTCTCTGCCATTTCTTGGTGTTTTCAAACTCAATAAAAACACTAAGACTGAAGAACAGAAAAGGTGGTACATTTTGAAAGCTTTTTTGAAGGGTGATTTGGTTCAGTGTGTTCTCATTATTAAAGTAGGGCATCTGCAGAAATAAAAAAGAAATTGTGCACAAAGCAAATAAAAATGCTGGGAAATATAAAGTCAAGAAAACTAATGAGTGTTAACAATGTCCATGGTGCAGCCAAGCTCAGACTTGTCTGCTGTCTCTTATAAAATCATCATCTTCATTCAAGCACTTCCCTTTCACCCTACAAATTGTTCTCAGTGGCACCCAAATTCTTCTTGAAGTTGATGGGAACAAGCTCTGACCCTTATATAAGTGACTTCTCAATGCATGAGAACCATCCTTGTGAAACCAGCAGAGGATACATTGCTGTAGGTAGCAGAGAACCAAAGTCACCTCTAAGATCATCAGACATGATGCTTAGGGACACGGGTTAGTGATGGGCTTGTCTCTGCTGGGTTAATGGTTGGACTTGATCATCCTAAGGGCCTAAGCAATTCTGTGATTTTATGACTCCACAGACCTGATGGCAAAGCCACTTTTCTATCCATCTAACTGTGCACCTAGTACAGTGTAATGTATTCCCTTGGATACACTGCAGAGGGATTGCTGGCAGAAGAACCTGTTCAGGTTTAGCACATACTGAACCCACAGCCATTTGTCCGTGTGTCCAAGGTTTTGCTCTGAGCCGTTGAGGCTCTGCAGGGCTGCAAGAAGACAAGTGAAGCCCAAAAAGACAGTCCAGCTGCACTTCCCTGAGGCTGCCCCTGACCACAGGGCAAGAAGGAGCTCCTGGGATCAGAGCTTGCCCTGGAGTCCACTTCTTGGACTCAGCAGGAGACACAGGTGGGCAAACAATGGTTTTCCAAGCAAACTTCCCTGTGGACTCCGTACAGACTATCCTCACCTGTCCCCAGAGCCTTCTGAGCAGGAGATGGCCACCTGCCAGCTCCTCAAATCCTGACCCACTTTTCCTGAGAACTCAGCAAGGGAGAGTTTCACAGACAAGAGGAAATCCCTAAACAGCATGCAGCCCGGAGAATGGAAAGTTTTTTCTTGGGGGGGGGTTGGGTTCATTGTGGTTTCTTCCCCCTCCAGCTTCCCAATGAATGCATCTGGCAGCTCTCTGTCCCTGCCAGCGCAGGATCCCAGCGGAAACCAGAGCTGGGAGGGCTCTTCCTGCCTGGGGCAGGCTTCCCAGGAGTGTGAGGGATTTACAATCGCCACCTCTCTGTCCCTGCAGTGTCACACCCAAGGCCATGTGCAGCGGCAAGCTGCAGACAGCTTTGCTGGTGGCCGGCTACTTTGTCTACCTGCTGGTGGGTGCTGCTGTGTTCCAGGCTCTGGAGAGGACTGCTGAGAAGCAGGAGAAAATGGCAGCTGCCCAAATGAAGGAGGCTTTTCTGCAGAACTTCACGCAGCTCACGGTGCCGGAGATGGAGCAGTTCATGAAGGTGAGTGGAGCCCTGCTGGAGTCCTGTCTCCCTCCTGTTTCCCCATCAGATGTTGTTTCCTGCTCATCCTTGCTACACAGGCAACTCTCACTGCTTTCCTTCTGGCTGTGGTCACTTGGATGCTTCCAGCAAACACCTCTCTAGTGTGAGCAGGCAGCTCACTCCAATGGCAAGTACAGCTTGTGTAGTTGGACAAAACCTTGTGTGTTAGCTGCTAAAAATCCCCATCACACAATATCCTGTTTTTTTGGGGTCTTGCCTCCTATTGGTTCTGCTTTTAGTGGGGCTGTGCTCATATACAATGAGTAGCATGGCAAGAAAAATGAGGCCACAGCACAAAGGAACCATAAGGAAAGGTATGGGGGAAAAAAAAAAAAACAACTGAAAAACCTCCAAATAACTACAAGGAGGGTGGCATGGTCAAAGTGTGGTTTTTGAGGATGCTGCAGAAGTGAAACAGGTAGCCCGGCCAGAGGAAAATATTTCTGATCATGGCACAGGAAGATGAAGATGAATGTGGCTATCTCTTCAACTTGGATATTTCATAGCTCTATCTGCTATAGTGCAGGAAAAAATGAGGAGTTAAAGTCTTGCTGGAAGCCTTTCCACGTGGAAAACTAGCAGAGCTTTTAATGGGCCCGTTCATAAAACAAAGAAATGTGCTGAAGAACTGGTGTTCATAAAAGAACAACCAGCAATTCAGCCCCTGTTTCACCTATGCATGCATCCTCTTCATCTTTTTTTTATGAGTAGAGGAGAAGTTAAAAAAAAAAGAAAAAAAGATAAGCTTTTCAAGAAGGAAAAAAATAAAATAAAATATGAGCTTTTAAGACAAAGAAATCTTTGTGCAAGGGCTATGGAAATTATTGTTGTTAGCCTCAATTTTCTGAGACATCAGCAAAAAACACCGTGAGGAAGAAGCAGTGAGGGAGATTTTGCTGGTGCAATTTATTCCAGCACGTGTCCTGCTTCTGGTAGGGCTCTGTTCTGGATTTTATCTCAGCTGTTTCTGTACAAACCAGCCTGCCTTCTAGATGTCCAGTCCAATATTCTCTGTTTGCTAAAGACAGGAACAACTGGATACAGTTTGCTTTTTAAATTTCCTATTAACTTAAAAAAAAAAAAAAAAGAGAGAGAGATTAAAAAAATAACAGCACTTAGAATTAAAACCAAGGAAGAATCTGAAAATGCATAAAGTGATAAATGATAGCACTGGAAAGGTATGGAAGAAATATTTAGTCAAGCCTTTAGGCAACCTTGTAAGTGTGTGTGTAAATGTGAAAATTTATCTGTGTGTATTCATGCATGCAGTTTGGAGAAGAGTATGTATGTCAGGCTTTGCAAATCAGTGGACTTTCTCTGAATTTAATTCTGTGACACTAATCAAAATACAGACCTCAAATGAAATTCTCAGTGTATCTCATGTGTACCCTGCCACAGCTCACTGCTGCACCCCTGGGAGGGATCAGAGCCTCTGCTCATACAGGTGGCTGATCAGATCTTGGATCCACCACTGCCATCTCAAGTGCAAGTCCAAATCCAGCAACCAGCCTCCCCCATCTCTTAAACCAGTGCTCTGCCACATCCTAGTCACCCACAGGGTCATGATTTTCCAAACTACTTGGCCTGAAAGAAACAAGGTCCTTGGTCACACTAAAAGAAATAATTTCTCTCTCAACACCCACTAGAGCAGTCAGCACAAACAGGGCAGAAGTTGATTACTCAAAACCACTGGATAATTGCATCCCAACCTTGGAGGTGAAGGTGTGAATAGTGTCAGACAATCTCTGAAGTGAGGTGAGTGCTACTTGCAGGAAAGGAGCAGTAGTTGGCTAAACCTGTAATATTTTTGCATCAAGCACTTGAGAAAAGCAGTCATGATGATACCAAACTTTGCTTTCTCTCCCAGAACCTGATTGAAGCCATTCAGAATGGAGTATACCCTGTTGGAAATGAGTCACAGTTTGAAGAGAGCAACTGGGATTTCAGCAACTCCTTCTTCTTTGCAGGCACAGTTGTCTCCACAATAGGTAGGTCTAATGCTTTCCATTTATGTGTGCTTGTGTGAGAGTGATGCTTATTATGTCTGGTTGTTAGGACATGAATGGGTAACACTTTCCAGGATAAAAATTCCAGCCCTTCATTGTCATGGGTGGCAAACAGACATGGACTTGGCCCTAAACCCTTCCCACTGCACAGCTCTTCATGCTTTATTTTGGCTTGTCAAATATCAGTGGCCTTTCCTATTATTCCCCACTTGTTTCTTCTTTTCAAGTCATCTGTTATAATGTTCACTCTGCTGATATTTGTGGGTGATTTCACTTTCCTGGTGTTTATTCCAGGCTTTAAATCCGAGTGTTGTAAAGCATAAAAAATGTAAGGAAAGAAGTTAATCCTGCTGGGGCCTGAGCACTGTCTCCATGACCTGTTTTGAGCTGTTAATTCACATATTCAATTACTAACATGCCAGGAGGAGAAAAAATGAGAAGGAAAAAGGGCAAATGCTGAGAATTTTACACTGCTGCTTCAAGCTGTTCTGACCTTTACAGGGCCTGCCTGCCCCTACCTGCTTCATCCTTTCTTCCAAATGTACATACCAAAAAGGGCAGGCCTGCCAAATAAAGGATAAAATCCACACTGTTGGCACCTGCTTCACAGTCATGCAGTGGAAGTCAGATCTATGTTTTTATCTTGTGGTGCTGAGGCCTCACTCTCACCAGCCCCTAAGCACATCTGCCTCACTGGTTTGTGAATGTGACATGTCCCAAGGGCCCCAGGAGTGTCCCAGCATCATGGGAGCTGTGTAGGTGCTGCCTGAGCCCACAGGGAGATCTCCTGCTGTAAAAGGGGAAGGCTCTGACCCATCATTAAAATTGGAATATTCCTGCAACAGGGAGCACAAGACAAGTTTGTGCATTTGGGAATCTAGTAATCCAAAAGTCACTCCATTGTTTTGTCTTTTTCCCCAAAGAAAATGTAGCATTTTCAAAGTAATGGATGCTTTGAGATGAACTGTGCTTGGGAAATGCATTTTCCCAGGGTCAGTGGTAGCATAAGGACATACACAAAGTTCAGTACTCTTGCTCTCAGGGTGCCTCATGGGGTCCAAGAGTCTTGAGACTAAAGGACATATTTGAGGTTGTTCCACTACTTAGATAAATCCTCTCTTAGTAGAACTTAAAGACAAATGTCCCTCTGGCCTGAATAAATCATCCACCAGCAAAGTCTGGACTAATTAGCACCATCTATTCTAATGCACACTGCACTGCCTTGGGACTGGAGTCAGTGTCTGGACATAGCAACTTACTGGGATGTAGCCAGGGAGGTCACTAACACACAGGCAGAGCAACAAGAAGCTGGAGATGGCTGCATGTGATTCTAACATCCTGGAACTCCAACCCTGATGTCTTCCAGATCCTCAGATTTCTATTTTTTGCTTTCCATGTATTTGTCACAGGACAGAGCATGTTTCCCATAATTACTCCTTGATTGTGTTTTTGTTCCTGCTAAGGCTGTGCTGGGAACACACAGTGCTCTCTGCATTCCCCCAGACATGCAGGGTGAGCCACTTCATCTGCTTACTGCCTTTTTCAGAGGAAAAAGAGTGCATTTGTGCTGAGAAGCATTAGCCACATCTTTTAGGGTTGAAGACAGGCTGGATTGGAGCAGGGGTGAATGTGACTCTAAATTGCTCCAGTTCTTTGGAACATCTCCTCTGACCCACCTTTTTTTTTTTTTTTTTTTTTTTTAATAGGCTATGGCACATTACATCCTAAAACTGCTGGGGGACAGATCTTTTGTGTGTTTTTTGCTCTTTTTGGAATCCCTCTGAACATTGTTTTTCTGCACCGTGTTGGTAAGATGCTCTCACTGCTCTGTAAAAAGCTGGGGAAATTCCTGTATGAGAAAGGAATGAGAAAGGTAATTGGTTTTACTTATCCAGGCACAGTTATATGTTCATTTCTAGTGTTTTTCTCAAGTTTTATGCTGCCTTATCCTCAATTATATTTGCTCTTGTGCTGGGTTAGATGTTGTTCTAGGGCAGGAAAAGAGACATTCTTCACTTGCAGAGCTAAGCAGACATGTCAGCCATAGAGGAGATATTCAGACTAAGGGATGCATTTTGTCTTCCCATCTGGATGGCAGAAATCCAGCCCCCTTCAGCAGTCAGTGGAGAGAGTGGGTGTTCCACCCCACTTCTTGAGACACTTATCCCAGGAGCCAACACCTTAGGGAAGTGTATGCATCCCTTTAAACCAGTAAGGGTGATAAATATCTCATCTTGAGGCAGCAAAAAGCAGGTGAGCTGTGCAAAGCTGTAAAAATTAGGTGAGGTGTAGATGTTTCAGTGGATTTTGACTCAATGCATAGTGTGTTACCCCTCCTAAGTGATTATCCAGTTCTTTAGTCCCCCTCCACCCTTCACTTTGACAGAAAGGAAGATCAGGCTGAAGTTGTCCATTTGAGCCCCATTGCTGAAAGATGAGGAGACACCTGTAACAAACTACAGACAAGATATCTTTTGTCTGGTTTATGCCCCAATTTATTTGCAGCACTGCTGAGGAAGTGAGAATAGCTTTTCTGTGTCTCCTACTGTAATTCCCTTTCAGGACAAGGTATGATTACTACAGATAACCCTGAATTTCTTGCTGAATTTCTTGTCATATCTGCCAAACCTAAACAGAAGATAAGGCTCAATCAGATACAGACTCGAGCATGTACACAAGACATGAAGGCATGAAAAGTTATCCAGCAGTTGCCATCTGGCAATCTGGATTTGGAAAATTTTATACACAGAAACTATGTGTGCCTGTCTGATAAATCCCGACAAAAAAAAAGTCTTGTTCTCTAGTTAAAGCTCCTTCATGACTGCTGGGAAGTAGAATGGTTCAAAAGTCACTGTCCAGGCTCTTCTTTATCAAGAGCTCATTAGTTAAAAATTTTTTTTGTAGTAAGATATCCACTGGGTGGGAGCCAAGTTGTGGCATTGATGCAATGAGAAATAAAGTCAATAATCAAGACTCTTGAAGATAGTACTGTCAGTAACAGTGCAATTATTTTTTATTTAAAAGGACTATTTTCCCAGGCAAATTTGAATTTAGGTGCCAATCCTACATACCTAAAAATAAAAAATGAAGTTGAATGGTGGTAAGTGGAAATGGTTTGACTCTGGTAAATGTCATTAGATAGGAATTCCTCCAATAGTCACAGTCATTGATAAGTGGAAATGGTTTGACTCTGGTAAATGTCATTAGATAGGAATTCCTCCAATAGTCACAGTCATTGATACAATCAGGTAAAAGACTACATCTTCCAGGGCCCCTGTGGACATGCAACACCCATAACACCTGGCTTCCCCTGCTTCTAAGCAAGACTAAGATATTTCTAGAGGAAAAGCACTCAGAGGAAATCCTTTAGTCCTTGTGATCCCAGATAGCCACCCACTTTGAATAGCCACCATTATATGTAGCTTATTTGTGTTTCAAACAATGATTATAATTGGACTGGTTTGTTTTTCAGAAGAAGATCAAATTTCTGACTCTTTTGTTCTTCCTGGCAACGGGGATCCTGGTTTTTCTGTGCTTGCCATCAGTCTTTTTCCAGATAACAGAGGGCTGGTCCTACAGTGAAGGAATTTATTTTGCATTCATCACCCTCAGCACCATTGGCTTTGGAGATTATGTAGTAGGTAAGGTGAATTCCAGAGAGGAAACACATCAAAACACCAGGATAATGACTGTAATTCCCATGGATTGGCTGAATGTGCTGTAGAGACAAATTTGTCAAGTCTTGGCCTAGTCTTTGCCTTGTACAGTTCTGGGGGGCAATACTCACTTCTCTGGGATTGTATGTGCTGATAAAAGCACAAAGTCATCAAAATATAAGGAAATTAGGTGCTTTGAGGTGTAAAGAAGACAAGTATTTTGGTGAGGGAAGGGTGAGGGAAGGGAAAGTGGAATTTTTATTACCAGAGGGAACAGTTTATGACAGTTGTACAAAACAAGGTTTGTATCACTGCTTTAGCCATCTCAGACTTATATTTCACAGTGTAAAGTGAAGAAATAAATGATCATGTTTATATATGACTTCACACACCAGACTAAGAAGTGGAAAACCCAGTCATGGGAAATTGGGGAAATCTACTCCCAGTATTAGAAGTGGAGCTTAAATATATACATCACTGCAAAAGTGGCCTTCTTTAATCTCATGAGTACCTCTGGAGGTTTTCTATCCTCACAAGCCAGAGTTTAGGGTTTCCCCTGAAGAAGCACTGTTTGAGCTGCACTCAAGCATGCTGGGATGCTTCTCCAAACATTTCCATGGATCTGCTGGGCAAAATACACTCTCCATGGAATAAGTTTCCAAAGGAACTGCAAAATAATTACCAGGAGCCAAAACAGTGTCCACAGAAGAAGCAGGAAAACAACTGAACTCCATGGAGAATCCAAGATTTCTCTACAACAACCTGTCCTGCCATCATCTTGCCACCTGAACTTCTCCCCAGTGGGAATATGCAAAGAGGACTGTAGCTGATACTTGCACCAGTGCTGTCCCCACAGAGGATCTGGAAGCCTCACACTCCTTTCTGAGGGACAGACATCCACCACACAACAAACCCCAAGCTCTCAAGCCTTGCAGAAGTGGTAGAAAGGTCTTGGAGCCTCTCTGAGTTGGAAGGATTTCTTACATAAGGCTGATGGCTTTGGCAGAGGAAGCCCACAAACTTTTCCAGGCACTGATGTGTCACTGCTGACCATAATTTCTCTGAATCTATTCCTTGAAATAGTCTGTTGTACAATGGTGGGGAGGGGCTGGTGCCAAACAGGACAAGAACTGAATGTCAAAATGTGTCTTTCCTTGTCCAAATCACAGGGGTTTTATAACAATGACAGTGAGTCAGACCCTGAAAACCATGACACCCATAGCACTTTCCTCCTCTGCAGCCATATTGCTTTACAAATATAACTAATTGTATTTTAACTTTCTAATTGTTATTTACAAATGACAATTAGAGAGGCTTCATGGCTCTATGATTTCGTCTTCATTAAGATGACTTACTGGAGCTGAAATATTTTTTGTTGCCAGTATTTATCTTAATTTGCCTTAATAACAGTAGTAAGATGTTGATAAGTTTACTGCTTTACATCTTCACAATGAAGCAAGCAGAATCAGTGACTGCTCTGAGAATTATGCACTGAGAATTGCTTACAGATGACAAATGGTTTTGTGCTGGCCAAGTAGAACAGAACAGGTTTGAATTGATTTGCATTTTAGTAATTCAAATCTGGTTTGTAGCTGAGCCTGTTTGGGGAAGATAGAGATGCTGGAAGATGGCTCAGCCTGGGTTTGGTTGTTGGGGATACATTTACCTCTAGGTAATACCTCTAGGGTGGAACTCCCTGTGAGTCATTAACTGAATATTCCCTGCTCAAGTCCAGTTTTGGGTTAACATTACAAAGATATTCCTTGTGGCTTTGCTAACCCCACACCATGAACCCCAGATAAGAGCACAAGGAGATGCTTTGTACCAAGGCTGAGAGTCCCTTTGCCAACTCAATGCCAGCAGCAAAAAAAGAAACAGCTGTTGGATACCTATCCATGAGGACAAACCTGCCCACTGCTGCCCCATTTCCAGAGCTCTTGGATAACAAAGAACAAAAATCTTGCACATTAATCTATGTAGTACAGGATACTGCAGGACTTGCAAAGAGTTGCCAGCACCTGAGCTCCTCCTGGGCTGGTTCACCACGAGGTTTGTGGTGATCTCCCTGTCCATGCACATTGTGGGGTTATCAACTATGTGCAGTCACTTTTGGCAGTGACTTGAAGCACTCCATAAGCAACACACCAGTATCTGCAGTTCCTGCAGATGCCACTGTCACATCACCTGTATCATGATGATAATACTGTGTGGGACAAAATGCTCTCTGTAGTTTGGGGGTGCCTTGCTGATATCTGAAGGATCAAATGAAATGACCCACACAGAACAGTGGGTGTGAGGTGCTGGCTGATGCTAAGAGGATCAGACTGCATGAAATAAGCTGCACTGGTTTCCAACATAGAAAGTTCTGTTCTTGGCATGTGTCAGTGAATTCTCATCAGCTACATGGTTTTTTAAGTGGAGGAAGCTCCTGAAGCCATTCAAAAGTGAGGTAGGGATTGCAGCTATTCTCTTTGTACGATTGCAGGTATCTGTAATTGAAAGGAAATATTTATTAGGTTATAATCACACTCTATAGAAATACAGGGAATTACAATTACCCAGATAATAATGGTTATGTGGTTATAGGGGCCCACTGTGCTCTGCTTTTTGTGCTTTGGGAGTAATTCCAAGATAATACAATACAATTTAACATCACTTCCCACATTATTTCATTTACCTGTACATGCAGCAGTTGAACTGGGATTGATATGCAGTAAGGGGGAAAAAATAACCTGCTCTGATGGTAATTCACCTCAATCACAGAATCACAGAATGAGTCACTTCAATTCCAGTGTGTCATTTGACAGGCCAGGATATTTGTATCATGTTTATTGCATATATAAGTTTATTGCAGCAATAAGAGAATTGCCCAGCCTCAACCTAATCCTATGGAGCTGAGAGTCTCCACTACAGCAAAAAAGTCACCTTAAAGTACTCAATATAAAACATATTGATGAATTCATTAAGCTGTTCCATTTTACACTGGCAAAGGCAATTTTAACTTGTTAATTTTCTCCTCCTTTCTCCCCCCTTATCTTCAGGCAAACAGTCTGACAGGAAATACTTTTCCTACTATCGAGTGCTTGTGGCCATTTGGATTCTTTTTGGCCTTGCCTGGATTGCTCTGCTGTTTAATTTATTGACAACAGTACTAGAAGATACTGAAAAAATAATTGTCAAGGATCTCCAGCAAATTGGAAAGGTGAGTAAGGACAAAGTAGAAAGCCAGCAAAGAAGATACTGGCCTGTTCAATTTATTCCAGAAGAAGAGCTGCTACCACCACGTGCTGGAGGGGATGCACATAAAATGGAGTCATTAACAGCAGACTCTGAACACACAAAAAATGAAAAAAAAGTGTTTTCTAATAGCAAAACTATTGCCATAACATGTGAGAATTGAATTCTTCATTGGAGAATTGGTAGTTAATTATTCTAAAGAAATAATTTTATTTCCCATAGAAATAAAATTTCTCCTACCTTTTGCTGAGATATGACCTTTTAGAACTCAAGACTCACAGTTGCACAAAGCCTGAATATTAATGGTAAGAAATTTGCTCCTCAGTTTGCAGCTAGGTTGTGCTAACAGCCTGAGAAGTGCACTTGCTTTGCAGGGTGTTTTTAAGGTGCTTTCACAAAAATGCAGAGGAGGAGCATGGAAGAGCTTGCTGGGTTCTGTTTGGATTTTGCAGCTTGCAAGAAATCATGTCTCTTCCAAAAAATGACATGCACAAGCTTTTCTGGGGCATTGCATAGCACTTTTGGAAGAAGAAATGAGGGTGTATAACTGAATAGATGCCTGACTTGAGCCATCATATTGGATAAGGTGTTAGAGTCTGAAAGACACGTTTAAATGACAAGACCTGAGCTCAGTTCAGAGACACTAGAAGCATCTAATGGACAGGGTTATGAAAAGGTTAGCATGTTAGAAGTGATTGATTCTACCTCTTCCTGTTTTATACTAAGATGAATAAAGGCAATTTCAGCTTTTATCCCTGTGGCTCTGAAAAACCTTTCTGATGGTATTTATAAAGAACACTTAAAGTCATGTCTTTAATTCAATTTTTATAATCCTTTTATTCTGTAAGTTTTTAATAAGAACAGAGACCAGTTTGAAGGGAGGAGTCCTTGCTGCTGTGTTTTGATTCCATAGGAGCTATGAAGCCATTTAGCAATGATCCCATGGTGCTGTCACTTTCCAAGGGTGATTGGTGTCTAAACCTTCAACCAGCTAAAAAAAGGATGTCAGATCTGGGCATGGTTTTTCAGCTGCCCATGCAGGAGATGGAGTCTTTGTACATCAAAATCCACGTTATTGCCCAAATGCTGAGCTCACATCAGCACCCACAGGACCCCCAAGGCAGCTTTGGTACACCAAGTCCCTCACTCTGACAGTGCTGATCTGTCACTTGAGAGATTATTGTGAACCTCTCAAGCTCCTGTTTTGTCAAATGAATAATAATTCTTTTGTCTGGGTCTTATTTACAGCATGACCAGCCCATGCCAGAGTTATTCCTGTATGAAAGGGAGAATAAATTACAGCTATAAAGCAATTTCAGGTCATAAAGATGCAGTCAGCCTTGAAGTTGGATTCATAACTTTTTCAGTCAAACAGAACTATGCTTCTTGCCAAAGCAATTCTGCTGTTTCAAGACCTGGCATGTAGACCTGGCTAAATATGTACTTTCTTTCCCTCCACAAATTATTTTCCACTGTTACTTTCAAGGCTGACTTCTCACCTCGTATGTCTCACTGTCAGTAAATGTTTCTGAGGTAGCAGGAACAGGACCTGGGACCTGACTGAAATCAGGGGTATGATAGGACACAGAGTCCTTGTACAAGCCAGAATCCTACTGCTGTCACTAGACAACAGCAGAGCCAGGCAGAGAAAGCAGCTGGATGTTCCCAGGCAGCCCTTCCTAGAAGGATCATAAACCCCACTCCCAGTCTAATGTAGGGACTCTCAGGGCTGGTTTAGGGGGTAGGATAGTCCTGCCTTGGGGTGCAATAGTCATTTTGCACAGCCTCTCATAATTCCTTCCAGGCCAGTTCCTGGTGTCTGACGACTCTCAGAACTAACAGAGGGTTTCTTCAACTTCTTCCCACTACTCCCTGTTGTGACAAATAACACAACTCAGCCCTGGAACAAGCTGCTGATGTCCTATTGTAACACAGAGTAACCAAAGGTGCTTTTTTTTAGACATTTCAGGAAGGGCAAGAGAGACATCCCATGGACTCTGACTGTAACAGCCAGCACAGAGCTGGGCAGTGGCTCTTGGAACAAAACAGGACAAATTCTCATTCCTTTCCCTGGTGGGTGTTTAACAGTGAGCCTTGAAACCCAAGCACTTCCCACTTCCAGGAGTCCCTCTGTCCTGTGTTATTGCCATAGGGTGCAGGCATTTTAGCTCATTCCTCCTGCATGCTCCAGGGTGGCACAGAGGGACTGAAAAACCACCCAAGGCAAGAGGATCAGGAAACATTAGCCAGGAATTACCATTGTGGGGCTGTCCTGTAACTGCACCACTTAATTAGTGGCTTGTTTTTATTTTTTTTCTGTTTTAACTCAGAGTCAGAATTAAAAACTTGAAGGAGATGGATTTTCTTGTGTTCAGACTTGGTTGTTTATTAAATCTTATTTAGAGGTTTGCAACACTTTTAGTTACAGGTAAAGCAAGCAAAATGGAGGTGAATTTAGTTCGTTACAAGGTCTTAATAAAAAGCTAACACCTATATTATTTACACTTCTGACCTAATAACCAAATTCTTGTGACCCAGAGTGTAGCACTAATTATTTAACTAAAAACCTGAAAGCATGAAGAAGGAAGAAGACAGAAAGAGTCAATACCCAAAAGCCTCTATCTTGTCCCATACCTATTACTTTATTCTAAAACCCTTAAATTTAAGACCCTTCACCGTGTAAAATTACACATTTCTATTTTAACTACACACCCATGATTCTAACTCCCTCACTCAAATTTGGAAGCCTTCTCCAAGGCTTCAAGTCAAAAGGAGTGTTCTCCAGTGTCAGAAAGCACAGAAAGTTCAAAACTCCCAGGCTTTAGGGTTCCAACACTGTCCATCCTCAGACACCAAGAACTGAGGTGTCCCTTCAATTGGAGATGCCAGCCTGGGAACACAGAAAACACATCTGCAGGGATTAGAAAATAAAAATAATAATAAAACCTCTCAGGAGAAACTCAGCTGCTCTGAGAAAGAAGGCTGCCCATTCATAAATCCTTATTCCTGCAGAAGGGTCTTAGCTTTGCTCCTTGTGCCCTCCAGTGGCTGTGTGCTGCAGACCCTCTCCCTTCACATCCCTGCCAGCTTTGGCAGCTTTTCTCCACCTCCCACTCTGCAGCTCCGTTTTGCCAGTGGGAACCAGAAGACACTGCCCTGCATTTCGATCCAGTTCACACGAGCTTGCAAAAGGCTAAAAAAATGCCTCATTCTCCAGCAAGAGATGGGGATGAGCACCTCAGATGGTCCAGCCTGCCTTGTGCCCACACTGAGACAGCTCTGTGCAGGCCAGCTGAGGATGTGGTGGCTTTTTGTCACCAAACCATCACGAGAAGGATCCTCACTGGCAGCACACCCCGTGCTGATGGTGGGGAGCACACAGAAACTTCCCGTGCACAAATTCAGGGTCAAGGCACACATTCCCACCCCCTAGCCCACAGGGAAAGGGATTGGTCTGAAAAAAAAAAAAATTGCAAAAAGGCAAGTTTGTGTGCAGGATCTGGGGCCTGGAGGGGCTGGCCCCCTCTGCAGCAGCCTGGAGGGCAGGCAGTGCCTCATGCAGCACCAGGGGTGGAGATAGGAGCTGCAGATATGGGGAAGGAAGAACCAGCACCAAAGGGTGTGTGGTCCTCTCTGCTGGGAAAGGCAAGGGGAAAGCCTGGGAAAGCTGCAAGCCAGGGTGGGAGAAGAATTTTTGTGGATGTGATATTGTTCCTCGTTCTTAAGCTGAACGATAAATCTGTCTCCAGAAGGGCTTAGGCACAGTAACAAATCTCTCCAGGGCTGGAGCAAGTGTTTTCCAGCATTATCATGCTCAGAGCATCGCTCAGCAGCAACAGAAATTGTCCTCACATCACCTTTGGAAGGGGAATTGTTGATTCCTGTGCAGCTAACAGGGCCCCAGAGAAAATTCAGTGTATCCCAAACTCGTGCGTCAGACCTCTGGCTCTCTCAGCCAGGTCAGTCCTGGTGTTGCTTACTGATAAACTAGACACAGACAGTGGCTCTGTTGTTGAAGTTAAAAAAAATGGACTTGAATTGAGAGCAAAATTAGAGCTGATATTCTACTCCACATCCAGAGATTTAAAATAATCCCGAGATTTTTAATTCATGAGTATAAGCCAAGCTTTGCTGTTCTTCTGCACGTTCTCCTTGCCCAAGGGACAGACACCAGGAATAAATCCCTTCCAAAATCCCTGTTCTGCCAAGTGGTGGAGTGACAGAAATCCTCTGGAGACCAAGCAGAAGGGTTCTCCACTGGCAGATCTGTACAGCCTGCAGCCTTTTCTGTGACCCATTCCCACTGTGCCACACAGGGAAATCCAATTTTCACAGAGCAGCCTCCTGTACAGCTGCCAGCTCTCCCACTGCAGCTTGTTTTCAAGCAGGAAACATTTCCAAGGCAAGCCAAATACTTTCCAATACATTAAACCAGTTGCTGAAAAACTCCAGGAGTAGGATTGTGAAATATAGTATCTGGGATTCAGTGGCAGCAGCATGTTCCTGCATTCAGTCTGTGCTGCTCCTCATGCATCTCCCACATCTTTGCTGCCAGCTGGGAAACAGTGTGCACTTCTGCACTTGAAACCAAGGAAAAGCCACGAGGAATTATTTTTCCCCTCAGAAATTCAATTGCCTCCAGAAAGAACCTACACTTTGATCTGTCTTTAATTAGTATATGTGCTGTTAGGGATCGTTTGAGGTCTCCCTCAATTAATATCCAGTTCATTTGCAGAGATTATTTTTTCTTCTGGAAGCAGAAGCACTCCTCAAAGCAGCAGAACACCTTGGCTAATGTAACATCACACAGCCAGTGGGATATTTTTTTTTACAGCAATTGCTAAGCATGGGCCACACACATGCTGTTTTCCACTCTGTCACACTTGGACTTGTGCTTTCTTGCCTGACTCGTGACCAAAAGGCTGGATCCAGCTCAGAACTGGTTTAACAAACATAACTAATCACTCTACAAAGGCTTGCTTGTAATCCATCCCTCATGATCACACCCAAAGAAACAAAACCCCTGGGTTTTGGTGCCAGCCAAGTGCCTGGTACTGTTCCAGCAGGATTCCAAGTGGTGTTGAACACAGACTGTACACCAGGTATCACACTGTGAGGAAAGGAGATCCTTTGGGATCCTTACATGGATGTTTGAGCACCAGTCTGGGGCAGCACTGACTTTGCTACATCGCAATAAAGTCAATATTTAGCTGTTCTGGGGCTAAAAGGTTGGGGGGAAGCAAAAATGCTGCCTAAAAAAAAAGAGCCTTGTCCATGTTCTTGCATCCCTGCAGCCAATCTCGCCTCCAACCCAGAACAGGAACTCAAATCTGATTAGAAAATTCGGCATTTACTATCACAAGTGGTTCTGGACTCAATTAGAGTAATTCTCAACCATGGGTTTGGAAAGGCTCATTATGCTGGGTTAAAATTAGGGCAGTTATTGAATCCATTTGATTACCAGTTTGGCATGATTTAGGAGACGTCTCCCAAATAAACACTTTCCAAATTTTTCTTCCAAGTACTCTTACATGGAAATTACATATGTATTTAGTGGTGAGATGCTGAAGCATGAAATAATACATCCCCAGAAAGAGAGATACTCTGATAAGCAGAACAATAATAACAAACATGAGTCATTGAAAAATGAAGGGAGGTACAATTTACAATTTGAGTGGATGGCTTCCTTGAGAAGGACTAGCCAGAGAGATGCTGATGTTCTCAAAGAACAAATGTGGTTTGAGGTGAATCCAGCTTCTCAAAGTAAAAGATGACTGTTCATCTTTTGGCATAGAGAAAATCATGCATCAAGACCAGAAAAGAACATAAGTCAGAATTTGTGCTGAAAGTTCCCCAGAAGTCATCGTTCCCTTCATTTGAATGACTCATTGAATGCTTTAAAAGCAAGGTTAAGGTCTTAAATTTAAAATGGCTTTGGAGATTTACTGGAAACCAAGGATGAAACCTAAGCAGGTTTCATCTGTCTATTCTCAACTTCAGAAGTCCAGGCATTAATCTCAAAATAAAATATGCACTGCCTGAGAATTAGAAAGTTACAAGAAGCCCAATATGGGAACCTTCCAGTTGCTGGACAGCAATTCTCCCTATCCAAGCAGTCTGCCTCTTCACAAAGCATGCAGAAGCTATTCAGCATCTCTGCTGTGCAAGTTTGCTGCAAATCAGTGCTGGGCTTGGGGTCTGTATATTGCCCCAAAGTAGATATAAATCAATTAGGGGTCAATGCCAATCTCTGCAGAACTTTAGCCAGTTTCCCAACTGCCAGTGTAAA
The DNA here is from genome assembly GCA_030060385.1 of Muscicapa striata striata. Taxonomy (NCBI): domain Eukaryota; kingdom Metazoa; phylum Chordata; class Aves; order Passeriformes; family Muscicapidae; genus Muscicapa; species Muscicapa striata. The sequence continues at coordinate 1,040,795 of JAREIS010000178.1, forward strand.
AGTCCAAAATGTAAAATTTTTTTAATATATTTTTTTCCTTTTTTTCTTTTCTTCCTGGTTTCTTTCTTCCTTATAGCCTTCAAGCTGGTGATGGGATGAACAATGGATGCAGCAGAGTCCCAGAAATGCATGGGCAGCTCCTGGAGAACATGGCTCAGCAAAAACGCCAAAGTGCTTAAAGGCTGAGTGTAATAACAACAGTGGTAGCACAACTGGGTGATGACAAATGGCCAAAAATTGCCAAGGAGAAACAAAAAAGAGGAATTTCCAGCAGGGGTTTAAAAGTCTATTCCTTGCCTGCAGCAGGTCTCTGAGCAAAAGCCTCAACAGAAGCTACCCACACTTTTTGTTCAAACTTGGGTCATTTTTAGGGCTGGGGTTTGGTAACACTTCCCAGTCATCATCTCACAGTCTCTGCAGGGGCTCAGCCTGCCTTGGCAAACCAAACCAGTGAAGGTGGAAAACATCCTCTAAGGATGCCAGGGGAGAAGCAGGATTTTGGTGCATGAAGTTTGCATGCTGGAATTGGTAGTAGTGAACAGTACTCAACCATAGGAGTGGGAAGGGCTTTGGTGTGGCAGCCAGGGTGTGCCCTCCAGCTGCTCTCTGGGAAGTTAAAACATGGCAGGAAATCTCCATATAGACCCCTGCTTTGGCACGTGGTTTTCTCAGTGAATATGGTTCAAGGACAAAACCAGACAATTCCAACTCATACTAAAACCCCCAAAGCCCACATTTGCTTCACGCAGGCCAAAAAGCAGAGCAGTGAGTTACAGAAATGAGAGATGCTGTCACTCCCCCTCCAAGGCCATTTGTCATGTGTGGTGACAGCAGGGTGAGGAGAGGTGGCATAAAGAAGGACAGACAGAGCACTCTCCCCTGTGGGATTATGGATAGTGGTGATTTTTTAGGATCAGCCTACATGATAGGAAAACCCCTTTATGCACAGCTGTCCATCAGCTGAGACAAAAAGTGCTTTGTGCCTGTAGAGGGGCTTTTAAAAGGACATGGAGGGACAGGACGAGGGGAAATGGGCTTCAAACTTGACAGAGGGCAGGGTTAGGTTAGGTATTAGGAAGAAACTTTTCCCTGATAAGGTGCTGAGGTCCTGGCACAGTTGCTCTGAGGAGCAGTGAGTGCCCCATCCCAGCCCTTTTCCAGGCCAAGCTGGAGCTTAGAGCAGCCTGGTCTAGTGGGTGTCCCTGCCCATGGCAGGAGTTTGGAGCAGGATGGGTCTCTTAGGTCCTTTCTGATGCAAACCATTCTGTATTTTTGGATTCTGTAAAGTCACTGTGCACACACACGACAGAGCCTCCAGATGTCACCATCAACCCAAGCAAGAAAGAGGCACAGCACAAACCGTGCAGAAAAAACCCCATCACAGACTTCTCCTTCAGTCCCTGCTCCCCTGCCTGGGACAGACAGACAGGAGGGTTTCCAGTCCACCTGGATAAAGTGCTGGAATCACAGACAAAATCAATGAATGTGGTTTATAGCTGTGAATACAAGCATTTTGTATGCACATCAATGCTGCTGCAGACCACATGGATGCTTCCCTGTGTGTAGGTGCTCATTACTTTTACATATATATATATATAATAATCAATGTATATATATAAAGTTATATATATAACTTCATAACTTTTTGGAAGAATCACAAGTTTTTTGCCAACAACTTTACCTGAACATAAAAGCAAGGTGTGTTCTCCAGTGCCTTTTCTAACCATATACATATTCATCTCTCCCAGCACACATTCCTGTGTCCCATCCAGCTGATGGGCTGAGAAATGCAGCAATCAGCCCTGTATAAAGGATCTGAGAGCAGAGGCACAGGTGTTCCCAGAGAAGGAAGACAGCATGCCCTCAAGTCTGTGTAGTAAGGTCAATGTTGACTTTTCAAAGAATTGAGGTTGTCTCTTCTATTTCCCTTGGCTTGTTAAGTTCATTTTATGGCTCTCTTTCAGCAATCTAAATTTGCCTGTTAAGGAAAAAAAAAAAAAGGCTTAAAAATCCCAACTCTGCCTCTTCTTCCCTTGAACTCTGCCCTCTCCTTACTGCCCACAAGATTAAGCATTTCTGGGGAGGGAAAAGGCCCTCAGCTCTGCTCAAAGCAGGCATTTACATCATCCCTGTCACAGCGTGGAGCTGTGATGCAGAACAGAGTCACAAGCAGAGTCAGGCATTGGGGCAGCAGAGGTGTGGGACACAAGGGGCACTGCTGGTCACCCTCCCAGGGCTGCAGAGGGGTGTGCAGGGTGGCAGAGCACCCTCTAACCTAACCTTGTGTCTGCAGATAATTGGGGGGGTATTTGGGAGCTGTTTGTTTAAACACACCCTTCTCCCTGAACACCAAAAAAAAAAAAACCAAAAAACCAAAACCAAACCAAAACAAACCAAAACAAAAAAACGAAAACAAACCAAACAAACAAAAACCCAAAAAACAAACAACCAAAAAACCAAAAAAAACCCCAAAAAACCCAACCCACCCCCAAAAAAAAACCAAAACCAAAACCAAACAAAAAAAAAAAAAAAAAAAAAAAAAAAAAAAAACCAAAAAAACCAAAAAAAAAAAAAAAAAACCCAAAAAAAAACAAACAACAACAAAAAAACCCAAACAAACAAAAACCCCCCCAAAATTACCAAAGGAAATACCAGATTGTAGGGTACAGAGGTGTTGTTTTTACATGAAAAGACCCTCAGAGTTCTCCTGAGGATGAGTGTTCATCCTCACAAAGTTTGAGCAGGGCTGGAGGGATGGTGCCACAGGAGATTAATGGATCTCTCCCAGCCAGAGGTTGTCAGTTAAGTCAAGCACTGCTAATGCAGGATGCTGTCCCAAGACCTCTCTTAGCACAATGACGAAGCTTTTTTCAAGTCCTCTTTGTAAAAGGCATAATCCTTGTATGCCAATGGATCATATCCTCAAGATCCTTAGGGAGCAAGGCAAATGTGGAAAGAAAGGGAAAGGAAATCCCTTATTTCATAATGGTGCAAACAGACATGTCAGGAGAATTACATCAATATGCAGCACATGTGAAATTTAATACTCCTCCTAATGCATTTAGATGAGGCAAAATGTAAAGTCTGTGCTGCCTCTGGGAATAATTCTGGTAGGAAGCTTTCACCACTAGGAACCAAGGTCTTTCTACTTACTCTGGAATTTGAGCCTTTGTTTTCAAAGCCTTCCTGAGAGACTTCAAAATCAAGTTTGTTACGTGTACGTTACTCTTTGAAGATCTGTCTTCCAGAATGAAACAGCAGTGCTCTTCCCAGCAGTGCTGGTGTAAATGAAGAGCAGCACACTTGAAAATCAGTCAAATATTCACAAGGGCTCATCCAACCTGCAAAAGAGGGGAGGCTTTGCACTGTAGAAAACCAAGATAAGCAAACACAACACAGCCCTTATCCTTTGCCTGGTATCACCTGGAATTGCTGCAAGAGTGCTCAGACTTGCATGGGTTTCCACCAGCTTTGACTGTGGCCTGTAAGACTCTCAAAGGCTTATAAACACAATATTTGATTTGGAGCTCTTGCAGACAGGAGGAGCCTGAAGTCTTCTCACTGGTTTCCCTCCCTTTTATCAAACCATGGATATGGAATTCAGCAAAGGATACGGCTCAGATGTGGCTTGAATTCAGACAAGTGACTTGAAGTGATGATTTCCCCCCCTACCAGGCTGCAGATGATCCATGTATTATGCATGAAAGTAGTGCCAGGCACAGATGGGGTGGGAGTAAAAGGTGTGAGCTGATAATGACAGCAGCCAAGTTCTGCTAGAAAAGACTCTACAACATGCTTGCACGTTGGGCAGAAAAAGGATGCAACATGCATGAGAGGCTAGACATGGTTTAAAGGGTCAAACAGATTAATTACGGTCAAAACTGAGATTTATGCAAAGATTTGAGTGGCATGGTTGCCAGAGGGAATGGGGATTAGCCTTGATGATTCAAGGAATCATCTTCCAATCTTGTGTTCTTGAATAACCATTAGGGAGCTGAGTAAAACACATTTTCTGGGGTTTAAAAGCTGAAGACAGGGAATCCAAAGGGGTGACATAGTACTGCATCAGATATTGCCTTCAGCAGGATCCTGGCTCATGCTCAGCACAGTGCTGAGAACTTGGCACCAGGTCCAAAGCTGAAACAAACAGGAATTTCTTCATGGATATTTCTATGGTTTGGATCCAAGCCACTGAAGACCAGCATGCAGGGCCTAATCCCTAAAAAACAGTCAATGTTTGGATGGGAAATATGTCACTGAGTTGGAGCCAGGTGGGTGCAGGCTTCCGTGGGAGGGTGAGTCAAGAGAGCTCTGGCATCATCTGCAAAAGGACCTGATGCTGTGGGAGAGCTTAGCAAGTGTAAAAACCCATGAGGAAGCAGAGATGGTCCAAAGAAAAGCTCACAGTTTCCCTGGTTGTCCTTGGAGCACTCTGGAGATCACTGCAAGACCAGGCACTTGAAATAGGCTCCATCCCTTCTACCTCTGAACCATGAGAAGGGGATAGCCTGTTCCTCACACAGCTTCTCTGAACAAACTCCAGCCTTGAGCACAGACCTGACAGCTGGCAAGATGCCCTTGGCTTTGCCAAATCTGACCACAGCTGGTCCCTGGTGCCATAAAATGTTGAATCACCAGAATCTGAGAATGTGCTTGTCTGGAGGGTCACCAGGAAAAATCAGCAAACACTTGCTGGCAGCTTGCAATGTTTGCCAGTTCCAGGCTCTGTGGAAACCTGACTACCTTTCAAATTTCCTCTAAACAGGGCTCAGATGCTCAGATTTGCCAGTGGGAATAAGAATTTCTGATAATACCACCTAACTTAAGCTTGCAAAGAAACCTCAAGTACAGAGAGCATCACAAGGAATAAGGGTTTGTCTCACAAAATTCCCGTGCCCCAAGGAGTTGCAACCTTCTCACCAAAAACCAAGAGCAAATGTGTGACAGAAAGTGGTGCTGGAATAGCTCAGCATCCATGATGTTCATGAGTAACCTGTCAGCTCTGCCAGCCACTGGGTTGTTTCTGCTTCCCCTCTATCTGCCAGCTCAGCAACAGGATCCACACATATCCTGAGACACCTTCAAACAGGCTTCCCTGCCACTGCAGCCCAGCACAGTCTCCCTAAAATATAGGAGGACCTGAAGGTTCCACTGGTTGCCCAGAAAAATCTGTGGCTGCCCCATCCCTGGAAGAGCTGGATGGGGCTTGGAGCAGCCTGGTGTCATGGAAGGTGTTCCTGCTCATGGAACTGGCAGGGGATGGAGTTGGGTGATCTGTAAGATCTCTTCCATCCCAAATTATTCAGTGTTTTCTATGATTACTATGATTTCACTAGTTTTACACCCAGTCAAGACCTGCCACAGACTAATAAAAGCCCCTTCATTCCCACTCTAGTTGTCCTTAAGGTCACATTTTGTGTGACCATCAAGTACCTGCACATCAGTCTGGATCCAGCCTCCATCTATCCTGCATCCTTATCTCATACATTTTCAAGGAGCTCAGCAGAAATTTATGGATCTGAGCTAATCGATAATACCAGAGCCCTTTCACCATATTGCTTTCACTAAATTACTGCATCCTTTAAAAACAGAAATCTTAGCAGACCGCAGTACAATGCCAGACAGACTGTCACTTCCAAATTATGTTTATTTATTCTGCCTCTTGGCTGGCCCCATTACCAGCATATCTCAGTGTCTCTCAGTCATCAGCACATTTGCCTCTCCTCCCTTCCCCCTACCCCGAGGTACATGTCTCCTCTCAAGTACAAAGTGGACTGACATGGCAAGTTTTTGAGCCTATTTAACACTGCCTTTACCTGAGGAGAACTAGATTCAGTGACAGAGCTTCAGAATTAATTACATGAAGGTGAATTCCTGTCACAGAGCCTGGCACAGTGTCACTGCAAACATTTTAACAGCCAGTCTCTGGCCCTAGAGTGCCTTTGTGCAGTGTAAAGCAATTATTTGTACCTGCTTGGTGAAACGTGTCAGCCCCTTCAGAGGTGCTGTGACACAGCAAACACGCTCCAGCCCTTGTTATTCACAAGGAAAAGGGTGTGTGGTGGATCTTAGCTGTGCACAGAGTCACTGGTGCTGTTCTGCTCAGGCTCTTCAGGGATCTGAATGCAGAAGTTTGTGAATAACCTACACAGAGAATATCTGTGCAGCCAGGACCAGTGATTTGGCCAAAAGGAGAAATGGGACTCGAGGCCAAGGAAGCAAAGTGTGAATCTCAAACAAGCACGCCCTTGCTGAGCCCCACCAGCAGGGAGGAATAGAAGACTGAACCTCCTCTTTCACCTCCCATTTGTCAAGAATTTTCAGTCATTTTCTCTCCCTTTTCACCTCCTGCATCCCAGGACACCCCTGGTGGAAACTCTTCTCAACTCTCATCCCAGGTCCAACTTCTTCCCCTTTCCATGCTGCAGCTGTTATAGCTGACACATTCCTACCACATTCCTTCTTTACTCTACTCCCCAAAAAAAAAAAAAAAAGGATGTGTGGGGTTTTCTTTACATACCTGTTTTACAAATTTGCACAGAGCTGAGCTGACTCTGGAGTTAACCTGTAAAGTCTGTTAGAGATGATCCTAGGAGACCAGAGAGGGAAAATAAGGAAAGTGGCATTACAGCCTGGAGCAAGGAAGGCTTTATTCCTTCCACTGCAGGGAAAGGAAGGAGGGATGGAGGGATGGATGGAGGGATGGAGGGATGGAGGGATGAGGTTTGTTACAGTGCAGAGCAAAGAGAATTGACTGCATAAAGAGGAGATTGGGGCACAGACAGAAACAAGCATTGGAGGGGACATCTCTGGCTTTCCTGGAGGAAAGGACCTGTCTGCACATCCCAAATTCTCTTGCCATTGGGACTAGCAGGGACTGTGGGGCTCTTTTAATATCCAAAGCAGATCAGATTTACCCAGGGCCTTTGGGGTTTAGTCAGATCTCCTGGACCTCCCCAAACTGAAGATAATCTGTGGAGCACCTTGAGGTTGAAATGCTGAAGACTGTATTGCTCCTGGGCAGAAGGTTCCACTGGGGTTATGGGGTGGCCTCCCCATGCAGAGGGGGACAGGATAAGACATCAGCCCAGGCCCAAGAGAGGAAGTTTTCCAGCTGATGGGCAGGAAAATGGGGCTATTCTCAGTGAGCTCAGAAACAAAGTCCTTTCTCATTAGGGAGGAATTCAATGGGCCTCTCTGGGAATCAGCGCTGCAGCACGCAAAAGGTCAGCTCTTGTTCTGGAAGCCTTTTCTCCTTCTGCCAGCAGGAAAAAATATTTTAAAATATCCCCTAAAGGGCCCTGTTCCCCTGTACTCCCTTCCAAATTCAAAAAGGAGGAAATCACCTCAATGTGGGCAGCAGTGCTCTGGTGGGGATGGCAAATCTCCCTGTCCAGCCCATGGGACCCTCGTTCCCTTTGCACCTGACAGCTTTGTTCTTAAAAGAACATGGCTAATTAAGAGGGGAAGGAACAGTGGGAACATCCTATTCCCTTCACAGGGCACAGTGCAGAGATTGCCACATCTGTGAAGACCCTGCCAGCATCAGCTGCCACAGTGTGGCTGTTTGATGTGAGGCTTTTTTAGGGTAATTCCGTGTGTTTGGTTGTCCCAGTGACACCTGTGCTGTCACTGGCCTGGGTCTGCCTGCCCCAATCAGTGTAAAGTCTCCCAGTGCTGCACTAACCTGCAGAAATGTGCTTTCCAGTCTCATCCTGGGGTGAAGACACGTGGAGTCTACTCTGGCAATCAGAGCCATGTCAACACAAAAGTTTCTCACCTTCATGACCAGCTACCACCACTCAATTCTGCTTTTGTAGCCTCTGAAAAATCAGTTCCTCATGACCCATGGAGGTCCATCATCATGTCCCATAGCCCAGCACATCCAACCTTTGCTGAGTCCATGTTACATGGGAAAGCTGAAAATGGTCTGTTGTCTATTGTAACCTTTCTGTGCCAGTCCCCTTGGATTCTCAAATTGTTTGTGAATGTGAAACTCCACTTCTGTGAGCGAGGCAAATTATTTGCTTAAGATAATTTACAGTTACTCTGAACTCAGCATGTTGACTAGGTAGCTTTATGGATTTTCAAATGGACTTGTAGAGAGCTTTAATCACACATTGTCCAAACCCCAGGACCTGAACTGAAGGAGTTTTGTTTCAGCTCCCATCAGCTACAGAGGTCACAGTTAAGTAAAATCGGCTTAAGCTGGGATTGGAAAACTGTGTCTGCTACATTAGCAGAGAGATCAGATGACAGATTTGGTCTGGCCTCATTATCTAGCCATAAAAATGTAAGGGCCTGAAGTATTTAGGGAATAGGAATGCAGAGAGCAGGAGGGATTTCTGGAGGATCTCTATGCAGTATTTGCTGTCTGGGAAAATGAGACCAAAGGACCCCCCCACCCAAACTGTCTGATGTGAGCTCTTATCTCCAACAACAAACTGAAAGTAGGAGAATCAGTCTCTTCCTTTTGCAAACAGTTCAGGGAACAGGGGCTCCTGTATGTCTACAACATCTTGCATTTATTTTTAGCTTCATCTGTTTGGTTAGTGAGATCACTGGAGCCCAGGCTTAAATGTGTTCCCCTGACCTGCCAAAGCTCTGCCTTGCCTGTAGCTATGCAGACCCCAAAGAAACAGAGCTAATGTGCAAAGAAACAGAGAATTTTATGTCAGTATTTTATGCTAGACCTCGAATCACTCATTTATTACAACATTCTTCTTTGGGTATGAAAAATTCCAAAATACACTTTAAGCAGTTTTGATCCAAAAATACATTTGATGGGGCTATTTGCTGGTTGAAATAACCCCTGTGCTTTTTCCAGTCATTCTGCATTTAGGATTTAATTTACACAGTTCAAGGATTAAATCACTATTTCCAGCCTTTGGTATAAGAACAAACAAACAAAAAATCCAGCCTTCCTTCCCCCCCAAGAGTTGGGAAGCATTATCCAAATCACTGCCAGGGAATAAATGTCATGGTACCTGGAGCCACCACCTTCCATCATTTCCATGCTCATCTAAGCTAGAAAATGAGTTTGTGGTGGAAAACTTTCTCATGGAGCTGCAGAGGTATTAGCAAATATTGCTTTTTGGAATGATAACTTGTTCTGCAAATGCAATGAATTCCTAATGGAGTCCCCAAGCCCAGGGCTGGGAGCATGCCAGGACAGAGGTGCTGGAGAACAGGCAAAATTCATCCCTGCAGGAAGCTCAGCAGGTGAGAGGGGAGGCAGCACAGCCCTGGGTCTTACAGGGTGAACTCTTGTCCTGACAGGCTGTTTGAGTGCTCTGCTGGGAACCACGAGCACACTGGCTTAAACCTGGCCTCCACAGCTCCTGCTCAGAGAAAAGATGTTCCCCAAATGAAAAACACCTCCAGAAGTGTGCATCTGTCCTTATTTTCACTCCTTGAGTCATTCTGGGAAAAGCCCTTTTCTAAATGCTGACATAACCCTCTCTTTCCCTAGGGAAATATTCATGTAGCTGCAGGTGACTGAGTTAGGGAAGCTCAGAAAAAAGTTCTTTAAAAAGTAAGGAACTAACCATGTGCAGATATTAGAGCTCCTGCAAATGCAAACCAAAATGTCCCTGCAGGGTGACTGGAGCTAATGTGCTTTGCTTTACATTTGCATTTGGCTCAGAGTCACACAGAGGCTTCTTGCTGGGGCAAAAGTGATAAAGAATTAAGCTCCTATTACTCAGCTGCTTGCAAGTACTTGCTGTATCTCTGGTGGAAAAAATGTTGCAGAAAAAGCACACTTCTTCCTCATATGGAACCAGAAAATGTTAAAGATTTGGTTCAGCTCTCCTCCTCTCTGTTTAGTTTGTCTGAAGTTCACACAGCAAGAAGAAATTCCCACTTTGCTTTTACCAGAATAACAAATATTTCTGCAAGCAATGTTATTCATCCAGAGAAGGCATGGTCACTGCCATAGCAGATTATATAAATCAAGGTACTTAACTTAGAAAATGACAATTTGTTGACTTTCATTAAGACCTTCTGGGTGTTTTTTTCATTATTTCTGTCTCCTATCCTAAATTGTTGAGAAATATCACCTCCTCCCCAGAATATCAAGAGAATGACATTTCATGGAGTCATAGAATTATTGAATGGTTTGGGTTTGAAGGGATCTTAAAGATCTTTTCATTCCAACTCCCTGCCATGGGCAGGGACACCTTCCACTAGTCCAGGTTGATTAGAGCCCCATCCAAGCTGGCTTTGAGCACCCCCAGGGATGAAGCCTTATTAGGGCTGCAGATATGAATATCCCCATATTTGCTAATCACTGGTCAGAACTGCAGATAATTTGAGATTTAGTTAATTGTTGAAAAGTTTTGATAATCAGATTAGCCAGTGGGTGACAGCATAAATGCCACATACATGATTTGCAGAGAAAACTCACTGTAAACTGCTTGGAGACCTGTGCTGTGGAAAACAAGTGATTTAAGATTTCCAGCCACACAGACCAAAGTATCCAGGCACATTCTGAGTTGTTTGAGAATGGGCAGAGAAAAAATAGAAGAAAATCCCCTGATAATTCATCTATGGAGGGTAATTTACTGGGTCTAATCAGAGCAAACATCTCTATGGCTGGAATGCTGAAATAAATTAAATATAAAGCCTTCAAGGTCATAGCTTCCCAAGCTAATAATGCAGCACTGCTGTGCTCAGGTGGAGACAGTGTGCTTCACTGTGAAAAATCTCCATCAACTGGGTGGAATGGGAATATTTCAAGCAGTGATCAGGCCTGCCTGAAATAAAATAGAGTGAATAGAGGATATAGAGGATTCAATCTTCAGACTTTAGCAGCTCAATAAACAAAGTTTAGACACTCAGTTTGGAAATAAAATACATTAAAAAATGACATTTACGTTTGGGGTGGGGGAGATGTAGTGAGGAGAGTTTGGAGAGTGTTGCTAGCAAGTGTAAACTGTAAGATGCAAATCTTGCTGTTCTGCTTCCAAATGCTGATGCAGAAGCAATTAGATATTCCAGGAGTGGCCACGCTACACATCCCAACTCCTGCAGGCACCATCCCCCTGGGTCAGAGGTTTATCACCCTTTTATCACCCTGAGCAGCCCCAGCTGCCCCACCCAGCTGGCCAGAGCTTGCACCCCACCAGATGTGCAGCACAGCCATTTCTCTGCCTTCCCCTTTCTCAGGAAATGGGGCTGCAGGAACAACTAATCTCACCTTGACACTGAGCAGGGCTCAGCTAGAGGCAGCCAGGAGATGGGTCAGGGCAGATGAGGAGGAAGCAGTGGAGACCCCAGACAGGCACACAGCAGTGCAGGAGGGTCTCCTGGCCCAGACAGGGGTGGATACCCTGCAAGGATCCTGGTTTCTGGTGAAGTCCTGACCCTTTGAGGTCACCCTGGTTATTGTCATCTTAAAATTCCTGGAAGTCTGCCCCATACGAAAATGTGATGCCCTGAGATATCTTTGCTGCCACAAGTTATCTTTTTTACTGTTCTGTTGATTTTGATGTCAGCAGAGGATCTTTCCATAGCAGGATTGGAAATGTCTTTGGTTTTATTTTATTTTATTTTATTTTATTTTATTTTATTTTATTTTATTTTATTGCATTGCATTGCATTGCATTTGCATTGCATTTTTGCATGTTTTATTTAATTTTGATTAATATGCATTTCACAGCCACCCTCAGCTTCACACACTCATGCCTGTGAATCTCACCATTCAAAATTACTGCTTCACCCTAGCTGTTAATTTAAAATTAGATCCTGTGCCTATATATGCACACACACACACACAGTGCCATCCACTTTGGTTTAGTCTCCTCTGCATATGTTGTAGCACAGTCTTGAAAGATGTGACCACAGAGCTGTTTGTGTGCTCTCCATCAGACCCTGCTTTGCTCCATCCATAATGATCCAGATCCTCACACAGGCTGGTTGCTGGGGATTTCTCTCCCTGCTCATCACTCAGCCTCTCATCCCCCTTCCCTTTGCACAAGTTTCTAACCCTGGGCTCAGCATCCCTGTGAAGTACTCTCTCTTTGAGACTGAAAACCCCAGCAGCACTAATGGCTGTGTCTTCAGCAGAGCCCTGTGCCACAGAACAACACCATTATCCCCATTTTTGGAGAGGGGGAGAGGAGTTGCAGAGATAGGAAGGTCAACAGCATTAAAAGCATCTGCTAATTTGAGACAGCACAAGGCTGGATTTTTCCTGAGTGCTTTTTTCCACAGCACTCTACTTGGTCAGAGTACAGGTGGCCTTTGACTGAATCTGCAATTGTGAGAGCTTCACCCTGGTGTCTGGCAGAAGGGGGTCACAAGCTGGGGACCAAAGCCACCAGCAGCATGCAATTAGTGCCATTTCTGAGGGGTCTGATCTGACCAGAGGCACACAGCAAAATCCCCATCTGAAGCAAAGCTCTTAAAAAACAAACACTGCACCTTCTGATGGAAAATATGAATAGTTTCCAACTTGTGGCTTGTTTCTCTGGGAATTCAAGCCTACCAGGAAGGTGCTTAGATTGCTGTAAACCATTCATGCCTCCACCTGAGTGTGAAAATCAAAGCTGTGAAAACCACCAAATTTTGCACAGATGTCACAATAATAAAAATAAAGAGCAGGCAAGAGGCTTTCCAATGAGCTCATCAGCTGAGTTGTCAGCAGGAAAACAGGCATTCCCTCTTTTCCAAAACAGGAGGCTCTTTTGCCAATACCCATCTGTGTTGAGGTACATCATATTGGGGAAGCTTCTTCCTCTTCTCTGCTCTTTTTCCCAGCACAGCCATAAAATCTGATAGTTTAAGTGGTAATCTTCAATATCTAGACACTCAGAAAAAAACTGCCCTACATGTTCAGAGAAGAAGATAAGAACAAACTGATTGAAAATCCAAGGGATTGGGAGGGGGACCTTCTCCCTCTGCTTCCTGTGGTTATATAATTCCAAGTATTTTAATAAAAGCATGTAATTCTCCATTTTCTGCCAAACTTCCCATTGTTTCTTTAACCTGAGGTAAGATTCCATGGCTTTTTTGTGTGCTTTCCTTTTTTTGCTTATGCACAGCAATAACTGTACCAGCACAGGTTTCAGCAGGTGCTTACAGAAAATTCCACCTGATCATGTTTATGATTCAGGTTTGTTAAAATAAAATTAGTTCCATCAGGCTCAGCACTAGATAAGGGCATGTGCTGGCCAAAATCTGAAATGCTGTTGAAGAATTTGGTTTTCATGCTTTCCAACCTATTTCTGAATTTACTGGGGAGGGAATAAAAATTATAGAAAGTAAATTGGTTTTGATATTTCCTAAGATTCACCCTTTTCATTTATAAAATGGTGGGGCTTTTTTTCCCTCAATGTTCAAAACAAAAAGAGTAAACTGCAATGGAAAACTCATGAAATTTCTGTTTCTGGACCTTATGTAGAGGTTCCCCTTTAGGGCAGGGGTTTGCCCTGTGTGATGCTGAGACTTCAGGGACATGTCCTGGATTTTGGCAGGGTGTCAGCCTAGCTTCTCACCTTTGAGCCCCTACAGCCTTTTTCAAAGCCCAGAAGCACCAACAGAGGGATTTCTCACTAATCCAAGGAGCCTTAGGTGTGGATGCCAGTTTATAAAGCTGTGGTGGAGGAGAGAGGCACTGAGGGAGGTGGGGAGGGATCTGCTCTGGTGCCCCAGGGTTCAATTTAGGTAAATTGTGCTCACAAAGGAAAGTGTAGGAAATTAGGACAAGTGACAGATTGGCTCCAAAAGCACTGATTTGGGTTAAAACAGACTGTTGATGCAGCTGCAGCCATCAGGAACCACCTCACCTTGGAAATGCAGCTCTGAGAGCCCCCCTTGGCAAAAAACCAAGTGGTTTCAAGGAGAAAACTCTCCTTCAGGGAGATGTGGTCCCCACCTGTGTTGCATCAACCCCCTCAACAAAATCTAGCAAAAGCAGCAGAATGACCAGTTTTTGCCTCATCTGCTCATTCCAGCACCAGCCTGGTCTCAGAAATGGGGACCTGGTGAGGCAGAACTGGGAAGGAAAAACCTGTTTTTAAGGAACTAATGAGAAAACCACCTTACTGATTTTGGCACACATATTGCTCAAACCACCAGAAAAGAGTAAGGACTTTGTTCCACCCTCATCATCATTCATATCTAGTGAATTGGCAAGGATTTAGCACATTGCCAGTATTTCCACATATGCAAAAAAAACCCCACTACCCCCCAAAAAAAGCTCTGTAGCCCATTACTCACATCCCTAGAGAAATCATAATAAGAGACACAGAGTTTACCACCTTCAAGCAGGAAATAGCTGCCTTTCTAATGCTTGCTAATTGCTTCACTTAAAACTAGTTTGATTACTTGGCACTGAGACAGTATTTTAAACCTGAATTATTGCTTGGAACTTTCCTTTCACCTACCAAGAGCCCAGGCCATTAAAAATGTGTAGCAAAGGTCTCCCTGCGAGGTGCAGGATTGCCTGTTAACCCTTTCATCAATTGTAAGAGATGTTTGGCATCTGGGACATCTTTTTCTCTTGTTATATTTTATTAATAAGAGGTGCTATTTAATAATATTGGGTGCTGAAGGAAGTCATACTGTGGAGTTACATTTGGCATATTCCAAAAAAGCTTTTACCTGGGGTGGGGTCACATTTTCATGTTCTGAAACCAGTAGATAAATTAATCACTCGAAGATTCATGTGAAAACAAATAATTTTTAAATTTGGCTTGACTTTTCCCATTCCAGCTGTGCTATTTTAGGGGGTGAAGGACATCAGGGCAGGAGTCAGGGGAGGATGAGCTGCATATGCTGACCTGGAGAAGCAGAGTGGCTTGGTTGTGCCAGACATTGCCATTAAAAATGGCAATAAATCTTTGTCACAGCACTTCTTTAGGATCAGAAATTAGCTAGCATTTTGTACTTGACAGGAAGTCATTAAGGAATCTCTGCTGCCACAATACCACTGATGTGCAAATTGCAATCTTTCAAAAAGGAATTTGAATCTCAATACCAAGCATCAATAAGGTAAGCAGCAGCTGTGGAGTTGGCACATCCCTGAAGTTCCTGAAAGTCTCCCTTCAGGTGAGACTCAGGTCTGGAGCAAAACCAGGCTCCACAGCCAGGATGAACCAACAGCAATCCTCCTCCTCAAACCCTGTCCAAACCCATCAATTGTATTTCCCATCAAATTCTGTAGGAAGCTCCTTTATCCTCCTGGCAAATGAAGTTTTTCACAGCCACACAGGAAGAGCAGCTGTGGCTTTCTCCTCACCTACTCCACTCAGGAGCAGCCAACTCTGACCTCTAATTTATCTCTGAGGGTTTGGGGCAGCATTGTTTCAGAAAGCCAGTGGAAAAAAAAAAAAAAAAAAAAAAAAAAAAAATGGTGGTGATGTGATGCAGAGCCCAGCCTGAATGTAACACAGGATGTTTTGAGGCAAATAGTCAAAATATGTGGAAGAGGGTGGGCTTTGCTCTTGTGCCATCAATTTTTTAGGCAGCAGGCCTCCAGAATAAAATTAACTAGTGAAAAAGTGTATCTTAAAAATGCACATTAAAAAAATTCATCCTAAGTGCTACTCAGCCACAGAGAAAAGGCTTCCAATGGGGGCCTGCATGTAGGTCCATACCTAGAAAAAGCAGGGAATTATATATATAGACCATGCATATGCACTACACAGGGCTGGGGCCATGCTGCCTATTTCTGCTCTCACCAGGACAATTTTTGAGTAAATTAGAGAATCTCTAGAGGCCAGGAGAACATTCTGAAAAGGGTCACTGGCTAAAATTGGCCTATTGATCAGGAAGCAGTCAAAAGGAACAAAAAATATCTGGGCTTACATGCAGTGCAAGGAAAATAATACATTTTCTTTTCATCTTAGGAAGCCACTTGCAAAGCTTTCCATGGGAAGCAGGCAGATGAAATAGGCAGATCCAAGTGAAGAAATGCTTAGTGCACAGACATGCCCCTGACTGGGAGATGTCTCATCTCATTTCCAGCACCAGCAATGAGTTTTAGTGAGAAAAGGCACTGGCAGGACTGAAGAGGACCCAAGTCTGACAGGGAAAACACCAGTTTCAGCTTCTTCAACACCAATTTTGGCACCCAGCATGGCAGCAGTGGGTGCAGGATTGATTCAGAACACCATGTTTTCAGAAGAGCCCCTTCACTTGCTGTGTAGAAAATGCCACTCCATACCTCCAGGATAAATATTTGTCTTCCTATGATCTTTTCTCCTCCTCAGCCCACTTCCTGCATCCTTTACCAGTTCCCTGTACACTTGATGAAAGACTTACCAAGATCATGGCAGGAACTGAAACTTAACATTTCTGTTTTCAAGCTTCAAAAATATTTCCCGAACATCTCTTATTTCTCTGCAGGAAATCCCTTTAAAAACATTCTCCAGCAAGCAGTTACAAAGTTGAACCAACACACATCTCATCTCAGGTTTCTGTGGTAATTAATAAACCAACTGAATATCTGGCAGGATGGCAACTTTTATCATTCCTAGATAAATGTTAATGCATCTGGTTATTTACAGACCTTGGCTGATGTGATCAGAAAAGCAAATTAGGTGGTGTTGTAGCAGTCTGCCTGACATTTCTTCTTTTGTGCTATTACTGTTAATTTATTCCTTTAAGCCAGTTTTTGCTCTGTCACTACTGTGAAGGTTTTCTCAGAAATTTAATTACAAATAAGAACACTCCAACATGAAACTGCTACAGGATAAAAATCCATATTTAAGGTGTCATCTTAAAAGCAGCTCATACCTTCTGTGTGTGTGTGTGAGAGAGAGAGAGGGAATGTGCACACACCCATCAGGCTTATTTGAATGTGTAAATTTATAAACTCTCTCCTCTTTTTTTTTTTTTTTTTTTTTTTTGTAAGGAAAACATTTACCTAGATGTTCTATCATCCTTAGAACTAAATGTCTCTTGGTTGACTTAATACACATTTTTGCTCTGCAGAAAATAAAAAGATTTTATTATACCTTAAAAAACCCCTGTACATCTGAGGACATCCAAGATTTTCTGAGAACCCAACATTTTATAAAGATTTTTGAGCATGCATAATTTTTTTGCCCATAAATGCCACCCACTCAGAAACAAAGGAACCAAAGTAGGCTGTAATTACTTCCCTACACAATGGATTCCAATTGCTTCTATCAAGAAATATTACATAATTATTATAACTTAGGGCTGTGATTATATATTTGCTCAAAGAAGAATCACACATAATAGCAAGCAGTGGGACTTATGGCTCTTTGCCTATTGTGGCAACTCATACATTTAAATTATTTGATTAGAAAACTAAATAAAGACCTTGAGCCCTGAACACTTTCTCATCAGTTGTCAGGATTGAAGGAAGTGATAAATGATGGGGCAGGCATATTTTATGTAGGAAAAGTGGAGAAGCAGGAGAGGAGAAGTTGTGTTTCTATTTCTGCCTTTACATCCATCCATGTCCATCAGTCTTGGGCATCCTCTTTGTGAACATCTCACAAGGAATTTGTAAGGAGCTGATAAGAAAGATCATCTCTCCATAGAAGACAATGGCAATGGTCAGCCTGTGGAAGATGTCAAGAAAAATTAACTCCTTCTCCTCCTCCTCATTTTTTTCTTCAAGTTCTTGCAGCCTCACCCTCTCCCCTCCCTCACACAGCTGATTCCTGGCTATTTGCACATTTCCCAGTGGAAGCAGGGCCTGCCCATGCTGGGATGTGGGACATGAGGAGGAGGAGGAGGAGGAAAGGCTTCCCAGGGGCTTGTCCTGTTTCTCAGCAGCTCTGCATGTCAGATTTAAATGGTTCATTTCTGATGCTCACAACTCACGCCTCGGGTAACCCACACATCCTGGATGCCACCAGCACTTTGCATGAGTCCTCCAGCTCTGTATCCTTGGATAACCTGCACAAGATAAGAGACAGATGGCCATCAAAACCAGGACAAACCATCAGCTGAAGAGGGCAGACTCTGAGGATAAGATGCTGCTGTAGAAGATGCCTGAAGGTGACTTCCCCTTGCAGGAATACCCCTTGGAGCTGAACTGCAGATCTCTCCATGCAGTCACCTGCTGCACTTAAAACAGCAACAGTTTGCATTTTCTGAAAATCAAGAAACAGAATTAAAAAAAAATAAATAAAAGAAGGATCCCTTTTGGGCCTGCAGAACACCATGCTGGTCATAGTAGCCTGAGAGAAAGGAGGGCACTGATTCAAATTTTGGCAGCAAGTCCAGTGTCTCTGTTAGCACAAAGGGTCCAGCAAGGCAGCTGCAGATGAGTCTGTGACTTCTCACTGGCACTGGGCCACAGCAACTTCAAAGATAAATGCCACAGGAAGCTGATTTTTCATGTGTGAGTGTTCGTGTTCTTTTATTAGGAATTTTTGTATTTCTGCCTCGTAATAGCAGAAGGAATATCATGATTTCCCAAGTGTAACAAATTCAATGTGTCATACATGCTGCATGGAAGTAATTTAACATGAGCACTCTTTAATTCCATCGATCTCTGGCAAATGGGTCCTGGTTAATGATCGGGCGTTTGCTGTTTTTCCTTTTTAAAGTCAAATCCTTTAAAGTCCAGATGGAGAGGGTTTGCTGCAGCTGCACAAGAGCAGTGACACTGATACATGCTGAACTCTGCGGGTGGTATTAAAAATCTGTCATCTACTTTAAAAGGATTTTTTGAAAGTCATTTTAAAGGGATATCATCAATTTGAAGATCACTCTGGTTCTCGTAATATTGCAAGTAATATTTCAGACTATCACATGAAGCCAGCTGTGGGGACAGAAATCGATGCTATGTGCCAAGCCAAGCCTCTTTGTATTCTCATGGTGTTTTACACTGGATTTTTTAAATCTTCCAGGAAGAAGTTGAAGCCCTATGAACTGCTGCTGGATGGCCAGGTAAGCCCCAGCACAGGTCACAGGCTGTTACACCAAACCCTGCACTTCCAGCAGCAAAAAAGGGCTGGGACCAGCCTCATCCTGTGCTGAGAGGGACATTCTTGGCAGCAGCCAGAAGCAGAGAAATGCTTGTGTGGGTTTTCAGTAAAGAACATTTGTCTTTTTGCAACACTCCTCAGCATTAGGACAACATTGGGAGATGCAAGGAAACCTCCTGGTCCCAGCTGCTTTGGCTTCCACTGTGACCTCCTTTGGTTTTTATTAAATCATGGTTAGGACTGCTCGTTGTTCAAGGTGAGAGCTCTGATTTACAAGGGGCTGAGAGCAAAAATGCTTCACAAAGGGAAGCTCTCCTCATCTGAGAAGTTTCTGGAGTGGAAACAATGAGCAAATCACTTGGAAAGGTAAATCCCAGCATAGGGAAACACTAGCCAGCTTGTGGTCTAGAATGGGAGCAAGGAAACGAAACACTCTACACCTGAAAGGGAATTTTAGAGCAGGGACAGGCGACACATTTTTGTGCCTTTTCACAACCACTTCTGTTGGCTCACCACATAACCTCATGGGCTACACTGCAAAAATGAATCCATCTCAGCTTGCAGAAGAAATGAGGGACATCTGGGTGTGCTGGTCTCCAGTGGGACTGGAATGGACTGGGACAGGCTGGATCCATCCTCTCTTGGCACCCACACTTCCAACCCAAACTATTCTGTGATTCCATGATCCAAGCCATGTGCTGAGGTCTAGAACTGAAGTTGTGTGTTGGTCTGTGCACCTTTTACCCTTCAGAGCACCCTATACCTCTAGAGGTCATGAGGCTAAATTAATTAAAGGACTGGGAAGTCATCAGGTACTACAGGAATTAATATGATGGTGGAAATCCCAATTCATCGTTTTCTGCTGTCCTCTGGATTGATACATATTGATCAGCTGGATCCCAGCAGCTGATAACTAGTCCTCAGTATCTGCATTTTCTGTAGAATCATTGTGTGACATGCATTTAAAAAAAATACCCTTCCATTTATTGGAGTATTTTTGCATAAATTTAAATAACTGGATTTCATTTATTTAGTTGAAAGCATTCTGCACATCACATCTCACTCAGCATTACAGCTGCAAGCCTTAAAAGCCCCCAGCTTATAGAAAACTTCCCCAGGACACCACAAACACAGAGAGGACCATGGGGACAGTGCTGTGACAGGGAAAGGAGCCCCTGCCAGGCACCAAACCCACTCCAGCTGTCTCCTGGGGAACCCCAAAAATGCCCTGGGGACAATCTCATTTCCCTGACTGGAACAGTGGGATGCAGGGATCTCTGCTGCAGGTAGACAGAGCAGAGAAGATGGGGCTGGATGCCAGAACAGAGCAGAGGGAGCTGAAGATGTGGGCAGTAATCTGGGAGCAAGCAGAGAGGGCTCCAGCTGGGTGGTGTGGTCGGAGCTCCCTCTCCTGACACACCAGCACCGTGATGTGACCTTGGCTTTCACCCTCTCTGAGGGATGGAAGCAGAGCCAGGACTTTTCCTGGTGTCCCTCAGCCCTCCAGGAATCCCCTGACTTGACATCCAGACTCCTCTCTGGTCAAGCAGCAGGCAGGAATATAAAGCAAATACATGTATCTTTAATTAAATTCCAGGCAGCACTAGTGCTCCTTAATCTTCAGAAAAGAGCCAACACTGCTATTTCCCTCATAAGCTGGAGTTTCCTTCCAGCCTGACAAGGTGAGACACTGCAGCCCTTTATTTGAGGCATAGCACATTTTATTTTTCTTTTCCTTGCCCTGATGATCTGTGTGTAATTTCATTTAGCCACACCAGTGTGCTGGGCTGCCTGGACAGGAAAATCCTCACACTTAAAGAACCGATCCAGAGAACCAGTTCCTGAGGAAGAGCCAAACCTCTTTTGCAGCATCTTGGCTTATTGAGACTTTTCTAATTTGGCTTTACATTTCCTAGAACTTTTTGAGGTAATGTGTGTGTCAGTGAGGCTCAGACCCAGAGGGAGCACCTAGTTTGTCACCATTTATTTTACCCTCTGATTTCTTTTGGACTTTAATTAAACTCATCATGGGGGTAGAGAAACAAACCAAAATATCCCTGCTAAATAAAAAAAAGCCATAGACACATTATGCAGCCATTGTGTTTTGCAATCTAATTACTTTAACATGTAGGGATGGAGGAGGGGGTTATTGCTCATAATACCGGAAAGCTTTCATGGAATAACACAGAATTATTAAACTTTTCAGCAAGAATCCAGGTTGCAGTTCCCACTGCACGTTTACCTGGGTGATTTTCCCTTTTCCTGTGGCCGAGAATCACTTTGTGTTACACTTTCCTGCCTATAAAAGAAACCCTTGTTCATAGCTGCCCTGAGGTGCACATAATGTTATTGGTTCTGTGCTAAGAAGTTGGGGTTGCTGTGAATTCCTGCCTTGTGGCTCTCCAGCTCACAAAAGTAAACACATTTGGTGAGTTAGCTCGGCTTCATGGTGCCCAAAATCCCACAGGGAATGCAACGTCCTATTGAAGGAAGCTTTGAAACCCTAGTTGCTCTGCACCACTTTTCTTGGGCAGGAGAGCACACAAAGCATGCTTCTGTGCTGTATTTACTGCTTTTTTTCCTTTTTTTTTTTTTTTTTTTTTTTTTTGTGTGTGTGTGTGGATCCAGTGCATAAGAGCTGCATTGAATCTTGGCAGAGGGGAAAGGGCTCCCCTTGGAAACGTGCAGGATGCAATGAAAAAAAAAATTAAAATTCTGTGCTTTCCAGTCCTTACTGAGTCCCTTGTGCCCAGCACACAGGTGGCTGCCTGGAGATGAAAAAATCACTCACGGGTGAAGGGAGAAGCAGCCAAAACAGTAATTTTCCTGGCTCAGATGCACTTACTAAGAATTAAATAGGTAAAGCCAAGGCCAGTCAGGGCAGGGGATGCCTGGGAATGTGTATCCCTGCTGCCACAGCAGCTGAGCACTGTAGGAACCCTCTCTGTGATGCTTAGAGAGGGGACACGCTGGGGATCTGATCCCTGCCATACAGCCTGCTCCTCCTGCATAGTGCCTCCCTTCAGTGTACACCCATAGGCAAAAGAACCTCTGAAAAATGCCAGCTCCAGCCACAGCTTCTCAAAATCTTCATTTTCTTCTAGCTCTAATTAGATCCAGGTGGATGCTAGTCTGGGATTTGGGTGGGGGAGTGTGCAGCAGGAGGAACCAGATGAGGACCAGTTAATTCAGCTGAGAGGGTGCTGCCCAATTAAAAATCATCAGCACTAGTATGAGATTTTGCATTGGAGGGAGGATGTCTTTTGCTGACCCAGATTTTCGCCAGCACAGTTCCTGCAAGAAATCAAAGCACTGGGAAAAGTTTCCTGGAGAAAATCCCTCTCTAGAATGACATCCACCAACCCTGGAGCCCTCTCCTTCCATTGAAAACATGGGACAGCCTTCTGGGATGGAGGGGATGCTGATTGCCAGGGACATGCCTAGGGTGACAGAATCCTGAAGTGTCCTTTGGCACCCCAAAGGACAGAGTGTCCTCTCCTTGCACGGCGGCGGTGTGGACAGCTGGCACGGGATTATCCTGGGAAGAAGGGCATTATCCTGGGAAGAAGGGCATTACCAACGATGTTTCCAGGCCATCCCTGCTGTGGCAAAGCTGTCTGACAGCTCAGCCTCACCCCAGGAATGGTGCATGTGCTCAGGACACGTCCCAGCTGCTCATCCTTTCAGGTTGCAGTGGATTGCTTGTGATGCCGGCGTGTGATGCTCACACGCCCAAAACCCATGGGCAGCACAAACTGGCACACCATTCCCTCTTTCCTCATGAAATGCCCTTTCTGCCTTAGGCTCCTTAATCTGAAATTCAATTCTAGCTGGGCTGTGGCTCGTGGGTGAGCAGGGCATGGGAGGCTGAGGAGCAAAGCGCAGCTCAGCGCTCCAGATGTTCGCGCTCGCTCCCGACGCCCGTGTCCTGTTGCCATCAGACACATTCCAGAAGTCTTCATTTTCTAGGCATGAAAACATTTTAACAATAAACAGAAATTCTTCTGATTACATGGTTATATTCGGCTGCTGAAAGCAGACTCTTATTAAGTGAGGCAGAGAGCAATTAATGTCATGTAGAGAGCAGTCTTCCACATGGCAAAAAGCGGGACTAATATATCTTTCCCACATCCAGCAGCTGGGACCATGAGTTAAGGCTTCAAGTTTGCAAAAGCTGATTAAGATGCTTGTTGTAAGGATGTGAGTAGCTCCACTTAAATTGGAGCCTGGCAAAAATCTGTCTGTAATGAGATCCATGGAAGTTTTAGCATTGCCTTTAGTGGGAGCAATGTTTTGTATGTACTCTTCAAAGATGTTTTTAACTCAGTTTCACTCCTTCCCATCACCAGCAGCCTGGCTGGATCATTCCTCATTTACATGCTGGACATTGAAATGATGCAGAAAACATAATTGAGCTGGAAGATCTTCACCAAAGGAGTCTTGAGGCTATTCCTATGTGTCTGCAGCTCCTGAAGGAAAGGAAAAAACAACATAATGAAACCGAGCCGCAAATTGCTTCACAATTATTTTTACCACCTAATTGGGTGCACGAGGCTGGAGGCTTGCTCTTTGCATACCACACTCCTGCTGCAGACTCAGGAAGAGCCTGAAAGGCCACGGAACAGACGAGAAATTCATTATCATCTCTTTCATGTTGCAGCTGCGACAGAGGCCCTGGAGAATTTGCCCAGCGTGATATTTGCAAATGCCTGCTTGCCTCTTTATTAGCTCAACTTGAGAACGGCTGCTGAGGATAGTGTTCCTCCTCCTGCCCTACTCCCATCCAGCCAGCACAGCCCTACCACCTGGGAAGGGCAATCTGGACCAACTTTTAGGTGAGTTTCCACTCACTCTCTCCTGATGGCACATTTGGGGACGTGGAGCAATGATCCCACCACAGCTCGGGCTGGAGTCACTCATGCTCAGCAAGCCAGAGGCTCTGGGTGCTGCAGGAGTTACAGATTTTTGCAGTGAATTATGGTGCTCCTTGATGAGACAGGGAAGCCACAGTAAAACCACCAGCCCCACAATGAAAGGGCTTTTATACGCCCTGCTGCAGTGGTGGTGATGGCTGCCAGCTCCACACAATTCACTTTCAAGCACAAGAGCAGCACAAGCTGGTTTAAGACGATTTCTGAATGATGAATGCTGACTTGAAGGGTTTCCAGCACGACATAATTACCCTGCATTAATGTGCAATACACAATGGTCTATATGTATCTCACTGGGAATCTCAGTGGGGCTCGGTGGGCTCCGTTCCAAGTAACCTCTGCCGGGAGTCAGTGTTTGACAGGCTGACCCACAAATAGATCCCATATTCATTCCCAAATTATTCCTGTGCAGAATCAGACTGGAGAGATCCAGGGCCATATGCAGTGGTGTGTGGCAGCACACAATTGTACTCAGCTGTAGTGCTGAGCCTCTGTTGTTTTGTCTCCTTGGCCTGATGTGTTTTCCTTGGGCTAATGTATGCACACCTTAATCTTTAGCTGCTCTGAGACAGACAGCACTAATGAACTCTCCACAGCTTCAAAGATAAGTGAGATCAGGGAGAGAAGACTCAGCCACTTGTCCTGAACAAAGGCCAAATTGAATGAAAAATTCATTTACTTATTCCCAGTTAACCAGCATGCACTTTGAGATTTCACCTAACCCTCAAAATGCTCTGTAGCACTCTACAATGATTGTTCTTCTACTGAAAAAGTCAATTTAGATTCAATATTAGGAAGAAATTCTTGACTGTGAGGGTGGCAAGGCACTGGCACAGGTTGTCCAGAGAAGCTGTGAATGCTCCATCCCTGGAGGGGTTCAAGGGCAGGCTGGACAGAGCAAAAGCTGATCAGGATGGGATCCTGATTAGCTTTTGAATATCTCAACATCTGGCTTGTTTTACCACTGCCAGAGGCCCGGGGATCCTGGCAATGAGCAGAGGATAAATGCATTCAGGAAAAAACCCCGCTCACTAATCAGTTCTTGGTCCTGAGCTAAAACTTCCTTCCAAAGCTCAGAGCTGTTTGAGGCAGGGATTTTCCCCCTGGGCTCGTTTCCAGCCAGCACGATGGCTGAGCTGGTTTTGTCCCACTGTGCTGCTCTCAGCCCTGGAGACGTGGCAGAATCCTGCAGTTCTCCTGGTGGCAAAGAGCCAGTGGGACTCTGGGCAAAGGACAGAATTCCTCATCACAGCCAGTGAATCCTCATCCCACAGCCTGGGTCTCCAGCCCAAGGCATGGAGGGGGAATATTTAATTACCAGCATGGGTGATTCCACTTCCCTGTTTGGTTCTGCACTGCCAAATGCTTGGGAGTGGAGGCAAAGGCAGCTGTGAAGGGGCTGTTAAAAGGACTTGGAGAAGTAAAAACAGCAGGGAAGTGCACTGCAGATAGGCAGCTTCAAAGGCAGGTAACAGTGGCTGGGCACATCCCAGGTGGAGAGAGCTGCTCTTCACAGAGCTGAGCTTGGGATCAAAGTGGATCTCAAACCTCCAGGAGCCTGGAAGGCAGAGCAGGTTTGGGTGGTGGGTGGTGGCAAAAAGAGCTGGGGAGTGAAGGAGGATTCCCTTTGACTTAGTCAGGGCAAGCTGTGAACAGATGAGCTCATTATTAACTACAAGCAATTAGCCTGGTACACAGCAAGAGAAGGTGAAGTTTGTGCAGAAGGAGTAGGAGCCATTTTTACCTCAGGAAACAAGGTTTATGTGAGGATACAGCCTGTTGGTTCCTCTCCACCCTCAAACTTTTGAACCAGCTTGCCAATTTTAACCACATTCGAAAGTGGGGTAGATGCCTCCCAGATAAGGCTCCCACTGATTTGTTTCTCAGTTAACACACAAAGAAAAACTCATCACCTGCACAAAAAGGAGGGAAACCCAACCAAGCACCCCTGAAAGAGGAGGAATGTCTCTGTTCCCACCAGCACCTGGATGGCTGGCAGATCACCTGCCCTAATCTCCCACCCAGCCAGGACACAGAGGAGAAAAGAATTATGACCTAAAGTGGTTTGTGAGTCATTTTACATCAGTTGATGCCCTAGGCTTTAATGCAAAATCTTTTAACAGGCTCAAAACATACTAAATTCACAGCAGGGGTAAGGCAGGGGGGGTTAGTATCCTAAGCTTGTGACTAGGTGAGGAATGGTGCCTGGGAGGGGAAAGCTCTGAATCAAGCACTTAGAGAGACCTCTAGGATGATTCACTCCATGCTGAAATAGCAAACCATGTGAAACAAATAAATAAAATGGGATAAGGAACAGATGAAGCTGAACTGCTTGGCTCCTGCAGCAGCCCTAGTGCAGAAGGAACAGGGACTTGGGACCTCTTACAGAGCAAAAGGATGTTCTGGCAATTAGGATGTTCACTTGAAGACATCCAAGAGCAGCTCTCTGACACAGATTTCCCAAATGGCCTTGTGCACATTGCCTGCCCTCTGCCAATTTCCCACCTCAAAATCATCAATAAATCACTACAACCCTTTCTGATCTCATATTTGGGGTCTTTGGGATTGTTTCTGCTAAGATAACAATACTGTAAGTGCAGGAAGGTGCATAGATACAGTTGTACTTTTATTGAAAACATGCTGCTGTAACCCCAAGACTGACTCAAAATCTCTTTGCCCAGAAATATTATCCTCTTCCAGCCATCTCAAAACCCACAGGACTCTTCCCTGTTGGTTTTTTTTTTTTTTTTTCCTCAGAGCTCTGGGGCCAGGGCACTTTCATCTGCATCCCTGGCTTCCTGATGGTCTCTATATCTGCTTTCAGGGGTTTGTTTTAATTACTCCTTCCTTATCAACCCAGTCCCTAAAGGTCATATGTAGCCATGCCGTCACCAGAACTCTGTTTAAACAAACAACACCTGGTGAAAGCCCTTCTGACAACACACATTACACATGGAGAGAGGTCAGGACCATCTCAAATACTCTGCTCCCTCAGGGAACACTTAATCTTTCCAAGCCAGGTTTATAGGAAGCAAATGATATAATTTGAAAAAGCTCATTATTTCAGAAGTTCATTTTTAATTTTTTTTTTTTTTTTCAGAAACAAGCATTTCCTCAGGCTTGAAATATTAGCCTTACAACCCACAACAGCTAAGCACCTCTTGATTTTTATACTGGCAGGGTGATGAGCCAGGAAGAAGAGAGCTCTTCTGTGGCTAAGAGCTTGTCTTCCTTTTGTCAGAGACACATCTTGGGGTTCACCCCAGTTTCCAGTTCCTGGGTGTGGTGCTGGGAGCTGCAGCCCCACTGAGGATATGTGCAAATGCAGCTGGGGCTTGTTTAACCCCATTTGCAGAGGACAGGTCTCCTTTCTGGACCCCACCTGTCCCCAGATGCCTGAGGACCCCATTAATGCAGGGGGGCTGTTTGCACAGACCAGC
Organism: Muscicapa striata striata; assembly: GCA_030060385.1. Classification (NCBI taxonomy): domain Eukaryota; kingdom Metazoa; phylum Chordata; class Aves; order Passeriformes; family Muscicapidae; genus Muscicapa; species Muscicapa striata. Next base: position 1,068,083 of record JAREIS010000178.1, read on the forward strand.
AGGAAGCCCTCTTTGGCCAGTGGGAGGAAATATTACCAGTCTCTAAGGACCTTTGCAGTGTGGTTTCTGGCCTGGCTCCACTCTGCTTTTTAGTTTAAAGTGCTGTCCTTTGGCTCTTGCTTTCCACCCTCTCTCCAAGCACCCCATCCAGCCCTTGCAGATGTGCCAACAGCCCCCTCAGCATCTCAGGGATGGTCCCCCAGCCCCATCCCCTCCTTCTCATCCCACTGCATCCAAGGCACAGCAGTGCAATGCCATGCACAGGAGATTTAAAATGACACTGCTTGGAACAATGCAAACCATTGGCAGTGCCATTTTTATCAGCTCCAAGGCCAGGAAAAAGAATGGATGTGTCTGTAAGGAGGCTGAGTAAGTCTGACACAGGTGAAGCCTGGCCAAGCCTTGCAGCTCTTTTCCAAAGCCCAAAGGACCTTGGGGTCTCCAAATGTCACATTCCAGCTCCTCTATAACCTTCACCCCTCTACCAAGACAGCACCCCCAGACTGAGTCATTTTGGTAGGATTATCCCTGGAGGTGTCCCAGGCCAGGCTGGATGGAAAGCTGGTCTAGTGGAAGGTGTCCCTGCCCATGTCTGGGGATTGGAACTGCATGGGCTTTAAGGTACCTTCAACCTCAACCATTCTGTGATGCTCTGATTATTAGATATATGTTTCTGGATGCAGGAAAATCCAAAAGTGGGTCAGTGGACTTAAAGACCTCAAGCTTTAGTGGTCAGAGCCTCCAGCCTGCCTGAGTTCAAGGAGAATTTGAAGAACATTCTCAGGCACCTTGTGAGATTCTTGGTGCTGTTAGGTGCAGATCCAGGAGCTGGACTCACTGATCTTTTTGGGTCCCTTCCAGCTCAGGATGTTCTGTGATTCTGGGAGATGCAGGCCCAGGTCCACCTGGGAATTTGCCCAAAGCAGTGTGGTGAAGGTGAGCAGGGAAACAGCAAATTTGGCCAGGGAGGAATTGCTCAGCCAGCACAGGTTGTCCCAAGTGCCTTCCTGCTGGAGCTGCTCTCAGGAGTGAAAGGCAACAGGATCTCCACTTTGTTTTAAATTCTGACAATACAACCAAACTTTTTGTCAGCTCTCCAAAGACTTGTCTTCACTGGTGAAAAACAGGTTTTTTTTTCACTGGAAGGTAACTAATGGCCAGCAGCTCTCTTCAGGTAAACAACACAGCCAAGACAGAGCACTTGGGTTTTACTGTGGGTAAACTCACCAAGGTCAATCCTCTGATCTCACTTGAAGTTGACCTCTGCAAATTTATCTCACTGGGTGCTCCAGTTTTACTGCCTTGTTTGTGTTTTTACCTCAGAGTATTGGACAAGCACTTGTTCCCTTGGGGATGGGGAAAGAAATTTAAAAATTTAGCAGTAAGGACAAGACCAAACAATCCTCTTGAAGGGGAAAATATCTCTACAGGGGCTAAACCAGCTGTTCTTTGTATAAGTTGACTGACAGAGATGTATGTGCTTTCCCCACTGGCAGAAAACAGTGTAAACCAAAGAGACAAGCCTGCACCCTCTAGGAAACATGATCACCAGAAAAGAAAAAAGTGTCACTGGGAAAGTGTGCTCAGCTTGTATAAATCTACCAGCTCCTTCAAGCAAAAGGAGGAGGAAACACAGTGCAGTGAGTTAACAGCACTTTTACAGGAAATACTCCACTCCTGGTTAAAGCCCAAACACAAAAACACAGCCTGGATTTGGGGCCAATAAAATTAATGTGAAATTGGAATAAAACAAAGCTCTTGCTGTTTGCAAAATTACATTATGCTTTGTTATGAGTAATTACACAATGAGAGGTTGTTTTTTTTATAAGAAGCCTGTCTCCAACACAAGACTGCTTAAAATCATTTAAGCATTGTGTCTTACACAAGCATAGACAGGGTTGAAACGTGAATTAAATCACATTTTGCCCTCTGCCATGCACATGGAAATGCCAAATGATACAGCTGAAACCAGGAAGCTGTTGGTTACTTTCCAAAGCACTTGTAGAGACTTTGGCCCACCGATATTTTAAGACTGATTCAGAAATGGAATGTGGATGTCTGGTCCGTGCCCTGGGTTTTAGAAACACTAGTGGAGCGTTCTGGAAGAAGTTGTAGGGATTGTCTCTACCATCATCAATTATTACTGTTCCCTCCAAAAAAGATCAATCAAACAAAAAGTTTAGATAATAGTGTCTTTAACCTAATGGTCTTGAATTTTTATCAAGACATTTCCAAAGTTAAAATAATATATTTATTTGACCCAAGCAAAAGGAGTAAAAGTTAAGGAGAGTGTAGAACTCCCAGCATAATTTTCCTTCCTTTGCCCTTTCTTGTATAATAAAACTACTCTTAATCACAGAGATTTTCAAGTTACAGAGCAATACAAACACAGCCTGTATCTCTGATGTAGGTGGGGCAGGAAGTTATATTATCTTCAGCTAATATAAATGAGCATAAAATATAAATGAGCATAAAATAACAGCAGTCTTGTGTATTTACAAAGTGCATATCTACCCTCTGACCATCCATGCCCTCCTCTCTCCTGGAAAATCCCCTAGGGCTCAGAATGTACATCATCAAGACACAGGGACAGCACAAGCCCATTATTTAGGTTGTGTGTCATGGGAGGAATGAGGATACTTTTTTAATAGGGTGTTTGCTGGCTGCTGAAGAAATTGTCTCTTGCTGGAGGTCATTTTCAGCTGTGCTATGAGAACAGCTTTAAGGAGACTCTTTAGTGCAACCAGAGCAATGTCAGGAAGGTCTGAAAAAATAGTTTTCCAGAGTTTTTTTTTACTTTTTTTTTTTTTTTTTTTTTTTTTTTTTAACAGAGGAAGTTGCTTTAACCTACATATCTACTCAGAAAATATATTTTCTGTTCCTAGGTTATTTGACTTTAGGAGAACTATAAATTCACAGGAGTTTTTAAAGAGATCAGTCATGCCTCTTTGTTTTAATGGCATATTTTGAAGTTTTGCCTCCAGAATATTGATAAGAATCAAAGTAACTTTTGATATATGGCGTTAGATATGCTTCAGGAATAAGATCCCTCTCAAGTTAGACTGTCTGCAGACAGCTCAGACCACCCACTTTCAGCTTAAACACAGCCTGTTCAAAGTCTGCAGCAATTCAGATCAGAGCAGTAGCTGTCTGCTCAAACTGTGAGATCTTGGCATTCATCAGACATGTCCAGCACACATCTGATAACACAGCTTAAACTGCCCAGGGCCATTGGAAGGCAGGTGAGGGAAAGCTAGGAAATATCAAAGTTGGAAACAGCCTAATCTTCAACTCAGCACAGTACACATTTTGAATTTCACACGCATTCCACAAAATTCCCCAGGTCCCAGAAGCTTTAATCCAGTCACTTTGCAACATATGTGTGTTTTACTTAAAAATAAATTATTCAGTATTACTTTTCCTTTCTTGTATCCAGCTGGCAACATTTTCAGTTAGTTCTACAGGAGCCAACATAACCTCCTATTAGCTATGGTATTGTCCATTTGTCTATATCTTCAACCAATTTTCTGCAAAGCCTTTGGACAATGCACTCAGTTGACTTTTCAGGCAGTGAACCCAGGGCTCCAGGGGCTTCCCAGTGACACTTTTCCCACAGAAGCTGTGGCTGCCCCATCCCTGCAAGTGTCCAAAGCCAGGTTGGGTGGGGCTTGGAGCACCCTGGGACAGTGGAAGGTGTCCCTGCCCATGGCAGGGGTTGGAATGAAATGGTCTTGAAGGTCCCTTCCAAAACCTTTCTACGGTTCTGTGGTTCTGTGAAACATCAGCATGGAGGTTGGTAACCTCTGACAAGGGGAACTGTGAAATTTTCCATCAGGAATGGAGATTTAGCCAGAAATCCTTGCTGAACAGATCTATGATTGGCCTCCACCTTGAATATTTTGTTTCTTTGCTGTTGGATCCCAGAACCCTGGGGTTTTTGAGCTTTCTGTGCTCCTGGCACTGACCCCCTGGAGAGCACTGCTTTTGACCTGAGGCTTTGGAGAAGGCTTCCAAATTTGAGTGATGGAGTTAAAATCACGGGTGTGGAGTTAAATAGAAGTGTGTGATTTGACATGGTTTTTAGAGGTTTTTATAATACAGTGATAGGTGTGGGACAAGGTGGAGGATTTTGGGTGGTGTCTCTTTTGGTGTTCATCTTCTTCTTCATGGTTTCAGGCAGTAGTTTCTGGTTGGACAGTCAGTGCTGCACTGAGGTTATTGGGTCAAAAGTATAAATAATATAGGTGTTAATTCTCTATTTGATTGTTTAAAAGACCTTGTAACTAGCTGGATCTGGCTCCATTTTGCTCACTTTTAGCTGGTTGCTGGAAGTGCTGCTGAACTCTCTGTATTTTTGATAAGATTTAATAAACAACCAAGCCCAAACACGAGAAAATTCATCTCTTTCTTTTTTTTTTAAATCCTGACTCTGAGTGAAGACAGAAGAAAATGAAGGCAAGCCACTAATTAAGTGGTGCAGATACCACATTTACACTTTGCCTTTCACCATCTCAGCAAGATGAGCCAGATACAGCACAGAGGGTGCCCCAGTTCCAGGGGTACAGAGCTGCTCAGCACCAGGAGATTGAGACACCCCAGAAAAGGAAAAAAAAGGAGAAACCAAAGATGATAAATGACCCAAAGGATGTGAATGAGGAGGTACCCCTCAGTACCACACATATTGCAAAAACTGTGCAACTATCAATGGCAGATAAAAACAGCAGCAACTAATTGCCACAAATTAAAAAAAAAAAAAAAAAAACAGGCAAAAAACCCCAAAAACCCCAAGAGTTGCTCCATCACACTTTGTGGATTTAAATGTGGTGCTCCCCACTCTGGGGCACAGCAATGGCTGGAATTTTGAGCCACATTTATATGGGAAAACACCCCTCTGGGTCTTTTACAAAGATACCCACTTTGACCTGTGAACTCTGCAGTGCAGCACAGTGCAGGAGTCTATCAGAGAATTATCACTGTGTGCAAGTTTTGTCCTGCTGCTTTTCCCCAGGCACATGCTGCTGGCTATGGTTGAAGGTAAATCAAAGTGTGCATTTTTACAGCTCAGTGTGCTTTTCACCCAGCTCAGTACAGCTGCTACAGCTGCAAGTGGGACCTGACCCCCCAGATAAGAGATCCTTTCTGCACATTGTGATGCAGAACTTTTACTTCTTCAGCTGGTGATGGAGTTTTTCCTGTCCTGCAGAAAATCACCACTGAGCTGGACAGAGTTTTTCCACCCAGGTTTGCCCTGTGCAGGGATTTTGTGCAAGGAAGTGGCAGAGGGAGCTGGAGGAGGTTTTACAACCTGCACATTTGTGATGTTTGATAAAGGCAGGGAGAGATCTCCGAGGATTTAGGCATGACTGGCAGGATGTGAGTGCTGGAATTGATGCAGGTGTGTGCAGACAAGGCTGGGGGTGTCACTGGGAGGAGAGGGATTGAACAGACTGTGATGTACCTGACAGCACAGCAGCAGGGACAGGTTTTGGGCTTTGTGCTGCCATTCCAGGAGGTGCCAGAAACCCCTCTGAAGTCATGTGAAGCTATGTGTGGCCGTGGGTAAGAGTGTTCCCCCTGCAAGGAAAGGCCACTGAGGTGCTACCAGAGCTGGACCTTGTGTCCTGAGCCAGACAGAGCCAGACAGGCCAATCTTCCCTCTCAAATTACTGTCTCTACACATCCCCAAGGAGTTCAGGACATTGCTGGGTGTCTGTGGGAGGCAAATGGCTATTCCACAGTTCCCTACCCAGGCCCTGCCATGTGGGCTTTCCCAGTTTTCCAGGCACTGACTCTTCTGCTCTGCAGCCTGCCCTGATTCCCCTTGCTCAGTAGGGAAAAAGCCAAGGCCACAATGGGGTGGACCTGGGTGACACATTCTGTCAGACAGGATTATTTTCCACTCTCCAGCAGGAGACAGCATAATTCTGCAAAAACTGGTACCTTCTTAAAGCCAGAATTGTGATCTGTGATGGCATTTGCCTTGCTTTTCATGGTCAAGAGCAGGTTGGCCAGCAGGGAGCACAGAGGCTGGAGGATTGTTTCCTCCACACATCATGGTTTGAGAGTCACCAGGCACATCTGCAGCTCTCCTGATGGGAAACTCTTGTGCCTGTGGGCCAAGCTGAGCTGAGATCCCAGAGATGAACACATGGAAATGCTGCAGAGGGCGAGAGGGAGGGGAGGAGGGGAGCTGGAAGGAAAAACCTGAACTTCCCAACTCCTAGTGGGGAAAGCAAGAGGTGTAAGGATGTGATACTGTGGAGCCAGGTAGAGACAAGTCCAAAAAGGACCAAAAGGATCCCTACACAGGATGGGACAGAGCTCTGTGGGCATGGGACAGTCTGTCCCTGCTACCATAAGTTTGAACACCCTGCCCATGCCTGCAAGTCGAGGGTTTTCTTGAGAAACAATTTTTCCTCCCATTTCACACCCTTGACTTTCACCCCAGGCTGTCTGCATCTCACATCCTGCCCACCCAGGGCTCCTTTTTCACCCCAGCCTCTCTCCAGGTTGTTGCCTGGAAAGGCTGACCTGGAATAGAGACTGGACAGAGCAAAAGGGATAAAATAGGAATTTATTGGAAAGGATTCACCTTGGGCAGTGCAGGAGCCTGACTGGGGCTACACCCAAATCAAATCCAAGGTGGATCCTGGTCACGAGTTTTACACTTTTATAAGTTTTGGTTCATTCACACATTGGGGTCAATTGTCCAAGCACAGCCCCAGGCTATGAAGTCTCAGCCCCTGCCTTGCCCCCTTTCCCTCACTGTTGTTTCTGCTTTTTGGGTACTGGGTGTCCTTGATTCTCCAGCTGGGAAAATATTGTTTTGACATTCCCCTGTGAAGAGAACTCAGTAACACCTAACATGAAGTTTCAGAGTTACACACCAAGCAGCAGAGATTCTGAAAAACACAAAAGCTAAAACCCAAGGCATCATTTCCCCCAGGCACCTTTTGGTGCTGAGCCCACAAACACAGACTCCCAGCCCATGGGTGCAGTGCCAGGGGAGCTGCACCTCCCGAATTCCACCCTCACAGCCTCTTCCACCAGCACTGAGCACAGGCTCAGCCACAAGGAAACATTCACCAGAGTCCACACAGCACAAAACATTGAGAAGGGAGTTGTGTGCAATGGTGTTGCTTTTACTTAATATAATTTACATAATATGAAGTTTCAGAGTTACACACCAAGCAGCAGAGAGTCTGAAAAATACAAAAGCTAAAACCCAAGGATCAGTGCCAGAGGAGACTCATTCTGTCTGCAGATGAGAGCAGACCCTGGCAGCAGGCAGTGATGAAATGGCTGATTCACAGGGCCAGAGGCAGCTCTGAGAGTTATTGCAGGTCCAGCCCATTTATTTTCTGCAGCTTTACATATTTTCAATAGCTGCTCAGCCACATCCTTACCTATATAACACAGAGCTGCTTTGAGCAGCGCTCGTGGGAGGGAGGGGCTGCAAATCAAATGTTGTTTCTGAGGGAGCTCTTTTTGCTCCAGGGTAGCTTGGCTTTCACTTAATTTAACAAGTTTTTTAAGAGGGTTTCCAGCTGTGCATGGAAAGAGCTGCAAGGCTCCAGGCTGTCACCAGTAGCTGAGGACACCACCAGGCCAAGTAGGGACTGTGAAGAAAGGCATCTGCAAGGTCCTGCCCCAAAATTTCCTTGGTCTGACTCATAGGACCATCCAGGATGCCCCATACCTGTTTTATTTCACAGGCATGAGCAGCAGTCTCAGCCACTGGAAGCACAATGAATATCTTTTTTTTTTTTTTTTTTTTTCCCTGGGTAAAAATTTTTTTCTGGCCCTCTACACTCTAGAGGAAAAAAACCCCAAACTCATAAACTCACTACAATAGAAACAGGATTCAGCTGCACTCAAGAGTGTAGAAAAGGTGGCCAGAAATTAAAAAAAAAAAAAAAAACCAACAACCTGTAATATATTACACTAAGCTTTTGATCATTTGTCCCCAGCAAATCAGGTTTTGGGAGTTATTCTATATATACACCAAAATTCCTAGCCCAAATATCCTCTGCTCTTCAACTTTTTGTTCTCCTCACTATAGAGCAAGAGTGGTTATTGCTAGAAGACATTTTACAAAGAAGGTCACTGCAGAAAATACTCCTGCATTGGATTTTGGTGTCAGTGCTGGAATGGCAGAAAGATCCAGCATAACGTGAAGCAAACTATTAAATATGAAAATGAGATTTTAAAATGGTATTATTGATTTTACATAATGGAAAGCAGTTTCTATGTTCTAGCTAGAATGAAAGAAATCCAAATTAGACATCTCCTTATTAAAATCCCTCCCCTCTATTTCTTGGTCTAGTGAAAATCCCAAGTGCGATTTTTTATTCTGTCTTAAATAATTGTCTCCTTTTAATCATCAGCGAGAAAATGAACCTGCTGAACAAAGACACTTTCAGCATTTTCATATTCAGTCACATAATAAAAGACAAACTTATGCTAAAACATCAAAATTGCTGCAAAAACCAAAGGAGAGACAAAGACATTCCATGGGGAAAGGGAAGGAAAAAAAATAAAAATCTGTGTCCCAGAAGTGCAGCAATGCCCTAAACTTCCCTGAGTCCCCTTCACTTGTCATGTCCCATCCCCAGCTCAAGCAGGAGGGTTAATTTATCACTGCATCACTCCATTACTCCATTAGGCATAAACAAAGCCAAGCCCACACCTATAAAAACACATTTAAGGGGATAATTAAATCAGGATACCTGAGCAGCTTGAGGCTGCAGGAGGAGCAGAGTGCCAATCTGGAATTTTTATCAATAGCAGCCATCACTTCAGCAGGGCTGGAAGGGGATGCTTGGTGCAAAGTGAGCTGAATTCAGGGGCTCCTTAATCTGCAGCTCCCTGGGGAGGTGAGGTGGCTGGGGTTTAATCAGAGCCATCTATTTGTCCCCAAGTGTCCCTCTCCTGCCTGAGCAAGGTCACTGTGAGGTGCCTGAGTGTGGGTGCTCATTTGTATTCCCTGCATCACACCAGCTAAATTTGCCATTTCATTTAGAAGGCTCCTGTTTGCATTTTTCCTTCCATATCTCAGGCCTCATCAGAAGAAATAGGTGCTACTGGGTAAGATCCAATAAGCATTTATACATATTTACAGCAAATGCTGGACATGGTGCTCTCTTTTTTTTTTTTTTTTCCCTTAATATCCTGAATATTCAATGAGCAGTTCCATCTTATGCATTACAAAAGGCTGAAAGGTTAATTTGGAATCAGTGCTGTAAATATTTGCAGGGAATGAAGGATAAAAATCCCAGCAGAAAGAAATGGTGCTGTGTGCAAGGGTGGGAAAGAATGGCCCTGAGATAACACTGTTCATAAAATCATGGAATATCCTGAAGGGACCCAGCTTATTGGAAGGGACCCACGAGGATATTCCAGTCCAAGCCCTGACCAGCCAGCCTGGGTCTGGTTCAGGGCCCATTTCAGGGGTTGCACCTTGAGGTACAAATCACCACATCTTGCTTTAAACCCCTGCTAAATCCAGTGCCCAATTCTTCACCAGCATTTATTCCAATACCTGATGAAACAAGACTCTAATAAATTAATGCATTTATGGATTGAGTACAGCTCTGGACAGACTCTGAGTGTGAAAATTTTCTATTTTCTTTCTGTTGCAGCTTCTGTGGTTCATTGAGTTCTCACTTCCATAAAGCAGCATTTGCAGGTAATTTGGTGGCAGTGCAAAAACAGGCTTTAAGGGATTGCTGGGTCCAGGCAGATCAACCCTGGATCTGTTCCAAATTACCCCCAAACTGACAATTTGGCCCATTTTCCATCTTTTTTCCTGCAACAACTGCCAGGACAAATGGCCACCAAGCAGGAGGACTCCTGCCCAGGCTGGCATGAGCAGGGACACTGGAGCATCTCTGCTCCACAAACCTAAGGCAGAGGCAGAGCTGTCACAGTGACTGAGATTTCTGCAGTGCCTGATCCAGCTGCAAGCCCGTCTTTCTTTCTTTTTTTTTTTTTTTTTCTTTTTTTTTCTTTTTTTTTTTTTTTTATTCTGGAGGTGCTTTTGCCAATATCTATTTCTAGGCCTAATCCACTACAAACCCCACCCTGTGCCACTGAGGGTGTCAGCCATTTTTGCATTTAATTGCCTATTCCAATCATTAATGTGTGCCCATGTTCTTAGGGAGACTGTTAAAAGGTAAGCTCTTAAATTTCCCAGGCTCTCATAATAACACAGAAAATACAGTTTTTCACACTGGCTAGACTGGTGCCACAATTACACATTGACTGGCTTGGCTTTGACATTATATCTCTTCCTGGTATTTGAAATATTCAGTTAAAAAAAAAAAAAAAAAAGGTAAATAAATAAAAAAAAAAAATCTAGTCTCACCAGGAAACAGAGAAAGTCCTAGAGCCTCTGGGACTCCTTACAAAGAAGTCCCTTAAAATCATTCCATGAAAAAAAAAAAAAAAAAAAAAAAAGAAAATAAAGGAAACTCAGCTAATAATACTTTTCCACATAAATAATGTGGATTATAACTGGCCTTTGGAGAAGCCTGAGCATAACAGAGGCCTCTTTGTAAGGCTCAGCACTGATTACATGCTGCTGGGCTCTTTCATGATGATAGCTTTGCAAACTACAGCATCTCAAGCACACTTCAAATGAACAAGCCAGGCTGCCTCCTCTGGGGCTCCAGCATCCCAGAAGATGTGTTTGAGATGGATGCAGCCCTGGCAGATGCCATGGGAAGGCACCATGGGCTTTTCCCAGTGCCATTTCCAGGCTGCACGTGCTCAGGTCCCTGATGATGTTCCCCTCTGCCCCTGTACAATAATAAAGGGATTAACAGCATGCAATGGCAGGAGACAGGATTTGGTGACCCCTGAGGTGGCCCCTGGTCCTATTCCTTAATGAAGCAGTGAGATAAGCCCTAATGCACACACATCTTTGGGAGAGGAGATTCCTATTGGAGCCACTTGGGAGGGGTCTAATCCCAGAGGTGACTCTGCCATGGCCATGAGCAGCCCAGACAGAAAAAAATCCCCTTTCCAAAATAACCACTGTGCCCCTGTCCTCCCTCCTCTTTATATTACACATGCCAAAATAGTCTTTTTTTCTTTTTCTTCACAGTTCCCAATGGGAAGATGTGGATGCAAAGTGGCACCAAGGTCTCAGCCCTGGTGGGAGCTGCAGTCAGGAGCAAAGCTGACCTGTGCAAACCTTTGCTCTTGCACCATCCAAGTCCATCACCCAGTTTTTGAGGTGCTGGGCACTCCACAGTCTCTTCTCTACAGAACCAGATTAGTTTAGGAGGTCTGCACCTGGATCCTCTCCTAACAAGACATGTTTCCCTGGTCTTTAAACCTATGATGCTCAGCTTTAGGTACCACTTTGAGAGATTCTGGTCCACTTGGCTCACTCTAAAAGGTGGCACAGAGCTTGCCTCTTTCAAACACATGAAAAATTCAAAGAAAACCAAATTTACTATAATAAATGGGAAGCAGAATGTCTAAATCAGAAGCTGGGGGCTGAAAGGCACCCAAGGGCCCAGGCTTGAGGGCTTGGCTTGCAGCTGTATTTGGAAGGGGAAAAAATGAAAATTCTTATGTCCTTTCGTAGCAAGAAATCCTTGGCAGAAATCATCAAAGTTCAGATCAGACACTTAGATGTGTGTTGAATTGATAGGTTATTGCTGTGAAGAAACTCCAAACCTAAAAGCTGAAAATAGCTCCCTTCCAAGTGCAAGCATGAACCTTGAAATTAAGCACAATATTGCCTTGCTGCCACAAAAGAGCTCTATTTTCTGACAGCCAACATCCCAAATTAAACAGCTTCCACGTGTGTCAATAAAAGGCATTGGCTTCATTATTTGCAGTCCCCCAGTGATAATTTCTAGTCCCCTTTAGTAAATGTCATTACAGCTCCAGACAGACATCTGCACCACGGGCAAATTGACTGATAAATGCTCCTTGCTGGAAAAACAATTCGGGAGGGAAGGGGGATTCCTGGTGCTGTGGCCAGATTTGTGAGGGCAGCCTCTGCCAGAGCTGCTCCTCTGTGCCAGTGGAGAGAGACCCTTGGGTGTGCACAGGGAGGTGGGAGGAACTGAGCTGGTGGGTAAAACACCCTGCTCCAAATGAACCAGAAGGGAGAAGATCTGAATTGTCCTGTCCCAGTTCTCCTCCTGCTCACTCTGGGTTTTCTAGCACTCTTCTCCAAGTGGTTTTCAGGTCCTTTCCTTACTCTCCACAGCTTGCTTAGATCATACCTCCTTTCCTGTTCCTCACCAGAGTGAATCAGTGGATAACTGGAAATCATGGGTTGTTTGTTCCCAGTGTGATGCAGCTGTGAGCATTCTCTGGACCCCAAATGGATCCTCTTGAGGAAACCAAAGGTCTCACCTACAGCTTGTCACTCTTCTGGTGGGTCCCAGAGCATCACAAACCAGATCCAGATCAGGCACAGAGGGACAAGCTGGATTCACCCATCTCAGAAATGACATGTCCCTTTTTCCTGCCTGTCCTCTGGCTCATTACTTTATTCTTACACAGCTTTGTGCAGTATCTCCTGAATAAAAGGTGCTGAACAGGAGGGAAGGAGCTTACACATTTGGTCCAGGACAGCTGGCAAGGCTTTCACCTTATATTAAAAACTCATATTGTGTTAAGCAAACCCTCACTTGGGCCTCCTTTCCCTTCAAACCATCCCACACTCAGTAAATCTACCTGAACAGTGAGCAAGGAAGACAATTTAGTTCATTCCCCAAAAGAAAAATCTTGATTAAAAAACCCCACTTGCCACGTTGGAGTAGCTAATTGATCAGCAGAGCCACTGTTAGCCCAGGTTCTTGGCAGGGCCAGCAGATCATTCCTGACTCGTGCTATTGCTGCCACATGGGAAAAGATACAAGGAAAGCAGTGGGGCTGACTCTGTCCCCACTCTCTGCACTGGCCCAGGACTGATTCCAAATTCCACTTGCATAACTAACAGCTAAAGCAGGCCCAGCATTTTCTGTAGCAAAACTGTCTGTGTGTTGAAAAATTACCCTCTAAACTCTGCTTTCCAGTAAATGCCAGACTGCTTTTCACTCACCCCAATGCTACAGATTTTCTTAGTTTATTATTTATGTCTCCTTTCACAATTTCCCACCTGCACCATCTCTATCAATGTGCATGAAATAAAAATCAATAGCAGCTGGTTGAACAGCACAGCAGCAACGCTGGTGTTAGATCCCAGCCAGGAACCAGTGGGCCATCCTGCTGAGAGAACAGGATTGTTTTGTACATGCACTTGTGTCCTAGGTTACAGTGTAAAGATGTGCCCAAAAGTCTGTATTCTGTCACCATCTGCTGAAACCAGGTGGGGCAGTGATTCTTATCTTTGTGGCACACATTATCTGCTAATGGGCCAGCTGTTAAAAACCAGGTGGGGCAGTGTTCTTTATCTTCCTCACAGCCCATCCTCCCTCCAGGAGAGATCTCCTGTTCATGGCCAGTGAGTCCCAGGGCATGGCTGATAAAATTCCATCATCCCATGGGAGATGCTCCAGCCAGGGGAGGAGCCAAGCCTTTCCTACCTAGATAAAAACTGAGATTTTGGACACCAAGGCTGCCCTTACCCACAGGTTTCCAGGAGGTATCTTTCTGGAAATGGCTTGTGGGGAAGATAAAGAACACTGTCCCACCTGGTTTTTAACAGCTGGCCCATTAGCAGAGGATATCTCCACAGAGATAAGGATCACAGCCCCACCTGGTTTCAGCAGATGGTGATAGAATACACACTTTTGGGCACATCTTTACATTGTAACCTAGGACAACTGCTAAGCACCTTGGTGGAAATAATGTGACTTCTGATGGCTGCCAGGTGTTCCCCATGCTCTCACCTTGAGAGCTCACCCCCAGGAGAAGGCAGAGATCTCTGTTTGGGGGTGCAAATGGACCAAACCTGAGCAGGCACCAGTGAAAGAGACTTAGAGGTGGAAGGAGGGGGGTGTGAGTGACTGGAAGTGCCCCATCCCCAGCTGCTCTGCTCCCCACGAGCCTTTACACCAGCACAGAGGCACTTGGAGCACCCTGGGACCACACACAAAAGCCTGCTATGGAGAAATGAGGGGCAAAATGGAGAAAGGAAAGAACAGAACACCTGGGATTGAATGGTTTCATGTCTGAATCCAAGTAATTCCTCTCTACAACAGAGAGGATTGCTAATAGTCAAGGTAGCTCATGGCTCCTAAACTGCATCCTTCCCTCTGGAGGAGGCTGCACATGTGCTGTGCTAATTGTTTGCACTGATGATCTTAGAAATCTTTTGCAGCCTTAATGAGTCTATGTACCCTGCCTCCTGTGGCAAAGATGGAGATCTTTGCACATGTCACTCTGAGATTTAGGGCTGGAAAGAAGTGGGGCAGCTTCAGGATTCTCTGCCAAGCCCTACCTGCAGGCCAGGAACCAAAGCTGCAGGTGCTGGGCCTGGGAGGGTTCCTGTGCAAATCCAAGAGCTCTGCAAACAAAGGGAAAAACTTCCCTCATCACCAAAGAGAAGCACTGGGATGCAGCTGGGCCCAAGCAAGAGAGACACAGCCCACAGACACCTGATGCTGAGGCACATCCCTCCCCTGGCAGGTACTTAGAGCACTGGTAATTGGTACACCAGCCCTTCTCCTCCTCCTCACACTTACTGGCAGTGGAACACAGGAGGATCTGGACAAAACCTCAAATTCAAACAGGATGTATTGGCCTGAAAAGCATTCAGCAGGGTTTCAAGGCAATGCTTGACAGGCTGTGTTCCTGCTGGGGTAGAACTTCCCCAGGGGGAGGAAAAGAAGCCAACACCTCTGAATAGAGCAAGGGAAGTGTCCAGAAAGAACTATGCATGAGGTTTTCAGGAGAAAAACACATCCATCTGTGGGGGATTCCACTCCCATGTGCTCCTGGTACTGAGGTGGGGCTACACAGGACTCCTGGGATGACTGTAAAAGCAGCATCCCCTCTCTGCCTCTAACTCAGACCTCATCTAGCAACAGCAGGCTCCAGATTTTATGACTTGTAAGGCTTAAGCATGCCCACAAGAATTTCTAAAAATTGTGTAAAGAAGCCTCATGTCCTATAAGGCAAATGAATAGTACAGTTGGGATCTGTTTCTCATTTTTTTGTATAGCACACTCTTGCACTTTGCTGTTCCAACCCTAAAAGTAAACCTGTGCTGTATTTGCAAGAATCCATTTGCCATCACAAGGGAGAGAAGAAAGGGAGGTCTTACAACAAAAATTCACAACTTCCACAGAAATCACACCTTCCTGAACAGCAGAGCTTGGTGTGAGAGGCAGCTCTGCTGTTTGCAGGAGCAGAGAGGGAAGTGGGAAATGCTGAAAACACAGTGTGGCTTCTGCTGTGCCATCTCCCAGCATAGCACAGCCCAAGTCCAGCTGCACTCAGAGCTGCCAGGCCAGCAGAGCTCAGGAATTACCCCAGGGCTTCCTGAGAGCTCTGTCAGTCCCTGCTGAGGTCCTGCCTTTGAGGGAAAAGCCATCCCTTCCAGTGGCAGCACCTGGCTGGGACCCTGATGTGCCCAGGCTCCCCAAACCATCTGAAGTGTGAGTCCTGCCTCCTCAGCATTCCCCAGCAGCAAATCACACCAACCTGGCAGCAAATTACACCAACCTGGCCCCCATCTCTTGTCCCTGTCCCTGGCAGGATGGGGCAGAGCTCCACAGCTCTCTGAAAGCAGGTGGCAGCCAGGTGCAGGTCAGGCTCTTCTCCCAGGTGACAAGGGACAGGAAAAGAGGCAACAGCTTCAAGTTGTGTCAGGGGAGGTTTAGATTTGATATTGGGAAAAATTTCCTAATGGAAATGTTGATCATTGGAACAGGTTCCCCAGGAAACTGGTGGAATCTCCATCCCTGGATGACCCCAGAAGACCTGTGGATGTGGCACTTGGGGACACGGTGTAGTGGTGGACCTGGGTTAATGGCTGGACTCTATGATTTTAAAGGCTTTTTCCAACCTCAGTGGTTCTATAATTCTATGAAATGTGAAATGTGAAAAAGGAGCTTTGGCTCCAGGGCCAACAGGACCAGGATTTCACCTCTCCAAGGATGTAATTGTGTTTAACTTGGGAGCTGTGAGCTGAAGCAGCCCCAGCAGAGCCGTGTGGCCTGTGCTGGGATGGGGGGAGCTGGTGTGCAGACTCCAGCCAGTCTGCAGAACAGCCCTTTGGAAAAACAGCTCGTTACAAGCAGGCACTTTGTCTCAGACTTGCAGTTTGCTGTGCTCTGTTGGCCTCCTCACTGCTCTAAGGCCAGGAGTTTTGACATCTTCTTTGCCCAGCAGAAACCCTGTGTTTTAACAAGCCAGAGAAAGCATCCTTCTTTTTCTCCCTTTTATCCTACAAATGAAGGCTCTGCAAGCCAGTGGGAGCAGCTACCAGCACTGCTGGGACTCATGGTCTGTCTCCATCCATATACACCAATATTTCTGACTGTTCTACCCACTGGACACCCAAAATATGGGACCAAGCACGGCCTATCAGTCTTGGCTGGAGCTGAGCATTACCTCAGTTGTCAAGTTGCTTGAAGAAACACAGGAAAAACCCACTTTAAGAATAGGCATACTCAAGGATCTGCTTCTTCAGCTCAGTCTGCTCCTGGAATCATGTCAAGTTACCTCAGCAAGTGGAGAGGAGACTGCAGCATCCATTAACCCTGAGATGTATTTATATGAATGTTTCCTTCTGCCCACCAGTTGGCTCTTGAGGGTTTTGTAAAAATGACTAAAGCTGAAAAGAACCAGCTTTAACATTTTCATGCCAGCTGAGCACAAATTGCACCCTGCATCCAGCAGAAGTTGAAGGAGGTGTTAAACCAGCACATGATGGACACTGGTGCTGTCACTGAGCTCTCAGCCCCAATGATGATGAGAGGAGGAAGAAAATATACATTGAGGACAAAATCTGTCTTGTCAGGACAATTTTGTTGAGCCTTGAGGTGGGAATTTACTGGCTGGGTTGTACAAGCTGGATTGAAGCTTGAAACAGCTTTCCCTTGATGGCTCTGGTTTTTCTGGCTTCAGCCCCAGTTCCTGAGTCTGATTCCAGCTCCTCCAGACCTGGGGTAAGGTATACAGGGGAAGTTCTTACTCCACTACATCACCCCAAATGTTTATGGCTGGAGGAAGCTCAAGAGCACCTCCCTGGCTCTCAGGCAGTGGAAGCCAAAGTGAAGAGCAGGTCATGCTCAGCCGTGGGTCTGAAGAGCCCTGGGAAGGCAGCAGGGGGGACAGCAGTTAGGTGGGGACATAGCAGGGACCTTGCACAGCTGGTAAAGAAATTATAAATCAGGAAAAAAGTATAAATCACACATGAACACAGACCCTGCTGCCAATAATTCCCACTCTTGGCTCCATTACCACTGCTCTTCTTGCAGCTGCACACATGCAGTCATTACTGAGCATTTTGGCTAAACTTATTTTGTCTTCTTTTAATGTCTGCCAGCTGAATCAAAGGTCTCCATGCAAGTAGTGTGCACCATGACACAATCCATGACACTTTCCTGGGGAGCTCTGAATCCCATAAAGCAATAAATTGATTACAGCATGGAAAACATACAAAATCCTCATCTTTCTCTCTGGAAAAGAGACACAAGTGTGGTCCTCATGAAAAGCTACATGTCATCCTTTCAGAGGAAAAGCACCACCCCTGAGCTGGAATAAAGTGAGTTATTGCTAAGGTGATGAACTGAGGTCATAAATAAAACCTGTCTTTCCTCTAGGATAATTTTCTGGCTGTGGTCTCTGAGCACACACCTTGCTGCTACTTTCTGATGTGAGATGTGCCATGCACAAGGTCAGAGGGTTGGATGGCTCTAATCCCACACATCAGATGCAGCAAGTTAGGGAAGGAGAGGAAGGAAGGGCACAACAAGGATTACTTTATGCCCCCAAAATCCAAATATGGAACGTTGTAGCACAGGAAATCAGCATGGCCATAGCCATCAGAGCACAGATCAGCCCAGCTCAAGAGGAGATGGCTGTGGAAGAGTCTCAACTCAGGGAAACAGTTCCTGATATTTCTCCAGCTTCCAGCCCTTTTTAGCACAAGGGTTTCCCAAAACAGATGTGCTCTCTGTGCATCTCTCTTGTGTGAACATCTTCAGTGTTTGCTGGAGCCCTCATCAATTTTTTGGCATCTGTATCCACAGCTGATCAAGGCTCTGTGGTTGTCCCACAACTGGCCCTACATGGGAAGGTGCACTCCTTTTGTGTGAGTTGATTTTCCTTTTTCTTCCTCCTGGTCTTTGTGGTGGAAAAAAAAGACTGAAAATCCAGTTCCAATCCTTCCTGGCAGTGCCAGTATGTTTTCAACATTTAAGGGGCAGCCTGCCTGGCACACACAGCACTGGTGAGGTTTATGATTCAAGCTTTTCCTTTTCCCAGTAAGTTTTCCAAAGTAGGTGTCTCAAGATGCCCATCTAACAAAGCCAGAAGACATAATTGTCCTGACACTGATAAACACATTTGTAACCCTAATCCTAATTGCTCTGTGACCTCTGTGATATTTATGTCATGGGAAGGCTTGCTGGTTTAGAGTTCCCTGGGGTAAAACCATGCCAAACTTCTGCTGAATTACTGTCAGCTCATGTTAAGGCTTTCCCAAAGGAGCTTGTCCACTGCCAGCAATAAATCTCAAATAATGGAAGAATTCAGTCAAAGTCTTGGTGTATCTACCCCTGAGAAACCATTTCAAACAGAAACCTCCAGAATTGCCCAGGCAGGTTTGACACAAACTTTGGCCTTGACATTCAGATTTCAGGAATAGCTGGTGACTGGCTACAGGACATGAGGGTTTAGACACATGAAACTGCTCCAGGTTGCAAATCATTAAACCCAGAGCAAAATGAGTCCCTGCAGGGAGCTGCAGCACTCACTGCATGATGAGTGACCCTCCATCACTTTTTCCACACAAGCTGGCGTGAGCAGCAGGACACCCCAGAGGTGAGACTGACCTCACATGTGCTCTGTAATGCTGCCTGTATCTGCACAAAACAAGGAGTCATGAAGAAAAAAGTCAGTCCAGGAAGCTTTGTATACAGATCAGGAATCCTATATAAATAACCAGCTTTTTTTTTTTTTTTTTTTTTTTCTTTTTTTTTTTTTCCCCCACAAGACTCAGCTGCTGGAAACTGCAAGAACATTCCAGAGAAACATCTGCAATGGAATTTCCAGACCAGGTTGAATGGGGCTTGGAGCAACCTGATCTAGTGGAAGGTGTCCATGCCCAGGGTAGGGGAGCTGGAAAGAGAATCCTGAAAATCCCGTTCCACCCAAACCATTCCATGATTCTGTGATTCTATGAAAGTCTGTCTTCCAGTTCAGACCTGGTCCTAAGCAGAAGTTTGGGGCTCTCTAAGTGGTCAGAGGATGCACTGCTCTCATGCTGCCATCACAAATCCTGCTTAGCAGAATCATCTTTAGTCCCAGAGAGGAATGTACACTTGGTCTGTTCTTTTCTGACAAAATTAATCTGTAAAAGCAACGTGCTCTTGGAACCTTGACTGTAAAATTTTCTGGAAGATGAGCTAACTAGGAGAACAAAGGATGACCCTTCAAAAGCACTGAGATTTAAATATTACAGGATGATTACACAACCCTATAAAGTCCAAGTGAATACAAGAGTATTACTTCTTAGGAGAGATCTGAGCCCACAGTTTTATCCTGGAATTGTCCAAAGCACAACAGCAAAGATTCAAAATGTAAACTAATGTATCTATCAAGCTTATCCAGCATTATCCTGATTAACAAGCATGTTCAAGACTTTTACACCTAAAACTCTTGTGAGAGAGCAGGAGGGAACCAAACACCAGGAAGAACACACCTGCAGGGGGACACTGAGATGGCCCTGTAAGGATGTCCATGCTAACAGTTCACAGGTGTGCAAAGCACTTTGGTGTCTCTGCTGCATCCATTTTGTCTTGCAGTGGTTTGTTGGGAGGGAATTTGCTTCTTCTCAGCTTTTTGCCTCCTTCTAAAATGGCACATTTCATCTCTGTGTCTTCCTTAGGAAACACCATGCTGCTCGCAGGGACTCTCACTGGCCAATATCCAAGTTACCTGGTGTCCTCCTTTTATCCTTTGCCTTCTCCTCCATTTCCCAAGACTACAGACAGCCCATAGCAAGGAAATCCCATTCTCCCTGCTTGTTTGGAGAGCAGCTAGTGTCAAGGTCACTTTTGTGTATAAATTGCAGATATCATATTAGCACCACTATTCAGGCATTCAGAACCAAGCCTAAGCTTGAGAGCTCATCAATTCAGTTGTCTCATGGCTAGACCTTCACCATTATGCCTGGCTTCCTTTCCTTACTCATTACAGTGCAGCAGATTCATTATTATTATTTTTAATTTGGTTATATACAACTGCATGGTGTCTTTTAATTGCCTTTTTATTTTTCCAATCGAGCCACTAAGGGATGTAAGCAAATTACATGGCTTAACAATTCTGCCTGCTGCAGACAGACTTGTGTGGCCAACACACCAAAGACACTGTGAAAACATTACCTTTTACTGGAAGTGTAAACTCAATAAACCCCCAGGAGAGCAATAAAAATGCAGTAGCCAGCAGATTTAACAAGGACATGCTCAGTGCACAGTGTAATCTTATTATGTGCTTAATGCCCAGTGGAATTACAGGAATTTGATTTAGCAACATCAGATTTCAATTTTTCAAATTATACTGACTGCTTATAAATTAAGACTGCGATTTGGGATAATTGCTTTTCATTTGCATTGGCAAAGCCCATATATTATATTTATTCTCACTACACTGTTTATATGTTTGAAGTGTCACAGAGCATTGCCTTTGGGACTTAAACTGGGGTGATGGAGAGCTTTCCTTTGCATCAAAGACACTCACGTTACTTCCCCATTAAATCCGGGTGAATGTTCTACCCTGGTGATCTTTATATGCTTGAAAGGTCTATTTTATAGTTTCCCAAACCTGACTGAGCTGAGTGAAAGATGAGTGAGTTCTGGGGAAAGACTCTGTCTTCCTCTCCATCAGTGTGAGCTGTGACATATTCATTGGAAAGCCACTGACCTGCAGATGTGCAGGGAAGGAATAAGCACAACTGTGCCCTCCCAGCCATACCAACATCATGCTCAGGAGTGTTTTCTCTCCATGTGACCATTTTTTGGGTGTGAATGGAGTGGGGACAATGAGGCAGTGAGTGATTAATTACCTCTGGGGAGGGGTGATGTCAGCAGGGCCACCAGAGGGCTGGCAGGTAGTGCTTGAGGGCCATGGAGTGTATCAGTGAATGGCTATTGAACTGCATGAGCACATCATGAGCACCTGAACCCTGGGACAAATCATTTCATCTCAGGAGAAATGAATGAAATCATCAAATATAATGGAATGAGCAAAGGGCACAGGAACAACTCTGGAAGAAGACAGGAAATACCTTTGCTGCTGATTTTAGCTTCCATGTCTAAGACATCTGTAAAATCTTAAACAACCATCTCTGTGCAAACTACAGTGTACAGCAGAATGACTTCATTTACTGAAGATCATTCAAACAGGCTCCCAAAGCCCCAGGTTATCGGCATATCCTGGTCTGGAAAACCTCTACTGCTCCAAAGTCATTAAAAGATTATAATGAGTTGATTAAAAAATTAACAAGGCAACAATTCAATTAAGCCTTGTACCATTGGGCAACAAACATCGCTGCAGTTGGTAAACACAGCAACAATGAATTGCTGAGCACAATGCACATCTCTGCTTTCTGCACATTAAACCCATGGCTCCCACCAAGGATGGGGGAGTAAAGTGTCATTTAAGCATTTTGGGGTGGCCATGGATATTTGGTGTGAATCAAAAATATTTTTTTTTTTTTTTTTTTTTAATGAAGTAGAACTAATCCATCAAGCCCTTTAGCCTGAGATCAAGCTTAGCTGGTAGATCAGCTGTAGATAACTCTGAGATAGCTACAGAGTTTTTCCTGACTCCAGATTTATTTGGAAATTTAACTTATTCCTTAACAATATTGTGTAAAACGACTACAAAGCCCTCTAACATTTTCCTAGGCTTCAACTCATATTTGCTAAAGGAACAACAAAAAAAAATTGAACACTATCCCAGTAGCTGCTGGAGCAAGACTGCAGCCCAGGGCTTTCCTGGATTTTAGGGAGGCTTTTTATTTATTTATTTTATTAATTAATTATTTTATAGTCTCTAGGGAGACTAGGACACCATTTCTGCAGCCCTGAGCTCCTCCATGGGCACTGCAGGATACCTGTGCTGGTGGGTAGCACTCACCCAGTGCCATCACACAGTCTGTGCTGGGATCAGCCCATGCCACCTCTGCCCCTCAGAGGCTCCACAGAGGCAATTTCTCTGTCTGCACCTTCACCAAAATGGTTCTTCTTGGCAGAGCAGAGCCCCAGCATCCCCCTAAAGCCCTGCAGAACTTAACCAGACGTGTTCAGAGAAATACTGCACTGGAGCTGGTCTTTAAAAGCTCAGAAGGATTCACCCAAGATCAGCAAGAGAGACACAAAGCCAAAATATCACATTTACCTCAGTGCTCCTGGCAGCTGAGAGCAGGGAGACATTACAGCTCTTTTTTTTCATTTCTCCAGCTCTGGTTCCCAGAAGGATTGTGTTCAGAGCTGTTTCTGGCAGTGTTTTCATGCACTTTTAATCTGCCCTATCTGCACTTGGGGAGATGCAGCTCAGCCGCCCTTTCCAAAGCCCCTGGCAGATTTATGCCTGTCAGCTCTGCACTGTGCTGTTAACCTTCATTAAGATGTTTTAATAATTGAATAAACGACGTGCCAGACATGCAGTTTAACCTCAGAGTGTAACGAAACAGAGGACATGATATTAACTGCAGCCCTGGAACAAATATCACCATAAATACCACTAAGTAGGTATCACACAAAAACACCTGCCCTTGACATTATAAAACATGCTCAGCCACACTAGAGGGAATACAATACATGATACATTACATCTTATCTGCATCTCAATGCTATTAAATGAGCATGGTTAATGCTTTAATAATCTGCCAGGGAACACTGTGGGCTCTACATCTGAGCTAACCCATAAAAGAGGAAACTCTCTCATCTGTTGCCTCGAGCAAGATGAAATACCATGAGCCTCCCTTGGCAAAGAGGGGGCTTTTTTGTGCAATGACACAGAGAGGGTTCAGGAGGAGTTCTGTCATTGGTGACACTTCAAAGAGTGACATCGAATTGGGGCAGGAGGACAAACTCACAGAGATGCTTATTTGTCCCCATGGAGGGAGGATAAGGGATGCCATGGGAAGTGAGGACATGTTGGGAAAGTGTGTAAGAAATGAGGGATGGACAAGGGGCCTTTCCCAGAGTCTTTCACTGCACATCTGCCTGCTGCTGAGCAGGTGGCCACCTCCCAAATCCCTGTTTGCACCTGATGGCCACAGGTGGTTCTGTCACCCATAAATGTGTCTATCTACTGTAAACCCTTTAAAAATCTTTGGTTTCTACCATTACAGGATGCAGCACAACCCCTTTCTGATCCACTCCGTAAAGAAATACTTCCTTGAGGTTTTGCACCCTCCTGACATCCTCCTGGGCACTGATGGGCTTTAAGGAGGCTTTTGTTGCCTTGCTGTACTCCACACCCTGCATGACTTCACAGATCTCCTTCACACCCCTCTCCCAAGATTTCCCTGTGCTCCTGTTTCTGACAGATCTCATCCTTTTAATCAGTGAGACTGGATCCACCAAAAGCATTCAGAGCCTCCTTGCTTGGCCAGCTCCAAACCTAGGAAAGGTTGGGCAAAAAAAGACATTTTGGGACAGAGTGGGTTTCTCTGGATGTACACAGTGACCAGCAGGACAAGGACATTCAGCTTGCCAGAACTCACAGGCCAGGTTGGAGATTAATTTTCCAGCTTTTAATTTATCCGTCTCACCCAGGAGTTCACTGTTTTCCCATCTTTAAATAAATACATTTTTTTCTTGTGCTTATAATTTTTTTGGGCTGCAATAAAACAGCTTCAAAGATCAAAAGCTCTTGGGGGGTCTTTCGGCACCTTCAAGGAATTAAAAAAAATGAGCTGGGTTAGAGGGGGCAGCCCTGCTTCCAAGCAGACTTGAAGGCACACATGTTTCCAAGTGATGCTTTCATTTTGAAAGGAAGCAAGGAAAACAACTTGAAAGTCAGTAATTTTCTACTTTTCTTCTATGGGATTAAAAAAAAAAAAAAATCTGATTAAGAGTTTTTGTTAGAAGATTTGGGAAGGCAAAATCCAGAGCCAAAATGCAGGTATGATGCTTTCCTCATTTGCATTTGCACCTGCTAGCAATCACACTGGAATTTGCTGGGATCTAACACTTCCTGAACCCAGTCATTTTACTGTAAAAGGAATTCCAGATGTGGGAATTTCCAAGTAAATTTTTACTAAATTCCTAATTTCTAACTTTCTAAAGACCCTTTATCTGGGTTATGTCTGGGAACCATTTCTGTTTATTTGCCCGTTGTAAGGGATACTGGTCCTGTGAAGGAAATCAGCAAAACTCAGCAGAAACCAGTTGCAAGACTGAAGACTGAGCTGAACAGGGAAAAAAAAGAAAAAAGAAAAAAGAAAAAACAAAAGAAAGAAAAAAAGAAAAATAAAAAAGTCAGTGTCCCTTTGGGAAAAAGTGCTGGTGCCATTGAAATCCACATCAAAACTTCCAGTGAGTTTAATAAGGGCATGATTAGGCCCCATGCCTAGTCTGGCTGGCAAAGGAGAATTATCAGTAAAATGCTAAGGAGCCTCAATGGAGCCTGATTTCAACAAGAAATGAATATGCAAGGCTCCCCTTTCTAGCTCTAATTTTG
The DNA here is from genome assembly GCA_030060385.1 of Muscicapa striata striata. Lineage (NCBI taxonomy): Eukaryota > Metazoa > Chordata > Aves > Passeriformes > Muscicapidae > Muscicapa > Muscicapa striata. Next base: position 1,092,917 of record JAREIS010000178.1, read on the forward strand.
GGTACTGCAACATGTGATCCCAATCCAAACTGGGAAGGAGAAATCTGCAAGTACAAAAGCCATTACACTCCATGTTTAGTGAGTAGCTGGCGTGCCTGAAGCAGAGATTTTGATCAAGCTGTGCTTACCCAAAGGAGTTTTCTCCATTTTACAAGCCCCAGCAGATTTTCTGCTGGGACAGAATCACTTTCTGCATAGTTTTTGGGCTACGTGGAAAGTCACACCCCACACTGGTTTTTCTGTCACCAGCACACAGAACAGGCAGTCCCAGCTCAGCTTTGGCTCCTACAAGGATTCATTTTAGTGTGCTTAGGCTGAATTTTATCCCCATCCATGACATTCCTTGACCTCTTTATTCATCTTTTAGGAGCCTGGCCCCACACCCTCCAGGCTTTCCTTTGTGTCCAGGGAAGGGACAGCCAGCCTGGGCACAGATGACATCCCTGGTGGCCCCTTAGGGAGGTGACACATGTCTTGAAGGATGTCAGAAGATGGAAGAGAGCTGCTGTTCCCAGCCACATCTCCTGGATCTCCTCCACTGGAAAGGGTCAGAGACCCACTCAGGCAGGAGAGCAGCTCTTGTTTATCCCTGAGAGGGTCTCCAGCACCATGGTGGGTGAGACAGGGAAAGCAAAGCACTCATTCAACCTGTCTGCAGGGGAGTTGAATGTGAAATTTAGATTAAACAAACCAATCACTGAAACATCCCAGATTCCCATTAATGGAAATCATAGCTGCAATCAGGAAGGATGAAGCACAGGGTCACATTTCCTCTCCTGGCACTGTCCCTCTCTCACACCCACCCTCACACACCACACACCCTCACAGACCACACACCCTCACAGACCCACAAACATGGTTTTTGTCCTCCTGGCATGCTCTCCTGAGCATTTATAGGGGTGATGTGCTCTCCAAGTGGTGACCCACCACAACACATCCAGGGCCAATGACACAGAGCACTCCTCTTGCCTTGGGATTGCCAGGGCTCTTGAAAATGCAGAACTGAGCTTTCTATAGCAAATTTAAAACTTAAAATGCAGGTGAGAACAGGTCCTTCACATTGGCAGCCACTTCTGCAAGCCACTGACCCCCCTGAGCATCCCCACTGCCTTTCACAAGCCCCAGCTGCACCCTTTTCATCCCATTCCTCTGTTGGACCAGACTCCACCTTCCAAAAAGCCTCTCCAAAAGGCTTTGCATGCCTGAGCCGAATTTTACCAGAGCAAAGCTTGAATTGTTCTTTTAAAGTAGGGAAGACTGAGCAGAAGAGAGGTTAAAGCACAGGAGCTGCAGCCCTCCTCCCCAGCAGCACCCCGCTGGTGCCAGGAGCATCCTGTGGCCTCAGCCCTGCAGGATGTCCCAGCTCCTGCTGGGCCTGGCTCCACCTGGACAGCAAAGAGCCGCCCACACCGTGCTGGGAACGAGCTGAATGAAACAAACACCATCTGCCAGAAAATGCTCAGCACACTGCAAACACGGATGGAGCCGCGAAACGTCGGGAGGGTCAGTGAGACAGCGCCGTGTGCAGGAGCTCTAATCTCACTGTGCCCATGCCAGGTGGCTGAAAAGGTTTTATTGGGGTGGGAGACCTGCAATTCTCCATAAATGAGTCTTTCCAGAGGAGCAGATTTTCTGTATTTTCACCAGTTCCTGGTGAAGGTCACTGGCTTTATGCCACGGTGGTTTTAGGGAGAAAATCTGAGTGAAGCTGATTTAGTCAAATCTGTGAATGAGCTGGGGACCAAAACAGCTTATTTAGACTTGACAAAAATTATTAAAATTGTACACTTCCACAAAGGAATGGAAAGGTTCAAATGACAGCCTCATCTGTCATTCCTAATTTCCAAGCATTTGGAGGAACTGCAATCCCTGTCTTGCTCAAATACAGCAAGAGCTTAGATGGATGAGGTGACACTGCAAGGGCAGCTCAGACATCAAGTAACCAACCAGCCCTTTCTCCCCCAAGAAGAAAGGAACACATTCTTCACAGGCAAAGGATTCCCATTCATCAATGAGCAGCAGCTTTTATTGATGATTGTTTATCTGGAGCCCAAATTCTCAAGCCAGACTCAGGTAACTCACACCTGCTGAAAAACAACAACAACAAAAAAACCACCTTTAAAATTACAGAATCATTAAGGTTGGAAAATATCTGACCACTGAGTCCAACCATTAACCAACACTGCCAGATTCATCACTAAACCATCATCAAACTATCACCAACACCACATCTACATTTTTACAAGAGAGAGGCAGCAATTCTCCCATTTCCCCAGGCAATGTCCCAAAACTTGGCCACCCTTCCAGTGAAGAAATGTGAAAATCCTAGAGAATCTTTTTGTTTTACAGGATGCCAAACCCACAGAGACATATTGCCAGTGTCAAAGTGCAAACATGACTGAAATTAGAAGGAACAAGCATATCCTGAACCTGTGGATCTGTGGTAGTGGGACCTTCATAACTGCTCCTTGAGGTATTTCTGCTCAGCCTCCTGCATGGGCACAGGTCTCCTTGCAAGAGCTGGGAAGCACAAAATGTTCATTCCTTCCCCACTGAGACAAACACCATCCCCTCTGCCCCTCTGGCTGCTGCTTCCATGGGCTGAGGCACGTTGGGTGGAACACTTTGCTCAGCCCCTTGGATGGTTCTGTCCCTGCTCATTTTAATGGACACTTTGCCCAGCTCAGATGTGATATTTGGCCTGCCATGAATTCACCTCTGCTGGTTTGGAATCAAAGCACCTAGCAGGACTGTCCTCCAGCTCAACTGGACTCTGCAGTGAAAACACCACAAACAAAACACAAACACACCCAAGGGCTTAAACATCATTCCCCTGCCTGCCTCTTTCTAGGGTGCCAAAGTCAAGGGGGGGAGGCAAGACCCAGTGTGGAAAACAACTCATTTTAATCATCCAATACTACATTTCTGAAGGTTTCAGTGGTGCTGTTCCACATCAGTGACAGATCTGTTCTGCTGGGGTTACAGGAAGGTGGTTGTTTTCAGGGCCCTTCTGCTTTCCAGACAAATAGCTGCATCTAACAAGAACATTGCTGGTCAATCATGTGTTAAGGACTTATTCCTGATATAATCCAACCAGGTTTATTGTTGGCAGAACAAAGATTTCAGCATGGCACAACATAATTTTATCAAAGGACCACACCCAATTTACTGCATGTAAAGTAACATTCATTATTACTTTTTCCATAGCAGAAACTAAACAAACAGGCACACCAAACAAGAAGAATTGAGATTTTTTTTCCTCTGATTGCCTTCTGTGTCCCAGAGGCTGTTTTGCCTTTTGTTATGAATGAGTTGACTTTTCCTAGACTGTCAATTCACAATCCTTTTTGATTTCATCTTCCCTGAAAGCTCCCTGTGCAAAAGCTCTCCCCCATTTCCTCAGGGAGCTCTTCCCAATATCAATATGCAAAGGCTGAGATCACAAACCCCTTATTCAATCCACGTGCTCCAGTAAAGACAGCACTGAAGAGGAGCATCCCCTGCATCCTCATCTACCTGTCCTGCTACATCAGGGTCAGCCCCTTGCAGGAAAGGATTATTTTGTTAATTGGCCTGCTTATAATCTGCTGGGATAATCCTTTGCTTGCTGGGGAGCTGTATCTAACTGTCTCCAGCAAATCCTACAGTGCAGCTTGGTAGGAAAGTCCACATCTGGGTGCTTTTGTCACCTCACATGAAGCATCATGTTACAGAGATGATTTATTTTGTCCCACATAACAGACAGACACCCCATTGCTAATATCTCTAACAACATGTTCACCCTCCTGTTAGCCACCAAGAAAACACTCGTGGATCATTGCTTCTGCATAAATCTCTTCATTTGGTTTCTCCATACAGATTTCTCCTAAAAAGCCCCTGTGGCTCTTTAAAATGCTAATTAATCTGTAAATGGCTTTTTCTTTTTACATCAAACCACCACTTATACTTTCTTCTTATTCTCCTATAAATAGTAGAAGCTCCCAACAGGTAAATGGAAAAGTTTTCCTAGGTTTGTCACCAAACTGGCATAAATGTCTCTCCCATCACTTTTCCAGGCTGTGACTCGGTGCCAGCTCCAAGGAGGGAAATCATTGCTGCAAGGTACTGCCACAAAAGCCATCTCAGGGCTCCTGTTCCATTTTGGCAACTGTTCCACGCAGCATTACTCATCATCTACAGAGACCTCTTAGTCTATTAAGTGAGGAAGTGGAAGGCTCAGTCTTTTCCAATTCCTGTGCTATGAATGCAGCTTGAGGAATGAGCACTCAGCCCAGCTCCCCTGTCCCCACCCAGCCTGTCCTCCCCTCCTCATGCCAAATGCATGAACTCCAACAGAAAATATTTACCTGCATTAAATTTGGTGGGATCCCAGCCCCTGAAAGAGAAAAAACCAAATATACATTAAACTATAATAGAGAGAAGTGCGTGCTCTGCAGCTTGGAGGCGTGTAACGTTCTCTAATAAAAACCTAAACATCAAATAAATTAATTGTGTATGGCAACAATAGGAACTAAACCTGGTGTGTGTTTTTAAGGCATCCTAATTGAAAGCAGACCTGGGTTTGCACTTCCTTTGTGGTCCAGGTGGGCACTCGTCCTATGATCATAATGAAGGGGCTACAAAGGCTTTTCCCAGCCCTGCAGCCCCTGCTCAAGATCACAGCAGCTCTCTGGGTTTGAGAGCTTTCTTCCTCTGGTTACACAATGCAGGGAGAGGAAGCAGGGGTTGTTATTGCTGCAGAGAGCTCGGGCTTTTGATAATATTAAACTGTTTAGGTTGGATCCAAAACCTGACTTTGTTGAGAACCATATGGTGCTTAAACGATGTTGTTGCCTTGCAAGTCTGCAGGGTGGAAAACAGGGCCAGATTCCACAATATCTGCAAATTACCAAAGCTGTGAATTTAATGAAGAAGGAAAAAAGATTAAGGAGGTTCTGTCTTTGGTGGCAAAGGTATTTCACAGGAATATCCAAGGGGGAGAGAAGAGGCCACTGCATTAAATTACAGAGCATGCTCAGGTGTGGATTTAATTATGAGCAATAAGAAAGAAGGATACTTCAATGAGCTCAGAGCCCACAAGCCTTGAGCTGAGACCTCACCTCTCACAGGCTAAAGGGAACATCATCACCATACATCTTCTTTAATAGCTATAATAATCATCATACTTTTCAAAACTTTATTTGGATAATGCTCAACAGTGACGACCTGCTAGGCTTTTAAGTTTCCAGTTTATTATAAGACAGCATTTGCTGCCTCCTGTCCTTAGTAGGTGACACTACCAGAGAGTGCACTGCACCAGAGGGATCTCAGTCAGGATCTGTGGGACCACAAGATGCTCTCTCAAGTGTGCCTGCTATTATCTGCCTCTTTGGCAGTGCTGGATGTGGGTGGTGAAATGCCCCAGCATCCACTAAGATGAAAAGTGTTACGTATGTGTAAAATAATACTGTTAACTCAGGGAGGAAAATATGCACTCAGAGAGAGCCTGAAAGTATGCCACACTGGCAGGAATCACCAATCCAGGCTTCCTGACAAGCAACAAGAGCCATGGGATTAGTTTTCCCCAGTGTGGCCAGATCATTTATTATTTTTCTGCTACATCAAGGACTTTTAAAAAAAAAAAAAAATTAGAAAACAATACAACAACAAACAAAACCCACAAAGGGTTTTTTTTTCATAAAGGCTCTTTAAAAATTCTCCTTTAATTTATTCTATTCATCTCAGGAAAGGCAGAACTACAGGAAGAAACACCTTTGATGTAAGAAAGCCTCTATGACAGAACCAGAGCTGGCAGATGGATCCATTGCCTTCCTCTCCTGGATCATGGGAAAAGCCCTCAGAGGGCTGTTCCTAGAGGACAGAGATGAATTCCTATAGCCCAAGGCTTCCAAGAGGTGCACAAAAATTGAAACTATTCAGATACTCTTATTAGTGTCTACAATCACTCAAAAAGGATGCACCCACCCCTCCCAAAAAAAGTGCCTTCTTGGCCCATTGCTGACAAAATCCTAAGGAAAAGCTCCACCTCAGCCCAGCCCAGGTGTTGTGCCCTGTCAGACAGCAGTTTCAGTCCTCTGAAGGTGAACACCTGGCATGGTGTAAACAGGACCCAAGAAACCCAAGCATGGACACCCCACAGCCTCCACACTGTTCCACCACACCACCCTGCAATCCTTTCATTAAAAGTTGGGACTAACATTTAGTCCTGCTGCAAGGTCAGGTTTAGTTTGTTTCCTTCCTTTTTGCAGCTCCTTTTGGTACCTGAAAACCACCAGGACCAAAGGATCCCCAGCTGAGGGGCTGCCTTGCCCCAGGTGTGATTCTCCCATCAAGTAAGGGACAAAGTACTGTGGACCAGGTGGACACTTATCCTTTGTTAACACCATCATCACTTTCTGTCCCTCATTTTGTTTCCCACCACGCTCTCAGTCTGAACTCAGCTCCATCTCCTTGTTCTCTGCCCTTATGAGCTCCAGCCACCTGATTTTCACCCCAGATTTCCTAATATTCCAGGACTGCATTAACTATTAATACCCACAGGCATCACTTTTTCCCCTTTTTCCATCTGAGCAAGGGAACTGGGCCCTCTTAGTGGGAATTCCCACGATTCTGCAGCTGTGCTGTCCCATCCCAGCACTCCTCCTTCCCTCTCCAAAGTCACCCACTGCTCCCCAGAAGATGCTTCAGGACTCTGTGTCAGGGACAGCTCGTGCTGTCCCAGCTGTCACAAGCTCACTGACAACAAATTAACCTCATTTCAAGACCAGCTCTTGAGGGACTTCCCCAGCAATTTTTTCCCACCCCTCAAAATTCACCTTTTAGCAAAATCCACTGGTTCTTCCTTTTAGACATTTTTATATCCCCTCACCTCCAGTATTATTCTCCCCCTGTCAGCTCAGCTTGCCATTTTTCACAAGGCACTATATTCACTTTACTGAATCCAGCTAGGAAATGCCATAGATCTAATCTACATCTGAAAAAATCCATTATTTTATCAAAGATATCAGGTTTATACATCACAACCTGTCTTTGCTAGACTCAGGCTGCATTCTCTCCAATTTTCTATTTAACTTCATGCTTTATTTTTCATTTATATCCATATAATTGGGGTCACAGCAATGGGCTTCCATCTCTCTTTATAACCTGTCTTTCCTGTGCCTTCAGTCATCATCCACTTCCCAAGTTTGATGCACTGAAGAGCCACCATTGTTCCTGAATGTGCATTTTCCATGCTCTGGGCTGGAAATTTTCTGCCTTGTTTCTGTCCCCTTGCTACCAGCCCAAGTGCACTCAAGTCTGAAATTGGCTCCTCTCATGAATGTGGTAATTTTGGCACCCTCAGCCTCATTATCACTGCCCTACCTGGTTTTTGCCTTAAATATTCACTTCACTGCCTTACTCACAACTGAGGCAAGGGATTAGATTTGCTTTCAGGCCACATTTAAGGTTATCTTTAATATCAGCCTCAATCTCATTACACAGAAAACTTTTCTCCCTTCAATTTAAAAGATGGTTATTGAACAGAAGCATATTTCTTTAAATTTTCTCAATAAAAATACTCTCTCACCTTGCTAGCAATGCCTGCTTATTTTTCCAGACATCAGCACATGTGCTGCTTCCCTGATGAGGCTCACCTCCAGGAAAAGAGCCAGGTAGTCTTTTTCTTGCAGACATCCAAAGGGACATCAACAGAGAATGGTTTTAATTTCCAGCTCTGTATCAAGAGCCTGAGTCAAACCACGTCCACCTAGCCTTTGGGACACATTCCTTCCTTGTTGTAATAGCAGAACCACTGATTTGTATTTCCAATTTCTACTTCCAAATCAAATTTATAACAAGAAAGCCCCGAGGAGCCCCACGGTGAACAGCAGGTAATGAGTGAAAAAGACAAATAAAAGAGACAAGATTCAAAATTACACTGTAGGGAAAGACCTGGGAGATCCCTCAAGCATCCAGAGGAGAGGTGGGCAGAACCCATCTGTCTGCACCCCAGGCACCACCCTCGTACAAGGCTGAGCTCCAAAAATACATGAGATCATTGCAACCAGAACTAAACCCTTCTGTGGTGCCTGTGCATGCTGTAAGAGGGAAAAAAAAAGTGCTTGTGTTAGCACCAGAGAGGTTTGCCAAGGAAAGAAACAACTGCTGGCAGCCTCAGCTCCTGAGCACGTCAAAGTGAGCGTTCAAGTCTTGTCAGAAAAGACAAATTAATGTCCAGATGGGCTGAATGTGGTCCCTCAGAATGAATGGAGCTGCTGCTGATTGATACCAGCTAGGAGGATGGCCCTCTGCCCAGCACCCCAGAAAGCATGGGCATTCTGGTTTTGGGAACAAAACTGCCACGGGATGATTAACCTGGAAAAGTCTCCTGCGGTTTCAAAGTTGTTGTGTTTTTATTTCTGAATGTTTGATGAGGACACAATCTGTGTGTTCTCCCCACCTCTGTTCAGGGTGTGGGAGCAGCAGGGTCTGTCCCATGTAGAGCTAACACTGTGCTTTGGCATCTGTAGTGCTGCAGGACAGCTATTTCCTCCTGGGCATTCCAGTCTGTTCTCCAGGTGCTGCTAAGTGAGATGGCCAGAGCTGTGTCTGACAGAGCACTGGGATGGAGCTCACACTCCAACACCCCCACTAAAAGCCAGCTGCCATGGCAGGGGAATTGCACCTAGGTCATCTTTAAGGTTCTTTCCAATCCAAACCATTCTAAGGTACTATGATCCTGTGAGTCTGGCTTTGGGCAACCCCACTAGAGGAAAAAAATAATAATAAAAAAAAGCAGTAATTTCACAGCAAAACCCACAAAAGCCAAACCTCCATGCTTTGTGCAGGACAGAAACTTCCAGCAGAACTTTGTACCCAGTTTCTTCAGAGCACCTGGATTCCCTGCCAGCTGAAATATCCCCACTAGCTGTGGTGAAAGCCAGGAGAGTTTTATCTGCCTTTTCCCTGCTTCCCCATTGTTCCTAAAGACTGTGGAAATTCCTGCATCTCAGTCTGACCACAAACCTTCTCTAAAGAGACTCTCACACAAATTTATTTTAACTCTCACATAACTGAGAGTTAAACTCTCACACAGTTATTACAAATCCATTTTATGAAATTAATGATGGTAGCCTACTAATTAATATCTGGAAGGAATTAAGTGAGACTAACTTCTAATGGTGCTGCCTCCCTGACTGGTCAGTTCTTCCACTCCTCTGTGCATCAGTCACAGAATATCCTGAGCTGGGAGGGATTCACAAGATTCATCCAAGTCCAGCTCCTTGCCCTACACAGGAATAAATACTGACCTAGAGAAACTGCAGATCAAACTGTTTGATCAAAAGATCCAGCAAATCCAGACCTCGGCAGGGGAAAAGTTGGTTCTCCAGGAAGTGACCTTCCAAAAATCTTTACTGAGGGTTTTACTCAGCTGAACACCTGGCAGATGTGGAACTTTTACTGGCTAATTTCATATAATATAGCTTTTAAACCTGCAGAACAGAAAGTAGAGGGGAGTGGGCAGAATTAAATAGCAGCTATTAGAAGAAAAATAATATTTCCTTTCATACCTCTTTTCCATTTTTCCTACCTCTTTTTTTTTTTTTTTTTTTCCTCCCTCATTGCTTTGGCAGGTGTACTTGATGAGCTAAATTCCATCCCTGGTGGTACCATACCAAACCAGCATTTATATGTCAGGAGAGAGCAATTTTTGGCTGTAAATAGGGCACAATGATATCCATCTGTGTTCCTGAAATGCATCAGGTGAAGACCTGCTTAGAAAAGTGGATATAATCACTGAAATGAAAGAGCCTAAAAAGTATTTACCCTATGAAAAGCAGAATGACTTCTCCAAATGACACTTCCTCTATGAAGTGAAAAAGCATCTTTTGTCTTCATGACAAAGCAACATCAAAACACTATCTCTGGAATCATTTTTAAGCAAAACACTCATTGCAGCTGGTTAGATGGGTAATCCACTGTGATTTAGCCTCAGCTCAAAATTTACTCTAGGGCTCTGGCCTCTTTAATACATGATAATATTCATATAAACATAGCTCTGCTTCTAATGGGTACCTGTGAGACTGATTTCCCAAAAATAAGTGTGCATTAGGACTCAGCTAAGATCAATTCATATGGAAATAGTTTACCACATGTTAGAGGATTTGGCCAGGGAGCATAAACAACAGTATGTGGGTGAGGAAGAAGTCAAAGCATTAGGAATAAATTACGGGTATGGCACGAGCTGCACAGTTGTAATGGCTATTCCACACCTCAGAAGATGCTCCTCACAGAACTTCCAGTAACAGATGCATTTATAAAACATCTGATTGGGTTAGAGCTGGTTAAAGGAATACTGTACTTAGTGGAAAGTCTGATGTGAAACCAACACCAGGAAAAAAGGGATTTGTATTAGGAAATGCTGCTGATTTTCCTGTGAAGGTGCTGAGACCCTGGCACAGGTTGCTCTGGATGCCCCTCCCTGGAAGTGCTCAAGGCCAGGTTGGATGGGGCTGGGAACAACCTGGGATAGTGGAAGGTCCCTGCCCATGGCAAAGGAGTTGGAAGTGGATGACCTTGAGGTTCCCTTCCAGCCCAAACCATTCTGTGATTCTATGAAGTGACATTAAAATATCACATGACATTAAAATATCACACCTTATTTCAGCTGGAACACTTCTTCATTAGTCATTAGTTTAAAACGTAGAAATCTATTTCTGTAGTGCAAAGAATACCAACAGAGGACCCATTTCCAAACCTCATCAGGCACTGGGACTCTGATAGTTCCAAGTTTCACAGTAAGAACAATCCCAGTGAAGGACTGGATCCTGCACAGCTTCCCTTCCTCCCGTGGGGTGGTTTGTTTTCCTCACACCCCCTCAGCGCTCCCTCTCTTGGGGCCTCCACCACCATTCAGGCAATCTCACGTCTCTTGGCTTGCAGGATGCTATTTCTGGAAACACCATCTTGCAGAGAGCCGTGGAGTAGAAGTTATGATTCATACATTTCATGGGAGCAGAAGTGTGAGTGAGTTTGGGCAGGTGGCAGGGTGGCACCGTGACAGTGAGGTGGCATGACAGATGTCAGCAGCCAGGAAAGTGTGTTCCAGAGGTGCAAGACATGAAGAGTTGCAAGTTCCTGGGGAGTTATACCCACTTACATCAGACTTGGGAAACTGGGCATCATGAGCACGCTGACGTTCAATGTTTTGTCTGCCATTTTTGCAGCTTATGTCACAAGAAACTGCTGTGTCCCGGCTGTCTTCTGTGTCTGAAATGTCTCTTCTTGGCTTCTGTTTGTCTCCCAGTTCCACCTTCACCACCTCTGTCACTCTTTCCCACACCACTGCTCAGGCAGGACCAAGACATTTCTCCATTTCCCCTGCAGCTTTCCCCTCTCCAGCCTCAGCCATCCCTCCTGCTGCCCCTCTAGACTGGAACTTTCCCCTCTCCCTCTTGCCCACACAATCACCTTCTAGAATTCAGCTCCTCCCCAAGCTCTATTGCTTTATTTCCCTCCAAATCCAATCATTTTTAACCAATTTATTGTAAAGATGCTTAATTAGGCAGTCACAGACCAAATAGCAGCAAGAGATGCTTCACAACACTGCATGGTCCAAGGCATTTCAATTCCGAAATATTGTCTTACATGATAAACTCTTCAGAAGCCCTTGCCCAAAACTTGTATTGCAAATTGTTGAAGTATGTAATAGATCACAGCTTCCACTAAAGCCAGAGCACAGCCAAGTCTCAGAAAGGTGTTGGCCCAACTCTGCAGCTGCTTTCCAAACCATCCATCTTCACCTCCTGCTTTGTGCTGCAAACAGAGCTTTGAAACTTCTATTCCAAACCATTCTCAAAGGACCCTCTTATTCTGAGGAGCTAAACAAGGAGTCTGAATAGTCTTCTTATATGGTGGGAAGAATGGATGCTCCTCTGTGAGCCAGGGGAGAGAAAACAGCTCCTCTGAGAGCAGCAACACCCCATCCAAGGCTCATGAGTGCATAAGGAGAGGATAGAGGAATTCAGTGGCATGATGAGTGATAATAAACCTGCAAGAAAAACCTGGCACAGGAGAGAGAAGAGCATCAGCCCCAAAATTTGTGAGCTCCCCTCTTAAAAAGTGGGGCAGCTGTTATGGGCTGCATATAGACCTCACAGGGGCTATTGTGCCCCATACAAAAGGGGCAGTGGCGAGGGATGCTGAGAGCTGCTTGGTCCTTTCCTGCTGTGCCAGCAGCTTCCAGCCTATTCTGGGCACAGTGAAATGGAGTGCCCCAGGGTCTCTGGGGCCAGGAGAAGCCAGCTGAACCCCATTTTGTGGTGCCAGCCCATGAATCCTCACCCTGCACACATACAGCCCATTCATCTCAGCGCTGCGGGATAAACACTGTGTGGTGTGTGTGGCGCACTGCAATACTTCAAGGACGCTGGAATGCACTTTATCAGCACTTTTAAACACTGCAGCTTTATGAGGGGAGTCTGAAAATGTATTTACCATTCCAGACTGTGCACAGATGTGCTTTTAATATAACATCCTGATGGGGTTTTTTCTCTTCTCATGACCCCTTGCTGTCCAGGCAGGAGCACTTGCCTTTCCCTGTGCCAGCAGATGCTCCAGGAATTCTTTCTGGAGCACCAACCACCAGAGATTTCCATGACTTCAAGCAGGTCTTTCACACCTTCTGATGATGTTCTTCTATGCCTGCTGTGAGGTTTGCTCCATGAGGCACCTCTGTAACCACCCTTGGTTGCCACACAGATGTTTCCTAACCCGTCTCAGCAGTGTTTACATCTCTCCAAGGAGATTCCTCCTGTGCACCAACTGTGTGTGCAGAGCTGTTGATTGCTCAGTGTGTGGCACAGCAAATCATGCAGACTGCTGAGAGCAGACAGATGATCTGGGGCTCTTCTGGGCTCCTCTAGGAGGCTGGAAACTTGTGGAAATGCCTCCTGTGCTCCTGAAGTCACCACGTGCTCTGAGGCAGAGCCCTCAGGATGGCTTTCCTGATCTCATCTGAGTCAGCCTCAGACCTGAAAGTGAAAGATGAAAAATTCACCTTGGCTCCACTGGTTGTAGTGGGTCAAGGAAAAGAAAGGCTTCTGAACTGAAGGAGCAAAAGTAATGACTATAAAGGGCAAGAAAATATGGGGAAGCAGGAAGGAAGACAAACCTGCAGAAAGGCATTCCCTTGGGAAAACCAAGAAGCACTTAAAGCTATTTCCTCTAATCAGATCTGCTGGTTTTACAGCTCCATTCACAGAAGCCATTTCCCAGCTGTATTCTTCTGTATCTGTGTCATCTCCCTTCAATATTTACTATTTATGCAGAGCCTCCCAGCTGCCACACCAGGTGAGTGCCAGGCCCAGCTCAGATCCCTCTCTGGTGCCAGCTCTCTGTGTCTCAGAGACAGCTGCTCACTGAGAAGTGCTTGTTACCAGCCAGGACCTTCTGTAACACACAGAAGGGCATCACCTCATCCAGAAGTTGGCATCTTATGATGAACTGTGGGGTACCCCCTCCATTTCTGGAGCAGGGCTCACACATGTCCCCATGGGTGATGCAGATGGTGTCCTGAGAGTTTGGCACCAGCTTGAGCTGGACAAAGCTCACTGTGACCACTGCAGCTGACCACAAGCCAACAGCACAAGGCAGCACATGAAACACATAAGGCCAGCAAATGACAAGAATGTAAAATAAACCCATCAGGCACTGGCTCATCAGGATCATGATTTGTTCCCCTGTGAAGATTCACCTGTACACTGTTTAATCCCTGGAGTTAGGGCCAGCTCCCATTTGTGTCAAGGGAAGATTTTCCATTTACTTTAATGGACCTGGAATGGGCCCAAGCAGAGCTTTATAATCAGAAATGGTTTTATTAAACAAGGGAAACAGCCTTCTCCTTGACTACCTCCCTACTCTGCACCAGCTGTAGGTCAGAATCTGCCATTTGTGCTTTGGAAACTGAGTCTTCTCCCGAGGAGCTGGGTGTTTGTTTCAAACCAACCAATCAAAGTGGCACTTTCAATGGGGGCTGAGATTTATCCATTGCCAAGGACAACAGCTTCAGATGATGAGCTGGACTATGCCTGACTCAAACCTTCCAACTCATTTTCTGAAGAACACCATGTTGATTTTATACCCCTCTTAGTTTCTAAACTGGGAACTTCATACCTCTTGTTTATATTTTCCTTCAGAAACATTTCTTATCTGGGAGCAGTAGCAGGAGCCCAGACAAATACACAAGCTGAAAAGACAACAGAAATGTTTTGTGCCAAGGAAGGATGGATGTAAGCAAACCTGGCTCTAATTGCCATGGAAACAAAACAGGCGTCGTATGAAAATGATTCACACTGTTTTGAAGACTTTTCTGGAAGGCAATAACTTGCTGCCTTGGAGGCAGCACAGCAAAACAGCACAGCCAGAGAGCCAGGAGAGAACTGTCAGAGCAGGAGTACAGCTTAGAATCATAGAATTGTTTGGATTGGAGAGGACCTTCAAGGCTATCCTGTTCCAGCTCCCTGCCATGTGCAGGGACACCTTCCACCAGACCAGGTTACTCCAAGCCCCTCCAGCCTGGCCTTGAACACTTTCAGATGTGAGGCATCCATGTGTCAGAGATCAAAGCCTGAGAGCTTTGGGCAGAAGAGAATATACAAAATAGATGTCAGAACATGCCCAGCTCGCTTTCTGCAGGTTTGTCCTGCAGCATCAATCAGTCCCTCTCCCCCAGAGCCTCTCCCCCTTACATGTGTGTGGGATCTCCCATTTCTCCACTAAACCCTCACCAAACAAACAAACAAGAGCCACACACACCCCTCCCAGCAGACTGTAAAATACCTGAAACACAGTGACAGCATTTAATCCCCCTGGCAGGGCATTACAGGGTCTTTCAAACACCAAAAAAGCTCTGCACCACCACAGCCTTACTCGTGAAATTATTTATCAGGGGCTGATTTATAGAGTCTTTTATAAGCTTTGTATTGGCTAATAATGGCCTGGAGGTCTCACATCCTCCAGCTTTGATGGATTCCATGCTCACAGGGCTGGGAGCTCGACTCCTGGAGGAGATTTGCAGTCTGGAGCCCTGCTGTCTGCCTGGCCCTGTGCAGTGAGCACCATCTGGGCAGCAAGAACTGCCCTGGGCAGGGGCTGGGCTGGCTGATGGGTGCTCCTGTCCCACCAGAAATGGGGTCCCACTGGCTCATCCCCTCTCATCACACTGGCAGTCAAGTGGTGAAAAACACCAGACATAAATCAGAGACCTGCTTGCATCCAACAGAGCCCCAAAATTAAGCAGATGCTGGCAAAGCTTTTTGAAGTGTTTTCAAGCTATGGTAGCCAGTTCTTGGTAATAGCCTCCCCTTTGAAATTATTGGAAACTTCAGGAGTTTTATAGCTGTTAGCCACCTCAGGGATCCCAGCCCAGGAGGAACCTCCTCTCTCCATCACCCATGAGTGCCACTATGTGATCTTTCCTTCAAATCCCCTGGGAGGTGCAGATAAAGCCAGGCCCAAGAAAAAGCACAGTTTGTTTATCATAGCAGCCAGTTCACAGCAGGGATTAACAGATGGGAAGCACTGCAGAATAAAAATGTTGTTGTTGGGTGACAAGCTGGTAGCTTTTCACTTCATGACCTAAAATAAAGGTATGTGTATGACATTAGAGTGAATGCACTGGGATTTGGGGCTTATAAAATAGCACTCAGCTACAAATTGCATGGTAGCTGTAAGATTTAAAATCCAGAGATGCAGGTAAGAGCTTCGTTAGTGGGGTTCAGAGTGCATGTGTTTGCATGAGCCTATATGGAAATGTAAAACAAACACAGTGTGGAAGGTGAGAAATCTTTTCTACAATTGCATTTTTTATTGACCATAACAGGGAAAAGCTACAGGGGGAAGGGTAAAAGCTTTTGTTTTGGAAAATGACTGCCAGCTTAGCAGAGATGTAACTGGCAGGCACCACTTAAGAGCTAAATGGATTGAAAGAACCTCCTGTTTCTAAAGCTTAAAAAAAAAAAAAAAAAAAAAAAAAAGAAAGAAAAAAAAAAAAGCAGAGAGATCCTCACAAGAGTGGCATTATATTTTTTCACTCTCATTTTTTTTCTTCTTTTTTTTTTTTTTTTTTTTGAAGGATGAGCATTTTCTAGGCAACAGTGAAAAGAGACCAAGTTCTTCCTTTCTTTTCAGCATCCAGAAAATTCTGCAGTGGGGAATGGACAGCCAACAATGGCCAGGGCAATTAACACCTGAACAGGGAAGGAGGGAGTGTCCAGAGTTGCTGGATTTGATTCAAGGAGCAGCAAGCACCATAAGAAGATGCAAACACGGCTGTGTTTTGGTGCAGGTGGGGACACCTGAGCTCAGAACCAGCAGAGATTTCTGCTCTGTCCAAGGTCTGTGGTGTCAGCTCTGGCAGCCCAGCACATCTGTTCCAGCCTCAGAAGGGGAGGCTGTTCCTGGCTCTGCCAGCCAGGAAAATCAGCATGGGTATATCCCATGGTCACATCCATGAGTTTTATGGCTCTTTCACACTGCCAGAGGGTCCAAAGGAGGTGAGTGTGCAAGTGCACCTTTCCCCAGTGGCTGGGCTGGGGCCAGCACGGGGTGAGAGGAGTTTGTTTGGGTTACCTGCCTACCTGAGACACAATCCTCACTTTGCCACCTGCCCAACAGTGGCTGCCAAACAAATCACTGACACCAGGCACTCGTGAGGCTTTGCAGTCCCACCCCCACACACACTCTGATTTTGTTACCAGCAGCAGCATTTCGTATTAATCACAGGAACCAGATGGCCCCAGCGTGAAGCCAGAGCATGGCAACCTCTGTTCTTTCCATGTTCTGAACTTTCCCTTGAATCCATTATTCATACAGGTCATTCACTTGCAGGGTTAAATGAAAACCACAGCATGCTTCGTACCTGCCAGAAAAAATTAGATCTTTCATTGCACAGCATTCAGACACCCTTCCCTTTCTCCATGGGAAGTCACAAAATTATCACCAAACTGCTTAAGCATGACAGCAGAGAGGATTTGGAAGTGACATTCAGGAGCAGGAGAGTTAAATGTGTTTACTGCAAGCTCATTCAAATGAGAAGAGGTAAGATGGTTTAAGTTGCTGAGTAGAAAGTGCTGGTTTCATAGTTTAGTCAGCAGGTGAGGTGACATTTTCTAGGAGACTGGAAAGTGCTTTGAGCCAACATCACAGTACACGAGAGAAGATTGAGTCCAGGAGATTTAAGGACTTTGGGAAGACTGGTTGACTCAAGTATCTTCTGTCTTTTTTGACAGCCAGAGGGTATTGAAGGCCAAAATTTTATAAAGCTGGGAGATCCTGGGGATGCAAAAACCACTCCACCAAGTGAAAGAACTTTACATTTTATACCCTTTGTGAGTGTACAGAGGCTTCTCCAAACTCTCATCTCTGCCACTGGTCTTCTTCAAACCCAGTTTCTAATAATGTGTCTTCCTTCTAATACCAAGTAGTGCTCAGTCCACTTTCTCCTACCACAGGTGGCCTTTCTTCAAATCACAAGGCTCTAGAAATGTCAGTCCCATTTTGGAATGTTCTCATTTTGGAACTGCTTGCCAATGCTTAAGGACAGTGTCCCACCATTCACCATCATGATCCATGGGCAGAAGAAGTATCTAGGGCCCAAGTTTCTTTGTCATCTACATTTACATGAAAATCAGTTCTGAAATAAAAGTCTCTGCAATATCCTGGTCCTATCTTCTGCTTTCTGGGCAAGACTCTCCCTTGCTTGCAGATCCTCAGGATGCTCTTGGCTACCTTCCTGTTGCCCACCTCTACTCTGTGACCTCTAAGTATTGAGGTGATTTTCTTCCAAAGCTCACAATTTCATGGAGGCCTAAGAACCCAAAACAGGTACTTTGCTATTTATCAAAACTGAGAAAAGGAACTGGAGCCAGTGCTCCCAGAATTCCCAGAAGCTGGAGTTTGCTGGAGGCACTGTCAGCTCTGAGGTCCTCTGGCAACACAGCACAAACAGCTATTTGCACCTGGGGCATATAATCAGGAGTTTTATGAAGAATTTAATTAGAGTCCTTAAACTAATGGCTGGGAATAGCTAAGTGTGAGATGATCAAGAGAAAGTGATAGGTTATTTGTTTTCCTACAGAGACTGCTCTGTTCTTTCTCTTGGTAATTTGAATTAGTGGACTGGAATTAGTGCTGCATGCAAGCCCACCAAAGCAGGATATCACTGTTACTTCCAAGCTGGCTGAATTTTAAAAAGTGAACTCAAGACTTAAAGCTCAGGCCAATGTAGACACAAGAGTCCTGTTGCAATATTCAGGGAATGATAACAATATGTTGGGGTTTTTGCTTATATTGTCTATCTAGACCCTGGAAACACAGTTGAAAGCCAGCAAGAATTAAACCTTAGAGTCCATTTTTGTTTTGCCAGCTTTCCAGGAAACATTTACTTTTGATTTCATGGTTCTAAACTCAATCTTTCCTCAGTGTATAGTTCACTATAAAATGAGGTTAAGAGGTTCCTACGCTATTAAAAAATTATTTGGGGGAACAAGAGAAATGGAAGACAGATTTTTTTTTTTAGTTGATACAAGCACTTCAAAAGCTGAATAATCTTCTTAAGGGACCTGACTGCATCCTGGTGTCCTGTTTTCCCAGCTGTGATAGGAGTAGAATTTGATTTCTGAGCTCTGCTGTATCAGTCCAAGGACTTTTGAGAGGGGAGGGAAAAGCAGCACTGGGGTCAGTGACTGCAGCCTGGTCCTTGTCCCAGTGACACCAGCACCATGAATGCTGGGATGAACATTACCAAGGAGGATACAGGACAGGAAATCCCACTGTGGGAGCCAATTCCAGCTGTGCCATGACACGTGTAAAACACTGAATTTGTCAGTGAAAGTCAGAGGCTCAGTATTTCCTTTTATTTCAGAAAAGAGGGGAACTGCATCCCCTGCAAGCCTCACCTTCTTCAGTCATCACTTGCATCTTCTGTTGTCTTCAGGGACACACTGGAACTGAAATCTGTCCTCTGAGATCATGGAGTGCTGCATGGCAGGGAGACCTGCCCTGACACCAGGGATTTCCACCAGGGGAAGGGACACAGGGAACTAACAACTATGGTTTTACACCCTAACAAACACTGCTTCCATCCCATACAGAACACAGGGTGTGGAAAGAAGAGCAAAAATCCACCTTGTCACACTGACCAAACTCACAAAAAGCTGAGGCAGTGTTTCTCTAGCTCTGAAGTGGAGATGGTGATGTCTCTGAGGACATTTTAGCCAGAACAGAAATACCAGCCATTTTCTACAGCCTTGCTTTGAAACTGCTTCACAGACTGGCTTGCAACCCTACAGCTGAACAATTCTTTGGCTACCAGCTCCCAACAGGACTCCTGGGATCCTAGGATCCAGGAAGACAGCTCATTTTTTATCCAGAGTGTATCTACACCACCACAGCCCAGGGTGTGCTGAGCCTCAGCTCTGAATGAAACGAGCAGTGAGCCCTGCCCTGGCCAGGCTGCTGGTCCCCAGGCTGGTTAGGGAACAGCCAGGTGACACAAGCCCTGCCCAGAGCTTGGCTCTAGGACACAGCACCATGGAAGATCCCACAGTGCTGGTTTCACTCCCTGGAGCAATGATTTGAGCCCCTTTTTCTTCTCCATCTCAACCCTTCACATGCTGGTGCCTGGAGCAGAGGCACAGACACAAGTCCTGCCATCATAATCTTGAATGCCTCAGCACAGAGAAGGAAGGAGACACCAGCTAAACAGACAAATGGATTTCAGGCACAATTTTATTGTGGAGATTGAGAGCTAAGAGCAAATCAAGGAGCTGCTGTGCAAGACGTTACCACGCAACAGCAGCTTACCTGCTCTTGGTCCCCCACTGCTAGCAGAGAACAGAATTACTCTCCTGTCACAAGCTAAAGATGTCACACTGAGACTTACTGGAGTTCACCTTCTTGAGGAGAAGAGGGCTTTCAGCAGCCTCTCCTAGAACAAATTGTCAGGTAAAGTGACAAACCTGAAACGGCAGCTTTAGAATTCAAACACAATTCTGATTGAAAGAAGAGGAGATGTGTTACAAAGAATGAAGGCAATTAACCATTTGACCCAGCCACCAAAAAAGATGTGGATCTCTTGAGAGCCTTCAAGTGGAGATTTTTTCTGGTGGTGGGCAATGGCCAAACACTGGTTCCCAGCATGACCCCAGTGACCAGTGGGTAACTTTCACAGTCCCCAACAGGCCAATATTTAATCAAGAGGGTCCCTTTGTCTCTTACACAAAATAAAGAGGTGACACATGTCCAGGAAGGCCAGTTTGTGCCCTGACCAGCTGGTGGAAGCACAGAATGACAGAATAGTTGAGGTTGTAGGGGACTTCTGGAGGTCACTCCTTGTTTGGGACAAAGCCAGCTCAGATCAGGTTGCTAAGGGCATTTCTCCTAGCAGAATTTTTAACATTTCCAAGGACTGAAATTCATACCTGTGTCATTGTTAGCTCACTCTCCCAGTGCAAAAAATTCCCCTAAGACCAGATCAGACTTTTTTTTTTTGTTGGAGGAAGCACTTGGAAGCCTGAGCTACACTTGGCTGCTGCTGGAGATCAGCTCAGCTCTGAGGAGCAGGGTTGGGTTTGAGCTCTGGCGTGGGGTGAGAGAAGGGTCCTGCAGGACCCTCCCTCCTGTGCCTCCCCTGGGGCTCCCCAGCCCTTTCTGCTGATCCCAGCAAGCTGTTGTGTGGTCTGTGCAGGGAGGTTGCAGTCTGCCAGCACTTTGCTCTTTTGGGCTGCTTTAATTATTCTCTCATAATAACTCTTCCCATTCCTCTATGAAGAACAGATGATGGACACGGGTTGCCTGGCGTTTCAAAGGCTGCTGTGGACGTCGAGGGAGCTCTGCCCAGCCACCCAACCCCACCTCCCCCAGATCTGTGGGGGCTGAGCTCCCTCCACTGCTCCAGAGCCCTGACTCCAGCAATGGCAGCGCTGCCAACACCGACACTGAGCTAAATGCTTTCCATGCTGGGGCACAACAATAGTCAATATTTTGGTGAGGCTGAATTACAGGCAGCACTTGCAACAGCTGCCTCCAGTTTTGGCTCCAACACCCTGCTCCCCAGTGAGGTACAGCACACCATTTGATGAATTCCACACTCTGTTCTTCAGTTACAGTTTATTAAAAGATGGATTAAAACATTGGCACAACAGTGGCTGCAGGAATATTTTTCCAGCAACATCATCCCAGAGGGCTTTGGAGACGCAGAATTGTGTCTAAATTGGGACACCATTCATACATGGTTTGGACTGGTGTTCAGGAGGACAATGCTCACTGTTAAAGGAGTATTTTGTTACAAAAGAAAATAAATCTCTGTCCTCTGTAGGCTCAATATGGATATACATCATTACAGATATGGTAAAGTCTGAGAAGCACCTTTTGAGCTTTGAAATCAAAGAATAGAGGCCAGTAAGACTGGGAAAACAACAGCTGGTAGACATCATGTGTGAACAGCAAGATCTGCAAGGAGTTCAACAAGTTATTCTTCCCATTGTGCTGGCTGAATGCAGAATTAAGAGGAGTGATGCAGGCATTGAGTGACCCTTCCAGAAGACACACATTACCTGTCCCACACAGATGAATCCTGTATCCCATTTTATATCCCTCCTGCTCATGGCTTTTGCAGAAAAGGTGAGACTTGGTGAATATGATCCTGGCTTTAGCATCATGGAAAAATCATCATGAGCAATGCTGTTAGTTCCATGCAGTGTCATGACAAGTTATAATTGAGGAGGAGACAGGGAAATGGTGGGAGCTGAAGTCAACAGAAGCCAAGAGGCAGCAACAAACTCTCATTTTGAGCTGAAATTCTCCCTGTTCACCCCCTCACTTTTCCTGCTGAGCATGCAAAATGGTTCAGGAGATCTCAGCCAAACCACTCGGTGCAAGTGAAGACACAGGGCAGAGGCTGAGCTTTCAGAGCTGTGGTTTGATCTCTGATCACTGGGGAAGTCAAGTTCAGCTGCTTACTTGTATGCCAAGCCAATAATCTGGACACTGTCAAAGAAGTGGGAGCAGTCACTCCCCTTCATCTCAACACTTCCCAGCAGCTGAGATGCTCCATCCCCTGGACCACTCCAGCTGAGGGATGGGGAGAGCATTCCTGCACACAGCACTAGCTACCCTGGGCATCAACTTTCCCTTTTTATAAGGCAGCTGCATATCCCCAGTGCCATTCAGCCAGGGACAGAGACTAAAGGGTTAAACATTAATCTGAATATATGCCAGATTTCAAATTAACTAGCCAGTGTGAAAAAGAACTTGAGCTTTCTGTTGGATTTAAAGTACTCCCTGTGCAGCTCATCCACCAAGGTGGCTGCAGGATGCACAGAGCCACTGAAATGTGCTGGCCATTGTCCTGTGGCCAGACCTCCTGCAGCACCTTTGCTGTTCTCTTTTCTCCTTGGTACAACTCCCAGCTTCACCCTGAGAAGAAGAAAAAGTGTCTAAAAAAGAGCATTTCATGGAATTGTGCTGCAATATTTCAAAGCTGTGGGGCTTTGCTGGCAGGCAGCAGGCATGGGCTGTGGCTGGCCACAGAGGCTGTGGCATTAATGAGGTGACAGTGGCAGCCAGAGGGTTTGCAAAGCACTGGGTGGGCTCCAGGGTTGGACAGAGGAAGGCCACCCCTGGCAGACTTCTTTGAGATGTTTTTTTTAATTCACAATTATTTTAATTCACTCTTTATTCACAACATCCTGAGGGACAGCCTTCACCAGCCCGCTCCCTGCACCATGACAGGAGGAGTTCAGGCATCAGCCTGGCTCCTCCTGCCCACTTGCACTTTCCATTTTCATCAGTAACACACACAGGCATGTGCTAACACCCTGTTCTTTGGGGAGCTGGGTTTTCCAAAGTCTGTCCTCACACCACAGCATGTCAGAAACCACTGGCAGATGTGTGGAGGAGTGGGAGGGAAGGGGAAATTATTTTGAATTTCATTTGCTTTTGTGCTTTTGTATTTGCTATAAGGGTGCACAAGCTGGGTTCAGTCCCATTGACATACTAAAGTGAGATTAAAAATATTTCATTTATTTTTAACTGCACTTGGTTCCACAAAGGCTCCCAACCCAGTCTAATAGCTTTGCTCTTGAGTTGCTTTGGCAATCAGCTGGGACAGAAGGGACCAGAATCTTCAGAATCTTTATTCTGAAGCTGTGCTTTGTCCCAAAGCTGTGCTGACAAAACACGCTGTCTTCAAAGTGAGTAAATATTTCCTTGGAATGGGTACCACGGGAGCCCTTTCAGCATTCCCTCCCCAAACCAGACAGATGTGCAAACAGCTGCTCCAGTAGCTCAGTACCAACCTTCCAAAAAGGCAGATTTCTGGGAGCTGCTGTTGAGTGCTGAGCACAAGTCACCTTGAACAGTGCCAAGAGATAAGGGAGCAGCACTGACTGATCCCATCCTAAACAAGCCAGCCATCAGAACCATCCCAGCTCCTGCCAGCAGGGCAGGCTCTGTTTGCTGGAACCAAAGGCTGCTGCAGCCAGGCCTGCCCTGGGAGCAGCACAGGGCACAGACATCCCTCCCTCCTGGAACAGCTCCTCTTCCTACAGATGCACCCAGCCCCAACTTCCAGATGTGTCAAGCAGAGCTTGGTCATATGGACTTCCTGTGATGGGAACAAGGGCTTTTCATTACTGGATGAGGAGAGAAGTAATGTGCTTTGCATGCAGCTTCAGCTCCACCAGGCCACACATGCAGAAGCTTGGGGTTTACATTAGCATAACTCCACTGGCTTTTGCCAGACCAGAACAGATGTCCCCCATGTCTGTGGCAGGTTGAGTGCAAGTCAAGCCCCCAAAATAGCACAGATCTTTAGCAGTCAGAAGGACAAACATTCATTCTTCCAGTCCATTTACCATATGTTCTCTTTTGGTGTGTAGCATCCTTCAGTAGAGAGGAAAAAAATGTTATATGCTGACATAGGCATTCATTATAAATACTTCAAGTCTGTCAGTCAATTCCCTTTTATCTCACCACTTAAGGGAGCCTTCATCTGTACAGGGGACCTCACTCAGGGCCTGATGTGAGAGACAGGCAGTGAGGAAACACCTGCAAGTGTCCACACCTTAATGCAATCTTTTCTTTGGAGACTGGAGCAACTGCCTTGTAAAGGTGCAATCGTGGAGAGCTAAGACAGCCTTTCCAAAGAGGAGGAAGCTCCAATAACAAACAGCTCCAACCCAGAATATGCAAGGTGATATTTTATCCTGGGTGCAGGCTGCATTGCTATTGAACACCTCTGCAATTTCCTCATGCCACAGCTGTCAATAGTTGCCCAGAGAAGTTGTGGATGGAAGTGCTCAAGGACAGGACAGGACTTGGAGCACCCTGGTCTGGTGGAAGGTGTCCCTACCCATGGCAAGGGGGCTGGAACCAGATGATCTTTGAGGTTCCTTGCACCCCAAAACATTCTATCAATCTGTGATGGCACAGGAGACCAGAGACCTGTCCCACCACGGTGCTCTATTGCCCCTGTACACACAGAGTGACATTTCTCTGGGCTGAAAGTTTTAGAGGGGTGTTTCTCCATTTCAGTTCCCCCTAAATTATCCACATGGGAGACCTGACCTCTGCAGGAATTTGCTTTCATTTCAGACAGCCCATTAAAGCATTCCAGCCTTTCAAAAGGCAGCTCTGCCCTTGTATCTACAGCTCACAGCTCTGACTGCACCACCAAGCAATGCAGCAGGAAAATGAAACCCTGACACTCACATCGAGGAAAGGTGAAGTCCCCAGAAACACAGACATCCCAAATCAATAGCAGCAGACCCATTTTATGCACAGAAGATTTCCTCCAGGCAGGCAACAAGTGAAAGATGGACATTTTCATTTTGCAGGTCTATTCATCCTCAGCCTGAAGCCTCAGCTCCACAAATCACTGCACAGCAGTGGAGCAGAGCCCAGAATCATCCCTTGAGCTGGAAGCAATAATAGGAATGATGCATCCCTTTACATTGACCTAAATCTCAGATCCTCACAGCTTGTGCTTGCTGCACACCAGGGGAATGAGCATGGGCAGCTGCCACAGCTTGGCTGTGGCTCAGGAAACTACATTTTTTCCTCATGGGCCATTCACAGGCAGAGTTTTCAAGCTCACTCACTTTGCTGTACAAAGTCAAAGGAATCAGCCATGATCCAGCAGGTGCTGTCACCAGTGTCCTGCCTCCTACTGGAACAGCTGGTGCAGAGAACAGCTTAGAAATTTAAGATTAGTTGGATAATGAATGATTAATAAATAGTTCACCTAATAAAGAAGATTATTCCTCACTTAGCAGCTGTTATCTGACCTCCCAAAAAGCTTGGTGATTTATAGCTTGTGTACCACTAAGTCAAATAAGTCCTTTCTCACACATTTTACTGGTTTTATTTTAACCCCTCTCAGCACTGGCCTCAGTGATGGTGCCTGGCACTTTGGGCAGATATTTCCCTGCACCTGCAGTGATGCCAAGCTCACTGGGGCAGGACAGATCTCTGTGTGAGGCCAGGAGAAATGTCACTGTGAACAATCCACAGCTCTTCCTCTCACTGAGTTTGTGTCTCTCACCATTCTCCTGACCCCCACCACAGCTCTCCCACTTTCTAGGAGCAAGAAAACCTCAGTCTCCAGCAAGACAGCAGGCATTTTCCTGTATGACTTTCTCCACCAGTGTTCCTGACCACTCACAGTCCCAGATCTGCAAGGCTAAAATCGTTCCTAGCCCAAGTGACACCCTGTGCACTGCCAAGGACTGGGACCAGCACAAAGGCTGCTCATCACATCCCAAACACACCACAAGAGGCCACACACCCCCAAACTCCTCTGAGCCATCTGCCTGTCTTGGGAGCAGCAACCATTCTGGGAGAAGAGCTTCTTCTCATCTGGGGGTGTTGTGCTTCCCTCCAGAGGGGTTTTCTCACCAAATAGGAGGTGGCACACAAAATTGGGTAATGGTGAACTTTTTCTGTGGCAATAGGAGAGGATGTAAGTGAGCAGGATTCTTCCCCAGCACACAGGACCATGCTGATTGCAGCCAGAGCAATGGGGGACCTGGGCTGTAATGAGCATCTCCCAGTGAGATAAGGCAAATTCATGCCCCAGTCCTCCAGCTGAATAGCTGTAAATACAATCAGGGCTGGATTTCAGCCAAGGCCATGTTCAGCTGACAGCAATTTACAATGAGGCATGAGGCATGGTTTTGTTTTAAACGGTGAGACTGCCTCCCCAGGGCTGCAGGGGATTTTCCATCAGTGGCATTATTTAAACCATGGGATGTCATACAGGATGAGAGAAATGATGCTGGATTAGTCAATCCCTTTTTGGCTCTATAATCCACTACCTCAGGTACTAAAGGCTCATGCAAAGGACTCTCATGGGACAAGAGCAGAGCCTTGTTTTCTGAGAGCACCTTTCTAGTCCATGTAGCTGAACACCACAAGAGCCTAGACAGCAAGTGCTGTAAGAGATTCATCAACCCCCTGGCTTGCCAAGAGGTTTTTTTCCTATGGCACAGTCACATCTCAGCAC
The DNA here is from genome assembly GCA_030060385.1 of Muscicapa striata striata. NCBI lineage: Eukaryota > Metazoa > Chordata > Aves > Passeriformes > Muscicapidae > Muscicapa > Muscicapa striata. Next base: position 1,119,462 of record JAREIS010000178.1, read on the forward strand.
AGTCCTAATGCTGCCATGGTGGCTTTGGGCTCACCTGGGCTTTTGACCCCTGCCTGCTGGGGTTCTGCAAGTTACAGTGCAGAGAGAAGAGAGCTTTGCACACCCAGAGCAGCAGACCCAGGCTGCTCCAGCTGGAGGGATCCTTGAAGGATCTTGTCCTAATGGCAGGAGGAGAAAGGAGACCCCACTGCTGTGGGTGAGGGATGGGGCAGCACCACTAACAAGTCACAGGGATGGACCAGACACTGTGTCCCAGAGCTCCAGATCAGGGTTTACATCAAGGGGAGAAAAGGGAGGAACAGGGTAATCCACCAAGCCCTGCTAGATCTAAAGTTTTTGTGTTTGCCTCCACTGACTTATTCATTCTGGCTTGCAATCACAACTGAGTCTAATAAAAAATAAATAATAAATAAAATTAAAAACAAACAAAAAAAAAAACAAAAACAAACAAACAAACAAAAAAAAAAAACAAAAACAAACCCAAAAAAACAACAACAACAAAAAAACAAACAAACAAAAAAACCCCAAATCATTGCCTGTTTGCTTTGCAAATCCTACAGGCCCCTCTGGAAACAAGCACACAAGTGGCTACCCCAGCCACCAACACCTGCTTTAACCAGTGATCCCCTCAGCCTTGCAAATCTCCCAGCACTGCTTCCCCAGCCAGCAGCCCCTCCATCACCACCACTGCATTTCAAACTGGGACCAAGGCACACCAGAGCACATTCTCATCTCCTTCTCAGGGCTCAGCAAGGACCAAAGCCAGCAATGCTGGAGGAAGCAGAGGCCCCAGCTTGGCCCTGGTCCCAGCTGAAGACATGATGTAGTGAGCACATATCTATCTAAAAGAGGTCAGTCAAGTGCCTCCCACTTAATATTTAGAAGCTGTTCCTCTTTTCAGCCCAGGGTCTCTGGGGTGCTCAGTGCTCACAGCACAGCAGACCACATTCACATTTTTTAGATGTGTATAAATGTTAAAAATAACCTGCCAGGTTTCTCTCAAACAGGATGAGATAAGGCTTCTGAGTAGCCCATTGCAACTACATATCAACTTGCTGTGATCCTCAGGGAAGAGGGGAAGGGGAAAGATGGAAAGGTATTTATAATGGAAAAAGTGATGAAATCAGCCATTTCCCCCTCAGCACTTGGTGTATTGCTGCAAGATCTCACAAGCTGAAGAGCTGAGCAACAGGAACAAGTCCATAAAAGACTCCAGGAAATTCCCATCACTGCTGAGCATGGGAGGCTGCTCAGAAGAGACAGAGCATTACCAGGATTTGTATCTCAGAGATGGGACCTGGCTGGTAAAAGGAGGGGGAAAGAAGGTGTTTCTGTTTCTTGAAGAGATGCCAGGAAAAGGCATTACAGTGGTTCTCCCTGCCCACCACTGCTGCCCATGCCAGAACTTTGCAAAGATGAGAAGGTGGATCAGGCAGACTCAGAACTGTAATAGCAGCCAGAGAAAGACACAGTGGCCTGAGAAGGTGGAGCCCAGGCTCCCCACTCTGGGTCTGGGTGGCAGCTGGGGCCCTTGGCTTTGCACACACCTGGGGGACAGAGCTGCATGGCAGCCACTCTGCCAGACCCACCTGCAGGGGTCCTGAACCTGTTTTTCTGGGAGTCACATTTTGATGTGTTCTCTGGATAACTGAGCAAGGGAATAGCTGTTGCCCCTCCTGCTACAAAGGGATTTCTGGAAGTTGAAGGGGCTCCGAGAACTGGGTTTTCTGGTTAGACTGGGAATTGTTTTTTAGAGGAGCTCAGCTTCCACCATTTCCATACCACTATTTGTCCAATAAATTTCATTGCCAGCTGGATCAGGCTTTAAGATACCAGGCAAAATCTTGGGTGCATTTCTGCATTGGAAGCCTGACTGTAGGGTGATGTGAGAACAGGGAGAAAGTGCAAAAAGACTCACACAAGAAACAGGATGAGTGAAGAGGGTGCATTTCTGGGTATTACCTCATGCTTATATCAGCACAGCCTGCTCCAGAGCTTCTTCCTGACCTCACACTCTTCTCTGCCTCTTGCAAGTCCCATCAGCACATGGCTGGTGGCCCAGGAGCACATTGAGGGGCAGGGTGCTCCCAGCAGCAGCTGCCTGTCAGCCTGATGGATGGAGCAGGGCAGCAGCACTGGCCACAGCCAGGCTCAGGCATGTGACAGGAATTCTCAGAGCAGGGGCCAGTGTGGGGCTGCCCAAGCCTTTCAGGAGGTGGCCTTGGAGAAATAACCCCAGGGACCCACTGGGCTGCAGAGCCATCCACTGCTTGTTTGTTTAATTGGGATGTATTCCTCTGCTGGCCAAGAGAAAGTTTAGAGGGTGTTTTCTTTGTGTTGGCTGGGAAGATGAGAATTTGTGGAGGATTAAAAAAAGAGAAAGGAAGTTTTGTGGTTTGGTTTTCTTAGGGCTTTTTTTCTCCCCCTAGAATTTATTTTTCTTTGGTTTTGGTGAGATAAATCTCCCCTCATCCCCCCCCTCCCCAGACAGACTGAGTGGGAGCAAAGGACAAGAGACGTGGGGGAAAAAGAACTCATCTTGTGACAGGAGAGACAGGGGCAGGTCAGGCCCAGACTTCTCAGGAAAATAAAAATGCTCATTGGTCCTCTAGACCAGAAAGAGACAATCCTCTTCTCCCCACTGCTATGTCCCTGCCCCCAAATGTGAGGAGAAATGCTTGGAGAGAGGCCAGTGATGGTCTGATGGGAATGAATCCAGCAGCATCACCACAGCAGTGGGGCAGAGAGGAGGCACCACAGCTCTGCCCTCTGCAGCCCCTGCACATCCCTTCCATGGCCTGGTCAAGCTGCTGGAATGAGAAATGGACCACAGATGGCCCAGAGGGGCGTGGGGACATGGGTGACACCCAGTGCTGAGTCTGCATCCAGCCCCTGCCAGCTGCAGCATTGCAGACTTGGACATGGAAGAGGATGGATACAGAGGTGATCTGAACTGTGTGAATCCTCCCCACAGCTCTGAGTCCAACAGATAAACCCCAGGTTTCTTCTGCCCTGACTGACTCAGTGTCTGCTCCTCCTCCTCCTCACTTCTGCACTGGGTGGGAAATCAGAGGGAGCAGGAGAGAGGAGAGGGAAGATTGCCTGTGCCAAAAATATTTGCAGACTGACATGGGACACACACAGACTCACAGCTGCAGGATCTGGGCAGTTTTAGACCAGGGAACCCCTCCTGGTAGGTCCTGCTGATGGAGCCAAGCACTTACTGCTTTGTCATCCCTTCTGCAGAAGAGGGACAGCTTGGGACACTTTTCTGTCCCCTCTGTGCTGGTACAGATGTAAAAGTGGGAATGGAGCTATAGATGATTTCTGTGTGGCAGAAACAGGGACAGCTGGAGCCAGTCTCAGCATCCTCTCTCACTGGCATCTCAGAAGGTGTGCCATCCTCTTTGTCCCCTGGTCTATCAGTGGCAAAAGGGACAGAGGGGACCTGGCAACTCAGCACATTTCTGTGGGCTGAGGGGGACCCACAGGGCCCTGCACACCTGCAGCACCCAGTTTTCCAAGCATCCTCCCACCTGTGATGAGGACTGTGGCTTCATGGTCAGAGAAGGTCAAAAAGCATCAAGGCCAATGCAACTGGTTGAGATTTCTCCCCATCTTGGTCTCTCCTGGGTTTCTGACACTGCCTCTGTATTCCCTTCTGTCTCAAACTCTGTGGGTGTCAGGCTCTTCTTCTCCTTCCCTTTGTGCTCTGTCCTGCACCTCTTCTTGCCTCTTCAGCTGTCATCTCTATCTCATCTCTTGTTGCTGCACAGAAGGTTATGGAGCGGTGAGAGGAAAAACAGCAACAAGGCACTTTCTTACTTGGTGTAAGAAAGGGCAGTTTATTGAAGGAAGCCATGGCTTTAAATAAGATAGTTTGTGAAAAACAAAATACAGACAGTTCATTGGGCAGAGAAAGAGACACCTCTTGTGCCAGGCTTTCTCAGGGATTCAGCAGGTGTTTATCTATTGTTATGATTCTTTCTCTCATGTTCACAGTAGAGACAGAGGCCCTAGTCTGGGAAAAGGTCCCAGCTAGGCCTGAGAAAGGAACTCAGACCTTGTGAGAAAGGCCTGGCTGAAATCTGCCTAGGCCTGCAGCAGTGTCCACAATCTCTCATGTTCTAAACCACAGTTACTGCCAGAATCCCTGTTCTCCACCTTCCACCCTAGATTTGCTCAGTCCAGCTCCCAGACAGGTTTTCCAGCAGCATCCTCCCACCACTTTGAAACAGCCAGCTGTGCTTTTCATTTCCAAGCTTTCCCCCCTTTAGCCTTATGCCTTGTGTCTCTCCTTTTTTTTCCTCCTCCCAGCTTCTCAGTCCTCCCCTGGGCTCCCCAGGACCGTGCTGTGAGCAGTGCCAGCTCCCTCCTGAGACTGCCCCTCACCAAGATGCCCACAAAGAAGGCATGAATAAGGCCAGTCATGTGCTGAGAGGTCATTATTCCATGGCACTCCTCCCTGTGTCACCATCTGAGGGCTCTTGTCTGGAGCTGGGATGGGGCTGCTCCCTGGAGCACAAACATCCTTTCATTTGGAGCAGCCCGTGATGGGGCCTCTTCAGCAGGAGCAGGGCTGGGTATAAACAGCTCACAATGCACCTCACCCTGTGATCCCTGCAGGGACACAATTAATGAACAAGCCCATGGGACAGAAAGGTGCATTCAGACTGTGGATATCACAAGCATTTCAAAAAATGGGTTATTCTGTCTTATCTCAGCACCAGAGACTGGTGGGGTTTGCTTTCTCAGGCTCTTTCCAGCAGTGCTGTCCATGGCCTTCCAAACATCCCTCAGCCTGGGATGAGGCCCTGGGTTGCTATTACAAAGGAAAATCTGGATTCAGCATTATTTTTATTATTATTCAGCATAATTTTTATGGATGTAGAGCGATGAAAGTTGGTTCAAAGAATCAGATACAGAGAAAAAGATCAAGATACTTCAACTGTTCCTCTTCCCAGTGATAGCCCATTTGTTTTCCCTGCCCTGTGGCCTTCTCCAAGAGGAGGCAGAATAGACCCTCTTGCCTAAAACAGCTGCCTGAACCTCCATGCACAAACCTTATCAGAGTCAGGATCAGTCCAAGCCCAAATTATTGCACATTGAAAAATATTTAACATTTTATTGTAGGGAGAGGGGTCAGCCTCCCCTTGCTTGATGAACCCTCAAGTACATCCAGCCAGCAGCTGTAGAACTAATTACAGCCCCACACCCACCCCACGGGACCTCATTCCTTTTCCCAGAAATGGGGGAGAGGTCCCTGCTCATACCAGTCTCCTCATGTAGGAATTGGGCTTGGTTTGTTTTTGTGTTCTACATATAAACAAAGAGCTAAGACCTGAGAGTCCATCTGAAAAAAATACATTGGAAGTAGTCAGTGTGCATAAACTCCAATAAAATTTCAGTAAAAGTTTGTCCTGCCTCTTTGTTAGCCTCTTCCCAGATTTGTTTTTAATGGATTTTCTTCCAGTTTTAAAATCACATTCTCTAGGACACAATGAAGGAGAAGGGAGCCCCAGTTACAGGAGTTTAAGTGGTGCCTCAGGAGCATGTTACTTATCAGGTGCTAGGAACATGTACAAGAGGAAGAAACAGGCTCTGGATAAAAAAAGTTTTGAGGACTGGGGAGGAATCTCTGAACCCCTTCTGTGGGATCTGAAACAGCTTAGGAAACCAGCAAGTGGTTTGGGTAAGGTTCCTTCAGAGGTCCTCACCTTGGCAGAGATGTGGCAGGTTTCCACAGAATGATAATTGCTGTCCTTTCCAGCCCCAGGGGCTCTCAGGGCCCCTCAAGTGCTGGCTCTGGCTCTGGGCCATGCCATAAGCACACACATCTCAATTCACACTCTCTCCACTGCACAGTTTCCACCTCTCTGCCATGCAAACCCCTAAAGAGCAGGCTACAGATGCAGGGAACTGCTGGGTGAACAAGAGAGATGGGAGAAAAGGCAGTGCCCAGATGTGCAGGTACCCCAATTCCTGTGCCATGGCTCCCTGACTCTGCTCCAGGGGCTGATCCTGATGCCCTGAAGGGCAAGGAGAGTGTCCTGGTTTGAAGGACAGGTGTTTGCCAATAAAGGCAGAACCTTCTCTTTGAAATGGAGAATGTAAACCCCCTCCCTCCAAATTATCATTATGATTTTGAAACTAAGGGGGCTCTCCGGCAAACATATGGGAATTAGGAATAACAGTTCTTTACTAGGAAAATTAAAATAGAAATACAGTATTACAAAGAACAATCCCAACCCTGCCAGAGTCAGAATCCAAGCTGACACCTGTCAGTCAGTCAGGGTGTTGGCACAGTCCCATTCCATGGTGGCTGCATCCTCCTGCAGTGGCAGATGTGGCTCAGCTGGAGCAGTGCTCCTGGAGAAGGTGCAGTTTCCTCTGAAGGTCCAGGGATGATGTGGAAAGGTCTGGTTTTCCTCTGGAATCCAGTGGAAAGAAGGTACCTTGGTGTCCAAAGTCTCAGTTTTTCTCTGGGTAGGAAAGGCTTGGCTCCTTCCCTGGCTGGAGCATCTCCCATGGGATGATGGAATTTTATCAGCCATGCCCTGGGACTCAATGGCCATGAACAGGAGATCTGTCCTGGAGGGAGGATGGGCTGTGGCAAAGATAAAGATGATTGCCCCAGCTGGTTTAAAGCTGGCCCATGAGCAGATAATGTGTGCCAGGAGATCAGGGGCACTGCCCCAGCTGGTTTCAGCAGATGGTGACAGAATACACATTTCTGGCCACATCCTGTATTGCAACCCAAGACAGAGAGGCACTAATGGGGATTGCAGGATGGCAGACAAAATACAGCATCACTCAAAAATTAACAGTCAAAAAAATTACAGTCAAAAATTAACAACTATCCTTCCTGAGAACGAGCCAAGGGCTGCTCCCCCTCTCAGAGAGCATTTGTGGGTGGCAATCAGAGACCATGGCTCCAGCCCCAGGTGAGGGGGTGCTCCAGGGAGGACTCTCCTCTGCAATCCAGTGAGTTCAACGCAGCCCCTGCCCCCTCATCACCACCCCCAAGTAGCTCACCATGCAACCAAAGAGCAAAAGGGGTCCTTAGGGGCAGAGGGGATCTTCTCTGAGCCCTAGTGTGCATCCATGTCTGATGGAGAGCAGGAACCAGTGATCCCAGCACCCAGCAGGGTCCCAGCACTGCTGTTTGCTTCTCTGCTGTGCTCAGTGCAAAGATTAGAGCTCCTGGGATTCCAGGTGCTGTTGGATACAACCACTCTTCACTGCCATCTCCCTGAAAAACACAGGCACACTGCCTCATTAATTGGTGTGAGGTGAAGGACTCTGAGCCCACCCCACAGCAGGAGTTTTTAATGTTATTGTTCTGCCTCAAGAGCGTGAGATTGAATTTCTGCACCTCTCTTTCTCCAAATGTCCCTCATGCTCAGACAGCCTTTTCCCTTAGGCATTATGCACCTTTGCAACCTGCAGGGGCTGGGAGCAGAGCTTTGCCAAGCCTGTGCTCTAGGAACTGGAAATTGTTTACCCCTGGCCATAATGGTTATTTCACACCCACACCAGCAGCTCAGAGAGAAGCTATTGATTAAATATTCTTTACACACTACAGAGAGCTTTCTTTGATGGCCCAGCTGTGAGAACACTTGCAAATGTTATATATCATATGCCTGTTAGAAATGAGTGCATTTACTGAATTTTCAAAGACTTGGCTTAATGAAGTAAATGTCACATGGAGAAATGCCACAATTACTGCACTGTTTTTTTAAGATTTTGAGCACATCAGGTTTAAAGCACAGACTCTGTTCATCCAAGCATATGAAGGTGATGAAATCCTGCTCACATCACCCACTCCAAGAGCCTAAGGCCAGGATGCCTTTGGATTACCTGGCAGCATCTGACCCTTGCATTTTCTCCTGCTCTCACTGTGAGCCCAGTCCCCTGTGTTTGCCAGGCTTCAAGGCAAAAATAATCAACCATTTCCTCCTTTAGTTGTTCCAGTGGCTGATCACACTAACTGTGATAAATGTGCAGCTCAATTCTGGCTTGTGTCTGTCTGCTGTCAGCTACAGGTCCTTGTTCTGTCCTTCCTGTGAGGTACTCAGAGATTTCTCTCCAGGGAGATGTTGTAGGGATAACAAGGTCACCTCACCATTTTCTTTCTGTGAAGAAAGCAGAGCTCTCTGAGCCTCATGATTCAAAGCATCTTCTCCAATCTTTAAGCCACTCCTGTGCCTTCTTTCTCCAGGGACCAGTGGCCCAAGCTGACTGCAGGGCAGTGACAAAGGAACTGTGGTTTTTACCCAGCAGCCAGGTCCAGCCCTTCTGTGCTGCAGGGAGGTGTCTGTCACCATCTCCATGTCCCTGGGCAAGACCACAGCATCTCCAGGAGGTGATGGCACATTTGGCAGGAGTGACCTCTGCTTCTCTCTGGATCTGGAATGAGCTGCTCCAGTGTTCACTGTGTGAGCAGGCCTGACTTGACAAGCAACCCAGGGCACTGTTATTATTTTAACTACTTCTTGTCTAGTCCCACATTCCTTTCTCAAGCTAAAAAAGTTGCTTTGTATGTCACAAACCAGATGGATTAAGACATTGGGGTTACAGCTTTAAAATCATGTCCAGAAGAGATTCCCATGCCATTCATTTCTCTCCTCTATCCCCCCTTGCCACTGCCATTCATCAGCTCTCTTTCCCACACAGACTCTGATATTTCTGCAAGAAGAGAATAAAAGAGAAGTGAAGGAGGTCTGGATGAGAAATCCTTGGGGAACACATCATCCACCTGTGTGGTAGATCTTCTGACACCCAGCTACTGTTTCTACTGTAAGACATCAAATTTTAAAAGCTAAAGTTGTCTCAGAGCCCCTAATTCCTTTGGATCTGTGTAGCAGGATAAGAGGTAGGTGATGGCTGCTGAGTAAAGCCTTTGGAATCAGCTCTTGTGGGTGTCCATCCCTCCACAATGGGTGTCCTCCTCTCATCCATCCACCTGGGATGTTCACCCCTCCATCCAGCACCCACGACAGATGCCATGATGGAGGAGGGTGTGCACACACAACTGTAGCCCAGAAAGGCCTGGGACAGCAGAGATTCCCTCTCATTTCCAGGGCTGGTGGGCTGATGTGACCATGGCCAGCTCCTCCTGCCCCTGCTGTGCTGCCACGCTCCCCCTGCTCACAGGCAGGCTCTGTTGGCATGGACAGAGAGTGTCCTTTCAGCCCTTTGCCTTCAAAGTGCAGGGATGTTTTTCTGCAAGGCTGCCACGGGGATTTTCAAACAGGCTTCCCATTCATACAGAGGTCAATTAACTCAGGCACCTTCGGTGGTATTTCAGAAAGCCCCAGATACTGGAGGGCTTTGAAAGGCTGCCTGCAGTCACAGAGCTGGGCTCTGTGATCACCTGGACCCACACTGCAGCACTGAGCACCAGCCAGCCCCGGGTTCTGACAAACCTCTGCTCTGCATACACCACCACCCTGCAGGAAAGAAGGGTTGGTGGAATTAAGGTCACCTAATGTGGTGGTTTCTGTGTTATCTATGCTCAGAAGTTCCAGGCTGTTTTCTTCTCACAGTCATGGTGAAGAAAGAGCAACTCTGTGCACGAGGGCAGTGATGTCTGCAGGACACAAGGAGACACTGTGATGTTAAACCTATTTTTTTCCTCACAACCCAACCCCATTCCTCTGTCCTTTGAAACATCCTTGCTCTGAGTGCCAAAGAGATAGCATCAAAAAAACAACTGTCGCTCCAATCTCACAGAAAAGGCCAAACCTCCCATGCCCTCTGCACAGTTTACATAGGGGTGAGGGGAGAAGAAACCCAAAACATCCCTTGTCTTGGCAGGTCTGTCCCTAGGAACCCTGAAGGATGTTTGACCCTCTCCAGACAAGCACGGCAGTCGCCCTGCGCTTCCAGGGAAAACTTCCGCACTTCTGGGAATTCCAGGGAGGGATTCAGAGCAGGCACTGAGCTCTCCCAAGCAGGAAACAGGAGAACAGTCTGCAAACCAGCTCACTCCAGAGAAGCCTGGATAGGGAGAAAAGAAACCAAGCACTTTTTCCATGCTAAGATTAAACTAGCTATGGGTGTTCTGCACAATAACTCCTTTGGCGTTGCCCTTGGTTGGGTTTTGTCAGGAAAAGAAGGAAGAACAGCTGAGGCATTAACACTTCCCTGTCTGAGAAGCTGAACAGAGAGTCCTCAGCACAGGCAAGAGCTGCATTTCCTCTTGCAGAGCTGAGCCCTTGGAAAATGGTCCCTGTGTGGATTTGGAACCGGGCACCAGGATGCTGAATGAAAGGGATCTTCAGATGGGACAAATGATGCTGATGATAAATCCATCCCCTGACTCTGCACAGACAGGGGTGTCCACAGCTAAAATAAACAAATGGTCCAGGCAAGCTGACAGGCTTGTTTAGGTTCTGCTTGGGATAAATCATGTGCCCTTTGATCCCATGATGTTTTTGGCGCCTGAGTTGCTGTCTAGCAGCAGGGTGTATTTTTCTACCCCAAGGAGCAAGTGGATGCAGCTGCCTATATCTGATTTATAGTAGGAAGTGATTAACAGGAAATCAAAGCTTCTCACACAGTAAAAATTGCTTGTCTTTTCACCTCCACCATCAGTGCAATGATTAGAGCTCTGGGGACTTTGGTTGGGAAGATCAGCAAAGTGTTTTGTGCTTAGCATAAATGACTTTACAAAGGATGCTCACAGCAGGGCACACCTGCCTGAACATCCTGGGCATTGGCAGCATTTGCATTCAGTCCCATCCCAGGGATTTAAAATTAACATTGCTGTGCTCCCTGCAGCAATGCAGGGTGGGTTCTGGATTTGGATTTGCTCTATTAATCTTGTCTATTAATCTCTATTAATCATTGTTTGGGATTTGGGTGTCCTGCACAACTTGTAGCTCAGAATAGGTGTGAATCCTATGGGGGGATTTCCCCTGGCCAAAAACCCCATGAGTTAACCCCACCTTTTATCAAATTCCTGAAGCATGTAGCAAAATGAGGGCAACATTCAAGAATTCTAGACCCTACCAAAGTGTGCTTAACACCAATAATGGTTCTGGATTACCAGACATGATTTAGGAGCTGGTTACTGCTTGCAGTTTCTGATAACTGCTCCCATCAGTCTCAGAAGCCAACAAAGCACTTGTTTATTACTGCAAAAAACTTGGGACCTCCTGGGACATCCAGCAAATATCTCTGTGATTCTGAGAGAGGATTTGGCTCTGGCTGCATCCAGTGAATGTGCAGGGCTGAGTCAAAGGAGAAGGATTTGCCATCAGCATAATCAGAAACGTGGAGAAAGGGAAGGATGGGATTAAGACTTGGCTGCTGACAAGCATATGTCACTTCAATTAACTGTGCAGAAATTTCTGTGCTCAAGATAGTGATAAAAATCAAATGAAGTGTGAAAACTCAGCTCTGGAGCTCTGGCTAGTTAAGCATAGAGGTGTGTGTACACAAACACACAAATGCACGCTGGTTTATTTTTTTAGTGTTTAATAATGCATATAAAAGTCTTAGTCTTACCAAGTGAATGTCAGGGCTTGCACTCAAAAAAAAAAAAAAATCAGAAAAGTCAGCTCCTCCTTACCTCCCCAAATCAAACTCCCAGACCCTTTTTATTCAGCCAGGTTGCTCTGAGCCCCCTCTGGAACATTTCCAGGGATAAGGCATCCACAACTACTCTGGGCTACAAATGATCCATTGCCATTGCTGCAGACCCCAAAGTGAATTCTGTAGGTTTTGGGGGCAACTCCTATATAAAAGCACAGGGAAGCAGTATTTTGTTTGGATAAAGGCAGGATCTGCCCCAACCTGAAGGAAGCAGGAGCTGTGAGAAGCACAAAGTACAATGTACAATGGATCAAACATCTTTAGGCATCTCATAGTTTGCTGTAATCAAGGCAGTAGGTCACTCTCTCTTTTATATTTTGCAAACCACTTTCTTTGTAGTGGTTATCTGGTCTGGGAAAACTTTTTTGTATTCATGGCAATAAGTAACTTTTATTGGCAGCAGTAGGAAAGATTGAAAACTCAGCAAAACAGGATTATTTCTCCTGCACAATAATAACAGGGATTTGAGAAATCTTGCCCCTGTGCTTTATCTTTCATCAACATGAGACCAGAGGTCTTTCAGCCTGGGATAATTCCAGAAGTGAAAATTGCAGCAGAAATCCTTTTTCATGTCTTGCAAGAATTGCCCATGAAAAGGCTTTTTTTCTCTAGAAAGACTGGTTGATCTTTCTTCCCTGATCTGTCCCCCTCCCACTGACAACACTGTTTTTCAAAACATGCATGTGTTTATTTGATCTTCCTTTATTTTAACTGAGGGTTTGATTTCTTTCCTGACTGGGTCGGATGCGTTTAATTAAATAAAAAGAAAACACAACTTCACCAACATCATTCATTCTCATGATTTTGTAAACAATGCTGCAGTGGTAGGTAGACACAGGCATCTGGTTTTTCCCTCTCTGTGTCTGTTGAGGCCAAAGAAGCAGGAGGATAATCATGTCTTTAGGGTAGGAAAAATATATGGATTTATTTTATAGACCAACACATATTTCTCCTCTGAAATATATGGCAACGTGTCCAGCCTGAGGCTGGGATGGGGACAGGAAATGAACAATTAGCTGCTCTTCCAGGAGTCTGCTGTCCTGGAGAACAGATCTGGGTCCCTTTAGGTGCTTTGGTGTAGAGAGGAGAGGAGAGGAGAGGAGAGGAGAGGAGAGGAGAGGAGAGGAGAGGAGAGGAGAGGAGGAGAGGAGAGGAGAGGGGAGAGGGAGGAGAGAGGAGAGGAGAGGAGAGGAGAGGAGAGGGAGAGGAGAGGGAGAGGAGAGGAGAGGAGAGAGGAGAGGAGAGGAGAGGAGAGGAGAGGAGAGGAGAGGAGAGGAGAGGAGAGGAAGATCACAGAGACTCCATTCAGTTCTCACAGACACAGGCAAGCGTGTGCATTTGCTGATTTGCAATTCAAGTGTTCTAATTGTACTTTATAGCTCTTTCCCATGCCAGTCCTGAAGCAGACAGTCAGACAGTGCTTATTAACTGAGCCCAGGAAGACCCCTCTAAAACCTGAAGACACCAGAGGTAGGATGCCATCTGAGATTAAGTGAATCTGAATTTTGGTGTATAAAATCTTGTAATTACATCTTAAATATTAAAATAACTGAGTTTTTTTATCGGCTGGCACATATTAAAATATAAGGTAATATTAGCAAACTGAGGCAAGGATGAGGACAGCAAATCAGCAATCAGGATCTCCAAATGGTGGAAGAGCATTGGGACAGACACCAGGAATTGTGTCCTTGCCATGGCAAGGGGGTTGGAACTGGAGGGTTTTTAAGGTCTCTTCCAACCCAAACCATTCTATGGTTCCATAATCAAAACCAGTTGAAGAGAGGACAGCTAAGAGCAAGTGGAGACTGTTAAGCCAAAAAGATTTTGTCTACTCCTCTGAGAGGTTTTAATTCACATTAAAAAACAAAACCTCCAACTTTTGGAAGATTGTGAGACCTTGTATTCCAGCCATAAATTCTTCTGCTGTACCTAAGAGGCACGACTCTTGAAGAGGTTAAGTTCTTGGTAAGTAAAGTTCTTAGCAAGCAATCTTTTCCCACTGAGTTGGCCTCTTCAAGTTTCTATTTGTGCTGCTAATGAGGTTCCCACAGCCTCCAGGAAGCTGGTCTGAGTTCTAATTAAACAAGACTTGGGGAACTCTTCTGCCAAAGTAAGCTCTGGGTCTGCCCACCCCACTGACAGAGGAGTCCTGCAGGCTGGATACACAGAGCCTGGAAATGTAAATCACATATTGACATGGGGAGTTCAACTCTCCAGTGAGGGTGCTCTCTACAGCTGCAGCATTTATTAAACCTTTGCCATCATCCAAAAACAACACTCACAACTTGAACAGTCCTTGAGGCTAGAGACTCTTCCAGGATTCTTCTTCCAGGATGTTCTGATCAGGAGATCTGGGCTCCTCTGACCTCTTGAACATGGTCCCAGGCTGTAAGAAACAGGACCTTGGACAATACAGCTCTGGGACTCCATCCAGTCTTTACATAAAATATGCAGGAATATACATTTACTGGTATTAGAATATGCTCATGGAGCTGCAGTACTCCAGAAACAACCATGGCATAGACATTAGTTCTGAAAATGCCATGTCTCCATGGGCTCTCCAGTTTTTCTGAGTATTTACCACATGTATTTTCTTATTTTCTGAATCATTTTAATTGGTGAGTTCCAAGATGCTTTCATTCACTCCAAATGGAAATGCTGAGCCATCCATTCAATGGAAATCACAACTGTGTCCTCCTCATGAGTTTTGCTGTAAGAAAAGGGGCTGATTGAAAAACACTAAGCTGGCTTCAGTTCCACTCCCACAAGAAACAGTTTTTTGTGGTGTTTTATGCCAGGTCCTGTGATGAGGGCCAGCAAAGAGAGAGTGGGAGAACTCTCCAAGGAGATGTGTAGAGACAAGATTAGAGTCTGCTCGTCCCAGACCAATACAAACCATCCAGGCTGGGAGCACTCAGGCATGTGACAGTGCCTGCAGGCTCTCACCAGACAATGAAGCTTTTCCAGACAGTGCTGCCATAAAATCCCATAGTCCCCAAGCTCTCCATGGAGACTGAGGAGAAGCAATCCTCACACAGCCTGTGTGACACAAAGAAAACAGCCTGTACATCTGTTTTAAAGGGTAGGTTATTACTCAGGCCAAACAAGACCAGTGAGGGAGGAAAATGTGTCCAATCTCTTAATTATAGCCCTTTGTGGAGACAAACACTTGGCCATGCCTATATTATGTGGCTGGAAGCTCCTGAACCCCAGCAAGGGCTGGCACAGGGGGGAGAAAAGGAGAAAGTTCATGAGACTCTTCTTTCCTACACTAAACTCAGCAAGTTTGTGCCTGGCCCAGACCTCCAGTGAAGGCAAATCCTCTGAGCTGGTGACCTCCACATTTGTGGTTCCAAACCCCAGACTGTACAGGTCTGGTCAGAGGGAAGAGGACATTGGAGCATCTCTGGCTGCAAGCCTGGGCACCAGGGCATGGGAAGAAGAAGGGTCTGGTGCACATACTGAGGTTTCTTTCCAAAGTGGAAGGAAACATGTATGAACATCTAAGATCCAAGACTCCCTGCCAGGCATGAACAGGGAGGCTGAGCCATCCCTCACAGCCAGTACTGACTTCACCTTCAAACTGAGTTTTTATGGCTGTAAATCTGGCTTAGTTTTCCAAGGCCAGTGTGTGCAATAATGTGGAACAATACTTCCCAAAAAGGGGATCCCAGGTGGCCTGTGCTTGTGTAGGACTGTGAGAGCTGATTGCAGAGCAGGTCCTACAGGATCAAACCATTAAGGGCCATATATGCTGCAATAAAACTGTGGAAAGGTTCCTCTTGCCAGGAAAATGTTTAAAGGATTTTTTGTGGATAAAGCAGTGTTATCATGGGAGCTGAGAGCCTTAGAGGAAATCTGAACAGTATGTGTGGCCAGATAAGCAGGAAGGAGTGAGCAGGAGCTGCTGCACTGCACAGCCCACTGTTTGCCCCAGCTGCACATCAAAGAACCTACATGGAGAGGAACCAGGGAGAGAAATTCTAAAGACTTGGTAGCAAATATTAAAATACTCAGCTTTGGAAAAGTTCTGCCTGATAACTGGGGAGCCAAGAGGCACAGCACTGAGCATGGAGAAGGGCAGGCTGTTCAGCCCAGTTGCTCCACAGCCTCCATCATCCCAGCCCAGGCATCAGTGATGGGCTCCCATCGATTTGGGCTTCAATTGGGTCCTTTGGGAACCAGGACAAAAGATGAAGTGTCCCACTTTAATTGATGGCTCATCCATCACCACTACCCAAACTGCTCTTGACAAGAAGAGGGAAAAACCCACAAATTAAGTGTCCATCGCCTGCCTTCTCTTTTCTTGCCGATTGTAAAGGAGAACTTTTGACCTTTCTGCCTCGTACATCACAGCTTGGCAGGAGCTGGTGGCTCACCCCAGCTGACCTGTGCTGCATGCAGCCCCACACAGGAGGTGCCTTTCACGTGCTAAATGATCCTTTCTCTGCTCCTCTTTGCCTTACTACAACAATATAGAGAGGGACAATGGCACAGCTCCATGGCAGGAGGAGGAGGCTCTCATTAGGAGTCTGGTTGGGGATGAAACGCTGGCTGGATCATCCCCCTGTCTTTTCTGCTTTGGACTGATTTCCACAAGAGTCTGGTGGGAAGCATAAGTATTGTCCTGAAAGGGTTTTACCCTCAGCACAAGCTCAGCAGCAGCAAACTCACTTGCACAGAGCACAGTCAGGATGTTGTTGGTGGAACTGGGGGTCAATAAAAGGCTGCTTGGCTCTGCAAGGATTTACTAATACCAATAGCAATAGCAATAGCAATTGCACAGGGAGCCAGCAGTGTCCTGAGGACAGCATGAGAACATGGAGAGCTCCCCAAGGACTTGAGGCAGGCTTTGAAACCCTTAAGCTTGCCCTGCATTAGTGGGGTCAATCACACCCCAGGCAGAGTGGCTGGGATAAGCCTCCTGCAAAGCCCCACAGAGGCACAAAAGGAGGCAATGCCTGTGAAACATTGGGCTGTGGAGACACTGAGTGCCTTTGGGATGTGCACATGGAAGCACAGCTGCCTGGGAGAAAAACCAGCTCTTCCTCCAGAAGTGCCCATGTCCAACTCCTCTGCCATTAACTGCAGAAGGCAGCAGGGTGGCTTTGAAAGAAACAGATATGATGACACAGGGATCTGTGTCATCTGGAAACTACCAGGGAAAGTGAAAACATGCAGCCAGCTTACTGCAAAATCGGGATTTTGCTGTAAAATCTTTCCTAAAGTTCTACACAATGTACTGACCAAAGGCAAGGCTTCTTGTCCCAGGCACTGCTGCCCCAAGAGCAGATGTGCAGAGGCTGCCAGTCACGTGCAGATTTTATGCAGAGAAAGCCTTGCCTGGTTTGAACTCAGGGAGGTGCTGCTGGAGGAAAAAACACCATTACAAATCCCACAGATTTAACACAATCGTGTGTTTGCCACTCCACATCATCACAGTGCCTTGGTGTGGTCCAGAGACTGTCTCACAGAGCAGGACAAACCTAAGAGAAGAAAAAGCTGCAGGTGACGCTGAAAAGGCTTTTAAGCTTTGCCACAGAGTGCATGTTGCAGTCCACTCTCCCACCTTGGAATCTGGAGTTTGTGGCAACTCCTTGATCTCAAAAAGGTCACAGTCAATCATCTCTGTGACAGAAAAAATAACCCAGCACCAAAGTCTGGATGAAAGCAGAAATTTTGGGCTGTTTTTTTTTTTTTTTTTTTTTGACAGACTGTTTTCCCAGCTGGGTGCCACTGGATTATGTTGCAAATGTGAAGTTTCTGCTCCCCAAGTGAAAACCTCTGCCAGATTTGTTCATGCATTTATTTACTGCTCTGGGGCAAGTGCCCCTGTCAGTGCCCAATTTCTCACCTTTTCCTGGGGACAGCAGCCTTGCCATGCCCTGGGGGCTCCTTGGGAAGCATTTCATCCCTGCTACAAGGGTGGTGATGACAGTACAGCATTTGTGAAGATCTCAGGTCATCTGCAAACTGCTCTTCACCCCCTGAGCCAGGTTTTTATTGTGGCAACTGGGAGCAAACATTGCTTAAAAGACAGTGTTTATCCAGTTCCAAAAAAGAATCCACTTGATAGTTCTTTTCCTTAAAATCATTCTTCACTGTGCTTCAGCTTGCTCTGTACCTGTGAATTTGGGAACTAAAGACTGAAAACCCAAGGCAGGCAAAATAACAGAACCTAAAATGTGTAGCTCAGTGTTTTTAAAATCCTGAACTTTTGAAGCAATTTATGAGCTAATTTGGGCTCCATTCCTGACCTTTCACACACTGACAATTATCAGATCAGCACTCATGACCTTCCCTACAGGTGCAGAGAGTTGTTTCTGTGCTATTTAAAATTGTTTAGGTTGGAAAAGTACTTTAGGTTCATCGAGTCTAACCTTTCCCCCAGCACTGCCAAGCCCACCACTGAAATATGCCAAGTGCCACATCCACACATCTTTTAAATCCCTCTAAGGATGATGACTTCACCACTGCCCTGGACAGCCCATTCCAGTGCTTGACAACCCTTTTCATGAAGAAATTTTCCTAATATCCAATTAAAACCTTCAGGCTCTGTGCTTTTCCAAGACAAGCACTTCAAGCATCAGTTTGGGCTAAAGGAAGAGAGGAAAGGGAAAGTACCACCAAGCACAGGTGAGGAAATTCAAGATTGTGGGGGAGATATCAATCTTTATTCTGGCACTGACTCACACAGTAAAACCTGGTGGCTGTGCAATGCTTTTTGCAGGCACATCCACTGCAGCTAACAGAGAAGGAACACAATAAACAAAGCAAAGAAATCCCAAATCCAGTTCCTGGCAAACAGATATTAAAACCATTTTGGTCTCAGTCATACACAAAACTTACAGAACACTTGTACCAGGCATCTCAACTGGTCAGTGTCAAATTCTTAATAAATGGCTGCAGGGAGCAGTATCAGAAATGATTTTTGAAAATGGCCAGAAAACAAACTGTCTTTAATGGGACTTTGGCTGAACAGAAGAGAACCTGGGGACAAATTTCCTTCACTAAAAAAGCAGAGCAGAACATGCTGACAAACCCCCTGGTTTCCAAGATGTTCAAAACCCAGGGGCAGAGCCCATTCTTTGTTTGACAGCTCATGTTAGGTGGGTTTGAGGGTGTGACCCCATGGGATCACACCTTCCAGGCTGCAGATGGAAGAGCTGAGCTTACAGCTGGACAGCAAAGCTTGTGTAAACATTCAGTGCCCTCTTCAGAGGGGCCATGTCATCCTTCTGTTTGATAAATGTGGGATGTTTCTCTCCAAATGAAACCTTTCTTCAAATCCAGGGCTGCTGGGCTGAGCTCATATCAATCACTCTCTAGCAGTGGTGTGAGCAGGCTACACAGATCCAGAAAGGGCAAATTCCTGGTCTGCAGCAGATTTGTGTCCTCAAAACCAATACAGTCCTGAATAAAGAAAAGGGAAAGCAGAAAAAAAGGTGTGGTGAAAGATGAAGGGATCTGAAAAAGCTGAGGACTTGAGGTAAGCAGGAGAGAAATGTTTGTGAGCAGAAAATCGTAGAATCATAGAATTATTTGGGTTGGTCCTTAAAAATCATCTTGTTCTACCCCCTGCCATGGGCAGGGACACTTTCCACTATCCCAGATTGCTCTAAGCCCCACCAGCCTGGCCTGGAACACTCCCAGGGATGGGGCAGCCACAGCTTCTCTGGGCTACCTATGCCATGGCATCACCATCCTCATAGCCAAGAATTTCTTCCTAACAGACAGCATTGAGCAGAGAAATGGCTGATGCCATCCCCAAAACTTCATGTAAGCAGCTGTTTTCATCAGCTTCTAGTGAGGGACCTGGGGCTGAGGAAGAAAATCAGAGCATGGTGACACCAGTGCTGGTGTGCAGAGCCAGCAGAGCTATTTCCATTGCAGGGAGTTTGGCCCTTGCTTGTTTTGAGAGGGAAAGAATCGTTGTTTTTATGGGCTCAGAAAGATGCATGAACATTTTCACAAGGCTAAAGAAAAGAATTGTTCAATGTTCAATAGTGCATGTCTCTGGACATGTCATTTCTGCAAGGAAAAAAATTTCAAAAGATAAGAAAAGACCCTGATTGCTGCATTCAGGTCCCTCTTTTGGAGCAGTGCCTGGGGTTAGGTGTTACCAGCAGCCCCCATCATTGATTTTTGAAAGCCTGGAAGGTATTTGATACCTTGTCCAACCCCATGCTCCTAGAAAGAGAAACATCTGTTCCCCTGGGACTTTCACTCCATGTCATCTGGCCAGCACTAAGTGCCCATCCCCAGGCACAGCGAGGGTCCTGCCCTGGTAAAAAGGAGGAAAAAGGAGGAGGGAGCTGGGGGCAGAGAGCCCTCCTGGCCACAGGGAGTGGAGGAGAGATGAAAGGAGTGTGTATTTTCCCAGGTGATTCCAATAGCATCTCAAAGCCCCGGGTTCTCACTCTGCTTTTAGCCCCAAAACAAACAAGCTGGTGCCAATTTGAACACGCCAAGGCACGGCTGATTTGAGCCTCTTGTGTTTTCACAGTCAGCAGCTGAGTGGAATTCAAAAGGGAAAGAAAAAAAAATAATAATATTAGCAGATTGATAAGATTCCCCAACGCTTTCTGGTCAAAATCCCAGCCAGGCTTTGCAAAAAAAAAAAAAAAAAAAAAAGAGCCCAGAGAAGCCAGGGTTGTTCCAGCACAAGAATATCAAAGCTAAAAATGAGAGGAGCCATCCCAGCAGGGATCAGTGAGATAGCAGCTTGCTTTCTCTTAACTCCTGCTGCACCAGATAAGGACACATTTTGGGGACATTGAGACCCCTGGGGCTGGAGCATCATCCATCAGCACACCAAAGCCAACAGCAATGCTTCCAGGGCTCTAGGACAAGCCTCAAATGCCTCAAGGCAGGAGGTCTTCCCACCAGAGCTCTTTGGTCCTGGTGGATCTGTGTTGGTAATTCTTGTGATCACTCAGCAGGTGCTGGGTGTTTTCAGGCCTGCAGATACTGCTAGAAAAGAAAAGGATTTGGGGAAACATGTTCTGCCATTCCCAGCTGAAGGTAGAGATCATGTTGGGGTGTGATTGTTCCAGGGATCATAGAATCACAGCCACTGAGGTTGGAAAAGGCCCTTAAGATCATTGAGTCCAACATCATTTGGCAGCACCACTTAACCATGCCCACAAGCATCACATCCACACATTTTTTAAATATTTCCAGGTATGATAGTCCCACCACGTCCCTGGGCAACCTCTTGCAATTCCTGATCACCCTTTCAGTGAAGAAAGGAGCTGCTCCCCACACAGCCTAAAGTTTTTCCCATTTCACATGAGGTGAAATCCAGCAGCCTCCCCATCCTGATGCACACCTTGGGCATGAAGGGTCTCTGTTTCAGACCCAAGGAAAAGATCACACGCTCAGAAACTTCCCTCCCACCCCCCAACCATGCTGCTGCATTATCTGAACAACAACAAAAAAAAAATGCTTCTCTGGCAAATCTTTCTTCTATCACAAGCTTCAGGCATAGGAGCAAAGTGTGATTAAGCAGGGAGAGAGGCCAGATGCTGCCCAGAGGGGGATGCAGTCCAGGCAGGGTCACTGGGGTCTGGGGGACAGCAGTGCCCTGACACCCCCTGGGTGCTGCCAGACAGGAGGGGAGAGGCCAGCAGACACAGACAGACAGACAGGGAAGGGACAAGGGGCTGCAGAGCAGAGAGACAGGCTGTCAGGCAGTTAACAAGGAGGTGAGGACTTGAGGAACAATCAGCAAGAGGCTCTGCTGCTCGGAAATGGCTGGCAGGCAGCAGGGAAGGATGCTGGAGCAGGGACAGGCTGGCAAGGGCAGGATATCATTAACAGGGAATGAGTTCCCCTAATGAGGGCCTGCTGGGAGAGCAGCACTCTGGCTCCTTGCTGACCTGCAGGAGCTTCGTGGGCTCTTTGAAGTTGGCTCCTGGGACATGCACCCACCGTGCTGGGGGGATTGCTGGGGCTGTGGTTAGTGCCTGGAAACCCCTGTGTGTGTGTTTTGGCTGATGGAGTGTAAAGAAGGGGACCCACTGGGCAAATGAGATCTTACCATCCCCTGCCCTGGCTGCAAAGGGAATCAGCATAGTGACTCTGAGAATGGGAATTTCTGCTCCTCCTTGCCAGGCTCTGTCATCCTCATCAGACCCAGTTTTGGGATGGAGAGGGATTCAGTGCCTATATTAAATCTCCCCTGTAATTGAACAATTACAGGAATTGCTAAGAGAAGCACATTGTCAGAAAGAAAATCAGAAAACTTGAACTAAATCTATCTCAGAAGTCTAAAACCAAAGAGGAGTAAAAGGATCCCATATGAACCAAGTCTTACATGACTCTTAAGCTCACCTTGGCTTTTCTGGGATGCTGCAGGACTGTGATCCCAGCTCAGGACTGGCACTGCAGGTGTGCACAGGGCCATGCAACTTCCCCTCATCCCATTGTGGCTGCATCCAGCTGCAAATTCAAACCTTGCAGGCATTTCAGCTCTTTACAAGGGTGTCTGAGAATCCCCGGTTGTGCTGTAGGATGGAGAGAGGGGCATTCAGGCTGAGGTCTCACATGCAGGACTGCTCCAGCTGGGTCCCCCATCCCTGCAGGGTGCCGGGAATGGATGTGGTTTAGGGGGAAAGCCTCATTTAGTAGGAAAGAAAGAAAAAAGGAAAGATTTTATTACCTGGCTGGATCTCCACAATCCACTAGAATGACCAAAGAGAAGCCGGGAGTGAGCAGTTGAAAGAAGAAAGACGGTCTTTAGGAGAGTGTTGATACAGTTGTGAAACCACAGCCTAGGGGGATGCATCCCTGCAGTGAGATTCATTCTCACCAGAACAGGGACATTTCCCTGCTCAGTGCTACAGTGTGGGGATTTCTGTGTCCCTGTGAGGCAGCCTGTTCCCAGCCAGTGCCCCAAAGGCTGTGCAGAGGCAGAGGGGACCAGGGACACATGCCACCCACAGCACAGCAGCGTGGTTTGGATCACACCCTGTTAAAAAAACCCAAAACAATTAAGAAATGGCAGTGACAGATGAATTCATTCTACTGTGTCTAGAAACACTCCTTGTCCTTTCCAGGGCCAGCTTCTGCCCTGGGGACCAGGATTCCAGTTTGAAACTTCCAGGGGAGCTCACCCAGCTGCCAGTGGGATCCTGTTGTGTTCCCTTGTATTACAAACCCTGCTTGGGGTTGTGAGCCTGTGCTTGGGAAAAAGGCCCAGCAGACATACTTGCTTTGACTTTATTAAAAGGGAACACAAATATGTCTGTGAATGTAGCCATCTAGGAAAGGATCCACTTTTGTTTCCTAAAAATTAGCATCCTCCAGTCTAACAGCTAGTGTTCCAAGCCAGCCCAGATCTAATAATTGACAACAAAATAATTAATCTGCCTTGCTCTGCCCAGTAAATACTCCCAATATGTCATTTCAGTGTCAAACTTCCCAGAGTCATTCCCCTCCCCAGCATCAGACTGCACGGCGACGTGCAGGGCAGCCTGAGCCAGAGACTGCTGCCACAGTCAGCAAACAAGCATGTTTCACATTAGGCACATTAAGGGGAACAGCCTATTGCAAGGAATATTAAATTAAAGGAAAGCAGCAAGGAGGAGGATTCGACCCTGGTTATATGCAGGGGAACACAGGACCAGCCCTAGATTTACAGCACACTGTGATTTCCTCAGTCTATTTGTGCTCTCTACATTTACAGACATACTGTGTTAAATAAGTCCAGGGACAGATGGCAAACTCACTCCCAGGTTAGCTGCTCTGCATCTCAGGACAGTCCTGTTATGCCATAAAGTCCTTTACCCCAGTATTCTAAAAAGGGAAAACCTCTGTGGTCCTACCCCAGAGCTCAAAGGAGGAGCAGAGCCTTGCTGAGGAAGTGTTTGTGTTTGACACACCTGCCAGTGCAGCAGCCAGGGCTGGGAGGTTTCTTGCCTGTGGCACAGCACCAGTGTTGCAAACTTTGTGCTCAGACCCCAATAAATCAGCAAACCTGTCCCATCTCCTCACCTGGGCAGACTCCATCTGCACCACAGCCACTCACCTTCCCCAGGTATTCCCCCTCAGTCCTTGAAGGCCTTTCATAAGGAGGGACACATATTTTTTCCTTTGCTCCAGGTCTTTCCCACCTCCTGTCAGCCTACAGCAGTTGGGAAAAACATGAGATTCTCAGTGAGGATTTACTAATACCAATACAAAATGCAAACCCTTGTGTACTTCTGCACCACCAGCTGTGCAATCTCTCATGATTTGTGGGGACAGACCCCTCACAAAACAAGCCTAAAAAACCTGAAAGCACTTGAAACATCAGAAAAAATGGAAGAGAAATATTTTCAGGGTGATGCAAAACTGAGAGCATGGAAAGAGCAGAGACACCTACAAGAGCAAGCTGGGTGGCAGGTACTGCTTACCCTGTCTGGTGTGTGGGTTTACAGGTGAAAACTTCCATGTGCTGTCCCTGGGATCCATGGTGTGTGCAAACAGCTGGGAATAAAGTGGGCAGCACTTGGATGCTCCAAGGGCATGGTTAGGAGATAAACCCTGTGTCCAAGCACTTGTAGTGATCACACACCCTCAGCTGTCCCCTCCCTGCAAGGTGAAATGAGTTCATGACAGCAGCTGAAATTGATTATTCATTATTACTATTAACTGTTATTAACAAGTGTGATTTACTTGTGAGAAGTGAAACAAGCCATTACCACCTCTCAGAGGAAGGGTCAGCATCTCCCCAGCAAATGCTAACATTGCTGGGGCTATTCTGCCAGATAATATCTTTGTATGGACATTTTGCACCATATCTGTTTTATAAACATAATCCAGGGTATACTAGAGGCCAGATTGTTCTATGTTTAATGCAAAGTACAGAAGATGAGGTCTAGGAGAGCCCTGCACAAGCACTGTGAGTTGTACATTTATAAAGATCAGAATTACTCATCTGGAGCTCGTCCTGAACTGAGGTGGACTCAGGGTTGGAGCAGCTGGATTGAAATATTTAGGGAACTATAGGCTCAGCAATGCTGGACAGAGTGGTTCAGCTCCTTGTGAAGATAGAGGTCAGAAGGAAACTTCAGATCCTCCTCCAGATCCAGATTTTTCTGCAACTTGAGCCTGCTTAGATCTGAAGGTTTGGCTTGGCCTTTTCCCTGCTGCTAACAGCACTCTGTGTGAAATGTGCAGCGTGCAGGGAAGTGCTAATGCCTTGCAGACCTGGCTTGTGTCATTCCCCAGCATTATTTATACACAACTATTTAAAAACACAGGGTAAAACTTGTAGCAGTGTCTACGTGGAAGGTTCACTTTATCTAATTTTGCCCATCTACAAGCTGCATGCCTTAAACCAACACCTCACTTAGAGACAGCTCAAGTCTTCAGGGCTGCTTCACAAAGGACAGAGAAAAGCCTCTCCAGCAGGTCATGTGTCAATCCTAACCTGGATACACATCCTGGGAAGAGAAAAATCACCTTCAGACAGTGTGTCCTTCTGCCCCAGCCACAAAGTCAGCTCTGAGCAGCTGCTGCAGCTAAAGGCTTGACTGTACCTGGCTCAGGTAGGATGAATTGTGTTGGTGTGACTAAAGGACCTGATCCCCATTTTCAGTATTGGCTTAGGCAGCCCTAGCCAGGTTGTTAGAGCTGTCAGGGACCTAAAAATACCGATAATGATTTGCAGGCTGTTACAGTAAGAGATGCCAGGCTGTTACAGTAAGGGATGCCAGGCAGTTCAGCAGACTTTGGGCTCATTAGTCACATAACTGCCTGCTTGCTTTCAAAGAACTTCTTCCCCCATTGTCCAAAAAGCCTTGCACACAGCCTGCACACAGCTCCTGTGGCAGAGTGTGGGTCTAATTTGTCTGAGCAACTTGGGACACATCATCCCCCAGTCCTGGACTCCGAACACTTCCATGATATCAAGAATAGCAGAGAAAGAACAAGTCCAGCAGATGCCAATGAAGACCTCAACTGGATATCAGGAAAAAATTCTTTACTGAAAAGATGTTTAAGCACTTGAACAGCCTGTCCAGGGAATGGTGGAATAGCTGTTCCTGGAAGTGCTCAAAAAGTGTGTAGATGTGGTTCTTTGGGACATGGTTTAATGGTGGCCCTGGCAGTGTTAGGATAATGGTTGGACTCAATGATCCTCGAGATCTTTTCTAATCTTAATTATTCCATTGTTTTCTTTTAAATCACATCATCATCTGTACACATGTGAGGAACCTCAGGCTTGGCTGGACTCTGTCTCTTGATCTCTCTTCTCTCTGCTCCAGCAGGTGTGCAGGAGATACACCTCTCTCCACTTTGTGTCCTTCTAAGAAGTAGAAGAAAATGGGCTAAACCCAAGCAAATCACGGGGAAAGATGACAAGAAGCTTCCATGAAGTTCCTCATGCTCCACAGGATGAACAGCAGTGTACTTGGCAGAAAAGAACCAAAAGATGCAGTGGAGGCAGCAAACAAAGCAACAGCTCCTCATCCCTGTCCTGGTCAGCATCAGAGCCCACATCCTGTGAGGTAAATCCTCTGCCTTTCCTGAGCTCTGGGGTTATGCTGAGAGGCTCTCCTCAGCCCCCCAGTGCTGGCAGACAAACCCAGCCCACCTGATGCAGCAGCCAAGTGTCCCCTCTCCATCTGTGTCACTGCTGCACGAGCCAGTGTGGCTGCCTGCAGTCCAAGGTGGCTTGACAGTAGATTCCTCTGCCAGCAAAATCCCAAGCAAAGAAAAAAGAAAAAAAATCCAAAAATAAATCAGGAAAAAGATCTGCAGGGAGAGAAAGCATAGCAATATGCTGGATAATCAGCTGCAGTTGAAAGCAAGGAGGGTATCTGTTTTTCCCTGATTTACCCACTGCATCCCAGAGTTTTCCACTTTGCAACTCCCATCCCAATGCTCAGCAAGTAAATAAATATTCCCAGAAATGATCTGCAGGAATTAGTCACTACCAAATGTTATTTTTGTCTGTGGGCTCTTCTCAGTAACCCCAGTAAAGTTGAAATTGTCTTTATTAAGATAATTGCTTCGCTGTAGCAATTTAATCTGTTGTCTGTAACACAAAGAATGACTGAAGGAGCTGAATCTGCTCTGTGCCACATCCCTGCTCCAGGCTGGGAGCCCGAGGCACTCACTAAATGCCAAGTGTGAGCCCTCCCTGCTGCTGGGCTGCCCAAAAAAGGCTGAGGACATCCCTTCAAAGGCTGCTTTCAACACTCCCCCGCTGCTCCCTTTCCACAGCCCTCCAGCCACGAAGGAAATATGAAGTGTGAAGTATTACAAACCAAAGAAAATCTCACTTTAAAGGCAAGGCATTCAGGAAAAGAAACAAAAATAAAAATTGAGGGGCACAGCTAGGAAGAAGGCTTTGAAGGGCTGGCAGGGTGCTGGTTAATGCAGAGTGTTCCTACCTCTCCATCAGATCAGGCAGGGATGGAGCAGCCAGAAGGTCAGCACTGAGCTGAGGAGGAGCAGCCAGAGCACTCCAGACATGAACAAGGCTTGGCAAAACTTTGGGAAATCAAGATTTTTGTCAGACAAACTATTTTTGTCACTGCTGTTGCTGGGCATTTGGAGGCAAAATAATAGAGGCTGGGGGGAGAGGGATGGCTGTAATTGAACCCAGGGACCTCTGTCCTGGCCGAGGCTTGGAGGAATGGATGACCTGCAGATATTGCTTGTTGGCTTGTACACTGTGTAACATACCATCCACTGCTTCCCATTTCCTCCCTGCCTTTTGTTTGTTTTCTTTAGACAGGCTCCCTAGGCTATGTTTTTGCTCTTTTCCCCCTGTTTCAAAGATTTTCACTCTGCTGGATCTTTCCTCTCTGCTCTGAAGAGCTGTATTACACTGGGATGGAGCCAAATGCTGACAAACTGCAGTGTCTGAACCAAACTGGAAATCCTCCCAATCCAGATGCTGCCTTCAGGTTTCTACTCCTTAGACCTGGTGCCAGGCACTGGCTTATTCTGCATCCATGGAGGGCCAGAGCAGTTTATTCCATCATTCTCCAGCCCAGAGCAGCCACAACAAGGCAGGGTGGTTTCAGTTGTATGGAGATTTGGTGCTTGCCACTAATGGCCTCAAAGGAGGTGGGTACCAAGAGGATGTGCTCAGCAAGAGCCTGGTGTCTTCTCCAGCTGCTTCTGAAGCTGCACAAGGGCTGCAGGTGGTGGCATTGCTCAAAAAGTCACCATGCTTCACACATCAGAGAGTCATGGAATGGTTTGGGTTGGGAGAGACTTCAAAGGTTGTCAAATTCCAATCCCCTGCCATGGGCAGGGACAAATTCCACTATCCCAGGTTGCTCCAAAGCACATCCAGCCTGGCCTGAAACACTTCCAGGGATCCAGGGACAGCCACAGCTTCTCTGGGCACCCTGTGCCAGGGCCTCACCACTCTCATAGGGAGGAATTTCTTCCCAATATTCCATCCAGCCCTTTGGCAGTGAGAAGTCATTCCCCCTTGTCCTGCCACTCCATCCCTTGTCCAAAGTCCCTCTCCAGCTCTCCTGGAGGCCCCTCACTTGCAGATCAACAAGCTTTATTCTTCTAGGAGCAAGTGGGAATGATTTCACCTGGTGGCATTTCTCCTTCATTTTCCCTTTATGTTTGAGGGCACTGATTAGGAGCAGGCAGTGCTGAACAGGGGGCCCTGAGATCCTGCAGACCTTGGGTTAAAAATAAGGCAAACCAAGAGCAGTAATGTGCATTGACTGCTTCCAGACCATCTCCTCTGCTGTGTCATCACTCCCCACAGGAGCTGCTCATCTTTAAACAGAAATTAATAACTAGTCTTTTTTTATTTTTTATTGGATTTTTGGGTTTTCTTTCTTTCTTTTTTAATCCATTGCACAAGCACTGTCTGGAGAACATTTTCTGCAGCTGCCTGTGTGTCACCCATCTATTTTCTCCCAGCCCTGGGAACAATGGGCCGTGGTGTTTGCTGTCAGAGGCTGGGGCACAGCTCTGCTGTGCTATCTGTTTGGGGCAGCCTCCTCTCACCTTTTGTGTGGTAGCTCCAAAACCAGAGCCAGATGAGGCAGCCACAAGCAGCCTTGGGTGGGTAGAGGGGTGAGGGCTCCTTCCAGAACAAGGGAGAAGGTGACCCAGGATCCCCCTGCCTTTTGGGAAGCCACAGTAGCCAACTTGCTGTTGGCCAAGGCTCCCTGCCTTGCACCAGAGGTTGGTATATAAGGCTCAGATGGCTGACACAGATGATTCATCAGGGAGCTAATAAAATAATCGATGCTGGGGATAACTCCCTCAAGAAATTGTTAACTGGGGTCCTCCAGGTAACAGCTGTGACTGACAAGTAATAATCTCCTGGCCAAGAGAAAATTGCTGCAGTGCAGATCACTGTCAGGGGTGTCTGCTGCACGTGATGGATTTCTCCAGCACGTCTGTCCCCATCTCCTTCTTCCCCAACAGGGAGTGAATCCACCCTGCTGGAACCCCCTGCCTGCCCCCCAGTTACATCCACAGCAACCAGATCATTTCAGAGATTGCTCCCCAGCCACTGCCTACCCTGAGCTTTGCAAACAGAAGTAATGATGGCTGCTCCTTGTTTTATTACAGGTCTGCTGAGCTCAGAGACCTCAAAATGCCGCCTTGCAAATATTAATTCATGATGCTTCACGTTTGCCTTTGGTGTCAAGGAAATGTTTGCAACTATTCTCAGCTAATCATAAAACCAGAGGCTCTTCCTCACTATTGTTCTTATTAAAAAGTGCTCAGGAAAAAAGTTGGCTCAGTCATATGCTCCATTCATTGCTGATGTTGTCTTTAATTTATTTTTTAAAAGCATAAGCACTTGTTTATATTTTTGTGCCCACTATAAATCAGCTCTGTTTGAAAACTAGACAAAAAGCCATCACATTGGTTTAGCCTCTGGGCTTTCCTGTTGTTTATCCAAAGGTCTAGATAAACCATCGACTGCAGCGAAGGTTAAACACAACAAACCAGAGCAAAGTCATTCACCTGTTTGAATTCATTTGCCCATGAAATCTGTTTGTGGCTCCCACAGCTGCAGGGCACTCCTGCACAGTAACCTTCAGTCTGCATGCTGCACCTGCCCCTCTATCACACACCTTGGGCAACCCCAGCCCCAAAGATTTAACCCAAATCTGGAGGGCAAGGGGAAATTTCACCTTCAGTGGAACATCTGGAATGTATCACACTGCCAGCGGTGCCCTTGCACTCTCAGCCCAAAGTGCTGCATGTGATCGTCTACTTAGGGCTCTGTTCAACAAAAGCACTTTAGCCTGAGCCTAATTTGAAGTTAATTTCATGCCAAGTGCTGTGCCAAGTAGGGGTGGGTGCCCTGCTAACAGAAACCATGTGTGTGCAGACTAACAGGGAGCCTGACCTGGCTTTTCTAACCCCTTGTCAATCATGTGTTTCCCTCTCTGCAAATTCCCCAGGGACAAACCCAGCACCCAAAACACACATGTCCTCCACAGTGGCTTATTTTCGGTGCTGAGGCTCTAAATTGGTACATGTTAAATGTCCTTTAGAGGGAGTTGGGTCAGGGCTGTCAATATTATAATACAGCCTAATCAATTATCAGTTCTCCCCTTCACACCATCACTCCTGTCTAACAGCTCTGGCTTTTTGCACTGAATACTAATGTCAGGGGCTCATCAGTATGCTGGAGGCTGCCTGTGCATCTCAGCCACGCACACTGAGAGCATAAAATCCATAGAGGGCACAGTGAAAATTCTCACACAGCTCCATAATACCACCAGGACACTTCACAGCCTCTCAGCTATCACCTGCAGAAAGAGCTGGCACCAATGTCCTGTGAATTTGGCCCTGCCACACTCATTGCTACAAGCACCAAGTTACCTTTGTGAAACACCAGTGACACACCCAGGAAAATAAAAGTCCTTTCCAGTCTGGCTGTACCTTTCTCATTTTTTATGCAAACCTTTCATTTACACACAGCTTCTCCCGCTGTCACACTGAAAGCATGACCTTGAGCAAAAATGCTTTGCTGTTCTTAAGGGAGCCAGCAAGCTCCTGAAAGCACAGAGAGCCCTGCAGGGATCAGCAGCCCTTTGGGGTGTGGGATGGGACACAGAGCAAGGCAGGAACCACCTGTTTGAACCAATGGGGTCCACCACTCCCTCCTCCAAGAATGACATTTGTCTGAATTTTGTATTTTGTTTGCTATATTTCTATTCTATTCTATTCTATTCTATTCTATTCTATTCTATTCTATTCTATTCTATTCTATTCTATTCTATTCTATTCTATTCTATTCTATTCTATTCTATATCTCCCTGGCCAGACAAAAGGGCCAAGCTGTGTTTAGGGCATCACCTCCACCAAGGAGCAGTGGTGTTGAGGAGGGTCCTTCCCTCCACAGCATTTCTGGGTTTGTTCTGTAGCATCCAGCACTGACAGAGCATCCCTGGTGCAAACAGCAAATTGATGTCTGACACATCCTGCCACATGGAGTAGCCATCAAAGCCCAGCCCAACCTGCCCAGTGTGAGCCAGTGAGCAGTGAGCCTGCCCTGGGGTGGAGGGGCAGCCTCGGGTGTGTAAGGAAGGACAGCTGCAAGGCAAGTCTTATTTCTCCTCAGCCAGATGCACCAGTCTAAACCCCATCCATTCCTCTGGTTCCTGTGCCTGAATGAGTCAGGCCTCTCATAAAAATTATAGTAAAGAAATGACAAGAGAGAAGAGCAAATCCCCATGGTCCCAGACTGAGTAACCACAGAGGGACAGATGATCCCTGCCCCAAAGCCCTTGTGGTATGGCTGGGTGAGAGACAAAAGATTCAATGGAAACAAGGAGGGAAAAGATGTACCTAAAATCACCCAGCAAGGTAGTGGTGGTACTAAGAATGGATCCAGCTCCCAACCCTGCTGACCTGCACATGTCACCTCTCATTTCAGGGACATTTAGAAGAGAAACCAAATATAACAGAGAAATTAAGCACATGAGACTGGTTAGCCATCTCCTTATTACATCTCTCTGCACCAAGTGTCTGCTCCAGTGTCAGGGCTTGCTCTTTTCATCCATTTATATAATATACCCACTGTTATCCCCTCTGACTCCAGAGCTGCATGACCCAACCATGAAAAAATGGTTCTGATTCATTTACATTAAAGATGTGGATATTTTAAGGGGCATAGAAGAGCTTCTCTCGTGATTGTTTAATGTCCACAGTGAAGCACACAGAGCATAAGCCACTGGGTCATGAAATGCAGCATTTTTTTCATTCTTATCTTCTTTCTCCAGCTTGCCAGAACACTGCAAGCCATCATATTGATATATAAGCAGCAAAATCTCCCTCCCAGAATGGGAAAAAAAAATGGCCTTTAAGCACCATTGGCCTTTGCCAGAAAAACACACAGCTACAACTGCAGGAAACACAACACAGGTTACTGCAAATATTAAATACAGGCAACCAAAGGGTGAAGAGGAAATGCATGAGCATGGTTTTGATAATTTGCAACAAGATGTGTGGTGCCTTAGGGAAATAAGCAGAGCTGGCATGTGGTTGCACAGATCTGGGTTTTCCAGGCAAGTGGAATCAAAATCAAATAGAACGGAGGAAACAGGTTGTTCTGCAACCAGACTCCAGGCTCAGTTCCTCAATTAGCTCAGTGATGGAGCATTGCCTTCACTTTGAACCCACTCCTGGGGGAACTGGCACACAGAGGATGTGTCCCATGTGCAGGCCACTCCCCAGTGCTGGAAATGCCTATTTACGAGCCAGGCAGATCAGAGGGAGAAAATTACAGCCTCAGCCTCCCACTCCCATCCCTGCCAGCTCTCCTCTGCCTCCCTCACACTGTGCAGAGCCTCTGGCCCCATTTTTCCTGCACTACACCTCAGCAGTCAGGAAAGGCTTCACTGCCACAAGTGCAAGGTCAAGGTCACTGCCCTCAAACCCACAGGCACATCCCACAGACCCTGGAGAGAGCAGGCACTGAAGGTCAATGACAGGCACTAAAAGCCTTTCAGGAGGGGTGTCCTGCTGACAGCAGAACCACTGGCTGTGGGAGGTACAGCAAAGCACAGCACTGGGGGGACCTGTCCCCAGGCTGGGACATTAGGGGACTTTGGGGACCCATTATTGAGACCTACAGTGTAATATTCCAGCATGAAGCAATCAGTCATGTTCTTCCAGCCATCACACAGCACAGTCCCTCTCTATAAATTAGTCTCTATTTCCCCTTTTCTAAGGGAAGAGGAGGAGGAGGTGAGTCTGAAGCCCATTGCCACATCTTAGAGGAGAAATCCTTTCTTTTTCATGTGGCCATCCATCATGCTGCCTGCTCTGTAAGAAACACACTCCTTTTAACACAGAAATCAATCCCTTCCTATGGAAAGGAAATAAATGCAATCATTAAATATTGCTCATCCTTCTTGGCTTTTGTATCTGGGACCCTGAACAACTCAATATTCTTTGTGGATTTTTGGTGCTGACCAGAAGTTGAACTTGTTGCAAGTGCAGTTTCTGGAGGAAGCTGGGAGTGTCCCATCTGAAAGCCATAAAGCACTCCATGAAAAACAACAGAAAACACTCCTATGTCTGCAACAGATTTACTTGTTGGATTAAGGAACTCTTCCCCAAAGTTACATTTTAGGTCCCAAACTCAGGAAAGCATCCCAAATCAGGATATCACTTAAACAAATTATTAATTTTAAAGCAGACATGCCAAGCACACAATCTGTTGGCCAGCTTCAACCTGCATGACACATTCACAATACATCATATTCTCCAGAACCACATTTTCCTTCCATAAATTATTTTTCTTGCATCCCTGACCAGCAAACTGGTACACCCAGAGCAGCAGGGTCTGTCTGGCTGTGTGAGCAACCAGCAGTGATGCTGGAGGACAAATATCATGGATCCCTTCCTTCAGTGGAAGCCAGAAGACAGCCCTCCCATCCCACACAGTGAATCTGGGCCAGTAATCCCAATTTCCTGCTTTGTACCACCACGATTCCTCTGAATTTCAAGTGGAATCCCAATCCTGCCAACCTCTCCAGGCTCTCCAGGGGCCCTGATCATTTTGAACACCCAAGTCCGTGCACTGTGCTCCCAGGGGAATTTGGCTGCAAGTTCTCTGCATAGCTCAAATGTCTTTCCTGAATGAAGACCCAGGAAAAAAAAAAAAAAAAAAAAAGAATTCAGAAGAATCTAGCCAGCCATCTAAGGAGAGAAAGGAGGAATGCAGAGAATGAACCCACCAACATCAAAACCCAGGAAGCTGCCTTTTAGCCACCAGACGATCTCACTGATAGACTAGATTTTTCTCACCCCAGCTGGGAGTAATGTTTTCTTTATTTCTTTTTTTTCCCATTTGCTGAATGTGTTCATTCTACGGAGGACTTTTTTTTTTTTTTTTAAAAAAAAAAAAAAGAAAAGACAACAGACATTCATGGCTCCCAGCTGTCAAAAGCCACAAAATGCCTGAGGCTGTCTTCTTGCAAATGCTGAAGCCATTTTCCTGTAGTGTATGTGCTCATTAATCAAGTTTCAGACTCGTCTCAGTCTATATCATTGTCCATAAGCCAAGAGAGACGCTTTGGGGTCAGCAAAGCAGCACAGCAAACCTACCCTGGCATTGTCAGATGTGAAGGTCTCAGCTGGGCTCTTCTTCCACTCAAGGTTTTTATTCTAACCTGGCTCAATTCAGAGTCAGGAATAGAAGTAATATCCACAGATTGGACAAGTGTTTGTTTGAACATCATTGCCAAAACGAAGCAAAGCCTCAGACCCATCAAAATTAAATAGCTGTGGTGGGTTGATTTAACTCCATCCCCTCCAGACCTAGCACAATGGTGTTTATTTTTCACTGAACCACTGGACAAGGGCCTGGCTGGTGACTGGTGCTGTCCCCTGAGCTCCTCTTGCTGAAGTCCTGAGAATAAACAGGGTCCAGGGATGGGGATATGTGGAGGCTGCCAAGAGGGAGAGCAGCACATTCACCATTTGCTGCTGGAAAAACATATCCATGCCTGGGGTTCTCACTTCAAAAAGAAAGTTGAAAAGCTCTAAATGGTTCAGAGAAAAGCTCTAATAAAGGGAGAAAGCTGGTTTTGAGTGAGAGGTTAGAAAGTCAATCTGCTCTGCTAATGCAAGGGAGAGTTCAAAGATGCCGATGCTGAGGCCCATAAATATTGCAAGGAGAGCCAGTTTCCAGTGTCAGAGCCTCTCCCAAGCAGCAGGAACAGAGTGATGTCACATGGCTGCAGGACTGGGCTGAAAACACTCAGAGTGTAAATCTGGAGCTGCAGAAATGGAAGGGTGGCAATCACAAAAAGGGGAAATGGTCTCACCAGTGCTCACAGGGAGCTCAGCCAGGGGCACAGGCAGCACAGCTCAGGCACTCACTGTGCCCACAAAACCCTCTCATTTTGCTCACGGCCATGAGGGCTGAACAAGTCAAAACTGAGGCCAGCAAAGGGCAAGCAGTGAGTGAGGCAGCACCCACTGCCAGCTCAGCAGCATCCCCCGGGGGCCCAGCCCAGCCAGAGAGAAATTGGGTGTAATTGGCCCTTCCTGATGTTCTCACCTGCAGAAAAGCCACAGAAGGACCTCCCACACCTGCCTCAGCTGGCCCTGACATGGGAGCCCAGCAGATAACTCACAAAGCTCCTCTCACTGAGTGTTACCTTCACCCTGGTAATCAGATATTTCTTGTGCTGCTCTTCTCTCCTTCAAGGCAGGTGGAGGGTCGAGGCAGGTTGGCTTCGCAGGGAACGTTTTTTCACTTGTCAATAATTCAATTAATGGCTGTGAAAATGTCCATCAGGAGTCTGGTGGCAGCCAAGTGATCTGATGATCACTGAGGAAAGAAAAGCAGCAGAGGGAAGAAGCAAGAAATATGAGCAGTGTCCTGCATGGATTCCTGGGAGAAAAAGAGGACTTTTCTTCATCTCATTTCATTCACAGAAAAGCTTTCAGAAGGTTTGTATCTTGTCTCACTATTCAGGTCATCTTTTAACTGCTGATAATTTTAATTTCAACAGGCACTTAATGTGCTAATCAAACCCAATGGTTCTCAGCAGGATGGAAAATCCCAAGTATGGACGTGATTTTTTGGCATTTAAAGATAAGCGTCAAGAGTGTCAGGAGAAAAAAAAATAAACAACACATCTTTTATAGTGATTATTTATTGTTCTTTTTTGCTTATTTCAATTTTATATCCAGGCACATGTTACCTCATGTGCTGCATCTCATAGTACCAAGAGTGACACAGCACAGGGAAATGGTAATGAGGGCTCACTGTTCCTTTTGCCATTAACCACAACTCTTCTTTTTCTCCAGAGGTGACAACAAAGCCAGAATCTCTCATCTGCCCTCCCTGCTCACAAGCACTGAACACCTATTCCCTTCAGGAGCAGGATTTAGAGCAGGTGGGGGTGCAGATGTGCCACAGAAGTTCAGGACAATGCAGGCACTTCAGGCACAAGTTCACTTTCCTGGATTCCCAGCTGATGAGGAGCCTTCCTGGGATCCAGGCTCCCTCCCTGCCTTGCTCCTGTGGAGATCACAGCCAGGGAGAAGAGAAATGCCCACTCACCTTCCCCTGACTCAGGCTTGTAAAATACAGCACCCCAGTGAATCCTGGAGTGCCTGGGTGACACATGGCTGTGTGATACCATCAGTCCCAGAGGGGGGAATTCCTGCCTGACACCATAAACTGATGGGTCACACTGGCTGGGCAGGATGAGGAAACTCCCAGGGAATGGTCCAAGGCTCCCTTTCATGGCAAGAGGTGCTCCCTGAGCAGGGCAGGGTTTGGCAGAGCAGGAGGCTGATGAAAACATGGAATGGCTCATCCAAAGCAAAGCAGCCTCTTCTGCTTTTGGGAGCAAACTTCAGGATTGATCCCAAATCTGTCCCTACAGCCAAGCCTTCACACACAGCATGTGGCATCCCTGCCTGACCATGGCAGATGAGACAAGAGGGGGTGGTTTCAAACCAAAAGGTGAGAAATTGAGATGTTTGGAATAAATACCTGAGTGAGAGCAGTGGCTCAGGTTGGAACCTGGAATGGGTTGCTGAGAGAAGCTATGGATGCCCCAACACTGGAATTGTTCAAGGTTAGGTTGGATGGGGAGGAGAGCAGCCTGGCCTGGGGGAATTTGTCCCAGCCAGTGGCAGGGATGATCTTTAGGGTCCCTTTCAACCCAAACCATCCTGGGATTCTGTGATTCCATGTTCATATTCATCCCCAGATCTGCTGTGCAGCTGTCCTTGTGAGGGTCAGCCAGCCCCCCTGAGACAGTTCTCATGGAGATGGGGAGAGAAAAGCAGGATTTTCCTCCTCTGTGTGCCTGCCAGCAGCGAGTGAACTGGGAGCTCACTGCCCAGGCTGCAGCACACAAGGGCATCTGCTGTGAGTTGGTTTCCAGAGGCTCAGCTGGCAACCTTGTGGGGAAATACTGCAGCTGCTTATCAGCCTGGGTCCTCTTGTGTTTTGTCTCCCAGAGAAATCCAATTAACCTGCTTCCTTCTGCACTTAGCGTTTCTAACAGCAAAGAGCATCACCTGGAAGGCCTGTTAAAGGCAAAATAAATGCCATGGCAACTGCCAAGATATTTCCAATAAATACCAGCTGTGGCCTTCATTCAGCAAGTCCAGGAGACATTTCCCACATTGCAATTTCTCTCTTCCAATGCCCTCTGTTTCTGGGGAAGTATTGACTTCGTGTTAAGCCTCCAGACTTAATTTTGGGTTCCATCCCTTGAAAGAGCAAGAACCCCTCATTCAGTTTATCTGGAAATGCTGGTACAGAAACAGTGATTGCTGTGATTAATTGTCACATCTGTGGGAGCATCCTGTTAAGGGAGAAATTAGACTCAGCCCTACATGGGTTATTTACAACCCAGCTGCTCCAGCCATTAAAATTGCCCTGAATAACTGCTTCCCCCAGCACAGTCTGAACAAGCAGATTAGTGCCTGAGATCACAAGCCCCCACGTTTTCCAGCTCAGTACACCTCATCACAAAATAAAGGCCTTGCTTGGATAAATAGCACTGCTGAGGGCACTGCTGCTGGAGTGAGCCTTCCCTAGCAATGCCTCCACTCTGGGAAGAGCCTGCTCTGAGCACTAAAGAAACCCATCAGAAATAACCTTGGATTCTGGATGTTTATTTCTGTAGCTGTGGAAACACAGTGAAGAGGGATGGTTTTTGTTTTGCAAGGCAAACAGAAGATCTGTGATATCAGATATTTCAAGGCTTTCCTCTCAGCCTGTTGCAAGCAAAGGCCTCTTGCCCAAGCTGTGTCTTTTTTTTATATAAATGCCTCCTTTTCCCTGGAAGAGATCAATCCAGTACTGAGCACATTCCTTGGCATCCTCACCCCTAATTGCCCCCAGGCTGTTGCAACCCTTCACACGTTCCCCTCTGGATGTGGTGACCAAAGGGGTGGCACTGGAGGAGGCCGGGCTGAGCCCTGCTCCTGCTGAATCCACACTCCCAGTGAGGTGTCTGGGACACACACAGGAGGCTGCTTGGGAGATCAATCACCTGCTGCTTGGCATGGAATGGATTCTCTTCTCTCTTCTCAGCTTGCTGGAGTTGCTGCTGAGGAGGCTGCAGGCAGAAGAGAGGCTGGAAAGCCCAAAGCTGGGACACATCCCTGTTGGATCCTCATGCAAACAAGTGCCCCAAAAGTATCCACAGGAATAACCTTTTCACTTTCAGGGCATCCCTCTTTTCTCCTCTCTGCTCTGGCTCTTGTCCCCACTTTGCACTGCTGCTGGGAGGGCTCCCTGCTGCCTCCTTATACCTGCTTTCATAGAACCAGAATTATAGAATGGTTTTATGGGAAGAGGGCATCAGCACCATCCAGTTCCAACCCCTTTGCAGTGGGCAGGGACACCTTTCACTAGACCAGGTGTCTCCAAGCCCTATCCAACCTGGCCTTGAGCACTTTCAGGAATGAGGCACCCACAGGATCTCTGGTTTCCTTCCTAACCTGCAGCCCAAGCCCAGCAGTGACTGAGCTGCTCTGCCCAGCAATCACCACCCTGCCCCACCACCAAGATCTCCTCAGAGCACAGCAAACCCCCTTGCATCTCTGCTTTATCCCTCCTCTCCAACCCACCAAGGAGAGGCAGGACCCCAGCAATGGGAGCAGACAGGCACTCCAACCTTCTGCCAACTCCAGCATTCACTGGCTTTTGAATAATGTCCTTCCTGGCACAGAAAAACCTCCAGCCAAACCTACACAGGGCAGTGATCAGCCCCCCAGAAAAACTCCTTGCAAACTACCTGATGCTTGATCACATTAAAATTTCTTTCCCAAATACCTGCATGGCACCAGGAGTGCTGATCCCAGCCTGAGCCCTGGGCACCTCAGTGATGTTAATAACAGGCACAGCCTATTATTGCATGTGCCTCACACACGAGCCTGCCTTTCATGATGGCTGTGTGCTGTTTTTCCCTGCAGCAGCCCCAGCAAACAGAGTAACCTGGGGCAGCACAACGAGCTCCTCTAAGGCAGGGTTAAGGAGGGGATGATAAACTCTCAGCACCACAGCTGAGCCCACGCACTCAGCACCAAATGTGCTCTGCATCCTGCAGAAAAGGCTCGGGGCTAGCACTCACTGACGTGGGAGCCAAAGGGTTTTCCCAGAACTAGGCTGAGCCTGGCATGAGGTTTGGGAAGGGAAGTGCTCCTTGGGGCAGGACTATCCTCCAAGAGAGGGTGTGGGACACCACCAGGAATGGGGCATGGGATCAGCATTGCCCCCCTTTGTAATGCAGGAACAGAATCACAGAATACTGAGGTTGGAAGAGACCTCCAAGATCATCGAGTCCAACCTATGTCCTAACACCTCGACTCAGAGTATGGACTATAACATGGCACTAAGTGCCTTTTCTTGAACACTTCCACAGATGATGATTCCACCACCTCTCTAGGAAGAGCATTCCAGTACTTTATTATTCAGAAACTCCCTGCTGTTAACAGAAATTCCCTGCTGCAAAAACACCAAGCAAGTTCTGGTGGGGGGCACATGTATTGATAGGACAAGGGAGAAGGGCTTTAAACTGGCAAAGGGGGGAGTTAGAATAGATGTTAGGAAATAATTCTTCCCTCTGAGGCTGGTGAGGCCCTGGCACAATGTGCCCAGAGAAGTTGTGGCTGCCCCTGGATCCCTGGCAGGACCCTTGGATGGGGTTTGGAACAACTTGATCCAGTGGAAAGTGTCCCTGCCCATGGCAGGGGGTAGGAACTGGGTGATCTTGAAGGTCCCTTCCAACCTGAACTATTCTGTGATTCTGTGACCAAAGGCTGGAGGCTGCTGTTGTGTTCATTAAAAGAACTTTTAAACTCTGCTCAGGAAAGCATAAACAAATGGAGGAAAGATAAACCTGGATTTGGGTAGGATTCAGTGGCAGGACCAGACAAAGAAGCCATGAGTGGGAGGCAGGTAGCTCCAAACAGACCTAGGGGAAAAGTATGGACAGGGAGAAAGAGTCAGGCCTGAGAAAATCACTTCTGGTGTTGTCCAAGTTTGCAGTGAGTGGCTTGGCAGGCATGTGATCTTGTGTGCAAGAGCCTCCAGATGGGAGGGTACAGGAGCTGTTTTGCTGGGGGATGTTTGGATCAAGACAGCAGGGTGAGGATCAGGAGCCAGCCAAATCACATAAATCAGTGGGATTTCAGGGCCTGATCTCAAGGCTTTTGAGGATAATTAAGCATCACAGCAGATCTGAGACACTGCTTCAGAACCCTTTCAACATTCAAGGCCTGCAAGCATTTTTTTGATGGGTGAGAAATTGATTCCTTCTTGCCAGGAGTAGAGATAATGTGCTATTGATGTCCTTAGGTATGAGTGTCTTTGTGGACATTTAACATAACCCTTCCTTTCTGCAATTAAAAAAAAAAAAACAAAACAAAACAAACAAAACAAAAACCAAAACCAAAAAAACAAAACATCTTAGGGAAAATCTCTTGCTTAATATCTAATCTACATCTCCCCTCCTTCAGCTTAAAGCCATTTCCCCTTGTCCTGTCACTCCATGCCCTTGTCCAAAGGGCCCTCTCCAGCTCTCTTGGAGCTCCTTTAGGTACTGGAAGGTGCTCTAAGGTCTTCCCAGAGCCACAAGACAGCTCCCTAAACACTACATCCCTTTGCAATCATGCATTTCCTCCCCCTTTTCAGCTTTAGTTTGTAAACTATTTGTATGGTGATGGTTTTTAAATAGCTCCCAATGAGCATTTTACATACAGGGAATGGCGGAGGAAAATAAATCTGTGGGCTGGAGATTTATGTAAACACAAATTCCCTGCAACAGCAAGTTCCTCACTGCATGTGGCTCGTTTTACAAAAACACATCATCAGATAAAGCTGGTACGTGATTCATTTGCTGCCCTCTGATGTGGTGAGGCTCTTGAATGAGAAGTTTAAACTATCCTGCTTAAAATCAAACTCACAGGACTTCCAGGCTGAGGAAGCATGGCTAAAGGCAGGCTGAGTTTATAACAGACAAGGAGTTGTGCAAAAACAGATTGTTCTGTGGGTGATAAAAATTCTCATGGGGTCTAGGAAGAGGTTTTGTTTAGCTGTGCCAAGCTGTTGGTCATAGAAAGTCATAATTATATCCACTGGCCTGCTCTGGAAGCTGTTAGAGGCTTGACATTCTTTGCCAGTGGATGTTTTATCTTCCCCTGCTTGTGCTAGAAATATCTGGGCCCACAATGATGGCAGAGTGCTAGACAGTGCAAAATATTAGACCAAAATAGATGGGTCCTGTCTTTCAACAGCACTGCTGTCTTGCTTAATATCTAATCTAAACAAGAGAAAAAACACTTTGGTGTGGAGATCCAGGACTCTCTGCAGGGAAATCTTTTAGCCTCATTTCTCAGAGAGGAAACTAAAGCTCTGGGTGAGTTGCTTCCAGTGTGATTTGATCTCCAAATCCCCAGACTTTACATCCTGGCCACAGTCTGTCTCACCACAGTGGTTACTCACACTCATATGACACAGGAGGGTTTCACACTGGAGCTCAAAATCCTGTTTTGTGCCTTAAGCTTGTGTTGGATGTCTCACTCCCCACGAGTTATCCAAGTAAAATTCTCAGGTATGGCTTGTGCAGAGAAAGAAAACCCTGGGCCTTGGTGTCCCTGCAGTAAAACTCCTTCCCCAAACCCATCCCAGGTCTTCTGGCCACAGAGACCCTCTGGCACAAACTGAGCCCCCCCTCTCTGCCTGTATTTTGGAGAAACTGGGTGAAAACAACCTCCAAGCACAGGTGTGAGGAATTTTGGTCGGGTTGGTGAGCAGGTTTGCTCTGGAGAGCAGGATGAGGTCGGTGAATGAACCTTCTCCTGAGCATGAAGGATCATCCCCCTGACCAGAGGAATCCTTGGTCAGCACTCCAGGCAGTGGTGGGGAGGGAATTGCAGAGCAGAACTGTTCAGCCATCACCAAATGCACTCACCAAGGGAGCTGAGAACCAGGCACTTCAGAAAAAAAGCTTAAAGATGAGTGTGTGCATGGTTCTGGCTCCCAGCACTGCCCCCACAATCCATCTGCTGGGAGCTCTCTCTCCCCTCCTAAGGGATGTGTTATTCCCAGCTACTCCCCCAGGACCAGAGAGGAAATTCCCTTGTTTGAGCACACCAGTGCCAGTGTCCCACAGCCCTGGAGTTTCCCTACAGAAGCCTGCCCACATTTTGCTCCTGACCACAAAGCATTTGCTTTGCATTTAGCAGGAACAACCAGTTTAGTGTTTGAATGAATGATCGGTGTTAATTAGCATCATTCAAAATTAAAATAAAGGTCAGAAGAGGGTAAGCATTATCAAAGGGCCTTGTTTGCTCAAAGGAAACATTAATGACACTTGTTCAGTGCTTCAAGATAAACTTGTTCAGGCACTGAGTTAATGAAGAAATAAATACTCCTCTCCACTGAACGTCACTACTCCTCAAACACAAAGCACACGTCTTTCATCTCAAGGTGTGCCCTGCCCTATCTCTCATCTCTCCAGGCTGTTTCATTCCTCCTCACTCTGGAGATGTCAGCTCCCCTCCCTGAGCAGCTGCAGGATGGGCCCAGCACTGGCTTGGGCTGGCAGCTTCTCACTGCAGAGCTGTCACCAGGGGCTCCTGCAATGGCACTCACTGCCCTCCCAGCTCTCCTGCCCTGTGAAGGGCTGTCACACACCTTGGGATTGTGAGCCAGGTGCTTTCAGGACCTCAGATTGACCAGCTGGTCCAGACTAGCATGAGTTCCTCTGCTTCCACCCTGAGCTGGGCGTCCAGAGGGACCTTGACAGGCTGGGTCCATGTAAACCTTGGGAAGTTCAATGAGGTCAAGTGCAAGATCCTGCAGCTCAGTCAATCCCAAGCACAGGTAAGAGATGGGA
The DNA here is from genome assembly GCA_030060385.1 of Muscicapa striata striata. Classification (NCBI taxonomy): domain Eukaryota; kingdom Metazoa; phylum Chordata; class Aves; order Passeriformes; family Muscicapidae; genus Muscicapa; species Muscicapa striata. The sequence goes on from JAREIS010000178.1 coordinate 1,162,391, forward strand.
AGGGAATGAGCAGCCATTGGGAGAAGGATTTAGGGATGCTGGAGGATGAGAGGCTGGGCATGACCTGGCAATGAGTGCTGGCAGCTCAGAAAGTCATCTGAGTGCTGGGCTGCATCCCCACACATGGCAGCAGGGACAGGGAGGGGAATTGTCCCCCTGCACCCTGCTCTGCTGAGAGCCCTCCTGCACTGCTGCATCCAGCCCTGGGACCCCAGCACCAGAAAAACATGGAGCTGCTGGAGCCATGGAGATGCTCTGAGGGCTGCAGGACTCTGCTGTGAAGACAAGATGAGAGAGCTGAGGGTGTCCAGCCTAGGTAGGAAAAGGCTCTGAGGGCACCTTCTAGAACCTTCCAGCACCTAAAGGGTCTTCAAGAGAGCTGGAGAGGGACTTTTTACGAGGGCATGTAGCAATTGGACACGGGGGAATGGTTTCAAACCTACAAAAGACTGGTTTGTATTAGATATAAAAATTCTTCTCTGTGAAGGTGCTGAGGCCCTGGCGCAGGTTGCCCAGAGAAGCTGTGGCTGCCCCATCCCTGGAAGTGTCCCAGGCCAGGCTGGGTGGGGCTTGGAGCAGTCTGGGGTAGTGGAAGGACTGGAATGAGATGGTCTTGAACATCCCTTCCAAACCATTCTGGGATTCTGTGCCTGATGCTCCTGGGTTTGCACCTCTCTAGGCAGATCCCTTGCCATGGTCAGGGCCACCTTCCTGCCCCAGGTCTGTGCAGCACCTGGTGCAGCAGAGCCTGGTTGAGGGTCCCAGACACACCCATACCCACAGGATGGTGTGTGGGTCCAGATCCTTCCCAGCTGCCTGCAGGTGCTTTGCTGGTGCAGCATAAGCCAGAAATAAAAGAACTGAGCTCTCACCTGAGAGCTGGGTCACCTTCTGCAGGTGCTTCGCTGCATCGACAACAGAGGGAGCCCGAGGATGTCTGTGCTCCAGCCAGGCACCTCAGGCAAATTTAGGGTGGGATGATTCCTGGGCTAAATAAATATGAATACGTTCGGAAACCGGTAGCAGCATTCACAGATATTTATATATACACAGAAAGAAAGAGGGAGGGAAAGTACGTGCACAGCCTTTGGCTTCTGCATGACCCCCAAAGTGCCATCAATCACTTTCAGCAGGAGAGCACAGCGCTGCAAGCTTTGCCTCCTGCCACATCTTCCACACTGCCAATAATGTGGCAAACCCTGCCCTGCCATCAGCAGTGGGGTGAGGGGGCTGCACAGAAGGAATTGGGGTGCAGAGCTGGGGGTTTCCAGGCTGCACTGTGCTCCATGAGCCAAGAATGCAGCGCTCCAGCTCCTGCTGCTAAAACCTCTGAAGGCTGAGGAAGATGATATTTCCATCTTTTGGAAACCAAACACTGGGAACACGCCTACACAGCCGTTGTCATAATCTCCTGAATTCAGTCAGAACTAAAGAACAGGCAGAGGTCAAACTTTTCCTGGCTTAATAGAAACACTGTCAAAATTTTAACCACTTCCCTGCTGGCTGCTCACGGATCTCCCATTCCCCACAAAGATGGGCACACACAGGCCTTTGCAGCAGTGAAATCTCTCTTCTCCCCCTTCCCTGCACACGCAGGGAAGTGCTCAGCCACGTTTCTGACACTGGTGAGGAGGAGCAGACCCGGTTGTGTGAGGACCATCTGTGGGAGATGCAATCCTGCATCCCTCCCTGGTCCCACCCTGCAGAGCCGCTCCCCGTGCCAGGAGCCAGCCCAGCACTGCTGCTTCACCCATCTCACACACACAGGAGAAGATGGGCTTCCAGGGGGACCAGATGGGCACCTGTCAGCAGCCATATGTCAGGAGATCAGTGCTTTGGATTGTGCTTTACCCAAAAAAATAAAAAAAAAGGAAAATGGAAAAAGAAAACCACCTTCTGTAGGATTTTTAATCACGTGGTCCTCAGATGCTCTGTGGAAAATAAAAATTGGCATGTCTTTCCTTTTTTTCTCCCAGCACCCCTCACCCTTTTGGAAAAGCAGCAAAGAGGAGTCCACTTCCCTGAGTTATTTCCCTCTGGAAATAACCATTTTGTGGGAGATGAGGGCAGCTGCACACAGATGGCCAACCTGGAGAGCAGGAGCAACAAACTGGTGAAAGGTCTGAGTGCTGCAGCTCAGCACCACCACTGCTCCAAAGGTCAGGAGTTAATTCAGATCCATGGCTTGATGGCCAGAAGGATCCCAAGCCCTGAAAGTCGATAGCAGACACCAAGTGTGACACATTAGACAGGGATGGGGTGAAGATGCTCAGGTAACCCTATCCTGCCTCCAGCCCTCGGTGTGGAGGCTTTTGCCCCAGCCCAGCTGTCTCCCAGCCCAGGAGCCATACGGCTGCTGCCACTGCAGAGAGGCAGATCAAATTCGGAGGCAGCAAAGCAGGAGGTTGTTTGCTTTCCACGTCCCTGCTCAACTTTTGGCCTCCTACTCTCATAATGAATTTCTGGGAGGTTCTCAGCACTGCCTGCTCTTTAGCAGACTGCACTTCCAGCTACAAAAATAGCGCAGACACCAAAACGATCTTCGGGAATCAGATAAGAGCTCCTCCCAGGAGAAAAAAAAAAAAAAAGGTTTCTTTCTTCTCTTTTCTTTTTTTGTTCTTTGTGTTTTGAGGAGGCTGATGTGTTGCAAATATAGATCGTGATTTCCATCCCAAAGTGGCACCTCTGTGCAGAGCTGGCAGCAGGCACTGCTGGGATGAGCTCTGCAGCTTCCCAGAGGAGCACAGCTCACCCCAGCTGCTCACAAACCTGTCCAAATAACTGCACAGCAGAGCTGCAAGAGACCTTCTGGTGCAAGAACTACCAAAGATGGCAGAAAACGCTGTTTTCTGACATTACTTCCTCCTAAAATGCAGCTCAGAGAGGAAAATGCATAGGTAAAAGCTCTGTCACACCCCAGGTTTCTTTCACAAGGAATCTTTCCCACTGATTTTTGCCAAGGAAAGCCTTAGGGAGCCTCCCACATCTCCAGCTGGACACCACACTCCTCCTTTTGGCTGGGTTTGATGGTGACCAGACCCTCCCAAGCCACCTCAGCTCATTAACTGGGGACCAGTGCCTGTGTTGGGTCAGTGATCTCCCAGCCCTGTGGCTTCTGTCAGCTCTGGGAGGGATCCCACCAGTCCTGGGGCTGGGCAGAGATAAGCCCTGGGAACATGAGGGTGGGAGAGGGGAGGGAAGGGAGTGTGGGATTTCTGCCAGTCCCTCCCCCCACTTAGTGCTTTGCATGGAAACGTATTATAAACCTTTCTCTTCTCTAAAATGAGAGCTTCACAACCACCTTATCTGCATATCATTGCTGATAACACTCTGATGTATGTGTCCGGTCACGCTGTGAACTCCCTGCCCTTGCTCAAATCCGTGTGCACAGGAAGAGATACCCACAAGGCCCCAAAAGAGAGCCTGTAAATGCTACAAAAACAGATAATAAATACAGCACAATACATCAAATGGAGCCACGAGGGACTTCCTAGCTCATCCCCCAAAGGCAGGGTGAAGTTAGACTTTATTGCCCAACCCAGTGCTAAAAATATCCATTGGCCAGAATTCCAGTCTTCCTGAGCAACTGCTTCCCCCAACTCCCTCCTTTTGACCCTTCAAAGCTTTTTCTGGAATTGGATGTTCCTCACTGCAGTTTAAGCCCAGACACTTTCCTGTCCCTGGCAGAGGCAGCAATGGTTCATTCCATGCTGCTCACAGCACACATCTGGAGCTGGTTACATCTCCCACTCAGGCTTTGCTATGTTTGCATCTCTCCTCTAGACAAGCAGTGGCATTTTTTTTTTTCAGGAAAAAACCAAAGAGTCAGTGGTTGGTCACAATGCACAAAGTGAGCTGGTGGCAGTGCTGGCAGGAGAGGGGATGTGGCTCATTTGTTGGTGAGCTGTGCTACCACAAAAACAGGTCCCAGCAGGGGCACAGGGGCCAGGCACTAGGACACCCCAGAAATGTTTTGCAGCACGACCTGTGCTGGCATTCTATCCCCACCTCTGGGCTGGCACACATGTGCAAGGCTGTGTTTTGCAGCATTTTTCCATTTTTTATGCTCTTCTAAAGATTCTCCTTGCAAGAGGTCAGAAAGTGAGACATTGTTATAAAATAGGTATAAAACCAGAATGAGTGCACACTGGACCAAACCTACAGGCTCCAGCATCATCTGACAGAGGGAAGGGATAGATGGGATATTAGGAAGAGATTATTGACTGTGAGGGTGCTGAGGCCCTGGCACAACAGGGCAATCTTGCAAGAAGCTGTGTAGCAGGGACAACAGGAGACAAAATGTGCTGCATACATTCTTTGGGCACTGTTGCTCTCTCTCTCTTTAACACCAGCAAATACCATTGTAAAGCTGTGATCACAGACAGGCAAGAATTTTTTGAGTCCTAACTGAGAGGGAAAACACCACCTCCTGCACAGGTTAGCCAGCCTGTCCCTTACAGAAATTCCCCCTGAGTTTCTCCCAGTTCAGAAGAAATCCCATCTGAAAGTGTCAGGGCCTCAGGTCAGTCTAAACATTCTTCTGGGAGCATCCTGAATCTTTGTCCCTCCCCCAGCCTTGGAGAAGCTGATCCACATTTTTGCATTACTGTTTTTCTTGGCAGCTGTTTCCTTTCGAGTCAAGCTATGGCTGTGTCGCTTTTAGGTACTTAAATTCATATTCTTGATTCATTTCTTCCCTAATCACTTGGGATACTGAGTTTTTACAAAGGGGTGTATAATTAATCTTCCAGGTTTGTGCATGTGTGATAAAAAAGATGTGATCCGTGACAATTTAATGCCCTAGCTAGCTGCTGTTAGACAATGGGAATTTCTGAGTTATACCCAAAAAAAGCCACACCCAGCTCACAAAGGCTCCAGCAGCTGACAAGCATCTTCTCCAAACTATTCAGCGGGAACATTTTTTTGAGAGTTCTTTTGGTTTTGTTGTTGTTTTAAACTTGGCCCCAAATATCAGCTGCAAAAGAACAAAGCCTCAAACTTGTGCAGTTGTTTCGATGAGTTCCAGAAGCTGTTGAATTTCTCACGGCGTTATCAGCGATCTTGGGAGACCCACGGAGCTGAATTTCATACAGAGATTGCTGCTAAGGTGCTCTGCTTCCCTCTCACATGCATTCCTGCTCCCATTCCCTTCCAACATGCATTCCTGCTCCCATTCCCCTCTCACATGCATTCCTGCTCCCATTCCCTCACATGCATTCCTGCTCCCACTCTCTTCCAACATGCATTCCTGCTCCCATTCCCCTCCAACATGCATTCCTTCTCCCATTCCCCTCTCACATGCATTCCTGCTCCCATTCCCCTCCAACATGCATTCCTGCTCCCATTCCCCTCCAACATGCATTCCTTCTCCCATTCCCCTCTCACATGCATTCCTGCTCCCATTCCCCTCTCACATGCATTCCTGCTCCCATTCCCCTCTCACATGCATTCCTAGCTCTGGTTTGACAGCCAGCATCCTCCAAACAGCTCCATCCCATCCCATCCCATCCCATCCCATCCCATCCCATCCCATCCCATCCCATCCCATCCCATCCCATCCCATCCCATCCCATCCCAACCCAATCACTCTCTTAGAAGTTAACAACCCTGCGATGGCCAGCCTCGATACTGGCTGCCCATAACAAAGCTATTGGAGTGGCATTTCGGTAGGAAATGGTGGGAATGCTGCAGCAATCAGACAGAGTTATAAAAGGTTAATGGAGATGAAAGGGAAGAAAACACAGAGGAAAAACCCAGGCAGCCAGAGAGATTTTGGCAAGATTTGCTAAGCTGCTGCCTAGCCACACACTACTTCCTGCATTTCCCAATCCAGATGCACTTTTCCAGTAGCCTCAGCAAGTCTGGATCGCTGGGAGAAACGCTGAGCTGACTGTGTGGCTGGTCACATTCATGTCCATTATTGAGGAAAGTGTTCAAGCTCCCTTGAGGAATTTGGGAAGAAAATTCATTTCATCTAAATACACTGTCCCTGAGGAGGGTGAATTCAGAAGTGCTCCAGCTCAGGCTGGAAATGCATAGCTGAAGAATTATCCATGTGTTGCTCACCAAAATAAGAGGTCTTTCCAAGTCATCTCAGTATTTTTGGAAGGAAAATTTTGCACTTAGAATTATCAGAGACCTGCTAAGAGCAAGAAATCCTCTGACACTGCTGGGTAGGACAAGATGTTGCCAGGCAGTGCTTCAAAGCAGGGGGAAAGAAGTGTCAAAATTTCTTTCCACCCTCACCAAGGGACAATTCCCACAAAACATTTGTACTATAATATCCAGATTTCACACTATGGAACTCCACCCCTTTGCCTTAGAAAGATATTTAATGCCTTAATAGGTGTCTTCATCACAGGTTTGTGGGTTTTTGAGGGATTTTGGTTTGTTTTGTGTTTTTTACACAGCATTGTTTTATTCGCTATGTCTCTCACAACTTAAAAAGTCTTTTCCTCCTTTGGCCAGATTTACCATCTATAACCCAAGAGGCACCTCCTGCAATCAAGCCACACGTCCATCCCCCTGTAGTTGTGGCTGCCATTGCTGATAATTAAATGTACAAGTAGGCAAGCAGATTTTGCTCCAAACTAACTCAGTCTCCATACAGTGAAGACTTTTGGATCTCCTACATCTCATCCTCTGGGGGTTTTTTGGCTGTGACAAATTTTGAGCTGGCTTTCAATCTATGGGAACTGCTGTATTTGTGCCATTTTGAACCCTCTTTGTGAGTAAACCACTCTGAGAAGCCAGAGTTCGTGGGGTCTGCAGTCCATGACAGATTTAAATGCAGATTAAAAATTCTGTAGCAGAAATATTACAGGAGACTCGAGATCCTAATTGTCTTTATTTTTATTTTTAAACTCTCAAGAGCTGACAGCCTATATTTTGGTGTGGAAAAATCTGAAGATGCAACTCTCTGTGCCTCACTGTGAGCAGGTAGCAACTTCCAGAGTTTAATCTTACACCTTAATTTGTTCTTAGTATTCAGATGGTGGCAGCAGCCAGGAGGCATTATCAAGCTAAGTGCTCCTTTGTGTCAATACACAGCGGTAGAAAAATTCCCCGCCCGAACGAGCCGTGATTGTTGTATCGTCTGGAAGAAAGCCACCCTCTCTCTAGCGCAGCACTACTGCACTTCTAGCGACAGAACTGATTAGGATTCCTGCTTTGGATTTGCTCAGATCTAGCCTGGTTGGGTTTTTAATCTTTGGGATAAGCTGTGGATAGAGAATTAGCCATTTAGATATAAGTGCATCTCTGGGAAACAGCTCGGCAGCACCCGATGTAAAATGAGTTCAGAGTCAGATCTGGCAAGTGCTGCTCGATAATAAAGTGATAACCTGGGGTGTGGGGGCAGAGGGGGATTTTTGGCTTTCAAGAAGCACCAGACATCTTTGCCTGTTTCTGTCTCCACTAGCACAGAAACTAGAAGAGTGCTGAGGAATGTGTGCTAAGAGTTAAATTAAGCACCAGCCAGTCTTGTCAGATTTGGAATGATGCCTGATAGGGGAATTACGGAGTCACCACTGACAAGGGAGCAAAGGGGGCATTGCCTGGGCTGTCTGAGCCCCCTGGCTCTCTGGTGCTGTATTTTGATGCAGCTGTCCAGTGAAGTCTGGCAGGATGTGTGTCCTTCCCATCCTGGTGAGGCTGAGAAGCAGCACTGCACAAGAGACACCAGGGTCAGGTTTAATCCAATGGTGAGCTTCTGCCCCTCTGAATCTCCAGGGTCTGGCAAGGAGCAGTGCTCCCCATAACACTCTTCTCTTGCAAACAGCAAAATTCAGATATTCTTCCAAAAGGCTTCTTTCTCCAAAGCCATTATTTTTCCCCTAAAAGTTTTTCCCCTAAAAAAGTCTAACTTGGTCAGCTCCCTCTGGTTGTCCATCACATAATGGCAAGGCTTCCTGAAGTGAGAAGGACTCAGGAGTGACACAACACCGCAGTGGACTCTGCCACAGCACCCAAGCACCATGAACTGCTGGGACCCCTCTCCCACACACTTATCACCCCACTTTGTCGAGGGCATGCCTGGAATTTGGCAGCAGGACAGACACAGACACGCAGCCTACAGATCTCAGATCCAGAGGCACTGGCCAAACTCAGCCTGAAATCCATGTCCTTTCTGATTCTCATGGATGTCAGAAAGATTTATCCAGAGAGATCTTATTTTACAGCCTGTGTCTTCTGGTGTGTTTGCTCTTTCAGCGCTCTGGGTTCAGAAGCTGCTTCCTCCTCCCCAAACCCTCTCTCACCCGTGCTGAGGGGATATAAATTATAGCAGCCTGCAATGCATTCAGCTACAGTCCTGTCCATCATCTGGGCATGGCATTAACCCTCTGAAACTTGGTCACCCAGATCTGCATTTCCCAAGCTTTGAGTCCTTATCCATTGCTAAAGCCTCTCAGACAGCCAAAGAATGAGGCGAGTACTGCAGCCGGCATTTCTAAAGAAAACTTGATGGCTCTCTGACATCCAACACATGCAACTCCCAACAGAATTAATTGAAGCTAATTCCTCAAAGGCTGAGATGAGAATATCCCCATAAATTATGTTCCTGCTTCATTCCAGACAAGGACAGCATGAATGCATTACACGCAATCCCCCAATTTACAGCATTAAAACCAGCAAGTCAATCAAAGAGACTGAATAAAGTCACTTGAAAGCTGAAATTCATTTTCATCCTCCCTCCATCTGTACTGTAACCTGAAAGGTTGATTTTTGAGGGCATATTTCCACACACAGTAGGATCCATTTGGTGAGAGGGGAGCCTTCTCCATGGATGAGACATGTGGTGGGCTCAGCAGAGCCCCTGCTTGGGAGATTTTGCTGGGGTGCAGGTTTTCAAGGCTGTTATTGAAGCAACCTTCAAAGATGTGTCTAGAGATCTTTGGGTTTCCAAGACAGAGAGAAAAACACCACAGGACCAAGGGCACCATGTCCCTGCTGTTGTCTCAGAAAGCCAGGGCTGGTGATGGTGGAGGGCACACACAGAGACACACAGGCATGAATCTAACCTATAACACTGCTGCTGTCAATCTGCTCTCATTAAAAGAGAGTTATTTTTAAATTCTGTGGTTTTTTGGACACAGTCCTAATGACGAGTTATTTTTAAGTGGTACTTTAAAAATATAGGCATATTTCACATGCCATTCAAGTCACTTTTAGGGTCTGAAATATCACTGAATTGTACTATAGAGATTATGCAAATTAAAGCCAGATTCAGTGAAAAAGTGCCCAGCTTCTGCACTGCTCAAAATCAGAAGGACTGAAAATACATTTCTGGGAATTTTTACTGCCTTGCAGAAGCTCTGGAGTTGTAAAAGTAGGAAATTGAGCTGTGGTCTATATGCAGCTGGTTATCTGTTGAAAGAGGCTTCATGTTGGATGCTGGGAAGATAAATACCCAGGTGAAGCCAAGGTGAAAAGCTTAACCCAGAACAAATAGAAACTCTGACAGAACCAGAATCTTGAGTCCCCACCGTGGTTTAACCCCAAAGTCATGCTGTAAACTGGAACAGACTAAAGAACACGACTTTAGCATCATATGTCATGCTATAAATGAGCCATAGGGCAACTCTACTATGTACCTTTTCATTTATAAGGTATTTTAGACATCCAGTATTTGGCAATTAAAGTTTGCACCAAGTTCAAGCCCAGCTGTGGTGAACCTGCAGTAATTCTCACTGGAATCTATGGACTTCAAGGGCTCAGGAAGATCTTAACAACTGCCTTGTCTGACCTTCTGCACAAGATGTATCACAGTTCTGCCTCAAGTCCCTAACTCCTGACTGAGCTATGACCCATCCCCAGGGAAATATGCATACTCAACAGAAAGGCTTAGAAGATGGAAAATCCAGCTTGTCCTTGAATTGCTGCTCCAAGGTGAGCTGCCTTCTTTTCTCCAAGTCCTCCAGCTCTAATTGACTCTCGTTTCCATTGTCAACCTTTCTTGCTAACATGAAACATCACCTTCCTTTAGAAATTTCTTTCATACAAAAGTACTCCAAGACCACAATAAGTCGTGTCCTAACCTCTTGGATCAGCTAAAGGGGGGTTACTCCATCATAATATATTCACTGCTGGCTGCACAGGCAAGGATATTGCTGCTCTGTAATGAGTAGCAGTTACCACAGGTCAGCTGAGGTTCAGGAAATGTCCACACAAATGCCCTTCACCCAGGGCTAACACAGGATTATCTCTAAAACACAGCTCAGGAATGGCGATAAACTCATTTGTATTCTTTTCCTTTCGTCTAATTGCTTTGGAGAGAATAATTCATGAATGAAAACGCCCAACTCGAGAAGTGCTAAATGCATTTAGACAGCATCCCAAGTACATTAAAATAAAGTAATATTTACCCATAAGAAAACATAGTGCTGATTTAAACACAGTTTTTAACGATTAAATGGTAAAAATTGTGTTGCCAGTTTGAAAACACAGAAAAGAACTCACTTTAGGGAAATACATTTTCATTTCTGTAAATGAAAGGTTGGGAAAATATTCTTCATCAATGATACATGAGCAATATAATGTTCTGTTCCTCTATTCTACCCGAGAGATCATGTTAATCCTTTTGATTTATGCACAGCTCCTTAACTAATACTGTAACAAATGGTATTGACAATTAAACTCACTTCTGTAAGAAATTCATTGTATTTGCAGCACCCACAGTAAGAAATGCCTTCACGCTTCTGACAGGAGATCTAAATAAAATTAAAGAGGTAAGAACAAAGGCTGTAGAAAAATCAGAAAGGCACAGCTGATAAGGGAATGTGACTTGCTTATACGGAGGATTTTTGTATATTTCTAAGGCAGTATATTACACATTAAAAAAAAGAAGGATTGGTATTCTTCAGTTTAAACACACAAATCTTCAGTTCTTTGCTTCCCAATGCAGAGCTGCCTGAAATACTGACCATCATACAGCACTGGCTTTGAAAAGGCTGGCAAAGACACGAATCAATTTAATCTTATTAAAATACAGAGCATTTTAAAGATATTATCCCCAGTGGCTTACTGACGGCTCAATTGCTGCTACAATCTATGCAAAGGCTTCGAGTGATGAAACTCTATTAGTTCCTGCCTTGTCTCTCCTTTTCAGAACGGTTTCAGAGGCTACTGCTATCACTGGCTCATCAGTGCTTAAAGGAAATACTTTCAGAAGCAGAACTAGAAATGTCTCCTCTTGCATTACCAGTGTGTAATTAGGGGAAAGCTGCATTCCTTTCAGCTGTACACACACAGTCACACAAAGCGTTTTCTAGAAATGGACTTAACTAGGGTCAAACAGCAGCAATCAGCAATAACTCACTCTGGAGCATTCAAAGGAGTTAATACTGATTACAGGTTATTTAGTTATTCTGAACAAAAAAAAAAAAAAAAAAAACCAAACAAAAACAAACAAGAAAACCCCCACTCTTGTTAGAAAGAGGCACCTGGCACAGCAGAGGGCTGCCAGCCTGCCACAAAGCGCCGGCGATTACACCCTGCAGAGCCTGTGCAGTAAATCCACAGAATCAGCAATAGCTCAGGATGAGGCACCAGCCCAGAACCAAGCTCGTGCCACTTAAAAACAGACCTATGATTATTCTCAGGCAGCAGTGCCCAGAGCAGCCCAAGGTTTGATTACTAAGAGAGCATTATGTCACACAACTGCGCGATGATGATTATAATGGTCTCGAGTTCCCAGGGCTATGGCAACTTCCCGCTGAGCCAGGTGCTTTAGGAAGAGGGAAAATATAGACTATATCATAAAAATGAACTCCTCTCCTGCTTGGGGGGTGCAGGAAAGGGAGAGGAGCCTGTGCTGTGCTCTACAGCTGCCACTCCCTTGGTCTGGAGACACTGAGCACAATCAGCTGTGGAAATTGTCAGCTCGCAGGATTTTGAAGTGTCCCCCAGGCAAACTACTTCATAATGAAGCCACATTTGCTCTCAGCTAAACTCACAGTCCTACACCATGGGGCCAGAAGCAGCTCCAAGTGAAACCCATGGCGGCAGCTTGGCTTTTTAAAGGCATTTCTTCTGTTGTCCTTCAACAAGCACTCAGCAATTTGTGCTCATACCCTGTTATTTATTAAAGCTGGCTCAGGAAGGAGGAGGATTCAATGCCTGCTTCAAATCAGTCCCACTAGAAATGCTCATTTTACTCATAATGGAAATAGAGGATTCCCACTGCCAGGAGGGCATAGCTCAAGTCAGAGTAATCCCTCCTGAAATCAGCCTGTGAGGTGATGAAAGAACAGGAGTTTTTCTGAGAAAAGGTGGGGATTCCCAGTGTAGTTATCATCTCTCTGCTCCATGGAAGACTTTTTATTCTGCAAAGAGAGGAACAGTTCAGCACAAACAGCACGATAAGGAGAAGAAGGGGTGGAACTAGATAATCTTAAGGTCCTTTCTGACCCAAATAATTCTGTGATTGTGATTCCATACTCACTCCCAGCACACCATGATATTGCCAGGAAAATTTGCACAGGAAGGTTCTCTTACAGAAAATGTTCATATTTTAGTGAAAGCAAACATCAGTGCTCACAAATGAAGAGTTGCCCAAATTTTTTCAGTCCTTCAGTTTTATTTTGGAAAGGCTGGGATGCTGCAGGAGGCATGTTGCTGTTTCTAAGGATTGCTACCTGTCCTGCTGAGATGCAAATCAAAATTGAAATGGAGGGTGAAGAAATATTTTCAGCCACCCATGAGATTCCCTCAGAGTTCAACAGTCAAGAGAGGGAACAAACATGGACAGAGAAATTGGGGAGATATTTTATCAGGAAAAGTAAGCACAAGCAGCATATGGTTGGGAATTAGATAGTCTGAGGTGTGAAAAATGTGTCTGTGAAGCTAAGAACATCTGTGCTGGGCTCCACTGATCAGCCTGGAGGATGTAACACTTCCAAGTGGGGGAATGGCAGGAAATTAAGTCCAGAGAGTTTCCTGGCCACACCACTGTCACCTCCACACTCAGAGAATGACCTGACCCAGATGTGAGCAGTCACCTTGGATCTAAGTAATGAGTTACCAGTGATACACAGTGGCAGGTAAAGGCAAAAGCATACCTGTGACTTGTGAGACTTAAAAAAATAAGAGGGTTGTGAGGAAATAGAGATTATGGTGCCTCAGGTGGAAATATGCATTGTGGAGTGTCAGAAAAAGAAGTCTTTCTTTAGGAGGGCTGCAGTCTGCTCATCTCCACATATTCCAGAAGCCTTAACCCATCTTCTTTGCTGATTTTCATTTGCATCTCAAGGTCAGAGTCAGCCTGTTCAAGTCCTCTGCTGCTACACTCGCCCACAGGGTGATTCTGCAGCCAGAGTTCTGACTGCCCTACAGCCCCTGGAAAGATTTAGATCATTCCCTACTTTACCTCTGTGAGAATGTGGCAGGTTCTGCTGAGAGGAAATCTTCAAAGGACTCTGCTTAGTGTCCCAGGAAGGCTGCAGGGACCAGCCAGACCTGGGCTGGGGATGGCCCTTGGTGATCTGTGCTGTGTGAGCAGCCCTTGCTCATTCCTCTTCTCTGCTGTTCCACGGGCAAGACCCTGCACTCCTGACACTGCTTTTGCTACAGAAGAGTGCTTGAGAAAACCAGCTCTAGGGTGTCCCAGACCTCCCAGCTCCCAGTCCCATGCCTTCCACAAAAATCTGGAATTTCCAGATGCGTCGTGAAGCTGCTGCAACATCCTTTTGCAAGAGAAGCAAGAGCACAAAGTCAGATCTGAGGCAGATGAAGGAATCTCCCTGCACAGATGCCTCTTTCCAAATACCTGCTGCTATCGTCCAAGTCTTTCAACTGAGTCCAGCGTCCTCCTGGTGATTACCCAAGGCTTTGTTAGACATGCAAATGAGACACTCATCTGGCATCTTCTTAGATGAGGACTTCGGGATGCGCCGCTGCCTTGCAGTGACAATGAAGGAATTTTTTTTTTTTTTTTTTTTTGCTCATGCTGGAAACTCGCTGAGTGTGCATGGGAGAGCAAGTGCTCAGAAACCAAGGTTTTGAGGAGCTGACAGCACACCAGCTCACCTGTTCAGTGAAGTCTCCTTGGAGAGCAGTGAGGAGCAGGCAGGCAGCCAGCAGGAATTGCTGCCTCCTCTGCTCTTCTTCACCTTTCATCCTGCAGCCTCACTTTGCCCTCCTGGACAAAGCATAGGCTCCAGTCTGAGGCTGCCTGCCTGTTCAATCATTATTTCTCTGGCCCCCTAAAAGAAGCTTTTGGACACAGGTACAGGTCAGAGTAAGAAAGTGCAGTCACCATTGAGGATCAGCATCCAACACACCCTGCAGTGTCTGAAACACTGAATTATCCCAGCACTCCTGCTAAGAACGAGTTTTCCAGGTAATTGCTGATAAATGTTGGCATTTTGAAACATGGTCCCTGATGGATTATTGCAATCAAGTTATGGGCACGGCACTATTTAGTAACATTTATCAGGTGCTGCAATTTTAAATAGTTTAAACATTATCAATGAATGAAGCAGGTGGTTATTAGGTAATAGTCTATATACACTAAATAATCACTCTCCCTATATCATTCATTCCCCTGCACCAATATTTTGTGATTCTAAGACATTTTTTCTTAGTATAAAGAATGGGAAAAGCAGGGATCAAGAGATGTAAGTGGGATAGTAAAGGAGGAGTGAGAGCTCAGCATAACTCAAGCAATTGGCAGATCAAAGTCTGCCAGTTCCATCCCAAAGTGAACTTCTGCAAAACATATTTCTGGGATAGAGCCTTCTCAAGGGCAAACAGCACTGGAGAATCCAGTGACCTGCCAGCAGCCAAGGAGATGCAGCTCTGGCCCGAGGCCATGAGAGAGCCTGAAATCCCAGTTCTGCATGGGCAGCAAGAGCCACACACCCAGCAGCTAATTTCAGCCCCCAGAGTGGCACAGCCTGGTCAGCACTGTGCTATAATTCATTATTAGAGGGGACTAATGAACCCTTCTTGATGGCAGCCCCATTCTGCTCATTCAAGGGCCATTGTCACCACCCCACAGTGCAGCATCTCCTTGCTCCAAAAGACCCAGACTGAAATCCCTACACTTAAGGAGTCCAGGATGGGCTCCCCCATAGTGCATTTGAGCATTATTTCCACATGCTGCTGTGTTTTGCTAAGCCCTTCTGCTCATATCAAGGAGGATCCCATGGGGTTTAGGAATTAGCCTGGGGCATGGGAAAGTTGAGCTTCATTCCTTGATCTGCCGCAGAAACCCCAAGTGCCACTGGGCATATCACTCAGCACCTCCACTTGGGTCTCCTAACTGTAAAATAGGGATAGGAACCCTGTGAGGGTGTTGGCAAGAAGATAAAACATATAAACCATCTGGGAGGTGCTGTGATGCTGTGATAAGAGGGGCCACGCAAGAAACTTTAGATAAACAGTTTCAAAACTCTCAGCTTTTTGTGCTTTCTCTTCCACACTCTGTGATTTCACCCAGCCAGCTTCAGTCCTGTTTGCTCAACAGCTTCCTGAGATGTTTCCAGCCCAAATCACAGGCTTTCCCTCAAATTGCAAAAGGCTGTGATCTTCCCAGTTTGCTGCCTGTGTTTTCAAGGGGGTAAGCAGAAATCTCCACAGGGCTTTGACAAAGTGAGGGTTTTCACTTTGAGCATGAGGATATCTGTGTGGTTTCCCAGTTGGATCTCACTGACCACAACATGCATGGCACCACCAAGGCAAGCCTTCTCCAGAAATGTAACATCTGTAATGACTGCAAGCTCTGGTTTGCCCATCAGCACTCCAGTGGATGTTTTAGGAGCATGAGGGAGTATTAAAGATAAATCATCCTCCAAAAGCCCAAGAAAAAGAAACCCAGTCTGCTACAGCACTTCTAGCTAACAAGCTAAAAATGGCAATGTATCTCTCTCTCTACAAGGTCTTTTAAACCTAACCTGTTCAATTAAGAACTAACACCTAAATTATTTTTACTTTTAACCCACACCTGACCTGCAATGCAAAATTTTTTATCCAATTCAAAAGTACTACCTAGATCCATGAAGAAGGTGAAAAAGAAACCTCCACCCTAAAACCTCCATCATGCTTTCTATATATTGCTATATTCTAAAACCTTAAATTCTAAATTTTCCACCATGTGACATTACACACTTCTATTCAAATTACACACCAGTGATTCTAGTTCTATCATTCCATTTTGCAAGCCTCCTCCATGGCCTCAGGTCAAAAGCAGTGTTTTCTTGAGGGTCAGTGTCTGTCAGCACAGAAAGCCCAAAACTCTCAGTCCCAGGGGTTCCAACACCAGTCCTGTAAATACTTTCTAGGATCCGTGGTTGAAGCTTTCACAGACACTGAGGAACTACAAGGTGACATGAAGTCAGTGCAGGGAGATGTAACCAACCCATGAAAAAAACATTACATTTCAACAGATAGGGCATTTATAAGGCCCCAGCATTTTAAACAGAATTATCTGATGCCAGCACTGTTTATTTGCTGTCTGAGGTCTCACATGCAGGGCAGCCACAGCTTATCAGAGAAGAGTTGTCACCCATTTAGAGAAAAGCTTTAAGCTAACAAATCCTGGTGCTCTGGAGACACCAACCACATGTGAGGATGGGGCTGACCATACTCATTTTCCCCTCGGGAGAACAGTTACCAGCACCTTCCTCAGGATTAATGCCAACCAAACTCCACAGGGAAGGAAGAGATGAGCCTGGCAGGATCCTGACATCAGTATTCCAGTTGTATCCAGTATCCACTTATATATACACAGCTAAACACTTAATAGATTGAGCAACTTCAAAGCAACACATTACCTGCTGAATTAACCCCCCACTTCCACCTTATTAGAGGATGCTTAACAGAGTAAGAAGCTTTCTGCAATTCGGTTGTCATGCACACTGGGATGCACTGCAGAAAAAAATCCAGCAAGAAAATGGTGTGAACTATATTTTTAGTGTCTGAAATGACTTTGCTGATGGGTCAGTGTCGTTCTGCGGGTTCAGATGATATGAAATACCCTTCTGGCCCTCTGAGAACCTGTGAATTACAGCTAAACAAGTCCCAATAGCTTGTTGCTTGACATTAACTACGGAATTGTGTTGACACACAAAGAGTGGAAGAGTCAACTCATGTTGTGTTGCTCAGCATTTACCCTGTGCCAGCCGGGAGCATGCTCAGATAATTCTGTCTAAGTAGTTACAAAAACAGCAGAAGTCGGGAGAAAAAGGCTCCTGTGAAATTTGGCACCGTTCCAGCTCACCAGCCAAATGATTCCATTTGATATTCAAAACAGGCAGGTGGAAAATTACCCAGAGACACACCATCATGTTCTGCCTGAACAAATGCAAGAGGGACTCAAATACCACTTTGGACAGCAAGTCAATTTAAATCTAAGTGTTTCCCTATCGATCCTCCATTTTTCCTGGAAAATGCACACTCTGTTTTGCTGTGGAAGAGACCTGTGTGTCTGAAGGTTTGCAAGGGGGTGTTAATTTAGGTTTTCCTCCTCACTCAGTGGGATTCAAAGGATGTCCAGCTTGTTTTGCCGTGCCAGCCTGCTGTTTAATTCCACCTGGCCTCCTGTGCAAATAAAATCACCCAGTGGGTTTGCAAGGTCTGCTCACAGCAGTGTTACAGCTAATTACCCACAGGAGCCATGGTGATGCTAAGCAGGGCATGCTCAGAGCTGTTTCACCTGACATCCAAAAAACAAGCACGTTTTACAGACCCTGATCCTTGAGGTCCCCTCCTCCTGATCAAGATGGGTTTTTTCAGTGCATCCAACTCAGTCCTTGCACAGTGTGACCTCCAGGCTCAAAACACCACGGGCCTCACAGGCTGCACAGAGCCAGGGGTCGTGTCAGTGCTTCTGGCACTGCAGTGTCCATTAGAAAGATGCATTAGGCTTTATTGTAAACAAACAGGCTGTGCTGCAAGGAGCTGTATTTCAATTACTTAAACCCTAATGCTAAACTTGCTCTGTTTCAGAAGCAAGATAATACAGCACTGACAAAGTATATTATCCTTGCTTTTCAGTAGCCACAGATAAGTATCACTATGTCACTGTGAAAAAATGTGCTCAATTATCCTATGTTGTTATTACTTAATCTGTGTTTCAAAAAAAGCTTTAGACTGAAAAGATGTTAGATAAAGGCTAAGTATTGCAGATAAAGGCATTGCTTCACTGAATATATGCTGTAAAAGCATGAGCTGTGGTTCCACACATTTAAATGAACCAGGCTCCTCTCAGCACGTTCCAGGACTGGCAGAGTCACAGCCACGACTGGCTGCTTGCACAAGAAGGTGGTTTTGGAGCCCTAAGAGCAAAATGCAGAGGTAGGCTGGGGAAGGAGCCTGGTCCCTCTCAGGGAGAACTTTCCAAAGATTTCCATAAGGCTTGGCATGGATCTCCTCCCCAACTCATGGAGGCTGGGTCCCTGCTGAGGTCTGTCCTGGCAGCACACGGACAACCAAGCTGTAAATGGCACAGCAGGAGGAGATGGCCCAGCCTGAGGCTTTCTCAAATGAACAAAGGAGCTTTATTCAGAAGACCCTGGCCACCAGATTCTCACCTCCTTCGAGAGGTAGCAGGACTCTGGATACCCATGTTTGGATTCCAGCTGCAACCCCGTGTCAGTGCTGTGTACTTTAATGGTCCCAGAAAATGAGTCCAGCACACTGAATTGACGACAAATTGATTGAAACCAGATGTTGTGAAAAAAGCCTTTTCCAAGTTCAATGGCACATGAATGGTCTCAGCCTGCCCCCGGATAATCTGACTCCTGTGCCCCAGTCTGCCACAATAAACTAATTGGGAGGTTAATATTTTGTCTCTGCACTGTGAACTCCTTGGGGAAAGGGGCTTTTTAATTGCACACACAGCCCATGACCTGGTAGGCTCTAAATCTCACTGGGTGATGGGCAAAGTTATAGTGGGACCTCAGCTGAACACCCTGAGCTCATGTTACTGTCTGGATTACCAAAACTCCAGACTATTACATCGTCTGTAGTCTTCAGGCATTGCTGGGAGTTTGGTTTCCGCACTGAGCTAAGCTCTTTTTTGGCACAGTCAAAACAAGACAAACAAAACACTGCAGGTACAAAGGCACAGGAGGAAAAGCAGCATCAAGCTGTTGTTTGGCCAAGCCAGCAGATGCATGGTGGCAATATTGGCTTTGTAGGAGAGCAGAGTGGCCAGAGCCTGCACACCCAGGTCTCACCACTTTGCAGACCTCATCATAACAGATATATTTACACTGGATACGCCTAATTAACACACCCTGCCAGACCCAAGCTTGCACTCTTCAGCCTGCACATGCAGAGCAAGACCACAGTTTGGTCAGCTTGTGCTCCCCAAGGCAGATAAAAATGACCTCAAAAGCCAAGCTTGATTCATGGACTGCCATCAGAGGGTCCCTGGGAGGATGAGTGATTGATCCTGTTTACCTTTGGCACAGCAAGGCATTTAACATCAGGTTGGGAGAAGCTTTGTAGTTGTTATTCTAATGGGCTTCAAGACAGAGCTATTTGTTTTGGAGCATGATAAGACTTTTCAGACCACTGGCTCCCAGGGCAAGGCTCTGAAAGTCCATCACAGCACATGTGAAGGCACAGCACTAAACATGCTCTGCAGAGCATTACCAAGAAAACCTGTCCCTGTTATATTTCCTTGTCAAAATTACAGAAAGCCCAACAAATCCTACAGCGTTCAGCTCACATCTCTTCCAAAAACTGGGGGAAGAAGCCTGCAGCTGAGGTATGGCGGAGAAAAGGTTGAGAGCAGACTCTCCTGGTGACTAATGCAGCCGAGATAAGCATCTAGATGCTCGCTAAAACATACAGTATCACAGGCAGATTAAAGGCTCCTTCCGAGATTTTGCAAGCAGCCAGTAACTCCTACCCAGCCATCTGCCCAGAGAGGGCCTCTGACTTGTCAACCAATGCATTTCCCCAGTGCCACAGGCTGGGTGATACTGATCTCTGCTGTGTTTTCTTATGAGAGCTTTGATGTACAATCTCCTCTCAGCAGCAGCCCCCTTTAGGGAACAAAGCCCTGCTCCAGCCAAGCTCCTCACCAGTTGTCCAGGTATTAGGTTCTTTTTTCCAGCTTCAGGGCAGCCCTATCACTAACCTTTTCCACTGACCTTTTGCAGGGAACCTTCTGCTCATATCCATCTGTGTCCTCCCCCTTTTCTTTTAAAGCATTCACCTGAGCATTTGCAGCAAGCAATTACACACACACACTGGTTTGCATCAGTCACAAAAGCTGTGAGCCTCCAATTAACCACCTCATGCCTTTTAATGATACAACGCTGAACAAGGAAGAGAATTAGAGGGAACATCCTCAGAAGTGGTTTGCAGCAGGACAGAGCCGTCTTTATTATTGTTTGTATGAGGGTAGCACCTAGGAAACTCAGCTAGAGGCTGTGAAAACAAATGGGGGAATTAATTGAATATGGAGAATTCATAGTCTACAGGACAAGACAGAGTAGGTGGATGAGGTGTAGTGCAATGAGAACACAATGATTTTCTAAGCATCAGAATAACCTGTCAGCATCCTTTACTCATCAGTGCCAAGTTACTGTGTCCTCCTTCCTCGACACCACTTGGAGAGTGGGAATGTGGCAGAAGGCTCAGCAAAGGCAAGTGTGCCTTTGGCTCCCAAAGCCCCATGCTGGAAGCACAGGGCAATGCCTTGCCTGCCTTCAAAAGATATCTGGAGATACTGCACCTGCTTGGAAGGTTTCAGGCAAAACAGCATTTCAGAGGAATTCACCAATTCAGCAAAATCTCAGCAAGGTGAGTCAATTTTGCCCAGGTTCCCATGAAACTTGCACAGGGTTCCAAACATCAGAAACCTGCTGAGTTTCCTGCCTGGTCACCCATCTGGTTCCTCCACCGTTCAGGTTTCCAGGGCCCTGGGGCAGCCTGCTGCCAAAGAGGCTGCTCAGCAGGAGGGGATTTCACTGCTCCCACACTTCCCAGCTTGGGGTGTCCCAGGCATTAGACCATCTCAGGCAGGAAACACCAGAGCATCCACAGATGGAGAACCCACAAAACCCAACAGAGAGGCTGAGAGATCCATGGATCAGCTCTTGAGACAGCCCATAGTGCAAGCTGCTGCACTATTCCCTTCTGCAGATTTTCTACCTGGTTGTGTTCTGCTCTACTTTGGCAGGAATTCAGCCTAATCTCATCAAAACTAAACTTTTTCCCAAACCATAATCTCCTATTTAAGCCCCTTCCTAGCAGACACCCTCTCAGGACAGCTCATTTTCCTCTCAACAGCAGCCTCTGCACATCAGTCCAGTTCCAGCTGCTCTCAGGTCAGGGGCAGAGAGTTGTACATCCTGTACAGCCCACCAGGAACATTGCAGGGATACACAAATCAGCCAAATCTAAATTATCTGCTCTGGAAGACAGATCATATGAACTCTCTTACAGTCCCATGAGCTCGCCATGGGAAGAGGATGAGGTAAAATTTCTGTATTTATTCATCTAGTGGAATTATTTGATCTGGCTGAGGACTGCACACCTGATACAGTGACTACAGTGCCACGGGGCTCAGAACAGTTCAGCAAACTCAGACAAAGGAAATGGGGAAAAAAGAAGAGATTCACTTGGAAAAATCACTGCCTAAATGGCATTTACTCAGTGATTTGCTAGAAAATATGGGGGACAGATTCTGGAAAGATTGAGATGAAGTAATACCAAAACAAAAGGGACTGAAAGATACTTAAAGTGTCTTGTTCTGCTTCCTGTAGCACTGAACATTTCTCACTGCTCATGGGCCAAGTGACAGCAGCAGCAGCCACCTTTGTTTATGCCCTGTTCAGCCACCAACAGGCTCCACTGGGAGCCTAAATTTATCTATATTATAGGAAACAGATTTCTGGGAGCCTGTTGTCCCTAAGACATAGCTCCAAGCACTGAGGCTCCTCCTTGGGATGCAGCTGGATGTGCTGGGAGAGCTGAGAGCTCCTGAGCACGCCGTGGGGAACTTCTCCTGGGAAACATCTGTGGGAGACACTGACACCAGCCGAGGGGTTATGTGGGGCTTGAGCAACAAACCATCTGTCAGGACCTGCTCATTAGGATGTTTACTCACAAAACTGGCCTTCCCATCGGTGCACCAGCAGCAGTTTCTGAAAGCAGCCCTGACCGCCCAAAAAACAGCCTCAGAATCAATCAGCAGGACCAGGAGTGGATCCAGCAGCCAGAGGAATCAGTTTCTAGCCCAGGGACACATTTTGCCATCTCTCCTAGATGTGGATCAGTGAATTATTTGGATTTGGGAGGATCTTTTGGCAGGACAAAAGGCCTTGTGTTACCTTGACCCACACAAATCCATTAACTCTGCTATACAGTAGGGAGGATGATTTATTATTTTCACTTTGCTGTGTTTCCTGTCCATATTATGATGCTTGTGTTGAGCAGCTAATGAAGGGTGGGAGCACAACAGAAAGAAAACACAGTTCTCCACTTGCCTTTTTTGTTGTTGTTAAATAAGAAATTAATCATTTGTTTCATATTTCTGTAAGGAATAACTATCATGTTCATGAGTCCAAGCAACCTACCCAGGGTGACAGTGGGCATCTGCAATGGGCCCAGAGGAAGACACATGCTCTGTATCAAATGTCAGTGGCTCAGCAATAAAAGCCTCTCTCAGGGCTGAGACCATCCTTCAAAGGCAGCAAGTCTGACCATGGATCAACACAGGAAAAAGAAAGCAGTAGGGACCACAGCAGAGATCCCTATCTCTATGGGAGGGCAGGGGAGGGGAAGGAAAGGGAGCTTGTCATTTAACAGCAATAATAAACACTTCTGAGTGTGCTTCCTCCTCTCCCTGCATGAGCATCTTCACCCTTAGCCCTGATGGGCTTCAGGTGGGATCCAAACCTCTCAATCCCAGAAAAATACTTTGGGGTAGCTGTGGGTTGTGCAGCTGTAGGGTTGCTGCAGGGTGTCCCACAGTGTTGAAGACAGAGATGTGTTACCCCCAAGTGTTTGTTGTCCCATACAAACCACGCAGGAGACACCTTTAAAAAAAACATGGATATGTTGCAGAGGAGAAGAGGATCACATCTCTTTCTTCCAAGCAGCTAAACATCAAGGAAAACACTCTCATGAGGTGTTTGACAGGAGAAACAAGCCAGAACTTCACTTTCATTCAGCATGCAGGCTTTAATGCCAAGCCACAATTTATTTCACGAGGAAGGAAAAAAAGCAGTAAAGGAAGCACTTAGCAGGATGAACATGCTGTCTGCTGTGGCCTGGAGGCAGGAAGGTGGCTTAAGGCAGGCAGGGATCAGGATATCCAGGTCAGTGGCCAACTCTGCCCTTGACCTCCCTGCCCACCAGGTGGGATGGCTGCTCCTGGCACAGCTCCTGTGGCTCCTGCCACGGCCTCTGCAAGCTGCTCCAACAGGATTTACAGACCTCTCTCTTATCACACCTGATGGATTTCCTCTCCCACTCCTTTCCCAGCCCTTGCTCTGCACTGGGAGATGCAGAGAATGATGCAGCACTCAGGACTGACCTTATGTCTAGAATGAGGAGCCCAGCACCAAGATTCTGCTCTCCAAGACTCTGGATTTTTAGCAAACACCTACTCTTTCCTGAGTTCACCTTCCCGAGAGAAGAGCAACTTCAGGAAATCGTGTCAGTCAAGAGTCCAGGAAAGAAAACTGTAATGTGATCCAGGTCTAACCCTCAGAAACGCTGGGAACGTCTCCTTTTACACAGGGCCCTTCCAAAAGGAAACCAACCCACTGTAAATAATGTGTCTGGGAAGGGAAGGCAAACCTCTGACCATTCCCCTGCCTCCACTGCTTGCTCAGCTAAACTGCATCTTTCCTTTGAAGCCAGGCAAAGTTACCCTCTCTGCTTTCTAGTTCTGTTCTCTAGCCCTGAGACCCTGCTGTTTTGCTAATCTCACTGCCTGAATATGGGATTAAAGTTGGATTAGGCAGGCAGATGAATGAGTGGTGCTCCAGACCATCCACATTTGGTGTTTGTGCCTGCCTTATTTTCCCAGCTCTGCCTGGGCATCCAAGGGAAGGGAGCAGATGCAGAAAGGGTCATTCTGTCTCTTCCCAAGTGCCATTCCCAGGGTTCACAGAAAGTCCTGCCACTGATACAGATCACAAAGCACATTTATTTATATAATTGAAGTGGTTTTAATTTTGTGTCCTCAAATACAACAAAATTAACTTCTTCCTTTAAAAGCTCTCCTTGCTATAGCTGCTTAAATCAAGGTACTGCTTCTCCCAAATTCAAATTAAGTTTGAATCCAGCTTCATACAGAGTCTGGCTTTTAAGGAAGAGCAGGGAGTTCCTTCCAACATGAGCCAAAGAAGTCATTGGGACAGTTTGTACAAGCAGGCATGGGACTCTTGGAAAGCTTAGTGACCTTGATCCAGCATTCCTGAGCACATGTTTAATTCACCCCAAAGTGTGTGCTGAAATGCTTCACTGAGTAAGAATGGCCTTAATCACATGCTTAAACACTTACTGCATGGGCACTTCAGAGATTAAGATTGATCAGGTCCTTCTCCTACCTGTACCTCATACCTCCCCTCTTTGTGAAAATCTCATTTTTGAAAGCATGAATCTCATAAGGAGACACAGGGAACACATTTTTCAATAGGTTGCAAATTTTCCAGCTTCCTTCCACAGAAGACTCAACCTTTTTAAGAGGGGAATAAAGCAATTTACTTCCCAAGCCTGATGGCATGAACCCCATCACAGGGTCAGAGTCCAAGTCATATGGATTTTCCTTTAGTATTGTCAAGGAAGTCTTAGCTCCCAGGACTTACAATTCCTTTAAAACAAACAAAATTGAGATTTTCAGAGCTTGGCTCAGTGAAATGAAGTTGTTAATGTTAATACACTTTATTGATCTTAAAGTAATACAGCATGGAAACAAAGGCCATTAATTGAGAGAAAGGCTCTGTTTACATCAACAAGTCACACAGCATAAAAGGAATGAAAGGAGCAGATCCAAACTCAGGGCCCCACAGACTGAGGTCCCCACAAGAACAATATACAATGTTCAAGTGTTTGCTTCAGCCTAGACTTAGTCTGGTCCCCAATGTCATTCGGACCAAGCTTGCCCATATTTTTTGACTGGAAGCTATTCCAGGCAGCCATCACTGGGTCAGATCCTCAGATCCCTGCTCAGGGGGAAGTACATTTGCCCAGCCCCTGGGTCAGTGTTCTATCAGCATTCTCCAAAACTGCTCTGCTGCCCCAACCAGCTCTGGTCAAGTGGAGATGACCATGGCATGCACTTATAGACTGCTCTGTTGCTCCAAACCAAGGCACAAGTGGAGACACAGTCAGGTGGAGAGAAAAACTCCCCAAGGACAGCAAATTCCCAAGGCAAAGAGCAGTGCAGGCACTCTAGGATGGTTCATTAGGTTTGTAGGTCACCAGCTTTTCCTGCAGTTTATAAGCAGCTGCAGGGTATAAAACTGCTGCCCAGCAGACTCCCAAGGTAGATTCATTTATGGTCTGAAGTCATGAGGAACACACATGGATTGGGTCCATAACTGTAGCTGTGGTACAGGGGATGGTGTTCACCATAACAGAGGATTTAGAGTGCCTGCCTTAAAGCGTGGGTGAATTTATTGTGCCAGAGGACAAGAGTGACCAAAACCATGTGTCCATAGTCTGGATAAATGCATGTCACCATCAGCCAAGTGTGGAAAGTGAACTTCTTAGCAAAGCAATGCAAAAGTTGCCTTCAGCAGAAGGTAGAAGGGCAAAAGACTAATAAATATTAGAGTGAGGAAAATTCAATTGCATAAACAACACCCATCAGTTACTTCAAGATCAGAGGAACACAGGAAATGGTCTGCTGGGTCAGCAGGATTGTGCATCTCCCCCAGCTAATGGTGCTTCAGCAACTGCAGGAAAAGAGAATCTAGAGGAAGAGCACACAAGCCTGGCCACTGTTTGCACCTCACACTCTTCCTGGCATCCACAATCATTGGTAGAGCACATCCATCCCTACCTTCCCTTTCCCTCTGAACTTTCTGATGTTACATCCATCTCACTATTTCCAGCAGAAACAAATTCCCTGCTGGGCAAAAAAGCACTTTCTAGTATCCCTTTTAATTCTCATCTATCTCCCCTCATTCCAGAACTGTGAGCATTTTCAAATTCCAAAGTAACTCATAGAATCACAGAACAGTTAAGGTTGGAAAATACCTCTAAGTTCAAGTCCAGCTCTTAAGCCAAGCCCCATCTTGTTCACCACTAAATCAAATCCCCAAGTGCCACATTTTTTGAACACTTCCAGGGATGGTGACTCCACCACTTCCCTGGGGGGGCTTGTTCCCGTGCCTGAACATCCTTTCAGTGAAGAATTTTCTCCTAATATCCAATCTAAACCTCCCCTGGTGCAACTTGAGGCTATTTCCCCATGTCCTATTGCTTGTTAATTGGGAGAAGAGACTGATCCCCACCTGGCTCCACCCTGCTCTCAGGGAGTTGTAGAGGGTGATGAGGTCTCCCCTAAGCCTCCTTTTCTCCAGGCTGAGGCTCCCACCCCCCTCAGCCACTTCTCTCAAGACTTCTGCTCTAGTCCAGCCTTTTCATCCATTGCATTGCCCTTCTCTGGACATGCTCCAGCATCAATTGTTTCTTACCACCATTCTCCATCTGTAATGGTAAGCTGAGAATGGTTCAGTTTTTGTATTAGCAGCTCAGTCATATTTATTTTTGTTGGCTACTCCAAGGGTACATACTCTGAAGTTAGCTATTAAAAACGTATTTAGCTGTTTCTGCTTCCTCAAAAATGTACTTGTTCCCTCAAAAAACCACGTGCCTGGAGAAAGCCATGCCCAGGAGTGGCCACCACTGCTCATCAAACCTGTGCTGCCCTTTGTGACAGGAAGGGGTGCAGGTCCCATGGCTTTGCTGGCTGTCCCCTGAGGAGTGCCTGACCTTCCTCTGAGCCAACAAACAGACTTGGGATTACTGAAAGCACAGGACTGCTGTGGAGAATCTGCTTTCAGCCCTTATCCAGCATGGACCCCAAGCCACGAGGGAAGTAGAAAACTTGTAAGGGCTGGACAGGTTGCTGCTGAAGCCCCAGGAGCAGGAAAGCTGCAGAGGGCTGGCACCTACAGACTCTCTGCAAGCAGGGGCTGTGCTTGGAAGGCCAAACCCAGACCTGGGGAATGGAAGCTCCAAGTTCCTACAGGATTTGGTCAGATGGTTTAAACACCTCAGCAGCTGGGAGTGCCAACAGTGGCTTTGACCTTTCAAAGAAAAGAAATGAGGCAGAGTCCCTGGAAGGACTCCATTTAGCCCAGTCTAACTTACTGAGCAAGGTGTTATCTGAAACATCTCCTCTTCCCACCTCTTCTGGAAATGCAGCTGAACCAGGACAGGACCACTCTATTTATGGGACTCTCCACTCCTCCTTTCCCTCAGACCCAGCTCTCTGAGCCCTTGCTCCACACACTCATTGGATTTCCCAGGACAAGCAGGAGTTCCAGAGGAGGGGCCCCACACATTTGGGACGTCTGGGCACCAAGCCAGAGCCTCTCCCTGACCCCAGACACACCAGACACAGCTTGATTCTTCATTTGCTGGCCCACAGCTGGTGGCTGGGGTGAGGGAGCAGAGGACAGACCCAGAAAGGCTGCTGGCAGGCAGACAGCCCAGTGACACACTCATCTCCTCTTGTGTGTGGTGCTGATGCCCTCAGTGGGAGTGGTGGCATTCCAGAGGTGTGCAGAAATACTGCATTGTGTGAGCCACAAGGAATCCAGCTCAAAGGGCTCTGCTCTGTTCCTTTATGCTCCTCTACTTTCCTGCACATAAGAAGCACAGGGATACCTAATCCCAAAACTCCCCTCTACCACCTACCCCCACCTTGAAACAGCTCCCAGTGCAATGAAATGTTCCTGCTTCAGACTTCCAAAGACAACCATAAACACTGGGGATAATTAAAAAGTGAACACCATGAAAAATACATTGGCAAGCTGTGAAGCTGGAAAGCCAGGTAGCTTAAAGAAGTGCCAGATATTTGACTGGGCTCCAAGATCAGCAGATGTTTTTCAGCCTAACATTGCAAAAACTCACTCACTCAGATGTGTTTCCTAAATCAGAACCAGAGATGAGAATGTGTGCTGGGTATTGGGACCATATCAAGTGCTTTTCCAGCACTGTTAAGATCTGTTATTAAAAAAGAAAAAAGAAAAAGAAAAAAGGAGGGGGTTGGGTGTCGATAGGAAAAACGAGGCCTGTTTAAAGGATTCTGGATGCTTACCTAAATCATGTAAGAAAAGGAAAATTCCTTCCCCAAACTGAAAAGACTCGGATGCAATTAAGAAGGAGATACCATCAGCCCATTTCCAAGTCTGGCATTAAGCTATTCAACACAAGAGCTGCAGAATACAGTGGCTGCAGCTGATACAGTCTTAGCGATATTTAGAATATTTTATTTTCTTTTTTTACTCAATTATCTGAAAAGAAACCATTCAGCAGCTCACTTTTGAAAAGCAGCCTGCCTCACCCAGTACAAGGCAATCTGCTATAACACTGCAATTAAAAACTCATCATCCCAATGCCACTGGGCGTTGGTTTGTCTTTCTACCAGCAGCTCCTTTAAAGCCAGAGTGCACAGCTGAGGATCCTCTCTGCTGCTCTTCTACACCTTTGAGGAGATTTACAGGGACTTGCACGTGTTTTTCTCACTCAAAGAGAGATTATGTGGCATGATTAAGAGATATTCTAGGAAAGAAACTACCAGCTTCCACAAGATATTCCCTTTGCTTGATATAACACCCATCAGTTATTAATGGGACGGCTTTAATTTGTTGCTTAGCCTCAGTAATGCCATATTTAACAGCAAACATTACTTCTCTCCCCTCTCTGTAGTGGCAGCCTTTGTCCAGCAATTTCTGGATGAATTGTTCTAAACCAATATATAATTTTTTATGCATATAAATATATATATATACAGGCTGCCTTTCCATGTGTAAAGTAATAGGAGAGTTATGAGCAGATAAGGGAAGTTACAGCTTTTGCTATTTCATGGGAGGTGGAAGTGCAAGGACTTTCACAGTCTGGTGAGGTACTGCAGAGCCCTTACAGAAACTGATTTCCCACTCCTTATAAAACCCCCCCCCCAAAAAAAAACCCAAAAAACAAAACAAAAAATAAAAAAGGAAAAAATATGAGACATTATAAATAGGGATTTACTACACTGCAGATTAAACAATAAAATGTGCCTCTTAGGAATAAGTGCTCCCACTGTCTCCGAAGCTGCTCCCTGAGATGTTTAATTTTGAGTGGATCCTTCCTTCCTACATTTGTGATGCAAGGAAACCTGGGGGAAAAAACTGCTCTGCCTTTCAGGTGTGTGACAGCAGGAAGGACACAGAGGAACCACAAAGGAAAGGTCTGCTTGGACCTGGCTATGGAATGGACAGGCTGCACACGCATTCCTGAAACCCACACCAGCCACAGCACCCACTCCAGTTGTTTGACCACTGCTTTGTGGATGCCAAAGCAGAAGATGAACCTGCAGAAACCAGCTCAACCTGCCCAAAACCTCCAGCCTTCCACCAGGCAGCTCCAAAGGTTTTGTTGTGAATGGAAGCAGTGCTGCCTATGGAGGGCTCCTTTCTTCTCTGCTGCCAGACTCCCCTCCAGTCCCATGGGAAGAACCTGAGACAGAGACCAGTGGGTGACCCTATTGTCACCTTCCATGACACTGCTAGGGCTGTAACAGAGCCAACAGCCAAAGCTACAGAGGGCACCTATGCAGGACAGGCAGCCTAAGCTCTCCTCCACCCAGCCCAGCTCCCAGAGCACACAGCTCTTGGGGATTCACTTACTGGACATTCCATGGGGACACCTGTTGTGTCCCACAGATCGATTTGGTTACAGAAACCAACCATCTGCCCCCGTGTTGTACCAACCAAAGTCTGCAAGCACCCAGAGAGCAGGATTAATGTTATACTTCCATCTGCTCTGAAACGTGAGCTGCCCATCAGCAACAACCTCTGAGCTCCTAAATCCCACCTTGCCCTTGGAAAAATGCAAGTTACAAGAAAAACAAGAGGAGCTGTGACAAGCCAATTCCCTCAAAGTACAAGTCACATCCACAGCAGCATTTTCAACTTGCCCCATTTCCTGCATGCCTAAATGCAAGGAATGTTAACAGGTCACATCAGGAGACATCTTAGTGGTGACAACACCAATATAAAAGCACTGACTGGGTCTGCACCAATGTAACAAACTTTAAAAAGTATTAAAACAGACTGTTTATTACAGCATATGATGTGTTATATTAATTTACACAATGATATATATATAAAAACAGCCATTGATGATGTACAGTAAATTGGACATCAACAGGAATATTAAAACTACTGATACTCATGCACGTGACATGCATATGGGTTTTTTTTCTTTTTAAAAGCAGTTTTACACAATATAATGAAGTTACTAAGCCTTGCTCAGCTGCTCCAGCTGCAGTTTACTCTGGACACACCAGCGGGACTCCCAGGAGGTCGGAGCAGAGTGCACTCCAGGGAAGGCAGCTTAACCTCGGGGACACATTGAACAGGAGCCCTTTCCTGGTGGGGGAAGGCTAGGGGAGGACAGTGAGGGGGAGGGAGTTTCAAGAAGAGAATCAACAAGAAAAGGAAAAAAAAAACAAACAACAGACCAGAGTACCAGAAGGAAAAAGTTCAAGATGTGGCAACAGCAGCAGCAGAAAGGGACAAGCAAAAATATGAAGAACCACCCTCACTCCCTCCCCTTTATTCCCTAAAAGTGTATGACCTTAAGCTGTCGATATCCTGTATAAGACCCGGAACTGGAAAAACTAGGCAAGGAAGATCCATTCCCAGAAACATTTTAGCCTTTTCTCAAAGCCTTCTGACACCACGCGCTGGAGGCTGTTCACCACTGAAATGGCAGTGTTGTGTTGTTGGGTTTTTTCAAACAAGTGTAAAGGTCTTTTATTTCCTCATAAAAGGCACTAGTATCCACCCAAGTTCTGAAGACAAGTGACATAATTTACCTTAAGTTTTAAATATTTGTATTTAAAAAAACAACAACAAAAAAATCTGTGGAAGTATGTACAAAGAAAAAAAAAAAAAAGAGCACCTTGCTTCCGAAAGCAGAAGCAGATACATTCCACCAAGTCACCTCACTAGACGGTCGTCATGAGCTTCAGGGAGCCTGACCGAAAGCGGAGGATCTTCTTCTTGAGGTTGTGGGAGGCTTTGATTTTGACAAAGGCCTTGGCTGCATTTTCATGCAGCTCCGGCGCCGTGACCGTTTGGATGGGGAGCGTCTGGACAAACTGGGACCAAATCAGGCCCCCGCTCTCATCAGAGTCGCTGGTGGTCGTGCTCTCCCCTACAAACTCCACCTCGCTCAGGCTTGACTCGCTGTCTCCAAAGCAGTTCGTGGTGTAGTTGCTCTGCTCGTCCTCGCTCGTGTCCACCACGGTGGAGTGGAACAAGGACTCGCACTCGGCCGAGTACTCCGAGTCGCTGGCCACGTAAGCATATGGGCTGACATAGGGCAGGGGCACCTGTGAGTAGACCCCCACGCCCTCCCGCCGGTTCCTCCTCGCCCTCCGCAGGGCCTCCTCGTAGGAGATCTCGGCCGAGGACTTCCAGCGGCGGTAGTCGGCACGCTTGTGCTTGGGCTTGGCCACCACCACCTCGCGGCCGTGGCCGTGGGAGCGCAGGGCGGATCTGTGCAGGCCGGCCTGCCGGCCTGGGAGGCTCGGCTCCAGCGGCAGCCCGCTGCCTCTCTTCCCCCGTGACGAGGGCTTTTTCACTTTCTTATTTGTATCCAATTCCTCGGGAAAGCGGCACTTCTTGCCGACCAGTTTGGCTTTCTCCCGCAAGGTCTGGGAGCTGTTTTCCACCCCGTTGGCGAGGTGGGACCTGTGTTTCAAGGCCGAGCTTTTCAAAATCTTGACGTTCCGGGTGCCTTTGTGAAGCTTCATGCTTTGCTGCTGGGCCGGGATGTACTGGGCATTCACCAGCAGCCCGTCATCCAGGCTCTGCGAGGAAGAGCCCTCGCTTTTGAAATCCAGCGCGGGCCTCTCCTCGACAGCCGGCGACGAGGAGCGAGCCGCCTGCAAGCTGCTCTTCAGCAGGATCTTTTTGGGAGGCTGGCTGGCCCTGCTCTCTGGCTGCAGCACCACCGCCTTCCCCGGGGTCTCTTTGGGAGGTGCAGCAAGGAGCTGGCCGTTCTCCTTGGGGACGTCCCCGGCCGTGGCCGCGGCGTTGCGGCCCAGCTCTGCCGGTGCCGGTTTGCCCCGTGGCAAGTGCTTGCTCTGCAGTTCCGCTGTAGTGCTGGGTGGGAAAGCTGCTGGCAAAGGGGCCTTCCTACTCTCCAGCTGCTCCCCAGCCGGCTCCCTCGGCCTCTGCTTTAACGGAGATGGAGCTGTGTGCTCGGGAGCGGGGGCCCCAGCGGGAGGCAAACACACCGGCTTGGAGCTCTTCAGGTTCACCACGTTGCCGTGGGCCACCATCGCTGCCGGCTGCCGGACACACATGCTCCCGTGCCTCAAGATGCCTTTGGTGGCATCGGCGTTGAGACTCGTCCGGGGTTTGTTAGTCCTTACTGCGTGAGTCTTTTTCTGCACCAGGCTTAAGATGTAGCTGTCTATCCTCTTGCTGGTGGAAGGGCACGGGGCTGGCCAGGAGCTCTGCGGGGGGAAGGCGCTGGCGGATTGTCCCGAGTCCGTTTCCGATGGGGGGCAAATGTCGCTCATGTCGCAAGCCAGCCTCTCCTCTTCTCGCTGGGGATTCTCAGTCACGGGGAGGAGGAACATGGGGCTCTGCACAGCCACGGCGTGGAGCGGGCTGGGGTAGCGGTAGATGTCGTTCCCGTTTTTAGACACCAGATCGCACTGGTACTTGGGATGTACATCTGCAACGACATCGAGGGAATTTGAGTGCGGTGTGGACAAAGAGCGACAGACAGAGCCTGCGGTCTGGTCCTCATGCTGGCCTTCCTTATTACAGTCCATCCAGCCTATGAGATCTGAAAGGCATTTTAGAAGAGTTTAGAAAGCCTGCCAGGGACAGCTGTGCTACGTTTTTAACGTGCTGCCAAGGACGCCGGTCCATCTACGCACACAATGCAAAGCTTTAACTACAGCAGCAGCAATTTTGCAACCAGGGGTGCTGTTCAAGCAATATAAAAAGCAGCATTATCCTTCTGTGGGTCTCCCTGCCACTGCACCTATGTGGGATTTACTACATGGCTAAAACAATAAAAATCACAGCCCTAATGAGAATATGTACATTGGTTTCAAACCTGGGCCCAGGCTGTTAAGATCTTCCTATCTTCCTTTCAAGCCACCCAGAAGTCTGCAAGGGTCTCTTGTATGTTACACAATCACCTGTGAAACTCTCTGCATGCCTCAGCACATACGAATTTTAAATCCAAGGAGAAATATAAAAAATACAGACAAGAGAACAATTAATTCTTGCAGCTTATTGACAAATTTCACTTCTGGGTTCTTTCAAGAATGTCTCGGGACAGGAAAAAAAATCCAGACTTAATTTTATTGATTTTATTATTGTTACTACTATTACTATCATAATATTTATAGCAATGCTAATAATAATAACAGATGCTCCTTTTGACTGATAAGGGGTTAAAGAATGAGAAACAGGCTCATGTTTTTACACAAGTACAACAAGTGCAGGTCAATCCAGCTGACATCCTAGCCTTGGCTCTGCAAAGAGAGTTCTGCCAGAGAAATCCAGTGCGTTTCAAGATGCATGAGTCAGATTTAATGGCTAAGGAGCTTACTGGAGAGGTAAGCAGCCTTAAGAGCAGGGCTTCCACCCAAGTACCTAAGATTATTATTATTAGTATTCTTATTGTTATTTTTTAAGCTTAAGTTGCCCTTGTCTTCTTGGGCAGGGGTACAATCTAAATGATCCTCTGCCAGTCCTGTTTTCTGCCCTGAGGCTGGAAACTTCAGCCAGGGTACTCCAATTGGAATGCTCAGTGTTCATCACTTATCTAAGGCTTATTTCAAAGAGGTCTCATGGGCATTGATGAAATTTGCTGATAGAATGATGTTCCTGTGTGAGCAGGAGAGGAAGAACAGGGAAGTTAAGAGCATAACCTTCCTCCAGATCACCTCTCAGTTTTCCTACATTTCCTAAATTCTATATTGGCTTCAAGGAATGTTGACAAAAAGACGTTTTTGAAATTTGTCGGTTTGTGAAATTTCATCCCTGAAAGTGAGACTATACAAAAAATGAGAGGTAGAAGTTCAGGTTTTCATAGTGTATACATAAAAAACAGCAATGCAATCAGCTGGAATTACTTGTGTGTTTTTGGGGTTTTTATTGTATGGCCCATGAAGGTCAGATATATCTTACAACAGGGAGCAATAAATTACCTCGAGCTGCTCACAGGAAATCTTAGAGGACTTGTCAGCATCTCAGAATGAATGTATCCCAGGCTGTATTTTCCCAGTTTAGAAACAGAAGATCATGAATTATTCTGTCCTTGATTCACAACAAATCACTATAAGTTAACCTTAAAGAGCAGAATGCAAATTGGAAATACTGAGGTTGGAATCATCCTCCCCAGCCTGGAATGAGCTAAAGCTTTTTAAAATGTCTGCAGTCAATAACACTGATCACAGCAGTCCTACTGAAGCCTTTTCTGGAGAACAGAGGAACAGGTTCCTATCGAACCATCCCACAAATCAAGGCTTGCATCTTCAGACTGGTGTCCAAGGGAAGTTCACAGGTCTCTGCCAAAGAGACAAAATGTACCTGGCCTGTTCATGATGTCTGCTTGTCTGTACTATAGCAATGCAGGACACACCTCACCATGCTCACCCGAGGGTCAAGGACCATCAGAATTGACAAAATGATTGCTAAAATCATGACCTCTGACCCCCTAAAATCATCAGCTAGCTCCTTACTCTGTGACTTTAATGCTGACATGGCTAAGATCTATCATTAATTACTGCTAATCACTAAAAATGCTTTTCTAAAGAAAGAAAAATCAGCTGACTGATGTGTTTCTGTGTACAGGTACCACTGCCCTCTGCTGGGTAGAGCAGCTGTCAGAGCTTCACATGCCATTTTCATGTGTTTAGAGTGACACATTCTTGTGCAAAGCTGGACCAGTGGAGGGCAAACAGTCCTGCCTTGTGACCCATGTACGTGAGAGGCACTGGCATCTTTTTCAGAGCATAATATGGCACATGAAAGGAAGAAGGGTTAATCCAACCCAGGTACTCCTGAGGCAGTATTTCCAAAGCCAAAGCCACCTCCTGGAGTATGATGTATTCGACCTGCTTTTACTATACCTGCAGATTTAGGGCGTCCATCTGAGATATTCAGTGTTGCCTCCAAAGGGCTGCAAAAGCAAGTGCTAGAATGGCAACTGGATAAACACTCACTGAAGACAGAGTTAGATGAATTGGAAAGCGATCCAGAAGCTCCATCACTCAGCTCATAAAACCCTATAAAAATAAGAGTTTGGATTTATATTAGTTATGTCTACACAAAGTTACTATTTGTGTCCCTAGAAAGGCAGTCAAGCTGGTGTTTGAATTGGCTTACTCTAACACAAGTAGTTATGGGATTTCATTCAGTCACCCCAAAAACAGCCAACAATTTAGTAATATCCTTAGTGCCATGAATTTACTCTGTTTAAAAGTAAAGCACTTAAACCAGCAGAATTTATCTTAGCATATGGAATTTTTTTTAACTTTACAAGGGTTGGGGTTCTAACCCTTATAGGGATTTTCAGATTTTAGCAACAGAGATCCAGGCTGTGTTTGGCAGCCCACTCATTTAATAGAGTGTTATACTTCCAAGACAGACTCTCCAACTATTACTTAACTATAAAAGTGTTGGGCCCAATGCTATCCATTACTTTCCTCAAAGTTCTGGAGATAAACATAATGTTTGTGGATGACAGGGAAAAAGAAAAATGGTAAATAATGTGCAAACACATCAAATTTAATTTCCTGGTAAACTGAGACTACTCAAGGAAAAAATGACACACCACAACCAAAATTTAAATTGTTCATTTAGGAATAAGGAATGCAGAGCATGCCTACAGAATGGGGATGCATCCTGGAAAACAATAATCCTGGAAAGGGCTTAGTTAGCATGGAAAAGCAGCTCAATCAAGCTTAATGATATGGCAAAAAAAAGCTAATGAGATTGTTGGATGTACAAAGGGGCTAATGAATAGCAGCAGGGAAATGACTTCAGCAGTCTACATGGCCTTGGTAAGAAACATTGGAATGGTGAGCCCAGTCCTTGAATCCAGCATGCTTAAAACAAAGCTAAAAAATTGGAAAGAGGCCATCGAGCTATTTAGGAGCTTGGAAAAATGCCTTAAAATGAATGACTTCAAGAACTTGACCTGTTTAGCTCATCAAATAAAAGCCAGGAATATACTGTATGGCACTTCCAAGAGGAGGAAAAGCTGGGTATTAGTAAAGACCTTACTTTAGGGGAGAAAAGATATAAAAATATCAGTGCTGGAACAAGTCAGATTCAGACTAGAAATTAGCAATGGCTTTAACAATTGCAAGTTGGAGGATTCTCCACTTTTTAGTGTGTTCAGAACAAGTCTAGGGGCCTCTAGGAAAGACTCCCCATAGTTAAATAGCACTTACTGGCTTCAACACAGTTAGAAAGAGATGAAATTCAGTATATGGGGGATGAAATTGTTTGATTCTGTGCTCCTTCCTGGCTGTATGACCATTTTTTATATCTTCCTCCTGATGGTAGTGCTTCTTTTCACCATTTTTTCTTCATCCTCCTCCCTAATATACAGGAGAATTAGAACTTTCTGAACTAATGTGAGAGTGGCCTTGAGAAAACAAAAAAAAAATCTAATTAAGCTTGAAATGCTCCTCTGAAAGAAGCAAGCAGCAGCCTTTCCACTGGTGAGGGAACTGTGTTAGCAGGAATGCATTATGAGAGTGTGAACGAGATGTAGACAGTTACTGCTGCAGTACTGAAAACTCCAGCACTAAAATCTCCAGGCAGTTTAACTCCAGCTCCCAAGGGAGGCTGCATTTTGCTGAGCACAGCCCTTACCTGAACTTGGACGGCTGTCTGTCTCCAGGTGCTCATCTGTCGTTTTCTCCACGTCCAGGCGGAGATCACTTATTTGCTTATCCAGCTCTTGCAACTGATTTAATAACCCAGCATCCCTCCTCCTCAAGCAGTTCTGCAAAAGAAGAGGACAAAGAACATCAGCTCCTTCAGTGGGGCAGATGTGAAGGGGTCCCAAGGACCAACAGACTCTCTAAGCCTTGTGAAACACCTTGTGGACATTCTTTTATAAAAAACCGAACAAAGCCCTGACATTTTAGACAGATGCTCTGGATAAATACTTAAGTGAAAAATTATGCAGGCACTTCATCTCAGCCTGTTCCAGCCAGTTCTGCACGAGGAGCATGTTCCACAGTTCAGGAAGACCAACAGGCTGTGCTGACCACAGCTGTAAGAACAAAGCTAGATTGTGTGATACGGCCACACAAGACCTGTGCACATGGAACGGGCAAGGACGGCCGTGCCAGCCTAGCAGGGCACGTTCCCCACCACACTGGGGTTACTCAAAGATCACATCTGCTCACACAATGGCACCAAACA